>CM073922.1:11431377-12681377 GCA_037179545.1 Sesamia inferens
ACATTAATATAGGCTTAATATTGACATACTATTTAATTTTTAAATATACACAGCTTTCTACTTGCTTCAAAGCCCTGCTCCTGGATTTGTTCATCACCTGTCACAGCAGACAGGCCCAAAATGCTCAATACCCTCTCTTCTAGAGCAGTCAGCCTAAGCCTGTTGCTTGGTCCTCCACCAGTGCCAGAAGCAGCTGTTCTTATTGTTACGGCCTTCTTTTTGGTTTTCGTTTTCCAGTCTGCCCAAACCTAGTAACATGCAATTTTAATGATTGAAAAACTCATGGATAAAGTCAACACTAAATTAATTATGATTTTAGTTGATTGTTAAACACTATTAAATTAAAGAAATTCAGGCCTATGGAACCTCCATTGTCGAATAGTTGTACTGAACAAACTACATAAAATCGGGTTCGCAACCGCTTTGAGTGCACCTCAACAAGCCCTAAATTCCAAGGCAATGTACAAGGTCATTCATAAAAAATTATTCTATAGGTACTCACTTTCTTCCACTTTTCTGTTGGCTTTTGAACACCTCCACCAACAGCATTTATCATTCCGACAAGTTCCTGCCAAAGTTGATCAGCCCTTAGTCTCCCTTGAGCACTCGCTTGTGGCCTAGCAAGATCACCATTCCTATAAGCATCAAATACATTTAGTTATATCATTTAAAGAACGGTATAGAGAAAAAAATCCTATGTTGATTACATCATTGTTTACGTTACTTTGTAGGGACTCGTATTTCAAAAGATTCTTTGTACAGATTACCTAGTAGAAGTATTTTAACAAAAACTTTATAAAACCATACCTTTCCATAAATTCCAATAATATTGTATATTGCTCAGTGCTCGCTCGTTGTCTTGGCTCCATCCTTTAATTAAAAGAAGGATTTTAAAATTGCTTTTACAAACTAATAAACAAACTTGAAACACATTTGGTCACTCAAATCCAGCAAATAATGAATATCATTATAATTTTTAAATAACTTTAAGTTCTGTAACATTTAGAAACTTACATTTTAGTATCCTTTACAATTAAACACCGCAAACACTTAAAATATAAACAAATATCAAAATAAATTCCGCGCGCACTTTTTCAATGTCAAGCATAGAGCTTTTTTTTTTTTTTGGTTCTCTTCTTTCCGTACTTCCGAACGGAAAAGGCAAAGGCATGATACGCCATACAGCCTGACTACGTCGTCTCTTTTTGTTTTTTTTAATGCTTTTACTGGCCTAGAATCTTTGTCCTTTAGGCCATAAAACTCTCTTTTTTGTCGTCAAGAGCGAATGATTGAATGAATGATCGCTAACCACAGAGCAAGATTTCTCCGATACGAATAGAATCAGCGATTGGCGTTAACTTGTGACTTTGTCTAGCATTCTATCGACAATAGCGCTACTTCGTTATCGATCGTAGATTTAGAAACGCTACTAAGCGTGTGTACTTTGTCTAGGCCCTCTGATGGTATGTTTCAATATTTCGCGCGCAAACTTCGCTGTCACAGTTAACGGGCTGCGTTTACGAATTGTGAATCTCTTAAAAACTTGTGATTTTTATTTGTGGGGTGAAGTCAAACGTCGGGTGCATGTGGAGGAGGCTCAAAGCCTAAGTGACCTAAAATCTAGGATTATAAACACTTTTGACGACAAGAAAAATGACACCAGTGTTTTAAATAAACTAAATTACTATTTATTTAAACGTGTACGTTTATGCACTTGGTGGACTACATTTTGAACAATTATTAAAGTACAGTGATTGGTTTAAGATTAAATGACATTATTTAGGGGTAAGGATTGTTTATTGTTTTTGATTGAACATTATTGTACATAAGTAGTTGATTCCAATTTTTTAAATACGCCCACGGCAGAAGTAAGGACGCCAGCAGGTCAACCTACCCGAAACTGTCAAATTTTCCGAATCAAACTTGAACCATAATGCTTGAGCGACAAAATTGAAAATCTATTAAAGAAGTCTGACAGATTGTATGTAGTAGCTTGATGTACGGTGACTGTACCTACGCGTTGACGTGATGCTAAAAATTTGACATTAAAAGTGCACTAACTCATTTTTTTTGATAAACTTCAATCCTTAACGCGTTGTTCATAAGACATAGTTTTTTAAAATACATTGTAGTCTCTAATTTTGTATTCATAAAATTGTGCCTTGTGAGCTACACTTTAAGGAAAAAAATAAATATATTAGAATTGCATTAATTGAGCTGTGAGTTGCTCAGCCGTTTTTGTCTGTTTTGTTTATTGTTAATCGAAGCTTTATTTTCTGCATTTCGATGGTCCTAAGTCCATAAAAGTATGAAGGAATTACTCTGCGGCCGGAGCAGCCCCCCGCGCCCGTGCGGCCCCCTGTTCACTACGCGGTCTAATACCGGCCTGTGATGTTCCCGGCGTCCGCACTTTGCCGAACATGAATGACAGCGCATGCGGTGACCATAACATCGATTTCAAAATAAACATCTTTGGTTATCAATAACATTTTTTTTAATTAAAACGTATCAAAGTAATAATATTTTTATCTATAAAACTTTGACTATAAGTTGACAAAGTTCGCACACTGGATATTTTTTTTCCTGTATGTACGTATGTATAATTTTAAGAATCATGAAGGAAGCTTCCTTCGACTCGTCCTCTTTAGTCGGCCAGGAACGGTTCCAAAAAAGTTCGAGTTATAAATTATTAAAAAAAAGATAACTATTAACTTTCTAACATAAACCTACCAAGGCTTGATATTACCCAAATTAGAAAAAAATTGTCCGTGGAAAATGGTGCGACGTAAAAATCACATAAATTTATTTTCAGGACAAGACTTTTCCAGGTAAAGAAGTGTGATGAAATTCGGTACTCTAAAACTTCCAAAATAGAGTCTCCGAAGAAAATATATATCAGACATCGCAAGTCTATTATAAGAACACTACGCCATATGACCTCCAAATGAGAACAAAACTTTTATCAAAGTACTTACTGAATTGTCTATCAGCACAAAGTTTCCACAGTTCCAAACATTTTCGCCGGTAGTTAATCCATCATTGGGGCCAAACGGTGAACGAAAAAGTGGGCTCACACGACCGTAATAAGACCTAACGTGTGTAATGCTTAGAATAGCAGTAGACGCTCATCAAGTTTGATATATAAGGTAGATAGTTTGGAGCCAGGTTTTATTAGGGTCTTTAACGTCTTATAAAAGATCTGAATAGGTGCTTCTGGGACTAAAAGTGCTATGTCAAAGACTTTTCTAACAATATATAATGATGAAGTAGCTAGCTGTTTGTTATTTTAAAAAAGTATATTACATTACAATACGTATGACGAATGTGGCCCATTATGGGCCCTTAACCTACAAAACAACGTGCTTGTGTGAGAAAGAAAAAAAGATGATGTTCTTTTATTGTGAAGTTTATGACAGGAACTTGAGCAGATGGCAACACAAGTACCTAAACGGGCGCTTATTTATGTTTTTCTGTGTAAAAATGGACTACTTACGTCATAAAATCGGTGATAAGTTCTTTTGATATCCTCATTGAGGAGTGGTTAGAGAAGCACCTCGGCACGTCACCCTCATCTTTCGCCTAAAGCAGGTCCTCACCGGACAGGGTTAGTTTGGGAGATTTCTGTGCGTGATAGCGGGAGGAATCGCCAGGGTGTCACAACTGTGTGGATCACCCTGATGATGCGAAGGAGCATACGGTGGAAGTCTGCCCGGTTTGTGTGGCGGCGGAGATCTCTCGCGTCTGGCCATGGAATGGCCATGAAATAACATGTTTCGGACCAGCCAGCCCATGTTATTCCTTCTGCAAAGCTATGCTTACAAAGACGGAGGCAGGACGCGTGAGGTAAAGACAATCTATGCGCCCTCCAGCTCCCAGTCTCCGCAAGAGATGTCCTGGACGTACAGAGACAACAACCAAGTCCCAGACAACGAAGACACGGGTTTGCGGGTGACGAGTAATTAATAGCTCCAAGAAGGACCAGGCCCGGGTCTACGACGCGGTGTATTTCACGTCCTCTCCCAAGAGATGTCAGCACAATGTAACAGGGTACACTAGGTTCGATGTCTGCTAGAGCCACAGCTTGTTCGAAAGAGGTACCATAGCCCTGGCACAGGCTAATGAAGCAAAAGAAGACATTTGACCATTTACGACACAAAAAAAGAAATTGGGATTTAGGTCACACAGAAGCTACAGCGGAATATAGCTAACCATATAACATTTTCGTTTAGACCTAAATGATATTTTATTAAAATCGAATGCGTATAACGGACTTGATATCAAAATTCCCTTTATGTCTGACGTTCCGGTTTCTTATAAAATGCTTATCGTGACATCTGGTTTTGAAGTTTACTTCACAGAATATTTTTAAACCGCAATGAGGGTTTCAATGAGTCAAGACTTTGTATTTCTTACAGCATTAGCTAAATGCTGTAAGTGGCTAATGGCTTTTTGATGGGATGGGAATCCCAGTCTATGGAATGATTAAGTAAAATAAAAAAATCATACAGAGTCAGTCAAAGTTTCATCTCACTAGGCTGACTCGTCTTCGGGGTGTTATTGAAATCTACCAGTGTTATTAAAATCTAGATGACTGATGATTTTAACCATAGCATCATTCACACATTCCAACCATGCTTCCTTTAGTTATAAACGTTATTTATTTAGAGATTTAGAGACTTACCTATAAAAAAATAAAAAACATGTGTTACGTCTTCATGATAAAATAGTTGAACGAATTTAGTGACCCAAACTAGGATATTGAATACCTTTTATCCAGATATTACCACAGAATCCAGACTTAAGCAGGCAAAACCGCAGGGTACGTAGGCAGTTTATAGTAGAATAATTGAGATTATCAGATCACACTATCATAATTTTGTTGTCTTGCTATTTGCAACTGCAAACGGCAAGACAACAAAATTCACAAAGAACATCTAAACAGATGCTTGAGCACTTTATTAGAATTTAGGATGAACTATCAGTTACATGGTAAAAAGATTTACATCAATTTAGCCTCAACTCAAAAGGAACCCCTTTATTACTGAATAAGGGAAACCAATCTGCAACAACTTTTCCAAAACAATCACCTAATATCACTCTTTCTCGTCTATACAAAAGTAACTAATCTAACTTGTTATTACAGATGGCCGAAGCGGTAATAACCTTCGAGCTCGTATTTATCCAGTTTGATCACAAAGGAACTGATACTGTTCAGATGAATTTAACTATGAATGCTATTGGAGTATAGATTTTAATTGAAAGGTTTGTTTTACTTGAATCCTTTTGTTCTCCCCCTCATTCAACCCTTCACCTTCCAATGGAGGAGAGAAAATATCTTTCATGTAACCAAGAGCTTCTTGACCAGTTTTTAGTGACTGTTAATGGTAACACGATAAAGTAATGTTATTGCTGCGACGCGTATTCCATTACTACTATACGACGAGTTTGCATTATTGTATTTACGACTAAGAACTTAATTCTGCTGTAGGTGACCATCTCGTGTGTAAGATAGAAAATTTACCTACACCAGAATGTAAACTTACTATAGATGGCTTTATACATTAACAATTTAGGTAAGTTACACAAATAGTGAAATTAACCCGACTTTCACTACAGTCTGTATAATACAAAACCATGATATCACGCGTTGAACACCGGCACATGAGTGAAATCCTTGCCCACTTACTTCCTGGTTATGCCAAATGGCATAAATCAACAATAAATCAACCAGAGCGAGGTGAAGCGAGCTAAGCATCTGCTTCACCTCGCTCTGGTTGATTTTCTCTAAAATCCAACCCCGATGACACCTTCGGTACAGCCGGTGGCTGCTACGCCACCGATCATAACCGTCAAACAAACTGCGATGAAAAGCAACCAAGCGTTGATAGTCGACAATTGCCCGTGAGCGATGGTAGCACCATTAGATCCATTAGATGCTGTCTGGGCAACGATAACCTCTTCCTTCGATGATGACCCATGACGCGAATTTGCTCGCCTCGGATCGCGGTTGGCCATCCAGTCTCCTATCGGTAAGAGTCAAATGACAACATTTTTTCGAACTTTTCATGTGTAATTGCAATCTATAATCTTTAATTTAGTTATCACATGCATGTGCTAAAGCCAAAACTTCGAATAAATGTGATATCTTGGTCGCTCCTCAGCCACTGTGCCGGTGTTTATTTCCATATTTTAGAAGAAAATTTAAAATAGTAAGCCATTTCTTTTTGTTATTTCTAACACAGAAAGAAGTAACATCGAAAGTTTCTATTGTATATCCTCAACATCTCTAAGGACCAATGTAAAATGGCCAGTAACCTATTTACAAAATGAAAAAAAGAAAACGGTAAGATGGTGAATATTACTCACTATTTGATGACTTGCTGAATATTTAACATAAACCCATGTCAAAGAATATTGGCTTATGTCATGATGACTGGAAAAATTTAGAACAAATTATTTATGTTTAGGATTATTGATCACGAATATCCATGTACAGCATGACAGGAACTTCGGCGCGCAAATTGTAACTAAGAATTCAGCACATACCTAGCATAGAAGTAAAAAAAAGTTTCACACAGGAGCTAAACTTAGCATTCGAGAACACTGTTGGAGCTGCTGAACCTTGGACAAAACTATCTTTGCATTGTGTAGATTCAATTTCTTAGTATTGGCACATGTGTGAGCACAATGTACTTGCTGTAAAGCATCTATTTGTTGCGTTAGTCTTTTTTGTTCTTGTTTTTTTTTTTTGTGTGTTTTCCATAATGGACGCTCTTAGCGTAGAAAATATTTCTGCATCGTTCTCACACGATTGACTTCAAAATGAATGATGTAATCAAATATTTGTATCAATAGCTTGATAATTTAAAAGAGTGTCCATGGAGTTTCTTGCCCGTTCTTCTCCATAGGTACCTACTCTTTTGAATGGGCGACTAGCTTCACCTTACTGACTGACCGACCTTCTGACAATTCTAAAGTGCCAGTAACTGGTTTATTTGAAATAAATGCTTTGAATTGATTGAGCGATTGACCAAGATGTCACATGTCTTCGAAGTTTTGGCTCTATCTAGCGCATGCCAGTTTCCTCACGATGTGTTCCTTAACCGTTTTGAGAGCAGTGGTAATGAAATAATTTACACAAAATAAACTACCTGATAGGGGTTCGAACTTATGACCTGCAACTTGTAAGCCGTGATCAATATCACTAGACCACCGCTACTCACTGATGACAACATGATGCAATTAATGTGTTCACCATCTGGTATTCAAATGTAATAAAATGTTAAAACTCGTACCGAAGACCTAAAGTTTTTACTTGACTTGCAAATAGAAACGATCATAATTTTATGTACAGTCGCCAGCAGATCAATCAACCCTAAACTGTCAAACTCAACCAACCAACCTTGAACCTTAATGCTTTAGCGATAAAGTTAAAAATCTATTAACTAAATTTAAGAGGTTAAAATAGCTTGATGTGCTGGCGTTTGTACTTATATTTATGAAAATATTTCTTAGAAGAAAGCCTTGCTATAAAACAGCGACCTTATAAGCCAAATAATTTAAAAAGAAAATTTTAAGAAATTTTTCAAATTGATCTTTCTTGTATACAGTGTGACATTGACGTGCAAACCGAAACCATGAATTCAGAACATTAATCAAGAACTTTTTGTAGATATTTATCGTTGGTTATTAAAATACCATAACCTAAGTTAGTACCTATTAATTTTATAACCGAAGGTAAAAGTTTTTGATTTCATGGAATCCAACGCGGTCAAAATATGCGTCAGAGCTTTTTTATTTTTATAGCCTACGAAATATTTTAATACCAGGGGATTTAGAATCAGTGTACTTACTGAATCCATGGTAACAGGGTGTACATATTATGTCTTTGTACATTTTAAGCTATTGCATAGCTTCTATCGCGGGCCTTGAGCGCGGGGACCGAATCCAGAAATTCCGTAACGAAAAAACCTCACGCTCCCCATCGTCTAACGTCGTTTCAGTTCGGCAGTCTTCGGCACGGTATGTTTGTGTGCGTGCGACTACATCTTTTGAAAACAATTTATAGATTTTCAAAAAGAGCATGCATATTGCAGGGCGCGAACTCAGTTCTACACACTTGCCATGTTACTGATAGTCGCGATGTGCTAAACTTGCGATTAATTTTCTCTCTGAAATAGGTCTTCTATAGAGATATGTCATAGACGTCATCGACGTTGTCATGGCTACCTTAAAAACTTTTCATATAATTAATTATTAAGTACTTTTATTCAAATTAATTTAGTAGTGTTTTTATAAAATAGCTTTTTTTTTTAACGGAAAAGCTAAGATGAATGTCACGCTAATTTTTCATTGGACTTTTAAATTATTTATAGTGTTGTTTACTAAATAAAAGCGCGTGATTTTATAGAGTAAAAAGTGCTCACGCGGCCGTTTTTTCAATTGTTGCAAGAATTCAAAAGACTGTCTTTAAATAGTGTTCAGACGATTGCTCAAAGTGTATTAGATTTCATTAGTAATAGAAATGGCATTTCAATAATGACTTTCAACTGCCAAAGTCTAAATAGTCATAAATACGATTTACAAGATTCAGTTACGAGACAAACAAATGTGTTACTTCTTACCGAAACTTGCATGACGCATGATAATCCAATTGAAATACCTAATTTTAATTGTATTGTTCAGTTCAAACGAGATACTGTTTCAAAAGGTGGGGTAGCTATTTACCAAAATAAAAATGATATTACTAATATTATGACTCCGAATATTGAAATAAATATTGCACACGTTAGCGATGTTAATGTTAGGCGATCAGTTGTTGGAGATATTTGTGCGTGCTTATGCAAACTTAGAAATGGCCTACAAATAGTTATGGTAGCAATTTACATTTCTCCGAATCCAAAATTGGACGAGGTAGAGCATTTTATTCATCGCACTTTACTGGAGTACACTGAAGAAGGCTCGAAAATACTTGGTACAAATGGTAATAAATTTCCACTTATCTTGGCTGGCGATTTCAACATTAACTTCGCTGATAAAAAATCAGAGCGGTTGACAACTTTTCTATCAAAAACATTGAATTTGAAAATGAATAATGATCCACAAGAGTCCACAACAAAATATGGGACCACCATTGACGCGGTATTTTCTAGGTATTTAGAGGATATTAAGTCGCAAACTTATGTTTCTTATTTCAGTTATCATAAACCTATAGTTTCAATGATAAATATTCCTGAATAACCAACAGCTACTGTAAGGTAATAAAACCCACATGTATTGTAAAATAATAAAAATATTTTAAATAATATTAACTTTTTATTTATTTAATAAAAGAAAAATTTGTTTTCTTATCGGTCACCACGCTCAAAAAGTGTAACTTGAATTAATATCAAAGAAAAAGAAATACTGCATAAATAAAATAAATAAATAATTATAATTGCATAAATTGATACAAAATGCTTTGCAATAGCTTTACCGCGGCAGTCCCCGAGTGCCACACGTCTTTTTTTTTTTTTTGTTTGGGCTGGAAACATGACATGTGGAGCGGGATTTCGTGTCAGACATGTTTACTGACTAAAACCTACCCGTGTTTCTTCACTTGCCTGTGTGCCAGGGCCACGGTTTCTTTTTTAACCAACCCGCAACCCTGACCCAGAAGGCATCTGTCTTCGTAGACCGAGCGGCGAGCTGCCCACTGTTCACCGCTCGCAAGCCCGCGCATGCCTTTGTACATTATGTGAACGTTTAAACAGTCACTTCGGCCATCGTTCTTTGACAACTAAAAAACAACTGAATGTTGCAAAACTTCCAACTCGTTTGTTCCTTTATTTGAACTTTATTTAGAACTTCATTTTGCAGATGGAGCGGCTTCAAGACCAACTAACGAAAGATTATATAGCTCTCAGCGGGATGGGCTTCTTTTATCTTAGCCATTTTGTTACAGTTTGTACTATTTTTGTTTTAGAATAAGATTAAAGCAAATTTACACCTTAACAAGAAGGTAGCAAAGTATAGAATGAAATGGATTTCGTCATTACCGAAACTGCTTTTGTTTTTTATATATGTTAGAGAAATTTGGATTGTATAATGTGGGGATAAGGTAGGAAATTGCTGAAGTGTACTTTGTAGCGGAGCATTAGATGCAAGATTGTTAGTTTAGGCTATGATAAATGTGTGAATTTTGTCGGTTCGATGATTTATGAAAACATAGATACCGTTATTAATATCCAGCCGAAGTACAAATGCTTATTTTTAGTGGTCAGCTACTAAGTTTTTAACGGATTAGGATCAACAAGTTTCGTAATATTATTTATTTTGTCGTAATATCAATTTATTATTTTATTTTATTTTATTGTATTAAGATATCCAACAGCGATTAACATAGATGCTTACACTAAAACAAATATAATTCATAAAAGCCAGTAACAGGATATCATAGCTAAGTATAACATAAAAATGACCTTAACTTTTAAAATAATAATGTATCATTTTATTTTGTTAATATATACATGCAAACATAAACACACACACACACACACACAAAAACTCCCGCTGGATAATTCATGTCGACAGCCTCTCAAGCACTTGCAACTTAAATTTTGATTTCGAAACGGTATAAATATTGATATCGCTGAAATATTTATTAAATGTTTTAATAGATCGTGAAGTGAATTCGTTGTTGACAGCAATAACTAATCTACCCTAGTGGTTTTTTTCCTTTGATAAATATCAATATATATCAATAATAATTGATAAATGATTAATAATAATTAATAGTCGTGTCAACATCATCATCTTAACGGTAATACCAGTCGCATCCGAAGCTTTTTCAGCTTTGGAGTCTGGGGTCCGCTTTACCAGTTTAACTGCTGATTTTTGGCTAAACTTTGATATTTTACGTGAAACGACCGCCGTCTGACCTCCACTTACCCGAAGACGATATCGAAGTATAAGTCTAATAATAGTAAGTATGTCAATAAGAGTAGGTATATTATGATAAGTGCGGTAAGTTGAAAATTACAGCCTAGGCAATATTGCCACAAGAAAACAGAGGCTGTAGTTATCAAAACGTACGTATGTCATTCCACGTATTATAACATAAATATCATCACTTCACCATCAGCGCTTTTTCTTCAGGAAAAGGTCAGTATTACTAACACAGTAAATTAGTATTTTTGCGTACAGATATACTCGTATGGTTGTAATTTATTGTCAAAAGCAATTGAACTGAAAAGTTAAATGTTTATTTAATATTTAATTTTCCAAACTTAATTTTATTCATATAATATTGCTCTTTACTTAAATTAAAAATAAGTAGTTCGTTATTAGAAGGAAAATCTTGATAAACCGTGAAAAACAGTAAATTTTACTTTATAAAAAAAATCATGCGCATTACTACTTACTCGTATTAGAAAAATAACGCTACCCTTTACGAGCAAATGTGTTATAAATATATTTACGCCTGGAATCTTGTTCTTAAAATTAACGCACAAGAGTAGGTATATTCAGCACATTTTTCAGCTATAATGACGGCACATCACGCTATCACAGGCAAGTAGTAATGGACATATCTTCATTATTTTAAATTTATTCATTTTTTAAATAAAGAAAAAATAACGTTTCTCCACACTACGAAATACTCCTGTATCGTAGATGCGTTTGTATAAAGATGCTTTTAACCCGGCGTCATTGTGGCGAAAAAAAGTAAAACTGACGTTGAGGTGGGTCATTATGACCCACTTATAATAGGGATGTTTACTGGGTAAAAAAAAATTGATTCTATTTAGTCCGTCATTCAGATTATAGAAAAATATTGGATACGTATATTTTGTTTTATCAAATCAATAAAAAATGACAAATATAAAAGGCATCAGAGATCAATAGTGGTGGCTGGTGACGTCAATCCTCGCTAAAAAGTGTAGCGTGCAGTGACGTCACGCGAGTTTTCAACGCACTGTGTCGTCTTCATTTTTTTGTTTATGTGAAAAAAGAAAAAATAAGTGTCCAGTATTTTTGGAAATCTGACTGACGGACTAATTAGTTTTTTTTTGGCCAACTGCCCTATTGTTACTATTTTTCTTAGTATAACATAATTTATAACTTTTAAAATTTAATATATTTAATATGTACAGTACATTTAATCAGTTGCAGCAATAAAACACACTGGCAATTAGTGAAATAATTTTTATTTTTAACTTTCTTTAAAACTTGATTATGAACAATATTATACATAAATCAAATCTATACTAGGTACCTATTCTTTATATCTTTGGAATTTTAATCGCATAATATCGGAAACTTTCATATATTTAATCAGTCTTTTTGAATTAGATTTTCATTGCAGTTTTTACAATAAGAGATTACGTGTACAGTGCATATCAACTTATGGCAAGTATTAAATACGTCACTGGTTTTTTTTTTTTTGTAGGGATAATCTTGACACCTTAGAACACCAGTGAGATTTGCAGGAGGCTCTCCATGTTTCTCCAATAAATTCTTTCATAAGGCTCATTTTCGTCAGTATATAAAGATTTCTCAATTATCGCTATGGTTAGACCACGCTTAAGTTCCTCCAGGTCTATATTAGACAGTTACTAGTAATAAAATAGCGTAAATAAGTAGAACTAAATAAAACATGAAACAAATATATTGCACAAAACACCAACGTCACCGTTGATCTGGGTCATATGACCCAGTCGCAGGTTTACGCACGTGTTACTCCATGCATGGGCGATGGACGTTTGAAGCGAGGTATACGAAGAGGAGGGATAAATAAATAAATATATACGGGACAAATCACACAGATTGAGTTAGCCCCAAAGTAAGTCCGAGACTTGTGTTATGGGCTACTAACTCAACGATACTATATTTATAATAGATACATATAAAGATAAACATCCAAGACACAGGCCAATAAGGAAAAGATCGTTTTCCATCATGACCTGGCCGGGGATCCAACCCGTGGCCTCCACGTCGCAGGCAGGCGTGTTGACCGCTGCCCCACGGAGGTCGACACTTACATGCAAGAGGATGATACTTACATACATGTACTGAGACAGACGATTGTGTGCGGCGATTGCTCCTAAGAAATTTTTCATAAACAAAAAGTGCAGGGTCATAATGACCCTGCCTCAATGACACCGGGTTAAATTTCCATCCACGCTAACGTGAGCGTATTTTGATTTTTCTCTCTCCTATTGTATTTTATCAAAATATAATGAGCGTGGATGCCAACGATAGAAATATAGCCATGTGATAAAATAAAAACACGACGAATCCGCACATTCATACTTCAGAGGCTGGTGTTTTAACCACTAGGCCACCACGACTTAGTTCCAGGTCAAGCAAATACTAATGTAACTTTTCTAAGTTATATGTACTTTCTAAGTATATCTTGGACACCAATGACTGATTACAAGGTGAAGGAAATCATCTTGAGGTAACCCGGACTTTAAGTCTGAAATCGCCAACCCGCGTTGAGCAAGCGTGGTGATTATGCTCAATCCTTCTCTGTATGAGAGGAGACCTGTGCCCAGCAGTGGGACGATAAAAATGTTGATGATGATGATTCAATTTTCATAAACAAATTAATTAATTGAACCTTTAAATTAACCTAATGTCAGAAACAATTCTCTGGAAACATGATAAACACGTAAATAATTAATCAATCATATATTCATATCTATGTATACATCTATAAGATAAAATCAACCAAAAAATCATAACAATTGTGTTGGAACAAGTAGTGACATATAATGACATGACATTTTTACTAAATTGGTTAATGTACCACTTTATGTTAGAACCCAAAATCATGCAAACAACACTTACCTCTATTCCGAGAGCAGTAAAGGCTGAATTAGCATTTATGTATATTGAGTTTTGTTAGACATTGTAATAATGTTCCCTGACATGCGATGCGGGTGTGTAAAACCACAATTTTCATAATAAATGCGGGCACTTTGAGACAAAGTAAAATATTTTATTGATGCTACATAGTAATGTCAATGTGAAAATACGATAAATGAATCACTTCTTCCCACTACATCATCGAAGACGGTGTTTAACTGGTAAGTGTCATGTTACTCATTACTTTTCAAACAATCTGTATCGTAATTGTCTACCACATTACAAACACAATTACCTATTAATAATCTGTATTATTTTGAAGTTTGTTTAATTTGATGTTGCTAATACATTAGTTTAGCTTCGCGAGTATGAAGTCTGTAGAAAGACGTAAATAATGCCTTATTTAGGTATGTCTTTCTACAGACTTTTTCAACACATTCATTGCAATGAATGCTGTAGAACTGTCAAAATGAAAGCCAGTGCTACTCTTAGTATATTGCGTAATTGCAACTGCTAAGTGTAAGTAGGTGCGTACAACTAGACAATGGCGCCGATTATGTTGTTTACAAATTAAACAAATTTTAAGGTATGTGCATCTATTTCTTTTCATTTCGTTAAGATAAGGCCAGAAGATAAAATGTCAGTTTAGACCTGTCAAATTAGTGCACTCGTTTTAGCCGCCATGTTTATAATCTCGTATAAACTGTCTATGGAGTATCTTAATTTGGTAGGATTAAACTAAATTGTTATCTGTTGAAATGGAAAGAATACACTGGACTTAAATTTAATTTAGTTTGTATACAAGGAAATCAAGGCTAGTGTTTTACTAAATATCTTATATACAATATGTAAAGAAAACCCCGTCCGACCCATAAGGATAATAAAGGTTAGGTAAACACATGACCAAATATAATATAAAATTTTACGTAATCATCATAGTGACAATACTAATGAATTTTGAAATAATCTTTTATACCCGCGAATTAATTCCAACTTCCTCGAAATTTGGTCATTTTTAAAAAAGTGGCAACACCATTTTGACGGTATTATTATAAGGGACGCGACCACGTGCCGCGTGCCCTGACCGCCGTCGCCCGCCTATGTGTGCCTACCGCACATGTGTTAAGTTATCTCTTTTTGCGAAATAATATTAATTTTTTTAAGCGGATTTTTTTTTAAGTTTAGCCCGGCTTTGTAGGCATTAGTAGAATCAGTTATCAATACCTAACAATAACGTTATTTTTGGTTTATGCGAAACCTGCATATAGTTTGTTCAAAATAAGCAACTGAATCGATTCCGATCATTTTTACACCATGTTATATATGTATTCCCAAATACATTTAGAAATTGTTGCAGTGTGGTTGGTTAGTACTAGAAGCACAGTGAGATAAGGCCCACATGCGCCGCCCCGCTTCATGGGGCGGGCGGGCGAGCTGTTCGTTGACCAAGGAACTTATACCTAAACTGGAATGTGCACTATCGATCAAAACGCGCTGCGAGGGAGATAGCTTCACAGTAGCGCTCTATCCTTGTTATGTAGGGTGACTATTATAATGGAAATTATTAGGAATACAAGTAAAATATATTTTTTTTTACTTATATTACCAGAGTTTTTTTTATGAATATTTAGGTATGGATGCGAACTTTTTAATTTTTTTATTCTAAAAATGGATCAATAAATTAATGATGTACGGATGACAGCAGGTCAATCCACCTGAAACTGTCAAATGTTCCTAATCAATCTTGAACCTTACCAATTTAGAAATAAAGTTGAATAGAATAGAATAGTTCTTTATTTGCATAGTAAGTAGGTACAAAATATAGATATTAAGTTTTTGAAAGGTCCTTATACTGACTACCTTAACTAAGGCATGTAAACAAAATCTAAAATTAATAAATCTCCGATAATAATCTCATTCGATACATATTATAAATACACATTGTCAAATCAATTAAATAGAAATTACATAAATATAAATTAACCATGTCAAATGAAATTAAAAACAACACAATTCATTAAGTCAATTTAAGTCAAGTCAAAAAAAAAAAAAACGAATAAGGAAATCTGCTTGATATGTTGTCGTCCGTACCTTTAGTGAATGAATAAAAAAAAAATTAATCAAATATCTACAAGAAAACAGAATGTAATGTCATTGTAAATACCTAATAAAAGTATACTTGATCATGTACACAATGATTAAGTGCACATTTATTAATTATTTAGAAATTTAGGGTCACCCTACATACAAACAAAATAACTTTTGTACCGCAGAAAACTTACTAAAAGAATGATATTCCGCATCCAGGGCTTGACGCATCCATTTTCATCATCTTTTTCTAATCGAAATTGCTAGTTTCAAACAAATTTACGAAAAATAAATAAGGGTAACACTTAGAACGAGACAGAGGGCTACTGGGATGCTTTCTCCCTCTGGCCGTGTTCTCTTCAAATAAGGTTTTATTTCCGACCGAACTTATTGTTCTTGCGATAGTCTTCTTTAAAATAAGAGATATATGCAAGTTCACATTCCAGTTTAGGTATAATTTCCTTGGTGTTGACTATATTTTTGTTGGGACAACCAAGTAAGATAACACACGCATAATTTTATGGTTTTTCATGATATATTTTTGAAATTTTGTACATACTCGTAGGTACTTAAAAATACTAGACACGTGTTCCGGGTTTCGCATAAACATTGTACATATAAGTCTACCCCATAAACACATCGCCAATGTTTGTTTTGCTATAAGTAATTCATTTTGTTGAGATTTGTTTGAAAATACCAGGCCAATTATCTTTTTTTCTTTGTATTTCTGCTAAAACAAATGACAGTACATTACACCAGACAGATGGGCCGCATCAATCTGAAAGAGAAAGTGTACACAATGAGAAAGGTCGAGCAAAGCTAATTGTAGCTGTCGTTATCATAGCTAGGATACAGAATTAATAGCCTTTTTTTTTCCGGGGTGGAAATCCTCATTGGATGCCCGCCGCCCTGGGGTGGGCGACGGGGTATGTCAGACTATTACTGACTAAAACCACCCCGGTGTGTCTTGTATCACGAGCGCGCGTGGGGCCGCGGGAGTCTAAATTCTTCCACTGCCCCACACCCTCGTGCTGGCCCGGTCTGTCCGGACCTCGTCTCCTGCACGGGGTAGTGGGGTGTTAAACTACCCCGTGCATCGCCTCAAAGGCCTCCGCCTCGGGGTCCATCAATAGGGGCGGGGACTTCCCCATGTCCCTCGCCCCTGGACCCATTCATGGAGGGCGGAAGAGGGCGTTCTCCGCCCTTCCTCGGCGCCCGGTACGTCTTCTGCGGCCCGGAAACGGAGTTGATATCTCCCTCTCCCGTTCCGCAGCTTCCTTCTGCGACATCACGTCCTCGCAGAAGGACACCACCGCTTCCCACTACTCTGAGCTGCCGACCATCCTCCGCACTACTGCCGGTAGCGTACAGAATTAATAGCCTAGGGTAACTAAGTCCTGCAACAGTTACTCTAGTTCGATCTTTACGTAGATTCATTCCATTTCACATATCTGGTGAATTCAGTATTTTAAACCAAGTATTTGACATGGATCATATCTCGCATCCGTGGCAGTCTTCGTGTCCGTGACATAGCAGGCTAAGACGGCTACGTCTTCCGAAAACCGGCACGTTACGTGGGTAACAAATGTCTTACCACGGCGCCTCCGCCGGGCAACAAGCGGGGTAGACCAAAGAAGTGCTGGTTTGACGTTCTAAGAGATGACATGCGTGCCAACAATCTCTTACCACATGATGTTAAAGGTCATGCGAAATGGAGGAGAATGTGCAGGAAAGCGGACCCCGGGCTCCAACGCGAAAGCCGCGGATGCAACCGGGATAAGCGCTGAGATGATGTTGGTGGTGATTAGGTTAATGTAAACGTTCAAATGTTTTATTTCTTTATGAAAATTGAATCATCATCATCACCATCAACCATTTTATCGTCCCACTGCTGGGCTCAAGTCTCCTCTCATACAGAGAAGGATTGAGCGTAACCACCATGCTTGCTCAATGCGGGTTGGCGATCTCAGACTTAAAGTCCAGGTTTCCTAAAGATGTTTTCCTAATGATATTAATATAAATTATTTATAAATGGTAATCGTAATAATTAATGGTATCAAACAATGTAAATTTTGATGAATGTTGGAATGTTGAATGCGCGCATGCGACAAACCACAAACCACAGAGATACTGAATGTCAAACCGAACCAGATGTATGCCATTTTTGAGGATGATATTCTTGTAGTTTTTATATATCCTGTATTTTATTTTTTATATTCCTGTTTGTGTTTGGTGAAACTGTACTCTCACCATTTACTATTGGATTTGCTTTTTATATGTTTTTATTATTACGTTTTAATTTTTACTGTAATACCGGTTCTGTGCCACTTTTAATTGTTTGTTGCATCGGGTGACGTCTGTCTTTAAGTCGACGCCGGCTCTCGCTGAAAACCAGCGCTGGGCGCTGTTTTTGCATAGAGTCGCAGCATAATGCATAGATGTGACGCATGTTTCCCTCAACTATTTCTTATTTTTTTATGTTTTTATAAACTCTTGGGTCATGTTTACTGCAAATAAACACTTTTTCTTTCTTTCTTTCTTTTCTTTGTTTCTAGATACATAATTATGGACACTTACCACTTGAGGTTGCAATGAAGACGTTAGTCACTCATTGTACGTTGTTTCGAAATAAGTCGACTAAGGAAGATATCAAAGTCCGTTGTGAGAAAAGCGTGGGTCATCCGTCAAAATAATAACCGTCAGAATCCTAGATTCGCAAAATAATATAAAAGCACACGAAAATACAACAAAACACAGTATCCACTATGGCAAGTTCAAAGCCGGGAGGTAATTAATTTTTGACGTTTGACGTCACGTTGCCACGAGTTTTACTTTGATGCCTGTATAATAAAAAGTTTAAATGATCGATTATCAAATCGATCCGTTGATTAATTTGTTTTAAGATGTTTTTGTAAATAAGTAAATAATAGATAATATAATTAAGTCATTTTATTAAAAGATTTTCTAAACCGAATTTTATTTTTAATTTTATTTTTATTTTTGTAATAATTTTATTTGTCGATTATAACTTATTAACGACTCGTATTTCATCTGGTAACAT
This sequence comes from Sesamia inferens, assembly GCA_037179545.1. Lineage (NCBI taxonomy): Eukaryota > Metazoa > Arthropoda > Insecta > Lepidoptera > Noctuidae > Sesamia > Sesamia inferens. The sequence continues at coordinate 11,450,375 of CM073922.1, forward strand.
TGTTGAAAAGTGAAAGTAAAGAAAGTCAGTATTATTTCATTAAATATAATCTTTTTTATTCCGTAGAAAACTTCAGGCCCAATTTCGCCCGTCTCCTTTACTTTCTTAATGAAAAAGGCTTTGTTCTCTAATTGTGAGGCATGTAATAAAATTGAAAATGTGCAACATTTGCTGATAGATTGTGTTAAAATCAAAGACGAGAGGGAATCTTTGGCTAGGAAGTTTGATTTAAACATGTGGGATGTTGGACTTATCCAAAATATTTGGGCTTACCCAAAATCAGAAAGGACTAAACGCATAGTTTGTGGCTTAATTCAGAACTCTAGGCAGTAGTTCCATCTCATATTATATTATAGTGTGTTATTATGCATCTCATATTGTATTATATGTGTATAATAATTGTTTTGTGTGATATAAACATAGGTTATTTTTTAAATTAGATATTGTTTGTAAGCTTAGTATAAGGTGCAATGGGGTTGACGTATCCGTGTGCATAAAAACCGCTTATAAATAAAGAGAATAAAAAAGGATCTTTTGGGCAACAGTATTAGGAAACAACAATGCGTCCTTGTTGTAAAATTAAATTACCTCACGCTTAGCTATTAATAAATAGCTTGCTTTGAGAACTAACTATTATAGCGCCATTTTCTGTCGTTTCCTATTAGACTATTAGCAAGGTCTGTTGTCATCTGTGGTTCATATACAATGTTGCTATTCTAAAAAAAAACAATATTTACCTAACTATTTTCAATTTAAAATTAATAATGTATAGATCGTAGTGACATTACAAAAGATCACTTTTAGCGATAAGAATGCCCGTAAATATGATTAGGCCCATAATATTTTGTAAAGGGTGACAAGATGTCAGCCACCCTTTGCAAAATCTTCACATTTATGTCCTGTAATTTATGTAGTTATTATGTATGTGTTATTTATGTTTCAGTATAAGTAAACTAATTAGAAATCTTAATACCAATAAATCTCCAGGAGTAGACAACATTAGGTGTATCGACATAAAATCTATCTGTGACAAGATGACAGTCGCAATAGTCAAATTGATCAATACCAGTGTCAAACAAGGAAAATATCCGGAATTATTAAAATCTGGTATTGTGCGCCCGATACATAAAAAAGGCAGTTTAACCGACTACGAAAATTATAGACCGATCACCATTCTACCTGTTATCGACAAAGTAGTAGAGAAATATGTTTGTAACCAGATACAAGACTTTTATGTAAAAAATGACGTGTTGTCGAGGACACAATATGGTTTTCAACCCAATAAGTCCACCTCGCAACTGTTATCTCAGTTCACAGAAGAGATCAATGAATCTCTCAATATTAAAACTAATGTACTTTTACTATTTATCAACTTCAGCAAAGCTTTTGATACACTTAGGCACGACACGTTGCTGACAAAATTAAATAATTCGGGAGTTCGGGGACCAATACTCAAATGGTGTGAGGATTACTTCAAAAATCGTAAATATAATGTCAAGATATGCAATGAAACCAGTGATGCCATTGAAGTCACTGAAGGAACAGCCCAAGGCTCAGTACTAGGACCTTTACACTATTTGGCATATGTAAACGATATGGAGCATGTGGTTAATCACTGCTCCGTGTATCAGTATGCAGATGACACATGTCTCGTAGCTACTCACAGAGATGTAACAGTAGCGGCTCAGTGTTTACAAGATGATTTTACTCAAATTTGTAAATGGGCACATGATGCTGGACTGGTTCTTAATGCAAATAAAACCAAAATCATCCATGTCCACTCTAGCCATCTAAAGCACGTGCCTTCTTTTCAAATAATCGCACACAGCCACAGTTGTCTTCACTCTTCTCTATCACATACATGTCGATGTGAGGCAATTGATCAAGTAATACAGCACACCTACCTTGGATTAATAGTTGACAATCGATTCAGTTGGAATTTCCAGGTAAATTCAGTTTGTGATAAATTGCGAGCTGTACTGGCAAAATTTTGCATTTTGAAACCTAAAGTTCCGTTCAAAATCCTGCTTAACATTTACATTGCTTTAGCGGAATCAATAATAGCATACGGAATCACGAGTTATGGGCGAACATTTAAATCCTACATTGAACGAATTTCTAATCTGCAGGTTAGACTTCTGAAACTAATCGTACCCAGGAATATAAAACAGCAATATAAAGATAACGTCATTGAATTATTTAAATATTGTAAAATTCTGCCAATACAGGCTAGACTTAAAATGGCCCTACTGATTGAGCAGTTTAATAACAAAGGCATTCAAATACCTATATCACACAAAATTGTCACAAGAAGTATAACCAAAAATAAATTAATAGTACCTCAGACTAGAAATTATTATGGCAGGCGACCAGTACAATTTTTAATACCCACCATAAATAATGAAATACCACAATCAATAAAAAACGAAATAAACTCGAAAAACTATAAGCAAAAATACAAAAAATATTATCACAACTATTTATTAAACTAAAATATAACAATAACTTTTTTATTTTACACACTAATCAAATAAATAAAAGCGAAGCAACCTGTATATTGGAAATTCTTTCGGATCGGTTTTATGTGGGTACACTAAAAAGAACAACAATAAAAAACGATCTTTTTAATAAGCAGCCCAGGAGCAAGCAGCATAGATTCAAAACATGCATGTGACTCATTTCACTTACTGGATGGATGTTTACAGCTGTACTTTGTCAAATTATTTAATTTTTTACTTTTGTTTTTATTTTACCCTTTTAACCCCTATTTTACTACGTTTTGTTAAAGTATAGTTGTTTGTGTACCTACGTTATTTGGTTATATACCACGTTATTCGTGGACGCTGCTTGGAGTTAGCTGGTGGTTGGCGATTCTTTGAGCATTCATTTTTGGCCTTTTGACGTCGCTTAGGTTTGGTTATCGTTGTGAAAGAACCCCTTAAACAATGTGGTGTTTATTCATAGGGAATGTTTTTGAGGTGGGTGACGTTAGGACGACGAAGGTTTGTGTTTGGGGAGTCGCTGATCACTGGTTGGCTTTGGGGGCGTTTATGAGTGAGGGGGATTACTAACAAGGAAAAAAAAAAATAATACAAATGGTGTGGGTACATTAATAATTATTAATACAAAATATGTTATACTGATTAAGAGTTGTTATAGTGAATGTGAGTACCAATACAAACCATTTCTGGTTTAATGGTACAAAACGAACAAACCTGTAATGAATTAATATAAATAAATAAATAATAATAATAATAATGTGGTGTATATAATAAAGAGTATTTTATGCTATTCCATTCTGCCTACCCCCGCGGAAAGTAATCTTAAGTGTGGGTTACTCTTAGCCTGCAGCTACATAATGGCTTCTAAAATTTCAAGTACTTTCAATTCAGGGCAAAATTCCACCACTGGTCGTTGGTTATCTCTAGCTGGCCCCGCCATCTTTCACAAGTCTATCATTAAAGTTTATGTGTTCATTAATAACACTGCAGTTAAAATTACTTTTACAGTTAATTATTTAAGTATTACAGGAAGGTTTGCCATTCAGTTAATCGTAATATTTAAGTGCTGAATCCTTAACTACTAAATATTTTAGTGTCGTTTCCCCTCATATATTTTTACTGCTTCTTACTCAATAAAATTCTAATTAAAAACTTCATTTTCAGCTTCACAAAGCTAAATGGTTGGGAAACGAAATGACATAAGTAAGTTCAAGGGGAGAATGGAAGAAGACAGCGTTGTGCGAAGACCTCAAGTTACTTGGGACCAAGGCAAGAAGATGATGATGATGTTGACGAAGCTACGTGCGAGGGGTGTAAGAAGTGTCGACCGTAATGAATATAATAAGAAAAGGAATTTAATTACGAAATTCAACAAGAAGAAATACGATGTAAGACCTACAACCTATGTTCCATGTTACGGGTTTGGTTTCCGCACTTCGTCCTTCCAGTGGACCATTGAGCGTGGCCCATTGCAGGCGTTGACAGTTATTCCAACCAGCCCACCTCTCTCCAGAAGCCCATTAAGTCTCCTGGCTTGTTGAGTACATCTGTGTAAGATCTTGGTGCCCCTATGTTTTTACTTCTAATTTGGGTGACGCCTGTACATTCGAAGAGTACATGTGCAACTGTCTCATCAGCATCTATGCAGGCTCCGTATAAAGGGCTATCCGTCATGCTTATTGTGTGGGGATGTTTATTTAGCAAGCAGTGGTCTGTGATGATCCAGGTCATCATTCGCAGGCCTTTCCTATTCAAGCGTAACCTGTCATCCAGGGATGGCATAGCTTCCTTATACTGTCTGTAGCCCGTGAGGATGACCACCAAATCTCTACTTGTGCGTAGGTACCCTTGTACCCGTCTGCGTATTTGAATAAAGGGTATTGGCACGATAAGCTCCGATCTGCTGACCGACGCGCTGGATGCCCTACTAACCTAACCGCGTTACAAAAAATTCCTATCAATATGAATCATTTTGCCCCGTGTGGTACCGGACTTAGAATAGTACCAACCCATATCCTCCCGTGGGTGTCGTAAGAGGCGACTAAGGGAACTCACCAGGGAAGCGGGCAGCAGCGCTTCTTCTGTGTAATATTAAATCACTGCGATCCCCAACCCCCCTGCCAAGCGTGGGGATTATGGCACCCCCCCCCCCCCCCAATGATGCACACGACACAGCTCAGGCCCCTAGTCCCCGGCAGCTCCGCTATTCCAGTCTACGGTAGTGGACTCGGTTACGGCGGAGCAAGGAGTGCTAAGAATCTCCGGAAGAGATCCGGCTACCATCACCACCGAGGACCTTTGGCCCTGGCAACATATAACACGCGCACACTACGGACCGATGAGAAGATTGTCGAACTGGAGGAAGAACTGAGCCGGTTGCGCTGGGACATCGTAGGGTTATCTGAAGTCTGAAGAGAGGGAGAGGACTCGATAATCCTGAAGTCTGTCAACCTGCTCTATTTCCGGGAAGGCGACCAGCTGTCCCAGGGTGGCGTCGGGTTTATTGTCCACAAGTCCCTCGTGAACAACGTTGTTAAAGTCGGGAGCTTTTCGACTCGGGTGGCGTACCTTGTACTCAGAATAACCAAGCGATATTCGTTAAAGGTTATACAGGTTTACGCTCCGACGTCTAAACACTCCGACGATGAGGTGGAGGCTATGTATGAGGACGTCAGTAGAGCCATACATTCCTCCAAAACCCACTACACTGTTGTCATGGGGGACTTTAACGCAAAACTGGGCATGCGAGAGGCGGATGAGACGAAAGTGGGGCAATTTGGAGTTGGAAATCGGAATCCCCGAGGTCAGATGCTAATGGATTTCATGGAAAAGGAAGGACTCTTTGTGATGAATTATTTTTTCAAGAAACCATTGCACCGCAAGTGGACCTGGATTAGCCCCGATGGTCAGACCAAAAACGAGATAGACTTCATAATGTCTACGAGAAGGCAAGTGATCCATGCGGTTAAAACCGGGAGTGATCACCGTATTGTTAGAGGCATCTTGAACCTCAACATTAGGCTCGAACGCTCTCGACTTATGAAGTCTACGCTCCGTCCAGCGTCAACCCTACTCCAAAACCCCGAAAGCTTTCAGATCGAACTGCAAAATCACTTCGAATGCCTCGGTGAATGCGTAGATGTGGACGACTATAACAACAGGTTTGTGGAAACTCTCCAAATGGAAGGGTCTAAGTTTTACAAAACCCTCCTTTCAAAAGGACAGAAAAAGATCTCCGGTCCCACCCGTCGGCTAATGGAAGAAAGACGGGAGGTGGTCTTAAAATTCCCTGATGACGCTTCGCGTATCAGATGCATTACAGACAGATCTCAAAGTCTCTGACTCGCGATATACGCCAATTTAATACAAATTGTATTAAAGAGGCTATCGAGCGGAACAAAGGCTCCAAAGTGTTCGCACGAGATTTGTCTGTTGGACAGAGCCTACTTGCAAAGCTGAAGACTGGGGATGGAAGGATAGTCACTTCCAAGCCCGAGATTTTGGGTGAGATTGAGAAATTCTACGGAGAGTTATACACATCAACACACGCACCTGTTGTAAGCCTGGCTAGTGATCATAGAGCCAGACTAACCCGATACTACACCGACGATATCCCGGACGTCAGCCTGTACGAGATTAGTATGGCCCTGAAACAGCTCAAGAACGATAAGGCGGCTGGAGATGATGGAATTACGGCTGAGCTTCTGAAAGCGGGTGGTAAACCGGTTCTTAAAGCGCTTCAGAAGCTATTTAATTTCGTCATTATTAAAGTCGAAACGCCTAAGGCGTGACACAGGAGCGTGGTGGTGTTGTTTTTCAAAAAAGGTGACAATACCCTCCTGAAAAACTACAGACCGATATCTCTCCTGAGCCATGTCTACAAGCTGTTTTCTAGGGTCATCACGAATCGTCTCGCTCGCAGGTTCGACGACTTCCAGCCTCCCGAACAAGCAGGCTTCCGAAAAGGCTTTAGCACCATAGACCACATACATACGCTGCGGCAAGTTATACAGAAGTCCGAGGAGTACAACAAACCACTATGCTTGGCGTTTGTGGACTATGGCCTTCGATTCGATTGAGACTTGGGCGGTGCTACAGTCTCTCCAGCGGTGCCAAATTGACCATCGATAAATTGAGGTGATAAAGTGTTTGTACAAAAACGCCACCATGTCAGTCCGTCTCCAGGATCAGGACTCGAAACCGATCCAACTCCAGCGTGGAGTGAGACAAGAAGATATCATATCGCCTAAATTGTTCACTGCTGCGTTGGAAGATGTCTTCAAGCTCTTGGACTGGAAAGGACTTGGCATCAACATCAACGGCGAGTACATAACTAATCTCCGTTTTGCAGATGACATCGTGGTCATGGCTGAGACCCTGGAAGACTTGGGCAAAATGCTCAATGACCTCAGCAGAGCTTCTCAACAAGTGGGTCTAAAGATGAACATGGATAAGACGAAGATCATGTCGAACTCTCATGTACCCACTCCAATTCTAGTTGGTTGCTCTGCACTCGAAGTTGTTGACGAGTACATATACCTGGGACAAACAGTACAACTAGGTAGGTCCAACTTCGAGAAAGAGGTGTCTCGTCGAATCCAGCTCGGCTGGGCAGCGTTCGGGAAGCTACGCTACATCTTCTCGTCGTCCAAGATACCACAGTGTCTCAAGACTAAAGTCTTTGACCAGTGTGTGTTGCCAGTGATGACTTACGGAACTGAAACGTGGTCGCTCACAATGGGCCTCATACGAAGGCTCAGAGTCACACAAAGGGCAATGGAAAGAGCTATGCTCGGCGATTCTCTGCGTGATCGAATCAGAAATGAGGAGATCCGAAGAAGAACCAAAGTCACCGACATAGCTCTGCGAGTCGCTAAACTGAAGTGGCAGTGGGCAGAGCACATTGCTCGTAGAACCGATGGCCGATGGGGCAGTAAGGTTCTGGAGTGGCGGCCACGTACTGGAAGATGCAGTGTAGGGAGGCCCCCAACAAGGTGGACCGATGACCTGGTGAAGGTCGCGGGAAGCCGATGGATGCGGGCAGCACAAGACCGGTCATCGTGGAAAGTCTTGGGGGAGACCTTTGTCCAGAAGTGGACTTCCATAGGCTGAAGAAGAAGAAGAAGATGAATCATATTGCTAATCCATCCATGCTCCGTATTGCCGAAAAATCTGTCAGCTAAACAACGTAAATATCGCAATGAGTATTGTTGAACTGTCAAAATGAAACCTATTGCTACTGATAGTAAGTTACGCTATTTATTACCCTGCTGAACCTATGCCTACGAATTGTTCTCTTGGAAGCAAATTTCCATAAATTTGAAATCTTTCCCATTCTTATCTCGCCGTTGAATACAATTATTGTACACTGAGCTTGTTTATCTCACGTATTTTTTTTTTAATTAATTATAAACTAGCGCTTGACTGCAATCCCGCCTGATGGTAAGCAGTGATGCGATCGTTGATGGTATATTTCTATTAGGTATTTTTTTAGAAAACATTACGATTTGGAAGGTTAATTGTGGAGGCGCTGGACCGGTCGTCGTGGAGAACTTTGGGGGTGGCCTATGTCCAGCAGTGGACGTCTTTCGGCTGCAATTATGATGATGATGATGAATTGTCAGAATTTTAGCCTTCCGGCTAACAGTAACGACTGTCAAAAATCTATGAATATCATATCATCAATACATGGAAGGATCTTGGGATGGAAAAAAATTATCACCCATCCCCACACCAACCGTAATTATGCATAAACTGATCGACCCATGCGAGTGTTATCAGCGACAAGTCAAACTTCCTTCCAACCCAATAAGAGATTCGTTGATGTTTTTTTATGTATAAATATGAACTAATGCTTGACCGAAATCCCGCCTAATGGTAAGCAGTAATGCAATCGTTGATGGTAAAGCGCGCTAGTATATTAAGAGCTTATGGACTTTACCCTTGAAGGCACTTAAATTGTAGTCCGACGGAAACACTGCTGCTCGTAAATTGTTTCAGTCCTCGATTTATGCGGTATAAAAGACGATGCGAAACGCTACGTCCGGATCGTAAGGGTGCATACTCGCTGGGCACTCCACAATAACGGCGGTAAGTCCCCTCTTTGAGGAGTGGCTAGAGAGGCGCCACGGCGACCTCTCCTTCCTTGTAGCGGCGATCTCTCGCTTCCGACCCTGGTCCAGGCCATAGTCCGGAAAGAGAGTACATGGCAGGCCGTCACCACCTTCTGCGAAGCAGTAATGCTGTCAAAAGAGGAGGCGGAGCGCGTGAGGGAGCGGGAATCCCAGCGCCCTCGCGCCACTAGCCGCTGCAGGAGACGCCCTGGTCGGGAGACAACATCGACTTCCCGACCACCGTAGGCACGGGCCTGCGGGTGGTGAGCAGTGGGCAGCTTGCAGCCCGGTAAGGACCAGGCCCGAGTCGACCGACGGCGCGTTGTGATTCAAGCGCACCTCAAAGAGATGTCAGTACATCATGACGGGGTCCACGATGACCGATGCCTCCTGGGTCAGGGTTGCAGGCCGTCGCACAAGCAAGTGAAGAAAAACGAGTGGGTTTTAGCCAGTAAAAGTCTGACACGCCGTTCCGCATTCCGCACGGCATTTTGCAGCACCAGCCCAAATGTGGCTCTAGTAAGCTCCACACACGAATTCTCAATCTATTAAAAAACAAAGAACCTTTAATTCATCTACATTTTTATACAATTTTTTGACATTTCATGGCGCTGGGATGAAAATGCGACTAGATTACAAAACATTTTAATTACGCCATTCGAATGTTTTCATTGTTAAAAGTGCTTTGAAGCCCTTCCGGCTTCAAAGCAATCCGATTAAACAATCCGCACTTTAAACACCGTGTCCGTCATTTTGATCTTTTAAAAGTGGCGGCCCCAAACAAACAAGCTACATGCGTGTAGGTATGCGAGGGTCCAATTAAAAATATTCAGCCCCTTATATTACTTTTTTCTTTCAGGATTTCCTTCCAGTACTAAACAGTGTCTTCTATAAGGCCCGTTACTTCGGCGTCTCAGGCTTTGGTGTTACCTTGGCTTTCACCTGGTCATTGATGCTGTTTGTAATGCTGGTAGTCACAGAATGCATTGCTTTGTGGCGGATTATCACTCTGCTCGGAGGATGGCGTAAGCAATCTTCTAACAGTAAGTTTATTGATAATAATAATTTCTCGTAACACATGTAAATTCCAGACATTATTTGTAAATATTACCTATTACTATATTGTGTTATTAGTTGTCTGTAAGAGATCGCTCATAGCCATAAGACCGCCCATTGTGTCACCCTTTGTAAAATCTTTATATTTGCATTCATAATATGATAAAGGGCTTCTTCAAATGCACATGGAAACATAGTGTTAAATATGATTCCTTAATAATCTGATTTTCACATTTTTTATGAACAGCGTTAACGAATGTCAAAATTTTGATAAAGTTTATTTAACAGATTCGATATCAGGTAAGGAAGCATTAATAATATTTTTAGCTCGAAGGGTGATATAATTTTGACCATCTCTTGTTTAGAACATTTTTGGTGCAGCCGTGAGGTACACTTTCCTGCTAATTTCTTACACCCAGCTTTAAATTTGATTTTCATTTGTTGCTGTCACTGATGTATTTATTATGTGTCTTTAATTATGAGGTGAATAAATGTATTGTCTTTTGCTGACAAAAGTTAGTCTTTAAATGTGACAATGGCGCTGATTCCCTAGTTCACTAAGTAAGTTAAGTTTTAGTTCAGTGCAATTTTTCTTTCTATTTCAGTAAGAAAAAGACAGAAGTTAAAATATTAGTTCATCATTATCAGCCTCTACTCGTCCACTGCTGGACATAGGCCTCCTCCATGGCACGCCAACAAGCTCGATCCTGAGCAGTTCTCCGCCAGCCACCTTTTTAATGTCGTCGCTCCATCTCGCCCAAGGGCGTCCTACACTACGTTTGCCGAAACGCGGTCTCCACTCGAGGACTCGTTTACCCCAACGGTTTTCGGTCCTGCGGCATATGTGACCAGCCCATTGCCACTTCAGCTTGCTAATCCTCAGAGCTATGTCGGTGACTCTGGTCCTCTGTCGGATCACCTCATTTCTGATGCGGTCCTTCAGAGAGACGCCCAACATAGCCCGCTTCATAGCTCGCTGAGCGGCTTTAAACTTATAGACTAGTCTGACCGGTAGTGTCCACGTCTTGGCTCCGTAATTCATGACGGGTAGGACGCACTGGTTGAAGATTTTAGTCTTCAAACATTGGAGTATGGGCGACGAAAATACCCGGCGAAGTTTACCAAATGCTGCCCATCCCAGCTGGATCCTTCTATTTGCCTCCTTCTCAAAGTTGTTTTTCCTTAATTGCAACGTTTAAATATTAGTTAAGTCTTGTCAAATTAATATAATTCATAGACATTTTAGACGGGATAAAAAATATGGCTATACGTCAATTTACATAAATATCAGGGGCGGACTAATTTGAAATGAATAAACTTTCATTTACCTTTTGTCTCTTTCTTAATTAAATAAAATGGAACAGAGGTACTGAGCTTTGTGAACAAGTAAATTGGGACCAATAAAGGGTGTATCTGACATCGACGCACAAACGAGTACCATGGATCCAGTATATGATTCTGAACCCCTCAGTGGTGGAATTTTTCATCGGCTTTTTCCTGATTTAAAAAATAAAAATATGTAGTTTTTTTCACTTTAGACCTTTCATAATTGCTATACTTTTATAACCCAATAAGATTTTAAAGTAAAAATTAATTAATTCACTAATTACACAAAAAGCGCAATGGCGGCACGCTTGCGACGTTCAAAGGTCGAGCCGACACTTTTTTTTAATATAGTGAATTCTGTAACCGTTAATTAACGACATAAATGACTATCATAATTTGATTAGTGGCATGCGGTCTAAGCTTTTCGCGAAGTTTGTTTACCCTGTATATCCTATTTTCAGTTGGTCTGATTGGTCGCCTCTCAGGAGTCATATTCTACGCTAATGCAGTACTCTCGCTGTTCTTGTCATCAAAATTCGTGCATTCTTGGAGAAACCTATCAACTTACTGGTTGAATATGGAGAATAACACAGCACTCGACTTCCCACCTGATGTCAGAATAAAGAAGAGGACAATTTTCATCACTGTGTTTGTTGCTACTTTTGCCGTTGGTTAGTATTTTATTCGATTTTAGTACGTATGGATGCATTCTGATGATGTGCAAGGGAATTGCATGATTTAATACCCCCATCCCCGTTCCACCATCGGACGACCAGTCGTACGGCGAGTTTCCACCCTTACTTGAATAGGCTTTTAATAAACTAGCGCGCGCAGAAATAATGCGATCAACGATTGCATCACTGCTTACCATGAGGCGGGATTACAGTCAAGCGCTAGTTTATAACATATAAAAAAAACGTATACAATATGTAAAGAAAACCCTGTCCGATCTGTGAAAGTATTGTTAGGTATTGATAACTGATTTTACGAATGCCTACAAAACCAAGCTAAACCTTTAAAAAAATATCCCCTAAAAATATAAATATTATTTCGCAAAACGAGGTAACTTACATGGCAACACATGCGCGGGCGAAGGGGGTAGGGTTCGCGGCACGCGGTTCATAATAATACGGTCGACAATAGTGTTGTCACTTTTTAAAAATGTGCGAAATTTTGGGGAAGTAGAAATTAATTCACGGACAAAAAAGATTATTTCAATATTCATTAGTATTGCAACTGTTTTCCACTTTGGAAGCGTCTGTCACGCAAACTATTCAGTTTAAAAAAAATATTTTAGAAACCTCGATATCATTTTTAAGGACCTATCCATACACGTATGTACCTGATGAAAAAAAAAAAATGAGTTTCAGTTCTAAGTATGGCGAGCCCCCAATATTTACTATTATTTTATTATTTTTGCATCAAAACCTTAATGCGGTTCACAGAATACACCTACCTACCAAGTTTCAATAGTATAACTCTTATAGTTTCGGAAAAAAATGTCTGTGACATACGGACAGACAGACAGACATGACGAATATTATAATTGTTCCTTTTTTGCCATTTGGCTACGGAACCCTAAAAAGGACTTGATTAAAAAAATATATTACTTTTTAATTTGTTTTGGTTTGCTTATGTTGTCCCGCTGAGCAAAGGCCTCCACCGAATCTTTCAAAGCATCCTTTTATAAAGTCACGTCTTGATTTTATTCTACGGAACCCTAAAAAGCGTAGTCTTTGCTTTTACTGTTTCTACTTTTAAAATTATTTGACTTCTATTAGGACCTATAAATAATAAAAATGTTCATATTGATTTTTCTTTTCAGTTGAACACGCACTGAGCATGGTGTCGGCAACCGGAATTGGTTTCCCTCCAGAAGAATTCTTTTATCGATACATAACTCTTTCTCACGGATTCCTCTTCAAAAAGCGTAAGAGTTAGCACTAATTTGATTCCATAGTAATGTTCTCTAACAGGTTGATCGATCAGGTTATGCAACGCTTGCCGCGGTTGATCTTTGGATGGGTGACCATCTTTACATTCCCAAACGCTTCCGTGCCTCGGAAAGCACGTTAAACCCTTGGTCCTAGCTGACATTTTTGATAGTTGTAACAGGTCGTCCGAAAATCTGACCACCAATCTTACCAAGTGGTCATCATCATCATCTCAGCGTTAATCCCAGTCCCATCCGTAGCTTTTCAGCTTTGGAGTCTAGGGTCCGCTTTACCAGTCTAACTGCTGATTTTGGCTAAACATCGATATTTTCCGTGAAGCGACTGCCGTATGACCTCCACAACCCAAAGGCGATATCGAAGCATTGCAGTTAAACCAATTGTTAGACTTTTAAGGGCTCCAACAACCCGTAACGACTGCCATTAGATGTTCGTATGGAAACCGGGACCAATGGCTTAACTTGCTTTCTGAGGCACGACCAGACCAGTGCAAATGTATATATTCATGCATACAAATATTTGCACTGTGCGGGGATCGAACCCGCGCCTCCTTGCGCAACGGCCGCGTTCGCTACCGCTATGCCACGGAGACTGTAATTTTTTTTTTAAGCTATTGCATAGCTTCTATCGCGGGCCTTGAGCGCGGGGACCGAATCCAGAAATTCCGTAACGAAAAAACCTCACGCTCCCCATCGTCTAACGTCGTTTCAGTTCGGCAGTCTTCGGCACGGTATGTTTGTGTGCGTGCGACTACATCTTTTGAAAACAATTTATAGATTTTCAAAAAGAGCATGCATATTGCAGGGCGCGAACTCAGTTCTACACACTTGCCATGTTACTGATAGTCGCGATGTGTTAAACTTACGATTAATTTTCTCTCTGAAATAGGTCTTCTATAGAGATATGTCATAGACGTCATCGACGTTGTCATGGCTACCTTAAAAACTTTTCATATAATTAATTATTAAGTACTTTTATTCAAATTAATTTAGTAGTGTTTTTATAAAATAGCTTTTTTTTTAACGGAAAAGCTAAGATGAATGTCACGCTAATTTTTGATTGGACTTTTAAATTATTTATAGTGTTGTTTACTAAATAAAAGCGCGTGATTTTATAGAGTAAAAAGTGCTCACGCGGCCGTTTTTTCAATTGTTGCAAGAATTCAAAAGACTGTCTTTAAATAGTGTTCAGACGAATGCTCAAAGTGTATTAGATTTCATTAGTAATAGAAATGGCATTTCAATAATGACTTTCAACTGCCAAAGTCTAAATAGTCATAAATACGATTTACAAGATTCAGTTACGAGACAAACAAATGTGTTACTTCTTACCGAAACTTGCATGATGCATGATAATCCAATTGAAATACCTAATTTTAATTGCATTGTTCAGTTCAAACGAGATACTGTTTCAAAAGGTGGGGTAGCTATTTACCAAAATAAAAATGATATTACTAATATTATGACTCCGAATATTGAAATAAATATTGTACACGTTAGCGATGTTAATGTTAGGCGCTCAGTTGTTGGAGATATTTGTGCGTGCTTATGCAAACTTAGAAATGGCCTACAAATAGTTATGGTAGCAATTTACATTTCTCCGAATCCAAAATTGGACGAGGTAGAGCATTTTATTCATCGCACTTTACTGGAGTACACTGAAGAAGGCTCGAAAATACTTGGTACAAATGGTAATAAATTTCCACTTATCTTGGCTGGCGATTTCAACATTAACTTCGCTGATAAAAAATCAGAGCGGTTGACAACTTTTCTATCAAAAACATTGAATTTGAAAATGAATAATGATCCACAAGAGTCCACAACAAAATATGGGACCACCATTGACGCGGTATTTTTTCTAGGTATTTAGAGGATATTAAGTCGCAAACTTATGTTTCTTATTTCAGTTATCATAAACCTATAGTTTCAATGATAAATATTCCTGAATAACCAACAGCTACTGTAAGGTAATAAAACCCACATGTATTGTAAAATAATAAAAATATTTTAAATAATATTAACTTTTTATTTATTTAATAAAAGAAAAATTTGTTTTCTTATCGGTCACCACGCTCAAAAAGTGTAACTTGAATTAATATCAAAGAAAAAGAAATACTGCATAAATAAAATAAATAAATAATTATAATTGCATAAATTGATACAAAATGCTATGCAATAGCTTTACCGCGGCAGTCCCCGAGTGCCACACGTCTTTTTTTTTAATAATTATAAACTAGAGCTTGACCACAATCCCGCTTGATGGTAAGCAGTGATGCGATCGTTGATGGTAAAGCGCGCTAGTTTATAAAGAGCCTATTCACTCAGAAAAACTGAGTGAATAGGAAGGAAGACGGCAGTTGAGCGAGGTGATGCAATGTTAAACCCAACAACACGACCAACGAAGAATCTTACCAAGAGGTATCGTACCTATTACGCAATAACTGGGTTGAGGAGCTCAGATAGGCAATCCCTCCATGTAATATTCAACTGAATCCGGTTAGACTGGTAGCCAACTCCAAATTGATTGGGAAAAGGCTGGTGCGATGATTAATACTTTACTCTAATAAACTAAATAAACATAATTATACATACTAGAGTTAATGACAAATACCGATTTTTTTAACTCAATTTGTTCATTTGTTTCACAGCTCGGTTACAAAAAAAAAAGAAACATTTGAAAAAGTTACCTCCTTGGTAGCCATGTTTAAAACTAAGAAGTTCGTTCCATTTTTGAACTCCACGAAATATTTGAATTTCATAGTATGTTCCTCGGCCGATATACAATATATATTTTCATACTAGCATTGCCGACCGCTGTTAGCATGTATTTGAAGAGCAATCATCAAATTTTCGATTATTTTTTAAGTAAATTGTCAATATAATAGGTACTTGAATTTTCTAACATTTTTTGAGAAAAAGAATTCACGTGTTGTTACTGAAAAGATCTGTCTAAAATTTTGTAGCAATCAGTTTGCAAAATTAGTTTCAATTCGTGATGCATGGCAGTAATTTCAAAGTGTGACATATTTCTGCGTTTTAGGTATTCTTGAAATACATTTCTCTTTCCAATATAATTTCAATTGCTTTTCTATTCAAGATATTTTTTTCTCCCACACTGCTAATTATCATAAATACATTAAGCAGACGATTTATAATCAATATCCTTCCCCAAGGGTTGAAAGTATCAAATCGACGTAGTTATGCAAAATGGGTCCAACCCACAAAAACCCTTTTTTGAGTTACTGTCATAAATGTCTAAAATCTACACATCAACTGTACAGTATATGCAAAAAATATCAAAGCCGCAAAAAAGTAAAGAAAAATACCCATTATTTAAAAATAAATTTAAATCTACTGTCATGTTATTTAATATATAAATTTTACTTCAAACTCTATTTTCTCAAAAGCAAATTTGCTGGCTGGATCCATTTTGTATAACTACGTCCAAAAACAAACACAATTTTAAACAAAATCAATTTTAACATTTTTCTCGATTTAATTTAATCGATTTTTGATTTAATATCCTTCAGACGGCAGTCGCTTCACGGAAAATATCGAAGTTTAGGCAAAATCAGTAGTTAGACTAGTAAAGCGGACCCCAGACTCCAAAAGCTGAAAAAGCTTTGGATGTGACTAGAAATAACGCTGAGATGACGATTATGATCCTACATGCTATATATCTTATTAAATGCATTTGGTAGATTATTTTGACATTACAAAGAGACTTCTCAATTTTATTTATTTGTATGATTTGGAGGATCATTATAAATTGACCCCTCGTACCGCGACTATCATCCAAACCTTACTTTTTTGAGACCGCTGCGATTCGAACGAAGCGTTTCGTCTTTTATACCATGATCGAAGAACTGGGACAATTTTCATAAGATTGTCATTCGTAGAAGGTAAATAGGCTCTTAATTATTGGATGTCGCATATAAAACTAGTGTACTGGCATGTGCCTGTTTTAAATATAGTATGGAATAATCTTATTTACACATGCCTGTCACCTATGTCTGTGTGATAAATATAGTGTTCTCACGTTAAGCTACTTTTTATTATAACCACGGTTTTCCAATATTAATAAACTAATGCGCTTTACCATCAACGATTGCATCACTGCTTACCACCAGGGGAGACCGCCGTCAATGACTATTTTATAACATTTAAAAAAATACCTAGGTACTTTAATGTAAACTAGAAGACAAAAAATGGGGATAAAAATACGTTATTTTAGTATATTGGGTTTGAAAGCTGGCTCTAATGACATTTTATAGGATTTTCCTACAGGCGAAATGAGCTACTGGAACTTTTGGAAAAAACAGACATTATTTTATTATATTATACAACCCTGTTGTTCCTTTCAGAGATATATAATTTTACCTACAACCACATCATTAATTAAGTCATAATTAGAAAACAGTAATCATTGTCTAGTCGAGGGGTCACAATCAAATACCTATTAAAACCGACAAATTCGATTTTTTTTAGAATATCTGATTTTATAAGTTAAATAAATTGGCGGGAACGTTCTACTTGTGTCTAGATTCTTCATGCAGAATTGCAGAGCTAAGAAATAAGTTACAGATTATAAATATTAATAATAAAACATTTATTTTAATTATTTTTGTTGAACAATTTTTATAAAATACTTGCTTTATTACGTCCGTATGCCGATTCTTAAAACGTAGGTTGAAGGAACAACAGGGTTTTTGTTACATATTGTATATGTGAATGAAATAACGCGTATTTTTTCACTTTTTGAATAAATAACGCCTGTTTTCACTTTTCAGAAGACTACACTCTATGGTCTGCTATACCGTTATTCATACTCAGCAAACTAGCAACTGCTCTATGGAACTTCCAAGACTTGATCATCATTCTCATCAGCATGGGTCTCACATCGCGATACCACAGACTCAACCTGTACGTCAACCGGGTGATTACAACTGAGAAACGATTCGAGAACAAACAGAAGGTAGGTTTGTATTTTTACCTTTTAGTTTTGTGAGAATTGTGTTGAATATGAATATTTGCACTGGTCTGGTCGGAAAGCACGTTAAGCCGTTGATCCCGGTTGCCATACGAACATCTAGTGGCAGTCGTTACGGGTTGTTGGAGCCCTTAAAAGTCTAAGTGCTTGATCACGTAGACTCGCGGGCGCGGTGGCGGGCTCGGTCACGAAATATCAAACAAATGACGAAATATCAAAGTGTTCACGTATGAAACGCACGTGCGGTGTAAGTAGCGGGCTAGCAGGCGACCGGCGCGCGCGGCGCGCTCGCTACAATTACAAACGCGAGAGATGTTTGTGTGTGTTCACGTTAAACTAGCCGCAAAGCGCGCGATTACCCCGTGACGTCAGGTAAGATCAACCAGTTTGAACTTGTCGCTTGAATCGCAATCGCGCAAACGCCTGGCGGCTAATGTGAACACGAACTCGCAACGTCTCCGCGCCCGAACCCGCGCCCGAACCCGCCCCCGCGCCCGCGCGTTTCTACGTGAACAAGCACTAACAATTGGTCTAGCTGCAATGCTCAGATATCGCCTTCGGGTTATGGAGGTCAGACGGCAGTCGCTTCACGGAAAATATCGAAGTTTAGCCAAAATCAGCAGTTAGACTGGTAAAGCGGACCCCAGACTCCAAAGCTTA
Organism: Sesamia inferens; assembly: GCA_037179545.1. Lineage (NCBI taxonomy): Eukaryota > Metazoa > Arthropoda > Insecta > Lepidoptera > Noctuidae > Sesamia > Sesamia inferens. Next base: position 11,468,972 of record CM073922.1, read on the forward strand.
AAAAGCTACGGATGCGACTGGGATTAACGTTGAGATGATATTGATGAGTTTTATGTGAATTATATTGGATACACCTTTTCCTGATATAAATATTGTTTTTTGTATTTATATTCTTGGACATTCAAAATTTGATAAGATAACATAAGAAGGGATAAATCTTTATTTGCCTTATTCATAAACGCTGCTTAAAATTAATGAATAAACCCCTTAAACATTGTGGTGTTTATTCATAAAGGATGACTAAATTTAAGTGACGTACAAACGTCTAAAATGTATGTTTAAAAAATCGCTAATTACTAGTAAACTTTAAGCAGCGTTTAAGAATAAGGGGGATTATGTATCAAATGCAAAGTATGTCTATGCAATGTCAAACTGTGTATTAAAAATAGGTTGTACGGAACGGCTTTTTGTCTGACTTGTGCTCGACTCATGCAAGGGTTTTATCGTGATGCTAAAAAATTAAATTAAAATTCATTTATTTTCAGATAGCTTGGATCCATACATTTTAACAAAGAAAAAAATTAGAATAAAATAAAAATTAACAATAATTTTATTAAATTATTTTTTATGGATCTGACAGCCCATTTTTAAGCCATTAGGGTCGCGACACATCTGCGGAACTTACGGCGTCATAAGCTCAGCGGCTGAAGTGTCAGGTGCAATATTCAGTTGTTATGACAAACCAAACGGTCAAAACGCGGCATCTTGTTCAGCGCGCTACGCGATGGAAAGTTACGTCTCGTCAGTCTGTCTGTATCAACACTTTATGGTGTGCGGTTTTTGTGACGTACCTGAATTGCTCAGAAAAATGGATTTAATTAGAATATTAGCTATTATAGAGGACTTAGAAGACGTTGCCGCTCTTCGCTACCGCCACTCGCGCGATGCACAACACACGCCGAACTTTCAGCTACGCCCGCCGAACTTTCGGTCACGCAATGCATCGCGTCACGCGTGATGTGTCGTTTGGTATGCAAAATACATTAAATGCGTTTTAGCTGAAACAACCGCCCGAAGGAAGGTTATGCCTTACGCCGAACTTGGCGTAATTTCGGCTGTGTGTCATATAGTACTTAAAATACACTGCGAGTGTATTTAGCCGAACTTTCGTCGCCGTACGTTCCGCAAATGTGTCGCGACACTTAAAAACCGTTCCGTTCCCTGATGTCTGTCTAAGGCTTTTATGTTTAAGGAGCATTTATGTTTTACAACATGATTCCATCGAAGTAATAATTATTTAAAATACCCACTTTGTGTCTTTTAACTAATATAGCCTCATTCAGTTATTAACGTGCAAAGACGATAATATCAACACAGACCCGCAGCTCCTCATTAACGTCTTGTTTCACGAAAACAATTAGTATCCTTTGCGTATTCTGTAGTGAGCCCCTAATGTGTTGTAAAACAATTTCGTTATGTAACGTGTTTGGGGAAATGAATGATGTGTGTTTTTGTGATAAAACTTCGACTCTTAGGTACTGGATGTGTCATTTCGACGCCCGCACGGCTTCTTCACTATTACAACATTAATAATGTTTTTAATACATGTACAAGGGGAGAGTAAAGATCTAAGGAACCATAACTATATGGGACCACAACACAAACGCGTCAGAAAGAAGCACCCGTCAGTTGAAAGCGTGGCGAGAATCAACAAATATGTTATCGGAAGTCTCTTTAATAACTTGAAATCACAATTAGATCTCTTTCTTTTTCAACAGTCTTCCCCTCGACATTGACAAATAATTTTGTTTCAGTTTGGCACCGACCTGTACTTACAAATCCAAGTATGGCGTCGTCTCCGGGAGGCATATGTGCGTCAGTCGACACTCGTGCGCATGGTCGACCGCCATATTGGATCGCTGGTGCTATTGTCCAACGTCAACAACTTGTATTTTATCTGTCTTCAGATCTATCTCGGGATACAGTAAATATGTTTGTTCTACTTCTAAATTACACATCTGTAGTTATATCGTATTATAGGTAAAAGTGTCTTTTTGAACAAAGAAATAGCCGACCGAATCAGCAGAAATACTCGTACATAAAGACTGGGAATAGGAATTTGCAATAGCTTTTGACCATACTCGTATTCCATCATTATTGACCTGATGTGGTATTTTATTGAGAATTAACTGAAATGTACATAAATTACAATGTTATTCTTAATTGTATAATGCTTCGATATCGCCTTCGGGGTGTGGAGGTCAGATTTCAGTCGCTTCACGGAAAATATCGAAGTTTAGCCAATATCAGCAGTTAGACTTATAAAGCGGACCCCAGACTCCAAAGCTGAAAAAGCTACGGATGCGACTGGGATTAACGCTGAGATGATGATGATGACTCAATTGTATAATGAAACAAAAGTATGTCGTCCAAACTAAACGTCTTAAAATAATGTTAAATATTTTAAAAGAAGAAAGATTTTATTTGAAAAACATGTACAAACTTTTACTGTAAATCTTACGTAGGGACCTCCTTAAGTAAAAGCTACACCTGTGCTAGGAGGCTCCGCTAGACATGAAAGAAATCATCCGCAACGCTGGCAATAGAAACAGTTCCGGAAAGGCTTGCAGTTTTACCACGTCGCATGGCAATTCTGATTCTTTGGCCACAGATGACTTTTTTTTTTTTTTAAGCCACACTTTTCCCAACCACTGCAACTCCTGAAAGCCAGAATCAACAGTGGCGACCGCCAGAAAAACGCCGAGCAATGAAGCTCGACGAGTCCCGGAGAAACGATTCAACTGTCTTGGGTCCCGCAACGAAATTAATCAGAAAAGAATAGCGGAGGAGTAAGAAAAAAGATATTTTTTTCCACTTCCCTCCATAACAAACAGGAGAAAGAACAGAACTAGGCCAAACGGCACAAAGGGACATTATTGCAACTGGGAGAAGCCCAGATTGCCAAACACCACGGAATAAAATTTGATTAAGTTAATGGGTCCTAAGTAGGTATTAGCTGTTACAATTGATTCCAATAATAGGTATGGCAAAAGCGCCTGAACGCACGGAAATTGGTTCTAGTTTCTACAAGGTCCGTATAATAAACGGCTCCGGATGTAACTTGTACACTATCCAACATAATATTGCGTTCATTCTGCCAAAGAACACACTCCCACAAGATGTGATGTGCGGACTGTTCAAATTCGCAGTTCGATGTAGAACACTGACACAAAGGGGAAGGAACAAGTTTAAAAGAATACAGTTTACTTTTAAAGTTGCCATGACCTGTGAGAAATTGGGCAACGCAGTGGTCAACCACCAGCCATGTCTTAGCCAGCCGATCACCAACGGATGGAAAGAACAGATGGAGGTGCCGGCCCTTGATGGAATTATCCCACCCACTTTGCCACTCGGATAAGAGGTCCTCCCAGACTTCAGTCTGAGGTTTAAATAATCTAGAGATTTTATTAAAGTCGCGTTGTGTAACAAAATTAGTGTCCATGGCCTCCCCCCTCGCGGAGTAGTACATTGAAGCACGTCGCTGTACCTCAAGGTCGACTGGAAGTACACCTGCCAGTACCGGTAAGGCTTCAGTACTGACCGTTCTATACGCCTTGCATAAAAATATCAATGCCAAACGTTGGCTTTGAAGCAGTTTACGTCGTGCCGCTCCTATGCTGGCCCTATCGGCCCAAACAGGTGCACCGTAGCACATACATCCTAAGTAGGTAGCTCCATATATAGTTTTTAAAGTTAGGAATGATAGACCCCAAGTTGCTTTGGATATTCTAGTCAGGGCATAAAAGTTCTTTTTAGCTTTTTCACCAACTATTTTTATATGTTCGATAAATGAAAAATTCCTTTCTAAGATCATACCAAGGTAGCATACGGATTGCTGTTTTTTAATGGGAACGTTGTTAAATTTAATAGTAGGCAATGATTTAAGATTACCTTTTAGTAGAAGTTGATAGGTTTTATGTGGCGCAAATGCTAGGCGGTTACGATCACCCCACTGAGATATTAAATTTAGGCAAGTATTGGCCAAGTTCTCAAGTCCAGCTCGGGTACTTGACTGAATGAGCAGTAGGCCATCGTCCGCGTAACCAGTAAGTGAACAGCCGCAAGGAAGCGGGATCGCGAGGAAGTCATCAAAACCCAAATTCCATAAATAAGGACCGACAACTGAACCCTGAGGACATCCCATGGTTAGTGTTTTAGTACTAGAAAAATGACCGAGCTTAAGTACCGCGGAACCGTTTATAAAGTAAGAGTAAACGAGATTATATATGTTTCTATAGCAACCGCGGGTTTTTAATTTTAACAACAGCATAGGCCACCAGGCGTTATCAAAAGCCCCAGAAATATCCAGGAAGATCCCAATTACGTACTTGTTTTCAGATTGGTTAACGGTTCTTCTGACAGAAAGCGCCGCGTCGACTGTAGATTTACCTATGGTGAAGCCATATTGATTATTATGGAATTTTGGACCGTTCGGTAGTAAACGTGGAACGATGAGGCGCTCAAGAAGTTTACCCAAAGATGGTAGAAGAGTGATAGGACGATATGACTTCGGATCATCCGGTGGTTTGTCACCACACTTTGGTATTATTCGTAAGAAACCGCGTCGCCATTTACGAGGAAAAACGCCTTCAGCAATGCATCGGTTATATACAGTTAAGATGGCATCACCCGCTGTTTTACACGCTTCTTTAAGCATCCTATTAGATATTTTATCTTCACCTGATGATTTGTTGACCGGTAGTTTTCTAACAATATTTATAAATTCGTCATTAGATGGTACGTCTGACATTGGTGATTCAGGTGGCACAGGAGCCCACGCTCTAATCTGTTGGTGGTAGTCGCTATCGTTAGCCGGTGAATCATCAGGGATAAGTGTATTTATTAGCACTTCTGTTGTTTCCTCTATGCCCGTGGTATGCCTATCATTGACTTTAATGTTTTGAACGTATGCAAGGTCGACCGATCTGTTAGCTTTAAATTCGTGATATAAGGGAGACCACGGACCCTCCCTGTCAAGCTTATCAACAATTTTTCGCAACAAATTACCCTTAGATTTTTCCACCGATGCTTTGTAGCGTGACTTGGCAACTCTAAAAGCATTCAAAGCGAACGTAAGAAGATCTCCAGTAATCTTTCGGCTCTTGAGTTTATTTAACTGTTTACGCGCTCTGCGATATCTTTTACGCTGTTCAACTAAGTAATCACTCCACCAGTCACATCTACGAATATTGGTCATAGATGACTGTCGAAGATCAGCTAATGACAACCGCGACCAACAGCTTAACGAGACACGAAGGGACTTGGTATGTAAAAATGTAAAAACGTTCACCCATCCAAAGGCGAGCCAAAAGAGTAACTTTACCTAATCGAAAGATCCATGTGGCTGTTATTACGTACTTAATTACAAGTCTGATTAAACTAAACGAACGACAGTTAATGAGGGAAACATTACATCCTATTGGTTAGGCAGAGTTGTTATGTAGTAATACAGGGATGGACTGAAATATGGTCGCTCTCAATGGGCTTCATATGAAGGCTCAAAGTAACACAAAGGATAATGGAAAGAGCTATGCTTGGAGTTTCTCTCACGATCGAGCCAGAAATGAGGAGATCCACAGAGGAACCAAAATTTTGTCCTGCAGTGGATCTCTATAGGCTAAAGTGGGAGAAGAATACAGGGATGTTGCTATGTAACGACGTGTTGTTCAAATAATAATATACTAGCTTTCCGCCCGCGGCTTCGCCCGCGTAGAATTCGGTTACATCGCGCTTTTTAGATTTCCCTCGGGAATATTTTTTTTTTTTTTTAATAAAAGGGCTACAGACAATATTTAGACCCTGAGAAAGAACATAGAACTACTATGTTCTTTCTCAGGATCTAAAGATTGTCTGTGCCAAATTTCGTCAAAATCGGTCGAGAGGTTTAAGCGGGAAAGCGTAACAGACAGACATACAGAGTTACTTTTGCATTTATAATATTAGTATGGATTTCACAAGTTAAAAAACATTCAACCTAACTTAACAAAGCAAGAACAATAAATCTGCTTTGGCTCCAAAAGTCAAAAGAATAGGATTTCCAATTTTGTTGTACAAAATATAAGTCCTTGTAAGACAGACTATCTCAAATCCGATTTAGGCGAACGATTTAACATTACCATTATATTTTCTTATCAAAAAATGAAAATGGTGTAAATCTCTTCGTAGTCTGGACTTGCACAGGTCAGAACCATCGTGGATTTTTCTGTCTGTCTTTCAATTCGTAATTGAATTGTATAAGTTGAATTTGATGTAAAAAACTGGAAGAGATTTGAAGACTTAGAGACCTTCAAAGCGTTTTCTCGTACAATACTATAAAAGGTATAACACGACACACTACGCTACGCTCTAATACAGGAATCCTAGATGTAGAAAAAGCTGCCTGGCTAAAATTTGGATATGGTAGGTCACATGCATAGTGCATAGTGGCCGCTTGACAATATTCATCACATGGTGTATACCTGGCGTCGCTGACGTTGGCCCAATATGTTGGTGACAATACCTGTGTAGATGAATTCCCATAGAATAAAATCAAGAGAGAAGAGAGGCATTATAAAAGGATGCCTTGAAAGATTCGGTGGAGGCCTTTGCTCAGCGGGACAACATAAGCAAACCAAAAGAAATTAAAAAGTAATATATTTTTTTAATCAAGTCCTTTTTAGGGTTCCGTAGCCAAATGGCAAAAAACGGAACCCTTATAGATTCGTCATGTCTGTCTGTCCGTCTGTCCGTCCGTATGTCACAGTCATTTTTTTTCTGAAACTATAAGAGCTGTTGAAACTTGGTAGGTAGATGTATTCTGTGAACCGCATTAAGATTTTCATGCAAAAATAAAAAAATAAAATTAATATTGGGGGCTCCCCATACTTAGAATTGAAACTCATTTTTTTTTTATCAAACACATACGGGTATCTATGGATAGGTCTTCAAAAATGATGTCGAGGTTTCTAAAATATTTTTTTTCTAAACCGAATAGTTTGTGTGACAAACGCCTCCAAAGTGGAAAAAAGTTGGTCCTATGATGTACATTACTATCAAAACTACCAATGAAAATTATTTTGAACGAGATCTAGTAAGTAGTTGTTTTTAATACCTAGTAAATCGTAAACCGCTTATTACCGCGTCATTTTTCATACAAATAACTTAAATCCTTTAATTTCATAAATCAATGGTACGGACGTTCCGACACGCACTAGGCTGGTTTTTTTAAAATTTATCTATTTACAGTCAAACTATTACATAATTTGAAACTAGGTAAATGTACGAAATAAAATAGGTAAATGTACATGTACATTTACCAATTTTTTTTATTTGAGCAGTTGTGTTGCGATGTGTGCCGGGTACGATGCGCCAAATGGTGTTGTGTCAGGAGTTTGGTCGTGGATAGTCTCCAGATCAATCTCCCTCTGGCGCAGCATCGTTGGTCGTGTTGTTGGGTTTAACATTGCATCACCTCGCTCAACTGCCGTCTTCCTTTCTAGTCACTCTATATTTTTTTTTTTTTTTTTTTTTTATTAAAGTATAAACCAGCGCTTGACCGCAATCCTGCCTGATGGTAAGCAGTGACGCAATCGTTGATGGTAAAGCGCACTAGTTTATTAAGAGCCTATTCACTCTAGCCTTGAAGACACTCAAATTGTAGTCCGACGGAAACACCGCCGCCGGCAGATTGTTCCAGTCCCTCGATGTACGCGGTATAAAGGAGGAGGCGAAACGTCCGGATCGTAGAGGTGTTAACAACATAAGGGTGGAAACCCGCCGTACGACGGGTCGTCCGATGGTGGAACGGAGATGGGGGAATTAAATCGTGCAATTCCCTCGCACACTCCCCAGAATGTATCCTATAGAACACCGAAAGGCTGGCTACTCTACGCCTGTGCTCTGGGCTTTGGAAACCAACTCGAGTTAAATCAGGGTCACCAATCAGCCTCTTCGCACGCCTCTCCACTGAATCCAAAGTGGCCAGGTGACACTTAGCAGCACCAGCCCAAATGTGGCTGCAGTACTCCACACACGAACGGACCTGTGCTTTGTACAACATTAGAAGCTGCCCTGGTGTGAAGTACTGCCGGACCTTTGCGATTACACCAAGTTTTCTGGCAGCCACCTTGGCCTTGGACTCAATGAACCGCCCAAAGTTTAGGTTCGAGGAAATCTCAATACCCAAAAGCTGAAGGCGGTCGGTACACTCCAAGGATACATTCCGAAAAGTAGGAGCCAAGGTGAACGGGCTCCTTTTGGCGGTGAAAAGACACGCCTGCGTTTTGGCGGCATTGAATGGTACAAGATTGGCATTGCCCCATTCGGAGACTGCCTGAAGTGCAACACTCGTTCGCTCTACCATGGCCTCTCTTTCGGACCGGATTGATTCCCTACTAGCCCGAGCATCCGGCAGGTATCTCTCCACAACTGTGCTGTCATCTGCATACCCATAGATACCGGGCATCAGCAGATCGTTAATATGCAGCAGAAACAGAGTTGCAGAGAGAACAGACCCCTGAGGAACACCGGCATTAGTCGACATGGGCTCAGATGAGCATCCGTCGACAACAACTCGGAGGGACCGTTCAGTCAGGAAGTCTTTTACCCAGCCAGTCAGGCTAGGGGAAATGCCGTACGCTGGAAGCTTACTCAAAAGGCCAGCGTGCCATACCCGGTCGAAGGCCTTCGAGACATAAAGGGAGACAGCAATTGCTTCCCCATTCCTCTCGAGTGCCTCGCCCCACAAGTGAGTGGCATACACTAGTAGGTCCCCAGTTGACCGATTGCGGCGAAGCCCGTACTGTCGGTCACTGAGGAGATCGTTACCTTCCAGGTATGCCAAAAGGCGCGAGTTCAATACACGCTCCATAATTTTGCAAAGTATGGAGGTGATCGAAATCGGCCGATAGTTGTTAGGATCGGCACGACTACCCTTTTTGGGCACGGGCTGCACGTTGGCAAGCTTCCAGGACTTGGGCACTATACCAGTCCCAAATGAGAGGCGATACAAGCGTGTCAATACAGGAGACAACTCGGGCGCACATGCTTTTAGAACAATCGCTAGTATACCATCCGGACCACTAGCCTTATTCACGTCCAGACGACACAGTGCTCTCAGAACCTCCTTGTTCCGAATGCGAACCTCAGGCATTGAAGTACCGCAGTGGGGTAAAATAGGTGGAGTAGCACTGCCAGTATCAAGACGCGAATTATGGACAAAGAGAGATGCAAAGAGACCTGCTTTCTCTCTCGCCGTATGAGCCAGTGTTCCATCAGGCCTAACCAGCGGAGGCAGTGAGGGCCGACAGAAGTTCGCCTATTAAACTAGCGCGCTTCACCATCAACCATTGCGTCTCTGTTTAGCATCAGGCGAGATCGCGGTCAAGCACTAGTTTATAACTATTAAAAAAAGTGTATGTATGAGTAAAAAGAAGCAAGAATAATCAAAGCGCATCAAAATAATCGAGGTATTCCGTTAAGAGCACTGTTTTCGATAGCCCATTCGCGAACCACACTTGAGCACTTCTGCCAACCGCACAAAAACAAACTTCGAAACGCGCCGTTCGGAAGAACAATTTATCGCTACTGGTTTCAGTTTTCCGTATAGTTTCCGCAACACTGTCAATAGGAAATGTGCCAAGTAGGTACAATCATATGTTATAAACTTGAAGGCCGAAACAAATTCTGGAGGTCCCATTTTATTTTAAATTATAAACTAGTGCTTGACTGCAACCCTGCCTGATGGTAAGCAGTGGTGCAATCAGCTGCTGTGTCGAAATAGAGACGGACATAAAAGTACGAAACGAACTAATTCATCGAAACAATTTAAAGTATTAAAAACATTATAAACAGATAGAAGATGAAATATATATATAAGTTTTTTTTTCATATTCTAATAAAAATGAAATAAAGTACAATAAAACTAATACTAGTTTATTACAACATATAATCAAGTACATTGCACTGTATATAGTATAACTTATACTTATGTAACTAAGCATTAATTTACATACTTAAAATAGGTTTAACCTGTCTCCTAAACTAAGCAAGGCCTATATTCTAGGAGGTAATAAATGATGAAAATAAGGATACTACTTAGATTCATTTCATAAGCCCCAATGAGACTTCACCATGAAATACAGATGACATAAATATGAAGTACAAGTACCCAATCTTAAAGATTAGATACAAATAACAAGCAGTCTTATCTAATATTATGTCCACTTATTATAATGAGGCTGTCAAGACTGACATCAAACAAAATGAAGGAAAATTAAAGACTAATTTTAGAACGGCCGACTAAAACAAAGGAAATGTTCCGAAGATGTACTACAATGAGCTTATAATGTTCTCACTGCACACAGACTTCCTCTCTTCGAGATGGAGTGGGCTGTAATCAACCACGCGGGCTCAGTAGTTTGGTAGATGACATACAGTGTAAACTCTATGTAACTACAATTTTAAGAGAATGTTATAAAAAGTTTTCATGTTACAGAGAGTGAAAAACATACAATGAGTTAAGTAACACTCTCACACTCTTTGATGAAACTGGTTATCGTCAGACCTTTGAGCTTGTTGAATATCTCCTCTGATTTTTGTGTTTATCAGCGGTGAACGCTGCCAAAAACTTGAAGTAAACGGAACGCGACCATAGAGTATGCGTGCTTCCGCTAACCGCCTCACGGTGTAGCGAACGCACTCCCTGTCGAACTGGCAAGCTTGCGAGTCATGGCCACGTTCTTTTAACGGTCACCAAATTTAATTATTTAAATCCCCCGGAGTCAATATAGACCTAAAAATTCAAATTTGATAAAATCAAGGAGTCTGCCAGCGAATTGTGTCAATGTGCGTCTTCTCGTGATCTGTCCCGGTGGTCAACGAACTGCGCATGTGAAGGTTGGAGGTAAGTGGTTTTCCGCTTCAGCACCTTAATCAGAGAGATATCCTCCGAAGTTTCTATCTCATATTTACTTGTAGTTTCTAATATATTGCTATTCTAAATACAGCCCACTTGATTACTTGGTAGGCACGTTGGCGCAGAGCTTCTGACTATCCAAGATTTGAAAATCGGGAAAGAAGAGAAGAATTAACGTATTTCCCATCCACAAACCAACTACAACAATCGTATCGTAACTTTTGATTGACCCGTGCAGCTGTTAATGTTAACGTCTGTAGCGTTTCTGAGCGATACTTTTGTCATTAGTTTGGTACTACAGAATTTTGTAGATTAGTGTGGCAATACTGACAGTTTTTTATATTTTTTTCCGTCAAGAATCATATTATCTCTTACGAAAAACACAAGACCCGATTCCTTTGTTTACAAACTAAATTAAATTTAAGTCCAATGCATTTTTTTCTTTCTCTTTCATAAAAAAAGGACAGAAGGTAATATGTTAGTTTAGACCTGTCAAATTAGTCCGCCTCTGACGTAAATTGCCGTATTATTTTGGTCGCTATGTTTATAATCGCGTCTAAACTGTCTATGGAGTGACTTAATTTGACAGGATTAAACTAAAATGTTATCTTCCTCGGTGGTAGGCCATAACATCGGCCGCCAGCAGAAGTTACCACCCACCAGACAAAGTCTTACCGCCAAGCGATTTGTCGTGTTCCGGCATGATGTCTGGTGAAGCCGTACGGAGGACGGGTCTGAGCAGTTGTGTTGGGATGTGTGCCGGGTACGATGCGCCTAATGTTGTTGTGTTGGGAGTTTGGTCGTAGAGGGTCTTCATATCAATCTCCCTTTGGCGCAGCATCGTTGGTCGTGTTGTTGGGTTTAACATTGCATCACCTCGCTCAACTGCCATCTTCCTTTATATTCGCTCAGTTTTTCTGAGTGGATAGGCTCTTAATAAACTAGCGCGCTTTACCATCAATGATCGCATCACTGCTTACCATCAGGCGGGATTGCGGTCAAGCGCTAGTTTATAATTATTTAAAAAAAAATAGAAAGGCAAAGATGCACTTAACTTAAAATTAGTTTAGTTTGTGAACACAAGAATCTGTGGCATTGTCTTCCTTGTTGTGAATTACACTATTGTTACTTGACATACTGTGTACTTAACTGGCAGTGTGAATCAAAAAGGCATTCTGTGTAAGAGTACCTACATAGCTAGAATATACGCCATTTGAAAATATTTAACTTTTATTTGGGAAGCTGGGGCCCTTTCGAATGGCTTAACAAGTCACCACCCGAAAAACTAGAACGAAGTGTACTTACAATAAAAACAAATGTAACTGATAAGAAAATAATGAAGCAAAGCTTTATAACATTACTTGCTAATTAAGTTATCTTAATTAGGGTCGACACTAAAGGGCGTTTGGGGTTAAACAGAACAATGCTAGTAGTGGCTCCTTCCTAAAATAATGATGCTGAGTTTTGAAAGTTAAGAAGGCTTAATTAAGTATAGTTAGCCGAGTCAGCTCCGCAAGGAGGATCTTAGCGCACTTCACTTAAGGTAGAGCGCCACTTCTAGCAATTCGGTTCTTTGTCTCGGAGTACTGGATGACCCTTGGTTAGCGAGGTTATTCAAAAGACGTTCGGGGTTTTTCAATGCTGTAAGGGTAATTCTCACTGAATATAAGCGGCGGACAGCAGCCGTAAGGGTGAAGTCACAACCCTGCGGTGCGGCGTCGTATCGCAAAAATGACGACGCACAGCAATAGGCGTTTGCGCTTTGTGCGGCGTTAAAGATTTGTACGATGCGACGCTGCAACGCAATCCTATAGCTTCTCTCTAAGTGCAACAGACTGAGCGTAGTGCCTTTTTTTGGGATAGGCAATCATCAAATGATCTCCCCCACTCTGGGCGGAGCGAAAAAGCTTACCCGCCACAGATTTTCCCACCCACTGAAACAACTCCTGAAAGCCAGAATCAACAGTGGAGACCGCCAGAAAAGCGAAAGGGCTTGTCAGACTTTTACTAAATAAAACCCACCCGTATTTCTTCACTTGCCTATGCGCCAGGGCCACGGTTTCTTTTATAACCAACCCGCAACCCTGACTCAGGAGGCATCGGTCTTTGTGGGCCCCGTCGCGATGTGCTGACATCTCTTGAGGCGCGCGTGAAACACAACGCGCCGTCGACTCGGGCCTGGTCTTTACCGGGCGGTGAGCGCCTTAAGGCGGTAAAGGGCTTTTCAATTATGCGGCTTCCCGTTGCTCATTCAGTGGAAATTGACCCTAAATTTCTTGATGCAAGAGATTTTAAGGGCTACTCGTTAATACCACTTAAAGGCATTTTTTGGAAGGGCATGGTAATAACCTTTTGTCCTTCCATAAGTATTAAATTTTTCTGCCTCAAATAAATGATGTAAATAAATTTAATAATTAGTTATAATGAAAAACACGTCCATACTGTACACGCTGTATTAAAAGCTTCCCTTCCCAGAGCTGCTTCCTGCCCCAGAGAAGCTTAGCTTCCCAGGGGGCTAGGCAGAAATTTCCAGTGATCTGATATTTATTGTTTTTTTTTAGTACTACCAGAGCACACTTACTAGTTGTAGGTTATTTGAACTCAATTTGCTTTCTATGACTTATTTCTTCACAACTACTCTGAAGTGAAGGAAAAAGTCGTGTAAGTCTATAATCTACATGCACTAGGACCAACAATTCAAAAACAATCATGTTACATAGACGCCTTGCAACAGCAACGGCCTGCTTGGCAAATTATGTCCCACGTACTTTCAATGTGCAGCCGGAACATTCTAGATTCACTGATTTTTGTATTAATTTCGATTTTATTATACTTAATACCATGAACGTGTGAACGAAAGACGTAGATATATTCAATAACAACTCTATGAGAGCATTTTTGACACAGCGTATTAAAATTGTTCTTTAAACGTAACGTAACTTTGATTATGTTTTTAGTTATAGTTATGCTAAGCGTGGTCGCTCACAATGGGCCTCATACGAAGGCTCAGAGTCACACAAAGGGCAATGAAAAGAGCTATGCTCGGAGTTTCTCTGTGTGATCGAATCAGAAATGAGGAGATCAGCAGAAGAACCAAAGTCACCGACATAGCTCTGCGAGTCGCTAAATTTAAGTGGCAGTGGGCAGGGCACATTACTTGTAGAACCGATGGCCGATGGGGCAGTAAGTTTCTGGAGTGGCGGCCACGTACTGGAAGACGCAGCGTAGGGAGGCCCCCAACAAGGTGGACCGATGACCTAGTGAAGGTCGCGGGAAGCCGATGGATGCAGGCAGCACAGGACCGGTCAGCGTGGAAAGCCTTGGGGGGGCCTTTGTCTAGTGTGTGTCTGTCAGTGGACATCCATAGGTTGAAGAAGATGCTAAGCGTGCTGGATTCGAGCTAAAATACAATATATCTACTTTGTATTGTTCGCAGTAAGGACAGTGGAAGCATGATTAATCATTGCTACTTCCTCTTCTCACTGAGCTGGCTGATATTTAGAGCCTGCAGTGTCGTGCTGGCTGCCTCAGACGTCCATCTCCATTCACAGAGAGCTTTGAAGTATTTGCACACGTGTCCCAGTGCTTCTTATAATATTGAGGTTAGTTTTATCTATTTGGGATCGATAGCGTATAAGTAAAGCGAATCGAAATGAGCAGATTCGCAGAAAAACCAAAGTCACCGACATAGCTGTTCGAGTCGCTAAAATAAATGACAGTGAGCAGGGCACATTGCTCGTAGTACCGATGGCTGATTGGGCAGTAAGGTTCTGGAATGGCGGCTACATACCGGAAGACGCAGCCTAGGGAGGTCCCCAACAAAGTCAGGTGGATGACCAATAAAGGTCGCGGAAAGCCGATGGATGCGGGCAGCATAAGACCGGTCATCGTGGAAAGCCTTGGGGGAGGCCTTTGTCCAGCAGTCAGAAGAACTTATATAGCTTGTGGTTAAGTCCACTTCATCCAAAACATTCCACAACATAATATTTTAAGTGTGAAGTCTAGAAAAGGAGTTTAATACTCTATAATTGCGTAACACGCCATTATTATCAATTGGAATTATTTTGAAACATATTTCTAATACATTGCTCCATATGTATGAAAAATGTGTATGATCAACCACGTAAATAACGCAGTGCATGTTGTTGAACTGTCAAAACGCAACACATTACTACTGATAGTGTGTAGCGCATTTTCCCTACAAAGTGACAGGGATATTGAGGTGCAAGCTATAACTATGAATTCAGCACATAATTCTAGAGCCAGATGATGTAGAAATATTGCTTCATCTATTATCTAACTAAAACTATCTGCTATTCCATACAAAAGGAAAAATACCTACGTAGTCGAATTGTATTCAACAGCAATTTTTAACAAGCAACAAACTAAAAAAGAGTATTTCAGAATCATGTTCGAAATACGTGGAAGCACGTATTTCGAAAATGATTCTGAAATACTGCCACCCTCTATAATTTTCAATCTGTTTTTTATTGGAAAACTTGTATTAAATTCAACCTAATCTGCCTTTTTGTTGAAAAACGGGTATAAATTCAACCCGTCTTGTTGAAAAACGGGTACACAATTCAACCTACCTTTTTATTGAGAGATGAGTAAAAAGTTTCACCTGTCTTTTTGATGGAAGAAGGGTATGAAGTTCAACCTGACCCTTTTTTTGGAAAATGGGTAAAAAATTCAACCTCTTTGTTGAAAAACTGGTATAAAGTTCAATCAGTCTTAATGGAAGAAGGATATAAAATTCAACTTTATTTTTTGTTGGAAGGCGGATATAAATACTTATATTTTTTTCCTTCTCAGGTGAAAAGACTTCAATATCAGTTAGCACATGACTTCGTTGCGTTAACAGGGAAGGGTTTTTTCTCCCTCAGAAGAGAACTTCTACTAGAAGTAAGTATATATAAGGGCAATGGAGAGGGCTATGCTTGGGGTTTCACTATGTGATCAAATCAGAAATGAAGAGATTCGCAAAAGAACTAGAGTAACCGACATAGCCCAAGGAATTGCAACACTTATGTGGCAGTGGGCCGGGCACATTGCCCGTAGGACTGATGCCCGATGAGGCTGATGGGTTCTCGAGTGGCGACCACGCACCGAAAGACGCAGCTTGGGTAGGCCCCCGACAAGGTGGACCGACGACTTGGTGAAGGTCGCGGGAAACCGCTGGATGCGGGAGGCGCAGGACCGGTCGTCGTGGAGATCCTTGAGGGAGGCAAATGTCCAGCAGTGGACGTCTTTCGGCTGAAATGATGATGACGTTGAAGTATGTGTTCACTAAAAACCCAGCCTGCTTTCGGACCGCTCCAAAGAACACGTATTAGATGGTATTCAGCGTTGCGTTTCTTTACCATCTCACCATAGAAACTTGCATGAAGTGAGCACAGGGTGAGCTGTGATTCCAGCGAATGTTAAGTATTGAATTTAGAAGCTCACTTCACCTGTCCACGGTGAGATTTAGACAAAATCCATCAGCTAAATCACGACACTTTGAGCGCAAGTTCAAGCTGCCATGATTTCAAAATAATATTTAATTAATATTATTCATTACTTATTTATTTATATAACGTTTTTGCCATATTGTGTACGTTGTTGTAAACTATTTAAGGGGAACGGTAGAAGAACAACAGAAATGGGCACCACCAAGCTGTTTAGATAGATCATCATCAATCTTTTTATTGTCCCACTGCTTGGTACAGAAGTATAACTATGCTTCTATTATATTCTTTTTTGTCAAAATATTATCAGATTTGTTTAACAGTCGTCTGACATCGCGGTAAAAATGGATTATTTTTCGGGATTTTGAAATAGGTATCATATTTCGTTTATTAATTAAGTTTTGAAAAAAAAATCAAACTAAACGGGCACGTATAAGCAACAGCGGAATACGTTTGCATAGAAAAAAGCGCTACTAGAGACTCCTCTTAATAATAAGGCAGTGTGAGCCGATGGTTTTACCATTTCATCATAAACTTTATGGTAGGTATTGTTAACAAATTGAGTTCAATATTGTTAAATATTAAAACGAAAAAAGGGTCCTCACAACTAGAATGTTAATTATTGTTGTTCGTATGATTGAGTATGTTTAAAATTCGTGGTCAGAATTATTGTTATAACCTAATCACCACACGGTATAACTGTATAGCCTGTTGAGCGCTCTGTCATGCAGGGTAGTGTGAAGAGTACTTACAACGCGGTTGCAACATACATGGGTACATCATACGCGGGTACATGTGATGAACTGAATAATGATACACCTTTTTATTATCTTCTACATCTATTGATTCGTAAGAAAAGTCTAGAACATTCACAGTCTGATCTCATTCTCAATCTGTCAAAAAATACTTTTATAAAGCACTTTTTCTTCTATTGTACCGACCACGTTCTCTCGTTCGCTCCCGCTAAAAACTGTTCAAAGATCCTTATAGTTAGTAGCTGTGTGTTTATTGTGTGCTAAAATTAAACTTTTTCCGTAGTTATCATCGACTTTTACAGGCACTACACTTTCACACCATTACACTTTTAATTTCTCTACATCTTGACAAGTTATTGACATTTGTTTGTCGCCCAGATGAGACTGCGAATAGATTTTGAACGTTTTAAATTAGGAGAATTAGCGTTCTGATCTTAAACCTTTGCGCTTCATCAATCTGATCTCATATAGAGAAGGATTGAGCGTAATCACCACGCTTGCTCAATTCGGATAGGCGGTTTCAGACTTAAAGTCCAGGTTTCTTTAAAATGTTTTCCTTCACCTTGAAATCAGTCATTGGCGTCTAAGATATACTTAGAAACCACACACCTTTGCGCTTAGTACTGGCTTATTTGTCTTAAAAGTTCCTATCTAGAATTTTGCGTTTTCTATACGTTTTATTTTATCTTATTTAAATATAGATCGCACCTGCAGAGTTTAGCTAATGCAATTAGAATTTACTCTTTATGAAGTTTTTAACAGAATTCCTTTGATTTCAGGTTGCAGCTTCTATTTTGAAGTATGAGTTAGTTTTAATTCAATATGATAATTAGTAGTCTCACGAAACTGTTATAATGTACCTACAAAACTAAGTGGTTTAAATGTGTAAGTTAAAAACGTTCTTGTTTAATTTAATTGTAATGTAATTTATGTAAACGCTCCGTGCAATCGCGTACAAAGAAAATTATGTAAAAAGAATGCAATATATATTATTATGTATTGTTATTGTAAATATAGAAATATGTGTTTTTTTTTCTCTTATTTATATGGTTTTCATTGCATCCCACTGCCACACAAAAGCTTCGCCTTTTTCCTTAAATACCTCTTTTTTTGCAATTTCTGGCCTTATTGGCTCCACAAACAAGATTTAATTGTCACGCCACCTTCGCTGCAGTCTCCACTGAGTGACATTTGCCCAATTGTTTTTTTTTTTAATAAATATAAACTAGTGCTTGACTGCAATCCCGCCTGATGCTAAGCAGTGATGCAATCGATGAAGGTAAAGCGCGCTATTTTATTAAGAGCCTACTCACTCAAAACAACTGATTGAATAGGAAGGAAGACGGCAGTTGAGCGAAGTAATGCAATGTTAAACCCAACAACACGACCAACGATGCTGCGCCAGAGGGAGATTGATCTGGAGATCCTCCACGACCAAACTCCCGACACAACTTTTGGCGCATCGTACCCGGTACAGAACGCAATACAACTGATCAGACGCGTCCTCCGTACGGTTTCACCAGACATCATGCCGGAACAGGACGAATCGTTTGGCGGCAAGACTTTGTTGGTGAGCGACACTACTTGTCGTTATGATCTTGTTAAACAAACACTATGGCTAATTATACTATTAAAGTATCTATGTATTTATGTATCTATGTGTATGTATATGTATGTATTTGTGTATCTACTTTAGTATATTGTAATAATGATATTTGCACCAACGACAGTCCCATTTGTGGTTCAGTAGAGTTTGTCCATTCTTTGGTTGCCTGGAAGAAATCGCATTAGGGATAAGGCCGCCCATTGTATGTTTTAAATAAATAAATAAATAAATAAATAAATAAATATATACGGACAAATCACACAGATTGAGCTAGCCCCAAAGTAAGTTCGAGACTTGTGTTATGGGATACTAACTCAACGATACTATATTTTATAATAGATACATATATAGATAAACATCCAAGACCCAGGCCAATCAGGAAAAGATCGTTTCCCATCATGACCTGGCCGGGGATCGAACCCGGGGCCTCCACGTCGCAGTCAGGCGTGTTGACCGCTGCGCCACGGCCACGCGTATTTTGTTCGATGTCTGATTGGTATACAATAAAGAATAAATAAATAAATAAATAATTTCTGCCGGCAGTAAATTTTATGACCTATCACTCAGAAGTGAGTGATGTATGTATTGTTATGTCAACAATAAAATCCTTTGTACACGGTTTCCTAAAACAAGCTTCCATGCTAAATGAACTACGAATGATGATAAACTAGTTTTTCCTGACAAAAAAAAGAAACATACTTTTCCATAATTTTGTTATTAAAAAAGATTATTATCGATTAATCCCAAAGACGGCATAGAGCAATACTTTTTTCCATACCAGAAATTACTTCTGTATCTTGGTTAAACAAACAAAATAGGGGGACTATAAAGGGGCGACTATAGGGGTTTATTTCATATCTGTCTGTGTCCCTCCCAAAGATAAATTCCAACACCTTTGACTGTGTATATAGTATACTACTGAATGTATCTGATATTGTATAGACCTTCATTACTACACCTTGACTGGTCTTCATTATTAAGACCCTCGGCACGTGCCACGGTGGAAATATCGGCACTTTCAATATTTTCTTCACATGATATGTAATCCTTTCGGGATTTCTCCGGTGTTGGGTAATCTCGTCACGTCTCCGACGTACTCATTGAGGAGGTGTTTACCCGTCATTATTGGTTATAAGTGCGTGTAACCATGTAGTAAATAAGGCAGGGTGAATATGAGAAGAAGAGCAGATTAGTTTGTGAGAGAGAGAGAGAGAATAGAGATTTCTAAAAAAAATCTACTTGCTTTATTTTTGTTGTTTTCTATATTACCGTTGTTTTAAACTGTCCATTTATAGCTTAACTTAATTTCATTTTGACATAAAATTGGCTTCTGTGGAATAGATAATACAATTTTGCCAATAACACGTGTAACAAATTATAGAATTTCTTTTTAAATTATATTTCACAATAATGGCGGATATTGCCAATGACAGTCGAAAAAGACGGCCGCGTAAACCGTCTGCGAGTAAATGATGTGGCCACTACGCAATGTTCTTTATGAATTATTTACTGAATTAATCAAATAAATCGGCTTATGCACTGTTTCAGCTGTCGAGAAAAGTGAAATGAAATGAAATCGTTTAATAAGCAAGCAGGATCACTGATCACTTTTACACGTCACGTTTTTTTTTTTTTTTAAACTAGGTGAAGCATTCCTGACTATCTCTGAGAGGAAATAGCCGAAACAAACTCAGGGATCATCGTCTTTTTTCAAGTCCAGACATTAAAAATGAAAATGTTTTCAATAGTTTACGTTATAATTACGCATATAGCTTGTTAACAATGCTTAACAGAGCGAGCAGCTCAGTCCCAAGCTTTTTTATCTTCTAAATAATCCGTGATTTTATATACCTAATATAAAAGTTTGCAAAAAGCAAAGTTTGGCCTTTATATAGTTTTTATATCGTTTAATGGATAAGTTTCGAATGTCCATGGGAAGCTTGTTGTAAAAGTGAATACGCAAACACTTTTAATAGCGTATATCGTTTCTGAGGTTTTGTATTATTTTTTGGGGGAAATCTATAAAGCACAAAAAAGATGTATTCATTCTATGTGTGGCTTAAAAACTACCGAAATATGTGTGTTTGCGCTCGTTTATCGGTCGAGTCCGATTGTTAGTTAGTCGAGTTTGATAGATGGCGCGACCGGTACGGGCGAGCGTAATTATTATAATCTGTGGTGATCGGTGAAGCGCTATGACACAACGTTTTCGAGAGAACGTTTGGACAGACCGTTGCTAGAACTCTTGTAAAAATCATCGCGCGTGCGGGTCGCGAATTGACGATTGATTTTCGGGAATCTACTCCCGGGCCGCGGTTTGGACAGTTTTCGCGTTTTGATGCCCGTGTGTTTGAAGTAGTTACTTGAATTATAAACCGTACCAGTGCCGTCTTTAAATTGAATTGAATTTGAATCTGAAACGTGGTTTCATTGTTGATTGTTTGTCGGGCGTGGATTGACGCTGCTAACTAACGGTTTCCTATGCTGGTGAGCTTTGGTGTCCTCCTGGAGGAACTTTAATGTGTCGACTGGTATTGGACAATCAGTGTTTTGGAAGCCATCCGGACGGCGTTAAGTCGGCGCGCGCGCGCTGACCCTCCGGTGGTACGACGGAACACACTGTGTCCTAAGGTAAGTACCTTAGTTTTGTTGTAGAGTGGTCGGAGATTGATTTCTTGTGGTATAAGCCGTGACTGATGCGCGGTGAATGTGCGTGCTGTGCTGGGGCGCGTACAATGTGAACCTCATTTTATATCATTAAAACTATTGACTATGCCCGGTATGTACATTTACAAAACTGCTTTGTTTGTTAAGATCAATTTAAACTTATTTCAAAAACTATCTGTTGTAAAAAAGACCCCAATGCATTCTCAGTCTATGAATAAACTGTGCAACAGAAAATGCAGAACCGCTTTAATGAAGAAACGATTTTTTTGGGATGGCTCAGAAAGTGTATAGGTACTAAAATACCTGATAGTATAAAAAATTTGCCCCTATCAAAATTTAAGAAAAGACTCTACCCTCTATTAATAAAAAAAATGATATTATTCTCTAGAAGATTTTTAAGAGATGTTTTTTTAATATTTTACATGCATGAGCAATAATGAGCATGCTGCGTGTAATAATTGTTTTGAATGTAAGTTTCCTTTAATCATAAAATAAAGATTTCTATGTAAGTGTAAATTAGTATGCTTTGTTTTGTGAAAGTTTAATTTGTGTTTTTTATTTGTGTTAAGTGATTTTTTTTTAGTTTTTAATGTTTGACGATCTCAACCTTTTTACGCCTTCACGGCAAAACAAAGCGCTCATTTTACTAATTGTAAGACCTTCATGTACACACCTGTGTTCTAAAAATAAAATTCTAATTCTGATTCTGAATGTACTTTTTTACTACATAAATCGTGCTTTTATTTAGTAAAGAACACTATAAATAATTTAAAAGTTCAATGAAAAATGAGCGTGACACTCATCTTAGCTTTCCCGTCAAAACTCCCTTCACACTCCATGATATGACATCGCACCTTTTCCCCAAATGGTCAACCAAAAGAGCACCAGCGGGATAAGGAGGGAGGTGCTGCGCAGAGAGTAGTATACCAACGTTTTCTAGTTATGTACACACTAATCCAAACTCCAGGCTGCTACTTAAGAATCCACATGGAAAATCCATAACAATACACGGGCAATTTTATTTTAATATGATCATGCTACAGCTGTTGGCGAAATGTCGGTGTATCTGTGTCTACTCATTTGTGGATAACTGGCGAAATTTTATAATTAGACTGCGTAGTTTAACTTTACGCTGCATAAGAGTCTAGTCTGGTCTGACGAACAAGCAATACCTATGTCAGAGAGCTTCCTGGATTGAGATTAGGGTCACCAGATGATTGGGATTTGTCTGGATTTTACCCACATTTCAAATAGTATAAAGACTCCCGGCAAAACTCAATAATCTCCAAACAAGTCACTTCTGAGAAAGTGCTTATAAAATAATTTCTATACTACAAAGCCTTTGATTTAATAAAAGCTGAGTTACTTACTAGAAGTAACTTCCAAGAAAATTGTTTGAATTCTAAATCTCTTCTGAATACTCCTAAAGGATCCAAATCAGTGAACTCGTTAAAGAGCCCTGTCAAATTACTGAACCAATATGGGGCAACAAGAGCACTTAAATGAAGTTCATATTTAAACATTTTTGGGCTTATATAATGTTACTTAAAAGAAAACAATTTCATCCCTTTAAATTTAGATTTTTAATATTTATTTATATATCGAAACAACAATCCCAAATTCCTGACATTTTCAAATTTTCTCCAAATCTTTTGGTCTTCCGATGTAGTAATCCTTATTGAATTGAATAATACTTTACGTATTAGACAAAGAGGTCCTTCCCAAATACTTTTTTATTTTTTTTAAATCCAACATACTGATAAAAATCCACCCGCTTCTTCCCAAGCACAACGCAAACAAAGGAAGAGCGAGTCTTTTGGTTTTTCCTTCAAACCATTGAATACTTCAATGATAAGGATGAAAATACACTGGAGTGAATATCAGATACAGAGAAAATCGGAAATCCCACCAAAATAATTCTGTAAAAAACTTTTCAAGTCTCGATGGAGCTGCTTGTTTATCTCTAAAAAGTAAAGAAATCTAGACAAAGTCGTGCCAAGTCTAAGGTTTCTTCCTACGATTTTTTTTTATTATAGTTAATAGTTAAATATATATAAATAGTTTGCCGCCATTTTGATGTGTATGTCTGTTGTATGTATGAAATAAATAGGATGCAGCTCTTCTTGGGATCCTGTAGTAAAGCTTCAAAAATAACTAGTATGATACACTTAACGTATATATTTATTGTATAATCTATGTAAATAGTACACTGTAGACTACCTACACTATTTCTTTATCCTACCTCTTAGAATTCCATCCAAAGGTTGTCTGTAAAAGATCGCTCTTAGCGATAAGACCGCCCATTGTGTCACCCTTTGTAAAATATTTTTATTTATGTTCTGTAATCTATATGGTGTACATAATAAAGAGTATTCTATTCTATTCTATGTTTAATACAAGACTCCATAAAAATCACAATATGTTCACATCACATCTTATAATTTATTTTATATATAAGGAACCAAACTATTCTTTCGACCGCATTTTTACAATTACTGCAAAACAACAAAACATTTTACTCCTGTCTACCGAATCTGTCTTCTAAACTTAAATTAATTTTCTTTATAAAAATTATCAGCCAGAGACATTATTAAAATTCAACCTCAACAATGTCAGGTGTCAGGACAGTATACTTTGTTTCCTAAGTAAACAATCGCCATCATTGTGCCCAAAGTTAAAGCTCCTGGCATAATCTTGGAGGTTAAACCCCGAGCACATACTTACTTTATCATATGGTTGAAAAAGGTTCTTTATCCTTCCGTTCTGGACTCTGATCCTCCAATGCTGCGAAAATCGAGGCTTCCGGATCCAAAAATACAATGGTCCTAATGTCTTGCTCACAAACTAAACTTAATTTAAGTTTACTGCGTCTCTTTCTTTCTCTTTCATTAAGAAAAGGATATTAGTCCTGTGAAATTAGTCCACGCTTGACATTTCACTGTTCTTTATAAACTATTTACTAAATGCACTTTTTACTACATAAATCACGCACTTTTATTTAGTAAACAACACTATAAATAATTTTAAAAGTCCAATGAAAAACGAGCGTGACACTCAGCTTGACTTTCCCGCCAAAACTCTACTAATATGTTATCTTCTATCTTTTTCTTAATGAAATAGATAAAAAATGACACAAAGCACTTAAAAATAGGTTATGAGGAAGAGCATAGGCATAATGGTTCAATTTTCCAATTTATCTTATGCCTGTACCTAATAGAAATCGCTCAGTTTCTATTAATAACTATCATACTATTTTCATAAATATTCGTCATGCTTTTTATTTCAGACAAATTTTATTCATTTTTTTTTTAACAATTATAAACTAGCGCTTGACCGCAATCCCGCCTGATGGTAAGCAGTAATGTGATCGTTGATGGTAAAGAGCGCTAGTTTATTAAGAGCCTATCCACTCAGAAAAACTGAGCGAATAGGAAGGAAGACGGCAGTTGAGCGAGGTGATGCAATGTTAAACCCAACAACACGACCAACGATGCTGCGCCAAAGGGAGATTGATCTGAAGACCCTCCACGACCAAACTCCCAACACAACAACATTAGGCGCATCGTACCCGGCACACATCGCAACACAACTGCTCAGACCCGTCCTCCGTACGGCTTCACCAGACATCATGCCGGAACACGACAAATCGCTTGGCGGCAAGGCTATGTCCTGTCGGTGTTAACTTCTGTCGGCGGCCGGTGTTATGGCCTACCACCGAGAGAAGTAAGTATTTTTTAAGTATGCTTACGGTTTTTGGCGGGAAAGTCAAGCTGAGTGTCACGCTCATTTTTCATCGGACTTTTAAAATTATTTATAGTGTTGTTTACTAAATAAAAGCGCGTGATTTATGTAGTAAAAAGTGCATTCAGTAAATAATTCAAAAAGAACAGTGAAATATCGCAGCATAGTGGCCACATCATGACTTTGTCTCAAACCTCCATCGTAAGACGTATCACGCCGTCTTTTTCGACATGAACAATTCATTACGTGACATTGGCTAAATGCACGCACCTTGCGAAGCCATAAAAGAAGGAAAGAAAGAAGAAGTATGCTTACACTTGTCACGTTGCAGTATAAGACTGACTTACATCCGTCTCTAATGAGGTTCAGTTGGAAAACAGCGTCAGGCACTGGTTATTTTCTAAGCTGGGCCTTAATGCAGCCGTGAGTCATACTTTCCTGCTAATTTCTTAACATAGGATTTAACATTTTTGTTTTATCTGACATATGTATCTGGTATATTTTGTCTTTTCATCTGTTAGTCTGTGCTAGATTATATTTGATCATCATTATTTCAGCCGAAAGACGTCCACTGCTGGACATAGGCCATAGGCCTCCCCCAAGGTTCTCCACGACGACCGGCCCTGCGCCTCCCGCATCCAGCGGTTTCCCGTGACCTTCACCAGGTCGTCGGTCTACCTTGTCGGGGGCCTACCCACGCCACGTCTTCCGGTGCGTGGTGGCCACTCGAGAACCCGTCGGCCCCATCGGGCATAGGTCCTACGGGCAATGTGTCCAGCCCACTGCCACTTTAGTGTTTCAATTCTTCGGGCTATGTCGGTTACTCTTGTTCTTCTGCGGATCTCCTCATTCCTGATTCGATCGCGCAGTGAAACCCCAAGCATAGCCCTCATAGCATATATTATGTTTATTTTATTTCTTTCTTTCCTTCTATCAATGCTTCTAGAGCACAGGCGTAGAGTAGCCAGCCTTTCGGTGTTCTATAGGATATATTTTGGGGAGTGTGCGAGGGAATTGCACGATTTAATTCCCCCATCTCCGTTCCACCATCGGACGACCCGTCGTACGGCGAGTTTCCACCCTTATGTTGTTAACACCTCTACGATCCGGACGAAGCGTTTCGCCTCCTCCTTTATACATCGAGGGACTGGAACAATCTATCGGCGGCGGTGTTTCCGTCGGACTACAATTTGAGTGTCTTCAAGGCTAAAGTGAATAGGCTCTTAATAAACTAGTGCGCTTTACCGTCAACGATTGCGTCACTGCTTACCATCAGGCGGGATTGCGGTCAAGCGCTGGTTTATAAATTATTAAAAAAAAAAATTGGTTGCCTGTAAAGTCGGTATACGGGCGAAAGTTTTACGTGACAACGACTTTGAGTGGTAAAATAATTTTAATGTGAATATTAATTCGTATAGTAGGAAGAAGGATGAAATAATAGTAACAATTTAAAACATTTATTTATACAAAGAATTATATTTAAAACATTAATTTATTTAATCATTTATTTCATCATGTTATATTATCAGTCTGAAATTATTTACCTTTGCTGTTTGAATTGTTGCGATGGACGAAACTACCTTCACATTATCACTACACAATCGTTTTACAATTAACTGGCAACGTGTAAACTTGTATGCAGGCGCCTAAGTGAATTAGAAGCGCAAGACATGAACCGGTGTGTATGCCTATCTCTCTCACTCTCTCTCTCTCGCTCTGTCTCTCTCGCTCTTAGGCGGGCTAACTGTGCTCGAGTGGAAGGGACGCGTGCCTTTCACTTTTTATGTCTGTCTTTCTCGCTCTTAGGCGGGCTAACCATTCCCGAGTGGAAGGGACGCGTGCCTCTCACTCGCTCTCATTGTGAGCGCATAACGTGAGCGGAGCGTAACGCAGTTTCTTGAAGTGTCACCCGGCAAACCAATTTATAAGACGTTGTCACGTCAAAAATAATAATAATTGATAACTATAGAAGAATGACATGTTCTGCCGACCCCTATGTAAATTGAGATAAAGGTTGCCTTACTTCTTCTCCTCAGCCTATAGATGTCCACTGCTGGACAAAGGCTTCCTCAAGGCTTTCATTCCATTGGGGGTCATTGCCACAATCCCCTTAACAGGCAGGTTGGGGATCGCAGTAATTTATTATTCCACAGGAGAAGCGCTGCTGACCTGGTCCTAGTGGGAGTTCCTTTAGTCGCCTCTTACGACACCCGGCCCGGTACCACACGGGACTTTCGGGCCTTACTATGACGTGTCAAAGCCATCATTAAACCGTTGTGCAAAAGGGATAGCGTTATTTAACCTGTATAGCTCCATCTTTGTTAGACACTGGAACCATGATGATTTTAACACGTCATAGTAACCCCCCAGGAGAATGATGAATGATGAAATTATATTGCACATCTACTCCTTCATTGCGTAACAGACTATTTTTATAAATTGGAATCATTATTAAACATATTGTTAATCCATTGCTCTATGTGTGTCTTCACAACAAGATAAATAATAATAATAGTAATAAATGTTTATTCAGCAACTTAAATAACTTATGCTAGTTACATTTAGAAGCATCCTTTTAAACAATTAATTTGCTTGTGTTAGGATGCTCCGCACTCCCTATGTTACACAAAACTAAATAGTTATTCACGAAAACAAAGACTATAGAAAACCAAAAAGAAATGCAGAACAATAAAATAAAAAAATACAAATTGGATTAATACTTCGCACGCTAGAGTGTGGTACGGTTTAATGTGAGAGTGTGTTTGTGAGAGTGAAAGTGTGGGAGTATGTGTATATGTTTATGATGAGAGTAAAAAACTGTGTGTGTATATGGATGTGTAAGGAGAGTGGTAATGTTGGAGGAGTAAACAGATTATAAATCACGCAATGAATGTTGTCGAACTGTCAAAATGAAACCCATTGGTACTAATAATGTGTTATTTATTATTTTTTTATTTTTAGTTGCCTTCGCACGTTTTCTCATATCACGTTAGACAGAATAGGAATGTTTCCTGGGTAAAAATGATTCTATTTAGTCCATCATTCAGATTATGGAAAAATATTGCATACCTATATTTTGTTTTATCAAATCAATAAAAATTGACAAATATAAAAGGCATCAAAGAGCAGGAGTGCTGGCTGGTGACGTCACTGCTCGCTAAAAAGTGTAGCGTGCAGTGACGTCACACGAGTTTTCAACGCACTTTGTCGTCTTAATTTTTTGTTTATATGAAAAAATAAAAAATACGTGTCTAGTATTTTTTAGAAATCTGACTGTCGGACTAATTAGTTTTTTTTTAGTCAACTAACCTATTATCGACATCGGCGCCATTGCCATAAACAAAAATAGAATAGAGTAATGTGTTACGCAGTTACAATGCTGGTGAAGGTCTATAATGGCTGTTTGTGTATGTTACGAGTAGTTTATATGTTTGTTAACGCACCCACGATACAGGAGAAAGTCTTAGTGTGGAGCAACGTTTAAAAAAAAAAGGGGGGGGGGGTGGACGTCCATTAAATATCATTAAAATACACAAGTGAAATAAGTCATAAGTATTTACTCTCAGATAATATTAGTATTATTATACATTGTAATACATTCAATATCCTACAATAATAGTAGTTAATAATTGTACGAGCCTTATCTCGTATCTCGCAATAAGAAGCTTCACCAATTCCTCTGTTCAATCTGTGGACCTGTTGGATTCATAGCCCCAAATATTCTACAGGGACGGATTTCAGTATAGCGGGTGCAACGACTTGTTATTAAACAGGTGATATATAATAGAATAGATTAAAATACTCTTTATTATATAAACCATACAAATCACAGAACATAAATTTGAAGATTTTACAAATGGTGACACAATGAACGGTGTTATCGCTAATAGCGATCTTTTAGAGACAACCTTTATATTATTATATAGATAATTTTCTAAGGGTAATGTCCAGTTAAATACTTTAAGGGTTGATCTGGGTTTTGGTAAACAGTTTTGGTTCTTTAGGGTGCTATTGACATTAAGGGCGGGGACACATCTGCGGAACGTACGGCGCCGAAAGTTCAGCGGCTGAAGTGTCAGTCGTAATATTCAGTTGTTATGAAAAACCAAACGGTCAAAACGCGGCCACTTCTTCAGCGCACTACGTGACGGAAAGTTACGTGGCGTCATCGTCAGTCTGTCTGTGTCGACATTTTATGGTGCGCGGTTTTTGTGACGTACCTGATTTGCCCAGAAAATTTTTCAAATATTATATACATATGAGCATTAAGTCAATCCGTATCTGTAAATCCAATATCAAACGATATCAAAGCTGTAGTACGTAAATCATTTTCTCATTATGAGCATTCGATAGATGAGATTAGTCCTAATAACCTTCAAAGAGCAGGAGATATTTCCTACGTTTTATCTAAGAATATTATCCTTTCTATTTCCTTTATCCTGCTCTTACGTAAACGAATCTATGTTTACTAAATGAAACGTACCATGAGAATATTCTTAGAGTTGTGGTGGCTTTTTACAATGGTGCTGACTTACAACTTATAGATAGTAGGTTCAAACTTAGACAGACGTTTTACTTTGTGGGAAATAAATTAATAATCTTCCATCCTCTTTGATCTTTTAGTGTCCAGAAAGATCTAGTCTTAGATAGGTATAAAATTATGCAAGGTCTGGTGACGTAGGCGTTACACATCAACACTAGTTGACTATAGTTCCTGCAATCTGAAATGAGGGAAGGAAAACATTAAATTGGAACCTTAATGCTTGAATGCTGAACAATGCTAAGTTAAAAAATTATGTTAACAAAAAATAATATAGGTATTAGGAAGTATTTTATTTATTACGATAAACCTATATCACAGGCGGCATGAATATAATAAATCCATACTAATATTATAAATCCGAATGTAACTCTGTCTGTCTGTCTGTTACGCTTACCCGCTTAAACCTCTCGACCGATTTTTTAAATGAAATTTGGCACAGACAATCTTTAGACCCTGAGGAAGAACATAGGCTTAACAAAACCTTTTATTGATAAAAATGGTACCTATACCCGAGGAAAATCTAAAAAGCGCGATATAACCGAATTCCACGCGGGCGAAGCCGTGGGCGGAAAGCTAGTTTTTAAATAATTTCAACATAATTAAAAATAAAATAAATAAATAAATATATACGGACAAATCACACAGATTGAGCTAGCCCCAAAGTAAGTTCGAGACTTGTGTTATAGGATACTAACTCAACGATACTATATTTATAAGAGATAAATATATACATAAATATCCAAGACCCGTTAAAAACCCGAAAACGTTCTTTTCCTGATTGGCCTAATCAGGAAAAGAACGTTTTCCATCATGACCTGGCCGGGGATCGAACCCGGGACCTCCACGTCGCAGGCAGGCGTATTGACCGCTGCGCCACGGAGGACGACACAACAATATAAACTTTTATAATAGTGAAGTGCTTTAGACGATAAATCACAGTCATAATCACAACTGAACCTATACATTTTTTTTTTGTGCGGATGAGAAATCATCAAATACCTTCTCCCGCTCTGGGCGGAGCGGAAGGGCGTGTCAGACTTTTAGAAAGAAATATTTTACTGACTAAAACCCACCCGTGTTACTTCACTTGCATGTGCGCCATGGCCCACGGTTTCTGATTCAACCAATCCTTCAACGCTAGAGATTGCCGCCGATCGGTGGTAGGCCATAACATCGGCCGCGGGCAGAAGTTACCACCCACCAGACAAAGCCTAGCCGCCAAGCGATTTGTCGTGTTCCGGCATGTGCCGGATACGATGCGCCAAATGTTGTTGTGTCGGGAGTTTGATCGTGGAGGGTCTTTAGATCAATCTCCCTTTGGCATCGTTGGTCGTGTTGTTGGGTTTAACATTCCATCACCTCGCTCAACTGCCGTCTTCCTTCCTATTCGCTCAGTTTTTCTGAGTGAATAGGCTCTTAATAAACTAGCGCGCTTTACCATCAACGATCGCATCACTGCTTACCACGAGGTCACGGCGGTGCTCCATCCATGCCGGGCAGAGCGTAAGCTCCACCGTGTTCTCAAAGCACTCCTCATAATAGTGACACCCTGGCGTTTCCTCCCGCCTTATCCCGAACAGACACAGCCGTGTCCGGTGAGGACCGCGCCCACACCGGTGCCCCCCACCGCCCACCGGCTGTCGAGGACAAGTCCCAGGTACTTCATCGTCGACCCCACGCTGATGTGTTTCTTACTGTCATGTGGGAACTCGGCGGTCCAATGAATGCACAATATGTGCATGGCCTCGAATGTGTGCAGGGCCATTTCGAGTCCCAATTGCCGGATCCTCTCGACGATTGTCGCAACCCCGATGGTGTGACCTCCCTTGCGCCAGGACCGCGTATCGTCAGCGTAACAAACTACCTGAGTCTGATAGGGATATCAGCGCGCTTAGTCGTACCGATGTTCCATAGATGCGGCCCCAAGATCGAACAAATAGAACAAACCTCAAATATATCTCAAATAATACATTGTAATCCTCAATGCAATTAAATAATGGTCGTACTTTCATCGTTATCAATGAGACTGTCAATGTGATACTGTCAAAAAATTGTATATTTAACGACACTTTAAAGCGGGTCTTCAGATCTTTGGCGCAGCATCATTGGTCATGTTGTTGGGTTTAACATTGCATCACCTCGCTCAACTGCCGTCTTCCTTCCTACACGCTCATTTTTTCCGAGTGAATAGGCTCTTAATAAACTAACGCGCTTTACCATCGACGATCGCATCACTGCTTACCATCAAGCGAGATTGCGGTCAAGCGCTAGTTTATAATTATTAAAAAAAAACAAGACATGCGTGTTAGATTTGTACAATTGTCACGTTGACAGATTATTATCGCCTCTTAACACTCCTTGTCAGTTCTGGCTGCGTTAGTTTAATTAAATAGACACCAAGTGTATATGATACACCTGCGAGCTACTTAATAACACCGCTGAACATTGCACAACATTCAAAACAATTAATTATAATGTGCTCTAAACCGCAAAATCACATTAGAATACAAATTAGGATTAATAACAAGCACATTTGCTATAACAGCCCTAGCTATGATAGGAAATAAGTAGCTGTCATAATTTTTATATCCCCGCTCTTCTTGTGCTGGCTTCCAAACAAAGGATTCGAATAATAATAAAACCGCACGGTGTTAAAGTGAATTGTGTTTGTGTAAAGGTATCTTCAGATCGATGGGTACTCAATTTATGCACACCAAATCAAATGAATACAACAGAAGGGTAATTTCGTAACACATTATCTGTATCAGGTTTCATTTGGCCAGTTTAACAACTGTCATTGCATTTTTAACGATGTTTGTAGACTCATTTTCCAACACAAGGAACAATATTTAGCAGTCGTGGTGGCCTAGTGGTTAAAACACTAGCCTATCAAGTATGAGTGTGCGGGTTCGATACCAGGTCAGTCAAGTACCAATTTAACTTTTTTTAGTTATTATGTACTGTCAAAGTATATCTTGGAAACCAATGACTGATTACAAGGTGAAGGAAAACATCTTGAGGAAATATAGACTTTACGTCTAAAATCACCAAGCTGCATTGAACAAGCGTGGCGATTACACTTAATCCTTCTCTGTATGAGAGGAGGCCTGTGCCCAGCAGTGGGACGATAAAAAAGGTTGATGACGATGATGCTTCAAAATGATCTATTCAGGGTATATCTGACATCGTAACGTAAACTTCGTGAAAAGGCTGCCACTAATAAAATTTTGATAGTCATTTATGTCGTTAATGAGCGGTTACAGAAATCACAGTGTTTAAAAAAAGTGTCGGC
This sequence comes from Sesamia inferens, assembly GCA_037179545.1. Lineage (NCBI taxonomy): Eukaryota > Metazoa > Arthropoda > Insecta > Lepidoptera > Noctuidae > Sesamia > Sesamia inferens. The sequence continues at coordinate 11,501,920 of CM073922.1, forward strand.
TCGGCCTTTGAACGTTGCAAGCGTGCCGCGGTGCGTGTTTGAAGTTATGACGTTGGCCCCTGATGCGACCTCTATTATATCAGCTGATAGGATAGTTCTTCTAGTATTGTTCACATTGCGCTTTTTTGTGTAATTAATGAATTAATTAATTTTTACTTTAAAATCTTATTTTGTTACTAATATTATAAATGCGAAAGTAACTCTGTCTGTCTGTTACGCTTTCCCGCTTAAACCTCTCGACCCATTTTGATGAAATTTGGCACAGACAATCTTTAGACCCTGAGAAAGAACATAGGCTACCTTTTATTGAAAAAAATGATATTCTCGAGGGAAATCTAAAAAACGCGATATAACTGAATTACACGCGGGCGAAGCCGCGGGCAGAAAGCTAGTTGGGTTATAAAAGTATAGCGATTATGAACAGTCTAAATTAAAAAAACTGCATATTATTTTTTTTTAAATCCGGAAAAAGCTGACGCAAAATTCCACGGCTGGAGGGTTCAGAATCATGTACTGGATCCATTGTACTCGTTTGTGCGTCGATGTCAGATACACCCTTTATTGATAGCAATAGTATGTGTATCATATTGAAGGTGCAGGAATGTTCCGTAAAAATATCTGGATTAAGACGTGAAATGAGTCGTTGCTGATTAGTGTAAATCCTTAGCAACGGGGATAAGCTCTATAAAATCAAGTTTTCAACGTGATATTTTCACAGAATAGGTTACAGAGTTGTAAAACAAAATTTGCCTTAAATTAGATTCGTAGAATTTATTTTTAGATTAGGCCGAGGTGGCTGCCAAAAAACTTGGCGTCATCGCAAAGGTCAGATCAAAGATCCAGGTACAAAGCACAGATCCGCTCGTGTGTGGAGTACTGCAGCCACATTTGTGCTGGTGCTGCGAAATGTCACCTGGCTATTTTGGATTCAGTGGAGAGGAGTGCGAAGAGGCTAATTGGCGACTCAGATGTAACTCAAAACGGTCTCCAAAGCTAGAGTAGCCAGCCTTTCGGTCTTCTATAGGATGCATTTTGGCGAGTGTGCAAGGGAATTGCATGATTTAATTCCCCCATCTCCGTTCCACCATCGGACGACCCGTTGTACGGCTAGTTTCCACCCTTACATTGTTGACACCACTACGAACCGGACGAAGCGTTTCGCTTCTTCATTTATACCGCGTACATAGAGGGACTGGAACAATTTGCCGGCTGTGGTGTTTCTGTCACACTACGATTTGAGTGTCTTCAAGGCTAGAGTGAATAGGCTCTTAATAAACTAGCGCGCTTTACCATCAACGATCGCATCACTGCTTACCATCAGGCGGGATTGCGGTCAAGCACTAGTTAATAATTATTATCTATACTAATATATAAAGCTGAAGAGTTTGTTTGTTTGTTTGAACGCGCTAATCTCAGGAACTACGGGTCCGATTTTAAAAATTATTTTTGCCTTGGATAGCCCATTAACCCAGAAAGGTTTTAGGCTATATAACATCATGCTGGAACCAATAGGAGCGGTGCATAACTAACTCTACGCGAACGAAGTCGTTGGCGACCGCCAGTTTAAAATAAAATACTGTCTTTTAATACAAAACTCTTGAATTTAAAAAAAAAAAACAAGGATGACTACGCAATCACCGAACACGATTGCGTAAATAGGGAAAAAAAAACAAAAAATAACGAGCTGTTTCCGTATCTTGTTAAGCACCCAAAAGTTAATGAAAATTTACCTAACCGTTTTACGTAAGTAACGAATATAGAACTGAAATATTCCACCCTTAGTCATCCCAACGTGATGGTTATATAAAGCCCAAAATGTCACAACACAACTTTAATTACTGTTTATACAATCTAAAATAATATTATAACAGTGATGGCTCAGAGGCTTCGGTCTCGATGTATGAACGAGTCATGGGTTCGCAAGCAGTTTATGTAACTTACTTCATAGCTACTACACTCAAAACGGTTAAGCAAAACATTGTGACGTAACTGGCATGCCCCACAACCATAATCTATATTAATATAACGGGTGTCTCTGACATCGACGCACAAACGAGTACCATGGATCCAGTACATGATTCTGAAACCCCAGTGGTGGATGTTTACGTCGGCTTTTTCATGGTTAAAAAAAAATATATACGTAGTTATTTTCACTTTGGACCGTTCATAATTGCTATGTTTTATAACCCAATAAGATTTTAAAGTAAAAATTAATTAATTCACTAATTACACAAAAAAGCGCAATGAAAACAAAACTCGAAAAACTATCTTATCAGCTCATTTAATAGAGTTCACATCAGGGATCAACGTCATACCTACAAACCCGCACGGCGGCACGCTTGCAGCGTTCAAAGGCCGAGCTGACACTTTTTTTTTAACATTGTTATTTCTGTAACAATGTTTTAAAAAAAGTGTATGCAGTGATGCGATCGTTGATGGTAAAGCGCGCTAGTTTATTAAGAGCCTATTCACTCAGAAAAACTGAGCGAATAGGAAGGAAGGCGGCAGTTGAGCGTGGTGATGCAATGTTAAACCCAACAACACGACCAACGATGCTGCGCCAAAGGGAGATTGATCTGAACACCCTCCACGACCAAACTCCCAACACAACAACATTAGGCGTATCGTACCCGGCACACATCGCAACACAACTGCTCAGACCCGTCCTCCGTACTATTCCGTACTCCGTACTATTTGCGTAAATCCTATTCCTACCAATATTATAAATGGTAAGTTTATTAGGATGAGTAGTAGAACCGATGAGTAAGCAGTAAGGTTCTGGAGCGGCCACGTAACGGAAGACGCAGCGTAGGAAGGCCTCAAAAAAGGTGGACCGATGATTTGGTGAAGATCGCGAGAAACCGATGGACGCGGGCAGCATAAGACCGTCATTATGGAAAACCTTTTTGCAGCAGTGGACCTCTATAAACTGAGAAGAAGGAGAAGAAGAAGTGATAATAGCACCGATGGTATTAGTATCAATATAGTTGGACTACAGTTACTTAATAGTATTGACTTATGCATTGGTTGGCACTTTAGACGTTAAAATTAGGAGTCATTGCGTTACTATGCCAAATTAAATGCTGTAAAATAGGTAATATCAGAGCAGAGCAGCGGTGGCCTAGTGGTATCGGCCGCGACTTGCAAGTTGTATGTAGGTTCGTTGCTCGTCAGGCGCAATTTTTTGTGTCAATTATTTCTTCACCACTGTATGATTGTTCGATTGGTAAATATTAAAGACTTTAGATAATTAAACTGGTTTATTACACTTGTAGAATCATATTGGAAACGACCTCTTCTAGGTCAGATCCTAAGTTACAATGACAAGACAATAGACTATATTCATAGACACTAATACATAGAGATGGTATTAGTTACTCGACTACAGAGTAGTGATGTATGATACAACATCCCCCCTGTTTAAGTTTAAATTAACCCTTGACAAACAATGTTATAGAAACCTGACTTAGTTATAATTTAGACAATGACTTAAGACTATGGTTAGGTCTTAATCTAGGATACAATGTTCTACTTAATCTATTTCATCAATTAGCCTTCTGGTTGGCTTTACAACTCTTCCAGAACGAGTTACATGTTGACTGACTGAGGATTGAGATGAGAGCTCTTGAGGTCTAGACTCCTGCCTGTTACCTTCCTCTCTCCCCTGCGACGAATTGGATAGCATAGGAGAATATTTGTGTCTTAAATGAACCCTATTCCTCCTATACCTAACTCCATTGACATCCTCAACGACATATGACCTATTATTAGCCAACCTTAGCTTGACAATGGCTTGTTCCCAATTGCTATCAGGCTTTCTTTTAAAGTATACATGATCATTGGGATACAGTAATGACAATGACTTTGTATTTCTATTATAATATTTAGACTTATTTTTATTATTTTGCTTGACACATTCTTCATAATTTTTGAATGTAACCACTTTAGGTTTTAATTTCTTATAAGACATAGGAATGTTATTTCTTAAATTCCTGGACATTAACAATTGAGCTGGAGATGGTAAATTATTCTTAGGTGTGTTTCTATACTGTAATAAAGCTATGTATGGATCAGATGAGTTTCTTTTACATTTTTTTAACATATTTTTGATAATTTTGACTGAACTCTCTGCTTGACCATTTGACTGTGGATGATATGGGCTAGTTACAATGTGTTCTATGTCCCATTCATGCATAAAATTCTTAAATTCTAATGACTGAAAAGGAGGACCACCATCAGACACTAAAGATAAAGGTATTCCATGACGAGCAAAAATGGACTTTAAATGTGTTATTACATTCTTTGCTGTACTGTTTTTATTTAACAAAGCTATTTCTATAAATTTAGAATAATAATCTGTGACAATTAAATAAGTAAGGTTATCAAAATACATCAAATCAACACCTACTTGTTGCCATGGATATTTATTTATTTCAAAATTTTTTAGTGGTTCCTTTGGATTATTAGGTTTAAATTGTGCACATACATAACATTGTTCTACCAAGTTTTTAATATCAGCTGACATGCTTGGCCAGTACAAAGACTCTCTAGCCAGTTTTAAGCATTTATTTATACCTTGGTGACCTTCATGAATTTTACCTAACATTTCCTTATACATTGACTGTGGTACTATTAATTTTGACCCTTTGAACAACAAATCTTTGACTACATGAATTTCAGCTTGTATGTTCCAAAATGGTTTTATTGACAGACTGACATTATTTTTATTTTTTGGCCAACCTTCATAATAATACTTTTTTAACAATTGCAAAGTATCATCTTTCTTAGTGTTCTGTAACAATTTTGTACAGTACTCCTTTGTGACTGCTAGACTTGAATGCATTAAATTGACATGACAAGATATTTCTGACTCATTCTCAGGTATATAATGTTCTTTCAATGCTGCTCTAGACAGAGTGTCAGATATAAACATTTCTTTACCTGGAACATGTATAACTTCCAAATCATATTTTTGTAAAGTTAACATCATACGTTGCAATCTTGCTGGTACATCATGTAATGGCTTTTTAAAAAGATAGACTAAAGGTTTATGATCAGTATGAACAGTTACTTTATGACCGTACACATACTGGTGAAATTTTTCACAACCAAACTGAATGGCTAACAATTCTTTCTCAATTTGAGCATACCTTGACTGAGTTTGAGTTAATGTTTTTGAACTATAAGCAATAGGTTTATTATTCTGCATAATGACTGCTCCTAATGCTGACTTTGACGAATCGACTGACAAGACTAATGGTACATTGGGATTATAATGAGCTAAAACTGGTGAATTTGTAATTTCATCGATTAAACTCTTAAGACATTGACTATGATTTTCATCCCAAGTCCAGACTGAATCTTTCTTCAAAAGATTTCTTAAAATTTGAGTTTTTTGAGACAAATTGCTAATAAAGGGACCTAAATAATTGATCATACCTAATATTCTTTGCAATTCTTTGACATTTTTTGGTGTGGGCATATTGACAATTGCTTTTACTTTCTCTTCATCAACCCTAGCACCATCTTTACTAAAAACATACCCTAAAAAACAGACTTCTGAAACTAGAAATTTACATTTAGACTTATTGAACTTTAAATTGACTTCACGTGCTCGTTGCATGACTTTATGTACTCTCTCATTATGTACTGACTCGTTTGGTCCATATACCAAAATATCATCGATGAATATTAGAACTCCTTCTAAATCACCGAACAAATTCATCATGACTCTTTGAAAAATTTCAGACGATGCATTAATACCAAAAGGTAACCTTAAATATTTATATCTACCGAAAGGTGTTTGAAATGTACATAAATCAGAACTATATTCATCTAGTTTAAGCATCCAAAATCCTGAAAATGCATCTAAATGAGAAAAACAAACAGCTCCTGCTAGTTGAGATCTGATCTCATCTATTGACTTTAGTGGATAAATTTCCCTTACAATATTCTTATTCAAATTTCTAGGATCTAAACAAATTCGTAACTGACCCGTGCTTTTGACTGTTATCACTATACTGTTCACCCATTCTGTAGGTTTAAAAACCTTTTCAATGACCTGCATTTTCTCCATGCGATCCAATTCATCGCGCAGTTTGTTCAGTAAAGCGAAGGGTACTCTTCTCGGAGCATCCACGCATGGCACTGCTTCAGGTTTGAGTTTCAGGCGACAGACTTGAGGTAGACATCCAAGACCCTGAAATACATCATTGTATTGTGTAAGAATTTGTTCACTAAAATTTTGTTGAGACACATAGAAAACTCTTTGAATTATACCTAATTTTTCACAAGTTGGTAGACCTAAAACATTCGGACAAACTAAATCTGCGACTATAAACACTATATTTACACTAATAGTGCTATTATTTAAAGATAAACTACATTTTACATTGACTTTGCCCATAATGGGTATTGATATACCACCAAACCCACTAACGTTTATTTGACATTTCTCAAGTGACATTTGACTTTGACATTTCAAAGATTGAAAAGTTTTCTTTGACATAATATTGATATCAGCTCCTGAATCAATAATGCAATTAATTTGTGTATGACCAACTAAAATGTTTATGTTCCATGACTGTTTAGAATAGTATTTGTTTTCTTTTGACTCAACTGTATTGACCTGTTTACTATGTGTTGACTTTGCTGTAATAATTCTACAAGTGTTTGTTGTGTGAGATTCCTCAGACTTGTGTCTGTACTCATCATTAAGATATGAATCTCGACTAAGACTTTTTGACTTTTTTGACTTGACTGTGAATCTCTCAGACTGTTTAGTGTTTTCATCATTGAGATATGACATATGACAAGAGTCTTCATTGGATCTCTCAGACCTATCAGTCACCAGCCTTTTTTCATCACTGAGGCATTTTTTATTAGACCTCTCAGATATGGCATTATCACCACTTTCATCACAGAAATATGACACAGGATATTTTTTATGACAAGATGAGTCTTCATGAGATCTCTTAGACATTGACTGCGACTGGCCTATGTGCGACCTGACCGTTGATTGTAACCTAGGATGTGACTGGGTGTATGACAACCTGCTATGTCTGTAATGATTTTGATTGTGATGACTTTGTGACTTTAAATGACAATTATATTGACTATACTTATGACTATGACTGAAGTTATGACAATTTAAAATTCCAACAAAATTATCTTGACTACCAGTTGAACTAAAAGACTCTAAATGACTGACTTTTTTATTATTGGAGTAACAAAATTTTGCAAAATGACCATAAGAGTTACATGACCTGCATTTAGCTCCCTGCGCTGGACATTTGTAGCGGTGGTGTTGTCCACAGCGGCTACACGTCTTCGAGCGCTTCTCAGGACTGGGACTTGACTTTGACCTCCCTGCGCTGGATCCCTGCTGACTGACTGGTGAAGCTCGCCGTCGCTGACGCTCCGCTCGACCACGGCTCCTCCGACGCAGATGCATGACTTTTTCAGACTCTTGACTAGTGGACCTCTTGACAATTTGGTCTGCATCCTGCTGTGCGACGATGAGTGTCCTAGCTAGCTCTCGCATCCTCTGATATGTCAGATCAGGTTCCTGCAGCAGTCTCTGACGTACATGTGCTAAGTCCAAACTCAAGTTGGCGATAAAAATATCTCTGATAAGAGATTCTCTGAGCGTTCCAAATTCGCAATCTTGGCTCTTATTTTCGAGATCGGTTAAGAAATCCTCGATGCTTTCCGATTTCTGTTGACGTGTGGTAAAAAACATGTAACGATACATGGTAATATTTTTTCTGGGTTGAAAAAATTCGTCGAATTTGGCTTTGACGTCATGTAATGTGCTTTCTCCAATATTTATGTTGAATGTGTTGAAAATATTTAAGCATTTTTCACCAATGTGATGTAATAAAATGGCGATCTTGCGTTTCTCACCGGACTTGTCTAAACCCGTTGCCAACAAGTATAATTCGAACTGTTGCCACCAGCGCTTCCAGGTTTCGTAGTTGTTGTTTGTTGCATCTGACGATATTTTAAGCGCCTTCAAGCCACTGTTCATTGCAGCTCCGGTGTCATGGCCGCCACCGACGCCATCCGACTTTTGCATTTTATGAATTTTCTTTCTTCGTATTGGGTTTTTTCACTCTTCTGACACCATGTATGATTGTTCGATTGGTAAATATTAAAGACTTTAGATAATTAAACTGGTTTATTACACTTGTAGAATCATATTGGAAACGACCTCTTCTAGGTCAGATCCTAAGTTACAATGACAAGACAATAGACTATATTCATAGACACTAATACATAGAGATGGTATTAGTTACTCGACTACAGAGTAGTGATGTATGATACAACAACCACTGCTCTCAAATTGGTGAAGGAAAACGTTTTTTTTTTTTATAATTATAAACTAGCGCTTGACCGCAGTCCCGCCTGATGGTAAGCAGTGATGCGATCGTTGATGGTAAAGCGCGCTAATTTATTAAGAGCCTATTCACTCAGAAAAACTGAGCGAATATGAAGGAAGACGGCAGTTCAGCGAGGTGGTGCAATGTTAAATCCAACAACACGACCAACGCTGCGCCAAAGGGAGATTGATCTGAAGACCCTTCACGACCAAACTCCCAACACAACAACATTTGGCGCATCGTACCCGGTACACATCGCAACACAACTGCTCAGACCCGTCCTCCGTAAGGCTTCACCAGACATCATGCCGGAACACGACAAATCGCTTGGCGGCAAGATTTTGTCTGGTGGGTGGTAACTTCGAAGACGAGTGAAATCTACCAATCCGCACGGGGCCAGCGTGGTAGATTTCGGCCCACTCCCTCTCATCGAAAGGAGACCTGTGGTAGACATTTTTGGTTGATTGTTATGTAAAGTAGGTAATATAATGTACAATTTATTTTTATAATCAGTGATACTTCGGTAAATTCATACACCATACCATAATCTTCGTAGTTACTAGTTTCCCAGTTTGCCAAAGTTTTGTAAGCACATGTACTTTCTTGTGGTGGAATGAATTCGGTAAAAATAAACAAGTTTACTAGTAGTTTAGTAGAGATTTGGGAAGTTAGTTTCTTGATAGTATTTAGCTATGTTCTAACTTTAATTTCTTCTAAAAGGTCTTCTTAATAAAGTCTATTTTTGGCAATGATCTAAAACGAGATGTTTTGAAAATATTGATGAACTTCAAACTTAAATATTGGGGTTATAATAATATGTGGGGTTAGAAAATGTGATATTTTTTTTTTTACTCCCGTTTCGTGGATGCGTTTACATACATTTACACAAACAGCCAGACCCGGAACAACTGCATGTAGATCATACAAATATTTGTTCCGTGCGGGATTTGAGCCCATGACACGCAGCGCAGCAGTCGACCGCACAGCCACCGCACCACGACCGCACAGCCGCCGCACCAACCGAGACGTCAATAATGATTACAATCCGGCCGTGGAGAGAATACATTACTGACATCTGTTGATTCAACAATTCTTTTAATTAACAAAGGTTCAAGATCCAAGGTCAAAGGTCCAAGGTCCAAGGTCGATGGGCCAAGGTCCAAGTCCAAGGTCCACGTCCAAGGCCTCAAAGAGATGTCAACACATCATGACGGGGTCCACGAAGACCGATGCCGTTGCGGGTTGGTTAAAAAAGAAACCATGGCTCTGCCGCTCAGGCAAGTGAATGAAGACGAGTGGGTTTTTGTCAATAAAAGTCTGACACGCCCTTCCATTCCGCACAGAGCAGGAGAGGTCATTTGATGATTTCCCATCCAGGACAAAAGAAAGACAATTTTGTTCACAATTAAATACTATTAATTTATTTAGATAAGGATTAATGTTTGTTTTTTGTATATGCTCCGCTCCTTGGTCGCAGCGTGATGTAATATAAAGCCTAAAACCTTCCTGGATTATTGGGCTATTAATCAGACGAGCAGCTCCTGAGATTAGCGCGTTCAAACAAACAAATTCTTCAGCTTTATATTTTACTGGCGGCCGCCAGCTACTTCGTTCGCGTGGAGTTAATTATGCTCCGCTCCTATTGGTTACAGCGTGATGTTATATAGCCTAAAGCCTTCCTGGATTAATGGGCTATCCAACGCAAAGAGAATTTTTGAAATCGGACCAGTACTTCCTGAGATTAGCGCGTTCAAACAAACAAACAAACTCTTCAGCTTTATATATTAGTATAGACTAGCATTTCGCCGCGTGGAGTTCGGTTATATCGCGCTTTTAAGATTTCCCTCGGGAATATCAACCCCCCATTATTTAATCCGGACTTCTAACTTTACACCTGCAAAATTTCAAAGCAATCGGTTCAATAGTTACGGCGTGAAAGCGGAACAAACAAACAAACAAACTCACTTTCCCATTTATAATATTAGTAAGGAAGTATAGATTCAATTACAAAACTAAGAACTAAAACTTAAAACTACACGGCACAAGAATGAAGCAAATTTTTAAGCAAAGTAACTTCTAGATAGATTTCTTTTGTAGAATTATTAAGATGTTCTGCGCACTACGGACTGCACAGAGTATTTCATAGCGATCCTAACGGCACTATATCTTTACCAATTTGTCAGTCGTTTTCGTTCTATGAGAATACAAACTACAAAAAAAAAAAAAAAACTACTACAGTTAACAATAAGCCGTGGGACAAAAAACATACATAATAGGGATGTATCCAAGGTATGAAAATCAAAAAAATAATTAGTCCGTCTTACAGATAATAAAAAAAATTAAGACCCGTATTTTTTATTTTGTCGTAATTACCAAACATTACTGAGATATAGCGTATTAAAGTTACAGAGTGGGGGCTAATTACGTCACGCCGTTCTATGTTTTGCACCATGGCGTGACGTCATGCGACATTTCAAATCAATATATCTTCCTAAGTATTTGAATAAAAGAAAAAATAAAAAATACGTGTTCAATATTTTTTATAAAGCTATCTGACGGACATTAAATTATTTTTTAGGATACAAGCCAATGAGGTTCTCTTTTAAGCGGCTGCGAAATGGAGTTATGCATTGCATACAAGAGGTCAATCGTCGAATCCAACTCGCCTGGGCTGCTTTCGGGAAGCTACGTACAATCTTCTCGTCCGAAATACCGCAGTGTCTCAAGACAAAAGTCTTTGACCAGTGTGTGTTGCCAGTGATGACTTATGGAGTTGAGACGTGGTCGCTAACAATGAGCCTTATAAGAAGGCTCAAAGTCGCTCAAAGGGCAATGGAGAGGGCTATGCTTGGGATTTCACTGCGCGATCGAATCAGGAATGAGGAGATCCGCAGAAGAACGAGAGTAACCGACATAGCCCGAAGAATTGCAACACTGAAGTGGCAATGGGCTGGACACATTGCCCGTAGGACCGATGCCCGATGGGGCCGACGGGTTCTCGAGTGGCGACCACGCACCGGAAGACGTAGCGTGGGTAGGCCCCCGACAAGGTGGACCGACGACCTGGTGAAGGTCGCGGGAAACCGCTGGATGCGGGAGGCGCAGGACCGGTCGTCGTGGAGAACCTTGGGGGAGGCCTATGTCCAGCAGTGGACGTCTTTCGGCTGAAATGATGATGATGATGATTGCATACAATATTCGTCATGACAAAAATAGCGGGACAAGCTTGCCTACTATAGAAACAGTCTGCAGGTATTAATTCATCTTTGTTTTTCAGCCTACAGATGTCCACTGCTGGACAAAGGCCTCCCCCAAGATTTTCCACAATGACCGGTCTTGTATTGCCCGCATCCATCGGCAAAAAATTTTTTTTTTTTTTATAAATTATAAACCAGCGCTTGACCGCAATCCCGCTTGATGGTAAGCAGTGATGCGATCGTTGATGGTAAAGCGCGCTAGTTTATTCACTCTAGCCTTGAAGACACTCACATTGTATTATGACGGAAACACCGACGCTGGCAAATTGTTCCAGTCCCTTGATGTACGCGGTATAAAGGAGGAAGCAAAACGCTTCGTCCGGATCGTAGTGGTGTCAACAACGTAAGGGTGGAAACTCGCCGTACGACGGGTTGTCCGATGATGGAACGGCGATGGGGGAATTAAATCATGCAATTCCCTTGCACACTCACCAGAATGCATCCTATAGAAGACCGAAAGGCTGGCTACTCTACGCCTGTGCTCCAGGCTTTGGAGACCGTTTCGAGTTAAGTCTGGGTGGCCAATTAGCCTCTTCGCACGCCTCTTTACCGAATCCAAAGTGGCAAGATGACATTTCGCAGCACCAGCCCAAATGTGGCTGCAGTACTCTACACACGAACGGACCTGTGCTTTGTATGAAATTAGAAGCTGCCTTGGTGTGAAGTACCGCCGGACCTTCGCGATGACGCCTAGTTTTCTGGCAGCCACTCTGGCCTTGGACTCAATATAATATAATATCAATATAATATGCTCAATAAAACGTAACAAAATGTTTATTGCAACTTCTACTACATTACTTTTTGTTGCGAGTCCAGTACAAATAAATTCTAAATGAAATATTCATTCTCTCATGATTGCGACTGTACTTCAAAGAATTGATGACAGCCAATTCACTCTTCAAAAAACAAAGATGGCTGCTCCATTATTTCATCTTGATGAGAAACTTATTCACAGGTGTTTGTAGTTATTTTTAAATTACTTTTACTTTTATGAACTCATTACTTTAGTTTCAAAAACGAAATTAGGCTTAAGGATTATGGAGCTATTGTTAAATACAATAGCTCCATAATCTTTAAGCTTTGACATTCATAACTAATTTTATTATATTTGAAAGTTTATTTTGGCCTTTTTGTCTTCCATTTTCGGTTTTACCTGAATGGCAATGAGAAGTTTATATTCTTCTTTTTTATATAATTATAAACTAGTGCTTGACGGCAATTCGAAAGTAAACAGTAACGCAATCATTTTCGTTGCTATTCTTCGGGCTATGTCGGTTACTCTTTTCTTTTGCGGATCTCCTCATTCCTGATTCGATCGCGCAGTGAAACCCTAAGCATAGCCCTCTCCATTGCCCTTTGAGTGACTGTGAGCCTTCTCATAAGGCCCATTGTTAGCGACCACGTCTGAATTCCATAAGTTATCACTGGCAACACACACTGGTCGAAGACTTTTGTCTTGAGACACTGCGGTATTTCGGACGAGAACGCTAGTTTATTAAGAGCCTATTTACTCAAAAAAACTGATTGAATAGGAAGGAAAGGGGCAGTTGAGCGAGGTGATGCAATGTTAAAGGGAACCCAACAACACGACCAACGATACTGCACCAGAGGGAGATTGATCTGGAGACTTTACACGACCACATTCCCGACACAACAACATTTGGCGCATCGTACTCGGCACACTACACAAAACAACTGCTAAGACCCGTCCTCCGTACGACTTCACCGGACATCATGCCGAAACACGATGAATCGCTTGGCAGCAAGACTTTGTCTGGTGGGTGGTACCTACTGCCGGCAACCGACGTTATGGCCTACCATCGAGAAATTCTAAAGGACCTACATACATAGCTGAGTTTATGTTGCATAGGTATTATTCATTTCTTTTAGACGGACAAAACTGCGTGTTTAGTTGAAAACTTTGTCTAACTTTGTGCATAAAAGTTAATTATGTAGTTTACTTAAATTTTTAAAAACTTTGTTCCGTCTTTATGATTAATGTGCACCGTTATAATTTTAACTTCACGATATTATCGTGGCACGTTTACGGACACGTCCATATTATATATGATAAATGATTCATTCTATAGGTAAGTAGTTTGTTCAAACACGTATACAAGTCAATCATATTTTTTTAAGTTTGCTTTTCCTATACGACAACTCCGAAAAGAAAGGCCGAAGTACACTCAGAGGTCACACTGTTTTAAAGTCCAGACATCATGTCAAAAAATTGATGATAAAAAAGTGCGCAGTTTTTCTTACAAGGCACATACTAATAACTACTGGTACTGATTAAAAGTCTACATCGAACATCGAAGCCATTTTTCATGGTAGCCACGCTTGAACCCTCTATAAATCGTTACCTGACATCAATACAAAACAGAAAACAATAAAAACAAACCCTATAAAAGGCCAAATTTTCGAGTTATTATCGTTCAATGTTGTTCACGAAACATCCATATATTTTCAACTTGTTTAAATTTTGTTGCATAAATGTTTGAATAGGTACTTTATCAGAGTTATTATTTCAATAAATTACTAAACGCTGCGACAGAGGTGCGATGCCCCTTGTCTTCAATCCTCTTGAATTAATAATTGAGAAAGTCTCTCTCGCCTTAATTTGGAATCATCATTCTCATGCACTACCCCACACTCAGGGTCACCTTCAAAGCTGACGCGAAGGTCATTCTTGTCTTTTCTTTTTCAAGTACCACTTCTTTTTGGTACTGAATTTATAAAGGGTCTCAAAAAAAGCAATGTTACAAACGGTTCTAGGGTTTTTCTCTAGGGTATTTCTTGGGATTACCTATCCAACTTGTTTCTCAATGCATAATAAAATTAAGGTAAAGGTAGAAAATTGAATCCAATTTGTATTAACAAGAAAGTTACATTTGGCTTAGACGTTAGAACGAACATGTATTAGTCTATATCAGGATTTCTTCAAATTCAGAACGAAAAAATAATTTTCAACCGTTTCTTGTTTCACCATAGTTAAGTTAAAACTACTTTCTTAATACAAAAGGAAATCTTACTCTGGTTCTAGCCTAAACCATTGCGTCAGTATAATTTGAATTTCGAATGTCATTAATTTATAAAAAGTTCTTAATAATAAAATGACAAGACCGCACGAAGCTGTCATTGTTTGTTATAATTGCAATTTTAGAACAGTTTGGTTCCTAATTGAATAATTGCCTAGGTGATATAATCCTTTTTTATATCCTCCTCCTCGCGTCATATTCATTATTGCCAAACTCTCCGTAGAAGAAGCTTTTCCTTGATAGTGTCCCTCCATTTGTATCTGCTCTTGACACCATGTAGCGCGGCGTGTTTTGGGGTATCTAGTGTGTAGCGAATCTGGTCAGCCCATTTGCAATTGCGGCTTCTAGATCGTTTTCCATCAACCTAAAACCCTTGTTATGTAAATTAAATCTTACGGAATCTGTACCTGAGAGGTTAGTGTTGTAATTTTAAGAATATTCACATACCGATTATAGTCTCAATCTGTCACAAAAAACTTGTAATTTCTGATATTTGTTGGTCACCATGATGAGACTGCGGCTAGATTTTGAACAATTTAAAATACTATAAAAGGCCTTCTGGAACCAGTTCTTAATAGTGTGCCCGAATCCCTTGACCACAAATTAATTTAAACTTAACTTCAGTGCATCTTTCTGTTTCACTAACGGCCGCCAGCGACTTCGTTCGCGTGGTTTAGTTATGCTCCGCTCCTATTGGTCATAGCGTGATGGTACACAGCTTAAAGCCTTCCTGGATTAATGGGCTATCCAATGCAAAAAGATTTTTTCAAATCGGACTAGTAGTTCCTTAGATTAGCGCGTTCAAACAAACAAACAAACTCTTTAGCTTTATATATTAGTATAGAGTATAAATTAAGAAAAGGATCGAAGATGAAATGTTAGTTTAGACCTGTCAAATTAGTCCGCTCCTGACATAAATTGACGTATTTTTGGTCGCCATGTTTGTAATCGCGTCTAATCTGTCTATGGAGTATCATAATAGGGATATTTCCTGGGTAAAAATGATTCTATTTAGTCCGTCATTCAGATTATAGAAAAATATTGAATACGTATATTTTGTTTTCTCAAATCAATAAAAAATGACAAATATAAAAGGCTTCAAAGATCAGGAGGGGTGGCTGGTGACGTCACTGCTCGCTAAAAAGTGTAGCGCGCAGTGACGTCACACGAGTTTTCAACGCAGTGTGTCGTCTTCATTTTTTGTTTATATGAAAAAAGAAAAAATACGTATCCAGTATTTTTTTGGAAATCTGACTGATGGACTAATTAGTTTTTTTTAGTCAACTACCCTATTATATTAGATTTTTTTTTCATACGTACAAATCACACAGATTGAGCTAGCTCCAAAGTAAGTTCGAGACTTGTGTTATGCGATATTAACTCAACGATACTATATTTTATAATACATACATATACAGTATGTTAAGAAAACCCTGTCCGACCCATAAGGATAATAAAGGTTAGGTAAACACATGACCAAATATAATATAAAATTTTACGTAATCATCATAGTACCAATACAAATGAATTTTGAAATAATCTTTTTTTCCCGCGAATTAATTCCACCTTCCCCGAAATTTGGTACTTTTTAAAAAAGTGACAACACCGGTATTATTATGAGCGAATAGCGATGCGACCACGTGCCGCGTGCCCTGCCGCCCGCGCCCCGCGCATGGGTGGTTAACGCAGATTTATTAAGTTACCACTTTTTGCGAAATAATATTTATTTTTTTAGGGGGATTTTTTTTTCAAGTTTAGCCCGGTTTTGTATCCATTAGTAGAATCAGTTATCGATACCTAACAACACCTTCACGGGTCGGACAGGGTTTTCTTAACATACTGTATAGATAAACATCCAAGACCCAGGCCAATCAGGAAAAGACCGTTTTCCATCATGACCAGTAGGCCTAGTATGAGTTTTCAATACGAAACTCGATCGTCGATATCGAGCGCATTTGGCGCTCGGTTGAGTTCTTACGACCTTGAAGCGGGCCAATTTCTGAGTCAAACGCGCTCGACATCGACGATCGAGTTTCGTAATGAAAACTCATACTAGGCCTACTGGCCGGGATTGACCGCTGCGCCACGGAGGACGAAGATTAAAAAAATGATATCTTCCATCCTTTTCTTAATGAAATAGAAAGAAAAATACGCACGTAACATAAAAGTAGTTTAGTTTATGAACACAAGAATCGACCCCATTGTTACGTTATTTACAGACATAAAACCACTAGAAATAATCTGCTAATTAAGAATGCCCATTACTCAATCAAGTGGATCCGCGTTTTATATCTAAAGAAGCCCATTCTACTTGTTCACTTAAATCCTTTACTTTAGTATTTAAGCTCTGGGGAACAATAGATCTTTTATACTAAGCCTTGGATTAGTCGAAACGGGATAGGAAGTACTTAGCTTGAAGTTTACTAATTATGTGGAGTCAAGTTTAATTTGTAGGTAGCTCCATAAATAATCTTTTTGTGGTGTACAACTTTTTCAAACTGATTCAGAATTTCTTCTTCCGAGTACAGGTAATAGTGTTTTACAAGACAGAATATTTGAAATTCTTTCATTCGCATCATTCGTCGTCGACAGTTTAGTGGTGGTGGCCTAGTCGTTAAAACACCAGCCTCTCAAGTATGAGTACGCGGGTTCGATTCTAGGTCAGGCATGTACCAATGTAACTTTTCTAAAGTTGACTTTTCTAAAATTGTATGTACTTTCTAAGTATTTCTTGGACACCAATGACTGAGGGTGAAGGAAAACATCTTGAGGAAACCTGGACTTTAAGTCTGAAATCGCCAACCCGCATTGAGCAAACGTGGTGATTAAGCTCAATCCTTCTCTGTATGAGAGGAGACCTGTGCCCAGCAGTGGGACGATAAAAAAAGGTTGATGATGATGATTCATTCCCACTATTTAAATTCATCATCAAACTTTTTATCGTCCTACTGCTGGTCACATATCTCCTCTCACACAGAAAAGGATTAAGCGTAATCACCACGCTTGCTCAATGCGGCTTAGCGATTTCAGACTTCTAAAGTCCAGGTTTCCTCAAGATGTTTTCCTTCACCTTTTAATTAGTCATTGGTGTTCAAGATATACTTAGAAAGTACATATAACTTAGAAAAGATACATTGGTACTTGCCTGACCTGGAATCGAACCCGCACACTCATACCCATCGACACTTCCTAGCGCCACTTGAAGCCGCAGGAAGTGTCGATGGGTGGGCGTTTTGGGGGACTGTCTTATGTAATATTGATGTTCAAAAAGTGCTGGTGTTTTAACCACCAGGGCACAAATTCAAATGTGCTTATTTGAGAGACAAGGATCACACATTGCTTACCTACGCACTAATTCTTCATTAAGCCCTGAAAAAAGTTAGTCATGTTGAACCTAAAATCTAAAACACCAACGAAAAAAGTTGTATTTACCCTGATTGGGGATGTCCTCCTTATTTTCTGTTCTATGCCACGGTTTATTTTTAACCAAACCTGCAACCTTGACCGCATCGGTCTTCTTGGACCCTGTCACGATGTGCTGATATCTCTTTGTGGCATGCGTGAAACACAACAAACCGTTGCTTCTACGCGGGCCTGGTCCTTAGTGAGAGGCGAGCTGCTCACTGCTCTTCTGTTTTCTGCCGAACAGGGCGTCTCTTGGGGGGGGATGTCCTCCTTATATTCATTTAATATTGCACCAAATTTCTAAATAAAAAATAGTTCTTTTATAAATAAAAATTATCGGTTGGTAAAAATACATGAAAGTCCGTGTTCGAACTTCGTGACTGGCTTCCTTTAATGAATTAAATGCATCACTGGAGACCACGTTATGTTGGACATATTGCTTTGAATTAAGTAAATGATAGATACAAATTAAATATTTCTAAGAACGAGAATAAAAACTATTAGTTGGTGATGATAGGTATGAAATAGGTAAATACGGTCTAGTGTCCACAACTCCACGACAATAGGGTATTTGACTAAAAAAAAAAGTATTAGTACGTCATTCAGATTACGACGGTGCGTTACATTCCACGAGCGCCTCAAAGAGATGTAAGATAGTGCTTAAATTAAAAACGAAAATGTAGGTATATATGGCAAAATACAATTTACTTCTCTCCCAGGTAATTTGTTGATTTCCTTTCCAAAAAAAGAACAGATGACCTAACACTCAGTCACATCAGTGCGTAACTGACTACAATGCTGGTACAATATTCAAAAAAAAAAAAAAAAAATCTTGAAGCAAATATGAAATAAAACAAAATAAGTACACATAATAGGGTATTTGACTATAAAAACGAATTAGTCCGACATTCAGATTATAGAAAAATATAGGATACGTATATTTTGTTATACCAAATCAATAAAGATTGACAAATATAAAAGGCATCAAAGATCAGGAGTGGTGGCTGGTGACGTCACTGCTCGCTAAAAAGTGTAGCGTCCAGTGAGTTTTCAACGCACTGTGTCGTTTTCATTTTTTGTTTATATGAAAAAAGAAAAAATACGTGTCTAGTATTTTTTGGAAATCTGACTGACGGACTAATTAGTTTTTTTTAGTCAAATACCCTTTCGCGCATTTGTCGGTACCTAATCCTTAAAAATACCTATCCAAAATTAACAATTCTCGGTATAAAAGTATAAGAGGCCAAAGTGTTCAGGTAAAGTCCCATTATGTCGTTAAATATTTTTGTTGTCGTCTTCAAGTTAAAGTTTTTAGTAGGGAAATAAACTAAACTCAATATCGTTCTGTAAACAGACAGAAATAAAATGGACATTAAAAAGTTCTAACAACCTATGATAGATTTATTACAACATCCTTGAGACATTCTTATATCATAGGCAAACCGAGACGAAATATTTTATATGTATACCTAACCCTTGCAGGAGAAAGTCAAGCTGAGTGTCACGCTCATTTTTCATTGGACTTTTAAAATTATTTTTAGTGTTGTTTACTAAATAAAAGTGCGTGATTTATGTAGTAAAAAGTGCATTCAGTAAATAATTCATAAAGAACAGTGAAATATCGCAGCATAGTGGCCACATCATGACTTTATCTCAAACCTCCATCGTAAGACGGGTCACGCGGCCGTCTTTTTCGACATTGAACAATTCATTACGTGACATTGGCTAAATTGTCGGTCTCCGTGGCGCAGGGGTCACCACGCCTGACTGCGACGTGGAGGCCCCGGGTTCGATCCCCGGCCAGGTCATGATGGGAAACGATCTTTTCCTGATTGGCCTGGGTCTTGGATGTTTATCTATATATGTATCTATTATAAAATATAGTATCGTTGAGTTAGTATCCCATAACACAAGTCTCGAACTTACTTTGGGGCTAGCTCAATCTGTGTGATTTGTCCGTAAAAAAATAAAAAAATAAAATAAATGCACAAACCGTGCGAAGCCATAAAAGAAAAAAGAAACCCTTGCAAGATAATGACATGTGTACTATTTTAACAATTCAGAAGAAAACCCTGTCCGATCTGTGAAGATACTGTTAGGTATCGATAACTGATTCTACTAATGTCTACAAAGCCGGCCTAAACTTAAAAAAAGAACCCTAAAATAATAAATATTATTTCGCAAAAGGTGGTAAATTAATACATGTGCAGTAAGCAATACATGCGCGGGTGAAAGGGGGCAGGGCACACGGCGCGCGGTCGCATCACTATTCGCTCATAAGAATACCGGCAAAAATGTTATTGTCACTTATTAAAAAATACCAAATTTTGGGGAAGTTGAAATTAATTCGCAAAAAAAAAAAGATTATTTCAAAATTCATTAATATTGTTACTATTATGATTATATAAAATTTCATATTTTATCTGGTCATGTGTTTACGTAACCTTTATTATCCTTATGGGTCGGACGAGGTTTTCTTTACATTTTGTATACAGGTAAAAAATGTAATCAGTGCACAAACTTGGACCAGTTTTGACGACCGATGAAAAATTCAGATGGACGGACTAGAGACGATTCTAGCATAAAAAAAATAGCTAAACCAAAATGTATTGATTAATTCATCATCTTTTATATACACACATATAAACCGACAAGGAAAAAGGAACAGAAAAAAGCGTACAAAGAATCACCTTCATACCTGCAAATAAGCATCAGCTTGCCTGGCTCTGTGTCCTTGTGACGACGATTGGCGGAGACAATCTCTTGCGTTCGGCCCAGATCATGTACCGGAGCGAAGTTGCACGGAAAGCCGTTACTTTCTTCTGCGAAGCAGTAATGCTCGCAAAGGAGGAGTCGGAGCTCGTCAAGGATAGGCAATCTCTTGGCCGGTGACGTAGCAGGTGACGTCGCTCGACGACACGAGCTTGCAGAAGGCCAGGGTAAGGACCAGGCCCGAGTCGACGGCGCGTTGTATTCCACGAGCGCATAAATTAAAAACGAAAATGTAGGTATATATGGCAAAATATAGTTTACTTCTCTCCCAGGAAATTTGTTGATTTCCTTTCCAAAAAAAAGAACAGATGACCTAACACTTTCATATCAGTGCGTAACCGACTACAATGTACAATATTAAAAAAAAAAAAAACTTGAAGCAAATATGAAATACAAGAAAATAATTACACACAATAGGGTATTTGACTAAAAAAAAAACTAATTAGTCCGTCATTCAGATTATAGAAAAATATTGGATACGTATATTATGTTCTATCAACTCAATAAAGATTGACAAATATAAAAAACATCAAAGATCAGGAGTTGTGGCTGGTAACGTCACTGCAGTTTTCAACGCACTGTGTCGTCTTCATTTTATGTTTATATGAAAAAAGATATCTTAAGTGTCTAGTATTTTTTCGAAATCTGACTGACGGACTAATTAGTTTTTTTTTTGTCAAACATATATTTTTCGACTTATCCAGGTCATCGCAATCCAGCTTGCAGCTCTAATAAATTCAACGATCACTTTCAAATTACTACTACTTCTTCATCAAAAAATCTTATAGTGAATACTTACAAAATTTAACGAAACACTTACATTTCCAATTGTTCTTATATTTCTTAAGGTTGTACAGGGAGTATAGATCTGTCGTACCGCCCAGCGCGATTCTAGCCAATGTTTTGTAAAAGTAATTTTAGGTAACTGTATTTACCCCGGCAATGCCGGTATTCGAGAAAGGGTAGTCCATCCATTTCACATAAGGGTCCTGTAAAAAGTTAATAATTATTTATTGTTGCAATTCAAAGGATAAATAACCACTCATAGTGTAATTATAAATGGTGAGTGGTTTGTTAGATCTTTGTTATTGAATTGGGTAATCCTTTGATGCAAAGAGAGTTTGTTTTTCTATTGAACATAAGATAACATTTAATGGCGTAATTTATAAAATATCATGCAAAGATGCACCTATAGGACCAACATTTTTCCAGCATCATCATCTCAGCGTTAATCCCAGTCACATCCGAGCTTTTTCAGCTTTGAAGTCTGGGGTCCGCTTTACCAGTCTAACTGCTGATTTTTTTCAGCTGTTTGTCTTGTGTAATAAGGGTAAGCTTATTGTCATCAACTAGGCACAAGTTGTTGACCGCCATCCGAATGTGACGTTACCTGCATAAACCTGGCCAAAAGTGTAGCGCGGGGTGCTTTCGAACATGCAAGCGTACTTCCAGTACGATGTCTACTAGTTTGGTATATACTTTTTATATACAATTCAGCCGGCGGTACTTCACACCAACACCTTAATAGGGTATTTGACTAAAAAAAAACTAATTAGTCCGTCAGTCAGATTTCCAAAAAATACTAGAAACGTATTTTTTGGTTTATCAAATCAATAAAAATTTACAAATATAAAAAAAGCATCAAAAATCAGGAGTGGTGGCTGGTGACACTGGTCGATAAAAGTGTAGCATGTAGAGACGTCACACGAGTTTTCAACGCACTATGTCGTCTTCAGTTTTTATATAATGTGTTATTATGTAAATAAAACAATAACTTTGGAAAAAAATGCGTTTATTTTTTTAAAAAGACGACTTTTGTACCAAAAACGGGGAAAAAGTAGCTAACCCTATTTTCAATTTCGAATCAACAATAGATTCCACGATAAAACTGTACAAAACTATAGAAAATCAGATAGCTTATTTCATAACGATTTCAGTGTAGGGTGTGTCGAGCTGCGCTCTTTAATCTCAGAGCTATCGTAGTTTTAGTGAATGCGGAGAAATTGCACGATTTCGGCCGGACGCACACTGACAGATGCGCGGAGTAGCGCGACAGAGGCCTAACAGATTAGATGTTATATGAAAAAAGAAAAATTACGTGTCTAGTATTTTTTGAAAATCTGACTGACGGACTAATTAGTTTTTTTTAGTCAAATACCCTATTGTGTAGCACACTATGACTATCAATTGGAATCATTTTGAAGCATATTGCTAATCCATCGCTTCATGCTTTCGAAAATGTGTCGGCCCAACAAAACGTAGATAAGGCAATGGATGTTGTTCAACTGTCAAAATTAAACCCATGGCTACTAATAATGTGTTACGCAATTACCCCCCAGGACAGCTTCTAACATTAAACAAATCACAGGTCCGTTCATCCGTGTGTGCATAGATAGAAACATCGCGTGATCGGTACTGACTCGTGATTGGCTGATCAGAAAGCTCCTTATCGCGCCCCTATCACTACTTGTACCGAGGTAGGATTAGACATAAGAAGGTGGTTTGCTCGCTAAAATCGTAGTCATCGGAGCAGTCGTTAATAGTCGCCTAAAATGAACAGAAGACAAGAAATCAGGAATAACCAGCGAGTAGGTAAGCCACCTATTGACGACAAGAATAAAAAGAAATATCAAAGAGTACAGCAAGTGTTTTATGAAGGAACCCCGAAAACAATCACAGTCCATTACAACGTTTGGTTGTTGTCAACGATGTTTCTATCCGTGTGTGCTTGAACGTAGGATGAAGCGAACTATTTTCGAGAACACGTCATTTAACATAGGTTTTGTTGAATAACACGATATGACAACCCTGTTACCGTGAAATAAGTTTACATATTCTCAAAAATAATCGCACCAAACAAGTTAAAAAAAAAAATCATCTATCTGTGATACAAAACCGATCGTTGCAGATTCAAATGCAAGCAGTTAAATCGAGAATTTCAATAGTTTTCTTTTTCAGAATCGATCGAATCAAAAAAATAATGAATTTGGAATGCTCAGGGAATCTCTCATCAGAGATATTATATTTTTTAATTAATGTGCTAAACAATATAAACTAGTGTTTGACCGTGATCCCGCCTGATGGTAAGCAGTGATGCAATCGTAGATGGTAAACCTAGTTTATTAAGAGCTTTCCAAGTGTAGCCTTGAAGACGCTTAAATTGTAGTCAGATAAAAAGACAGCCGACAGGCAAATTGTTCCAGTCCTTCGATGTACGCGGTATAAAAGACGAGGCGAAACGCTTCGTCCGGATCGTAGTGGTGTCAACGTTTGTGGCCTTGTTTTAACATCAACAATCATCATTACTTTCATTACATATATTTATACCTAATGAGAAAACAAATAGTCACTAGATCCATCAGGGATCTGACCAATGGATCTTCTGACATTGAAACGATTGTAACTCTTCATTAAAAGCGAAAAGCTATGATTCCCGTATATCTGAAGTTGACTCGAACGTAGAAATTAGCACTTTTTGTAGTGAACATCTTTCGAAAATTAGGCGAGTTTTAATGTAAGTAAGATTCGACCTTGAATCGACTTCATTGTTTCGTTGGTGGCTGGGTTGTTGCGTGCCGTCGTTCCTTTGTTTAGTAATAACAAAACAGAGCGAAGTGTGTTGCTGAGGAGATTGGCGTGTAGACTGGGAAAATGATGTCAGCTTACATCTGTAGGCAAATAATGATGTTGCTAAATAATATATAATAATATAAATAAATAAATATATACGGACAAATTACACAGATTGAGCTAGCCCCAAAGTAAGTTCGAGACTTGTGTTATGGGATACTAACTCAACGATACTATATTTTATAATAGATACATATATAGATAAACATCCAAGACCCAGGCCAATCAGGAAAAGATCGTTTCTCATCATGACCTGGCCGGGGATCGAACCCGGGACCTCCACGTCGCAGTCAGGCGTGGTGACCGCTGCGCCACGGAGACCGACAAAAATTGCTAATTAGCTAATGTGCTCAGTTGATTATAATATCAACAGTCATGCGAGAAAAATTGCAGCTTTTTTGAGAAAAGTCGCTTATATTAACTATATACATTATTAAAACGACCAAGTGCGAGTCGGACTGTCGGACAAAAAATCACATATATTGTATGAGAATCTTTTCAGTATTTACTTTATTCAGTTTTTAGTATTTGATGTTAAAACGGCATACAAAACTATATTACCTTTTTATAATCATAATCTAGTGGTTGACCGTTATCCCGCCTGATGGTAAACATCGAGTACGACTGGGTGCTGCGCGCCGACCTCCCTATCGGCGTCAGCGTAGTTTGTTACGCACAAGTTCTGGCACAAGGGAGGTCACACCAGGCAGCGGCTGACACAGCGACCCTCAGGGTTGCGACAATCGTCAACAGGATCCGGCAATTGGGACTCGAGATGACTCTGCAGAAGTCCGAGGCTATGAGCTTTTATAGTCCTCGGAATGCGCAACCATCGGGTTCCCACGTAACGGTAGGAGGGGTTCACATCGGCGTCGGGTCGACGATGAAGAACTTGGGACTCGTCCTCGACAGCCGGTGGAACTTCGAGGAGCATTTCCGACGTTTGGCACCCGGACTGGAACGAGCCGGGGCTGCCCTGAGGCGGCTCCTCCCCAATCTAGGGGAACCAAACACCTCCTGCCGCACACTCTACGCGGCGGCCGTCCGGTCCATGGCCCCTTACGGGGCACCGGTGTGGGCGCCGTCGCTAAGGAAGCGACCAGCCCGATGCCTGACTGCGTCCCAGAGGATCATGGCCGTTCGACTGATCAGGGGATACCACACGGTCTCCGCTGAGGCGGCGAGCCTCCTTGCCAGATTGCTGCCATGGGATCTGGAGGCCAAAGTCCTCGCCCACATGTGGGAGTGGTGAGAGGAGGCAATACGCCGGGGCATTATTCCGCTGCCGCGAGAAATCGCAGTACGGCGGAGACGACACCAAACTCCCAACCACCGCACCGCGCGGGCCTGCGGGCGGTGAGCAGTGGGCAGCTCGCCGCCCGGTAAGGACCAGGCCCGAGTCGACGGCGCGCCGAGTTTCACGCGCGCCTCAAAGAGATGTCAGCACATCGCTAGTTTATTAAGAGCCTACGCACTTCAGGCTTGAAGACACTTAAATTTTAGTCAGACGGAAGCCCCGCCGTTGGCAAATTATTCTAGTCTCTCGATTTACGCGGTATAAAAGATGAGGCGAAACGCTTCATCCGGATCGTAGTAGTGGTAATAACGTAAGGATGCTCACCGTACGACAGGTCGTCCGATGATGGAGCGGAGAATTAAGTCGTGCGATTCCCTCACATACTCTCCAAAATGCATCCTATATGCTCCAGGCTTTGGAGACCGTTACCTACCTGTAAATGTTTGAAGTATATATTTCTTATGGTTTATTATATACAGCCTGATGTCGGATAGATATACATAAAGAGGATTGTTAATAGGCTCCCGTTCTCCATCGGTTTCCCGCGACCTTCACCAGGTCGTAGGTCCACCTTGTCAGGGACCTATCCACGCTGTGTCTTTCGGTGCGTGGTCGCCATTCGAGAACCCGTCGGCCCCATCGGGCATCGGTCCTACGGGCAATGTGCCCTGCAACGCATATTACAATAAAATTATATTAATAAAAAAATACATAAAATATAGTCAAAAGCCTCGTACAAACAAGAAAACTTATTAATTCTAGAATAACATTCTTGGACAGTAACGATAAAAAAAGGTTGTTCCATAAATTTGAAATGAATAGCTTCAAGGATCTTTTCTATAAAACATTCAGATTGTTTTTTTCATAACTGAGGAAAAAATTCTCCACTTTTCTAGAATCATATACTAATTTAACAGTTACAGTTATCTCTATTACCTGTATTTAGGTTATTTTGGCATTTTCTTAAATAAGGTTATTAAAACAATATTACTTTCAGCGATCCGTGAGCAATTTACACCCGGGAAACGCCAACAGTGACTAATTTTCTAGAATACAATTCAAAAGTTCAAAGCAATTTAGTTTCGAACCAGAACCAACAGAGAATTACTTTTGTTGTTAAAATGAATGCTGTTGATGATTAATAACTCCACATTG
Source organism: Sesamia inferens (assembly GCA_037179545.1). Lineage (NCBI taxonomy): Eukaryota > Metazoa > Arthropoda > Insecta > Lepidoptera > Noctuidae > Sesamia > Sesamia inferens. The sequence goes on from CM073922.1 coordinate 11,528,855, forward strand.
TGACTGGCCGTCTACTAGGTGAAATATAAATGCTTGTTTTACTTAATATCATTGTAAAATTTGGATACAAAACTTTTTTTGGTCGTTGGTATTGAATTGTGATTGAAAATTGCTTTTTGGTTTCAGGTCTTTATGTATTAATTAACTAGCGGCCGTCCGCAACTTCGATCGCGTGGAGTTAGTTATTTGAACATTTTATATTAACCCTAAAATATACAATATACATTTTAAATTTTTGTTATGTTCCGCTCCTGTTGGTCGCAGCGTGATGTTATATAGCCTAAAGCCTTCCTGGATTAATAGGCTATCCAACGCAAAAAGAATTTTCTAAATCGGACTAGCAGTTTCTGAGATTAGCGCGTTCAAACGAACTAACAAACTCTTCAGATTTATATATTAGTATAGATAATAATTTATGTATTTCTGTAACTTGACAACAATGGTTCAATATTTAGTGCAACAATAATTTAACAACTAAGACTTAGTTGTATTAAATTAAATTATCTTATATTATTACATTAATTTAAATTACTTTACATTAAAATCACAATAAATTAAACATTTATGTTAAGTATACTTTATTTAGTGTATCAATTAAAAAAAAACTTTTTAATGACACTTCTCAATGCATAGTAAGATAGTTTAGTAAAAATTAAAAATTTTACTTTATAAAATGTGATATATTTTTTTTAATTATTATAAACTAGTGCTTGACTGCAATCCCACCTGATGATAAGCACTGATGCAATCGTTGATGGTAAAGCGCGCTAGTTTATTAAAAGCCTATTCACTTGGAAAAACTGAGCGAATAGGAAGGAAGACGGCAGTTGAGCGAGGTGATGCAATGTCAAACCCAACACGACCCAACGATGCTGCGCCAGAGGGAGATTGATCTGAAGACCCTGCACGACCAAATTCCCTACACAACATTATTTGGCGAATCGTACCCGGCACACATCGCAACATAACTGCTCAGACTCGTCCTCCGTACGGCTTCACCAGACATCATGCCGGAACACGACGAATCGCTTGGCGGCAAGACTTTGTCTGGTCAGTGGTAAGTTCTGCCGGCGGCCGATGTTATGGCCTACCACCGAGAAAAAAAATAATAAGTAATAAAAAACGAAATCAAAATAAAGAAATAAACAATAACTTATTTAATTAATTTGACAACAATGATAACAACTAAGATGTTTATAACTACTAAGGGTTTTTTTAACATTATAAACTAGTGCTTGACCGAGATACCGCCTGATGATAAGCTATGATGCAATCAAATGCAAAATATGATTGTAAAGCGCAGTAGTTTGTTAAGAGCTTATTCACTCTATCCTTGAAGACACTTAAATTATAATCAGACGAGTAGAACGCCGCAGGCAAATTATTCCGGTCCTTCAATGTATGCGATATACATCGATCACTTATTTGTTGGGTGGGATGGAATTAATAATAATATACTAAAAAGATTTAAACACTTTCTTGCTCCTCCATTAACACATATTTTTCAATCATGTTTGTCAAACGGAATATTCCCCAAATTGCTTAAAAAAGCTGTAGTTACACCAGTGTACAAAGCGGGAGATAAAAAATGTGTTAATAACTATAGACCCATTTCTGTACTAACAGGACTATCCAAAATATTAGAAAAAATTATAAACAGTCGATTAATTAAATATCTTAAAACTAACAAATTGCTTTCCAATAACCAATATGGGTTTAGAACCAACAGATCAACTAACCAAGCAGTTCACAGACTGACAGAGTATATAAGTACTAATTTAGATAATGGCTTGCACACTATAGGGATCTTTCTGGACCTCGCCAAGGCCTTCGACACTATTTCTTGTTCTATATTATTACACAAGCTTGAAACACTTGGTATAAGAGGAGGACAACTTTCTTTATTCTCTGATTATCTTAGCGACCGCTATCAATGTGTTAAAATAGGTCAGTACACTAGTTCTGAGATAAAAAGTAGTACTTTTGGAATACCCCAAGGTAGTATTTTGTCCCCGACATTATTTTTAATTTATGTAAACAACCTTTGCAGCCTAGATCTACATAACGGGATAATACTATCTTATGCCGATGACACTGCACTAGTGTTTTCCGCTAAATCCAAAGATGAGGCATACAAACATGCCCAGAACGGCTTTAATATTGTGTCTGATTGGCTTCATCAAAATCTTCTAAGCTTAAATCTAGAAAAAACCAAATACATTTTATTCTCAATGAGAAACATTAACATTCCGCTTAATAACATAAACATATATGCACACAACTGTATTCATGCTGACACTGCTTGCACTTGTCCCACTTTAACTAAAGCTGACCACATAAAATATCTGGGTGTTACGATTGACACAAATCTCAATTTCCGTAAACATATCGAGTTACTGTGTACGAGAGTGCGTAAATTAATATACATTTTCAAAAACCTACGCCACATAGCTGACTATCAGTTAACAAAACAAGTTTATTTAGCTTTGTGCCAATCTGTTATCACCTACTGTATTACTTCATGGGGTGGTGCGGCAAAGACCATACTGCTTCCTCTAGAACGTGCTCAAAGAGCTATTCTAAAGGTTGCAACCTTCCGTCCGTTCAGATTTCCCACCCATCAGCTTTATTTGGAATGCAAGGTTCTAACCGTACGTCAACTATTTATTTTGCATACCGTACTTCATCTGCACTCGGAGCTTCCTTTTGACCCAGTACCTATAACCAGGAGGAGAAAAGATATGGTTTGCACAAAACCACAGACGAGACATGCTTATGCCTGCAGATTTTATGTATTTTTAGGCCCTTTCTTATATAACAAGCTCAACAAACTGTTAGATATATACAGTATAAATTATAAAAAATGTAGTCAAGTAATATCGGAGTACCTATTGAATCTCAATTACTCAGACACAGAAAAGCTACTGGAAATTATAGTATGATAGTAGGTAGATAGTTCGCAGATAAAGGTCAGATTAGATATAATATTAATTTAGTTTTTTAAAAAATTCGTTTTTGATCCTGTGTACTCACATATGTTTTTAAAGTGTACTAATAAATTTTTTTTTTTTTTTAATTATTATTATAAAGTTATTATTACTATCAAACAAAATACTTTCATCTATATTATTAAATTATGTTATTGTGATGTATTGTGAAATAGTATAACATAAGATAGCATGAAAAATAACTAAAGTTCTTTGTTTATTGATTTCCTAGTCCATAACATTGCATGAGTAAATCTTACGGACTTATTAATATATTCTGATGTAGAGTGATCGCCTGAAACATAGGTTTAATAAACCTAGCTCGGGTATGTCGCTAATTTTACATGATTCTCTGTATAATAATACGTTCTGTATGACCTTATGTATATTTTTAGTCACACATAATACCTAGCTTTTATTTAGGCAATAAGATATGTATGTATTTCGATAAGAATATTTTTGTCGTTTTTATTTTAAAATGTTGTGTAAGTATTTGAATAAAGATTATTATAAAGATTATTACTTATATATACACTAGATACACAGTCTCGAACAAAACTCTTATCAAAAATGGCGGCAAGTATTAAGCAATCTAAAGTAGTTAAAATAAATACACATTAATTTAAAATCAGCATTAAGTGCAGTGTATAAAGTTCTTATTACAGAGCAGTACAAAAAGCCATTATTTTTTACGACCGAGTCCGTGGTACATCAAACATCAAAAAAAAATTCAACCTTACACGCATGCATGAAAGTCATAATTATACAGTAAGTACTGAATAAAAGAAGCACCCAAGTGTTGCGTTGTGCGCTTGTTCAGTTCAACCATTTTTTTACGCTGATTGTGAATCTAGTGTATTAGTGATATAAAAAGATATAAAAATAAAAGACAAAACGAGACGCTTCGTCCAAATCGCAGCGGTAACTTACGACACACTATGGGTCGTTCGATGATGGAACGGTGATGGCCGAATTAGGCCATATAATTCCCGCGCACACACTCCAAAATGAATCTTATAAAAGACGGACCGACTGGTTACCCTGCGCCTGTGCTCCAGGCTTTGCAGATAGTTTTTAACCAAAATTAGATCGCCAATTAGCCTCTTAGTGATTAATCATATTAAATAAACTTCTTTTTCTGTCTATAGAGGTCCATTAAATGACCTCCTGCTCTGGGCGGAGAGACAGGGCGTGTTATACTTTACTGATTAAATTCCACATGTGTTTCCTCACTTGCCTGTGCGCCAGAGCCCACGGTACCTATCTGTTTCGAACAACATGCAGCTAGTGAAAATTTCATGATTTGTAACCAGCTGGAACTATATCCAAAATAATAATAAACATTAGAATCCTAAAATGATTTATTTAGCACTAGCTTTCCGCTCGCGGCTTCGACCGCGTGGAGTTCGGTTGTATCGCGCTTTTTAGATTTCCCTCGGGGATATCAAATTTTTCGGGATAAAAAGTAACCTATTATTTAACCCGGACTTCTAACTTTACGTGTGCAAAATTTCAAAGCAATCGGTTCAGTAGTTACGGCGTGAAAGTGTAACAAACAAACAAACAAACAAACTCTCTTTCCCATTTATAATATTAAGTAAGGATGTAATCTTAGTTATTTTAACCAAAAAGTAAACCCACTGGTGTTAGTCCGATTTACACTAAATACACATCACTGTTTGACATTGAACGATTTGTAATAACATTCTGTATTACAGAAATATAGCAGAGCAGACGTTGGTAAGTGGGTCATCATAAGAGTGGATGTTACATATTTTAAATTTGGCGCCTTCTAAAGTGCATCATAGAAGTCTACATAGTAACTTGTCTATTGTTACTACTCTGTGATTCGGTGCTCTCTGATTCTGTGTGTGTAATGCGTATTGTAATCCCTCAAGCTCTTAATAAAATAGTGAAACATCTTCTAAATCCTCGTTCAATTTATCAGTGGAGTTGAAGTTTATGCTGAAGGGCACTATGAGTACCAAAAGGGTTGTATTTTTGTCGGAAATCTATCAATTTTATTGTAGTATTGGGTAACATTTTTACACATAAACGTTGCGCCCTTAGGTCAACCTCCTGAGACCTTAAATTATTTCTATAGACAAAATTATCAATTTTAAAACAAATAATTGCGTTTTATATATTTTATTTCCTCTCACCGGCTACACTGTCAGGTGTTATTATGAAAAATATTTCTTAAACTATCATTATATTTAACGGACATTTGAGCTAGGAAATGTTTACATGACAGTCCTAAAATGCATTATTTTTTTCGTAATGATAAAATGCAAATAAAAATTTCATGGGGCTCATGGAATTTTTATTTGCATTTAATATTTACTCGAGGTGCTTAACCTTAAGTCATTGAGGCACTATTTGTTTACGAAAAATTTCTTAGAAGCAATTTTCGCACACAATCGTCTGTCTCAATAGCTGCAATTTTTATTTGCTTTTAATATTTTAAATCGAGGTGCTTAATAGGAAAGAGGAGCATACAGACAAAGCCAAGCTTAGATAGCTTGGCGAAAATTCATAAAAAAAACAACATTAATTGAATAATCTAAGCCGTCAGCTGGCATAAGAAAAGCCTCCATTCTTTCATTATATACGAGTAGTAACAGAGGAATTAAAAACTTATTAATTATATGTTAGTACACTATAAATGAACGATAAAAACAAATAATTGAAATTAAAATTAAATATATAATTAATTATACTTATCTTAAACATACTACAAAAATACCGTCTGAAACGTTATAATTATTCATAATTTGAACACAAATATACAAATAAGGAAATAAATAAATTAAGTAAAATTAGTCAGGTACCAAGGATAAAATAATATATAAATTGTAGATTAAGTAAAATGATGCTAATAATCTCCGTATATATTTTATTTATTATTAAATTATATTGCAATATTATATTATTTTAAGATATTCAAACAGAGCTTCTTCTCTCTTGTTACCCTATTTTGCTGTGCCCTACAGGGTCCATACCTGATCTCACATAAATTGTTACCACCCTTATATGAACTTATGGTAAAGCAATAAAGATATTGAGTATATTTCTTTCAGTCGAACAATGAAGGTCCACAAGCTGACGGTAAAGAGAGCTGATCAGCCTTGTGGTTTGCATGCGTGCTTACGCCACGTTTTAAGGCTGGCCAGATGGACCGGGTTTTTTCCAGTCAGTGGTAATGGAACGAGGTCAGTGAAGCAATAGGTTAAAATGTCTACATATAAATACAACGTTGTTTTTGTTTATGCCAAACCTGAATCTAGTTTTTTCAGAATAAGCAACAGAATCGATTCCAATCATTTTTACACCATCTTATATTTTTTGCCAAACACATTTAGACAATGTTGTGGATATCGAGCGCGTGCACGCAACTTGTGATAGATCATAGTACTTGCGTGCGGTCAGCAGCTGACGCCAGAGGTCAATCCACCGCGCTCGCCCGCTTGAGCGGAGCTTTGACCATATTGTTTTGTTGGGACAATCAAGTAGAATAGCAAGCTCTGTAGATAACTTTGTGGTTTTTCGTTATAGTTTTTTGAAATTTTGTACACAGATTCTTTACTGAAAAATACTGGACAAGTTTTTCGGGTTTCACATAAACAAAAAATAATGTTGTTGGTTTACATTGATAAGAATTTGAAACGCTTGCTAATTCTACAAAACGAAACTTCAGCATGGATACCGCACTTATTCAAAATATTTTAATAATATCATATTCTTGATTTACAAGAACTCCTTTGGCTTTATTGAGCAAGTTTAAATTAGTTTCTCCAGCACATTCTTTATCGAAAACTTTTATATTTTCAGGTTTAAAATAAAATCTTACTACTACTGCTACTATATTGCCGCAATAATAGGGCAAGTGGTGATGTCTTGTTTCACTACACTATATTTCTTCGAAAGTAAAGTCGATTTGAGTACTATATGTGAGTGCTGGCATATTTATATGTTAAAAATGTAATGTGAAGATCATGTTACGTATGATCATGTATCGTATAAAAAATGTGTTACTTAAAATATTGCTTATCATAAAAGTTTAAATTAAATCTGTGAACTTATCAAATATTCTTTTTTGATCATTAGAATCACCTTATGAGATAAGATGTCCAAACTTGTTAAGTAACCATTATTATGTTGACTTAATCTACTAATATTCACGAAAATTCTCAGTTCCTTTTCCTGAAGAGGAATTAAGAATTGTTAAACATGTTGTTGCAAAACAACTTGTTGATTACACAACATTCCAAAAATTTCCAGCCAGCATGATGTTTTACACAACGGGTTTAATTTCGGCAATATTACTTCTCAAATTATCACAACAATGGCCACAGTTAATGACGAAGGCAACTGAAACCGAACAAGGTTTAACTGAATTGAAATTCGAGAACAAAACGGTTGTGCAAACTACTGTGATTGCTTACGTGGTCATGACGTTGGCTTTGGGTAAGTTTTCATTATTATTTTGAATTTTTACAATGTTCTGGTCCTATTCTTTCATTTTTGTAATAACTGTAATTTTCAGAAGATTTTAAGACCTTTTTCTCTCTTTGTCTTAACTTTTTCTTCTTAATATATAAAACATTGGAACCATGAATTTGCTGCAATTTTAAGTTGCATCATAAACATGTTATTTAAGTTTTGGATACTGAGACCTGTATCCATGTCCGACCCTGGTCTAGGCCATGGTCCGGAGCGAGAATGCATGGCAGACCTTCACCTCCTTCTGCGAAGTAGTGATGCTGGTAAAGGAGGAGGCGGAGCGCGTGGGGCAGCCGGGATCCCAGCGCCCTCACGCCACCGAACTCCCAGCCACCGTAGTACTTGCGGGTTTGCGTGTGCCGCCCGGTAAGGACCAGGCGCGAATCGACTGCGCGTTGTGTTTCATACGCGCCTCAAAGAGATATCAGCACATTGTGACGTGGTCCACGAAGACCAATGCCTCCTAGGCCAGGGCTGAGGGTTGATTATAAAAGAAACCGTGGCCCTGGCCTACAGGCAAGTGAAGGAACGCGGGTGGGTTTTAGTCAGTAAAAGGCTGACACGCCCTTTCCGCTACACCCAGCGGGAGAGATCTTTTGATGATTTCCTTTCCCAAACAAAAAAAAAAAAGACCTGTATCCATCTCAGTGACAAGCTGGCTTTCCAACTAATGCTAGATGAGAGATTGATAGCTTACTCTTAACTCACTTCACCCACCTTTTCACGTTGATTCGGTCCAGAATTATTTTTCTTCAGTGTGGAAATTTAAATCTTCTTTCCTAACTTTCTCCTTAGCTATTGTTGCCATAAAGGTTTTCAATAATATTTCATTCGATTTGTAGTTGAACATATCCTATACACGAATTTCAACATCAGATTCGTTATGAGCTGTCTAGAAGAACCTGGGATCAGCTCCAACGTGATAGAAAACTACGTTATTCATAGGATGCCATATGTTTTCAATTACATACCCTACAGCACTTTCAGCGCTCTAATGTTTGAGGTATTTACTTATTTCTTTATACCCAGCACTAGATTTAGCTACTTTCATTATCCTTTCAGCCTTTCCCGACAATGTTGTCGTTGGCTTCAAGCCTAACCAGATACAGTTTCATTATAATATTTAAGTTAAAAATAAACTGTTCTTCTTAACTTTTTTAGAAAGCCTTTTTACTAATGGTATCGGTGACATAAATAGTATAAAAGTTTTATATCCACTTTAGATGATACGAAATTATCATTTCATCAATCATTATTTTAACATAAGTATCATCAGTTATTATTTCGAAAATTTCTTTAAATTACAGTACATTGGTCTTCAAGCCACATTTCTTTGGAGCTTCAACGATGTGGTGATCACCTGTTTCAGCATTTATATTACAGCATACTTTCGGAACTTTAATGAAGTTGTAGCTGCCAACATTAAAAAGAAGAAGGTAAGCAGCACGCCACATAGTTTAAAAATAGACAATAGATTAAAATCATGTATACTATTCTATACTATTATATAAATCTGAAGAGTTTGTTTGTTTGAACGCGCACGCGGAAATACTGGTCCGATTTGAAAAATTATTTTTGCGTTGGATAACCCATTAATCCAGAAAGGCTTTAGGGTATATAACACCGCGCTGCGATCAAAAGGAGCGAAGCATAACTAACTCCACGCGAACGAAGTCGCTGGCGGCGCGAGTTAAGAATAAAGAGGCTTATAAATAAAATAAGACGTAAAAATTGAACTCACTGATTATTTAATAGTTTTGTGAAATAAAATTCCGAAAATACTCAATACTCAATACTCAATACTCAATACTTTTATTGTTTTCCACATGTATTCTTAGATGGTAATACTTAAAATTAGTTCACGTGGACCCTGTCGGGCACAAACAAAATAAGTGAAGTTAGGAGAGAGGAAGCACTTTTTTACAATTTACTACGTTGCTTGCTAATACAGTCACTAATCACGTGACAACGAACGCCAATCACGGCCCGTGACGTAATAAGCTGTAAAACAACAAACTTGACTTAACGCAGTCCTAATACTTTATAGTGTTTTGTGTTTTTTTTTTTTTACTATAAATTGAATTAAATTTAACGTTATTCCGGAAAGTTCATACTTGAAAAGTATTTGGTACAATGGAAGCAGGTTTTGTAAAAGCGAATAGCACTAATTCGCCCAAGGTCGGTGTTGTTATGTTGGGTGCATTTTTCGCAAGTAATACTAATTTTTGCTCTGCAGAATTTCGAAATATCAAAACTTGAGTTTAAGTTAACATTAGTGTATCATTATGATGATAATACTAGCTAATCATTCAGCAGAAGTATCTAATACCGATCAGATATGTAGTTTCATATTGGTTTTAGTTTATGTTTATTTTCATTCAACAAATAAATAGGTTACTTAAAAGAATTCTAAACAATTAAAAACCTAATCTCAATACAGGGAACAGTAAAACTTGTCAGTTATTACAGTAATGGATATAAAGGATGTATCTGACATCGAGGCACAAACTAGTACCATGGATCCAGTATATGATTCTGAACCCCCCAGTGGTGGAATTTATCGTCGGCTTTTTCACGATTTGAAAAAAAATATATGTAGTTTTTTTCACTTTACACCGTTCATAATTGCTATACTTTTATAACCCAATAAGATTTTAAAGTAAAAATTTAATATTTCGCTAATTACACAAAAAAGCCCAATCAAAACAAACCTCGAAAACGATCTAATCAGCTGATTTAATAGAGTTCACATCAGGGAACAATGTCATACCTACAAACTCGCACGGCGGCACGCTTGCAACGTTCAAAGGCCGAGCCGACACTTTTTTTTAAACAATTTGAATTCTGTAACCGTTCATTAACGACATAAATGACTATCATAATTTTATTAGTGGCATGCGGTCTAGCTTTTTCGCGAAGTTTGCGTTACGATGTCAGATAGGTACACCCTGTATTTAAAGAACAATATTTTATTGAAAAAGTTAAAACTTAGATCGAAATGATCCTCACAAAAACTGGAATCCGAAGCTCCGTTGACGTCTCGTCTTGCTAGTTCTAGCCACTTTTTACGCATTTCTTCTTTCGAGGCACATGTACAAATAGTTTTTTAGGCATTTTGATTGCTATTTTGTTTTAATAATTATAAACTAGCGCTTGACCGCAATCCCGCCTGATGGTAAGAAGTGATGCGATCGTTGATGGTAAAGCGCGCTAGTTTATTAAGAGCCTATTCACTCAGAAAAACTGAGCGAATAGGAAGGAAGACGGCAGTTGAGCGAGGTGCTGCAATGTTAATCCCAACAACATGACCAACGATGCTGCGCCAAAGGGAGATTGATCTGAAGACCCTCCACGACCAAACTCTCAACACAACAACATTAGGCGCATCGTACCCGGCACACATCGCAACACAACTGCTCATACCCGTCCTCCCTACGGCTTCACCAGACATCATGCCGGAACACGACAAATCGCTTGGCGGCAAGGCTTTGTCTGGTGGGTGGTAACTTCTGCCGGCGACCGATATTATGGCCTACCACCGAGAAATTATGCTATACTTTCACATTGAGGCACTATACAGTATTAATAAAATTTGTGATCCATTTTATTGAATTAATGCGTAAAAACTTGTTATTCACCCAACCAAACAGTTCTTTGTTTTACAACGTTTCACTTCACACGACTTGCCATGGCAGTTTGACGCGTTTTGTTTGAGAAATGTCAAATAGTTTATAAAAATATTAAATAAAATATGTAACAGTTTGTATTTTACTGAAATATTTAAATTTCAGTAAAATTAGACCATTAGGCAAACTATGAAATCGTTTTTCAAAATTAGTCAACTATCCTATACTGCTACTGCTAGCCTGCATTATTCTACTACTGGACAAAACCTCTCCCCATGGCTTCCAGCTCTTTCAATTGAGGGCGAATGTCAACCTCTGACCATTCGTTTTATCCAGTTTTCCCCCACTTCCTGCGGGGTCTGCCACGTCACCTTCTAGCTACATGGTGCACTTAATATTCTTTTATTTTAATTTTCAAAGCGCGCTATTAGACTAATTATCATGATTCTGATCTTAAGATTCTGATTCTGCTGAGTTAAGTTCCGTCTAAATGCTTTCTCACCATTTTATTGTAATACCATTCACCTATCTGAAATAAAGAATGAATATAATATTATGATAACCTGCGAACCATTAGGAACCTAAACTTAATTTTTCTTATCAAAATCAATTATTTTTCTTTTTACCTGGCATACAGGTTTATACAAAAACAACAAGAATAAACAAGACAAGCATCGGGAAATAGAATACAATTTAATAAATTTGAATAAATTATTCAAGAAACAATTTCGATTTTTTATTCACAGAATGGGATTCCTTGGTCAGTTCTACGAGTGCACTATTCGAGCTTAGTGAAGCTAGTAAAAGAGATAGACGTTCAGATCAGCTGGTTCATTCTCAACGCATTTTTTACTGATCTCTTTTACATTTGTCAGCAGCTCTTCAACTCCTTACAGTAAGAATACTTACATACTTATAGTTGGCGAACAAACTGGCGAGCCTTAACTATGGTCCCCGTTGGTTTGCTGAAAATAGTTTAGAAAACCTCAATATTGCTTTTAAAGCCTTGAGTTTGGAAACTAACAAAGTTTTGTTTTTCAGCCGAAGTTATGTCAGTTTTAAATATTGCGACGAGATAGAAACCAGCCAGTAAGTATTACAATAAATAGAAATATAAACAGAAATATTGACCTAAGTAGTTCGTTTTTCAAATCAAACTTCCAGAATCTCCTTCCAAGACCTCACATAAGTCGGTATCCTATTTCTACCTCATTCGAAAGTTTGAAAGAAATTAAAATCAACTTGCTACACTGTGATAATGGTGATGAAGACACAACAAACATTCCAACTTTCATAACTCATCGGCTAGCGTTTGCTGCCACAAGCGTGTGTACGCAGCCGTGACACTCAACCAAGGAATGTTTACTCTACGATTGTCCAGAAAAGCAGTGGCCGGCACATAGCGTTCCCAATGTTCTGACAAAAGCCGTTACAGAAACGTTATTTATGATAGCAAAATTTGTGAGTTTCGCAGACATTATTTTGACTTTGTAAAGTCAAACCCTGCTACCATAATTTAATAACTGTCACAGCAAAACTAATGGAGGTAGTGGTTACTGCTTTGTAAGGAAACTGTGAATTTGCTAACTTAGAACACAATACATACATATAGGTTACATACATTGTTCTCAATGATGGAACATATGCCTCATCTCTTTTCGAGAGAGAGGTATAATCTGCAATGCGGACCCAGTATGCGTTCGTGGACGTCTTATATCTTCTTCTTCTTTGCCGTTTCTTATGTTATCTATGTCTTATGTCTTATGTCTTATGTTATGTTATCTTATTTTATATCTTATTTTAAATCTTTACAGAGCGCTATCATCTCCGTACTATCTTCTCTACTACCTGTACTCATTCATCTTCCTGGTCCTTCGAACACTAATGCTATTACTATATGCTTCCAACGTGCATTGTGTAGGTCTTGAACCTATATACTCCGTTTATTATATACCTTCTTCAGATTACGATATTGAGGTAAGAATATTTATATCTGTAGTTTTAGTTCTATTAATTAATTAATTGATTTAAGACAAAAATATATGTATGTATTTAATATATAATTGTGTTTGGTATCGTTTATAGGTTACGTATTATGTCTAAAGCCCTAACTGACAATCATCTGGTCATACGCGGTCCTTCGAGCCGGATGAAACAAATATTTGAATCACCATTGCAAAATGAATTGTGACCATTAAAATTCAATGTATGGCATGACATTACTTTGTTTTTAGGGAAGTGTAGTATTGAAATAATACTGTACGTTATTTTCGTCTTCCATAGGTTCGTCGTTTTCAATTACAACTACATCATACTAACGTGGCATTAAGTGGAAAATTCTTTTACGTAACCAGAAATATGATTCTAAAAGTAAGTAATGCATCACTTACAAAGGTTTTGGTAAATCTAAAAATCATGTCTTTAATAAGGAAAAAGTAATAGAAATGGATGGGGGATGATATTTACTCTGAGACTATCGCAGAGTAAATATCATCCCAATAACAAATCAATGTTAATTAACTTGAATGGATATGGATGTTCAAACTCATGTGATATGTCGCAAGAATACCTAATTATTCAAAGAATACGCGCAATAACGCCACGTGTCTGGGGCGGCATAACATAGTCAGCCTATAGTTTTTTCCACTGCTGGGATACAGGCATCCTCTCTGTGAAAGGAAGTGAGCCGTACTCTACCACGCGGGCTCAGTGCGGGCTGGTAGATGTCACATGTCTTTGAAGTTTTTGAAGCCTCTAGGACACTCTCACAGTGCTTGACCGCAATCCTGATGGTAAGCAGTGCTGTAATTGTTGATGGTACAGCGCGCTAGTTTATTAAGAACCTATTCACTCCAGCATCAAAGACACTTAAATTGTTATTAGATGGAAACACTGCCGCTGGCAAATTGTTCCAGTCCTTCGATGTACGCGTTAAAAAAGACGAAGCGAAACGCCTCGTCCGGATCGTAGTGGTGTAACAACGTAACGGTGGATACTCCCCGTACGATAATGGAGAATTAAGGTATGCAATTCCCGCGCATACTCTTCAAAATTCGTCGTTTATACTACCGACAGGCTGGCTACAGTTCACCTGTTCAAAACTGTCTCCAGGCTTTTGAGACTGTTTTGAACAAATTTTTTTTGTTTTGTCCCAAAGAGTCGCCAATTAGCCTCTCCGCACTCCTCTCCACCGAATTCATAGTTGCCAGGTGGGATTTAGCTATTAAGAGAGCAGCTCCGTCGTTCTTGGTCATAAAGCACCTACACGCGAACACTGGATGTCACAGAAAACCTAGGACCTCATTAATGCAACCACTAATGAGGCAGTGGGTCGAGGAGTAAGACTGCAATACAGGCAAATACGCAAATCCATTACTACAGTACCCGCTGTGATCAGCGAGTATGGCTGAATAATTTAGCGGATTGCGCTCAACGCGCTGCTGATTCCGGTAACCTCAGGGAGATGTAAAAGGCGGCGAAGATCTTGGCCGGAAACAGAGGTCAGAAAAAAAGAAGCCCTTGAAGAACAAAGACCGCCTGCTCATTATGACATCGGAGGGGCAGCTCCGGCGCTAGCACGAGCACTTTGAGGAGATCCTCCAAATCCATTGCAGTGACCACATAACTACACCTACTGCCGGTTGGCCCCCACAAAGCCTGGACATTGACGTGTCACACACCACTCAGGCAGAAGTAGTGAAAGCCCTCAGGAATGTCAAAGTTCCTGGAGACGACCTCATTATGACGGAGATGCTAAAAGCTGAATTTCCCTCAGCCGCAAACGCGCTGACATCTCTTTTACAGAAAATCTGATCAGCCGAAGAGTTACCCGACGACTGAAATAACCTCCTCATTACCTTTCCTAAGAAGTGAGACCTCCGTTAGTACGGCAATTGGAGGGGTATTATTTTGCTCCCAATTCCCTTTAAGGTGCTTTATAAAATCATCCTAGATAGGCTGTCGAGAGCCGTCAAACCTGTCCTTCATAAAAAGCAGGCTGGCTTCTGACCCAATCGATCGTGTATGGACCAGATACCCTGCGTATTATTTTTGAACAGGCATCAAAATGGCAAAGAGAAATGTATTTGATCTTCGTGGACTTTGAAAAAGCTTTCGATGCGCTGAGGTGGGAACTTCCATATGGGACCGGCTGCGTGATTTTAGTGTCTCAGAGAAAATCATGTCAAAATCAACTTAACAAAGCCAATCTACAAGAATTACTCTTGTAGAGTGACACACGACGGCCTCGTCTCGGAGGACATACCAGTGCGCGCAGGAGTACGACAGGGGTGCCTTCTCTCACCTCGCCTCTTTCTGTCTGTTCTGGACGGCATCATGAGCAACGTGTCAAACATCAAGCACCGCCGCATAGAGTGAGGACTATCCAACATTTGACGCGGGTTTGTGTCCCGCACGAAACAAATATTTTTTGACCTACATGTAGTTGTTTCGGGTCTGGTTATTTATGTATGTGAGTTTAAATGTTTATAAACGCACTCACGATACAGGAGACATTCCTAGTGTAGGGCAGTTTTTTTTAATCCTGGAAGACCTGGATTACGCTGATGACCTGTGCCTGCTGAGTCATACTTAAGCTGACATGAAAGCCAAGCTGGACGACCTACTAGGAGAGGCAAATTATATGGGGCACAAAATTAACACCTGGAAGACCCAGATAATGAGATTCGGGGCGACAAGCTCTTTGCCATTGCTCATCAGCGCAGAGGCTGTGGAAAGGGTTTACAAATTTACCTCCTTCGGTAATTTTGTGTCGGAAACTGCAGGGACCGAAGAGGATATCGCTTCAAGAATCACCAAGAGCAACCTTCGCACAGCTCCGTTTCATGTGGCAATCGCGGAAACTGACCAGAAGAGTTAAGCTCAAAATATTCCGGTCCAACGTAAAAACCATATTTTTGTATGGGGGTGAGACGTGGAAGGTAACAAAATATATATTGCATAAACTCCAGGTCGATGTCAACCTCTGTCTTATTCTCGGTATGTCTGTATTCTCGGTATAAACTGGCCCAAGAAAAGCTTAAATGTAGATCTGTGGGAGCGCTGCGTTTAAACCCCCATCCATATATATTCTGCGATTTTTGGTAGTTTTTGTTTTTAATCTCACAAGTAGTATAAACCATAAAACTATTTAAAAAAACCTGTTTGTTTTTCATAATAATAGAGGTGCGTACAATATGAAAACAGCATATCCTGAAGTCAAAAAATATATCTAAGACATGTGACATCAACCAATCCGCACTGGATCAACTGGGATGACGGATCACTCCCTCTCACCTGGAGGGGGTCTGTGTCCCAACAGTGGGAACTTTATAGTCTGATTATGATGTGCATTATGAGAAGAACACAGTAGTATAACCATAAAACCATAGCCAAGAAAATATGATAAACGTGACGTTTAACAATAGATATAAAGCTAGAGTGAATAGGCTCTTAATAAACTAGCGCGCTTTACCAACTACGATTGCATCACTACTTACCATCAGACGGGATTGCGGTCAAGTACTAGTTTATATTTATAAGAGGATGAAGCGCTAGTGCTACATGTAATTAGTTGTCAATGATTCCAGGTAGTGGCTACAATAATTACCTACGAAATAGTGTTGCTTCAGTACTCCATACCACCAGAGACTTACTACAATAGCACAAAAGTTGCCACAATCGTAGAAAATATTACTAGTATGCACTGATATATTTAATCGTGGTCAAAATAATAAAAATGAAATTTACATAAAATGTTACCTTTATTATTTCATCAATCCCTCAAAAAATGTCAACAGAAGGATGTTTCAAACCACAGCCGCCGCTTTCAGCCTTTCATGTAATCTGTTAGTTTTTATCGTCAAACAGCCAAACAAATTTTGATGATACGTTATTTGACAAGACGATACCTGGTTATAGTATTGATAAAGAATGCTACAAACGCCTGCAAAGCGTGTTGCAGAAAGAGACAAAACAAACACCAGTTACATATTTACGGTTACCTTGTAAATAAAAATTTACCCCACAGTTTGTTTGGTAAATTTTTTCCCTCAATTTATTGTTGTCCACTTTGGACAACATGAGAAAGCTTGAAAGTTACACAGAGAAATTGATTATAAGATTAGCATGTGACAGGTAAGGAAGAAGACATACTATTACAATCAAATATATTGCGTTAAAAGCAGGAAAGTGACGATGAATGACGGGGTGATTCTTTCTATCTTTCTTTTCTTTAGAGTGAATACTACTTCAACTCTTCAATAGCCCCTGTGGTTAGATACCACAATTTTGCCAATAATACGTGTAACAAATTATAGAAATTCTTTAAAAAAATTATTTCACAATAAAGGCGGATATCGCCAATGACAGTTGAAGAAACGGCCGCGTTAGCCGTAGTAACTACGCGTAACATCGTGGAGATTTGATGCAAAGCCATAATGTGGCCACTATGCTGCGATATTTCAATGTTCTTTATGAATTATTCATTGAATGCACTTTTTACTACATAAATCACGCGCTTTTATTTAGTAAACAATACTATAAATAATTTAAAAGTCCAATGAAAAATGAGCGTGACATTCATCTTAGCTCTCCTATCAAAAACTCCTAACTAACCGAGGTGATTCTAAATATATACAATTTCTTAAATGACAGTAGTATCTGGCTTTGTGAATAAATAGTGCAACAAGTTTATTTTTAATTTTGTTTGTCTATAGCATTCTCTGTCTATGGAACTATGGAAAAATATAACGCTCGACACTCAAAAATAAAATCTTTTCTTTTTTCTTGAAAACGTTGCCCCACACTAGGAATTTCTCCTGTATCGTGGGTGCGTTTACAAACATATTAACTTATATATACGAACATCTAGACGCGGAATAATTACTTGTAGGTTATATAGATATTTGAATCGATACGCAGCGCTGCAGGCGCTTAACCACAGCTACAACCGTGCAGCACTAATAGAACCATGACCAAATATAAACAATGGAGTATAGGACACTGTGAGGATACTGGAGATTTTCTTATAATTTTTCTTTAGCCTATAGAGGTCACTACTGGTTAAAGGCCTCCCCTAAGACTTTCCACAATGACCAGTCTTGTGCTGACTGCATTTATCGGCTTCCCGCGTCCTCCCTACGCTGCGTCTTCCGGTACGTGGCCGCCACACCAGAACCTTACCGCCCCATCCCCCATCGGGTTCTACGAGTAATATGCCCCGCCCACTGCCACTTACGTTTAGCGACTCGAAGAGCTATGTTAGTGAATTTGGTTCTTCTGCGGATCTCCTCGTTTCTGATTCGATCGCGCAGGTAAACTCCGAGCATAGCTCTTTCCGTCGCCTTTTGTGTGACCTTAAATCTTCGTATGAGGCCCATTGTAAATTTTAATTTGTAGTGTAATAAGAAATAAATCCAAATTATTAACTCGTAATCTTGTCTAAAATTTGTATTGTTTTAATTGTTGTTGGGGAATTTTAATGACTGGTTTCGATTACAACAGCATCAGATCCTTCCAGTGACGCTCGTAAATAATGAAACTTGTTTACCTGATCGATTTCATCATTACAGTGAATGAGGCTAGTAAAAGTGTCACGGAACTCCAACCAATTGCTAAAACTCCCATTTAATTTAGGTAGTTGTATCGTGGGTAACTTAACAGGCTTACGTTGACTGATACGGGTACGTTTTTCGCTGCTAATCGACTCATTATCGTTGTTAAACTTACATAATAACTCTTGTGACCTAGACAGTGCTTTATAGTATAGTGACTCAAATTCAGTACGCTCAGAGAATTGAGCCTTAACATCTTCTGCCAGACATTCTAATCGCAACTGTACCTGATCGTACTGGTCATACAACGACTCGATTCTCCCAATCCGTATTTGCAATTCCTTTACCTCACAACTAGTTAACTCCTTATCATTGGACGCATCAAGGTAATTAATGAACGCAGTTAAACGTCCCTTAAAGCTTCCTCGTTTTTTAACTAGTTCTCTCTCTTCGGACATTCTGGGAATCGAATGCAGTCAACCTGAAATATATATAATAACAACTTAGGTATTTCCACAATCAAACTTAATTTTAAGTAGTAATAAGTACCTAGCAGGTATGTTATAACAAATTAACAAAATATGAAATCTCACTACTACGAGTACCTACGTGTTACAATATCATCACTACGAGTAGGTACTCGTTATAAATAAAAAGGCATACAAAATGAGATTTTAACTTTAAACTTTTATTTAAGCAACACAAATTCCTCAAAACTTGAACACTTAATTACCTAACGTCGACTTTAATGCAATACTTACAATTGATTCATACGGGTTAATTAACTAATTAAAGATAACTAATATCGAAGTAACACCAACCTAGGCACATAATTCATTAAACAAAATGATTAGTTAACCAAAAATACTGCTAAGATACAATTATAAATGTAGCAAAATATCTACTGAGCTTTTCACTGAAAGAACATATAATCGTAATTTGAACAATATATTTTTAGTCAAATGAAACACTAACCTTTTTAATGATTAAATCACAGGGTTAAATACTACCTGATCGAGTGTTGGGTGGCGATATTTTAACTCTAAAATTCTTAACACCGTAAATTAGCTTGATGTCCTTTGTTCACAGTCACATTGCCGGCGAATATCTCCTTGGCAAAACTCCACGATAATAATATCCAAATACACTGATTTTTAGCAAATCTTCATAGGATTACCAATCCGGCTCGGTAATGGACCAAAATGTTGGGGAATTTTAATGACTGGATCAAAGAAACTTCAAAATGCTGCTAGTAATTGAACCATGTATTAACTCGTCGAACAAAAATATGGCATACAGAAAAAGAGAGTACATTAGTACATTTAAAAGTTACATCTAATCTTATAAATCTAAGTACCGACATTCTAACGAGCGCAAGTTGTGATTTGCTCACTCAAATCGAGCAGGCGTTTTGCTCGAACAATTGTGTTATATTTTAATCAATTGTTTTTAATTATTGTTTTTTTTTTATCTTAAATCTGAGTACTGTTAATCTACAGACACTCTTTTTACCTTTTTACCTTATTCTAATATTGTTAACATGCAGATAATGCAGTGGACTGCAATATTGTTATAACTTTGTGCTATTATTATTTGTAAATATTTTATATTGTAGCTTATTGTGGTACCAAAATAAATAAAACAACCTAAAATTATGGAAGGGCACAACCCTGTCTAACCAATGACATTACCTAAATATCGTAGACGTAAAGACTTGTAATTGGTTGTCTGAATACCATACATTTATTATTTATGACCATTGTATTTAGCTGTAAGTTTTTCAAAGACCATATATAAATAAATATATAGGTACACAGAAAATAAACCGACTCAAAAAACAAACTCTAAACTAAGCTTAATTTTGGAATTCAGTGTTGTTTTGCAGATTTCCAAAATTAAAGTTAAATAGACATGGCAGCTTAACACGCACAGTCTAAACTGTACATACTGTTGTATCACGCTATTTAATTTTCCCTCTGGTATATCAATTTTTTCCGGGATAAAAAGTACCCTATTATTTAATCCGGACTTCTAACTTTACGTCTGCATACATTCAAATCAATCGGTTCAATAGTTACGGCGTGAAAGCGGAACAAACAAGCTCACTTTCCTATTTATAATATTAGGAAGGATACCGGATCTCGCAATCAAAATTAAAGGTCTGAACATAAAATAACACAAAAGTAAAATATAAATTAATGAAGTTATTTCGGCACTCGGCATCATTTAATCTTTTTAAACGCCTTAAAAAAAGAGGATTTTCTTGATTCGACTCTTTTTATCTTTGTTACCTCAGAACTTTCGACTGGTAAAACGAAATTGGACGACTCTTTTTTTATTTGAAAACTAGTGCTCATTTGTTTCCTAGCCTTTTCCCAACTATATTGGGGTCAGTCCAGTCTGGCCGGATGCTGGTGGAAAAGATTTTATTTTACACTTTTTCGTTGTGAAACGTAATGAACATTTCACAGTTAAAAAGTAAAGAAAAAATCTTTGTAACAACCATTTTCTAAAAAAGCATCTCAAAAAAAAAAATTAATTTCGAAGGTGTCTTTGACATTAGTATTTAAGTTTTTTGCTACTAACTTTCGAAACTAAGTAGTTATTTCTCGCTTTGTTTTGGAATATTTCATTCATTTAGTTGGCAAGATTTTTCAATAAATTAGCTTACATAATAATAAATTAGCTTAAATTAGTATTTGAAAAAAAATCCAAAATCAACTACCGACTTCCAAAAAATAGTACAAAGTATAGTTAAAATTTGCAGAAAAGGCTATAGTTAAAATGGCAGACAATGCAAATATAACCGCGTATTTCCATTTCGCTCAGATTATTCATGTTTCATTCGCTATTTACATAAACTACAACCATCTATTTCCTATTGAAACTTCTCAATCTGTAACCCATCTAACATATACCCAAACTAATAAAACTAGTTAAAATACACAGCAATTAGGCAGTAGGCATCCGAAATCATTAAAGTATTTATGTATGTACCCTTCAAACTAAGTTATAATAACTTAAACGTTAACCCACTAGTTAAGACCGAATTATACTAAAAACACAAGATTAACATCAGTGTTTGACGTTGAGTGATTCGATTGGAACAATCGGATTAGGCTATACTCAGATTTTCTAGACAGTTTATATGTCACGGATGGGTAGAACAGACGTTATCTTGAAAAATATTTGTAAACCCGTCTTTACATTTATCGTTCACTCTCAAATGGAAAAGCTGCAGTAGTTTCAGATGGTATTCATTTCTCGTAGATCGAGTTTCATGATACTTTAGAAACTACCATTCTTTATTTAAAATTTTGGCCGAAGATTCTTGTAATATTTAATCTTTGGGACTATGCAACCAAAATATAATCTCAAGATGCTTGCTCGGAGAGCGGACCATGTTCCCACAAACTCGGCTCAGGTTCTGCCAGCATTCTCGAAAAGAATATTTCAACATGAATTGGAGAAACAAGCCCGTCAATGCAGGTATGAGAAGAACCGTTTCGCCTTTGATCATATAGTAACATAGAATTTAAAGCCTTATTTATTTCAGCCGAAAGATGAAATTCCACGAACTGACAGTAAGGAGAATTGATCAGCCTTGTGGTCTACATGCGAGTTTACGCCACGTGTTAAGGCTGGCCAGATGGACTGGATTCTTTCCAGTCCAGGGGCTTGGGCAAATCTATGCTGATGGTACGAGGTAGGTGAAGCTTTGGGTTAAGAAGCCAGTGAAACCGAAAAAATGTAAAGGCCTACCAAGAAGTAGACCGATAATCTTGTAAAGATCGCAGGACTCAGTTCGATGCGAGATGCACGGAACCGATTAATGCGGACGTGATTAGAATAATCCTATGATCAGTAGTTGACGTCTTTAGATAGAATTAATAATGATGATGAAATTATTCTATTTCTGTGATTAACTATGTAAACGCACTTTTACATGTCAGTCATATTTTATAAGAACAGCATTTGCTATTAGACTACTGACCGATGTCTCCCTCTCCGTTTAGTCTAGTCTCAGGCCGAAATATGGCCTTTTTTCTCTGACTCTCACGATCAAAATCTCTTTTTAAACCCAGACATAATCTTATCTTTTTTTACGAAAGAAACGCTGTATTTTTAAAATAAATTAATATTTTCATATGCGTACAAAAGATTTTATGTTAATATTGTATTTTTTATGTGGACTATGATGCCTGAAATGAGTGGATAAATAAATAATTATACTGCGAAAAAATTGTCTCTGTGGGAGTATCTGGAACTTCACTTGTAATTGAATAAATTGCTCTTTTTCATAAAACAAAAAAGGTCTGAATAGTTATTGGCAGTAGTATTGCCTATTTCTTTCATTACAAAATACCGTACGACATTACACTATAAAAATAACAAAAGTATACTAAACAGGTTCTCTCTAAATTCGATTCTCGTAAGATTAGGAAACTCACCATGGTCAATATAGTTATTAAAAATAACATTTACCTAAATGATATAATGTTTGTAATGGACTTAACAACATCCACAAGTTTAGTTCATAGACCTTTGGTTGTTTTAACCGTCCACGTGTATACATAAGCAGCCTCTATTGTTCCCACTGTTGGAAAACAGGCCTCCTCTCGATGAGAGGGAGTGGGCGTAATCTACCACGATGGCCCAGTAAGGGTTGGCACAGTTTAAGTGTAAAAGATTTGCTTTATTTTTTTACAGCTGATTAATGGAAGTGATATTAAGAAAAACAAAAACAAGAACATTTTCTTCCAATAAAAGTTCTACAATAAAATGGGATATGGATGTAAAGATTTAGTAGTAAATACGTGTTAGTTTTAGGTTTATTGGGATCTGATGAAACGCCTGTAGTAGACTTATCTACAATTTAATTACTTTTATTAAGCATGGCGACAAGTATTTTTCATATTCTTGTACTGTATGGCGCTTCTCTGATTTTCTTGATTAATTTCAAATAAGCTTCTTAATCACATGCTTCATTGAAAAATTTTCTCTTTTCAGGTTTAAAATAAAGTCTTACTACTGCTTCTTCTATATTACCACATTAATAGGACTATTGGTGATATCTTGTTTCAGTATACTGTTTTTCATTGAAAATAAAGTCGATTTGGGCACTGTATGTAAGTACCATTAAAGTAAAAGTAAATATAATATTTAGATAGATAGAATAACCATTCTCATGTACATCATAAAAATGAAAGATATTAATGTAGAAATTTTAGAAAGGTTGACAGGATGGGCGGTCTTTACGCTCAAGTACAAATTATTTTAAAGACAAACTTTTAATTGATTTTGGGGAATAGAAGACTCTCTGTGATGTACCATTAACATTACACATATACAAAATATCTATATATGATACGCTATACTACAATATTATGAGTAACATTAAGACTGTGTTTTAGAGCTGCTGTTTGAAAATTGTATTAAAAATATGTTTTAGAATACCTCATAATAAGATAAGATAATAATCATCATAATCATAAGTCAGAGAATCATCTCTGGACTTTACCAAGGGAAAGCATGATATATAACCATTTTGATCATTTAATACATTATACATACCTTATTAGATAGCTAGCTTATCCAAATCTGGTGTTCACGTAGCTATTTGTTGACACCAATTAAGCCTATTGCAGTCCACTATTGGACATGGGCCAGATCTAATCTAATCCAGCCACCTTCTTAAGATCATTAGACGGCGTCCTACAATAATACATTTGCCAATACGCAGTCTAGCAGACGACTCCAGCTTTAGGTCTTTTGACAAACCCGGCCAGCCTGGAACTATATACTAGTTTGTTGGCTCGCCTAGCTATATTCCTATATTGATATGATTAGGTGATTACTCCAAAATTTTCCAGCCAACAGCATATTTTACGTAACGGGTTTTATTTCGGCAATATTACTTCTAAAATTGTCCCAACGATGGCCACAGTTAATGGCGAAGGCAACTGAAACAGAACAAAGTTTGACTGAATTGAAATTCGAGAACAAAACGGTTGTGCAAACTACTGTGATTGCGTATGTGGTTATGGTGCTAGCTTTGGGTATGTCGTCATTAGTATTTTTAATTTGAACAGTAATACACACCTTTATATTATTTTTCTATTTGTAAGTCTTCAAAAGACCTCTTCTCTCTCTGTATTGCTATTCCTTCTTTAACATAATAATACTCGTAGTTTTCATAAGCTTTGGATGATCTGATCTGATTATGAAATATTGCATTGATTATTTTTCTTTTTCTTTCTAAATATTGTAATCATTTTTGGTTTTCTTTATTGCCTTTTTTTTTCTTTATTGCCAGAAAGGATTTTAATCTTATTACATTTGTTTTACAGTTGAACATATCGTGGGCGCAAGTTTCAATATGAAATTCGTAATGAACTGCTTGCAGGAACCTGGTATCACTTCCAACGTGCTGGAGTACTACGTTGCTCATAGGATGCCATGTGTTTTCAATTACATACCTCACACCGCTTTTAACGCTCTTGTGTTTGAGGTGTCTATTTAATTTTTTGCCTCCATTATTATTTTAGCTGCTTTTATCACCACCAAGCCTATACACAAATATATAATGGTCTGTGTCCAGCCTTAGCAAGTTATTATAATGTTGGAAATCAATCATACTTAATATAATACCAGCCTCCTTCCTATAGAAGGGATCAGATGCAACTTGATAATATAAAACACTAGTATTTTTACATGATGGGCATTTGGGCAGTGTTCTGCTTACTATTTGTTTTTGTTGTTAGTAATAGAGCCTTTATCAACATCAGTAGTTTTGGTTATTATTTTTCAAATTTCTTTGATTTTCAGTACATTTGTCTTCAAGCCACATTTCTTTGGAGTTTTAACGATGTGATGATCACTAGTTTCAGCATTTATATTACAGCGTACTTTCGGAAATTAAATAAAGTTATAGCAGCCAACGTTAAAAAGAAGGAGGTAAGTAGTTTGTGACAGAATTCACTGGAAACAGCTAAAGCAACATTTACCAAGAGATATTCCAGTTCCCGCGTACAATTTGAATTATTAATATGTGTACAAATAAGTTTCCGCCGTTTTATGAACATGCGGACGAACATTATCATGTAGGAGAATAATTTTGTCATATCTGGAGCAGTAATGGGCGCGTTTTTCCTCTTCCTCCTACCTACCTCCAATAATGCTGTCAATTCCGTGACTTTGTACGATTTCGGTCTACCACTACATTCTTTATCTTCAC
This sequence comes from Sesamia inferens, assembly GCA_037179545.1. Lineage (NCBI taxonomy): Eukaryota > Metazoa > Arthropoda > Insecta > Lepidoptera > Noctuidae > Sesamia > Sesamia inferens. Next base: position 11,554,761 of record CM073922.1, read on the forward strand.
AGTTTCTGAACTTTTGAAACAACTCACGACAACTTCTCTCTCTTAAAGCAGCTTCGGCATAAGCTACAAGCAATCAATGGGCCTCAGCTGCAGACTTCTTAAAATTAAAGAAGTAACATAAGTTCCCGCAAATGACGCTTATTCGGAACAAAACTTGACATTTTTGCATAAAAATAAATATCTGATACTGATACAAAGTCACTAATTCTCTAAGTGTGTGTTATTACCAGATGTCCGAACTTACTATATTCCATTTTACCTACATCTGACAATTTCAACGAAATCTCTTAGTAAGGACATCTTTTGCTTAACGGCGGAAACTTATTTGTACATTTTTTTTTTTCTCGATGCTAGGATATAGCATTGACAGCCCAGAAGTTACCACCCACCAGACAAAGTCTAGCCACCAAACGATTCGTCGTGTTCCGGCACGATGACGGGTGAAGCCGTCTGGAGGACGGGTCTGAGCAGTTGTGTTGCAATGTGTGCCGGGTACGATGCGCCAAATGTTGTTGTGTCGGGAGTTTGGCCGTGGTCTGATCAATCTCCCTCTGGCGCAGCATCGTTGGTCGTGTTGTTGAGTTTAACATTGGATCACCTCGCTCAACTGCCGTCTTCCTTTCTGAGTGAATAGGCTCTTAATAAACTAGGGCGCTTTACCTTCAATAACTACATTACTGCTTACCAACAGTTGGGATTGCGATCAAGCACTAGTTTACACACAGATAGTCGATATTCTGATTACTACTGTAGTAAGTATATATATATGTCTGTGCTTACCCGCAATTTCCATAATAATATCTGTTTTAGCGCTTCGACAACTTTTCTTTAATATCAAAACTAATAATTATTCTATACACAGAATGGAATTCCTTGGTCAGTTCTACGAGTGCACTATACAAATCTGGTGAAGTTAGTAAAAGAGATAGACGATCAGATAAGTTCTTTCATTCTGATCGCATTTTTCACTGATCTCTTCTATATCTGTCTGCAGCTCTTCAACTCTTTGCAGTAAGAAATACTTATATTTCATAATTAATAACAGTTATTTAATAATAATAGTTGACAATGAAAAAAGAGGCTTGGCTTTAGTCCCTGTTCTATTGCACAAGATTCTTTTGAAAGCCTTAATCTTACGAGGATGTAATGAAAGTTACATTTTTTTCAGTCGAAATCATGTCACTTTCAAATCTTGCGACAAGAAACAAACCAACGAGTAAGTATGAAAAAAAAAAAATATAAACATGGTAAGAAACCTTTTTACCATGACTTTTTAGACAGTCGTGGTGGCAAGCATGAGTGCGCGGGTTCGATTCCAGGTCAGGGAAGTACCAATGTAACTTTGAAATCGCCAACCCGCATTGAGCAAGCGTTGTGATTACGTTCAATCCTTCTCTGTATGAGAGGAGACCTGTGCCCAGCAGTGGGATGATAAAAAGGTTGTAATGAAGAAACCTTTTTTATGCATCCGTCCTTGTAGGTCAAAACAAGCATTCCGCTACTGTTAGGCGCTGTTTAGAATAATTTCCACGATATCTTCTTCTTCTTCAGCTTGTAGATGCACTCACGCACCCACTGCCAGACAAAAGTCTCCCCGAAGACTTTCCACGATAACCGGTCTTATGCTGCCCGCATCTATCGTCTTCCCGCAACCTGCACCAGGTCATCAAGATACACGTTATTCGTTCATAATCAGTAAACAGACACCGACAGCCCTCAACTTTAACACACAGTTATGACGACATAGTAACATAACAGAGCATCGAATTTCACCCATCCTAGATGCTTGCATTTTTTTATCTAGCCACTTATTAACATAATATAATATAACTTTAGGTTTCATTAGCTATTTATAACGATACAATACTTTTTTTTTCTTAATTACCGATGGCCTGTTATTTTTTAGGTGATTTTACATTCATACTACTACAGAGTTTTAGTACTAACGTTTTATCTCAAATTCATAATTTCGACACGATATTATTCTAAAAGTCTTCATTATAAATCCACGCAGAGCAAGGTTCGGTTCAAGTTTGACTACTACAAAGTGATAACTCATAACTGACCTAAATCTCCAGGACCTTCCTAAACCTTCAAATATCTCACGCGATAACTCAAATCTCGCCTTGCCTGTCAGCTGGTCAGCAAAGCTTATAAGCCGTCTTGGCCCTCTTGCCGGCCTATCAGCGAGTCTCGCTTGAGGGCCGTCACTTCCGTAGGCTTATCATCGAGCCTCGTATGAAGGCCGCCACATCTGTCGGCTTATTAACGCGCCAAGCTATCGCATCGGTCGGGCTAACAGAGCACCTTCTGTGATCCTGTCGTACCTGTGGGCCGGTCAGTATAGTCTGCGGCCGTGTTCCTGAATTTGCTACGAGGGCTCCTACATACCTGTTGATTCCATCCACCTTTCTTCCATCTCCACTCTACAGTTACTGGTCAGCCTTAGCCTCAGGTCCATCTTTCTTTTTCGATTCGTAAATATCACACATCATTTCGTTTACTCCACACCTCTTACACCACCGTTACTCCATCATGAGCTTTATACATATCTTGTAAATTGATTTGAACTTAACTTTTCTATAAGGTATATTATATTATATATAAGTAATGAGTAAGTAACTTATATATAATACAAGTAACGACAAAAAATGTCCTAACACTGAACTAATAACTTAGAAAAGTTAAGTTATAACATAGTACAGTAGTAACATAGGACATAGTATAGTAGTAGATCGAGCCGGAACTTTAGCAAATGTCACCGGTAACATTCCTGGCATTAACATCGTCGATCGCTACATTTATCTGGGCTCCCAAATCTGCGACGATGGCAGTTGTGTTCCCGAAGTTAAGAGGCGTATCGGGATGGCTAAGGACGCAATGGCCCGTCTTAACAACATTTGGAGGAGGAGAGGAATTGGCATTAAAACTAAGATCAGATTGGTTCGTGCCCTGGTATTCCCTATCATCCTCTATGGTGTGGAGACGTGGATGATCTTAGCCCGAGAACGCCAGAGAATCGATGCATTCGAGATGTGGTGCTGGAGGCGATTACTCCGAATACCTTGGACTGCAAAACGCACCAATGTGTCGATTCTGAACCAACTTAAAATTTTATTTTAAGTTGGTTCAGAATCGACACATTGGTGCGTTTGACGACCATATGCCAGCAACGTATTTTGTCCTATTTCGGTCACACAATGCGCAGAGGCGCAATGTGTGAATGTCTAGAAAAGTTTATTGTCGTTGGGAACACCGAAGGCAAAGGATCGCGCGGTCGTTCAGCAACCAGATGGACCGATAAAGTCAAAGACACATCGTCTTCTAAATTCTACGCAGTGGTGAGAGACGCGCTGGATCGAAACCGATGGAGGCAGATCATCCATTCGAAATGCTGCCCCAATGCTGATCACGATCCTCAGATATGAGGGACCGACTGCAGAGAGAGATATTATATATGGCGCTAAAATTATTATAAAGCAGAAATTTCGTATGTATGGGTACTGTTATGACTGTTAAGAGTAACTCTTACACACTGCTATATCTCCTTCTTCTCACTGCACATTGCATGAAAACTGGACAACCTTTGTCCAGTTTTCATGCAATTGGGGGACATAGCCAAAAGCCCCATGTTTGGCAGGAGGGTTGGAGATCGCAGTAATTTGTTATACCACAGGGGAAGCGCTGCTGCCCGCTTCCCCGGTGAGACTTCCCTTAGTCGCCTCTTAAGTCTCCCACGGGTGGATGTGGGTTGGTACTAGTCTGTGCCTAGTACCATACAGGCACACACTGCTATATGTTTGCTCTTTTATATGTTAATCTTGGTTTGTAACCAGGAATAACATATAGGATTAACAACATATTTTATTTCCACAGCATCGAAACATCATCATCATAATTGTCAACCTTTTTATCGTCCCACTACTGGGCACAAGTCTCCCCTCATTCAGAGAAAGATTAAGCGTAATCACCACGCTTGCTTAATGCGGGTTGGCGATTTCAGACTTAAAGTCCAGGTTTCCTCAAGATGTTTTCCTTCACCTTCAGTCATTGGTGTCCAAGATATACTTAGAAAGTACATATAATTTTAGAAAAGTTACATTAGTACTTGCCTGGCCTGGCGCACTCATACTTGAGAGGCTGGTGTTTTAACTACTAGGCCACCACGACTTACTTAAACATATGAGAGTGTAATTAATTTAATATTTCAAATATCAAATGCGTAATTGATATTTTAAATGTGGAGTTAATGTAATTGATAATTACGTAATTAATATATTGATCTTCTTCATTTTCCAGAGCCCTATCATCTCCGTACTATCTTCTCTACTACTTGTACTCAGTCATCTTCTTGGTCCTTCGAACACTTATGTTATCACTATCTACTGCCAATGTGCATTGTATAAGTCTTGAACCTGAATATTTCGTTTGCTATATACCTTCTTCGTGTTATGATATTGAGGTAAGAAACTTTCTATTATTTTGGAATTGGATTAATGGAGCTTTGTAGTTTTCATTTATTGGTATCGACTTTTACATATCTTTTCTTCAATATTATCGTCTATAACAAAATTATATTGCTTACATCAGTATTTTTACATCAACTGATGATAAGATCAGAAAGTATTTTTAAAATCAATTGTAACTTTGAACGTGAAACATCCAGGCAATGCAATTGTGTGTGAAAATGTAAATTGCCTGGATGTTTTATTTTTAAGTTTGTATTCAAAATCATTTATTTATTCATATACAATCTACACTGTGTTGAACATTAAATTCTCCAAAAATTATAAACAAAATTGTTATTCTATATGTGGATATTCTAACGGGATCAAAACTTTATGATTGTATGTGGAAACACTACAAAATTAAATGTTATTAACATCAATACTGACTTTCTCCTTAGGCTCGTCGGTTTCAATTGCAGCTACGTTATACAAACGTTGGATTAGGAGGGAAGTTCTTTCACGTAACTAGGGGTATGATTGTAAAAGTAAGTTAATTAGTACTCTTATATGTACAAATTGGTGAATTTTAAGTTCTGTGTATCTGTTTGTATGAGTCTCGGTCATCATCATCTCAGCGTATAATCCCGGTTGCATCAGCGGCTTTCGCGTTGGAGCCCGGGGTCCGCTTTCGCCGCCTCATATACGCCATCCTCCATTTCGCACGATCTCCAGCATCCAGTGGTGTATGTTGTGGTGTTATGTTGGATAGTGTACAAGTTACATTCGGAGTCGTTTATTATACGGACCTTGTAGAAACTAGAACTAATTTCCGTGCGTTCAGGCGCTTTTGCCATACCTATTATTGGAATCAATTGTAAACAGCTACTACCTACTTAGGACCCATTAACTTAATCAAATTTTCATCACTTCAAACTAGCACTTCTTTGGTCTACCTCGCTTGTTCCGGACCGGCGGAGGCGCCATGGCAAGATATTTGTTACCCACGTACGAGTAACATGCAGGTTTTCATAAAATATGACCGTACCAACATAGGCGACCCTCTTGCAGTTTGTCTGCGATGTCGCGGACACGAAGACTGCCACGAGTGCGGGAGTTCCTGATGCGGTCTTTTCGCGTAACTCCGCACATCCACCGCAGCATATTCACCTCCGTGATACGCAGCTCCTGCTTGTGTCGCTCAAGCACAGGCCAAGCCTCACTGCCATACAAAAGAACAGGTCTAATGATGGTCTTATAAAACTGCCCCTTAAGCTTAACCACCATTTCAGGGTCACAAATGACACCTGTCACCTCACGCCATTTTGCCCAAGCTGCGGAAATGCGTGCCTTAACGTCGCATTATGATGTCACATTCGTATGACTCTAGGTACTTAAAATAAAAATTCTTTTAATTAATAGTTAAAATTATAAACAAGAGACTAGTCAATTACTTAGAAACGAACAACTTATTGTCTCCTTCACAATTCGGGTTTAGAAGCAAATTGTCTACAGCGAATGCTGTACAAAAGCTAACAGACCACGTTGCACAAGAACTCGGTGATGGAAACCAGGTCTTAACTATCTTCCTAGACTTAGCAAAGGCTTTTGACACCGTATCTGTTCCTTTACTTTTGAATAAACTGGAGGCTTTAGGAATAAGAGGTACACAGCTGAAACTCTTCAAAGATTATTTAAGCGATAGATCGCAATGTGTTCGAATCGAGTACATGACTAGTGACGAAGAAAAAACTCTAGGCTTTGGAGTCCCACAAGGCAGCATCCTTGGTCCATCGTTGTTCCTTATATACATTAATGATTTATGTAACTTAAATTTAATAAATGGCAAAATAATATCGTACGCCGATGACACTGCGATTATTTTTACCGCCAAAACGATTTCCGAGTTGTATAGCACAGCACAGGCAGGTTTTAACTCCGTTATTAACTGGCTTCGTTGTAATCTATTAACACTGAAAGCTGAGAAAACAAAATATATTCATTTCACTATGCGTAATGTTGATAACAAAACAATTGATTCTCATTTATACGCTCACCACTGTAACAAACCGTCTATCACTTCTTGTACCTGTCCTAGGATCCTTGAAACAAAGTGCCTAAAATATCTTGGAGTCTTTGTTGACAACACACTATCCTATAGACAACATATTGAAAGTTTGGTTACAAGAGTACGTAAACTTATGTTTGTATTCAAAAAACTGCGCTCCATTGCAGACACCAACTTAGTAAAACAAGTTTATTTTACTCTATGTCAATCTATACTCCAGTATTGCATAACTTCATGGGGTGAAACATCAAAATCTATCCTTCTCTCCCTGGAACGTGCACAAAGAGCTGTTCTAAAAGTAGCAAATTCTCTGCCTATCCTTTTCCCTACATTTCAGTTATTTAAATCCTGCAAAGTTTTGTCAGTTCGGCAAATTTATATACTGCACATAATACTAAAACAGCATGCTACGCTTACTTACAACGCTAATATAATTAACAAAAGGCGGAATGATATAGTGTGCAGCTCAACCTCTATCTCTAAATATGCATTTACACACAAATTCTATGCGTTCTTAGGGTCCTTTTTATACAATAGATTAAATAGAGTATTAAATATTTATAATTTGAATTATTTTAGCTGTAAGAATGTTGTTTCTAATTATTTATCTACAAGGTTTGTCATATGAGCAGACTGAAGACCTACTTACAGTATGTAAATAAATTTAGCAATAACCATTACTTTAACAGACTAATAACACTATGTAAGCAATAGGATACTAATAATAACACTGTATACTTCCGTTGTGTTCTAGATTTTTACGTCCTACTTTTATTGTTTTATTGTTAATTTATTGCAAAATAAAAAAATATAATAAGCACTTTTACGCCTGAAGCACAGGTTCTACCTAGTTCAGGCAAATTATACATCAGTGCTATTTAGAATTAAGAAAATCATTATACAAATTATGTACAAAGTTGAGAAATAAACAATTTATTTATTTATTATTTATTAGAAATTGCGATTTTTTATGTTGTTTTTTTTATGATTACAGTAGGCCAATTCTCGTGTTTAATAACTTTTAAAATCTAGTCGCGATTCCATCTCAGCGACAATCAAAAACTTGTTATAACTGTAAAGAAATAAGAGATATTTCTTTTTTTGAGGAATAGATTGAGGGACAGATAGAAATTAGGTTGTGAACATTCTTAAAATTACGAAATTTGCCATTCTGGTCACTAATCACTATCATTTATTCATTACTATCAATTGGATTCATTTTGAAGCATATTGCATATAAAATGTGTCTGCTGAATAACGCAATGAATGTTGTTGAACTGTCAAAATGTAACCTATTGCTACTGATAGTATCTAACGCAATTACCCTGCAGGTGACTAATCCTACCCATGTGTTTAATTCTATCGTCGCCATTGTAGTAACATATCGGCCGCGATTCTATTGTTTAAAATTAAAGTTAAGTATTTTTTTTTTTCTAAATAATAAAGATCAGAAGGTAAATATTACTTTCTTCTTTTTCTTCTTATTCTTCAGTCTATAGAGGTCCACTGCTGGGCAAAGGCCTCCCCCAAGGCTTTTCATAACGGCCGGTCTTGTGCTTCCCGCATTCATTGGCTTCCCGCGACCTTAGCAACGTCATTAGTACTTTTATATAAAACGGGACGGGGCATATTGCTCGTAAAACTGATGGCCGATGGGGCAGTAAGGTTCTGGAGTGGCGGGTGGGTGGCTGGCCCCAACAAGATGGACCGATAACCTCGTGTGGGTCGCGGGAAGCCGATAGATGCGAATGTTCTTTTAGTGCTGTCAATTTAGACGGCCCTTGACGTAAATTGAGGTATTTTACTAGTCATATTAGTAATCACGTCTGAAGCTTCTTAAAGTATCTTTATTGGACAGGACTAAACTGATATGTTATCTTGTGTTATTAATTTAGTTTAGTCTGTGAACAGGGGATTCGACGCCATTATATTTCTAATTCATCATCAACCTTGTTATCGTCCCACTGCTGGGCAAAGTCCTCTCATACAGAGAAGGGTTCAGGGTAATCACTACGCTTGTTCAATGCGGGTTGGCGATTTGAGACTCCAGGTCCACGTTTCCTCAAAATGTTTTCTTTCACCTTGTAAATCAGTCATTGGTGTCCAAGATATACTTAGAAAGTACATATAACTTAGAAAAGTTACATTGGTACTTGCCGGACCCTTAATTGCGTAACATTCCATTACTATCAGTTAGAGTCATTTTGAAGCGTATTGCTATTGCATTGCTCTCTATGCCCCGGGTTCGATCCCCGGCCAGGTCATGATGGAAAACGATCTTTTCCTGATTGGCCTGGGTCTTGGATGTTTATCTATATATGTATCTATTATAAAATATAGTATCGTTGAGTTAGTATCCCATAACACAAGTCTCGAACTTACTTTGGGGCTAGCTCAATCTGTGTGATTTGTCCGTATATATTTATTTATTTATTTATATAACGCAATGAATGTTGTTGAACTGTCAAAATAAAACCCATTGCTACTAATAATGTGTTACGCAATTACCCTACTGGAATCGAACCCGCATACTCATACTTGAGAGGCTAGTGTTTTAGCCACTAGGTCACCACGACCACAACTATTATTTACTACGACTGTTTCTAATTAGTTTTCAATGATTCCAGGTAGTGGCTACAATAATTACTTACGAAATAGTATTGCTACAGTACTCCATACCGCCAGAGACTTACTACAATAGAGCAAATGTTACCACAATCATTGAAAATATTACTCATGTATAAGGAGGGATTTAATATTAAATAATCATATTTTTATTCTTGTTTTATTTATTATTTAAATTTAATATGAAAGTTCCAATTTATTCATTTATTTATGTCTTCTTTATTGTACACCAAAAACATGCATCGAACAAAATACATTCAAAACATACAATATGCGGCCTTATCGCTAGTGCAATCTCTTCGAGGCAACCTTTTTTTTCTGAATTCATCAAATGACTTCTCCCGCTCTGGGTGGAGCGCAACGGCGTGTCAGACTTTTACTGACTAAAACCCACCCGTGTTTCTTCACTTGCCTGTGCGACGGCCAGGGCACCGTTTGTTGTTTAACCAACCCGCAACCCTAATCCAGGAGGCATCGTCCTTCGTGGACCCCGTCACAATCTGCTGACATCTCTTTGAGGCGCGCGGGAAACACGACGCGCCGTCGACTCGAGCCTGGTCCTTACCGGGCGGCGAGCTGCCCACTGCTCACCGCCTGTAGGCCCACGCCTATGGTGGCTGGGAGTTCGGTGTCGTCTCCCAAACAGGGCATCTCCTGCGGCGGCTAATGCCGTGAGGGCGCTGGGATTCCCGCTGCCTCACACGCTCCGCCTCCTCCTTTACCAGCATCACTGCTTTGCAGAAGGAGGTGACGGCCTGACATGCACTCTCGGTCCGGACCATGGCCTGGACCAGGGTCGGACGCGAGAGATCGCCGCCGGTTGCCGCTACGAGGACACTGCGGTGTTCTACCCAAGCCGGGCAGACCTCCACCGTGTCCACAGGGCGATCCACACAATAATGACACCCTGGCGTTTTCTCCCGAATTATACGGAACAGGAACCTCCCGAAACAACCGTGTCCGCTGAGGACCTGCATCAGGCGGAAGGTGAGGGTGCCGTGGCGCCTCTCTAACCACTCCTCAAAGAGGGGACTTACCGGCGTTATTGTGGCGTGCCAAACTTCGAGGCAACCTGAAAATTAATTTTGGATTTGAGGCCTAACTCCCCCCGGGGGTTACTTTATATATGTACGCGCCCCAGTACAGCACGCACATCTACCGCGCATTTGTCACGGCTTATCCAACAAACAAGGTCGGCTTATACCACCAGTAAATCAATCTCTTACCACTCCACAACAAATCTAAGGCACTTACCTTAGGACCCAGTGTGTTCCGTCGTGGAGTGAAATCCCGGAGAGTCGACGCGCGCGCGTCGACTTACAATGACGTCCGATGTCTTCAAATACACCGACTGTCCCATACCAGTCGACACACCAAAGTTCCCTTAGGAGAACACCAAAGCTCACCAACGTAAGAAACCGTTATTTAGCAGCGTCAATCACGCCCGACAAACAATCGACAATGAAAGCACGTTTCCAATTCAAATTCAACTCAATTTACAGACGGCACTGTTACTGTTTATAATTCAAGTAAATACTTAAAAACACGGGCAACAAACGCGAACCTGTCCAAAACCGCGGCCGGTGGTATTTATTTCCCGAAAATCACTCGTCCGAAACACGCCACGCGCGCGAGAATTTCGTCAAGAGCTTTCTAGCAACGGACCGTTGTCTAAGCGGTCTCGAAACGTTGTGTTTGGCCGCGCGTCACCATAGACAATACTAATTACGCTAGCCCGTACCGGTCGCGCATCTATCAACTCGACTAACTAACAATCGGACTCGACCGATAAAACGAGCGCGAACAAAATACTTAAACCTAATTACATTTTTGTGACCGTTAAAAGATCGTGGCCATGACTAGCTAGCTTGCCAGTTCGAAAGGAAGTGCGCTCGCTACGCCATTCGGTGATCGGCGGAAGAACGCAGTTCTCTATGGCCGCATTCCGTTTATTTTCAGTTTCGTCAGCGTTCACCGCGGATAAACACAAAAATCAGAGGAGATATTCAACACAACCAATAAACGGACAGAGATTCTCCGAGATCACAAATGGGACTGTCTTTGGTGTAAATATTATTAATACAATATATATACATAAATACATAGATGCTGAACATAACAGGTAAGCAAATAAATTGGCCAAAAAGTGCAAAGCAACCAAACCAGTTCTTAGTACAAAAGGACTTTTAAAACAAATATTTTTGCGGTCAAACAAGTTGTGACATTACGCCAACTGAATGCAGTTCAATTTAACAAGTGAATTGTTAAACAGTTGGGTAGCCCCATACCAACACGTAGATCTTTATTCAAGCAGGGAACTCTAAGGACGCTCTTTTAAAACAAGATGTAACTAAATCCTAGGACATCACTCTTGTCGCTTTTACGTGAAAACACAATGTAAACAATTCAAATGAAGAAATAATTCAAAATATATCTTAGATTAAAAATAAGGCTTGACAGTTAAGGGATTATGAATCTCGACCGATGGTTTTTGTAAACATGACGTCAGCGTCCATGATCAGCACCATACAGCTCAATAATTTAGGAAACCGAATGATCATATTTAACAGTACATGAACTTGGTATGTATTATGTCCGTTATAAGTACCAAGCTCATGTCCATGTATGTACATGGAAAAGAATAAAGACCAGTTTTGATATAAAATAATGATATAAATAAAAACCGCTTCACCGTGTGGTCCTCACAAGGCAGGTTACCGGTTTTTACACAACGATACTTGGATATATCCTGGGCGCTTTGACCCTGGAACGTGCCAATTTGTAAATGAGTTTCTGCCCCTCAGACAATTCCAACTTCTCGTGGAGCGGTTACAAGTGGGCACGTCTGGCTCTGGCTCTTTTAGTGGCACATTAGGCAACCTTATATGCGCCGCGAGCCTTCAGGAGATCCGGTCGCCTGCCACGACTGGACTGTGTCGTCCTACCACTAGGCTCCTTGTCACTTTTGCGACTACCCTTAGAGAAGTCGAGCACTACCTGCGCCGCCCCAGTAAAAGCTGTCTGAATCCTGTCCCAGTGGTATTAGACAGTTTCGCCGTCAGATCGCCAGAGGTCCATAACAAGAAAACGATGTTGTGTAGTGAGGCTCTCACCGGGTGTGACTTTGCAATTGGCTACTTTGCCGATATGAAGTGTGTTTTCGTTTGTGTAGGAAGTCGATCTGGGTAGCGCTTCGTCCGCTCCGGTAGGTAACAAGGTGCTCCGGTTTCTTTTTGAAATAGGTGTTCACAATTGCCAAGTCAGCGGCCGCACATGTTCGGAGAACGTTGTCCCCTTCCACGTTGCGGCTACCATATCCAAAGCCACCGTGAACACGTTCAAACCCGTCACACTTCTCACCCACATGACCGTTCACATCTGCACCCTGTACAATTCCCTGGGATAACGGGATCCCGCGAAGCAATCCTTCGAGCTGGCTCAAGAACAACGTCTTTTCGGCGTGATCGCACTCGGCCTGCGGAGCATGGGCACTCACCAAGTGGGTTATAACCCCATTAACAAGCACTCGTACCGACATCAGCCGATCACTAATGCGATTAACCTTCAGGACGCTATCCTGGAGCTCGCGAGACAACACCACGACGCCACCATTTCTCCCACTAGGTGCACCCGTGTAGATCAGCTTGTAGCCATTGCCAATAAGCCGGGATCTGCTGCCTTTCCACCGAGTCTCCTGCAGGAACGGCACGATCACCCTCCGCCTGTGGAGAGTATCGGCCAGTTCTCTCGCGCGTCCAGTTAGCGTTCCTGGTGTGGGCTCGCTTCTTCAGCCGTGTCCGGCCCTGACACGGTAGCCCTAGCTCTAGATCACAGGAGTCGGGCGGGGCTTCTGCACGCCATTTTGCGGTGGCGCCCTAACCGTAATACGTGCCTTTCTACTGTTCATATTCATGATTTGGCTTTGTTTGACTTTTACGACTGCGACTGTCGTCTAATCACCCGTCTCAACCCCGAAGGGGAAAGCCGGTGTCAGAGCCCCTCCCGTAAATCAGCAGGTGCACCACCTGGCAGGTGGGGTTGACTTGAGTCCCAAAGATAGTGGTGGGACCCCAATGCACCCACTTATAACCCCCAGATACTTCAAAATACTGGATATATAAAAGAAAAACTAACAAAAAATCAGAAAGTCATTTACGAGGCCAAAAAGTCCTTATATTAAATTACGTATCGCAGCGCTGGTTTTCTGATAGGGTTAAGAGGCTTTTTATGTCAAAGTATTCATCCGTCCACGGACCTATTAGCCACTACATACCTACATATTACCCACACACAAGGTACTCATTTTTAACTAATAATATCATACTTATATTACTAATAATATAAGTATAGTTACTAATTAGCTATGAAGATGTTTTTGTACTTACTGGATCTAGATCCAATGAAATAATTTCTTATATAAACGCATACATATAGTTTTGTATACTAAGACCGTATTTTCCTTTATATAATAGTGTTAGACGATATCATAAGTAAGAGTAATGAACTCGTGGATGCAGAGGCGACCAAATTCAGATGCATCTTGATTAAACCTACAAAATTGTGGTACAGAGAGCAAAACAGTTGGGTTCTTGCACTAGAAATAAAATAAACATCATTCTTTGCATTATATAGTCGACTTTCGTAAAAATGAAATAGCTGTATGATTTTTGTTATGAAATACAAAATTAAAAGTCATTTATTCGAGGTAGGCTGAGAAACAGCACTTTTTGAATGTCAATATTACATAAGGCGTGTCCGGTGAGGACCTGCATCAGGCGGAAGGTGAACCTATATCATGAATCTTGTTATGAAAAGACAACTTCGAAGATTTACTTACTCAGTTGAAAAGTGAGTAGGTATAGGTAGATATGTATGGTTAATAATCTATTTTGCTATATGTACACACCCTCAGGTAGAAACGTGATTACATCTTGTCACGTTTAATACATCATCTATAATATAATATAATATAATCAAATAGTTATTTTACGTAAAGCTTCTAAACTTAATTAGTTTTTGGAAGTTAATATATGTATGTAGGTACACTAATTGACGGGAGATATTTAAATTATATGCACGTGCTTTCTTGAAGGGTCTCTTAATATGAAGAACGTTTAAAATCTATCTTTACAGTTGACAAGTTCTTGACATAAGTTTGTGGCCGAGAACATTTTGACAATTTTTATCCACGTGCCATAAATAATAAAGTTGTGGTGGCCTAGTGGTTAAAACACCAGCCTCTCAAGTATAAGTGCGCGGGTTCGTAACTAACTTCGTAAATGTAACTTTTCTAAAGTTATATGTACTTTCTAAGTATATCTTGGACACCAATGACTGAAGGTGAAGGAAAACATCTTGAGGAAACCTGGACTTTAAGTCTGAAATCGCCAACCCGCATTGAGCAAGCGTGGTGATTACGCTCAATCCTTCTCTGTATGAGAGGAGACCGTGCCCACGATAAAAAAGGTTGATAATGATGATAAATAATAAAAAATAGACAGTTTTTAATGACAGAAATAGGCCTTTTTGTTCTATGTTCAGCTATTATTGAATAGAAGTTACTACCGATAAGATATAATTATAGTGACCTTTTTGGTGATGTTCTTCAGTAAGGACTGGTGTACACACAACAGACATTATGTGTGAAAGTAAACGTAGTAAATGAAAGATGTTAGTATTGTAGCAAATGGCGTTCTTTGTTCCTTGCATGCCCCCACAGGATAAGGGCAGGCTTATACATACATACAAATATAAGTGTATGAACTCATTAAAAATCACTGACTTAAGCGATTTTTTTTTTTAATATAAACTACTTTTTCACCGCGATCCCTCCTGATGCGCGTGCAAGTTCATTAAGAGCCTGTTCACTCTAGCCTTGAAGACACTTAAATAGTAGTCCGACGAAAACACCACCGCTGGCAAATTGTTCCTCAACTCATTGAAAATGAATTTAGTTTTTTAAACGTAATGAATTAAACTATTTTTTTTATTATTATTATAAACTAGCGGCCGTCAGCGACTTCATTCGTGGGGTTTAGTTATGCTCCGCTCCTATTGGTCGCAGCGTGATATTATATAACCTAAAGCCTTCCTGGATCAATGGGCTATCAAACGCAAAAATAGTTTTTCAAATCGGACCTGTAGTTCCTGAGATTAGCGCGTTCAAACAAACAAACAAACTCTTCAGCTTTATATATTAGTATAGATTTAGTGTTTGACCGCGATCCAGCCTGATGGTAAGTAGTGATGCAATCGTGGATTTTAAAGCGCACAAGTACATTATATGCCTATTTGCTCTAGCCTTGAAGACACTTAAATTGTAATCTAAGGGGGAGACCATCACAGGTAAATTGTTCCAGTCCTTCGATGTACATCGTATAAAAGACGAGGCGAAACACTTCATTCGGATCGTAATGGTGTCAATAACGTAAGAATAGTCGTCCGAAGATGACACATATTTTTCCAAATAAGCTTTAGATCATTAGTGTTTTTATTGGCAATATTTATGACGTCTTCTTCTTTATAACGCCAGCAGGCCTAGTATGAGTTTTCATTACGAGACTCGATTGTCGATATGGAGCACGTTTGACTCATCGATTGGCCCGCTTTAAGGTTGTAAGAACTCTCAACCAATGAGAGCGCCAAACGCGCTCGATATCGATGATCGAGTCTCGTAATGAAAACTCATACTAGCCATACTGAGTGGGTATAAGAGCGATAGGACATCATTATAAAATCTGAAGTTTGAAGAATGAATTTTGTTTAAGCAGGATGTTCACTTTATTACCCTCATTTCTCATTCGGCTAACACATTTAAGCTCATAAATTTCATGCGATATTCGTCTTTATTACAATTACGTAATAAAATACAATTTTTCATGGACCCCGCTGTTTTATAGACAAGAGTTAGTGTCGCAACAAATAAGTCGATTAAATTACAATGTGTTGCTAAATAGCAGTGGTTCTCGAACTATAGCTCAAATACGTGAAGTTGTGGGGGGTCGCGTTACCTACATATACTAGCCTTTTTCTACTGAGGTAGAGAAACACAACAGCACGCCCCGAAATATGATCCATATATACAAAATCAGCCTATAATGTTCCCAACTCTGGGACACAGGCCTACTCTCAGTCAGAGGGAATGAACCGTAATCTACACGTAAGCGGGCCCGGTGCGGATTAGGAGAAGTCACATGCCTTGCCTGTAGGAGATGCCGGTTACCTTACAATGATTTCCTTTACCATTTTGAGAGCAATGGTCATGAAATAATTTACACAAAATAAAGTGCCTGACGGGGTTCGAACCCATGATCTACAACTAGTAAGTCGCGGCCGATACCACTAGGCTACCGCTGTTTTTCTTGGTTTTCGTACATATCTAAATTAAAATTGCGTAACAGGTTTTACATCAAAACCTGTAAGTTTTAATAGGTTTTGCTAAATCATTGAAACATTGGTTTGAACTTTTCATCTGATCTACAACGTAAATAACGCAATGAACCTTGGTGACCCATCAAGATGTCACCAGCCGTTCGGTCCAAACGATCCCAACTAGTAGCAATCATTTGACAAGTATATATGTGTTCGCTAATTAGGGGGCAGGTTGTACACGATCGCCGATTACGTGAATACGCATCTGATTTTTCTATTAAAACCTATGTCGCATATGGCCTGAAATACATAACAAATGTAATGAGAAGCAAAATGTCTAACAGTTCTATCGAAACAATGCCAAATGCCGAAAAAGGCTATATGACTGAAGACTGTTTTGAAAATCATGATGACCAAATAGCATAAAACCCATACAAACAGTATCATTCAAGATTGATGATACCGCTGGTTTCATTATCTTCATTGTGTTCTCACGTCTGCGTGATTTCTAAGAAAAGAAAAAACATTGACTTCATCTAAAAAAGATTGAGCACCATTGGCACTGTGAGACACGTAAAATTGCCATTAAAATGCTTCCATTGTTATCAACAATTTCATCTTCACGCTCTTTTTGCTTTAGAGGATGTGTTATTTTAGGAGCTAAGTACAATGTTGACAAATCTCTCGGCTCTTGTACACGCGGGTGGCTAACTATGTTGTATGTATGATATTATATTGTAACAAGACGTAGAACGATTCTCGCAAACACTATGTTGTGGTAGATACATATTCTTAAACCACGTGTATTCCCCGAAAGGATAGGTGGAATACCGGCGCTGAGACGTTTACTTTTGAATATCGAAACATTATGCCGAGATAGGAGCATTTCGACCTATTTTATAGATTAGGTGTACAAAATTTTCGCCGTTTAAGAAATGATGTCCTCTCTAAGATGTTACGTTGGAATTGTCAGATATAAAATGTGATATCGAAAGTTCGGATATCTGGTAAAAACATAGACTTAGAATATTAGTGACTCTGTATCAGTATCACATCTTTATTTTTGTGCTAAAGACAAGTTTTGTGCCGAATAAGCGTCATTTGCGGTAACTTTTGTTACTTCTTTAATTTCAAGAAGTCTGCTGCTGAGGCCCAACGATTGCTTGTAGAAGCTTATGGTGAAACTGCTTTAAGTGAAAGTTCAGAGAGACGCAGTTTCAAAAGTTTAGAAACTGTGTAGTTTAAGACCGAAATCTTACGAAGACATGGAATTGAAAGCATCAATAATGTTTTAAGGAAAATTGAAGGAAGACGAAAAACGCGCCTATTGCTTCTCCAAATATGACAAAATTATTCTCCTATATGATAATGTTCGTAAAAATGTTCATAAAACGGCGGAAGCTTATTTTTATACCTTTTGATTTGTTTTTTTTTTTTTACTGTATTTAATTTAGTTTAGTTTTATGATCTTCCTTTATGAGTCACGATCAATACTTTTCTTTCTTGCCTTATTAAATAAATACCTTTATCTCCACCGACATTTTGAAAGTTCAGTTTTCAAGTGCTATATGATTGAACCAAGGCTATTTTTCATCAGAGGATAATTCTCGCAATATAAAATGTTCAAAATCTAATCACGAACTCATCGCGGCGACAAACAAATATCAAATCCTTTTTTTTTATTATAATTATGAACTAGTGCTTGGCCACAATCCCGCCTGATGGTAAGCAGTGATGCAATCGTTGATAGTAATGCGCGCTAATTTATTAAAAGCCTATTCAATCAAAAAAACTAAGTGGATAGGAAATGGGAGTGGGATGGCGAAGTGGGTTGGTGGTGAGCGAGGTGATGCAATGTTAAAACCAAAAACACGACCAACGATGCTGCGCCATAGGACGATTGATCTGGAGACCCTCCACGACACAACTCCTGACACAATAACATTTGGCACGTCGTACCCGGCACACATCGCAACACAACTGCTCAGACCCGTCCTCCGTACGGCTTCACCAGACATTATAGCAAAACACGACGAATCGCTTGGCAGCAAGACTTTGTCTGATGGGTGGTAACTTCTGCCGGCAGCCGATATTATGGCCTACCACCGAGATTGTCAAAATGTAGGGAAATCAGAAGTATTTTTTCAAAGAATGAGATCAAATCCAGGTTTTGAATGTACTTAAAATTACGAATATTACCCCTCTGATCTCAATCTAATTCTATCAAAACATACCCCTAATTTCTCTACATTTTGATAAGTTTTTCACATTTGGTTATAGCCGAGATGCCAACGTGACTAGATTTTTAAGGATTTAAATTACGGGGATTGACCTCTGGGCTCAAAAGCAGAGGTCAGCTGGCTATTAGTTTACAGATAGAAAAACTCGAGACTGCAAGTAGGTACATAGATTTATACAACATTATTTTTGTTTATGCGGAACCCGAAACACGTGTCCAGTATTTTTAAGTAAAGTATGTATGTACAAAATTTCAAAAAGATGTCATGAATGACCACAAAGTTATGAGCTTGTTATCCTACTGAGCTGTCCTAACAAAAATATGGTCCACGCTCCGCTCAGGCTGACGAACGGTGCGTTGACCTCTGGCAACAGCTTTTGCGCGAGCGCGGAGTACTATGATCTGTCATACGCGCTCGGTAACCACACTGCAACAATTGGTAAATGTATTTGGGAAAAAAATATAACATTGTGTAAAAATGATTGAATTCCATTCAGTTGCTTTTCTGAAGAAACTATATTCAGGTTTTGATGAACAAAAAATAACCTCATATATTATTATTCACAATCAACTAGCAACCCGTTTCTAATTTTCACGAACAGTTGCCACGACTTAACATCGACTATAGTGAATGTTCTGTGGTAACACAGATAGAAAAGAAAAGCGACTTTCATTTATAACACACTGGAGACATCTATGGGACTTCGTTTGCGTAACATATCTAATCCCGCCATGGCCCATTCAACTCATCCCATCGCGTCACCAACCAGTAGGTATATTCCTTCGTTTTTACTTAGCATTATTTCTAACTTCTTCTCTTTTTGCTTGGCTCTTAAGCACGTAATTCTAATGAAAATACTGCTAACCCAAAAGCAATTGTTTTTTAGATTTATTGTTTTATAAGTAGATAAATACTGTATTCAACCTTATTTGTACTTAAATGTATAGAACAACATCCATCAAAATTATAAAAAAAAACACCAATTTACCAAAAACGTATTTTAATAAGACAATTTGTTGATTTGATCAAGTTTATCATACATGGACTTGTCAATATTGAACACGAAAATTAACATGTATTGGTACAACTCAATCTTCAAGCAATCAATTATAAGTTGATCAATAAAATTCTTGATAAAGACTGACATTTGTTTTTGTAGTAGAATAAATAAAGTATGACTTTTGTAAACAAATTTATACTCTTTACTTGAAATTAAGAATGTTGACTTATAATTTATTTTTAATTATATTAGGGGTTAAAGTATGAATTTGCCGTTGTTGCAATAGGTTCATTGAATTAACACAGAATCTTCATGACTTAAGGTTATCGAATGAAACTTTTTTCACGTGCTTTCTATGGTATACTTCTTTAAAAAAAATTAAACCTTTGAATATCGACTTTCAATTGTTTTTGTTATTCAACTTAGACAAGAAAGATGGATACTGCGCAAATTCGGGTGATTTTTGAATACGAGCTCAGACGCGGAAGTAACACGGCAGAAACAGCCCGCAATATCAATGTTGCGTTTGGAGAGGGGTCTACTAATGAATCGATCTTCCCCATTTTTGTTCCATGATAACGCGAGACCTCATACAGCACGAGAAACCATTTTACCATTCAGGAACTGTAGTTGGAAACCATTCGTCATCCTTCGTATTAGCCAAACCTTGGTCCATTGGACTACCATTTTTTTCGTGATTTGGACAATTATCTACATGACAAAAGGTTTTCTTCCCAGGAGGCAGTACAAAATGTTTTCACACAGTTTGTTCAATCTAGATCCTCAGAGTTATATCGCAAAGGCATATATAACCTTCCTATTAGATGGCAACAATGCATAGATAATAAAGATAACTATTTTGATAAAATAAAATAGTCAAAAGTTTAAAAAATAACTATTTAGATTTTGATTACAAATCGCCACTTTCATACTTTAACCCCTATTATTATCATCATCTTCTGTCCAGCCGTTTTAGTCTATCCTAATATAAATAAAGAAGTAAAGTTTGGTGGGATGAGAAATCATCGAATGACATTTCCCGCTCTGGGCGGAGCTGAAGGGCGTGACAGACTTACTTGACTTGACTTTTACTTTTGCGGGGATCGAACCAGCGCCTCCTTGCGCAACGGCCGTGTTCGCTACCGCTACGCCACACAGGCTGTTAGTGGCAGTCCTAAAGAAGGTATGTAGCTAAAACATCAGCTACCTTCTTAAAATTGTCCATCCAGCAAGCTGGGGGGAATAACACACTACAGGAATCATCAGCTCCGCCGGCCATCCACATTTCCTTCAATAAACGTAGACATTCTACTACATATGCGTCTGCATCACAACATTCTTAATAAATATTTTTTTACTATTTACAATGCGTAAGGAATATCATATCGTTTGATATATCGGTTGTTTGCTTAGTAAACAAATTAAGTCTGACGGGGTCTGTGACGCGAGAATGTTGTTGCTTTAACCCGCTTAAGTAGAATAATCATTCGTAAAACAAATAATTATATGTACAATATAATATAAATAACAATAACCTTTTGAAAAATGAATATAAAACTGTTGGGTAAGTATACTCTTTTCAATTTTAATTCTGTTCATAAGCTTAAAGAATAATACAGAATAATATTCAAGTATTTTGTTTTCCATTTCTCTCTGTTTTAGGCAAGACTTAGACAAAAACAATTCTCTTTTCCATTATTGTTATTGTAATAGAATCAATTAAACAGTTGTTCAGTTGGATACCCACATAAAACAACTAATGAATGACCTTGAAGGGTAGCTAATCTTTTCAGGACATGAACTATTTCTTAACTGAGATTCAGATTCGCGTGTGTTACGCATTTAGGGTTTGCTAACACTGGACGAACCTATGTCTAAATAAAATTAAATAGCGTAAATATACGCTTTCATTTAGGTGCTATAAATGTTAGTGAAAACAGACGGTTTTCTTTTATACAGCAAACAGAAAAGATTTACTGAATTTTCATTCAGTAAAAAAGTTGTCTGCTGTTTAAGACACATTAGACATAGGGCATTGATCCGATTTATAAGAGGTAGAGCAAAGTATTACAAAACAAACAGGACCTTTGAATCCGTAACACACTTTGAAGGTATGAGGGACACTCATTCTCCATGGAAAAGGGAGGATCCTCCTGCCAGACAGAGATTGTCTGGCGGGTAGTTACCCTAACGGTTTGGAAGTTATACATATATAACGTGATGGTGGTAGGTCATAACATCGGCCGCCGGCAGAAGTTACTACCCACCAGACAAAGCCTTGCCGCCAAGCGACTTGTCGTGTTCATGTTGTCTGGTGAAGCCGTACGGAGGACGGGTCTGAGCAGTTGTGTTGCGATGTGTGCCGGGTACGATGCGCCTAATGTTGTGTTGGGAGTTTGGTCGTGGAGGGTCTTCAGAATCTAAAGCTGAAGAGTTTGAACGCGCTAATCTCAGGAACTACTGGTCCGTAAATTATTCTGATTAAATCTCTGGTAAATTCTTTTTGCATTGGATAGCACATTAGTCCAGGAAGGCTTTAGGCTATATAACATCACGCTGCGACCAATAGGAGCGGAGCATAACTAACTCCTAACTCCACGCGAACGAAGTCGCTGGCGGTCGCTAGTTGATAATAATTTCTGTTTTTTTTCTTTGTTATTAACTAGTCATAACATTTTCCATTAAACTTGCACGCTTTGAACTGTAGTAATTACCATGTGTTAAGTAAATTATACTACATTTTATTTTAACACTTACAGCTGAATTTGAGGACAGATCTGAGCAGTTGTGTTGCGATGTGTGCCGGGTACGATGCGCCTAATGTTGTTGTGTCGGGAGTTTGGTCGTGGACGGTCTCCAGATCAATCTCCATTTGGCGCAGCATCGTTGGTCGTGTGGTTGGGTTTAACATTGCATCACCTCGCTCAACTGCCGTCTTCCTTCCTATTCGCTCAGTTTTTCTGAGTGAATAGGCTCGTAATAAACTAGTGCGCTTTGCCATCAACGATCGCATCACTGCTTACCATCAGGCGGGATTGCGGTCAAGCGCTAGTTTATAATTATTAAAAAGAAAAAAAAATAGTTGTCACAAGCTGACAAATCACTGAAATTTCGCATTGTATCAACACACCTTGTTTGGAACAATACAACCGAGCAGCTCAGCACTTTAGCTTTCGTGCAATCGTATAAAACTAATACATATTTATTTATTTATTTTATTAGGTTCACCAACAATTGATTACACAACAACAATCAAATAATACATTCCCAAAGGTAAAATAACAGTGCATCAATTACTTATAGGTAAACACAACATGCATAAAAAAAATGAATTATGGAGATAAGCTAACTTACTTAATAATAAGCGCTAATATTGATAATTTTATAACATTGGTACAAAATTCCGAATAAAAATTAAAAAAGCAAAATTGTGGTTTTTTAAATTATAACATTACTAGAATTGAGTGAATTAAGTAACATTAAGTAAATTCATATTTTTTTAACAATTATATGAGAATACATATAATTATTAAAGTCAGTACGTGTTGGGCCGTCAACTGCGTAACTCTAACGACCATACCCAAACCATTCAAACCATAGTTTGGATTAAACCAACATAGCTTTCTCATTTATAATCATTATTTTTGTCTCAATCTCTACAGTCGTATCATTGAAACCGAATCAATATCAAACCATAACCGTCGATTAAACCGAAACCATAATTCAATCTAGAAGGTTGGTATCGCGTAGAAAGGTAACCAAACTTCTACACACCTCTTTGTGGACCATCTTATTACCTCTGGCAAAGAATCAATGCGAAGCTAAACTATAGACACATAAATATCTAAAATCAACAATATTTTATTCAATAGTAACAAAAACTACATGAGAAATTTACATTTACCCTCGGCATCGAAATGCACGACGACTACATCAATGTGGGTCGAAGTCCAAAGTCCGGACTTCATTTACATTTCAATATCAAACGGCCCAGTTTATGCAAATTATTCTGGACCTTGAATAGACCTCGAATATTGCCATAGATTCACAGGGCACGTAATGACACTTCTTGTTTGAATTGGTATGTATTTAAATCAACCTCTAATAATTGCCATTTTGCGTTGCTAAAACCTTTATTGAACCCTATACTATAACTAGTGCTTGACCGCAACCCCGCGGCCCGCCTGATGGTAAGCAGTGATATAATCGTTGATAGTAAAGCGCGCTAGTTTATTAAGGGCCTATTCACTCTTGAAAACACTTAAATTGTGGTCAAACAGAAAGACCGCCACTGGTAAATAGTTCCAGTCTTTCGATTTAGACGGTATAAAAGACAAAGAGAATCGCTTCTTCCGGATCATAGTGGTGTCAACAACGTAAGGGTGGATACTCGCCGTACGACGGGTCGTCCGATGATGGAACGGAGATGGAGGAATGAAATCATGCAATTCCCGCGCACATTCTCCAAATTATATGCTTAAAAACATCGACAGGCTGGCTACTCTACGCCAGTGCCCAGGCTTTGGATAACACCTCTGTAAAACTGTGTTTCTGACTCTGATTAATTTTATTTTGGGTTCCGAAATATCATAAAACTGCGATCAACTTGGATGAAGCGTCCGCTGAATATTACCGCAGCACTACTCTATATGTGCGTTTGTTTTTAGTTCTGACATCATTTTTGTTCCATTTGATGGCCTCCACCTTGACGAAAGGGGGCGGAGGAGTCTGTCAGACCATTACTGACAAAAAATTACCGCAATGTTCCATCTCACATCTACGCTGGAGATCGCGGTAACGTATTCTACCACAATCCGTCCCAAAAACCTAACCTAACTTAACCCACTTAGTCCCGTTGACCTAGCCCACTTACTAAGACCAATTTGGCTTATGCATGGCTGGTCACAGTTCTAAACGAACCTAATCCGTTCGGTATACAAAGAACAACAAAGAACATACAAAGTACGCATAAGTACGTAAGAGCAAAAAGTTTTTAGAGGAATATTAGATTTAGATTTCAAACAGTGTTCGACTTAAGAAGGTCAATAAATTGAGAGCGATAGTAGTAATAAAATAAACTTCAACTATGTTAATGACACAGTTTAAACAACAACTATACAGAAACATTTAAATATTGCTCCTTTAAATTAGTTATGGTCGATAATGCAACGGATGCTCTATTTTTCGCCCCGAAATTTGCATGTTATTGAAGTTTATAAATTGAAGTAGGGTCTCTTGGGAACACCACAATAGCGGCGGTAAGTCTTCTCTTTGAGGAGTAGCGAGATAGGTGCTACGGTGCCCTCGCTTTCCGTCTGACGAAGGTCGTCACCGGACACGGCTGTTTCGTGAGGTTCCTATTCCGGATAAAGTGGGAGGAAACGCCAAATTGTCACCATTGTGCGGATTGCCCTGAGGATATATGGATGACAGCACAGTTATGGAGAGATACCTGCCGGAAGCTCGGGCTAGTAAGGAGTCAATCCGGTCCGAAAGAGAGGCTATGGTAGAGCATACAAGTGTTGCCCTACAGGCAGTCTCCGAATGGGGCAAAGCCAATCTTGTAACATTCAATGCCGCCAAAACACAGGCGTGTCTTTTCACCACCAAAAGGAGCCCGTTCACCTTGGCTCGTACTTTTCAGAATGTATCCTTGGAGTGCACCGACCGCATTCAGATTTTGGGAGTTGAGATTTCCTCAAACCTATACTTTGGGCGGTGCATTGAGTCCAAGGCCAAGGTGGACAAAGTGGCCAAGAAAACTTGGGGTCATCGCAAAGGTCCGGCGGTATTTCACACCAAGGCAGCTTCACTCACAGGTCAACTCGTGTGTGGAGTACTGTAGCCCCATTTGGGCCGATGCTGCGAAATGTTAGCTGGCTATTTTGGATTCAGTGGAGGAGCGTGCGAAGAGGCTAATTGGTGACCCAGATTTAACTCGAAATAGTCTGCAAAGCCTGGAGCACAGGCGTAGAGTAGCCAGCCTTTCGGTCTTCTATAGGATTCATTCTGGCGAGTGTGCAAGGGAATTGCATGATTTATTGCCCCCATCCTCCTTCCATCATCGGACCACCCGCCGTACGGCGACTCTTTACCCTTACGTTTTAAACACAACTACAAAGCGTTTCGCTTCTTCTTTTGTACCGCGTACATCGAGGGACTGGAACAATTTGCCGGCGGCGGTGTTTCCGTCACACTACAATTTGAGTGTCTTCAAGACTAGAGTGAATAGGGTCTTAATAAACTAGCGCGCTTTACCATCAATGATCGCATCACTGCTTACCATCAGGTGGGACTGCGGTCAAGCGGTAGTTTATTATTTACAAAATTAAAATAAAAATAAAAGTCTGACACGTCCTTCCATTACACCCAGAGCGTGAGAGGTCATTTAAATCAATATCCCGTGCACATAAAAAAGTAGGGACTCTATGGATATATACAACTCACAATAAACTATGATTCTGCTAAAAACTTAAACATTAAAGGGGATTTTCGACACCCAAATGGTATTGGACCAAACATAGGAGTTGTCATTAATTCGAACCCAAGCGATCAAAACGGCGAACGAAAACTTTGTGAAGAAATAAGTATAAGCAACTATAAGAACCGAAAATTGTAAAACATGTGGCATTTACCACTCTGCACTGGCTCTGGATTATGACTGTCTCTCAAAGCGAAAAGGCCTATGTCTCAGCCAGACATTATAGGGTTACGCTAAAGGAATTGAGTTCTTTTCCGAAAACAAAAGTAACTTTATAGACTGTGAAAGAAATTTATAATTTTCTAGAAATATACAAATAACAACAGACACTAGAACAGAAAGCCTCATCAGAATGTGCTTTTCTAGGCGTTTGTGTTGTTTGTACCTCGTCATGGAAGGGACTTTTGGTCAAAGGCTATATATAGTATTTACGGACAATTGCCACATATGCACTGTGCCTTAGTACAGCGCATGCAAAGTATACTGATATAGTCATTTGAAAAAAAAGGCATAAGTTTTTTACTAATACCACACACATATGTATTATGCATATATATTATTATATAATATTCTGACCAACCCGCATTGGGCCCGCGTACCATATTACAGCTGTCCCTTTCACCGAGAGGGGGGCTAATTATATAATATATTATTCTGTAAGGTGATGGTAGATTTTATTTTTTATTCTGGATAGTGATTTATATTTTATAGGCATACATGCTAATAAAATATTTTTTTAAGGCATTTCATTTTCTTTTAGTTTTGCTACCTTCCAAAAAAAGGTGACATTAATTTATGGCGAATAAACACACAGACCCTCACTGGACGAAAACAAAAGCAGCTGACAAAATCTTTTTTTTTTTTCTTCAAACTTTATCCCTTTTTTTGAGTCAATACCACAGGTTGAAGAAATTTGACATGAAATCGTTGATGCGCTGTAAGAAACGTATGTTAGTTAGGAGTGAAGTTTTTGTTCTGTGACACTTGGGTGAAAGTCACAATTGTTAGATAGAATGTTTTGTCCTAATATTTTCATTTCGGGACGAAGGGAGGTTTCGTTTGCACACGTTCTTGTTTATATTCCGCTGAATTCGGGCGTTATTAGGCAGCGTGAATAGAACCACTATGTACATATGTACATATGTTACACTTTTTCATATAGAGCAAAAGTGACCCATTAGTTACATACGTCTGCAACTTGTCAGTCGGTGATTCACATTTACACAGGCGCTTTACTTAAATTCACTGAAATACAATGACCACATACCAATCATTTAAAAAAAGAGTGTTGTAATAATCGAAATTAAAAGAGTACTTGATTCATAATCGATAATCGTTTATGGACTAATACAATTTGATGGTACGCTTTCGCATTCGGTTGTCGACTATTGATGTTTTTGTGAACATTTTAACGTCATCCTCTCGATTCCTCTCTTCCAACTTACGGTCCGATGCGTCAAGTATTCTGTAGAAACCATAAATAATATTGGAAAATAAAAACGTCAACATTAATCACTCAGCCTAGTTTTTTCCCCTAGATGAGTGTCATGCGCATTTTTCCTTGGATTTTTAAAATTATTTATAGTGTCGTTTACTAAATCAAAGCGAGTGATTTATGTAGTAAAAAGTGCATTCAGTAAATAATTCATAAAGAACATGGAAATATCGCAGCATAGTGACTTTGCCTCAAACCTCCCTCATAGACGGTTCCCGTGGCCGTCTTTTTCAACTGACACTGTTGATATCCGCCCTTATTGTGAAATAAAATTTTCAAAGAATTTCTATAGTTTGTTACACGTATTATTGTCAAAATGGTGGTATCAATTCCACAGAGGCCATTGGCCATTGACAGGCATTGATCAAGAGTTGAGGTTGAATCTCACCTTGAAAAAAGAAGACGAAGAAGTTTTTTCCACGATTTGGGATCATCTTTCATTCTCACCTGATGGAGCTAGAATACTATTTTATACAGTATGTTAAGAAAACCCCGTCCGACCCATAAGGATAATAAAGGTTAGGTAAACACATGACCAAATATAATATAAAATTTTACGTAATCATCATAGTACCAATACAAATGAATTTTGAAATAATCTTTTTTCCCGCGAATTAATTCCAACTTCCCCGAAATTTGGTAATTTTTAAAAAAGTGACAACACCGGTATTATTATGAGCGAATAGCGATGCGACCACGTGCCGCGTGCCCTGCCACCCGCCGCCCGCGGAAGGGTGCTCAACGCACATTTATTAAGTTACCTCTTTTTGCGAAAAAATATTTATTTTTTAGGGGGATTTTTTTTTTTTATGTTTAGCCCGGTTTTGTATCCATTAGTAGAATCAGTTATCGATACCTAACAACACCTTCACGGGTCGGACAGAGTTTTCTTAACATACTGTATTAAGCAACTGCCTATTCGACCTACACAATATGGTTACCTAGTCAAATACCTTTTGCTAAGACTAGTTGTCAGACTTTTGGGCATCTGGCCACCCATAACGACTTTCAAGGATTTACGAAAGACAGCCACGACTGTCATCACCATCTTACCGCACTTTCCGAAGCATAGACAGAATTCGAAAGTCACCCATCCATAAACCGACCGAAGCAAGCTTAGCTTAACCTTCAAACGTCCCGTGCGGATGTAATTACTTAGCCACTAGCTCGGACGGAACTAAAAACCTTAAAGAAAAAAAAAATAAGTTTTCAGTATTATTAAAACTGTTATTTTAAGCTCACTGAAAGTGAAATTAAGCCTTGGAGTAAACGGTCCAAAGGGAAAATGCACGTTTGGCAGATGGATTGATGATCGCCTTTTTTAGAAGACTTTGCTTCTCATTATTTTCACAAAATCCTCCTGATCCGTATACTTAATTTTCGTTTTAAATTATTCTTAAGTTTTTTTTTTTTTGTAATCTATAGCAACGGACTAGCTTGCAGAGTTTTTTTAAGTGAAAACTGCGTTAACGACATTGAGCACTTTTGTTGGATGGGGAAAACGCATTGAATTCGCGTGAGTATGACCGTGCCTCGACCATGCCTCATGTGGTACCGGGCTTAGAATAGTACCAATCCATATCCTCCCGTGGGTGTCGTGAGAGGCGACTAAGGTATCTCTTACCAGAGAAGCAGGCAGCAGCGCTTCTCCTGTGGCATATCAAACTACTGCGATCCCCAACCTACCTGCCAAACATAGGGACTATGGCAAACCCCCCTCCTCAAATATAATGAAAGCCTTGGCTTTTGTCCAGCGGTGGACCTCTATAGCCTAGTTTCATCATCATCATTATCAATCTTTTATCGTCCCACTGCTGGGCACAGGTCTCCTCTCATACAGAAAAGGATTGAGCGTAATCACCACGCTTGCTCAATGCGGGTTAGCGATTTCAGACTTAAAGTCCAGGTTTCCTCAAGATGTTTTCCTTCACCTTCAGTCATTGGTGTCCATTATATACTTAGAAAGTACATATAACTTTAGAAAAGTTACATTGGTACTTGCCTGACCTGGAATCGAACCCGCGCTCTCATACTTGAGAGGCTGGTGTTTTAACCACTAAGCCACCACGACTTCACTAAGCCACCACGACTTCGACTTCGACTTTTATATTATAGCCTAGTTTATTAAGAGCCTATTTACTCGAAAAAACTGAGTGAAAAGGAAGGAAGACGGCAGTAAAACTGTAGTCATCTTTGATAACTTCTTTCGTTATTGCCATCGCAACTACCTCGCAGATGTAGGAATATAAGAAGGTTATATGCGACGGCACAGTTGTCGTAGTGATGAACCCCCTTATTCATAAACGCTGCTTAAAATTAACTAGTGATTAGCGATGCTTTAACCATACATTTTAGACCTTTTAACGTTACATAACTATAATCATCCTTTCTGAATAAACACTACAGGGTTTAAGGGGTTTATTCATAAACGATGATTAAAGTTAAGTGACGTGCAAACGTCTAAAATGTATGTTTAAACAATCGCTAATCACTAGTTAACTTTAAGCAGCGTTTTTGAATAAGGGGGTAAATGTTTACCCGGGAGGCCAACAGTGGCGGGCCGGCACCGATTGGGGGCTGCGAAAGTGTTCGTTCTCGCAACCCCCGGTGTAGGGGTGAGATGAAACACCGGGGCGATCCCGCCGCTCACTGCAGGGCGGCGGACATCCATGAAGATTATAAAACCCAAAAAAAGTGGTTAAATGTTTCACTACTGCACTGCGTATCGCAGTCGATTCCCACACGGAACAAATATTTGTATAACCTACAAGTCATTGTTCTGGGTCTGGTTGTTCGTATATGTGAGTTTATATGTTTGTAAAGGTACCCACGATACAGGAAGAATTCCTAGTGTGGGCAGTGTTTAAAAAAATTAATATACAATATGTAAAGAAAACCCTGTCCCATCCGTAAAGGTATTGTTAGGTATCGATAACTGATTCTACTAATGGATACAAAGCCGGGCTAAACTTAAAAAAAATCCCCTAAAAAAAAAATATTATTTCGCAAAAAGAGGTAACTTAATACATGTGCGGTAGGCAACCCTTCCGCGGGCGGCGGGGGGCAGGGCAGTTTTAAAAATACCAAATTTCGGGGAAGTTGGAATTAATTCGCGGGAAAAAAAGATTATTTCAAAATCCATTAGTATTGTTACTATGATTATTATGTAAAATTTTATATTATATTTGGTCATGTGTTTACCTAACCTTTATTATCCTTATGGGTCGGACGGGGTTTTCTTTACATATTGTATATGTAGAAGCATAGGGTTATCTGTGTCAACCTTTATCATGGTTAGGCAAAGTTATGTGAAAACCAAAAAAATATCTAAAAATTTATTTAAACACCTTTTCATCGACCTCAACTTGACGCGTTTCAAAACTGTAACTCAAATATCACCCCCGTATTATTCCTAAAGTGACAGCATCATAAAATATTCATGCTCCGACGACGCACATTTATCATTTAACTAAAGTGATGTGAAAACAAGTGGGCTCCAAATTGTAGGTTTAGGTTAAAGCTTAAACAGTTGTATTAACTTTAGTTGTGACAGTGCTTACAAGGTAGTTAAAATGAAAGGTACTGATTTTGGTGGGAAGCTTTTTGGTATGAGACATTTATTTTTAAATCTCTGTTAATGATCCGGAACTGAGGTAGATTTTAAGGTCAAACAGAACGCGAAAAGTCTTATATTAGGGCCCCAGCACGAACGCGTGACTTTAACGTAAAGTATTTTGAACATTTTTTGAATTAGAAATCATTGTTTCTCATCTAATGTTTAGGATTAGTTTCATTATGATGCCTGGGTAGTGGTGTGGTATAGGTAGGCCATACAACCTTGGTAGGACTTGCCAAAATGCAGGCAAAGTTTCAGAGCAGGGTAGAATAGAATAGAATAGAATAGAATACTCCTTATTATGTTCACCATATAGATTACAGAAACATACATAAAAATATTTTACAAAGGGTGACACAATAGGCGGTCTTATCGCTAAGAGCAATCTTTTACAGACAACCTTTGGATGGAATGCCAAGGGGAAGGTGAGAGAAATAATGTAGGTAGTCTACAATGTACTATTTACGTAGATCATATAATAAATGTGTAGATTAAGTGTATCATACTACAATATGAATATTTGCACTGGTCTG
Organism: Sesamia inferens; assembly: GCA_037179545.1. NCBI lineage: Eukaryota > Metazoa > Arthropoda > Insecta > Lepidoptera > Noctuidae > Sesamia > Sesamia inferens. Next base: position 11,586,635 of record CM073922.1, read on the forward strand.
GTCGTGCCTCGGAAAGCACGTTAAGCCGTTGGTCCCGGTTGCCATACGAACATCTAGTGGCAGTCGTTACGGGTTGTTGGAGCCCTCAAAAATCAAACATCTGGTCTAACTGCAATGCTTAGATATCGCCTTCGGGTTGTGGAGGTCAGACGGCAGTCGCTTCACGGAAAATATCGAAGTTTAGCCAAAATCAGCAGTTAGACTGGTAAAGCGCGCCCCAGACTCCTAAGCTGAAAAGCTACGGATGCGACTGGGATTAACGCTGAGATGATGATGATACTAGTCTAATAAATCTCCGTCAAGGATGCAGAAACAAAAATTCGAGAGGAACTTCATTTGTACTAAGAGCGGAAGAAGTCTAAGTTTGTGGCTCAGCTAATGGTAGACATAGATTCTATTATATGTAAAACGAGAATTTTAAATATTGTTCAACCTTACATTATATTTACATGGTGAGTTCGTGCTGGGGTGCTGGGAGTTGTGACAAAAAATATAAGAAGCTAATGACTCGTTAGATCTAAGGACAAGTGTTTTTAAATGATGATCAAATCGTTTAAGCTCAGAGCAGTGATGGCCTAATGGTATTTGCCGCGACTTACAAGATGTAGGTCATAGATTCGAAGGCTGACAGGCATTTAACTTTGTGTAATTTTGTTTTATTTTTATTTTTTTAATAATTATAAACTAGCGCTCGACCACAATGCCGCCAAATGGTAAGCAGTGATGCGATCGTTGACGGTAAAGCGCGCTAGTTTATTAAGAGTCTATTCACTCAGAAAAACTGAGCGAATAGGAAGGAAGACGGTAGTTGAGCAAGGTGATGCAATGTTAAACCCAACAACACGACCAACGATGCTGCGCCAAAGGGAGATTGATCTGAAGACCCTCCACGACCAAACTCCCAACACAACAACATATTTTCGCATCGTACCCGGCACATAACGCAACACAACTGCTCAAACCAGTTCTCCGTACGGCTTCACCAGACATCATGCCGGAACACGACAAATCGCTTGGCGGCAAGACTTTGTCTGGTGGGTGGTAACTTCTGCCGGCGGCCGATGTTATGGCCTACCACCGAGAAATTTTATCCGAGATATTTCATCACCACTGCTCTCAAAACGGTGAAGGAAAACATCATGAGGAAACCGGCATGTTCTTGGAGCAAAACTTCGAAGACATGTGACATCTACCAATCCGCAGTGGGTCAGCGTGGTATATTATGTCCCACTCCCTCTCAACGAAGAGGAGGCCTGTGTTCCATAGTGGGAAGATTATAGGCTCATTCAAAATCAAAAAAAAATCAAAATCAAAGCATTTATTTCAAATAAACCAGTTACAGGCACTTTTGAATTGTCAGAAGGTCGGTCAGTCAGTAAGGTGAAGCTAGTCGCCCATTCCAAAGAGTAGGTACCTATGGAGAAGAACGGGCAAGAAACTCCATGGACACTCTTTTAAATTATCAAGCTATTGATACAAATATTTGATTACATCATTCATTTTGCAATCAATCGTGTGATAACGATGCAGAAACATATTGTACGCTGAGAGCGTCCATTATGGAAAAAAAAACAACAATTCAGAATTTAAAATACGCCGTAGCAGCTAAGAGATGACCAGTCCCCTCTGACGGCGTCCGTTCACGAACATGACGTATGGATCAGCATCATTCAGCTCAACCATATTGAAGGGAACCTAATGACCCAACACACACGTCACCACCAGCGAGACATTTGAGTGAGCATGACATACTCTCAACAGCCATAGCACAATCAAGTCAATAAAAGACTAACCCAACAAATAGATGCTTTACAGCAAGTAGATCGTGCTCACACGATACACATTACGATATGTATGTAAACAGTTCTCATTCCACATTCGTAATTCTAGTATTTCGGACATTCGAAACTTACCCATTAAACGATTTAAAAAGTATATAAAGGCAAAACTTTGCAAAAAGGGGTATTATAAAATCACAGATTATTTAGAACACAAAAAAGCTTGGGACTGAGCTGTTCGCTCTGATAAGCATTGTTATTAGCAATATGCGTAATTATAAGGTAAATTATTGTAAACATTCTCATTTTTAATGTCTGGACTTGTAAAAAGACGATGATCCCTGAGTTTGTTTCGGCTATTTCTTCTCAGAGGTAGTCAGTTAGGAAATGCAGGCTTCATCTAATTAAAAAAAAAAAAAAACATGACGTGTAAAAGTGATCGGTGATCCTACTTCCTTAATAAACAATTTCATTTCTCAAAAAAGGAGTATTTCAAATACCAGTTTGCTGTAGAAATAACGACCCAAGAAAAGAGCCAATCTAATTATTAAAAATGGTAATTTATTTACAGAACTATCGAAGGAATTAGAAATAATCAATTTCAGAGTTCTGCAAGAGAATCAGTTGGATAAGTATGCATTTAACTGTTCCATATAGTTTTTTACTTGAAACTTTATACCTAATGTTTAATTCCTTTATTTTTTTATTTATTTGCAGTGGAAACAAAGAGAGAAGTACTAAGCATTGGATCCGGGATGATCGTAAGTCATTTTTAATGTTGATTTGATAAAACTAGGATTTTCTAAAGACTAACTTTACTTTACTGTGAGGATCGTCAAGCCTCATATTGTCAAAGAACACCTTTAATAGGTATGTATCCAAGGTATGAAAATCAAAAAAAATAAATAGTCCGTCTTGTAGAAAATAAAAAAAATTAAGACCCGTATTTTTTATTTTGTCGAAATTACCAAAAACAACTGAGATATAGCGTATTAAAGTTACGGAGTGAGGGCTAATTACGTCACGCCGTCGTATATTTTGTACCACTGCGTGACGTCATGGGACATTTCAAATCAACATATCTTCCTAAGTATTTGAATGAAAGAAAAAATAAAAAATACGTGTTCAATATTTTTTATAAATCTATTTGATGGACATTAAATTATTTTTTAGAATACAACCCAATTTACGAATTAACCATTGGTCGACCAAAACAAAAGTGTAATAATTATTTATGAAGAACTAGCTTTTCGCCTGCGGCTTCGCCCGCGTGGAATTCAGCTATATCGCGCTTTTTAGATTTCCCTCGGGATAAAAAAATACCCTATTATTTAATCCGGACTTCTAACTTTACATTAGCAAAATTTCAAAGCAATCGGTTCAGTAGTTACGGCGTGAAAGCGGAACAAATAAACAAACAAACTCACTTTTAATATTAGTAAGAAAATAAGGATGATGGTGGTATTAAAAAATAAAATCTGCAAGTAACATGTCCGCACCACTTTTTGAAATACTTGAAAAAGGACACTCTACTTTCAGATTATTACTTTTGGTTAAAAAGTAAAAATACGTCTACCTACCAAGTTTCAAGAGTACCTATAGCTTATAGTTTCGGAAAAAAAAGGCTGTGAGATACGGACGGACACATGACGAATCTATAAGGGTTCCGTTTTTTGCCATTTGGCTACGGAACCCTAAAAACATAATCCCAAATATATTCTTCTTCTTTTCTTTCTTTTCTACTTCCTACTTTATTTTGGGATCTGATTTGGCTTATGATGATTATGAGCTCAATTTCCTTCAGCGCTTGAAACTTTTTCATGACATGTATTGCGTTAACTTTTATTTTAATTCATTTTAATATTTTATTTTTATATATCGCACCTTTAGAACAATAGACCTAATTCGAAATTTGAAGATTTCAATGTTGGCTCATACAATTACCTTGCAAGACCATCTTCATCGACTTCTAAAACAGAGACAGTTGTTCAACATTGTTGCAACAAGTTGCAAAAAGTTCAACATATTATCAACATTGAAATCGTCAAATTTCGAATTAGGTCTCTATTGTTCTAAAGGTGCGATATATAAGATACTAGCTTTCCACCCGCGGCTTCACCCGCGTTAACTTCGGTTATATCGCGCTTTTTGATTTCTCTCGGGAATATCAAATTTTTTCGGGATAAAAAGTACCCTATTATTTAATCCGGACTTCTAACTTTACATCTGCAAAATTTCAAAGCAATCGGTTCAGGAGTTACGGCGTGAAAGTGGTACAAACAAACTCACTCTCCGATGTATAATATTAGTAAGGATATATTTGGTGTACACATACAAATATTCCAGTAATCTCCCTTGGGAACTTGATAATTTTTTAGGACCAAAAGTAGCCTATGTTACTCTCCATCTTTTCAACTAACTGTATGCCAAAAATCAGGTCGATTGATTGCTTAGCTACGGCGTGAAGAAAGGAGAAACAAACACACTTTCACATTTATAATATTAGTATGGATAAGAGTAGCCTAGCATTCGGTGTTCTATAGGATGCTTTGTGGAGTCTGTGCGAGAGAATTGCATGACTTAATTCCCCCATCTCCATTCCTTCATCGGACTACCCGTCGTACGACCCTTACGTTGTTGACACCACTACGATCCGGTCGAAGCGTTTCGCCTTGTCTTTTATACCGCGTACATCGAGGGACTGGAACAAATTGCCAACGGCGGTGATTCCGTCTGACTACAATTTAAGTGGCTTCAAGGCTAAGACGAATAGGCTCTTAATAAACTAGAGCGTTTTACCATAAACGATCGCTTCACTGCTTACCATCAGACGGGATTGCCAAGCACTAGTTTGTAATTATTAAAAAAAAATATCCAGCTCATAAAAATACTCAATTTTTAGCCAAACCAGACGATGACATGAAAAATGAAATTGAAGATCAGTTCCAATCGTTTCGAAAAGCGATGAGAACGGTCATAGTATGGGGTCTATGTATTGGATTGAATCCCGTGTCAGGAATTCTGCAAAAGGATGTATCGAAAATGAGGTAAAATTACAGAATAAATATGTAAATACAGAATGTTTCTCATTATAGACAAGAATATTTACTTTATGGAAAATACGTAATTATGTGCTCCAATTTGTTGTATTAAAGTTTGAAGATAAAAGGTACCGTGAAATTGTGTAATATAAAAATCAGTGTACAGTCACCAATATGTTTGTACCAACTTAGTTTTTGAATAAAATAAATTTCATTTTTTTTTTTTTAATTAGCAACTATTTGCTGAGCTCAACGAGTCAAATCATTAAAACATTCGAGGCAATTAATTGTTTATTAAGTTGACTTTCTTTATTTATTGGCTTCGCACGGTTTGTGCATTTAGTTAATGTCACGTAATTATGAATTATTCATGTCGAAAAAGACGGCCGCGTGACCCGTCTTACGAGTGAGGTTTGGGGCAAAGTCATGATGTGGCCACTATGCTGCGATATTTTACTGTTCCTTATGAACTATTTACTAAATGCACCTTTTAAATAAAAGTGCGTGATTTTACACAACACTATAAGTAAAGAATCTATTTATGAAATTTCAAAAAGATATCATGAAAAATCACAAAGTTATGAGCCTGTTATTCTACTTGGTTGTCCCAACTAAAATATGGTCAGCGCTCCGTTCGGGCGGGCGAGTGGTGCGTTAACCTGTGGCCCAAGTACCTACTATGATCTATCGTAAACTGAATTGAGCACTCGGTGACCACACTGCAACAATTTCTAAATGTATTTAGGAAAATATATAGCATGGTGTAAAAATGATTGGAATCGATTCAGTTGCTTATTCTGAACAAAATATATGCAAAAAAAATAAAAAAGAGCGTTGTATATCATATTTGATACAACTGTTATATATTGCCAATTTTCTAGCAATCATTTTTTCACATATTTCTTATAGACATTTTCGTGATAACATTAATTAATTGTGTACATTTCAGATTCACAAAATGCTCACCTATGTTTGTGTTCTCTTTAACTATGGCCATTGCTCAAATTGTTGGAACAATATTGAGTCTCCATAGAATGTGCAATCGTCATTCTAATATCGGCGGAATAGGTAAGCCTAAAAAGATATTTGTTCCAGAACTTCAACTTTGTGCATTTTTAACCACTTTCTTATAAAATTCCCAGCCTTCGTTACATTCTTCATGACGGCTTGTTGTACTACAATTTTATTCATTAAAATCGCTACAAGATGGCCGATTTTGATGAAACAGCTAGTCAATTCTCAACTCGACGAGTACATCCATCCTAAAGTTGTTAAGAAGTGCAACGTAGCCTGCGGTGTGTTTCTGGGAATGGCGTTACGTAAGTTCTTACAATTTTCTGGCTATGCTTCGTAATGGGGAAGGTATATAATATTTTGACATGTGAATAAAAAGAAATATCATCATCATCAACCTTTTTATCGGCCCACTGCTGGGCACAGGTCTCCTCTCATACAGAGAAGGATTGAGCGTAATCACCACGCTTGCTCAAGGCGGGTTCGCGATTTCAGACTTAAAGTCTAGGTTTCCTCAAGATGTTTTCCTTGCAAATCACAGATTATTTAGAAGACAAAAAAGCTTGGGACTGAGCTGCTCGCTCTGTTAAGCGTTGTTATTAAGCAGTATGTATAATTTTAACGTACATTATAGTAAACATTTTCATTTTTAATGTCTGGACTTGTAAAAAGACGATGATCCCTGAGTTTGTTTCGGCTATTTCTTCTCAGAGGTAGTCAGTTAGGAAATGCTGGCTTCATGTAGTTTAAAAAAAAAAAAAGACGTGTGGCACTCGGGGACTGCCGCGGTAAAGCTATTGCATAGCATTTTGTATCAATTTATGCAATTATAATTATTTATTTATTTTATTTATGCAGTATTTCTTTTTCTTTGATATTAATTCAAGTTACACTTTTTGAGCGTGGTGACCGATAAGAAAACAAATTTTTCTTTTATTAAATAAATAAAAAGTTAATATTATTTAAAATATTTTTATTATTTTACAATACATGTGGGTTTTATTACCTTACAGTAGCTGTTGGTTATTCAGGAATATTTATCATTGAAACTATAGGTTTATGATAACTGAAATAAGAAACATAAGTTTGCGACTTAATATCCTCTAAATACCTAGAAAATACCGCGTCAATGGTGGTCCCATATTTTGTTGTGGACTCTTGTGGATCATTATTCATTTTCAAATTCAATGTTTTTGATAGAAAAGTTGTCAACCGCTCTGATTTTTTATCAGCGAAGTTAATGTTGAAATCGCCAGCCAAGATAAGTGAAAATTTATGACCATTTGTACCAAGTATTTTCGAGCCTTCTTCAGTGTACTCCAGTAAAGTGCGATGAATAAAATGCTCTACCTCGTCCAATTTTGGATTCGGAGAAATGTAAATTGCTACCATAACTATTTGTAGGCCATTTCTAAGTTTGCATAAGCACGCACAAATATCTCCAACAACTGAGCGCCTAACATTAACATCGCTAACGTGTGCAATATTTATTTCAATATTCGGAGTCATAATATTAGTAATATCATTTTTATTTTGGTAAATAGCTACCCCACCTTTTGAAACAGTATCTCGTTTGAACTGAACAATACAATTAAAATTAGGTATTTCAATTGGATTATCATGCGTCATGCAAGTTTCGGTAAGAAGTAACACATTTGTTTGTCTCGTAACTGAATCTTGTAAATCGTATTTATGACTATTTAGACTTTGGCAGTTGAAAGTCATTGTTGAAATGCCATTTCTATTACTAATGAAATCTAATACACTTTGAGCAATCGTCTGAACACTATTTAAAGACAGTCTTTTGAATTCTTGCAACAATTGAAAAAACGGCCGCGTGAGCACTTTTTACTCTATAAAATCACGCGCTTTTATTTAGTAAACAACACTATAAATAATTTAAAAGTCCAATGAAAAATTAGCGTGACATTCATCTTAGCTTTTCCGTTAAAAAAAAGCTATTTTATAAAAACACTACTAAATTAATTTGAATAAAAGTACTTAATTATATGAAAAGTTTTTAAGGTAGCCATGACAACGTCGATGACGTCTATGACATATCTCTATAGAAGACCTATTTCAGAGAGGAAATTAATCGCAAGTTTAGCACATCGCGACTATCAGTAACATGGCACGTGTGTAGAACTGAGTTCGCGCCCTGCAATATGCATGCTCTTTTTGAAAATCTATAAATTGTTTTCAAAAGATGTAGTCGCACGCACACAAACATACCGTGCCGAAGACTGCCGAACTGAAACGACGTTAGACAATGGGGAGCGTGAGGTTTTTTCGTTACGGAATTTCTGGATTCGGTCCCCGCGCTCAAGGCCCGCGATAGAAGCTATGCAATAGCTTAAAAGACGTGTCGCACTCGGGGACTGCCGCGGTAAAGCTATTGCATAGCATTTTGTATCAATTTATGCAATTATAATTATTTATTTATTTTATTTATGCAGTATTTCTTTTATATTAATTCAAGTTACACTTTTTGAGCGTGGTGACCGATAAGAAAACAAATTTTTCTTTTATTAAATAAATAAAAAGTTAATATTATTTAAAATATTTTTATTATTTTACAATACATGTGGGTTTTATTACCTTACAGTAGCTGTTGGTTATTCAGGAATATTTATCATTGAAACTATAGGTTTATGATAACTGAAATAAGAAACATAAGTTTGCGACTTAATATCCTCTAAATACCTAGAAAATACCGCGTCAATGGTGGTTCCATATTTTGTTGTGGACTCTTGTGGATCATTATTCATTTTCAAATTCAATGTTTTTGATAGAAAAGTTGTCAACCGCTTTGATTTTTTATCAGCGAAGTTAATGTTGAAATCGACCGCCAAGATAAGTGGAAATTTATTACCATTTGTACCAAGTATTTTCGAGCCTTCTTCAGTGTACTCCAGTAAAGTGCGATGAATAAAATGCTCTACCTCGTCCAATTTTTGATTCGGAGAAATGTAAATTGCTACCATAACTATTTGTAGGCCATTTCTAAGTTTGCATAAGCACGAACAAATATCTCCAACAACTGAGCGCCTAACATTAACATCGCTAACGTGTGCAATATTTATTTCAATATTCGGAGTCATAATATTAGTAATATCATTTTTATTTTGGTAAATAGCTACCCCACCTTTTGAAACAGTATCTCGTTTGAACTGAACAATACAATTAAAATTAGGTATTTCAATTGGATTATCATGCGTCATGCAAGTTTCGGTAAGAAGTAACACATTTGTTTGTCTCGTAACTGAATCTTGTAAATCGTATTTATGACTATTTAGACTTTGGCAGTTGAAAGTCATTATTGAAATGCCATTTCTATTACTAATGAAATCTAATACACTTTGAGCAATCGTCTGAACACTATTTAAAGACAGTCTTTTGAATTCTTGCAACAATTGAAAAAACGGCCGCGTGAGCACTTTTTACTCTATAAAATCACGCGCTTTTATTTAGTAAACAACACTATAAATAATTTAAAAGTCCAATGAAAAATTAGCGTGACATTCATCTTAGCTTTTCAGTTAAAAAAAAAAAGCTATTTTATAAAAACACTACTAAATTAATTTGAATAAAAGTACTTAATAATTAATTATATGAAAAGTTTTTAAGGTAGCCATGACAACGTCGATGACGTCTATGACATATCTCTATAGAAGACCTATTTCAGAGAGAAAATTAATCGCAAGTTTAGCACATCGCGACTATCAGTAACATGGCAAGTGTATAGAACTGAGTTCGCGCCCTGCAATATGCATGCTCTTTTTGAAAATCTATAAATTGTTTTCAAAAGATGTAGTCGCACGCACACAAACATACCGTGCCGAAGACTGCCGAACTGAAACGACGTTAGACGATGGGGAGCGTGAGGTTTTTTCGTTACGGAATTTCTGGATTCGGTCCCCGCGCTCAAGGCCCGCGATAGAAGCTATGCAATAGCTTAAAAAACATGACGTGTAAAAGTAATCAGTGATCCTACTTCATTTCATTTCATTTCATTTCACCTTATAATCAGTCATTGATGTCCAAGATATACTTAGAAACATATAACTTAGAAAAGTTACATTGGTACTTGCCTGACCTGCAATCGAACCCGCAAACTCATACTTGAGGACTGGTGTTTTAAAGACTAGGCCACCACGACATACCTATACATATAAAAGAAATATGTATACTGGAAATATTCAAATCACACATGTAACGTAATCTTAACCTGGATCCAAACCAGCGTTAGCTATGACGTTACTGTCTCATTGCATAAGGATAATAGTTTTAAAATTAGCCATTTTATTTATATTGTAGAAAACAAAGTTGGTTTTCGCGCCCGACTGTGTGACCACTTAGATCGCAATGTTTGTCCTTCAAACTAGACAGATTTAATGGGGTTTTGACCATCATTTCTTGGAGCATTTACTCTGGAAGTTTTATATGTATAATATTGCAATTAACACGGTTATAGTCCAGAGATCGTGGTGGTTTGCCTAGTCATAACAACAACAATATCAGTAAGTCAGTAATATAAGTAGTAGTAAGTTAGTACTTATATTAATTTCAGTGGAACACATCATGTCACTACTATCAAGGATTTTGACGATACTGGAATGCTCTGGAGATTTAACTAACGTTGGAGAAGTATTTGTTAAGGTCACATCTCCCTGGCTGTATGATTTAAATGTACCGTTCGTTGAATGGTTAGCAGTTCTCGTTCAGGTATGTTTCTTCAGTTAAAGTGTTCGATTCCTATGACCGCAGTGTCCGCCACACAACGGTCGCAATGACTATGGTTTATTTTAGCATGTGTCTGTAATTTACTAAAGATATTCAGTGGTTAATTGTAACGACACATAAATTGTATCTTAATTGTTTTCAGTACATAAATTTAGTAGCAACAGCAGCTTGGAACTACGCAGACATATTCATTGTGTGCATAAGTTTGTATTTAACTTCCATATTGGACCAGATTAATAAAAGGATTACTTTGACTGCGAGTAAGGTACGTATCAGGAAAGTGTTTGAAAAAGTGATATTTTAAAAGTTTAAACAATTGCATTGCAATGCAAAAAATCTTTTAGTACTTTATAAGAAGAAATATAAATGCTAAATGTTAATGAAAAATAAATGCTGATTTACATAAACTAATATAAAAATTTACAAATGTTAGTGTTGTTTTGATCAAATGAATATTAGAATTTAAAGAAAATACTAGTGGCTTGATTTAAAGCTATAACATCATTTAGCATGAAATGTAGGGCGGAATACTTTGTTGTTGAAAATCGTGTATTCAAATGTTTTGCATCCGTAATTTGTGTTTTTCCTTACAGAATTATGTGCCAGATACAACATGGGGTGCTTTGAGGGAGGACTACACACGAGCCACAAACTTGGTCAAAACATTTGACGACATTTTCAGTGGTATTGTGCTTGTAACATTCGCAAATGATCTGTTCTTCATATGTTTACAGATTTACAATGTACTAGCGTAAGTACATAATTATGTTCAAATGCAAACTTCTTTGTAAATCTATTTTGGGAATAAAAAATAGAGGCCTACCGCTTAACTAAGCCTGTAATAGCTTCACAGTGCAGGAGGGATGGTGATGATGTAGCGCGAGCGTCAGTCAGTCAAGTAATGTATGGGCGGTGTTAAACGCACCAATTTTTGATCACTCACTGGATTTTCAACTATCGGTCTTGAGCCAAGCGTCGAGAATCTAACAGAGCGTATCCCAGTGTGTAAAAAAGTCCACTGTTAGATTTGAAGTCTTATTAAAGACAGTCGTTTTATAAATCGCTCGTGGCATGGGTATCAGCTCATTCGTGATAAATTTACTGCCTAGTTGCTTCACAGTCCCTTTCAGTTAAGCGGGAGGCTTGCAGTATGGATGTTTTAACCACAATCAAATGAAATATTTTTCAATATCGTTCGTGTATTAGGAATGGAGTCAAAGCAGCGAAACCCGTCAATAAATTATGCCCTGGAAATGTGGACAGGTGGGTACTAGACAATATTTATGCAATTTTTCTCCGCTTCTCGAATCAAATCATTTTATTTGCAATGAATGTAGACTACATTAACATACAGGAGAAGTAGACAGGAGTGAGCATGTTTCAGCCTGGAAAATTAAGTTTCTCGCACGCAATTTTTTTTTATCGAAGTCAACTTTTTTTTATTTAAATTATACATAATAGAACTCATAGAAATGAAATTTTCCTCATAAATGCTATATTACAGGATCCAATTTGTAATTATTTGTATTGATTTCTGACGGTCGCTTTCTAGTTTCTGTTCTGATATCTTGTCACCACTCAAACGGACAGGCAAACTATAAATACTTTATAATTTCAGTTTTTTAAGCCTACTCCGGACCTACTTTTACCCGATTTACCTGATGTACTCAACTGTTTACCTCTGTGTCCGCTTCCTGACGGTGGCGCTAGTGGCTTCGGGTGTGAACACATCCTCATTACTACCTCTTCCTGTCCTATATACTGTGCCGACGACGTCATATAATAAAGAGGTTTGTGGATTTTGTATTTTATTACTTAGTTTAATATTTATTCTTATGTAGTGTATCTAGTATTCAGTGACGAAAGTCTATATGGGGTATGAAAGTCCATCATCATGATACATGTGTTTATTTTATTGAAATTGGAAGGACGTTAGTCAAATTAACTGAGCGTACAGCTATTGCTCTGTGAGATTGCCTGTGGAGCTCCCCTAAAATGCCCGCCCTTCGCTATAATTTAACATGCTAATAATTTAATACTATACATAATGCCAATAACTGATGGACGTCATAAGTAAAAATATAAATCATAGCCATCATACATAATCAGCCTATAATGTTCCCACTGTTTGGCAGTCACTGCATTTCGAAAAGTTTGAATGCTAAAAAACACAATTTCATGACAATTTTGCTTCTTTTTAAACTAAGATTACCTTTGGTTTGTCTCTCAGGTTGAAAGATTCCAGAACCAAATTAACGGTGAAATTGTGGCACTCAGTGGACTGCATTTCTTTTATATCACTAGGGATATGGTCCTTGCGGTAAGTACAATAATTCGTACAGTCATCATCAGCTTAACCTCTTTCCAACTGTGTTGGGGTCGCTTTCCAGTCTAACTGATACGATTAAAAATAGCGTGGGGCCCAAAATGCTGCCTTGTAGAAATCCAAAACCACTATCTTTATGTTCTTGTATTATGACCTATTTTTGCACACTGATGACGATTGCTGGGATAACCTACAAATAGTAGAAGTTGTGCTCCCTTAGAAAAGAAACACTAGAATGTTTCAAGTAAAGTACATACTTGAAATAGTGTCGAAGGCCTTGGCCAGATCTAGAAAGATCCCAATTGTATACCATAATCTAAATTGGATAGCAAAATAATTCGTTAATTTACACAATGCTTGATCTATTGGGCTTAAAACCAAATTGAAATATATCTGAAAGTAGCGTAACCAGTAGTGTAGCCAGATATTATATTAATTTTCTACTATTAATGTTTTTTTTTTAATATCTTTGAGAAGCTTCTTAGCATAAAATGGGTGTGTAGTTTTTATACATTATTTGTGTCCAAAATAGATGACCGGTACCACCATAACTTTTTTAGCAATCTGAGTAGGTAATACTCCTCGAAATAAACAACGCTGAAAATGTTTCTGGATTTTTCGATTTCAGACAAGTTCACTATTTTTCTGCTTTCTGCAATTAACATTTACAATACTGATACTTAATTTTATAGATTGTACATAAGTTTTTTCAAAATATCATTATAGGAATTTCAATACCTTTTATGTATAACAGAAAGTATCTCGTAATTAGGTGCACATTTCAATTTTTGATGATTATTTCTCTGTCTATATAACGAAAGAGGCCGGGTGTGATCCAGGATTTAATACAAGTACACTTTCAGGGATGTTTATGAAATGCTGTATAGCAATATTTCGATTCTTTGAACTCTGTTTATAATAGAGTCATAATTATTAATACAGAGTAAGTTATTTTTAAAGGTTGTCAATATTCACTTTAGTGTAACTACGATCAATCGTCTCATACTGCATAACTTAGCCATGAGGTCCTTCGTACAGTCTGTGCTAATTCGCACAGTCATGAGTCATAATATATCACTATGAAGAGCACGTCAGTAGTATCTGATTTCATGATTCAATCATTAATAACTGTCGTCAAGATTGACGAAGAATGTAACTAGCTTCTGCCCTCGATTTCGCCCGCGTAAGATTATGTCACCTCTTAGTAAGTGTTAATGTCACCTGTTAGAATGCAATAATACCAGATATTTCAAGCCCTATAAATATTGTATTACTTATCTGTTGCACCAACCGTGACTTCTACTTATAGAAGTAGTGCCTAAAATTTAAAGCTCCAATATCCTTATATGTCCATGTCATTGTAATGACGCGGAAATATACATATAACAGTTCTTTGTTTTCAGTTCCGAAACTTTTCTTTTTCAACTAAACATTTCTTTTCTAAAGGAAAGGAAATTTTACAACAAACACAAAGTTTGCGATTGATTTATTGTCTCATTTGTTAATAGCCCTTATTGTATTATCACCATTTTCCTTGAATTATTATAAATCATATATTTTTTTTAAATCGTTGATGGTAAAGCGCGTCGGTTTGTTAAGAGCTTATTCACTCAAAAAAAAAAACTAATTGAGGAAGGGAGGCGGTTTTTGAGCGAGGTGATGCAATGTTAAACCCAACAACACTGCCACCCAACCTAACAATGCTGCGCCAGAGGAATATTGATCTGGAGACTCTCCACGACCAAACTCCCGACACAACATTTGGCACATCGTACCCGACACACATCGCAACACAACTTCTCAGACCCGTCCTCCGTACAGCTTCACCAGACATCATGCCGGAACACGACTGAATCGCTTGGCGGCATGACTTTGACTGGTGGGTGGTAACTTCTGCTGGCAGCCGATGTTATGGCCTACCACTCACTGGGTTGTGGAGGTCAGTTAGGCAGTAGCTCCATGTTAAGGACTGGCATTCATCTGAATCTAATTATATTGGAAGTTGAACCCGACATATATGTGGAGTTAGGTTGTGATTCGTGATTTTGTCGTTAAAGATTGTGTTGTAAAAACATAAATACAGGTTTTTTGATTGACTTGTCTTACTTTTTTTTTTTTTTGTAATTATAAACTTAACAAAAATAATACAATATGTCTTTGTTACAGGTCGCAGGAACCATAGTGACGTACGAACTGGTACTCCTGCAATTCAACAATGACGACAAATAAAATTTAAAAATCTTCGAATCAAATATTCATTCTAATAAAATCCATTAACTTAAAACAAAGTATTTAATTAATAAACTTTCAATAAAGTTGCTTTTTAAACAAGAACACATTGTGTAACCAGTTCTAATTTTGAAATACCATCAAGTTCTAAATTCTAATTAAAACTTGAATAACTGCTTCGTTTGAAAATAGATTAAAAAAATAAAACGATTCGAAGAAACTCAATAAGTTTACGAATAAAAAAAATTGTTTTCTTAAATAATAAAAGGTAATAAAATAAAATTGAATTTTAAATTGAATGTTGGTGTTCCATTATTGGCATGTTTTTCCCAACTACCCTCAGTTTATATTGCATAATAGGTAAGACTAAATTGTATTTTGTGACAAACACTTTGAATTTACGTTTGCGACTGCTAAAGACATTATAGAATCTTTTAAGGATCTTGATGTAAAAAAAACTGCCGATCATTGGGGTTTGTCAGTATATACTGTAGCTTCAATAATAGATGTTATCGCACCTTTCTTAGCAATTGTTTTTAATTCTTGTGTCACATCTGGTATATTTCCTGATTTGATGAAACTTAGCAAAGTAATTCCACTGTTCAAATCTGGTAGTACAACTGATCCCACGAATTTTCGGCCAATTTCTATATTACCAACTTTGAGCAAAATTTTTGAAAAATTAATTTTGAAACAGTTGTTGAGACATTTCAACTTATATAATTTATTACACGTGAAACAATTTGGTTTTACAAAGGGTCGTTCAACTACCGATGCGGGCGTGGCGTTGCTAAAGAACATATTTGGGGCCTGGGAGGAATCGCAAGATGCTCTTGGTATTTTTTGTGATTTGTCCAAGGCCTTTGATTGCGTACATCATGATACTCTTATTAGGAAACTGTACCATTATGGTTTAAGGGACAGAGCTCTCGACCTTCTGACTTCTTATCTGAATAATCGAATTCAGAGGGTTGATGTTAATGGCAACAAATCTGCAGGATCTGAGGTCACCATGGGCGTTCCGCAGGGCTCAATTCTAGGTCCTTTCTTGTTTTTAATTTATATTAATGACTTACCTCATCACGTGAGGGATAATCACAACATAGTATTGTTCGCGGATGACACTTCTCTTATTTTTAAAGTCAAGCGTCAGCTAGCAAATTTTGACGAAGTTAACAATGCACTTTCGAAAGTTGTCCATTGGTTTAATGTAAATAACCTTCTTTTGAACGAAAAAAAAACTAAATTCATTAAATTTTCTACGCCAAATGTCAGGCAGTTAAGTACCAATGTTCAACTGAATGGAGTAGAGTTGATCCCTGTCGAGTCGACAGTTTTTCTTGGATTGACTATTGACTCCAAGTTACAATGGGGTCCTCACATTGAGAAGCTGTCGGGTAGACTCAGTTCTGCCGCTTATGCTGTTAAGAAAATTAGACAGATAACTGATGTGAATACAGCCAGAATTGTTTATTTTAGTTATTTTCATAGTCTTATGACTTATGGGATTCTTCTCTGGGGAACTTGTGCGGACATAAATACCATCTTTGTTTTACAGAAAAGGGCTGTTCGAGCCATTTACAACCTTGGTCCTAGAGATTCTCTTAGAGAAAAATTCAGAGAGGTGAACATTCTGACTGTAGCTTCGCAATATATATTTGAAAATCTTATGTATGTACATAAAAATATATCTAATTTTAAGAAAATAAGCGAAGTTCATAATATAAATACCAGGAACAAACACAATCTTGCTGTACATCACACTCGTCTCCACAGAGTAGGCAACTCGTTCATGGGTCAATGTATACACTTTTACAACAAGCTTCCCATGGACATTCGAAACTTACCCATTAAACGATATAAAACCTATATAAAGGCCAAACTTTGCAAAAAGGGGTATTATAAAATCTCAGATTATTTAGAGGATAGAGAGGCTTGGGACTGAGCTGCTCGCTCTGTTAAGCATTGTTATTAAGCAATATGCGTAATTATAACGTAAATTATTGTAAACATTTTCATTTTTAATGTCTGGACTTTAAAAAAGACGATGATCCCTGAGTTTGTTTCGGCTATTTCTTCTCAGAGGTAGTCAGTTAGGAAATGCCGGCTTCATCTAGTTTAAAAAAAAAAAAAAAAAGAAAAAATAAAAAAAAAACATGACGTGTAAAAGTGATCGGTGATCCTACTTGCTTGATAAACGATTTCATTTCATTTCATTTCATTTCATTTCATTTTGGCCACTATTGGTAGGTGACGGTTATTCTAGTGCCACATTCACACTCTAGAGTAAATATCGTATTACATTGGAAGGTCGAATTTAGAGAATATCTATACAAAAATCTTTTAGAAATTATCTTCGCTATACAGGCATGCATTATTATGTAACCTAGACCCCAGGCGGCGGCCAACCCAATGACCCTCGGGGTTGCGACAATCATCGAGAAAGTCCAGCAATTGGGACTCGAGGTAACCCTGCACATGTCCAAGGCCATGTGCTTTCATGGTCCTCGGGATGCGCCACAAAACGATAGGAGGGGTTCATATCGGCGTTGGGTCGACGATGAAGTACCTGGGACTCATCCTCGACAGGTGCTAGAGCTTCAAAGAGGCTTTCCAACATTAGGCTCCTAGACTGGAACCAGTCGGAGCTGCCGTCAGTTGGCTCCTCTCCAACCTAGAGGGACCTCACGGCTCCTGCGGAGGCTAAACGCGGGAGCCGTGCTGTCCATGGCCCTCTACGGGGCACCGGTAAAGGCGTGGCTCCTGTGGTGACGACCAGAACGAGGCCTGACTACATCTCAGAGAGTCATAGCCATTCGGCTAGTCTGGGGATACCGTACGGTCTCCGCTGAGGCAGCGAGCCTCCTTACCGGATTACCGCCATAGTAACTGGTAGCCAAAGAACTCGCTCACATCTGGGAGTGGCGGACAGTGCTTCGGCGGAATCTCATGGCGACATGAAACTGCTACTATTGCAAACTAGTGCTGGGCCCGCCACAATAGGGGCGGTAAGTCCTCTCTTTGAGGAGTGACTAGAGACGCGCCACGACGTTTTCACATTCCGCTTAATGCAGATAAGGCGGGAGAAAACGGCAGGGTGTCACCATTGTGCGAATCACCCTCGGGACACGGTGGAGCATACTGTGAAGGTCTGCCCGACTTGGGCGGAGCACCGCCGTGTCCTCGTGGCGGCTATCTATCACGTCCGGCCCTGATTCAGGCCATGGTAAGGAGCGAAACTGCATGGCATTCCATCATCTCCTTCTGCGAAGCAGTGATACTGACAAAGGAGGGGCGCGAGGAAGCGGGAATCTCAGCGCCCTCACGCCTCTAGCCGCCGCAGGAGACGCCCTGGTCGGGAGACAACATCGAACTCCCGGTCACTGTACGCGTGGGCTTGCGCCGGGCCTGGTCCTTATCGGACGGGGAGCAGGCCCGGATCATGCGCGCCTCAAAGACATGTCAGTGACGGGGTCCACGAAAACCAATCCCTGGGTCAGGGTTCCGGGTTAAGAGAGAGAAACAGTGGCACTGGCGCACAGGCATTTGAATGAACACGGGTGAATTTTAGTCAGTAAGAGTCTCATATGCCCTTCCGTTCCGACCAAAGCGGGACCAATGACCTCTATTTGATGATTTACCATCCACACCAAAAAAAAAAATCCTAGAACCAACGGGCAATAGGTATGTTTCCTGGGTAAAAAAAAATGATTTTATTTAGTCCGTCATTCAGATTATAGAAAAATATTGGATACGTTTATTTTGTTTTATCAAGTCAATAAACATTGACAAATATAAAAGGCATTAATGATCAGGAGTGGTGGCTGGTGACGTCACTGCTCGCTAAAAAGTGTAGCGTGCAGTGACGTCACACGAGTTTTCAACGCTCTGTGTCGTCTTCATTTTTTGTTTATATGAAAAAAGAAAAAATACGTGTCTAGTATTTTTTGCAAATCCGACTAACGGACTAATTAGTTTTTTTAGTGAACTACCCCATTTTAGTAGAATCATATACATACATAATTATGATTTAATTAAAATGGTAGTTCCGTCATCGAAAATATTAAGGTCATGTACCTTATTATTTTTATTGTTTATATGTTTTCGTGTTTGAGTACGAGGCTTTTGAATGTATTATTTTGAAGGTTTTTTTTAATGATTATTATTTACTTGTAAAATGCGTTTTGTTCGTGAAAACTACATTTCAAAACCCAACATAGGGGTGCGTTTTTAGATGTTTTTATGCAATTATAGTGGGTATTGCTTTAAACTAAAATGTCTATCTTTTGATTACAAATCCAGCAATAGTGTCAGCAGCACCAAATCTAGGAGACCTTCTCAAACTCAGTGCACCAAGTGATAAGGAATGTAACCAAATGTGCGAAGACCTACCTGAGGACGACCTGGAGCCGGTCTGTATGATGTTCAGCAGATTCAAAAAGGGCTTCCAGTCATTTGTGAACATGTGCCATGCGAGGAAGGCTATTTGTAGGGAAAATTTGTGTAAGTTGTTGTATTTGTGCTTCGTATAATTTATAATGATCAGTCATCGTCATCATCTCAGCGTATAATCCCGGTTGCATCCGCGGCTTTCGCTTTGGAGCCCGGGGTCCACTTTTCTATTAATACGCTTCCATTTCGCACGATCTCTGACATCCCGTGGTTGTGTTGGTGTTGGCACGCATGTCATCTCTTACAACGTCAAGCCAGCACTTCTTTGGTCTACCTCGCTTGTTCCGGCCCGGCAGAGGCGCCATGGCAAGACACTTCTTACCCACGTAACAACGTTTTCATAAGACATGACCGTTCCGGCGTATGCTCTCTTGTAGTTTGTCTGCTATGTCACGGACACGAAGACTGATGCGGAGTTCCTGATGCGGTCTTTCCGCGTAACTCCACACATCCACCGCAGCATATTCATCTCCGTGACACGCAGCTCCTGCTTGTGTCGCTCAAGCACAGGCCACGCCTCACTGCCATACAGAAGAACAGGTGTAATGATGGTCTCATAGACCTGTCCCTTAAGCTTAATCGGCATTTTGGGGTCTCAAATGACACCTGTTACCTCACGGCATTTTACCCAAGCTGCGGAAATGCGTGCCTACACATCGCAATCAATGTCGCCGGATGCGCGGAGCACAGACCCCAAGCATTTAAATTGGTCTGTGCAGTCGACCATATCTCCGCCTATGCACATAGGCATAGGGCCTGTGGTGTTGCTGGCCATGTACACCATCTTCGTCACATTGAGTTTAAGACCTCCGTTCTCAAGCAAGTTCTTCCACGCATTCACCCGTCGCACCAACCTTTCCCGTTTCGTGAATTCTTGATGCTGTCTGACAAGACATTTAATATCACGCTGAACATAAACGGACTAAGGACGGATCCCTGGTGAACTCCGACGGTGATGGGGAAGGGTTTAATGTCGCCAACAGCGGTTCTAACAATGGAATCGGAATTGAGGTACATGTCTCGAGTTATGTCAACATAGGCTTCTGGTACCCCTTTGGACCTCAGTGCCCACCAGATCACCCCCCGAGTGACACAGTCGAAGGCCTTTTGCATATCTAGAAAGAGCATATGCTCTTTCTAGAAATGCAGAAGGCCTTCGAGGCATATGCAGAGGCGTGTTCTTCGATCTGTATCTCTCCATGGTGATCTTTAGGGCGAAGATAGAGATAGGACCCTGGACGGAACCCATATTGACACGTCGAGACAGCACACTCCTGCCGGATACGGGAGTCTAAAATCCTCTTTCAAAGATCTTCACAGTGTGGGATATGAACTTAATACCACGATAGTTACCACACTCCTGTACCGAGCCCTTGCCTTTAAAGACTGGAGTGATAATACTCAGCCTCCATTGGCTCGGGATTTTGCCGGTCAGGAGCACGCGGTTTAGAAAGTTCGTTAACATGTCCACACCGCGAGGACCCATCGCCTTTCAGACCTCAATGGGGACTCCGTCAGCTCCGACAGCTTTCCAATTTGCCATGCGACGAAGAGCAGTATGGACTTCCTCAGGCGTTAACGGGGGCACTAATCCAAGGTTCGGAGGGAGTTCCGGTGTCTGCACCTCTTGGTACTGCTTATTCAACAGCTCGTGGAAGTACAAGCGCCATCGCTCCTTCACCGTGTGGTCCTCGCAAAGCAGGTTACCGGTTTTTAAACAACGACACTTGGATATATCCTGTGACGCTTTGACCCTGGAACGTACCAACTTGTAAATGAGTTTCTGCCCCTCAGACGATTCCAACTTCTCGTAGAGCGGTTGCAAGTGGGCCGGTCTGGCTCTGGCTATTATAGTGGCAAATATGGCAACCTTATATGCGCCGCGTACTTCAAGAGATCCGGTCACCTGCCTCATTTTGAAGAGGGCTTTCTTCACCCTTGTCTCGTTCCCCATTTATAAAGATCAGTAATTGTACTTAATTAATTTGAATTTAAATTAATAATCACATGGGCATACCGATCAGGATGAAAATGTCGCAGAATGTGTATCAACTCCCCTGATTACTAAACAAACTATAAACGTGGACTTATCTCTAACTTTAAAATAAACCACGCAGTAGATACTGACAAAATGTACGGTGTAATTGCCAAAAAACAGCGTGCAGTAACTCAAACAATTTGACTGGACTGACATTGTGGCGTTTTTTACAAACACGTTATCACCTCAATATATTGATAATCAATTTGGCACCGCTGGAGAGAATGTAGCACCGCCTAAGGTTCGATCGAATCGAAGGTCTTCTGATAATCCAAAAACGCTAAACATAGTGGTTTGTTATACTCCTCGGACTTCTGTATTACTTGCCGCCGCGTATGTATGTGTTCTATGGTGCTAAAGCCTTTTCGGCAGTCTGTTTGATGGAGAGGCTGGAAGTCGTCGAACCTGAGAGCGAGACTATTTGTGATGACCCTAGAAAATAGTTTATAGACTTGGCTCAGGAGGGATATCGGTCGCGTCATCTATCGGGGACGTGACGGTGCCGGTCGGCACCAAATGTCGTGCGGTGTTCCACAGGGATCGGTCTTGGGACCGCTCCTGTGGAACATCGGCTACGACTGGGTGCTGAGAGGCGAGCTCCCGTCGGGCGCTGACTTGACGTGTTATGCGGACGACACGCTTGTCACTGCCCGGGGGAGATCGTACAGGGAAGCGACGTTGATAGCCACGGCTGCGGTGTTACAGGTAGTGAACCGCATCCAGCGCCTGGGCCTGGAGGTGGCCCTTGACAAGTCGGAGGCTATGGTTTTCCATGGCCCCCGGCGTGCGCCGGCGCCGGGATCACATATCGTGGTCAGTGGGGCCCGGATAGCTGTCGAGTTCATCATGAAGTACCTGGGATTGGTGCTCGACAGCCGGTGGGATTTCGGACCCCACTTCCGGCGGCTGGCGCCCAAGCTGATGGGTGCAGCGGGCGCACTATCAACGTTGCTTCCCAACATGGGGGGCCCGAGCGCCGCCTGTAGGCGGTTGTACGTGGGAATCGTGCGGTCCATGGCCCTGTATGGGGCCCCTGTGTGGGCGATGGACCTGACGGCCGGAACACTCGCCATTCTGCGCAAGCCGCAGAGGGCGATGGCCGTCAGGGTCGTCCGCGGGTATCGCACGATATCCTACGAGGCGGCTTGCGTCCTGGCCGGATCCCCGCCCTGGGACCTAGAGGCGAAAGTACTCGCGTCATTGTACCGATGGCGCGAGGAAGAGCGGACACGGGGCTCCAGTCCGGTGCAGCGGCAGATCGAGCTGCGCCGAGAGGAGCTCCGTCAGGTCCTGGTGGCGGACTGGCGGCAGAGGCTTATGCACCCTACCGCCGGCCTCGCTACCGGCGATCCGGCCAGTACTCGACGACTGGCTCGGGAGGAGGCACGGCTCCCTGTCGTTCAGGGTGACGTAGGTACTGTCGGGGCATGGCTGCTTCGGCAAGTACCTCCGTCGCTTAGCCAGGGAGCCGGACGCTCGGTGCCACCACTGCGTCCAATGCGGGGAGGACACGGCGCAGCACACGCTCTCCGAGTGTGTAGCTTGGGAGGAGCAGCGCCGTGTCCTCACAAATGAAGTAGGAGACGACCTGACGCTGCCGGCAGTAGTGCGGAGGATGGTCGGCAGCTCAGAGTCGTGGAAGGGCGGATAACGCCCTCTTCCGCCCCCCATGAATGGGTCCAGGGGCGAGGGACATGGGGAAGTCCCCGCCCCCCATTGATGGACCCCGAGGCGGAGGCGCACGCGAGTGTCGGCGCGCGCCTTTGAGGCGATGCACGGGGTAGTTTAACACCCCACTACCCCGTGCAGGAGACGAGGCCCGGACAGACCGGGCCAGCACGAGGGTGTGGGGCCGTGGAAGAATTTAGACTCCCGCGGCCCCACGCGCGCTCGTGATAGAAGACACACCGGGGTGGTTTTAGTCAGTAAAAGTCTGACATACCCCGTCGCCCACCCCAGGGCGGCGGGCATCCTATGAGGATTTCCACACCGGCAAAAAAAAAAAAAAAACAAAAAAAAGACGTGTGGCACTCGGGGACTGCCGCGGTAAAGCTATTGCATAGCATTTTGTATCAATTTATGCAATTATAATTATTTATTTATCTTATACCTTTAAACGAGCAATTCTTGTATATATATATATAATTGGAATCTCGGAAACGGCTCCTACGATTTTCATGAAATTTTGTGTGCAGGGGGCTTCGGGGACGATAAGTCGATCTAGCTAGGTATAATTTTCAGAAAATGTCTTTTTTCCATGTTTTGAGGCACTGAACAATTGCTAAACTTCTCATAAGAAGCTAAATTTCGCCGCTGGCCTTAATGATACGAATAGCTGAGGGGCTTCGGCATCTGATTCGGAGCTCGTAGACTTCGGGTTCAAATCCCTAACGATATAGTGTTTTTTCCTTTTTTTTTTTAAAGTTTACAAAAAAAGAATGATGGCGTTGTCTAATGCTTTTTTTATTTAATAATAATTTAATTTAATTTATTTAATTTAATTTTTTTTTTCTTTTTTTTATATAATTGGAAACGGCGTCAACGAATTTTCTTTTTCGTTTATTAAATCAATGGAAGAAATTTTGTTTTGCCTAATTTGTGGAGATTTAAGGTACCAGGGTCGCACGAAAGTGTAGGAGAAGTCGAAACAATGAAGCTCATTCATTTTAAAGATCAGCCTGAAGGAGCAGTCGAATTTACAACAGAATTTCTCAACAGTGTCAACATTTCAGACTTGCCACAACACGAACTGAAATATTAATTTGATGTTAAAAATTATCAGGTTTCCGCTCATCCCACACGTGCTGCTAAAGTAAGATGCTTGCAAAACTTGACTAACATTTTAAAAACAGAAAGGTCTTATTATTATTATTATTCCGTATATTTTTATATATATACATATTAATTTACATTTTTAAATATTTATAAAAAACATAAAAACATTTAAAAATATAAAAAATAGTGTTCCACCGATGGCGGGAGCGGGGTCCAAGCTACCGGTGGTTAGAGCTACAGAAACAGGAACCTTCTCACGATGCGGGCCGTATCGAGGAGTACTGCCTTTTGAATCTGGCCCTTGATCCAACTGCCTAACGAGAGCCTCAATAGATGTTGATCGAGGCTCTTGGCTATCAAACCATTGGCCGATACGACAATCGGTACAATGACTGCCGAGTTCACATTCCACATGTCAACAATCTCGTGCGCTAAGTCGAGATATTTAATTTGTTTCTCTTTCTCAGCTTTCACGAGATTCCCGTCATGTGGAATGGTAACATCGACAATCATTGCGAGGCGCGCTAATTATTATTATTGTTAACATTATGATACCTTGCACCTTCTCAAAGTAGGCAATATAAAATTCATCCATATAATATGATTTAATAATAATGAAGTACCTGGGCGACCGAGCTTTGCTCGGCATCTTTTTTTTTGTTATAGTTATTATTATTAATTTATTTACTAATATATATATATATATGAATAGGAAGGAAGACGGCAGTTGAGCAAGGTGATACAATGTTAAACCCAACAGCACGACCAACAATGCTGCGCGATTATTATTAATGAAAACCCTCGACATACCCGCAATATAGTATGGAAGGAAGTATTAGGTTAAGACCTTAAACTATGTATTGATGATAATATATAACTGATGTAACTGATTGTTAAAATATAAGTACTTATTTATAATAAAATGTTAAACTAAATTGCACTCGTAATTTTATATTTAAATAACAGTTAATAATATTTTTGATGTGAAACATCTATAGGCGCACGTGAGACCGATTTCTGGCGTGGCGACGCATCGACTGTGCGTTTCTCTCTCACTCGATCCGGCGTTAAGCCATCTCTTTCGCTCCACTGAGCTCGGAATCGACTGTGCGTTTCTCTCTCACTCGATCCGGCGTTAAGCCATCTCTTTCGCTCCACTGAGCTCGGACTCGGATACCTATAGTGTATACTCTGTTTATTACAGTACTCATAACCTGTGTTTTTCTGGTAAATAAATCATTTTTCTGTTCTGATAATAAAATGTCTGACCGTGATAATTTAGAGAGTGGAAGTGATCAGCCTCCTGCAAATAAAGCAAAATCACACTATGACACATTATCAAGTCATCAGTAAGTTAATTATATTTTTATAATTAAAGTATGCATTTATCTGTGCATTTAGCACGCGTATATTTGGTGTGTATTGAGCGCCAGTAAATGTAAAATCTACTCTCTAGGTAGATTAAAATTCACATAAATTTCATTGCATATCATGTTTTTAAATTAATTATTAATTTTAATTTCATTCTTATTGAAATTAATGCATTAAAACAATTGCTTAGAGAATAAATTTATTAAGACTGACAGAACTTTATTTTAAAATCAGCTGATGGCGTGCAGCGCACGAATCTTTTTCTTATTTGTTATTAATTTAAACTTTAAAAAATTAATTAATTTTTCTAATCATAATGGAGTTTATAGTGAAACATTATTATTTATATTTATAATTTACGATCTTTAGTAGTATATTGAAATAACTAGCTAAGATTCTTGACAATAGATGCTGTATTTATTAGATATCTTAATAATGTTATGTCCAATACTTTCGTATCGTACTTCAGTTACCATCGACCAATTGTCACAGTAATACCGTTCTCAGAGGCAACATCGAATGTAACTATTACCGAAGTCACTGATTAAACTAATTGAGTAGTTTCGATTTAAAATAAATATGTAAATTTTTGTATTCAATGAAAATGAATGTTTATTTAATAAAAAATCATCGTTATCTAGAAAAAAAAATCGTTATATTTTTTATTTTATTTTATTGACATTTTTAGTTCCTACCACAATCTGTTCTTTTCTGCATACTACTTTTACGAAATAACGTCGATGTTTCACATCTACCAGGCGTCCCGTGACGGCTCCATTTTTTTTAATTATTATGTCGGTATGATCGAAAAACATTAGTCAAAAAATATTATTCAAAAAATTCGCTCGTTATGTATTTTTTGTTTTGACAATATAGAGACACACGATGTACCTAACAAAAAAAAAAAGTTGCCGAGGAAAGCTCGGTCGCCCGGTACTTTTATTTATGCAGTATTTCTTTTTCTTTGATATTAATTCAAGTTACACTTTTTGAGCGTGGTGACCGATAAGAAAACAAATTTTTCTTTTATTAAATAAATAAAACAATCGCAAGACCGGCCGGGCACTGAGGGGCAGGCAAGACAGCTATAGTATCCTTATGACTCCACCAACTGGTATTTCGTTGACTCGGAAACGGCGCACAGGGAGCACCACGAAATATACTCAAATACTCCGAGGTTCTTTTTCGATATACCCCACTGTTTTGTCGTGGTGGCCTAGTGGTTAAAACACCAGCCTCTCAAGTATGAGTGCGCGGGTTCGATTCCAGGTCAGGCAAGTACCAATGTAACTTTTCTAAAGTTATATGTACTTTCTAAGTATATCTTGGACACCAATGACTGAAGGCGAAGGAAAACATCTTGAGGAAACCTGGGCTTTATAAGTCTGAAATTGCCAACCCGCATTGAGCAAGCGTGGTGATTACGCTCAATCCTTCTCTGTATGAGAGGAGATCTGTGCCCAGCAGTGGGACGATAAAAAGGTTGTTGATGATGAACGGCGTCGGTGTCGAATTATTTGTTATCAATTTAATATCTTCGAGCTGATCTTTAGTAACATAATCACTTCTGATTGCGTTAACATCTGACCGTAGAATTAATAAATCCTTCATCAACTTCTTTACGTACGTTCTACGTAGTCAAAGCAAACTGGTGGCAATTTGTGAAGGTCATATGCCACAAAAACTGGGATTGTTCGGGATCTGTGATTTTAAACACCGTAATCGTATATTTTAGGTCTTTCTGCTTTTTGTTCTTACGCCTCGATACATGTTTTTGTCTTGTCTTCGTAGAAACAAACAATAACTTTTTGCCTCATCAATGTCTTCCTCAGAAAAAGCCGACGAGCATATTTTTATTAAACTTTCGTTGTTTCGTTTCGGAGATAACAATATTACAACTCGTACACTTAAATGTACTCGTATTAACATTGTTCACCGACATCTTTCTGTAATATTTTATTTAATAAAAACTTCAACTTCAACTCTTGATCTGGTCCCTGTGGATAGATACCACAATTTTGCCAATAACACGTGTAACAAATTATAGAAATTCTTTAAAAAAATATTTCACAATAATGGCGGATATCGCCAATCACAGTTGAAAAAACGGCCGCGTGAGCACTTTTTACTCTATAAAATCACGCGCTTTTATTTAGTAAACAACACTATAAATAATTTAAAAGTCCAATGAAAAATTAGCGTGGCATTCATCGTAGCTTTTCCGTTAAAAAAAAAGCTATTTTATAAAAACACTACTAAATTAATTTGAATAAAAGTACTTAATAATTAATTATATGAAAAGTTTTTAAGGTAGCCATGACAACGTCGATGACGTCTATGACATATCTCTATAGAAGACCTATTTCAGAGAGAAAATTAATCGCAAGTTTAGCACATCGCGACTATCAGTAACATGGCAAGTGTGTAGAACTGAGTTCGCGCCCTGCAATATGCATGCTCTTTTTGAAAATCTATAAATTGTTTTCAAAAGATGTAGTCGCACGCACACAAACATACCGTGCCGAAGACTGCCGAACTGAAACGACGTTAGACGATGTACGGCATTCAAGCCACACCTCTGTGCCCGTCGGAGTGGGGAGCGTGAGGTTTTTTCGTTACGGAATTTCTGGATTCGGTCCCCGCGCTCATGGCCCGCGATAGAAGCTATGCAATAGCTTAAAAAAGGAGGGATATCGGTCTGTAGTTTTTCAGGAGTGTATTATCCCGTTTTTTGAAAAACAATACCGCCACGCTCCTGTACCATGCCTTAGGAGTTTCGCCTTAGAGAATGACGGAATTAAATAGCTTCTTAATCACTTTAAGAACTCGTTTGCCACCCGCTTGGCGATGGAAAGAGCTATGCTCGGAGTTTCTCTGCACGATCGACTCAGAAATGAGGAGATCCACAGAAGAACCTAAGTCACTGACATTGCTCTTCGAGTCGCTAAAATTAAGTGGCAGTGGGCAGGACGCATTGCTTGTAGAACCGATGACCGATGGGGCAATAAGGTTCTAGAGTTATCGTACGTACGTGGCCGCACCGGAAGACGCAGGGTAGGGAGGTCCCCAACAAGGTGGACCGATCACCTGGTGCAGAACGCGGGAAGCCGATGGATGCGGGCAGCACAAAACCGATCATCGTGGAAAGCCGTAGGGGAGGCCTTTGTACAGTAGTGGACGTCTATAGGCTGAAGCAGAAGAAGAATGGCAGAACATATCAACCGGCATTCAAGCTACATTTCTAAATTTTTTTTTAACCTTGCCCCACGCTTGGAATTACTACTGTATCACAGGTGCGTTTATATACTTTTACTCACACACACAAACAGCCAGACCCGGAACAACTACCATAGGCCATACAAATATTTGTTCTGTACGGGAATCAAACCTGCGACACGCAGCGCAGCAGTCAATTGCTCAGCGGCTGCACCAACCGTGTCGACTAGGTAAAGAACGTATATAAATATTGTAATAGCACACACACACACTGTGTCATCATCATCTCAGCGTCAATTCCTGTTGCAGAGTCTGGGGTCCGCTATACCAGTCTAACTGCTGATTTTGGGTAAACTTCAATATTTTCTGTGAAGCGACTGCCGTCTGAGCTCCACAACCCGAAGGCAATATCGAAGCATTACAGTTAGAGCACTTGTTGAACTTTTGAGGGCTCCAATGATCTGTAACGACTGCCATTAGATGTTCATATGGCAACAGGGACCAACGGCTTAACGTGCTTTCCGAGGCACGACTGTGAGACCAGTGCAATTATTCATATTCACGCATACGCCACGTAGGCTGTCGCAACACACACACACACACTGGGTAATGCTACCTAATCTACCTATGTTTACAAATAAATATTCTTTTTCTAATTATAACGGCCCACACTTCCATAGAAATATTATTAATGTCAAAGCAGTGAGTCTATGTCTCGACCAACTGGGGTTTCTTTTTTGTTAGAAAAAAATATTGTAAAAAAACTTCAGTGATTAAAGGTCCTCAAATTAAAATGTTTCAGTGTGAACAAAACAAAAACAATGAGCATGATTGAAGAAAAATGTAAATAAAAAATGCGAGTTCTTTATGAAAAATCACAAAACTTTTATCGTATCTTAACTTTCTTCATACAACATCATTCGTTTCTCTTTCTCAAAGGAACTTTGCTAACACGAAGCAAAAAGAAACTTCTTTTAACTCCAACATTTTCTCTGAAACAATTGAAGTCTTCAAACGAAGGCTTATACCTAGATATATGTATAGACGAATGAGAAACAGGGTGTAAAGTTCACTCATCCCAGATACATCCTAACACTTCAGCCCAAACTCGCAGCCAAGTGGTTCATTGTGATGCTCTCAAAAATTCATTGTGATAAGAAATTCACTGTTTGAGAGCTAAAGAACTCTCAAACGGCAAGTCAGCAAAACCTTTAAGTACTCAGAAGGTAAAGTTGGAAAAGGTGAATGAATTGAAAGGAGAGGGTTCAAAACTTACCTACTAAGGCGGTGTTGATTCGGCGGAATTTTAACTACATTTTGAATATTCTAAGCGTTGCATTAAAATGTTAATCATAATCTGTCGGTTTTATAGCATAAAGGATAGTTTATACCCTTGGTTATTGGGCAATCACGTAACACATTTCCAGAAACAATAGGTTTCATTTTGACAGTTCAATAACATCCACTGCGTTATTTACGTTACTGAACAGACACAATTAGCGAACATATAAAGCAATGGATTATCAATTTAATTCAAAATGCTTCGGATTCAGACTTAGCTTATTTTAGGCGGTAAAGGTGCTGTTTTGTACAGTTTTTACGACTTGACAAAAAAAACATCGACGTCTCTTTATCTTCATCCGCAAAAAGTTAAATTGTCCCAAGCATTATTAATTATACTAGACTTATAAAGGGACAGTTTTTTTTTATGGAAAATCAATAAAAGCCCTTCCGCTCCACACAGACCGGGAGAGGTCACTCTCCCGCTCTGTACGGAGCGGAAGGGCGTGTCAGACTTTTACTGACTTGCTTGTGCGCCAGAGATCATAGTATCACTTCCGAACAACCCACTGCTAGACAGTCACCTTTGCATTTCTAACATTAAACGTCTGAATTAATAATAATATTGAGTATGAATAGATACCCTATTTCACCCTTTAGCATCCCACCCCAATTACGTATAATACGTAATATATAACGGTAAACCCAGCCCAATTTAGCAACACAATACCATTAACTAATATTGTTAGCACAGTACACATTCACACTATACATGGTATTAGTGGATTACACCATGTACACACTATTTGCGATCGTGTCGCGTAATCTGGGGGTTACTTTCAGTTAGGGGTGCGTGTGTACTGCCCTTATTCAATCTTTTTTGTTTGATTTGTTGTTTCACATCGCGGTAGAAGAGTTTAGAGAGCTATTTTATATTATGTTAGGTTTTTTTCCGCTTAGCAGGAAACATTGTTTAGGATGAAACATGGTTTCCTGGTTATTTATTTACATTACAATTGAATACTATGCATAGAACTTACACCAAAGCCCGTAACAAGCCATCAACACAACATTTATCTAAAAAACGTCATTATCATCATTTCAGTAGAAAGACATCCACAGCTGGACATAAGCCACCCCCAAGGATCGCCACGACGATCGGTCCTGCGCTTTCAGCATCTAGCGGTTTTCCTCGACCTTCACCGGGGCATATCCACTCTACGTCTTCCGGTGCGTGGCCGCCACTCGAGAACCTGTCGGCCTCATCGGGCATCGGTCCTACGGGCAATGTGCGCGTACACTGCCACTTGAGTGTTGCAATTCGTCGGGCTATCTCGGTTACTCCCGTTCTTCTGCGGATCTCCCCATTTCTGATTTCATCAAGTAGTGAAGCCCCAAGCATATCCCTCTCCATTCCCCTTTGAGTGACCTTGAGCTTGGCCACGTCTCAGTTCCATATGTCATCACTGGCAACACACACTGGTCGAAGACTTTTAAAGGTCTTGAGATACTGCAGTATTTCGGGCGAGAAGATTCTACGTAGCTTCCCGAATGTAACTCAGCCGAGTTGGATTCGACCTCTTTCTCGAAGTTGGAACTACCTATCTGGTTAGTTTTTAAAAAACGTCATACAAGCATTTAAAACATATACAGTTGCTGCTATAAATAAATATATCAACTTCAGACTCCTGATCAATTAGAGCGTTCAGCAGACTGATCGCTGGGTTGTGGGCGTCGTTATGCGGCAGATAGTCCAAAGCAAACAATGAACAGCTAGCTAGTGTGGTCACGTCATCGATCTAATTATTCAGCAATAAATAGTAGTTCGTCAACAGCACAAACTTACGTCTCAGCTTCAATGTATTGTCTCCCACAATTCCCGCAACAAACAGAGATGGATGCAATTGGGGACAGTATCGTGACGTTAATGGACGGAAGATATAAAGAAAACTGGATACGGAGGGCCTAGGACAGTGTGTTGTGACGTAGTCTAGGAGGCCTACGTCTAGCAGTGGATAGCTATAGACTATTTGGCTTCATTGATTGTTGCATTTATTTACCTCAAGGTTCATCTTCTGGTCTACCTATCATTATATCACCTTTTTTTTCCCAAAAACTGCCAAACAGTCCAAAATAAATTTTCATTTTTTCTCGGTGGTAGGCCATAACATCGGCCGCCGGCAGAAGTTGCCACCATACAAAGCCTTGCCGCCAAACGATTTCTCGTGTTCCGGCATGATGTCTGGTAAAGCCGTACGGAGGACGGGTCTGAGCAGTTGTGTTGCGATGTGTGCCGGGTACGATGCGCCTAATGTTGTTGTGTTGGGAGTTTGGTGTGAAGGGTCTTCAGATCAATCTCCCTTTGGCGCAGCATCGTTGGTCGTGTTGTTGGGTTTAACATTGCATCGCCTCGCTCAACTGCCGTCTTCCTTCCTATTCGCTCAGTTTTTCAGAATGAAAAGGCTCTTAATAAACTAGCGCGCTTTACCATCAACGATCGCATCACTGCTTATCATCAGGCGGGATTGCGGTCAAGCGCTAGTTTATAATTATTTAAAAAAAACATATAAAAAATATTCCCTTTCTCTTTTATTTTTCTCTCTTTTTCTTTGTTTCTGTTTGAAAGTTTTCACGGAAACCGTGGTTCAACATAAACCCAAATTTAATGTTGACTGAGCAAGATCTGAAATAAAACTAAACTAAATTATGCCCACTTTTTCCTTTACAGTGCTACACATGGTACATCCAAGCAGATGCAAAGTCATCAACCAATACTTTCTGCCAGTAGCCTAAAAACCCGACGTCAGCGGAGAACAAGAAAATAGCATCGCAATCTCGAAAATACTAAGCTTCTAAAATAAAGGAAATAAAGAATTAGTCAAATTGGGTTATTAATTTTCCTTTAAAATCCCTTACAAAGAGTTTTCTACCCCTTTATCTTAATTGTCTAGTTAATGAGATCTCTGGCAAGCGTCTGGACGTATAGATAGATAGAATTGGAAATTGTTTAGCACTGTTTAAATGTTTTTCTTTACCTTTTAGGTTTCAGGATTACTGTAATATTTTGTTGTTATAATTTTAAAATGGTATATATTATGTGGTTAATTTAGTAGTAACTATTTCCCACATTGTCAGTTTAATAAAGTCAAACTACAATTTAGTAATGTAACATTACATTTGTCAATATGTCTAGAAAACCTGACATAAAGTAGGTCATTATAACCTAGTACATATTTTTTTAAAATAACATGGATAAGAAGTCAATTATATATACTCGTAGGTTACCATACACGCATTGTTTAGTAACACGCATATTAATACATATTGGTGCCAATTTTCTTGTTCACACACTAAACTAATTTTAAGTTAGTGCATATTTTTCTTTACATTTCATTAAGAAAAGGATAGAAAATAACATGTTAGTTTAATCCTGTGAAATTAAGATACTCCATAGACAGTTTACACGGGATTATAAACATGGCGACTAAAAATACGCCAGTTTACGTCAGGAGCGCACTAATTTGAGAGGTATAAGCTGTCATTTTATCCTCTGTCCTTTTATTAATGAAATGGAAAGAAAAAGATGAAGTGAACTTAAATTTAATTTAGTTTGTGAATACAGGAATCGTTGCCATTATAAGATAAAAATAAAAAGAAGTAAGACCGCCCGTTGTGTTTAAATTACAGAACATAGGTAAGTACGAAGATCTTACAAAGAGTGCTTTGTAAAATCCTCATATTAATGTTCTATATATGGTGTATATAATAAAGTGTACTCAATTTATAAAGTACTAGCTACGCCGCGCGGTTTCACCTGCGTAGGTTTCGGTATGTTTTTTTTTTATGTGCTCCGCTTCTATGGGTCGCAGCGCATACTGTTGACGTTCAGAAAGTGCTGATTCTGAGCCTAATTTGAATTAATGTCTATTGATTTTGATTATCTTGGCTGGATTGCGGAAGCAATTATTGCTTTTTTTATGTTTTTTGTGTTATATTGTTGTTGTTGATATGTTACAAATATATATAACTAGCTGCGCCACACGGTTTCACCCACGTTTTCTTTATATGCTCTGCTCCTATTAACCGCAGCGTGATGTTATACAGCCTAAAGCCTTTCTGGAATAATGGGCTATCTGACGCAATCCGATCGGACCAGTAGTTCCGGAGATTAGCACGTTCAAACAAACAAACAAACAAACTCTTTAGCTTTGGTATAGACTAGCGGCCGCCAGCGACTTCGTTTGCGTGGAGTTAGTTATGCTCCGCTCCTATTAATCGCAGCGTGATGTTATATAGCCTAAAGCCTTCCTGGAATAATGGGCTATCCGACGCAATCCGAACGGACTAGTAGTTCCGGAGATTAGCGCGTTCCAACAAACAAACTCTTTAGCTTTAGTATAGATAGTACACAGATTTTAGCTTCTCTATTTATTTGTTACAAAATATTAAGTAATGCAAAATTAATTTAAAGTACCGTTTAGTAAACCTCCTCCTTAATATAAAAGACCACAGAGAAAGATAAATATACCTACTTAATAATGAACATTCCTGATCATACTACGACGTAGTTTCAACTAAATAAATAGGCCATGTTCATTGTATGAAAATCTTTACAAAAAACCAAAAGGAAATCAAATTACTTTATGTAACATAGCAGAAGGTATCAAATGTTGAGTATTCTGTTCAGGGATAAAAATAACTTCGTTTTGATCGAGCTTGAATTCGTTGCTCCTTATGATTGAACCTAGCGACTGTGACTGAATTTTTTTTATACTGTAGAAAAAGTGTCGCAATCCAACCTAATGTTAAACAGTGATGTAACAATTTATGGTAAAATCTAACTTTATTATGAGCCTGTTCACCCAAGCCCTGAAGACACTTAAATTATAATCAATCCAAGTAGAGAAGAGTCCAATTATTCCAATGCTTCGATGTACGCGGTATAAAAGTAGAGGCGATGAGCTTCGTCAAGACCTTTGCGGTGTCAACAACGGTCGTCCGATAATGGAACGGTGATGGCGGAATTAGGTCATTTAATTCCCGAGCACACTCTCCAAAATACATCTTCTATATAAAAGCCAAATTACATAGAGAATAGAGGTAAACAAACCGTTGCTAGGCAACTTGTTGTTTACGCCTAAAAGACAGATGTTAACAACCTTTTATAGATAGATGATTTTCATAAAAGTAATAATCCTACTTCCTACTAATATAAAGAGATTATTTATGATTTGCATAACGCTTAACCGATTTGAATCAAATATGACACACATGTCGAGCTGTGCGGATGCTATAACCGATGTGGTGCGTCAAGCTATGGAATATTTTATTCCCTATAATGACGTGCCCGTCGGTGGCTCGGCTCGCCCATGGTTCAATGCCGATTGTGCCCAAGCTGAACAGCGTAAGCACACGGCATTTCTCACCTGGGTTGATGCTCGTGACCGCGGAGCTCCGGATCTAAACTCAAAGAAGAGAGCCTTTAACCGTGCTGCCAAGTCCTATAAAAAGGCGCTAAAGAAGGCTCGCTTCGACCGTATTACCCATATTGGCAACAAGTTATCTGCGCAGCCTTCCGGTAGCAGATCTTTTTGGTCCCTTGCCAAATCGGTCGAGGCGAACTTCTGTCGGCCCTCACTGCCTCCGCTGGTTAGGCCTGATGGAACACTGGCTCATACGGCGAGAGAGAAAGCAGGTCTCTTTGCATCTCTCTTTGCCCATAATTCGCGTCTTGATACTGGCAGTGCTACGCCACCTATTTTACCCCACTGCGGTACTTCAATGCCTGAGGTTCGCATTCGGAACAAGGAGGTTCTGAGAGCACTGTGTCGTCTGGACGTGATTAAGGCTAGTGGTCCGGATGGTATACCAACGATTGTTCTAAAAGCATGTGCGCCCGAGTTGTCTCCTGTATTGACACGCTTGTATCGCCTCTCATTTGGGACTGGTATAGTGCCCAAGTCCTGGAAGCTTGCCAACGTGTTGCCATGCCCAAAAAGGGTAGTCGTGCCGATCCTAACAACTATCGGCCGATTTCGATCACCTCCATACTTTGCAAAATTATGGAGCGTGTATTGAACTCGCGCCTTTTGGCATACCTGGAAGGTAACGATCTCCTCAGTGACCGACAGTACGGGTTTCGCCGCAATCGGTCAACTGGGGACCTACTAGTGTATGCCACTCACTTGTGGGGCGAGGCACTCGAGAGGAATGGGGAAGTAATTGCTGTCTCCCTTGATGTCTCGAAGGCCTTCGACCGGGTATGGCACGCTGGCCTTTTGAGTAAGCTTCCAGCGTACGGCATTTCCCCTAGCCTGACTGGCTGGGTAAAAAACTTCCTGACTGAACGGTCCCTCCAAGTTGTTGTCGACGGATGCTCATCTGAGCCCATGTCGACTAATGCCGGTGTTCCTTAGGGGTCTGTTCTCTCTGCAACTCTGTTTCTGCTGCATATTAACGATCTGCTGATGCCCGGTATCTATGGGTATGCAGATGACAGCACAGTTGTGGAGGGATACCTGCCGGATGCTCGGGCTAGTAGGGAATCAATCCGGTCCGAAAGAGAGCCCATGGTAGAGCGAACGAGTGTTGCACTTCAGGCAGTCTCCGAATGGGGCAATGCCAATCTTGTACCATTCAATGCCGCCAAAACGCAGGCGTGTCTTTTCACCGCCAAAAGGAGCCCGTTCACCTTGGCTCCTACTTTTCGGAATGTATCCTTGGAGTGTACCGACCGCCTTCAGCTTTTGGGTATTGAGATTTCCTCGAACCTAAACTTTGGGCGGTTCATTGAGTCCAAGGCCAAGGTGGCTGCCAGAAAACTTGGTGTAATCGCAAAGTTCCGGCAGTACTTCACACCAGGGCAGCTTCTAATGTTGTACAAAGTACAGGTCCGTTCGTGTGTGGAGTACTGCAGCCACATTTGGGCTGGTGCTGCTAAGTGTCACCTGGCTGTTGTATCATAATAATTACCAACACAAGAAACATACATGGTGTCAGAAGTGAAAACGAAGAAAGTAAATTCATAAAATGCAAAAGTCGGATGGCGTCGGTGGCGGCCATGACACCGAAGCTCCAATGAACAGTGGCTTGAAGGCGCTTAAAATATCGTCAGATGCAACAAACAACAATTACGAAACCTGGAAGCGCTGGTGGCAACAGTTCGAATTATACTTGTTGGCAACGGGTTTAGACAAGTCCGGTGAGAAACGCAAGATCGCCATTTTGTTACATCACATTGGTGAAAAATGCTTAAATATTTTCAACACATTCAACATAAATATTGGAGAAAGCACATTACATGACGTCAAAGCCAAATTCGACGAATTTTTTCAACCCAGAAAAAACATTACCATGTATCGTCACATGTTTTTTACCACACGTCAACAGAAATCGGAAAGCATCGAGGATTTCTTAACCGATCTCGAAAATAAAAGCCAAGATTGCGAATTTGGAACGCTCAGAGAATCTCTTATCAGAGATATTTTTATCGCCAACTTGAGTTTGGACTTAGCACATGTACGTCAGAGACTGCTGCAGGAACCTGATCTGACATATCAGAGGATGCGAGAGCTAGCTAGGACACTCATCGTCGCACAGCAGGATGCAGACCAAATTGTCAAGAGGTCCACTAGTGAAGAGTCTGAGAAAGTCATGCATCTGCGTCGGAGGAGCCGTGGTCGAGTGGAGCGTCAGCGACGGCGAGCTTCACCAGTCAGTCAGCAGGGATCCAGCGCAGGGAGGTCAAAGTCAAGTCCCAGTCCTGAGAAGCGCTCGAAGACGTGTAGCCGCTGTGGACAACACCACCGCTACAAATGTCCAGCGCAGGGAGCTAAGTGCAGGTCATGTAACTCTTATGGTCATTTTGCAAAATTTTGTTACTCAAATAATAAAAAAGTCAGTCATTTAGAGTCTTTTAGTTCAACTGGTAGTCAAGATAATTTTGTTGGAATTTTAAATTGTCATAATTTCAGTCATAGTCATAAGTCTAGTCAATATAATTGTCATTTAGAGTCACAAAGTCATCACAATCAAAATCATTACAGACATAGCAGGTTGTCATACACACAGTCACAGTCACATCCCAAGTTAC
The DNA here is from genome assembly GCA_037179545.1 of Sesamia inferens. Classification (NCBI taxonomy): domain Eukaryota; kingdom Metazoa; phylum Arthropoda; class Insecta; order Lepidoptera; family Noctuidae; genus Sesamia; species Sesamia inferens. The sequence continues at coordinate 11,624,991 of CM073922.1, forward strand.
AATCAACGGTCAGGTCGCACATAGGCCAGTCGCAGTCAAAGTCTAAGAGATCTCATGAAGACTCATCTTGTCATAAAAAATATCCTGTGTCATATTTCTGTGATGAAAGTGGTGATAATGTCATATCTGAGAGGTCTAATAAAAAATGCCTCAGTGATGAAAAAAGTCTGGTGACTGATAAGTCCGAGAGATCTCATGAAGACTCATCTTGTCATATGTCGTATCTCAATGATGAAAACACTAAACAGTCTGAGAGATTCACAGTCAAGTCAAAAAAGTCAAAAAGTCTTAGTCGAGATTCATATCTGAATGATGAGTACAGACACAAGTCTGAGGAATCTCACACAACAAACACTTGTAGAATTATTACAGCAAAGTCAGCACATAGTAAACAGGTCAATACAGTCGAGTCAAAACAAAACAAATACTATTCTAAACAGTCATGGAACATAAATATTTTAGTTGGTCATACACAAATTAATTGCATTATTGACTCGGGAGCTGATATCAATATTATGTCAAAGAGAACTTTTCAATTTTTGAAATGTCAAAGTCAAATGTCACTTGAGAAATGTCAAATAAACGTTAGTGGGTTTGGTGTTATATCAATACCCATTATGGGCAAAGTCAATATAAAATGTAGTTTATCTTTAAATAATAGCACTATTAGTGTAAATATAGTGTTTATAGTCGCAGATTTAGTTTGTCCGAATGTTTTAGGTCTACCAACTTGTGAAAAATTAGGTATAATTCAAAGAGTTTTCTATGTGTCTCAACAAAATTTTAGTGAACAAATTCTTACACAATACAATGATGTATTTCAGGGTCTTGGATGTCTACCTCAAGTCTGTCGCCTGAAACTCAAACCTGAAGCAGTGCCATGCGTGGATGCTCCGAGAAGGGTACCCTTCGCTTTACTGAACAAACTGCGTGATGAATTGGATCGCATGGAGAAAATGCAGGTCATTGAAAAGGTTATTAAACCTACAGAATGGGTGAACAGTATAGTCATAACAGTCAAAAGCACGGGTCAGTTACGAATTTGTTTAGATCCTAGAAATTTGAATAAGAATATTATAAGGGAAATTTATCCACTTAAGTCAATGGATGAGATCAGATCTCAGCTGGCAGGAGCTGTTTGTTTTTCTCATTTAGATGCATTTTCAGGATTTTGGATGCTAAAACTAGATGAATATAGTTCTGATTTATGTACATTTCAAACACCTTTCGGTAGATATAAATATTTAAGGTTACCTTTTGGTATTAATGCATCGTCTGAAATTTTTCAAAGAGTCATGATGAATTTGTTCGGTGATTTAGAAGGAGTTCTAATATTCATCGATGATATTTTGGTATATGGACCAAACGAGTCAGTACATAATGAGAGAGTACATAAAGTCATGCAACGAGCACGTGAAGTCAATTTAAAGTTCAATAAGTCAAAATGTAAATTTTTAGTATCAGAAGTCTGTTTTTTAGGGTATGTTTTTAGTAAAGATGGTGCCAGGGTTGATGAAGAGAAAGTAAAAGCAATTGTCAATATGCCCACACCAAAAAATGTCAAAGAATTGCAAAGAATATTAGGTATGATCAATTATTTAGGTCCCTTTATTAGCAATTTGTCTCAAAAAACTCAAATTTTAAGAAATCTTTTGAAGAAAGATTCAGTCTGGACTTGGGATGAAAATCATAGTCAATGTCTTAAGAGTTTAATCGATGAAATTACAAATTCACCAGTTTTAGCTCATTATAATCCCAATGTACCATTAGTCTTGTCAGTCGATTCGTCAAAGTCAGCATTAGGAGCAGTCATTATGCAGAATAATAAACCTATTGCTTATAGTTCAAAAACATTAACTCAAACTCAGTCAAGGTATGCTCAAATTGAGAAAGAATTGTTAGCCATTCAGTTTGGTTGTGAAAAATTTCACCAGTATGTGTACGGTCATAAAGTAACTGTTCATACTGATCATAAACCTTTAGTCTATCTTTTTAAAAAGCCATTACATGATGTACCAGCAAGATTGCAACGTATGATGTTAACTTTACAAAAATATGATTTGGAAGTTATACATGTTCCAGGTAAAGAAATGTTTATATCTGACACTCTGTCTAGAGCAGCATTGAAAGAACATTATATACCTGAGAATGAGTCAGAAATATCTTGTCATGTCAATTTAATGCATTCAAGTCTAGCAGTCACAAAGGAGTACTGTACAAAATTGTTACAGCACACTAAGAAAGATGATACTTTGCAATTGTTAAAAAAGTATTATTATGAAGGTTGGCCAAAAAATAAAAATAATGTCAGTCAGTCAATAAAACCATTTTGGAATATACAAGCTGAAATTCATGTAGTCAAAGATTTGTTGTTCAAAGGGTCAAAATTAATAGTACCACAGGCAATGTATAAGGAGATGTTAGGTAAAATTCATGAAGGTCACCAAGGTATAAATAAATGCTTAAAACTGGCTAGAGAGTCTTTGTACTGGCCAAGCATGTCAGCTGATATTAAAAACTTGGTAGAACAATGTTATGTATGTGCACAATTTAAACCTAATAATCCAAAGGAACCACTAAAAAATTTTGAAATAAATAAATATCCATGGCAACAAGTAGGTGTTGATTTGATGTATTTTGATAACCTTACTTATTTAATTGTCACAGATTATTATTCTAAATTTATAGAAATAGCTTTGTTAAATAAAAACAGTACAGCAAAGAATGTAATAACACATTTAAAGTCCATTTTTGCTCGTCATGGAATACCTTTATCTTTAGTGTCTGATGGTGGTCCTCCTTTTCAATCATTAGAATTTAAGAATTTTATGCATGAATGGGACATAGAACACATTGTAACTAGCCCATATCATCCACAGTCAAATGGTCAAGCAGAGAGTTCAGTCAAAATCATCAAAAATATGTTGGAAAAATGTAAAAGAAACTCATCTGATCCATACTTAGCTTTATTACAGTATAGAAACACACCTAAGAATAATTTACCATCTCCAGCTCAATTGTTAATGTCCAGGAATTTAAGAAATAACATTCCTATGTCTTATAAGAAATTAAAACCTAAAGTGGTTACATTCAAAAATTATGAAGAATGTGTCAAGCAAAATAATAAAAATAAGTCTAAATATTATAATAGAAATACAAAGTCATTGTCATTACTGTATCCCAATGATCATGTATACTTTAAAAGAAAGCCAGATAGCAATTGGGAACAAGCCATTGTCAAGCTAAGGTTGGCTAATAATAGGTCATATGTCGTTGAGGATGTCAATGGAGTTAGGTATAGGAGGAATAGGGTTCATTTAAGACACAAATATTCTCCTATGCTATCCAATTCGTCGCAGGGGAGAGAGGAAGGTAACAGGCAGGAGTCTAGACCTCAAGAGCTCTCATCTCAATCCTCAGTAAGTCAATATGTAACTCGTTCTGGAAGAGTTGTAAAGCCAACCAGAAGGCTAATTGATGAAATAGATTAAGTAGAACATTGTATACTAGATTAAGACCTAACCATAGTCTTAAGTCATTGTCTAAATTGTAACTAAGTCAGGTCTCTATAATATTGTTTGTCAAGGGTTAATTTAAACTTAAACAAGGGGGATGTTGTATCATACATCACTACTCTGTAGTCGAGTAACTAATACCATCTCTATGTATTAGTGTCTATGAATATTGTCTATAGTCTTGTCATTGTAACTTAGGATCTGACCTAGAAGAGGTCGTCCAATATAATATAATTCTACAAGTGAAATAAACCAGTCTAATTATCTAAAGTCTTTAATATTTACCAACACAAGAAACATACACTGGCCACTTTGGATTCAGTGGAGAGGCGTGCGAAGAGGCTGATTGGTGACCCTGATTTAACTCGAGTTGGTCTCCAAAGCCTAGAGCACAGGCGTAGAGCAGCCAGCCTTTCGGTGTTCTATAGGATACATTCTGGGGAGTGTGCGAGGGAATTGCACGATTTAATTCCCCCATCTCCGTTCCACCATCGGACGACCCGTCGTACGGCGAGTTTCCACCCTTATGTTGTTAACACCTCTACGATCCGGACGAAGCGTTTCGCCTCCTCCTTTATACCGCGTACATCGAGGGGCTGGAACAATCTGCCGGCGGCGGTGTTTCCGTCGGACTACAATTTGAGTGTCTTCAAGGCTAGAGTGAATAGGCTCTTAATAAACGAATGCGCTTTACCATCAACGATTGCGTCACTGCTTACCATCAGGCAGGATTGCGGTCAAGCGCTGGTTTATACTTTAATAAAATAAAAAAATAAAAACTAATAGGTAAAATTTTTGATACATATATTATATTGTACTAAGTCCATACTTGAAAGTATTACAATGCATGTGTTATGCAGTTGATTTGAAAGTAATTAAAATACGTAAAATTGTAGTGACAAATGCAACTTTCATTGGCTGAATTCGATAAAATGTGTTTTATACCTGGATTCCATCCATGTTTCTTTTTGGTAGGGCTCTCACGCAAAATTAATGTCGACCTTTTAATGATATTTGAAATGCCAAGTTAATATACCTGTTATTTTAGTTATTCTATTGGAATATGCTGCAATAGGAATTGTTAATAAATAGTTAGCATGTAAAAGGCAGGCCTTTACATGCTAGCGCACTAATGTGACAGGTCTAAACTAACTTATTATTATCTGTCCTTTTCTTAATGAAAGAGAAAGAAAAAGATGAACTTAAATTTAACTTAGTTTGTGAACACACTGTATCTTAAGACACAGGTCCCCTAGTTTAAGCGGCAAGGATTAAAATTTTTGGTTATATAGATTTATTTAAATAATTTGTATGTATGACCTACCATCATTGATATATCAATGCCTATCATCTTATGTCTAATCTGTATAATTACTTTTTGGAAAATAAATATTTTTATCACTATTTTTATTTAAGGAAATTGGAGCCTTTTTTTATAAATTATAAACTAGCGCTTGACCGCAATCCCGCCTGATGGTAAGCAGTGACGCAATCGTCGATGGTAAAGCAAACTAGTTTATTAAGAGCCTATTCACTCTAGCCTTGAAGACACTCAAATTGTAGTCTGACGGAAACACCGACGCTGGCAAATTGTTCCAGTCCCTCGATGTACGTGGTATAAAGGAGGCACAGCTGTCTGTTCATTTAATAAACACAATTAGGTAATTGTGGTAGGCCATAACATCGGCCGCCGGCAGAAGCTTTGCCGCCAAGCGATTTGTCGTGTTCCGGCATGATGTCTGGTGAAGCCGTACGGAGGACGGGTCTGAGCAGTTGTGTTGCGGTGTGTGCCGGGTACGATGCGCCTAATGTTGTTGTGTTGGGAGTTTGGTCGTGGAAGGTCTTCAGATCAATCTCCCTTTGGCGCAGCATCGTTGGTCGTGTTGTTGGATTTAACATTGCATCACCTCGCTCAACTGCCGTCTTCCTTCCTATTCGCTCGTAATAATGTAGCGCGCTTTACCATCAACGATCGCATCACTGCTTACCATCAGGCGGGATTGCGGTCAAGCGCTAGTTTATAATTATTAAAAAAAAGTATACTTATAATAATAATAATAATAAGTCCCGCGGTACAGTTGCGGACGGCACAGTTGACATCTGTCGGGCATGTCACCGGCCGGGGGAATCAATAAGGCATGTTATCTCCGGGTGTTCTCGTCTAGCTAACGGAGAATACTTGCATAGACACAACCTTGTAGCCAGGATAATTCATCAGCAACTTGCTCTCAAATACAACCTTGTGGAATCGGAGGTGCCGTACTACAGGTATATGCCCGACCCAGTTCTCGAAAATGGCCATATCACATTGTACTGGGATCGATCCATCATCACTGACAGGACTATTGTTGCCAATAAGCCTGATATAGTGATGGTGGATCGATCAGAGCGGCGTGCAATGATTGTTGACATAACCATCCCGCATGATGAGAACCTCGTGAAAGCCGAGAAAGATAAACAAATCAAGTATCTTGACTTGGCTCACGAGGTTGTCGACATGTGGGAGGTGGATTCAGCAGTCATTGTACCGATAGTCGTGACAGCCAATGGCTTAATAGCCAAGAGCCTCGACCAACACCTCAAGAGGCTCTCGTTAGGCAGCTGGATCAAAGGCTTGATTCAGAAAGCTGTACTTCTGGACACGGCTCGCATTGTCAGGAAGTTCCTCTCTCTGGAGCCCTGACCGCCGGTAGCTTGGACCCTGTTCCCGATGCCGGTGGGCTACTATTTTTTATATTTTTAAATGTTTTTTATGTATTGTTTATATAGAAATATTTAAAAATGTAATTTATATGTATATACAGTGAAATAAAGGATAATAATAAGTCCCGCGGTACTAAGGAGCTACTCCTCATTGATATGGCCATTAGCCAACAAGTTCGTCGTTCCCGAAAGGATCTATCGACATGTTGGATAGATTATAAGAAGGCCTATGACTCAGTGCCACATACATGGCTCATGCGGGTGCTGGAGTTGTACAAAGTGGATGCAACTCTACGCACCTTCCTGATGACATGTATGAGGACATGGAGGACAGTCCTTCGCTATCCAGGATGTCGAAATATTCTGAGGAATAGCGAACCGATAAGGATCGAGCGAGGAATATTTCAGGGCGATAGTTTGAGTCCACTTTGGTTTTGCTTAGCATTGAATCCTCTAAGCACATTATTAGAGGATTCAGGTTTAGGCTATCGGTTGAAGAGAGGTGGTCAGGTTATATCGCACCTCCTTTACATGGATGACCTGAAACTTTTTGCTCCCAACAATTCACAACTGAAGGAGCTACTGAAAATTACTGAAACTTTCAGTAGCGCCATCAGGATGGAATTTGGTGTGGACAAATGTGCGGTCATGCATGTAAAGCGAGGAGAGATTGTGGAATCCGTGGGAACCCAACTCACGAGTTCCATAAACCTTAGAGCCCTCTCCGCATCCGAAACCTATAAGTATTTGGGTATGTCGGAAGCGTTGGGTATCAATGTTACTGACATGAAGCAATCGTTGAAGGAACGCTTCTTGGGCCGCCTGAAAAAAGTACTTAATAGTCTTCTATCAGGCGGAAACAAGGTGCGCGCTTTCAACGGTTGGGTCATGCCGGTATTGATGTATTCTTTCGGCATACTCAAATGGACTCAAACCGAACTTGACGCCCTGGATCAGAGGGTCCGTACGCTGCTGACTGCAAATCGATTGCATCACCCACGATCATCGGTTATGAGGCTGTATATCCCGCGAAAATGTGGAGGTCGTGGCTTTTTAAACGCTAAGACCCTCCACAATCGCGAGATATGCAGTCTCAGGGAATATTTTCTAGAAACCGACGTGGGGATGCATCGAGATGTGGTCGCGGTTGACAAGGGCCTCACTCCGCTCTCCTTGGCTAAAGAGAACTGGCGCAAACCAGTAGTGCTTGACACCAATGACCGCATGGAGGTATGGAAGAGCAAAGAGCTTCACGGACGCTTTTTCAGAGCCCTACACGGGCCTGATGTAGATTTACAAGCGTCCGTAGCCTGGCTACGATTCGGTGACCTTTTTGGGGAAACCGAAGGTTTTGTATGTGCAATTATGGACGAAGTTATGATGACGAACAATTACCGGAGATTTATTGTGAAAGACGGCACAGTTGACATCTGTCGGGCATGTCACCGGCCGGGGGAATCAATAAGGCATATTATCTCCGGGTGTTCTCGTCTAGCTAACGGAGAGTACTTGCATAGACACAACCTTGTAGCCAGGATCATTCATCAGCAACTTGCTCTCAAGTACAACCTTGTGGAATCGGAGGTGCCGTACTACAGGTATGTGCCCGACCCAGTTCTCGAAAATGCTCATATCACATTGTACTGGGATCGATCCATCATCACTGACAGGACTATTGTTGCCAATAAGCCTGATATAGTGATGGTGGATCGATCAGAGCGGCGTGCAATGATTGTTGACATAACCATCCCGCATGATGAGAACCTCGTGAAAACCGAGAAAGATAAACAAATCAAGTATCTTGACTTGGCTCACGAGGTTGTCGACATGTGGGAGGTGGATTCAGCAATCATTGTGCCGATAGTCGTGACAGCCAATGGCTTAATAGCCAAGAGCCTCGACCAACACCTCAAGAGGCTCTCGTTAGGCAGCTGGATCAAAGGCTTGATTCAGAAAGCTGTACTTCTGGACACGGCTCGCATTGTTAGGAAGTTCCTCTCTCTGGAGCCCTGACCGCCGGTAGCTTGGACCCTGTTCCCGATGCCGGTGGGTTACTATTTTTTATATTTTTAAATGTTTTTTTATATATTTTTTATGTAGAAATATTTAAAAATATAATTTATATGTATATTATAATGAAATAAAGGAAATAATAATAATAATAATTTATTTCAGACGTAGTCCATATAATGTTAGTCATACAAAAATTGAAATACAAATAAAACCTTATAAATCTATTGTTAGTACACAAAACAGAAATACAACACAATCAAATGGAACCGCACAGAAGCTCCAAGTTATGCCAAGCCCAGGACGCGACTACCCGTAGTGTGTAGTCGCATCCAGTGCCGCCACATCGGCGAGTCCCAGCGGTCCACGAAAACATTCAGAAGACTGTTCGGGCTGGCCCGCATTCGCTTCAAGAGAGATGCACAGCGCTTTCGCATGATGGCATGGAAACCATCCACTCTTTTTTCAGCAAACATTGCTGAAGCGCTGCAGCAGCGCCGTAGTCCGAACAGTATTCTGAACGCATTATTATATTGGACTCGCAGAGCGGTGCATGTACGCTGCGTATACTTAGTCCACAGGCTGCAAGTGTAAAAGGACTGGCAGAAGGCCTTAAATAACGTCACCTTGACTTGCTCGGTACACCGTGCAAACCTGCGGGCCAGCATGTTACAGCGCACAGACAGCGCCCTGCGTTCCCTCTCCAAATCACAGTCATCACTCAGATCCTCAGAGACCCAGTGACCCAGATATTTGAACCTAGACACTCTGTTTAAGGTGGCACCGCAAAGATACAGAGGAGGCACACTAGCGAATGATTTGTTACCAGCCTTAAACACCATCACTTCACTCTTCTTTACATTATATTTGAGTCCATGGGCTCGTGCATATCTTTCACAAACTTCTAGCAGTTTACGCATGGCACTAATCGACGGGCTCAGCAGCACCATGTCATCCGCGTAGCTTATATTATTGACGCACTGTCCATCTATATGGCACCCTATGCCTGCTCTGCTGAGCTCGCCGATCAGCTCATTCATGTACAAGTTAAAGAGACGAGGAGAGGTTAACCCCCCTTGCCTCACCCCGCACTCCAACCCATACATGTCCGAGTGTGTGCCTGCCCATCGCACAGTATTCCTTTGGCTCGAGTACCAATATCTCAAAATAGCGATAACATTACCTGACACGTCCGTTTCATTTTTCAATTTGTGCCACAACACGTCATATGACACCAAATCAAATGCCCTGGATAAGTCCAGGTAACAGGCATAGACCGGCGTACTTCTGTCTGTATAATACTGTACAGTCTGCTTGAGGCACCGAATGGCACTTTCAGTCGAGAGACCAGGTCTGAAACCAAATTGAGCATCATGAAGCTTTATGTGCCTATCCATGTGTTTGTCAAGCAGACTGTCCAGCACTTTTGCTATTACAGTAGCCAGCGAGATTGGTCTATAGTTAGCCAGGTCTGAGACATCCCCCGTTTTGTTTTTTATAACCGGAACAACCACGGTCCGCATAAGTTCGTCCGGTAGGTAACAATGACTCACACATAAGTTGAAAAACATAGCAAGCACTCGAGACAAATGGAAACCAGCATGCTTCAGATGCTCAATGCTAAGACCATCGTGACCAGGGGACCTACCTCGCACCATTTTACAAATTACGGAGGCAACTTCCTTGGCACTAAATCGAACATTAACGTCCCCTGCCACGATTTCTGCACCTCGCATCAGGTCAAAAGACCCCACAGTAGGAGGTTCCACCTTGAAATGACTCCGAAACAGGTTAGCTATATCACGAGGCTCATGCACGCCCGCAACGCTCACAGGTAGACTCGATTTTGGGTTCAATTTATTTGTCTTTTTCCAGAATTTACCAAATTGTTTATCTGAATGATGCTGTGCAATTATATCTAACTTGATTTGTTTCTCATTATCTTGACAAAATTTTACCCGCGATTTAAAAATTCTCCTCGTTTGGCACATGCTATCATAGATAGGTCCACTTCTTTGTTTCCCATTCAATAACCAGTGTTGATAACATAATCGAGCCTCTCTGTGAGCAGCGCTAACGTGCCTGTTCCACCCCGGTATATATTTGTGTTTCTTGAACACAGGACCAGCATAACTGTCTACCGCCGCCTTACTAATTATTTGTACAATATCGTTATACATTTCCTTCAAAATACGCTTGTGATCCTTACTATAACAACAGTGATCGGCGCAGTACATAAACTCGACAGGAAAATGAATCTTTCTCAGTTGCGAGTGACAACTTTCATAATACTTTCCGGTCTGTTCACTGTTTCTTTCTCCCCAGATCACTTTATTAAAAACGTTATCAGTCGCAACAAATTTCGGCCTAATTAATTTTAAATCACACTCAACCAACAAGGGACAATGATCAAACCAGTAAGCATCATATAATACGGACACTTTACGTATTGAGCGTCTCGCCGCACTGGTCGTCACACAGTGATCGAGCCATCGCAGACAGCCGTGTGCCTCACTCACAAATGTATATGTGTCTATAGGTAGCAAGTCCATATCTACGCACGACCATGATCGCTCGTTACAAAAGTTTATTAGTTCACTTGAAAACAACTCACCTGGGTGTGCATTAAAGTCTCCCAGTATAAAAACAGACTCCACGGCATTATTTTCAATCAACGCATTAACTTCACTAAGGCAATCAGTGAATTCAATTATATTATCGGCACCCGCGGTTGGCATGTACACTGATACTACCATAATCGATCTATCACTGAGCACTATTTTAATGGCCGCAATACGCACATTGTCACACGGTATCACTGTAACACACGGGAACGTAGACTTCCTCCAGAGCAGAGCCACGCCACCGTATGGCCTGCCCCTTAATACTCCAGCTGTCCATATCAACGGCCGAGGTACCCGTGAAAGCAAACCCGTCGTCAATAGTACCAAGAAAAGGTACGTCATGCGGCAACAACCACGTTTCTTGAAGAGCAATTATGTCAGTTGTCCTGCACAACCTCCGTATGCAATCCACCGATCTATTAACATTTTTACAATTAAAACTAACAAGTTTCATTGGCGTATTACCCACTTGTTCCATTTTGTTTTGTCTTGAAATTCACAAAACGTCGATACGCGACGCCTTCTGGCCAAAAGTCATCATTGAGAAACATTTCCACACATTCCTTTGGTACTAGTATTTTGTACGCATCATATTGTTTTGGTAATTTCATAGTCATTTTTTCTACGTGTACCGCCACCTCAGATTTACTCGCAATATAACTTAGAATGTCACACACGGGCACGTCCTTCGCAACATTATAAATATAAATGGGGATTTTTATATCCGCAGCTTTGAAGACTGAATTCGGACTCGAAATAGCCTTCCCTCTGTTTGCAGCAAAGCGGTTCCGTAGACGCTTCCTCTGCACTACGCTCCATTCTGTGTCTGCTTCGTGTTTCTTCCACTCGCCAACACGTACAACATCGGCCATCGATTTCTTTTTTCTAAATACGTCACTATTAACGTTCGGAGACGCCGTGTGTCCCGTGTCGCATTGTTTGGATACCTTGCACTCGTCAACGGGTACAACATCGTCCATCGATTTATTTTTGCCTAATACAACACTGTTGACGTTCGGAGCCGCCTTGTGTCCCGTGTCGCAGGGTACGTCGATCACAGTGGAGGCTGCATCGCACTCAGGGAGCAATCCCATCGGACCGCTACAGTGCTCAAAACTGTTCAATAAACAGGCACCTCGTTTTTTATTAACACTACCTCCAAAATTATATTGCTTAGTTTTTATCACATTTTCATTGAGAGATTTCAGGTCACTTTTTACTGTATCCAGTTGATCCACTGTTGCATAATTTTCCTTTATACAATTATTGATATCTTGTTGCATTCTCAATAAATCCTTTAGGATACGCGTAACGTCGACATGATCAAACAAAACAGGGGGTAGTTTTTCTAGGTCCCCCGCAACGAAGACTGGAATATTCTCCGGATCTGTTTCCTTCAAAAGACGAATGATGTCATCAATATCCCTTCGCGTTTTTCCTTCACCCTTTCTTTGCGTCTTCTTCTTAGTTTTGGGTATAGACGCAAACAACAGGTTCTTGGCAGCAACTATGTCAGCATCCGAAAAGGCACTAACACATATTCGGCTAATACTTTCCTCGTCCATTACTTGAATTTTGTTATTCACAAATGCAAGCACTTCGTTAATTACAATATTGCAACTAGCACATTTTACCAAATTAGTAGCCATTTTACAGAGCGCACGTAAACACGTCCACACGGATGCGGGTATGCAACGTGAATGACTTGTCATTTGCAATTTATTTTTTATTTTTTGAACGTTGCCCCACACTAGGAATTTGTCCTGTACACAAACAACCAGACCCAGAACAAGTACTTGTAGGTTATACAAATATTTGTTCCGTGCGGGAATCGAACGCGCAACACGCAACAACGTAAGGGTGGAAACTCGCCGTACGACGGGTCGTCCGATGGTGGAACGGAGATGGGGGAATTAAATCATGCAATTATTTTTAATATGTTAAGACTGCATAATGCTGAGCGACAGCCGTTTTGCGTGGATGTGACTCATGTTTCCCTCAACGCCTTTTTGTTTTTTTTTAAGCTATTGCATAGCTTCTATCGCGGGCCTTGATTTTTTTTAATTTTGTTGCGTCATTTTCATCGCAAGTAAACGTTTTTTTTTCTGTCTTTCATCTCATATTTAATTTTATTTTATTTTCTCAGGCTTCTCTAGTAGGTATGCTAAACGAGAACTTGCCCCTTTTCTAATATTTATATCGGAATCACTTGATTAAATCTTCCCGTAAAATGAAAAACGGACGATGCAAATAAGGAAATAAAATATCCCTGGATAAGATTTGGGATACTTATTAGCAAACCTAAGGACAACAACAAATAGCATTTTCAGCAAACTGTTAGCAATTCATTTCGGATTACTGTTTCAGGGAGCGGTTTTTACTAAGATAGTTAATGTGTTTTCTTCTTGGCTTAACATATTAGTTATCTTATTCGCTTTGACTGTACTAAAGCTCCTTACGTTCACCTCTGCGTCTATATTACTATATGTATAACATATAACCATATTCTGCAAAGGCACGTGCCAGCCTAATTTGTAATATTTCCTTAGTTTACGCAAAAAAAGGGTATTTTCGTTTTTTTTTTTTATATCTCTCTTTCGCATTTATTCCCCACACTGCATTTGCATTTAAAATATACACAAATAACTAGCAGGGCAATAAATTGCGTAACACAATATCAGCAGCAATAATAATAATAATAATTTAGCGGCAGTTGCGTCGAGCTCGAGCGACGAGTACTTCTCTCCACCGACGACGCCACCACCTGTTCGCCGACGGGGAGGACGCCGGCCGCCGGACCGCTTAGGACCTCGAGGCCCATCGGCTTCTGACAGGGTCCCAGCTCCCGGCGGAAGTGTGCAGCGCATGAGATGGACACAATCCATCAACGAAAATGTCATGCGCTCATACTATGGGGCTACAGAGGGAGGAAACAACCTGACCGCGTACCGTGTTCGAATGCTCTCTCTGTTTCAGGTGCTTGAACCAGCTGTCAACGTTTCGGCTCAACGACTGTCGGATCAGGTACGGGTTATCCAGCGTAATCATATGTTGGATGATACTGTGCTTGATCGCCTGCGAAATGAAATGCAGAGTAGCCGTGTCATTGCTCACCAATCGCAAACTGCGGAGATACCACCGCAGTCAACAAACTATGCTGACGAGGGGAGTAATGATAGGGCTACAAATGTAAGTACCCAGTGCAATGAGGAATTAAGGAATGCTTTGGAGGCTGCGATTCGGGAATACCGTTACATGTCGGCAGAAATTAGACCACGCCTGCCACGTTTGCCCATGCATAACAGAAATAGGGCACTGATGGCTGCTCTGGATGCGCAGTTATCAAATTATTTTGATACCTGCGAGGACCTCACTGATACTCATTCAATCCTGTACTGCGCAGCTGTAGCAGCTTGTCGTGTAGCTCATGTCAAATTTCACAGTGACTCCAGAGCTACACGACCGAAACCAGTAGTACCAGCTTGGCAGCGCAGGATTGAGCGTCGTATTGGTGAGGCCAGAGCACTCATCGGTAAACTAATCTGCTTCAGGGAGGGTAATACTCGTCCTAGAGTAATGCGCTTTGTGAGGCGGGCATTCTCAGGTAAAAATACCAGCCCTGAGAATTATATGGCCCGTGTCACGGAGCGCATCGACTTCCTGAAGCAGAAAGTGTATGCATGGGCGAACCGCATTCGTCGATATAAACGACGAGTAGAACGGTACACCCAGAATCGCACCTTCCAGAGCAATCAAAGGTGGGTTTATAGGGACTGGGAGCAACCAGAACAAGGTGTGGCTGACACGTGCCTACCAGATGATGATGCCATGTGTTCATTCTGGCGCAGTATCTGGTCGGTACCTGTCAGTCACACTGAAGGTGACTGGGCTCGGGATGTCGAGCGAACCTGCGATCCAATACCTGAAATGGGGGCTATCACCACCTGCCCCCAAGATGTAGCTCGTGCAGTCCGTCCGTTACCTAACTGGAAATCTCCGGGACCGGACGGGCTGCATAACTTTTGGATAAAATGGCTTCCAAGGTCGCACGCTCGCTTGGCATCTCAATTCCAGACTGCCTTAGTGTCTGGTTCGTTACCTCAGTTCCTAACTACTGGAATAACCCACCTGCTCCATAAATCAGGTAGCACCGCGGAACCCAAAAATTATAGACCGATCACATGTTTACCGACGGTCTATAAAGTTCTTACATCCATTTTGAAAACTAAAATTAACAAACATATTGACAGCAACGCTATCATGTCTGCCTCTCAAAATGGATGTAGGAGCGGGTCCCGCGGTACTAAGGAGCTACTCCTCATTGATATGACCATCAGCCAACAAGTTCGTCGTTCCCGAAAGGATCTTTCGACATGTTGGATAGACTATAAGAAGGCCTATGACTCAGTGCCACATACATGGCTCATGCGGGTGCTGGAGTTGTATAAAGTGGATACAACTCTACGCACCTTCCTGATGACGTGTATGGGGCAATGGAGGACAGTCCTTCGCTATCCAGGATGTCGAAATATTCAGAGGAATAGCGAACCGATAAGGATCGAGCGAGGTATATTTCAGGGCGACAGTTTGAGTCCGCTTTGGTTTTGCTTAGCATTGAATCCTCTAAGCACACTATTGGAGGATTCAGGTCTAGGCTATCGGTTGAGGAGAGGTGGTCAGGTTATATCGCACCTCCTTTACATGGATGATCTGAAACTTTTTGCTCCCAACAATTCACAACTGAAGGAGCTACTGAAAATTACTGAAACTTTCAGTAGCTCCATTAGGATGGAATTTGGTGTGGACAAATGTGCGGTCATGCATGTAAAGCGAGGAGAGATTATGGAATCCGTGGGAACCCAACTCACGAGTTCCATAAACCTTAGAGCCCTCTCCGCATCCGAAACCTATAAGTATTTGGGTATGTCGGAAGCGTTGGGCATCAATGTTACTGACATGAAGCAATCGTTGAAGGAACGCTTCTTTGGCCGCCTGAAAAAAGTACTTAATAGTCTTCTATCAGGCGGAAACAAGGTGCGCGCTTTCAACGGTTGGGTCATGCCGGTATTGATGTACTCTTTCGGCATACTCAAATGGACTCAAACCGAACTTGACGCCCTGGATCAGAGGGTCCGTACGCTGCTGACTGCAAATCGATTGCATCACCCACGATCTTCGGTTATGAGGCTGTATATCCCGCGAAAATGTGGAGGTCGTGGCTTTTTAAACGCTAAGACCCTCCACAATCGCGAGGTATGCAGTCTCAGGGAATATTTTCTAGAAACCGACGTGGGGATGCATCGAGATGTGGTCGCGGTTGACAAGGGCCTCACTCCGCTCTCCTTGGCTAAAGAGAACTGGCGTAAACCAGCAGTGCTTGACACCAATGATCGCATGGAGGTATGGAAGAACAAGGAGCTTCACGGACGCTTTTTCAGAGCCCTACACGGGCCTGATGTAGATTTACAAGCGTCCGTGGCCTGGCTACGATTCGGTGACCTCTTTGGGGAAACCGAAGGTTTTGTATGTGCAATTATGGACGAAGTTATGATGACGAACAATTACCGGAGATTTATTGTGAAAGACGGCACAGTTGACATCTGTCGGGCATGTCACCGGCCGGGGGAATCAATAAGGCATATTATCTCCGGGTGTTCTCGTCTAGCTAACGGAGAGTACTTGCATAGACACAACCTTGTGGCCAGGATAATTCATCAGCAACTTGCTCTCAAATACAACCTTGTGGAATCGGAGGTGCCGTACTACAGGTATATGCCCGACCCAGTTCTCGAAAATGGCCATATCACATTGTACTGGGATCGATCCATCATCACTGACAGGACTATTGTTGCCAATAAGCCTGATATAGTGATGGTGGATCGATCAGAGCGGCGTGCAATGATTGTTGACATAACCATCCCGCATGATGAGAACCTCGTGAAAGCCGAGAAAGATAAACAAATCAAGTATCTTGACTTGGCTCACGAGGTTGTCGACATGTGGGAGGTGGATTCAGCAATCATTGTACCGATAGTCGTGACAGCCAATGGCTTAATAGCCAAGAGCCTCGACCAACACCTCAAGAGGCTCTCGTTAGGCAGCTGGATCAAAGGCTTGATTCAGAAAGCTGTACTTCTAGACACGGCTCGCATTGTCAGGAAGTTCCTCTCTCTGGAGCCCTGACCGCCGGTAGCTTGGACCCTGTTCCCGATGCCGGTGGGCTACTATTTTTTATATTTTTAAATGTTTTTTATGTATTGTTTATATAGAAATATTTAAAAATGTAATTTATATGTATATACAGTGAAATAAAGGAAATAATAATTTAGTCATACAAAAATTGAAATACAAATAAAACCTTATAAATCTATTGTTAGTACACAAAACAGAAATACAACACAATCAAATGGAACTGCACAGAAGTGCCAAGTTATGCCAAGCCCAGGACGCGACCACCCCTAGTGTGTAGTCGCATCCAGTGCCGCCACATCGGCGAGTCCCAGCGGTCCACGAAAACACTCAGAAGACTGTTCGGCCTGGCCCGCATTCGCTTCATGAGAGATGCACAGCGCTTTCGCATTATGGCATGGAAACCATCCACTCTTTTCTCAGCAAACATTGCTGAAGCGCTGCAGCAACGCCGTAGTCCGAACAGTATTCTGAACGCATTATTATATTGGACTCGCAGAGCGGTGCGTGTACGCTGCGTGTACTTAGTCTACAGGCTGCAAGTGTAGAAGGACTGGCAGAAGGCTTTAAATAACGTCACCTTTACTTGCTCGGTACACCGTGCAAACCTGCGGGCCAGCATGTTACAGCGCACAGACAGCGCCCTGCATTCCCTCTCCAAATCACAGTCATCACTCAGATCTTCAGAGACAATGACCTTCAGTTTGACAGTTCAACAATATTCATTGCGTAATTTACATCGTTGAACAATGAATTAGCAATACGCTTCACAATGATTCCAAGTACATAATAATAACAGTGCGTTAGGCAATTGGAGTGCGGGTGCGGAATAATTAGGTACCTGTGGGCAATACAAATATTTCTTTCATGCAGGAACCCGCGGTCCCCAGCGGAGCAGTCGATCGGTCAGCCACAGCGCTTTTTTCATATCTTTTGGAGAGTCTGCGAAAGGATTGCATGATATAATTCCCCATTTCCGTTCCATCATCGGAAAATCCGTGTTACGGCGAGCTTCCACCCTTACGTTGTTGATACAACGATCCCAACCGTCCGAGCCGTCGAACCTTGCACTTCATGGTAGTTTTCTAATATATATAATAGGACAACACAAGTGTATATATAATAAATAAACAACATGTATACTAACATATTACGTATGTTTGTATGTTTACAAAAAACAACCTATAAAAGGTGTATCTGACATCGACGCACAAACGAGTACCATGGATCCAGTACATGATTCTGAAAAAATATTGAGTTTTTTTTACTTTAGACCGTTCACAATTGCTATACTTTTATAACCCAATAAGATTTCAAAGTAAAAAATAATTAATACACTAATTACACAAAAAAGTGCAATGAAAACAAAACTCGAAAAACTATGTTATCAGCTGATTTAATTTAGTTCACATCAGGGATCAACGTCATACCTACAAACCTACATGGCGGCACGCTTGCAACGTTCAAAAGCCGAGCCGACACTTTTTTTTTAAACTTTGTTTTTGTTTTTTTTTTTAAACATGCGGTCTAGCCTTTTCGCGAAGTTTGCGTTACTATGTCAGATACATCATGTATACGTAAATATTTACATAGGTGTAAACGAATAATAGTTTAGTGCTGTCAAATTAGTCAGTGCCTGACGTACCCATATATGTTGGCATATTTTTAGTAGCCATATTTTTAATCATGTCTAAACTTGCCTATGGAGTCTTGATTTGACATAAAATAATAAATAAATATATATGGACATGACACTAATAATTTATCTTTTATCCATTTCTTAATGACAAATTTGTTTTCTATAGCAAAATTAGCTTAGTAACATCTACCAGTAAAATTGCGAACAAGAGCTAGAGTTCTTGATAGCTCTTCAGAGCTCTTGATGCATGTTAATAGATCAATACGCATTGGGTCGGTTTCGTAGACTCGGGCTAATGCAGATTGGTTAAATTATGTTACATGTCCTCGAATTTTTTGGACATGACATTGTAGCGGTACCTACAACGTCACATGCGAACAACGCGTCATATCACGCAAATCCTGCTACCCGCAAGCAAAGTTCACCATGTAACTATCTGGCATACAACTTCACGACATCAATCGGTGGGCAAGTGCTCGCTAGACAATACTAGTCTCGTCGGTGGATCCTCCCTCTTCTATGAAGAATGAGTGAACTTTACACCAAGTTCCTCATGCCTCTAAACCATTTTTCGTTAACTTTCCCTACACCGTTTTGAGAGCAGCACAATTGCGTAGCGCACTATTACTATCAATAGAAAATTTTTGAAGCATATTGCATATTGCTCCATATGTTCGAAAAATGTGTTTGACAGTTTAATAACGCAATGAACGTTATTAAACTGTCAAAATGAAACTCATAAACGTTACTCAATCAGCCTGTAGTGGTGATGAAATAATATACACAATCTAAAGCGAGTGTCTGGGTTCAAACCTATGAGCTCGTATGTCGCAGTCATTACCACTGGGCCATCATTAGGTACTGATCTCATAGATTCATATTGGCTCTTAGACAATCCGGCTCAGTACTACCTACTACCTATACCACTAATGGCATCTAATGCACCATGTTACGGTGGTATTACGTAACTACATTACCTACGCTATGATTTCCAAAGACATCGCATTAACCAGAAGAATTAGTACAAAGTGAAGTTTAGAGAATAAAATGAAAAGGAAAGAATCAAGAATAGGGAGAACTAGTGCAGTAGAAATATCGCAGCAGATTTCGATATTTAAGCTAGAGCTTTGAGCGCGACCGAATCAAGAAATTTCGTAACGAAAGTAGAACTCCGACTGGCACAGCTGCGCGGCCTTGAAAGCCGTGCACTGTCTAACGTCGTTTCAATTCGGCAGACTTCGGCACGGTGTAGGTATGTGAGCTTTTGACTAGACAATAATTATGCGTGTAGACCTTCTGTTAAATGCTCATAACTGATTCTATCTCTTTTAGACACGATGCTAGGTGTGACATCGTGCTTTTTAGCCGCGTCCATGAGTGGGTTTTTCTTATCGGACACCATGCTCAAGAAGTATAACTTGAATTAATATCAAGCAACGTGTGAAGATGACATTCACAACCACACACAAGCATTAGATGATGAAGACACACACTAGTGTTCGTCAACCGACTATATAATCGGTCACTCTTGCAGGACCGATCGCAGGTGGCCCCCCTACCCTCCGATCCCCACGGACGAAATTAAGGCGGACCTCGAATCACAAAGAGTGCACAGGCACAGGCAACATAGTCTTCGACATGATCCTTGTCATCAGTCCTCCTGTCGAAGGAGCAAGTCACCACCCTATCTTCCTGGCAAAGAGCATCTGCTCCTTCACCGGAGTCCAAATAGAAAAGCCCTACAAAAGCGGCATCGTTGGCCAATGCCACAGATGCCACAAATCCAGGTGCGTCAAGTGACTAAGCGACCACGGTACCGCAGAGTGACCTTGGCCAAAGGCCCTCTATGTACATACATATATTGATATGCGACCGACGACGTTCGCGATCGACATCAGTAGAGGAGGAATGCAGACCAAAATACAAGAAATAAAGACGTACGACTGATAACAGTGTAGTTAGGATATGAAGGCCTGCCTTAGTATAGTGTAGGGTAAAGAGAGAGAAAAACAGAGCGATAAATGATTAGAATATTAAGGTCTGACTCAATATTCGAATCATTTACCAGTCTGAAAATGGTGAAGGAAATGTAGAGAAATGGTGAGGAAAACGTTAGAAAACGTTCTAGAACTAGAACATCGAAGATTATCACATATCTTCGCTTGCTCTTTTTCTATCTGCCAATCCACTACTCCCCCTCACAAAGAGGAGGCCTGCGTCTCAGGCATTAAGAACATTATAGGGCTAATTAACCTCTTTTATGCATTGACTGCTATTGAAGGAAATTACAGTACTAAAAACGAAATGGATAAAAGAAACGAAATATAAAAAAATATCCCTTATATCGGCGTATGTAATGGTTGCCTGGAAAAGATTGCATTAACGATAAGGCCGCCCATTGTATAATATTATTTTGTACCGGTTGAATGTATTTTTATGTACTACCTAATGTATTTCCTTATGTACAGACGACAGCACATCAAGCTACTACATTCTGTCAAATTTCTTTATTAGATTTTCAACTTTATTCCGAAAGCACTAAGGCTCAAGGTTAATTGTTTTTTTTTTTTAATAATTGTAAACTAGCCCTTGACCACAATCCCGCCTCATGGTAAGCAGTGATGCGATCGTTGATGGTAAAACGCGATAGTTTATTAAGAGCCTATTCACTCAGAAAAACTGAGCGAATAGGAAGGAAGACGGCAGTTGAGCGAAGTGATGCAATGTTAAACCCAACAACACGACCAACGATACTGCGCCAAAGGGTGATCTGAAGACCCTCCACGACCAAACTCCCAACACAACAACATTTGGCGCATCGTACCCGGCACACATCGCAACACAACTGCTCAGACCCGTCGTCCGTACGGCTTCACCAGACATCATGCCGGAACACGACAAATCGCTTGGCGGCAAGAATTTGTCTGGTGGCTGGTAACTTCTGCCGGCGGTCGATGTTATGAATATTGAAATTTGGCAGTTTGGGGTAGATTGACCTGCTGTCGTTCGTATATATATAGATATTTATGTAATAACATGCTCATCATTGTCTGACTAGATACCGGTGGTTATTCCGTCAGTGGACATTATTAGTCGGTAATACTGGTCGCCGGAGTTCATCGGCTGGTTCCATGAATTCCCGCAATTTTTAATTTACCTCTTAATTTTCAGTAAATAGACGTGGTGGCCTAGTGGTTAAAACACCAGCCTCTCGTTCGATTCCAGGTCAGGGAAGTACAAATGTAAGTATTCTAAGTTATATGTACCTTATTAGTATATCTTGGACCAAAATGACTAATTAAAAGGTGAAAGAAAACGTCTTGAGGAAACCTGGACTTTAAGTCTGAAATCGTCAACCCGCATTGAGTAAGCGTGGTGACTACGCTCAATCTTTCTCTGTATAAGAGGAGACCTGTGCCCAGCAATGGGACTAGAAAAAACAGTTGATGATGATGATGTCAGTAATTAATTGAACAAGTCTTAAAATCAATCTAGAAGCCCAAATTCGATAGTCAGACAACCCACACATCCGGAGTCGTTTATTATACGGACCTTGTAGAAACTAGAACCAATTTCCGTGCGTTCAGGCGCTTTTGCCATACCTATTATTGGAATCAATTGTAACAGCTAATACCTACTTAGGACCCATTAACTTAATCAAATTTTATTCCGTGGTGTTTGGCAATCTGGGCTTCTCCCAGTTGCAATAATGTCCCTTTGTGCCGTTTGGCCTAGTTCTGTTCTGTCTCCTGCTTGTTATGGAGGGAAGTGGAAAAAATATCTTTTTTCTTACTCCTCCGCTATTCTTTTCTGATTAATTTCGTTGCGGGACCCAAGACAGTTGAATCGTTTCTCCGGGACTCGTCGAGCTTCATTGCTCGGCGTTTTTCTGGCGGTCGCCACTGTTGATTCTGGCTTTCAGGAGTTGCAGTGGTTGGGAAAAGTGTGGCGGGTTTGTCCCAATAAAAAAAAAAGTGTCAGACAACCCGTCGTCAGTAACTAGATTGTGGAATTTAAGATAGTCGCCCCATGTAAAAAATACTGGTAGCTATACCCACAGTTGAACCCAGTCAGACCGATAGCCGACTCCAACATAGTTGTGTAAAAGCTAAGCAGGTTGATTAACTTAGTTTTACTGCAACTCAAATTAATGAAATAGTAGATACTGTAACTTTTAGACTACACACTATTTGTATCTGAAACAAAATGATCGCCCACACGATACCTTCACCCTTATTGAAATTGTTAGCAATTCCCGACCAGACGGTCGTAAAGGGAACAACCTCAATAATTTACGTAAACATTTATGAATACTTAACAGATTAAAATTCTTTCTTTTTCAAGAGATTTTACGTTTTGCTTTGTACAAAGGAGTCCATGTGTGGGGGGATAACACTAAAATTTAAGATTTAACGAGGAGTAAGTGTGATAAAAAAGAAGCATTTTTGTAACCTAAAAACACCTATACCGCAACTAGAATGTATTTTAAACACACACAATACAACACATAAGACAAAAGTAACAAGCCTGCTACAGCAATATCCAATATATGGTCAGTCAAACCTCCCGAGAATCATCGAAAAATCTGTATAGGAGCTATATAGATTGTTCGATATCATACCCCTAAGTGCCAAGGATGCGCACCGCTCGCGCATGGTAGTGTGAAAAAAATCAATTAATCAATCATTTATTTTCTTAAAAACAGGTATCTTCATCATCAACCTTTATATCGTCCCACTGCTGGGCACAGGTCTCCTCTCATACAGAGAAGGATTGAGCGCAATCACCACCCTTCCTTAATGCGGGTTGGCGATTTCAGACTTAAAGTCCAGGTTTCCTCAAGATATTTTCCTTCGCCTTCTAATCAATCATTGGTGTCCAAGATATACTTAGAAAGTACAAATAACGTCGAAAAGTTACATTGGTACTTACCTGACCTGGAATTGGACCCGCACACTCATACTTGAGAGGCTGGTGTTTTAACCACTAGGCCACCACGACCATAGGTATGGTTACAGATATTATAAACAGATATGTGCGATGCGCGCTTCCGCAAACATGCCCGAGATACTGCAGAAGCCGGGCAGCCCTATCACCACTCTGAATGGGTTATTGTACGGAGTGCAATGTAAGCCGCTCGTGTGTATGAAACCTGTAGACTGCTCGTGTACAATGAGGTTAGGGTTGCCAACCGTACTCTAAAATAGAGTATTGTCCTCTATATCATGTAGGCGTACTCCATGTTTTTTTTTTAATAATTATAAACTAGCGCTTGACCGCAATCCCGCCTGATGGTAAGCAGTGACACGATCGTTGATGGTAAAGCGCGCTAGTTTATTAAGAGTCTATTCACTAAGAAAAACTTAGCGAATAGGAAGGAAGACGGCAGTTGAGCGAGGTGATGCAATGTTAAACCAAACACCACGACCAACGATGTTGCGCCAAAGGGAGATTGATCTGAAAACCCTCCACGACCAAACTCTCAACATAACAGCATTTGGCGCATCGTATCCGGCACACATCGCAACACAACTGCTCAGACTCGTCCTCCGTACGGCTTCACCAGACATCATGCCGGAACACGACAAACCGCTTGGCGGCAAGATTTTCTCTGGTTTGTGGTAAATAATCTATAACACTAATAAATTACTCCAAAATACTCTTTTTTACAAAATGTTTACTAAAACTAGTGCACGTCTGTAATAATATGCAAGGAAACTCTGCCACAATTGTAGATGTTTTTGGTGTTATTGAAAAATTTTAATCAGAATTACAGCAAAGACTGAAAGACAGCTATTTTGGCTATACAACAAAACAGAAATTAAACCTCTTGAACAATCATCATCTGGCTTGTATAATAAAATTAACACTAATTTTTCATTGTGTATAGACAAACGTTTGACTTATTTACAAAAATGGTTTGAGTTTGTCTTTAAAGACTAATGTTGAATTTAATCATTTAGAACAAATTATAGAAGGAAAACTTAATTTACCAAGACTAACCTACACATGGACAGTTTATATTCGGAAGTAACAATTTTAAAAGAACTCCAAGCTGAATTGTTTAATAACACATATTTTAAAAATGGCAATTTATTTTTTTAAAAAATCCTGAAGAATTTGATTGTTTAAAAATATATATTAGCTATATACTCTCTGTTCCTGCCACTTCAGCATTTACTAAAAGAGTCTGAAAAGACTCATGTCAAAGTCATGAATGTGAAGTGGCGAGAAGAGAGAAACAAAGCTTCATTGAATTTAATCAAAAATGAACTCTTGATATATATAAATTTAGAGTTGGAATGTTTGGAGTCATACAATTCCTTTAAACAACAATGGAAAATTGTCTTGTGCCCCAAAAAGTACAAAAATACCTTTTTTAGACTAAAAAATAAATGATACTCTTATTTGCAAGTCCGTACTCTCTATTTACCTACTTTAAAATCAGATATACTTTATTTCTGCAAAAAAAAAAAAGTTGGCAACCCTAAATGCTATTTTATGGTTTGACCTAATTTTCTATACAACAGCTGTCAAAACGGAAAAAAATGTATCTGATTATTGAACAATCAGCCCCTAGACAAATATTTTCGAGACCTGAATGTTTTTGTTCAAGACATCTAGGGACCGGAACAATTTGCCGACGGTGTTTCCGTCGGACTACAATTTAAGTGTCTTCAAAGCTAAAGTGAATAGACTCTTAATGAACTAGCGCGCTTTACCATCAATGATTGCATCACTGCTTACCCTCAGGCGGTATTACGGTCAAGCACAAATTCAAGGCGTCGATCGCACTACCCTCTCGCGTTTTTCAGGGCACTGTTAACGATGCCTAACTTAAGGACAACATCGTACAAGAATTCATAGAGAAAACATTTAAAATAACAAAAGGCATTTATTTATTTGTCGCTTATCATAACATACCTATCACCACATATTATAAAACAAAGTCGCTTTCTCTTTCCCTATGTCTCTTTGTATGATTACATCTTTAAAATTGCGCAACGGATTTTGATACAGTTTTTTTAATAGATCGAATGATTCAAGAGGAAGGTTTATATGTATAATAACATTCATTAAATAGTGGAGAAATACTAATATTTTTGAGATTTCTAATACGATGTCGTATATAATTAAATTTTTTCCGAGTTTGCAGTGAAAAGCAGGCGAGACCTACGAGATTTATCAAAATAAAGTATTGTACATATGGAAAATGTCTACAGAAAAGTCCGCGATGGTTTTTGTATATCTGTTATGGATTTCCCACAATAACATTTTTTGACATTTATTTTTTACTACAAATGTAGGCTAATTTTCTATGCGATTTTACCCAATACAGCAATAATCTTTATCCAATTAAAAACCTTAAGTACATTGTTTGTTTAATATAGATCTATATGGCTCTGTAGAGCATATGATTTAAAGAGATATTTTCGAAGATATTACAGATTTAAAAATTGCCGGTGGCCGTCCGGTCCGGTCCGGTCCGGTCCGTCCGGTGGCCGGCAGGCCGCTACGGCCTGCCGGCCATCGGACCGCTGTTTTTGTATACAACAACGTTCACAGTTTTTCTGTAGTGTATTTAGTATCAACATTGCACCCGTTCCAAGCCGGAGCGGGACGCTAGTCATAAATAATCCAATAGACTAACTAGAATAATAGGGATGTATCCAAGGTATGAAAATAAAAAAAAATATTAGTCCGTCTTAAAGATAATAGCTAAAATTAAGACCCGAATGTTTTATTTTGTCGAAATTAGCAAAAACTACTGAGATACTTTGTATTAAAGTTACGGAGTGGGGGCTAATGACGTCACGCCGTGGTACAAAATATACCACGGCGTGACGTCATGCGACATTTCAAATCAATATATCTTCCTAAGTTTTTGAATGAAAGAAAAAATAAAAAATACGTGTTTAATATTTTTTATAAATCTATCTGATGGCCATTAAATTATTTTTTAGGATACGACCCAATTCTCTCTCCTTCCCCTTGGTATTCCATGAATAGATTATCTGTAAAAGCCCTTTGTGTCACCTTTTGTAAAATTTTCATATTTATGTTCTGTAATTTATATACATAACATATACCACTAGCACCCTAACAGTTATCAATTGAAATCATTTTGAAGCATATTTCTAATCCATTACTCCATACGTTAGAAAAATGTGTCTGCTCAACCACGTAAATAACGCAATGATTGTTATTGAACTGTAAAAATAAAACCTACTGTTAGTGTGTAACGCAATTACCCTGCAGAACTATGTACATCCTGCATATTTTTTTAAATATTTAATTACAGCTTAACAGTTGTTTGTGGAGGTCAGACAGATAGTCGTTCCAGTCAGTTCATGTAAAGTATTGGTATTCAGCTAAATTCGGTTAGACTGGAAGCTGACCTCAATATAGCTGGGTAACGGTTGGGCAGATGATGATGATGCTACATCTTGTATCATTGAGGACACAGCAGACTAAACATAACAGTATAATATAAGGACACTGAACCACAGCCTACTCAAATGCGAGTTAAGGAGTTGACATTATACTTTGCCTTTCTTTGTTTACATTAATATTCCATCGTCGGCTTACGAGTACTTGTTGAAGAAAGTTGGATCTTTCAGAAGTATTCCATATGGCTGTGCGTTTTAATACTTGTGTATAAACATTTACATTTTACCTGTTTCAAATATGTGAGCAAATAATGTAATGTAATATTTTTGGTACAGATTTTTTTGAGGTATGTGTTCGGTAAAGACCATGCGGGTGACGAAATTGGGCCATCGTTCGAGTGCTTAAGTTCAGGAGTATGCGAGGAGTACTTAATATGCAGTATGCGAGGCTTAGTGGAAGGATGCAGGGTCGTGGGATCGACCGCACTTAGTGATGGTGCCCGCTAGGGATGGCGGGCTGATACCAGACCGGGGAGCGGCGAATGTACAAGTATATCCCTGGCCCTCGACTCAAGGCACTGGAAGAAATAGTGGAGTTTCAGGCAGTAGGAGTCTGACATAATATTCTGTTGTTCCCAGATGGAGGGTGTCCATTAGGATTTCACAATAAAAATTGACCAAGAGCGTGTCGGGCCATGCTCAGTGACCCCACTTCAACAAAAAAGAAAATACAGGGATTTTTCTTAGCCTCCCTAATTTTAGGCCTCTATTGCGTGCATACACACAATAGCGTGTATCTGTAAGAGTGCGGCCGGCTGAACGCGCGTTCACTAAAACTACGATAGCTATGAAATTAAAGAGCGCAGCTCGACACACCGTGTGTCACTGAAATCGTTATGAAATAAGCTATATGATTTTCTATAGTTTTGAACAGTTTTATTGTGGAATCTATTGACGATTCGAAATTGAAAGTAGGGTTAGCTACTTTTTCCCAGTTTTTGGTACAAAAGTCGTCATTTGAATAATTTTTTTTCCAAAGTTATTGTTTTATTTACATGATAACACATTATTGTACAATAACCAAGTAAAATAACAGACACTTCCATATATATTTTGCATCTGCAAGCTTAACAAAAATACGGCTCAGATAGTCAACCCGCCTAATAAAACATTTTTGCTCATTTTATTGTTGCACTTTGTCGGCATAACTTATATTGGTACCAAATTTCAGCTTTTTAGTGCTAATGGCCACTGAGATTAACCGCAGATGGACAGACAGACAGACTTGGAGAAACTACAAGGCTTCCAAGTTGACTGCGACATATAAAAGAGGTATATACTTGGTAAACAAAATACATTCGGCTTTATTTAAAAATGAGCTAGATGATTATGGTATATCAAAACATATTAAATGTTGAATGGACCAGCTGATCATTTCTGTAAAAATGACACCGTTTTTCAGTTAGTGATGTTTACAGTAGCTTAGAGGGAGCTGTCAATAACGTCAATCCCTCAGCATTAGTTGGAATCAGCTCACTTCACACTAAAAAATTTATTAGGGCATATAAGTTTTCAAGATGAGGTGATACGACGAATTCTTATAGAAGTCCAGCTTATACCGACATCTGTGCCAGCTACGGTGACGCTCGTCGTTATAAGGGACCCATTGGGTCGCAAGTGTGGCCGACATTGCTTGTTTTTTTTTTGTAATTTGTGCCATATATAGCTGATAATGTGACAATAAATGAAAACACGGACAATGCTGGTTCATATGAATAATCCTAAACCATAGAAAAAAACCTAGTACCAAAAATAAAAAAATGAAAATTTCAAACAAACTAAATCGCATAAAATTGGAAACGTAATAGAACTACCTTTAAAATATTGGTTCACTGACCTCCGATCGGCGACAGCGTGGTCCTGTATCGACTTACTATTTTTTGGCGGCATTATTATTAAAGTTTAGTACGGCTGGATGCGGCGGTCATCAACCTGTAAGCGCTTCCTTATCAACATGTCCATCATGTAGAAAATGTGAAAAATTAGACATAATTTCCTGTGACTAAACTAATGGCTATACTTATGTGATTTTCTATGGGTAGACTGAGAATGCGTTGAGGTACACGATGTTTAATTTATTGTCATATTGTCATCACTATTTGTATGTTACATAAAATCATGTGTATAATTCACACGTGGTAGAAGTGAAACCTTCAAAAATTTATGTTTTTATGCTGGTTACTGTAAGTACAATATTACTGACCAAAACCTTTATCATAGCCAACGAATTTAAGAAAATGTAGCTCACTCGTTTTTATTTCTTTTATAAAAAAGCTTTAGTAGCGGTACCTACAAACGTCACACCAATTCTAAATCTCGCAAGCAGAATTTACCGTGCAATTAGCGTACATACAACATCCCAAAATCAACCGTTGGATAAGTGCCCGCCAGAGATAACACCCGTGTGCTCGGAGGGTCCTCTGTGTTCTTTTAAGGATGAGGGAACTTTTCACACTGTTCCTCATACCTCCACACTTTCATAAAAAAATATTTTCAATGGACAATTAGATAATGACTTGGTTGTTTTAGTTTTATCAAAATTTGAAAAACTGTAATAAAATAACTGCATTGCCGCATCACATTAAACCTGCAAAATAAATAAATATATAATTAACAAAATAAAAACAAAAAAACCGCAAACCATAAACATTGATAAAAATAAAGAAAATCACACCTCTGACAAACGCGATGAGATATTGAAAAAAAAAACATTCATTCCACAAACATTAGGTAGGTATTCATAATTTTACGCCCACCGGTAGGGGGAGTATTGCTTTTAAAATAATAACTAAATCTTTGCGAAGTGAAAGTAATATTTTAAAATCTCGTTTTAATTTAACATCGACTTTTCGTTGGATTTTATTAAGTTCTGTGGTTTACTGTAATTTATTAAAGGTTATATCTACTCGTAGAACTCCATTTGAAAATATTTATTAGTTGACTACTTTCTCCCCGTGACTTTGCCCGCCTTTAACTCTCAGCCTTTCAAAATTTCGTTTTAATTTAACATCGACTTTGCGTTGGATTTTATTAAATTTTGTGGTTTACTCTAATTCATTAAAGGTTATATCTACTCGTAGAACTCCCTTTAAAAATACTTATTAATTGACTAGCTTCTGCCCGTGATTTTGCCCGCCCTTAACACTCGGCAGTGTAAGAATTTTTTAAATCGGAGAGTAAGTTTTTCCAGTAAAAGTTGTCCGCTAAAATCACCGTATGTAGTGTAGGCTGGCAACAATTTAACACAGGGTTTAGAACGGAATGTTTTTTTTTATACATTAGTTTTTTTTTTAGAAAAGATAGTGTTAGTTTAAATAAAAAACGGGTGACGTGGACTCACAGAACGAACGAACAACAACATGAAAGTCCAAGTTTACTACAGCGAAAACTTGAATGGTTTTGCAGCCGCTGTCTGGGATATATTAAAAAAAAAAAAAAAAAAAAAAAAAAAAAAAACAAAAAAAAAGTTACCCCATACTAGGAATCACTCCTGTATCGTGGGTTATAAAAACTTAAACTCACAGACACAAACAGCCAGAATAACAACTACCTGTAGGCCAAACAAATATTTATTCCAAACCATATCGTAATTACATTTTGATCTCATTATTGACTTCAGCGCTCTTGAAACTCTTCAACTCTTGGCCTTGAAAACAACACTCATGATAAAAATATTTGCAAATTCTGGTCTTTCATATACTCATCAAGATTAGTATTAGTATATTAGTGGCATTAGTGCTGACTTCTTCAGCTGAGCAAAACCAAGAAAACTATCTCTCTGTCTCAGATGTCATATGTAATAAAAAGTGGCATACCTACTTCTTTTCATTTCGTGACAATTTCTCCCAATATTCCGTTTTCCAAATTTCCGTAAATTTTAACGTCCGGGACGATCTGTCAGAACTAAGATCCTCCTTAAATGCCACTAATGATAGGATGAGTAATTTAGAGGAGAGAGTGGCAATATTAGAACAAAAGAATTGTCAACCCCAAGTTACGTCCGAGGTGGACAATTTGATATCTCAGCTGCGTAGCGATATCAATGACCGGGATCAAGAACTGCTCGCTAATGATATCCAGATATCAAACTTACCCGAGGCCACTGGTGAAAACCCGATCCACACGGTGATGTTGGTTGCATCAAAGATCGGCGTTAAAATAAAACAGCGCGACATAGTGAGCGCCGAGCGTGTTGGGGGTAGGCGCATAAGCGCGTCGCAGGCGACGGGGCCAGTGGAGACCCGCCCTCGCTTTCTTGTCGTGCGCCTTGCACGCCGCGATCTACGCGACGAGCTTCTTGAGGGTGCACTTACAGCGCATCTTCGGTCCGACCCGGGTATCATAGAACTGCCTTTTTGTGTATTATTTTGTTTTGTTTGGTCATACTTTCTTGTACTCCAATGGTGTTTTTTTTTTTAAGTTTTTCCGGGTGTGGACAGTTTGTCCGGGTGACTACTGATTGTGGTGATTCCTTGTCTTCTGGTCCGAAGCCTGTGGAGAGGGGCGTACCCCAGGGATCGATCCTGGGCCCACTTCTCTTCATCCTGTACAGTGCCGATATCACCAACTGTCTGGTCAATAACAAATATCACCTTTATGCTGATGTGCTGATTGCACGCGGCTGGCATTGGTGGTCCAATCGTTTAGCGGCGATTGTCTATTGTAATACTGTGTGTTCTTCCTTGTACGGTGTAACATGTTGGGTCATCCTCCCGTTTTCCAGTTCCAGGGACTTGTCTCTCACAAACTACTCACTGATGCTAAGATAAAACACCGACATATAACTGTTCTTAACATTATACGTATGGAGCATTTTTTAACTCAATTGTGTGGTAATAATTAATTCTAATACAAATTATTTATAAATGGTAATAGTAATCAAACAATGTAAACATTGATGCATGTTGGCTTGGATACGCGTGCGACAAACCACAAACCACAGACTATGTTAGGAAATGCTGAATTTCAAATCGGAACTTGATGTATGTCATTTTTGAGGAAGATATTCTCGTAATTTTTATATATCCCGTATTTTGTTTTTTATATTTTTGTTTGTTTGTTTAAACTGTACTCTCACGATTTACAATTGGATTTGCTTTTTATATCTTTTTATTATTACGTTTTTTTTTATTTTCACTGTAATTTAATTGTTTGTTGCATCGGATGACGTCTGTACGTCGACGCCGGCTGTCGCTAAAAACCAGCGCTGGGCTCTATTTTTGCATAGAGTCGCAGCATAATGCTGAGCGACAGCCGTTTTGCGTGGATGTGACGCATGTTTCCCTCAACTATTTCTTATTTTTTATGTTTTTGTAAACTCTTGCGTCATATTTATTGCAAATAAACGTTTTTCTTTCTTCTTTCCTTCTTTCTTCAATATACTACCACAAGTTTCGTTAAAGAACTTTGTTGCAATAATTTAACGTCAAAAACTTCTTTTGACGCCAAAACAAAAACATGAAAATGGATTTCAACCCTAATTAAAACGTTCCCAGAAAACTTCACCCAATCTAATTCAGAAGACAAACTTATAACTCAAACATAGATTAGCAAAGGGCAACATAAAAAAGCGTACCCTAAAAACTTAATTATCATTGTAATTAAAAAAGTTCCTTGCATCTTGATTTACACGGCGTACTGATTATTTTACGTGAGACTACTTAGAATAAGCAGGTTTGTTTTGTTTACCCATTGCTGATCCTTCTGACCTTTTCCAACGACATCTTCTACTGCTGGACAAAGGCCTCCCCCAAGGCATGGGGGGGGGGGTTGCCATAATCCCCAAGCTTGACAGACGAGTGTGGAATCGCAATAATTTGATATTCCACAGGAAAAGCGCTGCTATCCGCTTCCCTGGCGAGAGTTCCCTGAGTCGCCTCTTACGACACCCACGGGAGGATATGGGTTGGTACTATTCTAAACCCGGTACTACATGGTTTAAAGGATTAAGAAACGGGGTAACGTTCACTCATCCTCCATAGAAAAGGGACCAGCCTTCGACCAGAAAGATGTTGTGTCTGGCGGGCATTTGCTCAACGGTTGATGTTGGAAACTTGTAATATGCTGGTTGCACGGTATACTCTTCTTGCAAGCTGTAGGATTTGTGTGGCTTCAGTATGACGCGTTGTTCACATGTGGCGTCTGTAGATATCGCTACAATGGGGACAACTTCCAGTCTAACTGGATTCAGCTAATTACCTGCACTTTACATGAAGCGACTGCTTATCTGACCTCTGCAGCTCAGTTACTGGGTAACACGATACCCCTTGAAGAGACTGATTGTCATACTTTTGGGCTTCTACGACAACCCCTTTTTGGAGGCAAAAAACGGTTGTCGTGGAAGCCCAAAAGTCTTCAAGTAATCCTGCTTGACTAAAGAGTCAAGGAATGTACTTAATCCTTAAAACTTTGTAAACAAATGCAAAACGCAAAGGTACTCAAAATGGTTGCAAATGTTAACTTAATCTAAGTTCAACACACCTACGTTTTCCTCGATGCCTTAGCACGTGGAGGCGCCTACAATTTAATCTACGTATATACAATATGTAAAGAAAACCCCGTCCGATCCATAAGGAAAATAAAGGTTAGATAAACACATGACCAAATAAAATATGAAATTTTGCATAATCATCATAGTAACAATACTAAAGAATTTCGAACCATTTTATTTTCGTGAATTAATTTCAACTTCCCCAAAATATGATAAATTTTTAAAAAGTGACAGTACCATATTCTATGGTATTATTGCGATACCTACGACCGCGTGCCGCGTGCCCCGCCCCCCTTCGCTCGCGTGTGTATTGCCTACCGCACATGTATTTACACATGTTACCGCCTTTTGAGAAATAATATTTATTTTTTTAGGGGATTTTTTTTTCAAAGTTTAGTCCGGCTTTGTAGGCATTAGTAGAAGCAGTTATCGATATCTAACAATACCTTCACTGATCGGACAGGGTTTTCTTTACATATTGTATGTAAGTCGGTTCGATTACCATACGAAACAATTATTTGTATTGCCTACAAGTAGTTGTTGCGGGTCTGGTTGTTTGTAAACAAGGTTAAATGTTTGTATACACTCCCTGATAAGGGGGGCGGGGGGGGGGGGGGGGGTCGGATAATTCCTAATACCGAAAATTGCGTAATACTTGAATGATACCTTTTTTATTTATATTTATTCATTACAGGTTTGTTCCTTTTGTACCATTAAACGCGCGTTTAAATGTTAAACAAATGGTTTTTAATGTTATCAGGATTCCGCACAAATACAACCCACATTACAAGTTAATAATAATAAAAATACATAAATTAATGTTATAGTAGTCAAAAGCCTCGTAATCAAATATGAAACCTTATAAACAATGATGTCAGAGCCAGGGTCATAGACAACACATATTATTTGACAATTGACTTTGACAATGCACAATACCTATATATACAGATCAAACACATAGTTTAGAAGCTAATTTTTAATACACACGTGATATTAGAATCTTAAAGCTGTATTTGGTTTTCTGAATTCTGTTATTTCTTCAAACAGACATAGAGAACTAATCCTAATAAATAAAAATTCAATAACATTGCCCAATCTGGGAAAGGAACCCAGGACCCCACACTAATTGCCATCACAAAACTGACAGGTCAGTTATTGAATAGAATAGAAAACTTTTATTTCTGACAGGAGTCCATAAAGTTAGTAAAAATTCGAGGAATCCTACCGACCCGCGCATGTTATTCCATATATGTAAAGGAACCACTTTCCCAATCTTAGTCGATGGTCGATCATAACATGAAAGTAATATTTTAAAATCTCGTTTTAATTTAACATCGACTTTTCGTTGGATTTTATTAAGTTCTGTGGTTTACTGTAATTTATTAAAGGTTATATCTACTCGTAGAACTCCATTTGAAAATACTTATTAGTTGGCTACTTTCTCCCCGTGACTTTGCCCGCCTTTAACTCTCAGCCTTTCAAAATTTCGTTTTAATTTAACATCGACTTTGCGTTGGATTTTATTAAAATCTGTGGTTTACTGTATTTCATTAAAGGTTATATCTACTCGTAGAACTCCATTTAAATATACTTATTAATTGACTAGCTTCTGCCCGTGACTTTGCCCGCCTTTAACACTCAGCAGTGTAAGAATTTTTTTAAATCAGAGAGTAAGTTTTTCCAGACGTAGGTTTTGTAAAAGTTGTCCGCTAAAATCACCGTATGTAGTGTAGGCTGGCAACAATTTAACACAGGGTTTAGAACGGAATGTTTTTTTTATACATTAGTTTTTTTTTTAGAAAAGATAGTGTTAGTTTAAATAAAAAACGTGTGACATGGACTCACAGAACGAACGAACAACAACATGAAAGTCCAAGTTTACTACAGCGAAAACTTGAATGGTTTTGCAGCCGCTGTCTGGGATATATTAAAAAAAAAAAAAAAACAAAAAAAGTTACCCCATACTAGGAATCACTCCTGTATCGT
The DNA here is from genome assembly GCA_037179545.1 of Sesamia inferens. NCBI lineage: Eukaryota > Metazoa > Arthropoda > Insecta > Lepidoptera > Noctuidae > Sesamia > Sesamia inferens. The sequence goes on from CM073922.1 coordinate 11,660,597, forward strand.
GGGTTATAAAAAATTAAACTCACAGACACAAACAGCCAGAATAACAACTACCTGTAGGCCATAAAAATATTTATTCCAAACCATATCGTAATTACATTTTGATCTCATTATTGACTTCAGCGCTCTTGAAACTCTTCAACTCTTGGCCTTGAAAACAACACTCATGATAAAAATATTTGCAAATTCTGGTCTTTCATATACTTATCAAGATTAGTATTAGTATATTAGTGGCATTAGTGCTGACTTCTTGAGCTGAGCAAAACCAAGAAAACTATCTCTCTGTCTCTGATGTCATATGTAATAAAAAATGGCATACCTAATTCTTTTTCGTTTCGTGACAATTTCTCCCAATATACTACCACAAGTTTCGTTAAAGAACTTTGTTGCAATAATTTACGTCAAAAACTTCTTTTGACGCCAAAACAAAAACATGAAAATGGATTTCAACCCTAATTAAAACGTTCCCAGAAAACTTCACCCAATCTAATTCAGAAGACAAACTTATAACTCAAACATAGATTAGCAAAGGGCAACATAAAAAAGCGTACCCTAAAAACTTAATTATCATTGTAATTAAAAAAGTTCCTTGCATCTTGATTTACCCGGCGTACTGATTATTTTACGTGAGACTACTTAGAATAAGCAGGTTTGTTTTGTTCACCTATTGCTCATCCTCCTGACCTTTTCCATCTCGGTGGTAGGCCATAACATCGGCCGCTGGCAGAAGTTACCACCCACCAGACAAAGTCTTGCCGCCAAGCGATTCGTCGTGTTCCGGCATGATGTCTGGTGAAGCCGTGCGGAGGACGGGTCTGAGCAGTTGTGTTGCGATGTGTGCCGGGTACGATGCGCCAAATGTTGTTGTGTTGGGAGTTTGGTCGTGGAGGGTCTTCAGATCAATCTCCCTTTGGCGCAGCATCGTTGGTCGTGTTGTTGGGTTTAACATTGCATCACCTCGCTCAACTGCCGTCTTCCTTCCTATTCGCTCAGTTTTTCTGAGTGAATAGGTTCTTAATAAACTTGCGCGCTTTACCATCAACGATCTCATCACTGCTTACCATCAGGCGGGATTGCGGTCAAGTGCTAGTTTATAATTATTAAAAAAAAAAAAAAAAAAAAACTTCTTCTTTTCAGCCTATAGAGGTCCACTGCTGGACAAAGGCCTCCCCCAAGGCCTGGGGAGGGGGGGGGGGGGGTTGCCATAATCCCAAGCTTGACAGACGAGTGTGGAATCGCAGTAATTTGATATTCCACAGGAGAAGCGCTGCTATCCGCTTTCCTGGCGAGAGTTCCCTGAGTCACCTCTTACGACACCCACGGGAGGATATGGGTTGGTACTATTCTAAACCCGGTACTACAGGGCAACTACATGGTTTAAAGGAATAAGGAACGGGGTATAACGTTCACTCATCCTCCATAGAAAAGGGACCAGCCTTCTACCAGAAAGGTGTTGTGTCTGGCGGGCATTTGCTCAACGGTTGATGTTGGAAACTTGTAATATGCTGGTTGCACGGTAAATTCTTCTTGCGAGCTGTAGGTTTTGTGTGGCTTCAGTATGACGCGTTGTTCGCATGTGGCGTCTGTAGATACCGCTACAATGGGGTCAGCTTCCAGTCTAACTGGATTCAGCTGATTACCAGCACTTTACATGAAGCGACTGCTTATCTGACCTCTGCAGCCCAGTTACTGGGTAACACGATACCCCTTGGAGAGACTGATTGTCATACTTGTGAGCTTCTATGACAACCCCTTTTTGGAGGCAAAAAACGGTTGTCGTAGAAGCTACTCAAAATGGTTGCAAAGGTTGACGTAATCTAAGTTCAACACACCTACGTTTTCCTCGATGCCTTAGAACGTGGAGGCGCCTACAATTTAATCTACGTATATACAATATGTAAAGAAAACCCCGTCCGACCCATAAGGAAAATAAAGGTTAGGTAAACACATGACCTAATAAAATATGAAATTTTGCATAATCATCATAGTAACAATACTAAAGAATTTTGAAGCATTTTTTTTTTTCGTGAATTAATTTCAACTTCCCCAAAATATGGTAAATTTTTAAAAAGTGACAGCACCATATTCTATGGTATTATTGCGATACGACCGCGTGCCGCGTGCCCCGCCCCCCTTCGCTCGCGTGTGTATTGCCTACCGCACATGTATTTACACATGTTACCGCCTTTTGAGAAATAATATTTATATTTTTAGGGGATTTTTTTTCAAAGTTTAGCCCGGCTTTGTAGGCATTAGTAGAAGCAGTTATCGATATCTAACAATACCTTCACGGATCGGACAGGGTTTTCTTTACATATTGTATGTAAGTCGGTTCGATTACCATACGAAACAATTATTTGTATTGCCTACAAGTAGTTGTTGCGGGTCTGGTTGTTTGTAAACAAGGTTAAATGTTTGTATACACTCCCTCGATAAGGGGGGGGGGGTCGGATAATTCCTAATACCGAAAATTGCGTAATACTGAAATGATACCTTTTTGAAGTGAAACTTCTTTAGGCACGCTTGACTTGGGGAGTAAACTGGCGAAAGCGTTACGAAAAATCATCGGGCAAGGCGAACGGAAGTTAAGTGGGGTCCTATTTCGTCTGTACTACAAACAAGGAGTTGGCTCATGTAAATATTGCATGACATGTCGAGTATGAAGTTGTGAGTTCGCATCTCGCCGAAGGCAATATATATTTTTTGGATCTTTTTAAGATTTGTTAACAATTGATTACCTAAGAGCACAAATAATTTATAAATTTCGTTCTGTTCTGGCCTTTATATTGTTTTATATATTTTTGCTGAACATTTCTGATATAATTGAAAGTATAGAAGCTTGAAGATATCGTCACAATACGATAATTGGACACAAAGTACAAATTGCTTTCGAGCCTCATAAGCTCAATTATTAAGCTAAGTACCTTGATTGATTAAAAACTATGAATTTCTTCGAGAACATGACGCTGCGAACACCCCCCGACCCCCCTCATTGATTACCTCACCCCCCCGTGGATTATCTCGGGAACCAGAGGTCGTGGACTACCCGAGTTTGAGGTCCCCTGATTCACGAGGAAGAGCCAGACCTTTTGGCCCCGTGGGAATCTACTACCCCCCCCCCCCCCCCAACACCCTTTAGTTACCTCACCTCCCCGTGGATTATCTCGGGAACCAGAGGTCGTGGACTACCCGAGTTTGGGGTCCCCTGATTCAGGAGGAAGAGCCCGACCTTTTGGCCCCGAGGGAATCCACTACCCCCTCCCCCCCATCCCCACGAAACCTTAAAACCCCCTTTAGTTACCTCACCTCCCCGTGGATTATCTCGGGAACCAGAGGTCGTGGACTACCCGAGTTTGGGGTCCCCTGAATCAGGAGGAGGAGCCCGACCTTTTGGCCCCGAAGGAATCCACTCCCCCCCTCTCCCCTCCCCCCCGCAAACCCACGAAACCTATCCCCCCCCGACCCCCTTTAGTTACCTCACCCCCCCGTGGATTATCTCGGGAACCAGAGGTCGTGGACTACCCGAGTTTGGGGTCCCCTGATTCAGGAGGAAGAGCCCGACCTTTTGGCCCCGAGGGAATCAACTTTTTTTTTTTTTTTTTTCAATAAAAACAGAAGATCTATGCAAAAATATTAATTTACCAATGAAACCATGAAATAAATTTAAATATTTATAGAAAATTAATATATGTATTTGTGATTGTATATATTGTACATATATATATATACATACAGATGGTGGGAAAGAAGTTTCACTTCAGTCGTGTGGTCATAAGCACACTCGTTTTTTTTATTTATATTTATTCATTACAGGTTTGTTCCTTTTGTACCATTAAACGCGCGTTTAAATGTTAAACAAATGGTTTTTAATGTTATCAGGAATCCGCACAAATACAACCCACATTACAAGTTAATAATAATAAAAATACATAAATTAATCTTATAGTAGTCAAAAGCCTCGTAATCAAATATGAAACCTTACAAACAATAATGTTAGAGCCAGGGTCATAGACAACACATATTATTTGACAATTGACTTTGACAATGCACAATACCTACATATACAGATCAAACACATAGTTTAGAAGCTAATTTTTAATACACACGTGATATTAGAATCTTAAAGCTGTATTTGGTTTTCTGAGTTCTGTTATTTCTTCAAACAGACTTAGAGAACTAATCCTAATAAATAAAAATTCAATAACACTGCCCAATCTGGGAAAGGAACCCAGGACCCCACACTAATTGCCATCACAAAACTGACAGGCCAGTTATTGAATAGAATAGAAAACTTTTATTTTGACAGGAGTCCATAAAGTTAGTAAAAATTCGAGGAATCCTACCGACCCGCGCATGTTATTCCATATATGTAAAGGAACCACTTTCCCAATCTTAGTCGATGGTCGATCATAACATCGGCTGCCGGCAGAAATTACCACCCACCAGACAAAGTCTTGCCGCCAAGCGATTCTTCGTTTTCCGGCATGATGTCTGGTGAAGCCGTACAGAGGACGAGTCTGAACAGTTGTGTTGCGATGTGTGTCGGGTACCATGAGACAAATGTTGTTGTGTCGGGAGTTTGGGCGTGGAGAGTCTCCAGATCAATCTCCCTCTAGCGCAGCATCATTGGTCGTGTTGTTGGGTTTAAAATTGTATCATCTCGCTCAACTGCCGTCTTCCTTCCTATTCACCCAGTTTATTTGAGTGAATAGGCTCTTAATAAATTAGCGCGCTTTACCATCAACGATTGCATCTCTACTTACCATAATAAAAAAAAAAAAACATGAAAGTATAGCTTTAAATAGTCATGAATGAACAAATCCTCATTACTTTAACAAGCAAATATTGCTGTTTTTTCTACTTTTAAATGAACTACATAAATAGGGCAAAGTATTGTAATTAGCGTATTCGCTAAGAGAAACTTTGCCCGGAAAGCACTAACAGAGAACAACGAGTGCACTTCTATTGTTGTCTAAAAGAAACCTCTTTTGTGAAATACTTAAGTCCGTCTGTTTTTTTCTTATTTATTTCTTTACGAATGCACTTGGAGTTTGAAGAGGGGGAGGAGGGAGTAGGTTACAGACATCTTTGGAAGATTAAAAGTCGAAATATTGTGTTTAGATTTATTAGTGATTTGCTTTTGCGGGCAAGTGAAATTATTCCACTGGTATGATTTTACCTACTGGGTCAAAATGCACCCTTTTGATGCGCTATCTCTGCGAAAAATGTAATCAAAATTAGTTCAGCCTTTATAGCCTGAAAAGATTACAGACATAGTCATCTGTAAGGTAGATTGCGCTTGTTGGTAGAGAACTCACACCCTTTTCTATAAGGAGTTTTATTTTCAATGAAGAAATCGCCAGCTTTTCTAAATTCTTTATTCAAATTACAGGGCCGGGTTTAAGCATCATTATCAGAAGACAGCTGGGTTCTTTCGGTCTTTTCACCGCCAAAAGGAGCCCGTTCACTTTGGCTCCTACTTTTCGGAATGTATCCTTGGAGTGTACCGACCGCCTTCAGCTTTTGGGTGTTGAGATTTCCTCGAACCTAAACTTTGGGCGGTTCATTGAGTCCAAGGCCAAGGTGGCTGCCAGAAAACTTGGCGATATCGCAAAGGTCCGGCAGTACTTCACACCAGGGCAGCTTCTATTGTTGTACAAAGCACAGGTCCGTTCTGTGTGGAGTACTGCAGCCACATTTGGGCTGGTGCTGCTAAGTGTCACCTGGTCACTTTGGATTCAGTGGAGAGGCATGCGAAGAGGCTGATTGGTGACTCTGATTTAACTCGAGTTGGTCTCCAAAGCCTAGAGCACAGGCGTAGAGTAGCCAGCCTTTCGGTGTTCTATGGGATACATTTTGGGGAGTGTGCGAGGGAATTGCACGATTTAATTCCCCCATCTCCGTTCCACCATCGGACGACCCGTCGTACGGCGAGTTTCCTCGCTTATGTTGTAACACCTCTATGATCCGGACGAAGCGTTTCGCCTCCTCCTTTATACCGCGTACATCGAGGGACTGGAACAATCTGCTGGCGGCGGTGTTTCCGTCGGACTACAATTTGAGTGTCTTCAAGGCTAGAGTGAATAGGCTCTTAATAAACTAGTGCGCTTTACCATCAACGATTGCGCCACTGCTTACCATCAGGCGGAATTGCGGTCAAGCGTTGGTTTATAAATTAATAAAAAAATAAAATAACGTGTTAGTACCTTCTCACCAATAGGAGTTTAGGCTAAGCTCGCGAGAGAAAGATCTTCTCAAACCGTGAACGCGTGACGCTACTCCTGCCGTATTCTGGGAATCAATACCACGACTCTCCACAAACAACCAAATTTGCTATCCATAATGGGCGCTTTGCGTTGTTTAATATACAGCTGCAGTAAATCAGCCTTTAAAGCTACTTTATGAATTTTATATTCATAGAACATAGATTTTATTTCACAAACGAAAGAAAATCCTCTCCACCGGTCATGCATTCTGCAGTGACCACACAAAGGAACTGCTTTCCAACTTTATAAGAGCATATTATGCAAATTAAATACTACGAGCATCTCGATTAGACTGCACTGAGGGTGAATAATCTCGCGGACAAACTCCGAAAAAGTAACTGGAATACTAGATACTCGCTTGAAAATAGTTGCGACTAGAACTAGAAAATATTATGAATGGATATGGCGTTACAGATACAGTACTACGATACTGAACGTTACTATACATTGCTACACTATTAGGCATTACTACGGTACTACAGCTACAGTACTACGCATCCCTTCTCTACTACGCATGGCTACGATACTACGAATCGCTACGCTACCATATATTGTAATGCTATTACGCTTCGCTACGCGGTGACGCATTGCTACGCAACTACGCATCGCTACGCTACTTTTTTTGTTGTCATGTCAAATGTCTCCTCTAATACTATATCTTCTAAGGTTCTTGTAGAAACCAAGCAAGACCAGATTTGAGGCGAGAGGCGAATGGAATTGGGAGCTTATCAGAGCTCGAGCGGGAGCGGATGTGTGAACCGTCACCTCTAGGCGACCTGTTTATGCAGTTTTTATAAGACTGAAATTATACATATATTTCTCTTTGTAATGCTTTCACCGTAAAACGGCTGATCGGATTCAAATTATATTTTTGGGTGATGGTAAGACCATGAACTATATTAGAACATAAATACTTTTCATCCTGATATTCTCACGAGATATGTATATATAGGTTGATGATCGTTGGGCGCCACTAGTCAATAATGTAAAGGCTGAATTCAAATAATGAGTAAACTTGATACCTATACAACCTACCTTATCATAATCATCAACCTTTCTATCGTCCCACTGCTGGGCACAGGTCTCCTCTCATACAGAGAAGGATTGAGCGTAATCACCACGCTTGCTCAATGTGGGTTGGCGATTTCAGACTTATAAAGTCCAGGTTTCCTCAAGATGTTTTCCTTCATCTTCAGTCACTGGTGTCCAAGATATATTTAGAAAGTACATATAACTTTAGAAAAGTTACATTGGTACTTGCCTGACCTGGAATCGAACCCGCGCACTCATACTTGAGAGGCTGGTGTTTTAACCACTAGGCCACCACGACATTTTACAACCTACCTACTAACAAAGAATCTTATAATTTGTTATGTCACTTGACACAAGAATCAATAAAATGACTTCATAGATACATCATGATGTTCAATAAAATGACTTTAAATTTGAGCTTTTCTTCGAAAATTCCAGCAGTTTGCACTAGAAATTGATTCCACTTTAACAATTTCCTCGGCACCAGCAAAAACTAAATTATTTCAAGATCAAGAAAATCTTGAATAAATTGAAATTCCAAGCTCTGATTGCAGAGAACTTTCTCATAAGATTGTATCTGGCAAGTACAAAGTTGCCAGTTAACTCATTCGAAAATATTTCTTCAGATTAATTTGGCTTAAAGACAGCTTACAGTAAATTGAAACAAAGTCTTGATGGAGTCAAAGATTAGGTTTGAAGAATTGCTGTTAATCTCACATGATGCTCTTTTGTTTAATCTATAGCGAGAATATGTTATCTTATACTCAATTACTTTTTTCTTTTTCAAAATTAGCGACCCGTCGCCACATCACATGGTTTTACGACAGATAAAATATGGAAATTTCTTTGTTAATGTTTTGTATAACCTTCAGGGACAAACTCTGTAAATAATGGTAAAGTTTTGTTTTTATATCCCTTATAGTGATCCTTTCCTAGGGCCAAATTTAACAGGGCCAGAGGCAGCTCAATAAAGGGAGGTTTCGAAGAAAAAAGGGGAGATATTGCCCAACAGTGGGTAAACAATATAGGCTTTCAGACGAAAAAAAAAAAATACTCCATTATAATTCTTCATATATTACTTTTTATTCTCAGAAAGCAATTTCTTCCAAAACAGATACGTAGTAAGCTTAGTCAAAGCGAAATGAAAATGATGAAATTCCAAGATTCCGAATGAAATCAAATCTAGAAAGAAATTACATAAGTACCCATCCCCAAACGGTAACGTTTGATGAGAACGGAAATCGTATTAAAAACACTTTACTTCGATTACATATCCTGCTTCAGTTTATCTGTTCATAAGCTGGTGGAGTTATTGTTTGTTATTTGCGTGGTTGATTGATAAAGAAAATTTTTTGTCATGAGATAGAAGAACCAAACTTGGAAGATGGTGGAAAGGATATGCGTCCATAGCTGCTTGCGTAACTGGTTGCTATTCTGAATAGTTATTGAAATTTATGCTTCTTTGCGGTTAGAACTATTTTAAGCGTTAATGTAAAATAACTTGTTTAATAACCCCTCTTGTTTGTTTCAATGGGTGAATTTTCTTTAGGGCAGAGAGAGTGGGTCTGTTATTTATTTTTTTTGTGGATATATTCCTAATTTTCATTTTCTTTGAGGTAAATCATATTGTAATATAGCACTTTTTTCATTTTCTCTGTTTTAAATTGTTCTTGTAATTCATTGTGCTTGTACAGTACATCTTTAGGAAAACTTTAAAATAATATAATTTTGCTTCGATTGTTTGAAATCTAAATCGATAATATAGTTTTGTAGTTCATTTTTGCTATCACGAATCTAATTAGGACAGACCTGCCAGTTACTGAGTTTTTATTCAATTGTCAGATATACTATTTACAATTATTTTTACAATTAGTCGTTCCGGGTCTGGCTATTTATGTATGTGAGTTTATATGTTTGTAAACGCACCCATGATACAGGAAACATTTCTAGTGTGTTTAAAAAAAAAATATTTTTATGATAATATTCATAATTGAATCGTGAGTGTCTCTTTTTTTAATCGATTTCAGAGGAGGCTAACGTTATGCAGATGCCTTTACTTATACGGTATTTTTTTTTTTTATTATTAAAATATAAACCAGCGCTTGACCGCAATCCCGCCTGATGGTAAGCAGTGACGCAATCGTTGATGGTAAAGCGCACTAGTTTATTAAGAGCCTATTCACTCTAGCCTTGAAGACACTCAAATTGTAGTCCGACGGAAACACCGCCGCCGGCAGATTGTTCCAGTCCCTCGATGTACGCGGTATAAAGGACGAGGCGAAACGCTTCGTCCGGATCGTTGAGGTGTTAACAACATAAGGGTGGAAACTCGCCGTACGACGGGTCGTCCGATGGTGGAATATGTACTTGTATATTTTTTTAAATTGCCTAATACCTATTCTTTTTGCTCTTTAAATTCTGTTCCAAATTGTTGTATACTAATACTAGCGGCCGCCAGCAACTTCGTTCGCGTGGAGTTAGTTATGCTCCGCTCCTATTGATTGCAGCGTGATGTTATACAGTATGTTAAGAAAACCCTGTCCGACCCATAAGGATAATAAAGGTTAGGTAAACACATGACCAAATATAATATAAAATTTTACGTAATCATCATAGTACCAATACAAATGAATTTTGAAATAATCTTTTATCCCGCGAATTAATTCCATCTTCCCCGAAATTTGGTAATTTTAAAAAGTGACAGCACCGGTATTATTATGAGCGAATAGCGATGCGACCACGTGCCGCGTGCCCTGCCGCCCGCCTCCCGCGGAATGGTGCTTAACGCACATGTATTAAGTTACCTCTTTTTTGCGAAATAATATTTATTTTGTTAGGGGTTTTTTTTTAAGTTTAGCCCAGTTTTGTACCTTTACGGATCGGACAGGGTTTTCTTTACATATTGTATAGCCTAGAGCCTTCCTGGAATAATGGTTTAACCAACGCAAAAATAATTTTTCAATTCAAACCAGTAGTTCCTGAGTTTAGCGCGTTCAATCAAACAAACAAACTCTTCAGCTTTATATATTAGTATAGATAGACCTGCCAAAATAAAATTTAAATTAATCATAATTTAAAACACTGAGGACATATTCATAACATTAATACCAAATTATTAAGTGCAATAGCTATCTTAGTGTTAAGCCTCCCTTCTTGTAGGATATCTCCTTAAAAGGAGGAGGTTACTCAATTCAACCATATATATATGATTTTTTTATACTTCTAAAGTTTTTACAAGAAACCCTGGAAGGTTGTAAGCGACAGAGCGCATTTTTCGGGATAAAATGTTAGAAAACGATTGAGCATTTAAAACATACTGTAGCGAAAAAGACCGCATTGTGCCACAACCTGCTTTGTTTTGAGAATAACAAGGACCTTGCCATCCATAAATCTGTGAGAGGAAGATATAAATCTATTAGGTCAACCACTGAAATGTCCGGTAACCATAATTTCTGGTCAAAACATTGGGTGTAGGTAGATAAATGTTTGTGTCACATTTGTATTGTTGGCGATTTCAGACTTAAAGTCCGGGTTTCCTCAAGTTGTTTTCCTTCACCTTCAGTCATTGGTGTCCAAGATACTTAGAAAGTACATATGACTTTAGAAAAGTTACATTGGTACTTGTCTGACGCGCACTTATACTTGAGAGGCTGGTGTTTTAACCACTAGGCCATCACGACTACACTACACTTAGATATCACCATGATCATCACCATCATCAGCCTCTACTCGTCCACTGTTGGACATAGACCTCCTTCATGGCACGCCAATAAGCTCGATCCTGAGCAGTTCTCCGCCAGCCACTTAGATATAATAGAAGTTAATACAATTAAATGTTAAATTAAACTTTGAAAACTAATGCCCTTTACGTTATCTCAATTTCCTGATCCTAGTTTTGATTTATGTTTATACTTACCGTAAATCTGAGAGGTAACAGCCCTAAATATTCTTGTTCCATTTAAATAGGCCGAATCACACAAACAAACTTGCAGGTTAATTGCGTAACAAACTACTATTAGTTTGCCCATTGCTGCTATGAGCAATGGGTTTTGACAGTTCAACAACATTCAGTCCATTGTTTATCTTGTTGAGCAGACGCATATTACACATATTTGAATTAGCAATATGCTTCAAAATGATTCATGTAGATAGGTATTAATAGTCTGTTACGCAATTATGCTGGAAAATTCACCTGACTTTGAACGATTTAGTTAGTTTGAACAAATTAGTCAAATATTTGAAATGGATATAAATCAATAAACTTAAATTAAATCAGTGAGATCGTCGGGATAAGTCGTGGTGGCCTAGTGGTTAAAACACCAGCCTCTCAAGTATGAGTGCGCGGGTTCGATTCCAGGTCAGGCAAGTACCAAAGTAACTTTTCTAAAGTTATATGTACTTTCTAAATATATCTTGGACACCAATGACTGAAGGTGAAGGAAAACTCTTGAGGAAACCTGGACTTTAAGTCTGAAATCGCCAACCCGCATTGAGCAAGCGTGATAATTACGCTCAATCCTTATCTGAATAAGAGGAGATTTGTGCCCAGCAATGGGACAGTAAAAAGGTTGATAATGAAATCAGTGAGATTATAAGAAAAAAGAAAGAACAATAGTTTATTCCGCACAAATAAGAAGCACATTGTAATTTAAAAAAAATACAAAGACACAAAATACGATATAGTTAAAAGCCTCATATCTAATCTTAAAAATTACCAAAGGATTTGAACAATTTTGTCCATTGTATCATGCTAGGGCCAGAGCCAAAGACAAGACACATTATTTAATATTGACCCCAATTTCCTTGTTGACACGCTAAACTTACATAATTTAAGTTCAGTCCATATTTTTATATTTCTTTAAGAAAAGGACAGAAGATAAATATTAATTTAATCCTGTCAAATTAGTCCGCGCCTGACGTAATTCGTGAATACGTGTTTTTTGACGGGAAAGCGAGTGTCACGCGCATTTTTCATTGGACTTTAAAAATTATTTATAGTGTCGTTTACTAAATAAAAGCCCGTGATTTATGTAGTAAAAAGTGCATTCAGTAAATAATCCATAAAGAACATTGAAATATTGCAGCATAGTGGCCACATCAATACTTTGCCTTAAACCTCCCTCATAGCCGGTTCATGCGGCCGTCTTTTTCAACTATCATTGGCGATATCCGCCATTATTGTGAAATAAAATTTTCAAATAATTTCTATAATTTGTTAGACGTGTTATTGGCGAAATTGTGTTACAATGTGCTCCACAGAGGCCATTGATCAAGAGTTGTGGTTGAAACTCACCTTGTGAAAAAAAAAGAAAGAAAAGACGTAATTCGACGTACATAGTTTCAGTACCCTTGTTTCTAATCGCGTCTAAACTCTTTCTTTCTTTATTTATTTTTTGGCTTCGCACGGTTTGTGCATTTAGCCAATGTCACGTAATTATGAATTATGCATGTCGAAAAAGACGGCCGCGTGATCCGTCTTACGAGTGAGGTTTGGGGCAAAGTCATGATGTGGCCACTATGCTGCGTTATTTCACTGTTCTTTATAAACTATTTACTAAATGCACTTTTTACTACATAAATCACGCACTTTTATTTAGTAAACAACAATATAAATAATTTTAAAAGTCCAATGAAAAACGAGCGTGACACTCAGCTTGACTTTCCCGCCAAAAACCGCGTCTAAACTCTCTGTGTGTCTGTGCTTTATTGTAATCGAGAGTGGTGATGCCAGATGTTAAAGTTCTCAAAAGAGTTCGTACGGCGACTTTCCACTACGATCCGGACGAAGCGTTTTGCTTCCTCTTTTATACCGCATACATCGAGGGACTGGAACAATTTGCCAGCGGCGGTGTTCCCGTCACACTACAATTTTGGTGTCTTCAAATTTAGAGAGAATAGGCTCATAATAAAATAGCTCGCTTCCCCATCAACGATCGCATCACTGCTTACCATCAGGCGCTCAAGCTCTAGTTTATAATATATAAAAAAAAAAGGCGTGTGGCACTCGGAGACTGCCGCGGTAAAGCTATTGCATAGCCTTTTTTTATCAACTATAACTTGCAATTATAATTATTTATTTATTTTATTTATACAGTAATTTTTCCTTTGTTTTTTTTTTTTTCTTTGATATCAATTCAAGTTTTCTTTCTGTTTTGTAATTTATTTATTTTTTACCAGCAACGTCATCAAAAGAGTGCGAAAAATGGTGACGATTAAGCGACTAAACTATATTCAATGTTTTCTGTTCGACTTTGATAAAGAGATAGAAAGAAGCTAAGCAATAGCTTAAAAATGACGTCATGTTCGTTATCACACCCATGTCAGAATGTCATGAAATATGATGTCGGCCATCTTGGATTTCAAAAATGAAATCATTTTCGTGATCAGCACCCTGAGTTTTGGCGGGAAAGTCAAGCTGAGTGTCACGCTCGTTTTTCATTGGACTTTTAAAATTATTTATAGTGTTGTTTACTAAATAAAAGTGGCCACATCATGACTTTGTCCCAAACCTCACTCGTAAGACGGGTCACGCGGCCGTCTTTTTCGACATGAATAATTCATAATTACGTGGCATTGGCACAAACCGTGCGAAGCCAGAAAATAAAGAAATAAAGAAAAAACCCATGAAATCTATTATATTATCACTCGAGTCAGTAAGCATGTAAAATGAGAAAACTAACATAGAACGATCCGTGTGAGAACTAAACGATCACTATTACACAACAACACTGATACCTTTGAGAAAGCGGACTTCCTCTACAATAGGGCAATTCCTCCGTAAGGTCTGTCTATGCTATTACTTATAATCTCTGTCATTGTGTGCTGTTTCGGAGCAATCGCAAGACCGGCCGGGCACTGAGGGGCAGGCAAGACAGCTATAGTATCCATATGACTCCACCAACTGGTATTTCGTTGACTCGGAAACGGCGCACAGGGAGCACCACGAAATATACTCAAAGACTCCGAGGTTCTTTTTCAATATACCCCACTGTTTTGTCGTGGTGGCCTAGTGGTTAAAACACCAGCCTCTCAAGTAAGAGTGCGCGGGTTCGATTCCAGGTCAGGCAAGTACCAATGTAACTTTTCTAAAGTTATATGTACTTTCTAAGTATATCTTGGACATCAATGACTGAAGGCGAAGGAAAACATCTTGAGGAAACCTGGGCTTTATAAGTCTGAAATCGCCAACCCGCATTGAGCAAGCGTGGTGATTACGCTCAATCCTTCTCTGTATGAGAGGAGATCTGTGCCCAGCAGTGGGACGATAAAAAGGTTGTTGATGATGAACGGTGTCGGTGTCGAATTATTTGTTATCAATTTAATATTTTCGAGCTGATCTTTAGTAACATAATCACTTCTGATTGCGTTAACATCTGACCGTAGAATTAATAAATCCTTCATCATCTTCTTTACGTACGTTCTGAGTAGTCAAAGCAAACTGGTGGCAATTTGTGAAGGTCATATGCCACAAAAACTGGGATTGATCGGGATACGTGATTTTAAACACCGTAATCGTATATTTTAGGTCTTTCTGCTTTTTGTTCTCACGCCTCGATACATGTTTTTGTCTTGTCTTCGTAGAAACAAACAATAACTTTTTTGCCTCATCAATGTCTTCCTCAGAAAAAGCCGACGAGCATATTTTTATTAAACTTTCGTTGTTTCGTTTCGGAGATAACAATATTACAACTCGTACACTTAAATGTACTCGTATTAACATTGTTCACCGACATCTTTCTGTAATATTTTATTTAATAAAAACTTCAACTTCAACTCTTGATCTGGTCCCTGTGGATAGATACCACAATTTTGCCAATAACACGTGTAACAAATTATAGAAATTCTTTAAAAAAATATTTCACAATAATGGCGGATATCGCCAATAACAGTTGAAAAAACGGCCGCGTGAGCACTTTTTACTCTATAAAATCACGCGCTTTTATTTAGTAAACAACACTATAAATAATTTAAAAGTCCAATGAAAAATTTGCGTGACATTCATCTTAGCTTTTCCGTTAAAAAAAAGCTATTTTATAAAAACACTACTAAATTAATTTGATTAAAAGTACTTAATAATTAATTATATGAAAAGTTTTTATGGTAGCTATGACAACGTCGATGACGTCTATGACATATCTCTATAGAAGACCTATTTCAGAGAGAAATTTAATCGCAAGTTTAGCACATCGCGACTATCAGTAACATGGCAAGTGTGTAGAACTGAGTTCGCGCCCTGCAATATGCATGCTCTTTTTGAAAATCTATAAATTGTTTTCAAAAGATGTAGTCGCACGCACACAAACATACCGTGCCGAAGACTGCCGAACTGAAACGACGTTAGACGATGTACGGCCTTCAAGCCACACCTCCGTGCCCGTCGGAGTGGGGAGCGTGAGGTTTTTTCGTTACGGAATTTATGGATTCGGTCCCCGCGCTCAAGGCCCGCGATAGAAGCTATGCAATAGCTTAAAAATATTTTCCATATATTAGATCATTTGTGTGCTAATATATCGAATATATTAAAACATTACCAATTTGGTTCTGTACCTAAAGATATGTACCTAAGCACTAAAGTAGGTTGACTACAACAAAAGAAACGTTGCTAATGCTTTCAAAACATGTAATATATTTTGAAAAGAATTGCCTACAGACCTAAAATAAACCAAGGTAGGTATACAAATCCGTGGCCCTGGCCGTCGCATAGGCAAGTGCAGAAACACGGGTGGGTTTTAGTCAGTAAAAGTCTGACACGCCCTTTTCCGCTCCGCTTAGAGCGGGAGAGGTCATTTGATGATTTCCCATCCCAAAGGAAAAATAAAAGGTAGGTTATACAAAAAATAAATAAAAAATTCATACAACGGTAATACTTTGAACATACCAGGCTCTCATAAAAGAGAGTATAAAACGTTTTAACAAGTTAAATTAAGCGACGATCCAGGACGGCCTATTGTTTGAACTACGGCCTCCATTGGCGGCTTTATATATACAAAGTAAGATTGTAACGTTAATGGAACAGTGTGAACTTTCGTCTATCCCGAAAAATATAGGCCCGTAAGGTACCGATGTGAACAAATACGACCAGCACCCTAATTGGGTAATATAGGATATCCTCGATATAGGGTATCCTCGGTGGTAGGAAATAACATCTGCCGCCGGCAGAAGTTATCACCCACCAGAGAAAGCCTTGCCGCCAAGCGATTTGTCGTGTTCCGGCATGATGTCTGGCGAAGCCGTACGGAGGACGGGTCTGAGCAGTTGTGTTGCGATGTGTGCCGGGTACGATGCGCCTAATGTTGTTGTGTTGGTAGTTTAGTCGTGAAGGGTCTTCAGATTAATCTCCTTCTGGCGCAGCATCGGTGGTCGTGTTGTTGGGTTTAACATTGCATCACCTCGCTCAACTGCCGTCTTCTTTCCTATTCGCTCAGTTTTTCTGAGTGGATAGGCTCTTAATAAACTAGCGCACTTTACCATCAACGATCGCATCACTGCTTGCCATCAGGCGGGATTGCGGTCAAGCGCTAGTTTATAAACATTTAAAAAAGAAAATAAGTACTATATTACTATCAATTGGAATAATGTTGAAACTTATTGCTAATTTATTGCTTGATGAATTCGACATTTATGTCTGCTCAACAACTTAAATAACGCAATGAATGTTGTTGAAATGTTAAAACGAAACTCATTGCTACTAAAGATGTGTCCTTCCTTCAATCCTTTCGTTATTATGCTTGTCAAATATCTAAACACTAGCGGCCGCTCGCAACTTCGTTCGAGTGGAGTTAGTTATTTGAACGTTTTATTTTAACCCCAAAGTATACAGCATACATTTTAAATTTTTGTTATTCTCCACTCATATTGGTCGCAGCGTGCTGTCATATAGCCTAAAGCTTTCCTGGATTAATGGGCTATCCAACGCAAAAATATTTTTTCAAATCGGACCAGTAGTAGTTCGTGAAATTAACGCGTTCAAACAAACAAACTCTTCAGGTTTATTATTTTATTTTTAATAATTATAAACTAGTGCTTGACCACAATCCCGCCTGATGGTAAGCAGTGATGCGATCGTTGATGGTAAAGCGCGCTAGTTTATTAAGAACCTATTCACTCAGATTGAGCGAATAGGTTCCACTCCCAACACAACAACATTTGGCGCATCGTACCCGGCACACATCGCAACACAACTGCTCAGACCCGTCCTCCGTACGGCTTCACCAGACATCATGCCGGAACACGACAAAACGCTTGGCGGCAAGGCTTTGTCTGGTGGGTGGTAACTTCTGCCGGCGGCCGGTGATTACCCGACCAATATTGAACTCATCTGAAGCCTAATTAACGTGTAGAGTATAATACACGTGAAGAAACCTACATAGCCTCAATTGACCTGTCCATGACAAAATTTCCTGACATTTATAATTTTAATACCTTTTTTTCCCCTTTTTTTATTTATTTTGTTTTGAAAAAATTCATGTGATTTCATTACTAATGTATGTACAATAGGGACAAAACCCAGTTAAAATTGCATATCTTCGGGCGGATTATGGAGTTGCCAAACTATTCAATGTATCGATTATAATCTTCTGAATTACCCATTTCTGCAATAAATAAGTTTGAGTTTGAGTTGAAATAATTACTATAGTCCAGCTGTCGAGAGAATATCATCTTGACAACTTTAAGTGCGACAATTCGAAAAACATGTAGCTATAAGCCTTGTACATTTTTTAAATGATCTCAAATTGCAGTTTGCTGTGTAATAATAAAAATTTTGTAAATATATATGTAGATATATGTAGATAGATTATTAGTGTATATGTACCTACATAGTTTACTTCTGATACATACGTATACTTAGAAATGTATCACGAACTACAAAGTTCAACGGCTTATGTCCTTGTATGAGTATGGCTGTCTTCACATGACACTTGCAGAACAGTCACCGTCTGCTCAGCTGCCAAAAAAGCATTAATTTGAAACTGACAGTTGTCAGAACGCAATCTCTTGTCCGCCATGCTTTTAGTAAATATTTCAATTTTATTAATGCTAACGGGGTTTTTCACCTCCCAAAACGCACATCAATTTCAAAAGAAGCCGAAATTGAGTTTTAGTGGGCTACCAAAGTATCGAGTCTTGAAAAAAATAGTTTATAACCCATCCAAAAATAAGGGATTCCACTTGGGAGATATATTTCAGCTGAGACCCTTTGGTTTTAGTTTTACTGACTATAAACTTTCTCAGCCTCTTTACGTGAGACGAAAATATAAAGGTAGATTTTGTCTACATTACAAAATATCTACTGTACGGTTTCGTACAAGCATTATTTGCTTATGTCGCGACCTACTTTGCGATTTGTTTTATTTATGGTAATATTTATACTTAGTTAGTTGACCAATAGCTGCCGTAGCGCTATAACCGCGGATTAGCATCCAAAATAATTTCGTGTACTTTTACGAATAAACTTAGTAATTGTGAAGTCTGTGGTTTTCGTCAACTCATCTCCAACTATCTCTAAACCATACATAAAAGTGGTCCTTCGAGCCGGATTTATCAAGTGTTTGTTATTTCTATTAACGTTACTAAATCGGTCTAGCTGGAATTCCAGAAGAGCAGATTGCGTTAGTGGTTGTTGTAGCACTTAATATCCATAACTTGCGGAAACTTCGCAACTTTGGTGTACCAACCTACGGTGATACAACTACTCATCTCTACCAACGGGTAAGTCAATTACTAATAACAATGGTTCAGAGCGTGATAGAACTGATAAACCGTCAAGAAACTATCTTCAGAGACTTGAAGCTCACTTGTACCAACTATAAGAAAGACAGTCCGACTAGGAAGAACTTGGCGTACCTAGAGGAGCGACTTTCTCGGTTGAACAGTAACTGGGAGAAGTTTGTTCACAACCATCAATTGCTGGAAGAGTCTGGAGCAACAGACCTTCAATACTTTACCGACGACATTTTCAGCAGTACAAAGAAGATGTATGAAGAAGTGCTGCAAGACATGTTGAAACGAAAGTCGGAATTGCCGTCTATATCTACAAGTAAGGCGGAACAACTACCGGTGACGCCTAACCAAAGCAAGGGTAAATCGGGATTTACTTTCGACGATATCAAATTCCACGCACCACCTCGGGAAACAAGCGAGACGACGGAAAGACAACAAGATCTTTTGCGTCAGCAATACTGTAACTTCAGAGCATTCGAACGTACTGTGGAGAAAATAAACATAGCGTTGGTGGAATCTATGGAAAAATGGGAATTAGAAGACAACCTTAATATCCTGAAAACTAAATGGGAACATATCGAAAAGGCAAATTGGGAACTGGACTACATACTACAAGACGAGGACTCAATTTATCAACAGAAATACAATACGGCAGAGAGCCTTTATGATGACCTGAAAAGGAAATTACAACACAGAACCTGGAATAATGCACATTATGAGAAATCAACGCCAAAAATTGAAATACCTGATTTTTATGGCAACTACAATCAGTGGCTGACTTTTAGAGACCTCTACCTCGAAAGTGTACACAACAATCCGATACTTTCGAAAGCTCAAAAAATGCAACACTTGAAAACAAAACTCAAGGGTGAGGCGGAGAAACTAGTTCAACATCTTGGCATCAGTGCTGAGAACTATGCATCTTGCTGGGAGATTTTGACACACCGCTACGATAACAAACGGCTATTGTTTACATCCTATATGAACACGCTCCTGAATCAACCCAGTATTCAGCAAGCAACAGCAGCAAGCGTACGAAAGCTTCACGACATCATGATGGAGTGCTTGAACGGACTCAAAAACATCGGTCTAGATACCACAAATTGGGATCCGATCGTGGTTTACCTTTTGATTCAAAAACTAGATAACGAAACTTATAACGAATACATAAAGGAGATCAAACATCCCAGGGAATTTCCCGACCTGGAAGAGTTCGCCGAGTTTTTAGAATCAAAATTCATGTCACTGGAAGCTCTGCAGGGAAATAGCCAAAAAATATCGCCATCTAACAAACCATGGAAATCGGAAAAGCAGCCACATAAAGGTTCAGAAAACCGAAACAACTCTAATAAGAATAAAACACAAGGGTCATCGTACTTTAACAAGTCACAAAACTCACCCAAAGCCTACTTCACGACAGCAAAAATATGCCCAATATGCAAAACTAACCACGTTTTGATGAATTGCGAACAATTCTTGGCCATGGACACAAATAAACGGAATGACACAGTTCGCAACTTGCATGTTTGCAAAAATTGTCTATTCAGCCATGGAGAAAAACAATGCAAATCACGGAAGACTTGTAAATTGTGTCAGAAGGCACATCACACACTTATGCATGAAGCTGAAACGACGAGGGGGCAAAATCCATCGGCGCCGACTCCATCCACTTCTCATGGAGTCAACAACGTAACGAACGAAGATAAGGAGGTGCTGTTGACAACTGTACTTCTGAAAGTCAAAACAATTGATGGAAACTTCATCAAATTGAGAGGCCTACTTGACCAAGGTTCCCAAGTGAGCCTAATAACAGAAAACGCTGCACAACGCCTCAGATTACAGCGATTAAAAGTAAGCGCTACTGTATCGGGTGTCGGATCACTTAGCGGCAACTGCAAAGGGGCAATGAACTTGGAATGCCAATCAATACATTCAGGTTATCGATTCAACATCCAGGCATTAATTATGAAGAAACTCATAAGCAACTTACCTACCGCATCATTTTCTGTCAGCAACTGGGATTATTTGGAAAACTTAAAACTAGCGGATCCGCAGTTCAACCTGTCAGGCCCGATTGATCTGCTCCTGGGCGCAGACATCTACTCAGAACTTATCCTAAACGGAATCGTCAGGAATGATAACAGACATCCAGTAGCACAACAAACCAAAGTGGGCTGGATTTTATGCGGGAATGTAAAAACACTCAACTGTTTAGTGACCATTAACGATTTTGAAAACATGGCACGATTTTGGGAGACCGAAGAAATTCCAAACCCTTCATCATCGACTAGTGAGGAACAATACTGTGAGGAATATTACAACGCAACCACTACAAGATTGACAAACGGACAATATGTGGTGCAAATGCCCATGAAACCTCACTTTGAAACAAACATAAAGAATGCTAGGTCGCAAGCACTAGCACAATTCCTTCAACTAGAAAGAAAAATCCTGACAAACAAGGAACTCAGTTACGAGTACAAACGTTTTATGAACGAATATATCGCTATGGGCCATATGAAACCGGTCACAGAAGCAAGAAAGGGCCAAGTATACCTTCCTCACCATGGCGTGTTGAGAGCGGAGTCTACCACGACGAAACTGAGAGTAGTGTTCAACGCATCGTACAAAACTAAAGGAGGCATCAGTCTCAACGATCACATGTACTGTGGCCCGAACTTACAAAAGGATATGCTAGCGTTACTTATAAATTGGAGAACGTACAGATACGTTTTTACGGCAGACGTAGAAAAACTTTATCGGTTCATCTGGCTAAACGAAAAACAACAACACCTACAAACTATAATCTGGAGATCTTCCCCTAACGAACCTCTGCAAGATTGGCAGCTGGGCACAGTAACTTACGGAACAAAAAGTGCACCTTACCTAGCAATGCGCACATTACATAAACTTGCAGAAGACGAGAGAGATAACTACCCGGAAGCAGGATACGTCCTGAAAAACTATTTCTACATGGATGATTTGGTTTACGGGCAAGATACTATCGACGCATCAAAAATGCTGGTGAATCAGCTGATTCAATTGCTAAATAAAGGAGGATTTAACTTGAGAAAATGGAAAACGAATGAACCAATTATCTTGGAAGACTTGCGAGATGATCAAAAGAGCCGCAATACGAACATCGACTTCAGCCCTGAACAAACGTCAAACTCAAAAATGCTGGGAATAAGGTGGCTTCAAGATAACGATAGCTTTACATATCAATGGGATCTACCAATCAAGAAAAACCTAACAAAGCGCACACTACTGAGCGAAATAAGCAAATTATATGACCCACTTGGATTACTGTCGCCATTTACAATAAAAACCAAACTTCTGTTCCAAAAAATCTGGATTTGCAAAATCAACTGGGATGAACGCTTACCCAACGACCTCACTACTGAATGGGAGGCAATGAGAAAAGATATTCCTTTGCTAAACAAACTTTCCATACCGCGATGGTTGCAATGTCAAGGAAGCACTATAGAGATTCACGGGTTTTGCGACGCCAGCGAAAAAGCTTACGCCTGCGTCATTTATAGCCGAGTAAAAAACGAAATCGGTGAATACAAGATTACGCTCATTACGGCAAAAACAAAAGTTGCGCCAATCAGTAATAGGATAACTGTACCTAAAATGGAACTTTGTGGCGCGCTTTTACTAGCCAAACTAATAGAAAAAGTACAAACTACTCTTTGCAACAAGGATCTACAGTTAAGGTGCTGGAGTGACTCCAAGGTCGTCTTAGGCTGGTTACAAGGAGATATAAGCCGATGGGAGAAATATGTAGCAAACAGAGTGAAACAAATAAACAGTGTTACTTCTGCAAACTGCTGGAGTTATGTGAAGTCAGAAGAAAATCCTGCTGACTGTGCAACTCGAGGGCTCACACCATTCCAACTCCTCGATTTTAAACTTTGGTGGAATGGACCAGATTGGTTAAAAACAAACTGTATACCAATAACTCATGAAGATTATTACTTGACCTACAGAACAAATACTGAGTTGCAAAAAATAAACTGCTGCTCAGTCACATACAAAAAATGTGAAATAATCGAAACATTACTGAATAAAAACAGTAATTATAAACGCGTAATACGAGTGTTGGCGTGGATTCTACGACTTAGCAACATTAGTGAGCAAAAACGCACGCTACGCTCAACTAATAGCTTAACCGACAGCGGGAACAAAAAGGTGGTTGTGTGTTTGTCACCTCAAGATATTATGGGAGCTACTGAATTGGTAATCAAGAACGTGCAAAACGAATACTATGGGGATGAAATTGAATGTTTAAAGAAAAATCAACCGATTACAACAAAAAGCAAGCTATTGAGGTTAACCCCATTTCTCGACGATACAGGAATACTGCGCGTAAAGGGGCGACTAGATTACTCAACTTTATCTCCTGAAGCTAAGCATCCTATTATCCTTCCAGCAACAGGAAGACTAACGACACTTATTATTCAAGAGGCTCATCGTGACACTCTCCACGGAGGTGCCCGGCTAACATTGGCCCATTTACGTCAAAAGTATTGGGTCATTGGAGGTAGCAGAACAGTCAAGAAGGAGCTACGGCAATGCGACTATACTGGACATGTTGATGTGAAAACCAACAAAGGAAGAGTCCAGGAACTTCATCCAGGGATCGACGGTCGAGTACGAGTAGTAACCTTGAAAACTAGGAAAGGGTTGCTCAAGCGACCGATAACAAAGCTGTCACCATTACCACTAAAACAGGAAGAAACAGAAGTTAACAAAGACAAAAAGAAAACTGCACCCACCTCGGAATCTAGAAAACAGCGAGGCGTAACAAAAAGCAAGACCGGGCTGTCACTTATTTTACTATCTATACTTGCAATGACGGGATTTGCACAATCAGCGCCAATGACAAATAACGTAAAGGTCACACCGATATCGAACAACCATCCGATTTACTTTGATGAAGCTGGGAAAATTCAGTTAATACATGACGAATGGACCTTGTTGGTATACTATAACTTAACTTCATACTGGCAAGCAACTGAACGGATCAATGATTATGTGAACCAAATAGATAAACTATGTCAAAGAATATCACATGAGTACACGCCTTGCGAAATAATTGTCAGCCACCTACGTCATGAACTGAGCCACCTAGTTGACTACAACTCAATGCTGCTCACCCAACATTCAAGACCCAAACGAGGTTACTTTGATGGAGTTGGCAAATTAGCAGGAACTCTGTTCGGAGTGCTCGATGCAGACTTCGCCAAAAAGTACGAAAGAGACATACAGAACTTAAAATCAAATGACGACTACCTGCTACAACTTATGAAAAACCAAACATTAATTGTAGAGGCAGAAAATAATGTTATAAAAAGGAACACTGCCTTCATAGATAAACAATTCGAGAAATTACGCGCATACATGGATGAAACTGGCCGCGAAATCACTAAAATACAGTATAAGGTGCATATACAGTTATTTACAATGAATGACATAAATTCCGCTGCCGTGACGTCAACTCTGATTTTAAGCGATTTAAATCGAATATTGGAAATGCTGATAAATGCTCTCGCCAATATTTACAGAGGACATTTAGATACACATCTGTTTCCAGCTAACCAATTGATCGAACAACTAAACATTATATCCGGGAGGTTGCCACAGGGATTGTCGTTACCTGTAAAGGATATCCAAAGGGATTTGAAAGATATCTATGACCTCATTCATGTGAAGGCTCGGATTACAAACAACTATATGCTGTTCGAAATACACATCCCTTTACTGCGGGATGAAGACTACAAGATATACAGAGTAATACCAATACCGTTTCTTAAACAAGGACATTTAAAACTGATACAATCAAGTTCGAGCTTTATCGCCATCAACTTTGAAAAAAATTCCTACATAACAATGGAAGACCAAGACATGCGCCAATGCACTTCTTACGGAGAAGACGAGTTCATTTGTTATTCACGTCAACCTGTCTACAACATGCATGATAAAGACGCCCCATGTGAGGCTCAAGTCTTCAATCAACAAGAATCGCTATCATGCGTCCTCAGTGACATAACATGCAAAGAAACTTGGACAAAGCTTCATAAAACGAACATGTGGCTATTTACGTTGTGCAGCAAACAGCTGATGCGCGTCATATGTAACGATCAAGTTACGCCAGCGGTCATTGACGGGACTGGAGTAATTGCTTTAAAATCAAAATGCTTACTGCAGAAAAAGGACGCCACAATATTTACACACAATCAGCTGGGAAGTAGCGTGAACATGGAACCTGATATAGAAATACCAACTATAAATTCAACAATAAACAATATCTTTGAACTTGGCTGGAAAAATGCGGAATTAAACATTACGGAATTGGAAATGCCATCTACAGGAGAAATGAGTAGAATAGATCAGCAATTGGAATTCCAGAAAAATAGAGAAATATTACCGAGGGCGTCTGACTTGTCAAGTCACGACATCTATCTATATTCGGTCACTTCTCTCTTGTTGGCAGGAATCGCTGTACTTGCCCTCTATATCATAATAAAACAATGGCGCAAAACAAAGAAAGGCGTCCAAACAAGAGGAATACCTAGAGGAAGAGAGAACTTCCTTGGCGACATCGAGTTACAAGAAATACATGATTCGACCCATGCTTAGCCCGTTTACGGCGAAGCCAGACAGCTGAAGAAAATATTTCACTTTGAGGACTTAAACTGAGATTGTATTTCTATATCTACACTTTAACACATTCACTATTTCTGTACTATTTACATTTAATTCTTTACTTTACACTTTTCGTACGTAATAACTAATAATTATTCTTAGTTTGTAATGGATGCTCATCCCATTTTTCCCTCGGGAGCATGTACGGTTTCGTACAAGCATTATTTGCTTATGTCGCGACCTACTTTGCGATTTGTTTTATTTATGTTAATATTTATACTTAGTTAGTTGACCAATAGCTGCCGTAGCGCTATAACCGCGGATTAGCATCCAAAATAATTTCGTGTACTTTTACGAATA
The DNA here is from genome assembly GCA_037179545.1 of Sesamia inferens. Lineage (NCBI taxonomy): Eukaryota > Metazoa > Arthropoda > Insecta > Lepidoptera > Noctuidae > Sesamia > Sesamia inferens. Next base: position 11,686,624 of record CM073922.1, read on the forward strand.
AACTTAGTAATTGTGAAGTCTGTGGTTTTCGTCAACTCATCTCCAACTATCTCTGAACCATACATCTACCTTTACATTTTCTAGTCTTGGTGATTAAAATATTATTTAAGCAGACAGGTCGACTTATCTTGGATGGGTTTTTAACACAGGAACACAACTTGTATTGAATAAAATTCATTTAATTTAGGCATAACTACTTCAAGTAAAACTTTTTAAGTAAGTGAAATGAAAATACTTATTTTATTGAAATTTAATTTAATTTCACTAGTATTAATTTTAATTACAAAGCTGTTAACATAGTGAACAAAAATATCATACAGATACCGAAATGTCCTAAAGTCAAGAAATCGAAGATATGTGTTTTCTTTCAACTCGCACAGGGCAGTGGGTAGGACCCTTTTTTTTGCGTGGAAGGGAAATTACCAAAAGACCTCTCCTGCTCTAGACGGACAAGACGGGCGTATCAGACTTTTACTAACTAAAACCCACCCGCCATCCACCACATGCCTGTGCGCTAAAACCACGGTTTCTCTTTCAATCAGCCCGCAGCTCTGGCAGGCATCCATCGTCGTAGACCCAGTGAGAGTCTGAGTACCCTACGGCTACCTCCCACTCAAAATAACTGTTAACTCTAAGTAGCTGTTAACTTTTCATTTCAAGATAAGTGTCTTACAATTAACTCGGCTACGGAGCTCATACAGATCGTCACTCCATATAAAGTACTGATTTAGAACTGCATCCTATTGGGAAAGAGTGAAATTGACTGACATTACGCAAAATTAGTAAAAAATAAATAACGCTATAACAAAATACACACAACAGGCTCGAAACTAAACTCCGTCCTATCTACCATTGTTCACGCTTACTCTTTGCCCGAAACATCTCATAAACCATGGAAAATGAAACAGGATTTCAACATTCTAACACGAATTAAATACTTTTATCTTGAAGTATTGTCTTGGAGAATACAGTCAGTCATAACTAAGAGAGTTTACAAATACGTTTGAATAAGTTCTACAAACAGTGTAAAGTAAGTTGATTATTATTCCATGACCGTAGCTACAGTTTGATTTAAGGTTGATTTTTCCAAGGTCTGTTCTTTCTAGATAACTTTTATACGAGAAATAAATATGGCCGATTGACAAATTTTTGCATGAGAATTTTGTCAAAATTTCAAGATAATTCTTCCACCTTTCTTTTTACAGATGTTAATTAAGTGCTGAAAAAAGCTCTTAATTAATAGATATATTTTTCAGTAAAGACGTATACGCGGTTACAATACAACTATGTGTTAGGACTTTGCATTGCTTTTGAATTTTCAATTAAGAGCATGGGAGATTGCGAAATTTTAACGACGCAGCTGAGATTAGAATTCCAAGAGGGATATGTGGTGTAATACGAATAGGTAGGGACATATACATAGTAGAAGTGAAACCTTAAAAAATTGAAGATATCTAATAAGAAGAATATAAAATTTCGAGCAGAGAATGTTCTATTATCATTACCAAAACCTACAATTATCATCAAAAGTTAGACAAATATTTTAAAATTTTTTGGTGATCGTATTTAATATGGTGGCCCGTGTGGTACCGGGCTTAGAATAGTACCAACCCATATCCTCCCGTGGGTGTCGTAAGAGGCGACTAAGGGAACTCACCAGGGAAGCGGGCAGCAGCGCTTCTTCTGTGTAATATCAAATCACTGCGATCCACAACCCGCCTGCCAAGCGTGGGGATTATGGCTTTGGTGGAGGCCTTTGTCCAGCAGTGGACATCCATAGGCTGAAGATGAAGAAGATATACATATAAGTTTTATTCAGACTGGATGAGGGTAGCACCAGACCAGTCATCGTGAAAAGCCTTGAGGGAGGCCTTAGTCCAGCAGTGGACCTCTAGCGGAGCTTACATTTTTTAATAAATTATACAAAAAGCTTATTTTATGTAGAATAATATAAAATTTTCTTCGCTATTTAATTTACTTTCCTAAGGTATAAAATACTTGTGAATTTTTAAAACAGTGCCAAATAGTATACACGAAATAACAAACTAGTCAAACCGTCAAATATTCCCGTGTTAAAATTGGAACTTTATACCAGTAGTCCCTGTATCCTTTATTTGGTATTTATTATTTAAACGAAGCTACAGCTTTCGTTTTTTATCTGATGTAGTGTAAAGCGAATGTTCGGTTTCGGTTTCGTTTTTGGATGAGTTTCGGCAAATACGCGAGTTTCGGTTTAGTTTCGTTCTCGGCAGCAAAGTTGCCGAAACTACGGCCGAAACCGAGTGTGTATTCGAGAGTTTTCGCTCTGTGATTGGTCATGTTCGGCGCGTTGAATTAATTAATTAATCCCATTAGGGCCAATGCCGTTGCTATTCGTTTTGTTTTGTTTTGTTTTGGATTTCGAGTGATTGAAAGTCTATCCACTCAAACTACCTATTGGCTCACTGAGTTATTACTATGATCTATCATCACCTGTGTCGGGAGCACGGTAACCACACTGCAACAATTTCTAAGTTTATTTGGGAAAAAAATATAACATGGTGTAAAAATGATTGGAATCGATTCAGTTGCTTATTCTGAACAAACTGTATTCAGGTTTCGTATTAAGTAAAAATAACGTTCTCTAAGAGGAAGTTTGAAAGTACCGGCACCTGTGGATGAAAAGTTATGAATGAGAGCGTGTTATAGATATCATGAAGAGACTTTTCGCGATAAATTTGGATGACTTATCATCCTGTATAGTAATAAATGACTAATAGTATGAAAAACATATGTTGCGCAGACCTCAAATAAATTATCTTAAAGGCAGGAGAACAATGATTGATGCAAACACTTAGCATATTTATTAATTCAACATTTATTAGCATATATTTATCAGTTTGAATCTAAGTAGTCATCAATTGCATATTTATCATCGTATATACATCAATCAAAATTACGCTTGCTTAAAAATGCTCCGCAGCTGAACAGGTGCGTTTCGAAACAGTTTTAAAGGACTCAGACAAGGTGGTTGCGTGGCTCACACGGTGGTCGTGCTCAGCGTCGTATGACCTTCACAGGCTTAAGTCACTACACAATGGGTGCCTGAAGATTGACGGCGCCTCCGTGGTAGGCCCTAAAAGCTGTGAGAAGATGACCTGGACACGTATACGAGGGTTATTTCGAGACGTCGTTAGAAAAAAGTTGCTGTGTGAACTTGTGGCCCACCAATAGGACAATACAGGATAAACAATGGTAGGTAGTAGGCTCGGTGGTAGGCCAAATATCGGCCGCCGGCAGAAGTTACCACCCACCAGACACAGTCTTGCCGCCAAGCGATTCTTCGTGTTTGGAGCCGTACGGAGTACGGGTCTGTGCAGTTGTGTTGCGATGTTTGCCGGGTACAATGCGCCAAATGTTGTTGTGTCGGGAGTTTGGTCGTAGAAGATCAGTCTCACTCTGGCGCAACATCGTTGGTCGTGTTGTTGGGTTTAACATTGCATCACCTCGCTAAACTGCCGTTTTCCTTTCTATTCACTAAGTTTTTTTTTTTAAATGAATAGGCTTAATAAACTAGCGCGCTTTGCCATTAATGATTGCATCACTGCTTACCTTCAAACGGGATTGCAGTCAAGCACAAGTTTATATTATATGAAAAACCAAAAAAGACATATTTTTGTTGTTTGTCTTTGTTACTTTAGACCTGTACAGTAATTGTGGCCCAGTCATTACCACTGGTCGTGAGTACATAGGTTTGAATCCAGACAGGCCCTTTAGTTTATTTTAATTATTACATTATATTTTTTTTAAGTCTACAGATAGTTGTTACAGGTTTGTGTATGTGGCTTTCAATATTTGTAACGCACCCATGATACAGGAGAAATGCCTAGTGTGGGGCAATGTTTTATTAACCAGCAACAAAGCGATCCCACCTCATGGTAACAGGTGAAGCAATCGTTGATGGTAAAGCGCGCTAGTTTATTATGAGCCTATTGACTCTAGCCTTGAAGGCACTCAAGCCGTAATCTGGCGGGAAGACTGACGCAGGCAAATTCTCCCAGTTCTTCTATACATACGGTTGTCCTATGATAGAACGGTAATGGTAGAATTAGATCATGCAGTTCCCACTCGCACTCTCCAAAATGCATCCTACAGAATAACTACCTGTCTGTGCTCCAGACTTTTTATCGTCCCACTGCTGGGCACAGGTCTCCTCTCATACAGAGAAAAATTGAGCGTAATCACCACGCTTGTTAAATGCCGGTTGGTGATTTCAGACTTCCAGTCCAGGTTTCCTCAAGGTGCTTTCCTTCACCTTGTAATCAGTCATTGGTATCCAAGATATAACACGCCTGCCTGCGACGTGAAGGCCCCGGGTTTGATGCCCGGCCAGGTCATGATGGAAAACGATCTTTTCCTGATTGGCCTGGGTCTTGGATGTTTATCTATATACGTATCTATTATAAATATAGTATTGTTGAGTTAGTATCCCATAACACAAGTCTCGAACTTACTTTGGGGCTAGCTCAATCTGTGTGATTTGTCCGTATATATTTATTTATTTACATTATAGTACAGTAGGTCAATATTAGATGGGTATTTATTAAGTCATGATAGTGTTTCAGCGGGTATTGTGCAACTGACATACAACGAATAGAATAGAATTATCAACTTTGCCAGAAACATGGTCCATGGTTATAATCTGAATGCAAAATTGATTGAGTTGCAATTGATATAATATAAAAGTACATATAACTTAGAAAACTTATACTGATCCTTGCCTGACCTGGTATCGAACCCGCTCGATTCCATTTGTACTCATATTTGAGAGGCTGGTGTTTTAACCACTAGGCCACCAAGACTTATAGCTCTGCATTACAAAACATTGTTGTTATAACAATACCACGCTTTTGACTATACGTCACGACCAATTTTAGGAATGGAAATAAAAGGCACCCCTCCGGACATTAAAACGAATCAGTTTCATAAAACGTATTCTCTAATTTGCACATTACGAACGTTTTAACCCACAAAATTGGTCAGTTAAAACTTGCATCAGCTTTGACGAACACGATTGTTATAATTTGCATTAAACCCATCGACAAAACTTCAAACAGACATAAAAAACAATTTGAATTTTCTTCCCCACTAGGTCTAAAATAAATTTCTTAAGATTATCCTAAATTCAAGCTAGTCATAAGAAAGTTACTCGTGCGTTAAGAAAGCAAAATATAGTGGTCAAAGATGGACTTGAACATTGTTGAAACTAACCCCTTTATTCATAAACGTTTCTTATAGTTAACTAGTGATAACGTCACTTAACTTTAATCATGAATTATGAATAAACACCATAGTGTTTATGTGCAAACGTCTAAAATGTATAGTAAAACAATCGCTAATCACTAGTTAACTTTAAGCAACGTTTATGAATTAAGGGGTAAATGTACAGGTATGCAGTTCCTCTACCCTCAAGACGGAATAATAAAGACACGTCATTTTTATCAAATACAAGGAAGAATTGAATACAATTAAGGGAGAGAAATTTCAGATAAATCTACACAAATCATTACACATTATAAAACAAAGTCACTTTCACTTTCCCTATCGTCGCTTAAGTTCTAACACCGCGTAACTCAAAATAATGAACTTTTCAGGAGACTAAAAAAAGACAGTTTTTTTTAGTTAAAAAGTTCATTATTTTGAGTTACGCGGTGGAGACTAAAAAAACTGCCTAGGTTTGTATACCTAGACAGTTTTTTTAGTCTAAAAAAACTTCTAGGTTTGTATACCTAGACAGTTTTTTTAGTCTCCTGAAAAGTTCATTATTTTGAGTTACGCGGTGTTAGAACTTAAGCGACGCTATGTCCCTTTGTATGATTAATTTTTTTAAATTACGCAACGGATTTTGATGTAGTTTTTTTAATAGATAGTGTGATTAAAGACGAAGGTTTATATATATAACATCCATTAAATTGTTGAGAAATACTACTATTTTTGAGGTTTCTAATGTGATGTCGTAAATAATTACATTTTTTACAGTAAAACGCAGGCTGAACACTACGAGATTTGTCAAAATAATGTACTAAATATTGTACAAATGGAAGACAGCGACGGTATATGTCTATCTCTTATGGATATCCCACAATAACATTTTTTTTGTCATTTACTTTTTATGACAAGTACCGGCTAATTATCGAAGCGATTTTAACCAATACAGCATTAATCCTTTTCCAATTTAATACCTTAAATACATTATTGATTTAATATAGATCTGTATGGTCCTTTAAAGCATATGATTTAAATGGATATTTTCGAAGATATTTATACAGATTTAAAAATTGCAGGACGTAGCGGCCGGCCAGGGCGGAGCCGTGCCGGACCGCTACGCTTTGTATATTTTATTTTATTTTTATTTATTTATTTATTTTATTATATAGTATAAACGATATTCACAGTTTTTCTGTAGTGTATTTCAGATATCAGTGCCGCTGGTATCCATACTAACATTATAAGTGCGAAAGTAACTCTATCTGTCTGTTACGCTTTCCCGCTTAAACCTCTCCACCGATTTTGATGTAATTGGGCACAGACAATCTTTAGACCCTGAGAAAGAACATAGGCTGCCTTTTATTGAGAAAGCTAGTCATTGTATAAATGCGAAATTTTGTGAATATGAATGTATGTGTATAAATGGATGGATGTATATGTGTTTTACGTAATAAACTACGGAACGGGTTTTGATGAAATTTGACCTAGAGACTAGATACTTTACATACATGTGATATACTTTACTAAAACATAGGAAAATTTAACCAAGATTAATATTTCATCCCGATATTGCCATAGGATCGTAACTGTGCGTGTGAAATCGTGGTGCAATGTGTAAATAATAATACCTAGATGTTTGTTTTATAGAGTTAGCAGTTATAATAATGTATTAAATCTATTTCTGTTGCTTATAATAATTTTAATGACTCTTTTGTTTTCGAAATCTTAATTACTGAACAAAATATTTTATACAAATCAAAACCGAAGTGACATTTAATTACAGAACAGCCCTCTGTTTATTTCTGCCCCTCCTTTAACTGATCGCTTATATTGTTTACTAGCGGTCGCCCGCGATACTTTACATTAACTCCAAAAGAGTTGTTATTATAAAATTGTAGTATCTTATAAGATTTTAATCGAAATTAAAGTGTTAAGGACATTTTTTTTTTTCGAAATAGAATACTATTAATTTATTTGGATAAGGATTAATACTTTTTTATATGGTCAGCTCGTATTGGTCGCATAGTGGTGTTATATAGCCTAAAGCCTTCCTGGATGAATGGGCTATCCAACACAAAAAGATTTTTCTAATCGGACCAGTAGTTCCTGAGATTAGCGCGTAAAAACAAATAAACTCTTTAGCTTTATATATTAAGTAAAGATTATTATAAAATGCTCCCGACACAACAACTTTTAGCGCTGCTCAGACTCAGACACAGGTGTAAAAATGATTGAAATCGATTCAGTTGCTTATTTCGAACAAAATGTATTCAGGTTTCGTATTAAGTAAAAACAACGTTCTATAAGAGGAAGTTTGAAAGTACCTGTGGATGAAAAGTTATGAATAAGAGCGTGTTATAGATATCATGAAGAGACTTTTCGGTATAAATTTGGATGACTTATCATCCTGTATAGTAATAAACGACTAATAGTATGAAAAACATATGTTGAGCAGACCTCAAATAAATTATCTTAAAGGCAGGAGAACGATGATTCATGCAAACACTTTGCATATTTATTAATTCAACATTTATTAGCATATATTTATCAGTTTGAATCTAAGTAGTCATCAATTGCATATTTATCATCGTATATACATCAATCAAAATTACGCTTGCTTAAAAATGCTCCGCAGCTGAACAGGTGCGTTTCGAAACAGTTTTAAAGGACTCAGACAAGGTGGTTGCGTGGGTCACACGGTGGTCGTACTGAGCATCGTATGACCTTCACAGGCTTAAGTCTCTACACAATGGGTGCCTGAAGATTGACGGCGCCTCCGAGGTAGGCCCTGAAAGCTGTGACAAGATGACCTGGACACGTATACGAAGGTTATTTCGAGACGTCGTTAGAAAAAAGTTGCTGTGTGAACGTGTGGCCCACCAATAGGACAATACAGGATAAACAATGGTAGGTAGTAGGCTCGGTGGTAGGCCAAATATCGGCTGCCGGCAGAAGTTACCACCCACCAGACAAAGTCTTGCCGCCAAGCGATTCTTCGTGTTCCAGCATAATGTCTGGTGGAGCCGTACGGAGTACGGGTCTGAGCAGTTGTGTTGCAGTGTGTGCCGAGTACGATGCGCCAAATGTTGTTGTGGCGGGAGTTTGGTCGTGGAAGATCAGTTTCACTCCGGCGCAACATCGTTGGTCGTGTTGTTGGGTTTAACATTGCATCACCTCGCCGTCATCCTTTCTATTCACTAAGTTTTTTTAAATGAATAGGCTTAATACACTAGTGCGCTTTGCCATTAATGATTGCATCACTGCTTACCTTCAAGCGGGATTGCAGTCAAGCACAAGTTTATAATTATGAAAAAAACAAAAAAGACATTTTTTGTTGTTGGTTTTTGTTATTTTAGACCTGTACAGTAATTTTGGCCCAGTCATTACCACTGGGCCGTGAGCACATAGATTTGAATCCATACAGGCCCTTTAGTTTATTTTAATTACTAGCGTTCCGCCCGCGGCTTCGCCCGCGTTAACTTCGGTTATATCGCGCTTTTTAGATTTCTCTCGGGAATCTCAAATTTTTTCGGGATAAAAAGTACCCTATTATTTAATCCGGACTTCTAACTTTACGTCTGCAAAATTTCAAAGCAATCGGTTCAGGAGTTACGGCGTGAAAGTGGTACAAACAAACTCACTTTCCGATGTATAATATTAGTAAGGATATATTTGGTGTACACATACAAATATTCCAGTAATCTCCCTTAGGAACTTGATGTTTTTTTAGGACCAAAAGTAGCCTATGTTACTCTCCATCTTTTCAACTAACTGTATGCCAAAAATCAGATTGATTGATTGCTTAGCTACGGCGTGAAGGAAGGACAAACAAACAAACAAACACACTTTCACATTTATAATATTAGTATGGATTATATCATAATTTTTTTAAGTCTACAGGTAGTTGTTCCGGGTCTGGCTGTTTGTGTATCTGGCTTTCAATATTTGTAACGCACCCATGATACAGGAGAAATGCCTAGTGTGGGGTAACGTTTTATTAATTAGTAACAAAACGATCCTACCTCATGGTAATAGGTGATGCAATCGTTGATGGTAAAGAGCACTCAAGCCGTAATCTGGCAGGAAGACTGACGCAGGCAAATTCTCCAGTTCTTCGATACATACGGTCGTCCTATGGTAATGGTAGAATTAGGTCATGTAGTTCCCACTCGCCCTCTCCAAAACGCATCCTACAGATTAACTACCGGTCTGTGCTCCCGACTTTTTATCGTCCCACTGCTGGGCACAGGTCTCCTCTCATACAGAGAAAGATTGAGCGTAATCACCACGCTTGTTAAATGCCGGTTGGTGATTTCAGACTTCAAGTCCAGGTTTCCTCAAGATGTTTTCCTTCACCTTGTAATCAGTCATTGGTATCCAAGATATAACACGCCTGCCTGCGACGTGAAGGCCCCGGGTTCGATGCCCGGCCAGGTCATGATGGAAAACGATATTTTCCTGATTGCCCTGGGTCTTGGATGTTTATCTATATACGTATCTATTATAAATATAGTATTGTTGAGTTAGTATCCCATTACACAAGTCTCGAACTCACTTTGGGGCTAGCTCAATCTGTGTGATTTGTCCGTATATATTTATTTATTTACATTATAGTACAGTAGGTCAATATTAGATGGGTATTTATTGAGTCATGATAGTGTTTCAGCAACGAATAGCAGAATTATTAACTTTGCCAGAAATATGGTTCATGGTTATAATTTGAATGCAAAATTGATTGAGTTGCAATTGATACAATATAAAAGTACATACAACTTAGAAAACTTATACTGGTCCTTGCCTGACCTGGAATCGAACCCGTACACTCATACTTGAGCGGCTGGTGTTTTAACCATTAAGCCACCAAGACTTATAGCTCTGAATTACAAAACATTGTTGTTATAACAATACCACGCTTTTGACTATACGTCACGTCCAATTTTAGGAATGGAAACAAAAAGGCACCCCTCCGGACATTAAAACGAATCAGTTTAATAAAACGTATTCTCTAATTTGCAAATTACGAACGTTTTAATCCACAAAATTGGTCAGTTAAAACTTGCATCAGCTTTGACGAACACGATTATTACAATTTGCATTAAACCCATCGACAAAACTTCAAACAGACATAAAAAACAATTTGAATTTGCTTCCCTACTAGGTCTAAAATAAATTTCTTAAGATTATCCTAAATTCAAGCTAGTCATAAGAAAGTTACTCGAGCGTTAAGAAAGCAAAATATAGTGGTCAAAGATGGACTTTAACATTGTTGAAACTAACGCCTTTATTCATAAACGTTGCTTATAGTTAACTAGTGATAACGTCACTTAACTTTAATCATGAATTATGAATAAACACCATAGTGTTTAAGTGCAAACGTCTAAAATGTATGGTTAAACAATCACTAGTCAACTTTAAGCAAAGTTAATGAATAAAGGGGTAAATGTACAGTTATGCAGTTCCTCTACCCTCAAGACGGAATAATAAAGACACGTCATTTTTATCAAATACAAGGAAGAATTGAATACAATTAAAGGAGAGAAATTTCATATTATAAAACAAAGTCACTTTCACTTTCCCTATGTCCCTTTGTATGATTAAATTTTTAAAATTTCGCAACGGATTTTGATCTAGTTTTTTTTAAAAAATAGTGTGATTAAAGAGGAAGGTTTATATGTATAACATCCATTAAATTGTTGATCAATACTACTATTTTTTAGGTTTCTAATGTGATGTAGTAAATAATTAAATTTTTTCCACGTTTGCAGTAAAATACAGGCTGATCACTATGAGATTTGTCAAAATAATGTACTAAATATTGTACAAATGGAAGTCAGCGACCGTTTATGTCTATCTCTTATGGATATCCCACAATAACATTTTTTTGTAATTTACTTTTTATGACAAGTACCGGCTAATTATCGAAGCGATTTTAATTAATACAGCATTAATCCTTTTCCAATTTAATACCCTAAATACATTATTGGGTTAATATAAGATCTATATGGTCCTTTACAGCATATGATTTGAATGGACAGTTTTTTTTTAATAATTACAAACTAGCGCTTTACTGCAATCCCGCCTGATGGTAAGCAGTGATGCGATCGTTGATGGTAAAGCGCGCTAGTTTATTAAGAGTCTATTCACTCAGAAAAACTGAGCGAATAGGAAGGAAGACGGCAGTTGAGCGAGGTGATGCAATGTTAAACCCAACAACACGACCAACGATGCAGCGCCAAAGGGAGATTGATCTGAAGACCCTCCACAACCAAACTCCCAACACAACAACAATAAGCGCTTCGTACCCGGCACACATCCCAACACAACTGCTCAGACCCGTCCTCCGTACGGCTTCACCGGACATCATGCTGGAACACGACAAATCGCTTGGCGGCAAGGCTTTGTCTGGTGGGTGGTAACTTCTGCCGGCTTCTTTTTTCGAAGATATTTATACAGATTTAAAAAATGCAAGACGTAGCGGCCGGCCGGGGCGGAGCCGTGTCGGACCGCTACGTTTTTGTATATTATATTTTTATTTATTCATTTATTTTATTATATAGTATACAACGACATTCAAAATCAAAATCAAAAGTCATTTATTCAAATTAGGCTGAGAATCAGCACTTTTTGAACGTCAATATTACATAAGACAGTCCCCCAAAACGCCCACCCATCGACACAGTTTTCATCAGTATTCACAGTTTTTCTGTAGTGTATTTCAGATATCAGAGCCGCTGGTATCCATACTAACATTATAAGTGCGAAAGTAACTCTATCTGTCTGTTACGCTTTCCCGCTTAAACCTCTCCACCGATTTTGATGTAATTGGGCACAGACAATCTTTAGACCCTGAGAAAGAACATAGGCTGCCTTTTATTGAGAAAGCTAGTCATTGTATAAATGCGAAATTTTGTGAATATGAATGTATGTGTATAAATGGATGGATGTATATGTGTTTTACGTAATAAACTACGGAACGGGTTTTGATGAAATTTGACCTAGAGACTAGATACTTTACATACATGTGATATACTTTACTAAAACATAGGAAAATTTAACCAAGATTAATATTTCATCCCGATATTGCCATAGGATCGTAACTGTGCGTGTGAAATCGTGGTGCAATGTGTAAATAATAATACCTAGATGTTTGTTTTATAGAGTTAGCAGTTATAATAATGTATTAAATCTATTTCTGTTGCTTATAATAATTTTAATGACTCTTTTGTTTTCGAAATCTTAATTACTGAACAAAATATTTTATACAAATCAAAACCGAAGTGACATTTAATTACAGAACAGCCCTCTGTTTATTTCTGCCCCTCCTTTAACTGATCGCTTATATTGTTTACTAGCGGTCGCCCGCGATACTTTACATTAACTCCAAAAGAGTTGTTATTATAAAATTGTAGTATCTTATAAGATTTTAATCGAAATTAAAGTGTTAAGGACATTTTTTTTTTTTCGAAATAGAATACTATTAATTTATTTGGATAAGGATTAATACTTTTTTTATATGGTCAGCTCGTATTGGTCGCGTAGTGGTGTTATATAGCCTAAAGCCTTCCTGGATGAATGGGCTATCCAACACAAAAAGATTTTTCTAATCGGACCAGTAGTTCCTGAGATTAGCGCGTAAAAACAAATAAACTCTTTAGCTTTATATATTAAGTAAAGATTATTATAAAATGCTCCCGACACAACAACTTTTAGCGCTGCTCAGACACGACGTATCGCTTGGCGGCAAGACTTTGTCTGGTGGGTGGTAACTTCTGCCGGCAGCCGATGTTATGGCCTACCACCGAGACCTATTCACTCAGTTTTTTTAGAGCATAGGTTCTTAATAAATTAGCGTTCGTTACCATCATCGATTGTATCACTGCTTACCGTCAGGTGGGATTGCGGTCAAGCAAACCAAAACAAAAGAAACAGATTTGGATGGAATATGATACACAAATGGTTTGTTACACATTAAAAAATAAGAAAATACATTTATTCAGCATTGACTCGACACACAATACAATACATCTAGCATAACACACATCGGGTAGCAACAAAAACATAATAAAAAACATAAAACCAAATAATAAAATAAAATAAAATAAAAAAGCCAAATAAAAAGTAAAAAAAAAAACCTTAAACCCTTGTGTGAAAAATAGCAGCAAAGTGTGCCTCGTGACTGCACCAAAAATATGCCTCGTGACTGCACCAAAAAGGTCCACTATTGATTGATACTTTTGTTCCCGATATTTCCACGGGATCGAAAATATTGCCGGTGAAACAGTGGACAAAACCGGACATCATGCCAGAACACAACGAATCTTCATATGAAGTGCTAGTATTCAGTTGTAACTGGTCAGACTGGAAGCTGGCCCCAACAAAGTTGGGAAAGGAGTAAGATGTTCTGCTAAAGAAACCACAAAACTTCTTCAGCTGGCAATGTCGCTGATCCTAGAAGCTCGTGTTATTACAGAAGCAAATTTTATTTATTAATTCAGATTGCAGGCTTTGAGGTTTGGTTAGGTGACCTTAATTACCACTTAACTACATCGCCCTTTGGCTGCGTGGAAGCACCCTGGCAAGCTCGGTTGCCTCAGGCATTGGATGGACTCTGGCTGCTGCTAGAGAATTGGGCTCTAATTAAAATCATTTATTCAAATTATTAAACGTCAATATTAGATTGGACTGTCGGCCAAAACACCCGCCCTTTGCCATTTCCTAGTGCTTTCACTGGGAAGAAGTGGCGGATCTCCCCAGCAGCATAGAACAGTTAAGAAAACTATACCATAACGTATCGTAAGAAAAATACAACTTAATAAATAAAATGATTTACCATATGCCAGCTAGCCACGCCAACATACCACCAAAGTTAAAGAAAACATTAGAAATAGAAATGCAAGTAAGTAAAAACTTATTTTCTAAATAAAATCCTCCAGGCATAAAGGACATGACAGCTGACATGATGTAGGTATGCATTGTAAAAAAATAAACGATCATATTATGAACTCATCATAATCATTAAATTTTTAACCGATTTCAGAAAACGAGGAGGTTGTATCTTCGTTGTCGTTCGGACAGGAAAGTGATGACATTAGTTTGAATATAAAAAAATTATACACAACTAACAACTGCCTTCAACCTTACCAAAATGAACGACATTCAAACTAACTTCAATATTGAAACACCCATTCAAATCAAGTTTAAACTCAGTGTTGAACTCGGCCCCATTAACTCGAATGTGCGGTCATCATTACACAAGCTAATACAAATGGCCTTCGTAATTGCCAACGTCTTGTTTAAATTACAGGGTGTGTCTCTCCACTCATGATTTATTTCTATTTATTACCCCAATTAACTTCCTTGTCGTTTTTCGAAATAAACAGCTTTAATTATATATCCATTTCAATAGATATATAATAAGACACACATTCATTTGTCACAAAGAAGGGGTTAGAATTAGTTGCAACGATTAAAAAGTTTCAGCATATTTTGTAAAAACCACGTGAACAAAACAACACCAACAATACAGGCTGTATCTGACATCGTAACGCAAACTTCGCGAAAAGGCTAGACCGCATGCGACTAATAAAATTATGATAGTCATTTATCTCGTTAATGAACGGTTACAGAATAAACAGTGTTAAAAAAAAATTTGGCCCAGTCAGCTCACCCTTTCAGTACCTGACTATCATGAAATTCATTTTCATCGGCTCGTCATTTTGCTGTTTACCGGCCGATTGGCGTTCTTTAACCCTCATTCGATAGCGGCGACAACGCTCTGCAGTAGACAATGGGTCTGGACGATTTTTGGCCTCTTGTCTAGATTTGTTGCGCGGTTTTGTGCGAGGCATGATTCCAAAATGAGTTGCAAACGTCTCCCAAATTTCCAGTTTCTGTTCCACACGGCTGCAAATAGCCTTGAAATGTGCGCCGCGATGAGATCTATAAAAAACCGTTCTAATCAGGAAGATATCACCAGTAGTTCAAAAGTTATTAGCACTTTTATGGTTTTTGCGATAAAAAAAAATCGCAAATCACGGTTCCAGTCGCAGTCTTTTTTTCGATGACTAATTTCAAATTTCCATAATTTTTATATATATTCTTGATGGCGCCGAGACACTCTACAATTAGCACTAATTCAATACCGGATACGTCCGTCCGTTGCCGAGGTACAAGCGCTACTAAGTACACGATTTCATGTCGGTGCGACTTTTTGCGTTACCATACAGTACGAAACCCAAGACATAAAAATGAATTTCATGTCAAAAAGTGTCGGCTCGGCCTTTGACTGTGGCAAGCGTGCCGCCGTGCGGGTTTGTAGGTATGACGTTGATCCCTGATGTGAACAAATCAGCTGATAAGATAGTTTTTCGAGTTTTGTTTTCATTGCGCTTTTTTATGTAATTAGCTAATTAATTAATTTTTACTTTAAAATCTTATTGGGTTATAAAAGTATAGCAATCATGAACGGTCTAAAGTGAAAAAAATAGATATATATATATTTTTTTTAATCATGAAAAAGCCGACGAAAAATTCCACCACGGCCCCCCCGTTCAGAATCATGTACTGGATCCATGGTACTCGTTTGTGCGTCGATGTCAGATACACTGTCAGATATACTTAATTATAAATTTTAGTTATTTGAATTATAGAAAGAATAAAGAATTCAAATAACTAAAATTTATAATTATAATATAAAATAATTTCCTAAGTATATCTTGGACACCAGTGGCTGATCACATCTTGAGGAAACCTGGACTTTAAGTCTGAAATTGCAAAACGGCATTGAGCAAGCGTGGTGATTAAGCTGAATCCTTCTCTATATGAGAAGAGACCTGTGCCCAGCAGTGGGACGATAAAAAGGTTGATGATGAACTAAACTTATAAAAATTCCTGTTTTTGGTTGAGATGTCATCTAATGACCTCTCCGCTCTGCATGAAGCGGAAGGGCTAAACAAGTTTAATAAAAATATCATATTCAAAATGTGTTTATTCAATCATCGTAACCATCTGAAGACTTCGAAAACACTTGTGAATGATTTTTAACAACTGTCTGTACTTTAAAAACTAAATATACCATTATTATTGTTACGAATGCACCTTATGTCGAGGGCATAAGGTTCAATATCGCGTGACATGCAGTGCGTAACTTTTAAGGCCTATAACTCGAGACCTAGACGCCGTATAGGAGTAATATAAAAACGCATTCCTAGACTTAAGGTGGTCTATCGAATAGTACAGGTTTTATCAATTTTGCCAACTAAGTGACGACATCGAAATTTCTAGAAACCCGTTTCCGGGAATTACCGTAGGTACCTACTGAATGTACTCGAAGTTATGCGCTATTATTATTACGTCTAGACGATTCTGGAATGTTCGATCAGCTGGCCTATATATAGCGCCGTGACGCCGGCGCCGAGTCAGTCTGCATTCGACTACCGAGACGAAAACAGCGACAGCTAAGAAGCGATCTTTGAGAATACCTACTGCGACAACTGTAACGAGAACTGTGAGTACTACGTGAAGTAACATCTGTAGTGTTATTGTGTGTTTACAATATAGACTTCGTGGACGTAAGTGAAGACTTCTGTGCAACGTCAGCAACATTCTACTTGTCATTGCCTACAATCGACAGTACCTTCGTTGCCAATAAACTTCGAAACCCTTAACCGGCGTTTTAGTACCCCTAGCCCGTAACAATTGGTGTCAGAAGCGGAATGCCGGTCACGCCAAGGGATGACGAAAGAGTTCGCACGCGACGACAAGCAGCGATGGATTTGGCGCGTCAAGAGGAAGAATCGCTTAGTGTCCCTGCACCCATAGAAGATGCGGCCGTCGTAACACCGACGAATGTGAGCGCGCCTAGTACCACCACTACTCCCGGAGCCAGCGGCCCCGATTTTTCGGCGTTACTGGCTCACTTGACGGCGCAAATAAAGCTGAGTATAGAACAATCCCAGGCAGAAACCCAGGCACAGATAAAACAATCCCAGGCAGAAACCCAGGCAAAAATAGATAAATCCCAGGCAGAAACCCAGGCACAAATCATTAAAAGTGTAGCAGAATCCCAGGCAAAATCCCAGCAATTAGTATTAGAACTTAATGAAAAGTGGGAAACAACCAAAGAAGAGGTCAACGAGCTTAAAATAAAAACAGCACAACAAGATGCCCGCATGGACCAGCAAGAAGCTCGTATAGAGAAATTAGACAATACGATCATGGAGTTTGGGAAAGAAATAGAAAGAGTACAAAAAGGAGGTATTAAAGGTGTGATACCTGTACCTAGTGCTTTGCCGACATTCCAAGTACCTCACTTTGACGGAACAACGTCATGGGTGGCCTTCCGTCTACAGTTTGAAAAGGTCGCAAAAGGCAATAATTGGGACGATGATCAAGCTGTAACCGCCCTTACGCTTGCTCTGCGTGGTGATGCGGTACAAATCCTCGAGAACATTTCCGGCGATTGTAATACCCTAGCCTGTCTGTTGGAAGCGTTAGAGTCTAGATGCGGAGAGAAACACCTCGAACATGTCTTCAGGGCTCAACTCCGCGACCGGACACAGAAGAGCAGTGAAGGTTTGCAACAATGGGCTACGGAAATAGAACGCATTGTTCGAAGGGCGTATGCATCAACACCAGCATTAATTGACGCTACTACTGTGCAAGCCTTTACTGATGGAATACGAGACGCAGAAGTCAGGGCTGCAGTACGCCTGGGTCACCATCAGACTCTAAAGGCAGCCTTGACACACGCCCTGGAGGTGGAAGCAGTACGTCAAGACGGCCGACAACATCATCGTATCCGTGAGGTAACCGCACCAATAAAAAGCCGACAAGGACCAACCTGCTATGAGTGCGGCGAAAAGGGACATATTCGGATCAATTGTCCCAGGAAGTCTAAGGGAAGAAGTACTTCTGGGACACAGGTGGAAGCAGAGGATTTAAACTAGGAACAGCCAGGGCTGTGGGGCGAGTACTGGCTGGTCGACGTGAAGCCCCCATTATAACAGTATCACAAGTGGGTGACGGAAACAGTCTTATTATAGAAGGAGAACTGAATGGTAAGTCATGCAGTTTCACATTGGATACTGGTGCATCAAGAACTATTGCACGACCGGAGCTATTTCCTCGGACCATAGCATGGAAAAGAGGGTCTTCACAATGCCGATTACAAACCGCCACCGGCCAACCAGTGCTCGTCCTTGGTGAAACGAATGTGATCTTGAAAATGGGTGATAAGACATTCACGCACCCTGTTTTAGTAGCGAATATTACAGATGATTGCATTATAGGACTGGACTTCTTGAAGAAACAACAATGTGTCCTTAATATAGCAAAAGGAGTATTGAGTTTTCCAGAACAAGAAGTATTTCTTCAAGGTGCAAAACAAGGGTCAGTGTACTGTTTAAGGAACACTGTATTACCGCCAAGATCAGAAACTTTAGTAGATATTAGATTTTCACCAATAGGATCCCGCAAACGTTGTATTATAATAGAGGATTCTGGAGATCACCCAGACTGGATAACGGCAAGGACACTGACGATGATTTCCGATAAACCAAAAATACGCATAATCAACGTTAGTAACAAAGAAATAATTCTCGAAAAGAACCACATGGTGGGTGTGTGCGATAATGTAGCATCTTTGAGAAAAACAGAGGTGCACGAAAAGGAACTTGATAAGAAGTGGCAGGAACATGTATCGACACTACTCGAAAGTTGTAAGGGCAATTTAAACAAGTTCGAAAGTCACAAAGTTAAGCAACTGTTACATAACTTCCATGACATCTTCGCGAAGACCGACGGTGACGTGGGAAGGACCGGGCTAGTTAAACACCATATAGATACAGGTGATACACAGCCGATAAGACAGAGACCACGTCGTATTCCCTTTGCAAGAGAACAGGAAGTCACGGAAATGTTAAGAGATATGGAGAGAAACCGGATTATAGAAGCATCCACCAGCCCTTGGTCATCTCCAGTTGTACTAGTCAAGAAAAAGGATGGCAGTACAAGGTTTTGCGTTGACTACAGGATGTTGAATGATGTCACAAAAAAGGACAGTTATCCTCTGCCACGTATAGATGACACTTTGGACCTGCTAAGTGGCATGAAATGGTTCTCCACAGTTGACCTCAAAAGTGGATACTGGCAGGTGGAAATCTGTCAGCAGGATAAAGAAAAGACCGCTTTCTCCACTGGTCCTGGGAACGGTCTCTGGCAATTCAATGTCATGCCTTTTGGACTGTGCAATGCTCCAGCTACATTCGAGCGCCTAATGGAGCGCATTTTGGTGGGGTTGCTTGGTGATGCATGCCTGGTCTATTTGGATGACATCATCATTATGGGACGAAGCTTCGAAGAGCACCTACTCAATTTGGAGAAAGTGTTCCAAAAACTGCATGAAGCGAATTTAAAACTCAGTCCTAGTAAGTGTACACTATTACAGAAAGAGGTTGGATACTTAGGACACATTATTTCGGCGCAAGGAATTCGAACAGATCCTGAAAAAATAAAAGCCGTGTCGAAGTGGCCTACCCCTCGTAACAAAACTGAGGTACGCTCTTTCTTGGGTCTGTGTGCATATTACCGTCGGTTTGTGAAGAACTTCTCAGAGTTAGCGAAACCGTTGCATCGTTTAACAGAGGAAAAGTGTCAATTTGAATGGAATCCTGACTGCAAACAGGCATTTGCGCTACTCAAAACTCACTTGTGTGGGGCTCCTGTATTAGGTTACCCTAGTCGGGAAGGCCGATTTCTGGTGGACACGGATGCCAGCAATGTTGGCATTGGAGGAGTTCTCTCTCAAACACAAGGAGATCGGCAGGTCGTTATTGCCTATTTCAGCAAATGTCTTTCCAAGCCAGAAAGAAATTACTGTGTTACCCGTCGAGAACTTCTAGCCGTTGTTAAGACCTTACAACACTTCAAGAAATATTTGATTGGGAGACAGTTTACACTTCGCACCGATCACGCTGCCTTACAGTGGTTGCTTCAGTTCAAAGACCCAGAAGGACAAGTAGCAAGGTGGATAGAGCAGCTGCAAGAATTTGACTTTGTCACTGAACATCGAAAAGGCAAGTCACACAATAATGCTGATGCTTTATCTAGACTGCCTTGCGAAGAATCTTGCCGACATTGTGCCAAACAGGAAAAGAAAGAGAACGTAAGGATTATCCAGGTGAACGCTTTGGATGAAGACTGGGATAATCGATCATTGGAAGAGGCACAAAAGGAAGATAGTGACTTGAAGACAGTAATCGAATGGAAGAAACGTGGCCAGAGGCCCGCTTGGAGTGAAATCTCAGCGCTTAGTCCAACAGCAAAAAGTTACTGGGCTCAATGGGACAGCCTGATAATTGATAATGGAGTTATGAAGAGGAAATGGGAATCACCCAGTGGACAGGAGGTCATCTTACAGATAGTTGTCCCCTGCGATAAAGTCGCATCAGTGCTAAAGCAGGTGCACGACGGAGTATCCGGAGGACATCTAGGAGTGAAGAAAACCTTGGAGAAGGTGAGAAAAAGATTTTATTGGGTGCATTGTCGCGAAGACGTAGAGGACTGGTGTAGGAAATGTGTAGCCTGCTCCTCAGTAAAGGGACCGCAAACGAGAGCCAGAGGTCGGCTGAAAGTGTACAATGTTGGTGCACCATGGGAAAGAGTTGCTGTCGATATAGCTGGGCCATTCCCTATTACTGAAGAAGGGAATAGGTATATCATCGTCATGCAAGACTATTTCAGCAAATGGCCAGAAGCTTTTGCAGTACCCAACCAAGAAGCTCATACCGTTGCCAAAAAGCTAGTTCACGAGGTGTTCTGTCGATTTGGCGTCCCCTTGGAGTTGCACTCTGACCAGGGTAGAAACTTCGAGTCTTCACTATTTCAAGAAGTTTGCCAACTACTCGGGATACATAAGACTCGTACAACACCATATCACCCTCAGTCAGATGGAATGGTCGAAATATTCAACCAGACGCTAGAGAATCATTTGGCCAAAGTAGTGGAAGAACACCAGAGGGATTGGGACCAATATATTCCACTCTTCTTAATGTCATACCGCTCTGCAACACATGACAGCACAAATTGTACACCGGCGAAAGTCAACTTCGGCCGAGAGATTAGACTACCCATAGATGCACTAACCGGAACACCCCCCGATACTCCTATCCTAGCCGTCGACTATGTAGCCGACCTACGACGTAAATTAGATGGAATACATGAGCTAGTGAGAGAGAATGGTCTAAAAACCAGCGAGAAAATGAAGATCAGATACGACCGCAAAGTTACATAATCCCATTAGGAGAAAAGGAAAGAGTCCGAAATTTCAAGCCAAATGGGAGGGTCCATACACGATAGTAACCAGGATAAACGATGTCACCTACCGGATAAGGAAAGGGCCTAAGGGGAAGCTGAAGATCGTACACGTAGACCGCCTAGCTCGCTATTATGGTTCAAATCATGCTCGGGACGAGCATGTCTAAGAAGGGGGCAATGTTACGAATGCACCTTATATAACTCGAGACCTAGACGCCGTATAGGAGTAATATAAAAACGCATTCCTAGACTTAAGGTGGTCTATCGAATAGTACAGGTTTTATCAATTTTGCCAACTAAGTGACGACATCGAAATTTCAAGAAACCCGTTTCCGGGAATTACCGTAGGTACCTACTGAATGTACTCGAACTTCGAAGTTATGCGCTATTATTATTACGTCTAGACGATTCTGGAATGTTCGATCAGCTGGCCTATATATAGCGCCGTGACGCCGGCGCCGAGTCAGTCTGCATTCGACTACCGAGACGAAAACAGCGACAGCTAAGAAGCGATCTTTGAGAATACCTACTGCGACAACTGTAACGAGAACTGTGAGTACTGTGAGTACTACGTGTTATTGTGTGTTTACAATACGGACTTCGTGGACGTAAGTGAAGACTTCGGTGCAACGTCAGCAACTTCTACTTGTCATTGCCTACAATCGACTGTACCTTCGTTGCCAATAAACTTCGAAACCCTTAACCGGCGTTTTAGTACCCCTAGCCCGTAACATTATGTATAGAGCCTAAAAAATATCAATATCCTCCCATAAACCAATCAGCCTCAAAGCTAGTCCTTCTATAAAACAATGTGGAAACACAAGAAAAAGGCGTGTGGCACTCGGAGACTGCCGCGGTAAAGCTATTGCATAGCCTTTTTTTTTATCAACTATAACTTGCAATTATAATTATTTATTTATTTTATTTATACAGTATTTTTTCCTTTGTTTTTTTTTTCTTTGATATCAATTCAAGTTTTCTTTCTGTTTTGTAATTTATTTATTTTTTACCAGCAACGTCATCAAAAGAGTGCGAAAAATGGTGACGATTAAGCGACTAAACTATATTCAATGTTTTCTGTTCGACTTTGATAAAGAGATAGAAAGAAGCTAAGCAATAGCTTAAAAATGACGTCATGTTCAACGAACATGACGTCACACCCATGTCAGAATGTCATGAAATATGATGTCGGCCATCTTGGATTTCAAAAATGAAATCATTTTCGTGATCAGCACCCTGAGTTTTGGCGGGAAAGTCAAGCTGAGTGTCACGCTCGTTTTTCATTGCACTTTTAAAATTATTTATAGTGTTGTTTACTAAATAAAAGTGCGTGATTTATGTAGTAAAAAGTGCATTTAGTAAATAGCTCATAAAGAACAGTGAAATATCGCTGCATAGTGGCCACATCATGACTTTGTCCTAAACCTCACTCGTAAGACGGGTCACGCGGCCGTCTTTTTCGACATGAATAATTCATAATTACGTGGCATTGGCTAAATGCACAAACCGTGCGAAGCCAAAAAATAAAGAAATAAAGAAAAAATTGGCTGTCTGTAGAACTCCGTCTACTGCCGATATTTGAACGTGATAACGTCTATTACATGGTAATTTTTTCTGGGTGCAATGAAATTACACACATCAAAAGTGTCTAGGTATCAAGCATTTTTATGCGGATTTCTTGAGATTGAGATGTGGCTTTGTAATAAATTTATGATTTTATAAATTTATATGGATCCTTTTTGGTGCATTTCATAATTTGAATCAGGAACTGTGAATCAAATTCGAGTAAAAGATGAAAATCAGCTGTCAATATTTTCCCTATAAAAACATACAACGCATTGAAGACATTATTAGTGCTACTGTTTCCCTACTACTGATTAAAACCAAAGTTATTATGGAGCGGCGACGTCATTTAAGCAGGGAAGAAATGCTCAGAGCCGTGGGAATGATAGAAGCTGGTTCCCGGCAACGTACTGTGGCTTTAGCTCTGAATACAAGTCAGAGTGTTATCAGTCGACTTTGGACACGTTACCGAAGCACTGGTACCGTAGCTGAGCGCCATGGAGGACGTTATCGCTGCACCACACGGAGACAAGACCGATACATTCAAATCTTAACTCGAAGAGCTCCAACAATAACCGCCATGATGTTAGCCGTGAGGCTTCATCACTCTTCAGGGAACTTAATTAGCGACCAAACAGTCAAAAACCGCTTGCATGAAGTGAACCTTCATTCCCGAAGACCGCTACGGGTACCACCTATAGCAATGCACAATCGTAGGATTCGATATCAATGGGCTCTTGAACACAGAAATTGGGCAGAAGAACAATGGCGTTTCGTGTGCTTTTCTGATGAGTCTCGTTTTGGTATGAGACCGGATACAAGACGTATACGACACTGGAGAACCCCTGGACGCCAACAGCGATTAAAATCCTGCCAGGAAGTCCATCCTTATAGTGGTGGAACCATCATGGTATGGGCGGGTATTTGGATCGGCGGAAGAACTGAGTTGATTTGGATCAGAGGCAACCTCAACGCTCAAATTTATGCTGAGACGATTGTATCAGACGTCATCGTTCCTCTACAAGTGCAAATCGGTCCCTTATTTCAGTTAATGCATGATAATGCACGACCGCACACCGCAAGAGTTGTAAGACAGACTCTCGCCGCAGCTAACATCAATGTCCTGCCCTGGCCTGCTCAGTCGCCAGACTTGAACCCGATTGAGCATGCATGGGATATGCTACAGAGAAGAGCTCTGCCGAATATGGAGGGTATCCAGTCGCAAGAAGACCTTTTTTTGTTGTTGCAACGAACATGGGCGGCCATTCCACAGCGTGATTTGGATGAACTCATTTTGAGTATGCCAAACCGATGTTCTTGTGTTGTTAGTGTTCGCGGTAGAAACACGGATTATTAATTGTTTAAGTTACCCAATAAAATTTTAGAGAAAACTGTTATTTCAGTCTTTTTTTCGAACTTTTGTGTTAGTGGTTCAAATGTCAAATATCCCTTTATTAGGAAAATGGCAAATTTCTTTATTAATGCAAAGGTGACTTGGTTTATCGTTACTGTGACAAACGAAAACACTTTATTTGATGAATCCTTAAAGAAAATTTTAATTAATATCAATCAGGAGAAAAGTTATTGCAAAAATATATGTTGATCCCTAGACACTTTTGATGTGTGTATTTAAAATAAAGTAATGTATAACATTTATATTTTTATTTAATAGTTTGTTTAAATTTTTATTTATTTATTTTAAATTTATTTTTAACGCTCAATCCTTCTCTGTATGAGAGGAGATCTGTGCCCAGCAGTGGGACGATAAAAAGGTTGTTGATGATGAACGGCGTCGGTGTCGAATTATTTGTTATCAATTTAATATTTACGAGCTGATCTTTAGTAACATGATCACTTCTGATTGCGTTAACATCTGACCGTAGAATTAATAAATCCTTTATCAACTTCTTTACGTACGTTCTACGTAGTCAAAGCAAACTGGTGGCAATTTGTGAAGGTCATATGCCACAAAAACTGGGATTGTTCGGGATCCGTGATTTTAAACACCGTAATCGTATATTTTAGGTCTTTCTGCTTTTTGTTCTTACGCCTCGATACATGTTTTTGTCTTGTCTTCGTAGAAACAAACAATAACTTTATTGCCTCATCAATGTCTTCCTCAGAAAAAGCCGACGAGCATATTTTTATTAAACTTTCGTTGTTTCGTTTCGGAGATAACAATATTACAACTCGTACACTTAAATGTACTCGTATTAACATTGTTCACCGACATCTTTCTGTAATATTTTATTTAATAAAAACTTCAACTTCAACTCTTGATCTGGTCCCTGTGGATAGATACCACAATTTTGCCAATAAGACGTGTAACAAATTATATAAATTCTTTAAAAAAATATTTCACAATAATGGCGGATATCGCCAATAACAGTTGAAAAAACGGCCGCGTGGGCACTTTTTACTCTATAAAATCACGCGCTTTTATTTAGTAAACAACACTATAAATAATTTAAAAGTCCAATGAAAAATTAGCGTGACATTCATCTTAGCTTTTCCGTTAAAAAAAAAGCTATTTTATAAAAACACTACTAAATTAATTTGAATAAAAGTACTTAATAATTAATTATATGGAAAGTTTTTAAGGTAGCCATGACAACGTCGATGACGTCTATGACATATCTCTATAGAAGACCTATTTCAGGGAGAAAATTAATCGCAAGTTTAGCACATCGCGACTATCAGTAACATGGCAAGTGTGTAGAACTGAGTTCGCGCCCTGCAATATGCATGCTCTTTTTGAAAATCTATAAATTGTTTTCAAAAGATGTAGTCGCACGCACACAAACATACCGTGCCGAAGACTGCCGAACTGAAACGACGTTAGACGATGTACGGCCTTCAAGCCACACCTCCGTGCCCGTCGGAGTGGGGAGCGTGAGGTTTTTTCGTTACGGAATTTCTGGATTCGGTCCCCGCGCTCAAGGCCCGCGATAGAAGCTATGCAATAGCTTAACAAGAACAATTAAAACTCAAACAATTACAAAAACTACAATTCTATAATTAAAACCAAACTTTTCAAACACAATAACGAAGTTATATGTTTTTTAGACAGTTGGTAAGCAAGAAACTAGTCTACTACACTCATCAGTTTAAGACTTAGCAAACTTCAAACAAGTCCAGACATCATATAAAAAGGGTCCAGACTCTGACTCGCCACTTTTGACCCTAACCCTAATATACTCTATACATAATCAAATGTTGTGTATGCAAAAAAATGTGTACATTGTATAATCTATGCAAATAGTACACTGTAGACTAACTGCATTCTTTGTCTCTCTTTCTCCTTGGTATTCTATCCAAAGGTTGACTCTAAAAGACCGCTCTTAGCTATAAGACCGTCACGTCGTCAGTTATAGTCACCCTTTGTAAAATCTTCATATTTATGTTCTGTATTTTTTATGGTCTACATAATAAAGAGTATCCCTCCTTCTTTGTATGATGGGAGATCTGTTCCCAGAAGTGGGACGATAAAAAGGCTGAATATGACGATAAATCTATACTAATACTAATAATATATAAAGCTGACGATTTTGTTTTGATTGTTTGTTACTACTGGTCCGATTTGAAAAATTCTTTTTGTGTTGGATAGTCCATTAAGCTAGGAAGGCTTTAGGCTATATAACATCACGCTGGGACCAATAGGAGCGGAGCATAACTAACTTTACGCGAACGAAGTCCCTGATGGCCGCTAGTAAAGAATAAAATTGAATAGGATCCATTCAATTTTATTCTGAAGATGTTTGTTTATTGTATGTGATGTCATGTTCATGTTATTCTGGGATTAGGGTTTCTCGTCGTTCTATCGTGATGTGTACGGAGATAACATATGTGCAGTAAACCACTGACTTTTGATTACTATTTACCCGTAAATACCCTTAACGAACTAAAATAATTTAGGTTACTGCAACCCATTCAGTTTGCGAGTGATTCGCAAACCGAATGGGTTGCAGTAACCAAGTCAGGGCACCCCGACCAAATGGGTTTGGTTAGAAATGTCATCACCTTAGTTCGAACCGAGAGGCGGAAGCGAGCCGAGCATTAGGTTCAGACGATAGCACATCAAGCTACTACAATCTGTCAGATTTCTTTATTAGATTTTCAACTTTATCTCCAAAGTTGATTGGGAGTATGTATCTGACAGTTTGAGGTAGCTTGACCTGCTGTCGTCCGTACTTCCAAAGGTTAGGCGGTTGCCTAAGCGGTTATTTTAACCAGTTAGTCGCATCCCAGAATTTCACCTATGAGAATTAGGATTTCACCTATGAGATTTATAATTTCACCCATGAGAATTAGGATTTCACCTATGAGAATTAGGATTTCACCTATGAGAATTAGGATTTCACCTATGAGAATTAGGATTCTTGGTATTTAAATTGCATAACATAACATAAACATAATCAGCTTATAATGTTCCCACTGTTGGGACGCAGGCCTCTTCTCAGTGAGAGAGAGTGGGCCGTAATTTACCACGCTGGCCTACTAGATGTCACATGTCTTCGAAGTTTTCGAAGTTTTTCGCTGTAGGATCACGATGTTTTCCTTTACAGTTTTGAGAGCAGCCTAAAAAGAATATTCAACTTTTTAGTTGAATATTCTTTTCAGTTTTCCGTAGCTAAATCCCAAAAAAAAACGGAACTTGACTGATTGAGGTAACTAAAACTTTTTTTTTTTTTAAACTGTATAGTTTGCGTGACAGACGCTTATAAAGTGTAAGTTTGAAAAAAATCTGAGTTAGAGACGGACAAGTAAACATACAAGTGAAGCTAATAAAAAGCATGTAAAATAGAGCTTCAAAATCATGCCAATTTATTCATAGTAACATTGTGTTACGCTAATAGGGTGCTCAATTTCATTCGGTAATTCAATAAAACAGTTTATTCCACGGATCTTTTCACTCTCAAGAAGTACTTGTTTGCATATATTATACAGGATGTATCTGACATCGTAACGCAAACTTCGCGAAAAGGCTAGACCGCATGCCACTAATAAAATTATGATAGTCATTTATGTCGTTAATGAACGGTTACAGAATTCACAGTGTTTAAAAAAAAGTGTCGGCTCGGCCTTTGAATGTTGCAAGCGTGCCGCCGTGCGGTTTTGTAGGTATGACGTTGATCCTTGATGTGAACTCTATTAAATCAGCTGATAAGATAGTTTTTCGAGTTTTGTTTTCATTGGGCTTTTTTGTGTAATTGGGGAATTTATTTATTTTTACTTTAAAATCTTATTGGGTTATAAAAGTACAGCAATTATGAATAGTCTAAAGTGAAAAAACTACATACATATTTTTTGAAATCATGAATAAGCCGACGAAAAATTTCACCACTGGAGAGTTCAGAATCATGTACTGGATCCATGGTACTCGTTTGTGCGTCGATGTCAGATACACCCTTTATACTAGGTACTAGCCACACCTTGTACCAGGGAGTGGTGCGGTCGATGGCACTCTACGGAGCCTCGGTGTGGGCGGAGTGCCTTTCCCGGCGCACAGTGGCCCTGCTGCGGAGGCCGCAGAGGGTCATCGCGACGCGGACGGTGCGGTCCGTGTCGAGCACACCCTCGTGGAGTGCCCGGCCTGGCGAAACGAGCGCCGCAACCTCGTTGCGGCGCTCGGAGGCAGACGCCTCTCCCTGGCAACCATGGTGCGAGCCATGGTTGAAAGCGAGAGTGCATGGGAGGCTGCGGAGAGGGAGCGGGAAGAGGATGCTCTTGCCGCTCCCCTCCGGCGTAGACGGGTGGGGCGAAGAAAGCGGGGGACGAACCCCCGTCTCCTTTAGCCCCATAGTGTGGCCAGCGTGTGTGGGTAGCCCCCGCACGCGCATTGCACTGGCCACCACGTCTGGGGATTACTCCGGTACCCGGGTAATCCCCCTTGGCGCGGAAATCGGCCCTAACAAGGCCGGTAAGCCCTGAGAGTGGCACGGTGACTAGGCCTTCGGGCCGATCCCGTAACACTCTCAACGCAGGGTAACCGAGTGATTTTAGTGGGTATTCCCGGCTTAGACCGGGCTATTCCACACACGCTCGTCACCTAGCTAGCGGCGGGTATGGTGCGTAAATGCATTTCCACTCATAAAAAAAAAAGGTACTAGCCACACCTTAGCCCACATAACAGTTCTCGATCCCTCGATCCACCCCATCACTACGTTGCTCTATTTTTACTTTGCATTCTTATTTTATAATTTTTAATATTCTATATATTAGTATTAGAAAAATCAGTTTTGTGTTGGATAGTTCATTTCTCGAGAAAGGCTTTAGGCTATATAACATCACGTGACCGATAGGATCGACGAATCAGTGGCAAATGGAAAAAACGGGGAAAATTATACATCTTTGAGGACCTCCTTTGCGTGAGCTACGTTAGCGGTTCAAGTTTTCCAATATGATATAAAACTTCTTTATCGCGATTATAATAACTCACGTAAGCAACAGCTAGTACAAATTTAACCCTCTTATTCATAAACGCTGCTTAACGTTAACTAGTGATTAGCGATTATTTAAACTTCCATTTTAGACGTTTACACGTCACTGAATTTTAATCATCGTTTATGAATAAACCCCTTAAACTTTGCGGCGTTTGTTCATAAAGGATGATTAAAGTTAAGTGACGTTAAACGATCAAAAATGTATGGTTAAAGAATCGTTAATCACTAGTTAACTTTAAGCAGCTTTTATGAATAAGGGGGTAAATGTTTATTCTGAAATTTATATAACTTATGCTGGTTACATTAAAAAGCATCCATCTGAGCAATAAATTTACTTAGAATGCTCCGCCCTTCCAATGTTACACAAATGCAGTAGTTATTTAAGAAAAAAGATTAATAGGAAACAAAAATAAACAAAATATTTAGTTACTCAATGCCAATAAAAATCCTTACGAGGGAAAGAAATATAGAATCTTTTCTTCTGGAATATCATTTCATATCTATATTTCTTTTAGATACTCAACTTTCAGCAACTGCAATAGCAAAGTACTTAAAGAAAAATTGGTTCTTTTCACGGACAAAGCCGGCTGCATACAATTCTTGAATTAAAACTGTTTCTTATTGAAAAATATGCCTCAGCACGAAAATAGCAGATCGGAAGAAAAATTCTTACAGTGAGTATTTAATTTCTTTTTTTGGTTCGAAAACAATTATGGTGAGTACTGGCAATGTTTTTGATTAAAGTTAAGACAAAACCGTCTTGGAGTCTGGATTTGTGCCTCGTATATAGGTATTACGAGTTGGAATCAACTACAGTTAAAAAAAAACTCCACGTCTATTCGTGTATTTTGCTTACGGGTTCAAAAATTGGTTATTCGATCCACCCCAGCTCCTTAAGGAAAGGCAGTAATATGGAGTTCCTGATAATCTCATGAATGATAACTTTGCGTCTATTACTTACCTATAAAGGATCGTATTCGCCAAGGGTAATTCGTGAATTTGTTGCAGACTAAAATCATACCACAATCACAACGCAACCACACCACAATCACACCACATCAGCAACGAAACCACATGGTCGGACGCTAATTAGTGTAAAAATTAAAAGATTATCCACACACTGCCATCAAAATCAACCGTGTCGGCGAAACCCACCAACAACAAAACCACAACCCAACCACAAAGATCTGTCTATCTGCAAACTTTAGCCACAATGCAACCACTATCAATTTGCAGGTAGGTGCAGCGACACTATCCACACGTAACCACAACCACCAGACCATATGAAGGTACTCTTACAACTTGCAAACTTTTACTGAACGGGGTCGAAAAAGAAACGGTGTTCAAAAAAGAAAACGATTTTCTGAAGCAAAATTTGAACTCAAAAGTTTCCCCGAAAAAGTATTCTCCATTCAACCATGGATTGGACCTAAGGCTAGTAATTAAATGAATAATTTAACAATTCACTTATCTTTCTATGGAGACTACATAACACTCACCCATATAATGTAACATATCATCACTTATGATTTTACAAAGGGGTTAGAGGTGCATATACACATACTAAACCCATATTTCATATTTAGCGTATAACAATGTTTAGCTATCATTAAGTTAAATGCCAACCATATAAAGATCAACAATGCATATATCGTGTGCTTTGTAAATTGCTGGTATTGTTTTAAAATTGTTCAACCTGTTGTTATGTGAGAACAAATTAACTACACCAACAACACTAGACGTCTACCACAAATGGAGCCGCCAAGTGGCTTCGCGTAGGAAAAATATTCCCTCCTTCGATCGTTAACTATAATTAAGAATAAAAGAAAAGAAAATGATGTTACTGTCGCGGAGAAAAACTCTTAACCTAGGGAGTGGGTTATTGAATGCTATGCACCTTACCTCTTCCACGAGCTGTTCCGTCGTCCGGTAGGAATTCTATCAGTTTAAAGGTCTTTGACGGCTCTTCACACTCTTGTTGGCGGCACGGTTCAGCACAAGCTCAGCAAAAACACACGTGGTTATAAAGTTCTCCACAATTCAACACTTTAGTCTTCTTCTCTTGAAGCCACGAGGACACGCCACCAATTGAGCGGTTGGATATAACTTATAATCGAAGCATGATTATATCGTTTAGCGATAAATCGCACTGCAGAACAATGCAATTGCGGAGCGTTGTAACAGCGGGTTAGCGGAATTTACGAGCCTTCACGGGAGGACTCGCGTTAGCGGAAACGGATAAGCGATTATGTATTATCACATCACAGATGCGAATCGTTCGAGTCCCAACTGGGTACTCGGAGGTCGAAGGACCACAGGCAGGCCGACACAAGGCTCCTGCTTCGCACAGTTTTGACGTGACAATGACGAATAATTCGATGGAGCCGGTCTCACGCACGAGAAAACATGACTCCTGCGGCGTTACCTCGCTCTGAGGCGTTCCATTTAAGACTTGAAATGCAAGCTAGAGCGCGGAACGAGTGACAAAGAGCCACAATCGGCCTCCGCATTCGGCAGCGTTCGACATCTGTTTCTCTCCCACTTGAGTGAGCGATGCGTCCGCGTGGACAGCTGCTATTCGCTACGTGCGAAGTGGGTGGACGGGGTAAAGACAACTTGTTGCGGCAAAAATGTGCAACAAAAGGGGCTCAGTCACGTCACGTCAGTCAGTAAACAATCAAACTTGTTAATGTTGTTTTGAAATTTTAAGCATTATCGATCTGTAATAAATGAATAAAAATGTTTGACATACATTATCTAACTAAATGTTTAGTAGTTTAGTCATGTTTTTAGGTTAGGAGAGTACTTACGTTTAAACTTGTTTTATAGGGTGTTAAGGTCACCAATGTTTGACGAATGATGGTGGCTCGTATTAAATAACTATTGCTATTAGTTCTCAGTTCTTCTACATTCCTTACATGTTCTGCTAACACCAATTTATTTCCTTTTAACATAGTTTGAGGCTGGAAACTTATTGTGTGTTTTACGCTCTCAAAACCAGTTTTTATAATAACGTTCATTTTTCTATAAACAGTTTTTAAATAATTCCTCTAAAAATACCATTTATTGTCTTTCTAAATATATTTTATTTACTCTAATCTAAACAAAATAAACAAACTCTTGTTATTTATTTTTTGACATATGCCCCTAAAACTGCGTTTGCAAGATGGCGCTACTGCCGTGCAAGTTCCGAATACAATAATATATTTGCATGTTGTCGTCAAGTATGAAGTGCATTGAGAAGTGAATATGGTGCGAATTGTTTATAGCAACGATAATTGCGGCGATTAAGGTTTGAAAAATCCAAACACACCATCAGCATTTTCTTATGACGTCACGTTCTACTATCGTCAGTGAACCGATTTTACAGACAACCGGTTTTTTATAACTTTACAATACTTTGAGGCTTATTCTCTCTTATTATTCTTTTTAGAAGCCTTTCTGCCGTGTAGGACAATCTTATCGTTTTATATCTCTTTCTTTTTTTTATTCCGTTCAGTTTAGTTTTATCATCTTTATGTACAAGTTGCCATAAATACTTTCTCATTCTCTTCTTTTATGGTTTCAAAAGGAAACTCATTTGGTACTAAATAATACTTACCCTTAACTGTCAGTAAACAATATGGAACGAGATCAAAATTTAAAAAATACACTTATTACATCTTTATCATCATAGTACTGGTCATCCTGCGGAGATCATGGCTCCACCTAGCCTGAGGGCGTCCTCCCTTACGCTTACAGATTCGCGAGCTCTACTCAAGAACACGTCTACTCCAACGGTCATCGATTCTACGGCTAATATGGCTGGCCCATTGCCACTTTAGTTTGCTTATTCTCTGAGCTATGTCGACAACTTTGGATCTCTACCAGATCACTTCGTTGCGGATTCGATGCCCTTACCCGATTGCCCGAAGTAAACGTATTCTTGAACAACCTTGAGAGTACCGCCATTAACAACGGTCGGTCCGGGGGTAACGTGTTCATTGAACATAACCTGGATTTTACCCAAAAGTTTAAGTTCATCCGGAGCCCAATGCATGCTAAAGAATCTATCAGGCCGTCCAGCATCTGCTACAAGTCCTGCATTTATTACACCATGATTATCTACACACATAGGAAACCTTACTTAATTTACCTGCTTTCATTAATGTTATACGTTTATATTTACCTACTGACTCTATTAACTCACTTCGCATAAGATTATAAAGTCAATATAACATTAAACAACATCACACAAATTTGTGAAATCATTGATATTTCACAAACTCACATAATATACTAGTACACTGAAACAATACGAATAATAACGGGTAATATATATTCAAATATTGTTGATAAAAGTATAATAATTGGGATAAGAAGTTAGGTAAGAAACAAGAAAAAATAACTTAATTTTTCGATAAAATGAATTGAAATAAAAACGTGATTATCTTTAAGAGTACTGACTGCGATACCAATGAGTCATAGCAGCTGTATTGTTTTCCTTTATGTACTTCATCATAAGTCTACAGCAATTTAATGCTGGATATTCGCCTTTCTAATTTGCCATTACTTAGCTCAATTCCGCCACTTCTCATCCACCTTACGATGCTCATCGTTCTACCGATCCGGAGGGCGTTATATCAACCTTCTTAAAATCCGTACAAAATCATATCGAAAAAGTTTACAACTGAATAAAAAATTCAATCATACCTAAGTCATAACAAGTAAAATGATTGTTTTCCAGATTATCATTGAACGATTTTTTTTTTCTAGTTTACCTGATCTTCTTAGCAATACGTCCGTGTCGCACCACTGTTTATTTGTGCCTGACCAAATCCGTTCCACATTTAACTCAATTAGTATAATCCATGTTTCGTTTTTAAAATGGTTCAGCCGTTAGTTTTGTGTGCGTACTTCACTGTGCAAGTAGCAATGGTTTATTCTCAATTTCCAGACCATTATTATAATGATAATAATCATATGGTTATTGGTAATCTAAGACGGAGAGATGTAAGACCATTAAATCCCTACTTCAGCCCTTATAGTAGAAGACGATACGGGGCGGATGTACAGACAAACCTGAATTATAGAAGGACCAAAGATATACGAGATAAAGAAGATATTGTTGATCGAAGGTTCGAGGTAAAAGATGATTTTCTTTTTGTGGGAATCAATTCTGACTGAGGTTTTAAATAGTTACAACATTATGATTATATTATCATTAGATGTCAAAGTGTGAACCAAACTGTGAAATTAAATTCACTTAGATAAACTTATAGGTCAAGTTATATTTTGCACGCGGCCATCTGGCTGAAAACACACCTGAAATTATGACAGACGCATGCGATTCCCACAGCAACTGTCGAGTAAAGTTTATACGTAAAACACTATTATAGAGGTATGAAGACCAGAGTGTAACCTTCACTCATTCTCTATACACAGGGGAGGTTCCTCCGACCCGACGCTTGATATAGGAATGTTGTATTTATACTAGTTTCGCGATATATTCTGTTTCCGCGATGGAAAATTTTGCCTAACATCAGTGCGTAGCTATTAATAAATGTCGCAGACAACTAGTTAGATGCGCTGTTTAGTCAACAACCCGCCTTTGAAGCTAATGCTTGCCTTGCAAAAACTGCAGAACGGATTACGACAAAATTTTTCCCACAGGCAGTTTATATCCAGGATAGCAACATATGTTACTTTCATCCTGATACTTCTACGGGATCGAAATATATTATGCGGATGAGCCACGCTTCGCTATTTCAATTGTTAAACACTTGGTATATAATAAATGATTCATCATCATTTTCATCAGCCTCTACTCGTCCACTGCTGGACATAGGCCTCCTTCATGGCACGCCAACAAGCTCGATCCTGAGCAGTTCTCCGCCAGCCACTGCCAGTCACCTTTTTGATGTCGTCGCTCCATCTCGCCCAAGGGCGTCCCACGCTACGTTTGCCGAGATGCGGTCTCCACTCGAGGACTCGTTTACCCCAACGGTTGTCGGTCCTGCGGCATATGTGACCAGCCCATTGCCGCTTCAACTTGCTAATCCTCTCAGCTATGTCGGTGACTCTGGTCCTCTGTCGGATCACCTCATTTCTGATGCGGTCCTTCAGAGAAACGCCCAACATAGCTCGCTGAGTGGATTTAAACTTGTGGACTAGTCTGACCGTTAGTGTCCACGTCTCGGCTCCGTAAGTCTTGACGGGTAGGACGCACTGGTTGAAGATTTCAGTCTACAAACATTGGGTATGGGCGACGAAAATACCCGACGAAGTTTACCAAATGCCGCCCATCCCAGCTGGATCCTTCTATTTTCCTCCTTCTCGAAGTTGTTTTTCCCTAATTGCAAAGTTTGCCCGAGGTATACATATTCTGAAACAACTTCGAGCAGCATTCCGTTTACGGCAACCGGATGATTAATCAAACAGAAAACCATGTAATTAATACATACCCTAATGTTAGTAAAATATGGTTATTCAGACAGTTGACCGGAATATGTGAGAAAAGGCAAGAATTATGGATCACTATTGCATGTTATCGGACATCGGATACTTGCATGAAATATGCAAGTCTTAGAGAGCATAATTATTGGTTTATTATGTAATTTATAACTCAGTATATGTTATTTTAGAGCAATTCTGTAAATATACTGAGTTATAAATTGATTGGGACTAGAATATTTAAATAATCGAATATTTAAATATCGCTCTCCCGACTTTCACGCGATCTATATCAGTTTTAACCTAGCCCATTTTATCAAGGTGTCCTAAATTAGTTACTGCGACTAATTTAGCGTGGTTGGTTACCGTTCCAACCTATGTAAACTACAATTTATTGAATAATATTCCGATTAATATCTCGGAGTTTTACTGCGCGATCGAATCATAGGAAATCCGCAGAAGAACCAAAGTCACCGACATAGCTCTTCGAGTCGCTAAAATTACGTGGCAGTGGACGGGGCACATTTCACATAATCATTATAGTAACAATACTAATGAATTTTGAAATAATCTTTTTTTTTTACGCGAATTAATTCCAACTTCCACAAAATTTGTAATTAAAAAAAAAAGTGACATCACCATTTTCGACGGTATTATTATGAGCGATGCGACCACGTGGCGCATGCCCTGCCCCCTTCGCCCGCGCACGCCTATTGCTTACCGCACATTTATTAAGTTACCTCATTTTACGAAATAACTATTTTTAGATGGATTTTTTTAAGTTTAGTCCGGCTTTGTGGGCATTAGTAGAATCAGTTATCGATACCTAACAATACCTTCACGGATCGGACAGGGTTTTTTTTACATATTGTATAGGCTGGGAAGAAGAAGAAGAAGACAAAATATCCATAAGAATTAAATAAATCTTTAATAAATGTTTTTCATTCAAGTTAACAGCGATATTGACTTTTCACCGCCGTAAAATTGGCGTTTATTACTGATAACGAGAATTATTGCACAAAACATATGTACCTACCATCAAACTCTGACTGCGCAGGACAATAGTCAAAATTGAAAAGCAATTAAATAATTCTGAAGTCAGTGCTAATTTGCCTAACACACTAATGATAGTATTTTTTTTTTTTATTAAAATATAAACCAGCGCTTGACCGCAATCCCGCCTGATGGTGAGCAGTGACGCAATCGTTGATGGTAAAGCGCACTAGTTTAATAAGAGCCTATTCACTCTAGCCTTGAAGACACTCAAATTGTAGTCCGATGGAAACACCGCCGCCGGCAGATTGTTCCAGTCCCTCGATGTACGCGGTATAAAGGAGGAGGCGAAACGCTTCGTCCGGATCGTAGAGGTGTTAACAACATAAGGGTGGAAACTCGCCGTACGACGGGTCGTCCGATGGTGGAACGGAGATGGGGGAATTAAATCGTGCAATTCCCTCGCACACTCCCCAGAGTGTATCCTATAGAACACCGAAAGGCTGGCTACTCTACGCCTGTGCTCTGGTTCAACAACATTTATTGCATTATTTGAGTTGTTAAACAGACATATTTTTCGAACATATAGTGAGCAATCTTCTTCTTTTTCTTCAACCTATACGGTCCACTGCTGGAGAAAGACTTCCCCTAAGGCATTTATTGCATTAAGGGGGTTTGCCATAATCCCCACGCTTGGCAGGCGAGTTGGGGATCGCACTAGTTTGATATTCCACAGGAGAGCAATAGATTAACCATATCGTTGAAATAAATTATATCGTTAAATATGAGAAAAACAAACCGGAGTGGAGCTCGGGAAATTATTTTTAAAGTTTATCATCAATGTTTGTTAGTACACCAAGCTGAACAAATTTTATCAAATATGGATGATATTTATGCTTGAACAGTTGCTAAAACAGGTATGTAATCATGTTACTGTTTGTTTTTATCTACTAGAAGTTTCAGATTTACCAAGTAAACGATTTTAAGACTAAAATGAGGATTGTTTAGATTGCGCATTTATAGGTTAGATTGCAAATATACGTTTAGGTATGATTTGCAAATGTTGATACTTTAGGTGATTTAATTTACCACTTAATTTATTCTATTTTTATTTAATATCATATAAATTTATCTTAATACAGATTAACCTATAAATTAAAAAAAAATATATATGTACAAGTATATGTATAAAAGAGGAATGGAAATAACTATAGGGCATCAAAAAATTCATCCGCATCGCTGCCAACAGGAAACGTGCCCAAAGGGCTGGCAGCATTGCCACGTTGTATGGCAATGCTGATTCTTTGGCCAAAAAATAGCCCAGCCCTCTGGTCACGTGAACAGAATCATTTACCACTGATTTTAAAAATGAATTATATCATGGTCGGAATTAAAATTAGTGCTATCCATCTTCTGATAGAAATTACATATTATTATTTTTAAATTTTCAGGAAAATGTGACAGTGAACCCTATATCAAGATATAGATGAGTCAGTTATTCGCCTAAGAGAAGGTAGCAGGCTGATGACAGCAGTAGCGGAGACGTTGTTAGTGACGCAGCTGACAATGAAAATACTTTTTAAGGAAGAATATTTGGAATCGAATGATGAAAACAATTATTATGTTTTGGGATACTTTTAATTGGTAAAAAAAAAGACGTTAAAAATATAATAATAAATATGCATGTTTTTTTTTGTTTTACTAATTTTATTTAAACGCCAGAGACCATAGATTTGTGTTTTCATTAAAACCAGTTTTGCTTCTAGTACAAAATAATGTGCTAGTATCAAAATGATTTCTGACAAGTCAACAGGGTTGCTATATGCACGACCGCAGCGCCCAAATTTATTTTCAGGACTTAATAGACAAACTATAATATAATACTTGAGAGGTTGGTGTTTAACCACTAAACTACCACGACTTGTAATTTTAATAGTTCATATTAATTCCAACATTATTTAATATTACTTCGTTCCAGTTGTCAGAAGCGCAGCTAAGGGAAGAAAAGATAAATAATATAGAAAACCTGGAAAACATTCACAACGAACTAAAATGGCTGTCTTTGGATGACGAGGATGGGATCGGTATTACAACATTAGTCTAATCACAGTGGCCACCACAAAATCTTTAGAGAAGCAAGCAAGACTGAAGGACACATCAGCTGCTTAACCTACTCCTCCGGGGATTAAAGGCCTGATAATTTTAAAAGTCTAAGGACCATTAAATCTGTGGTTGAAATTTCATCAGCATGCAGATGAAATGAGCTTGCACCGGTCGTCATGGAGATCCTTAGGGGAGGCCAATGCCCAGCAGTGGACTGCTTTCGGCTGAAATATCATCATTTCAGCCGAAAGACGTCCACGATGATGATGATGAATTGTAATGCAATATACGGAAATCTATTATAATAGCACGGGCATGCGATGTGGAGGAATGAGGGAAGTGTGATGAGGAAAGTTTTGAGTGTAAATGTTAAAGGCTAAGTTTTTTTTTCTAAGAAGAATCTTGCCCCGTACTAGGAATTACTCCTGTATCGTGGGTGATTTAAACTCACAAAAATCACACAGCCACACCCGAAATGACTACCTATAGGCCATATAAATATTTGTTCCGTGCAGGAACTTAACCTGCGACACGCTGTGCAGCAGTCGATTGCTCAGCCTCAGCACCAACTGTGACAT
The DNA here is from genome assembly GCA_037179545.1 of Sesamia inferens. Taxonomy (NCBI): domain Eukaryota; kingdom Metazoa; phylum Arthropoda; class Insecta; order Lepidoptera; family Noctuidae; genus Sesamia; species Sesamia inferens. The sequence goes on from CM073922.1 coordinate 11,726,297, forward strand.
CAGACATGATGAATGAATGATTTCTCAAGTGCATGTAAAATGATATGACTAGATTGGGTGTGACTACCGAGTTGACTACTAATAAAAAAATAAGGAAGAAAAGACTTGTGCGCTGCTTCAAATGAGTTGAGATCTCCTCCTCCTCAAGTCGTTCTCCTCATTACTGAGGGTCGTGATGTTCCTGTGGAATTATCATCTCCTTTACCATAGATCGCCATCTGTTACGATCCCTAGCCGGGAGTATAGCATCATGCAGTCCGGTGTCCAGAGATGAACGAATTTGGTCAATCCACCTTATTGGACTGCGACCTCTAGAATGTCGTCCATCCACTTTCCTCTGATGGTTACTCATCAGATGTTCGAGGTTGTCTCTATCGTTTCAGGCCAAGTTAAGATAATTATAGGTAAAATAATTATAAAGATCGTAAATCAATGAAAAGAACACACTACATATTCGCCGTCCCACTCTCTCGTGAAACGGCTTTAGCATGCTCTGAAGAGAATCTTGTATCGTGTGTGGTTGCGAGTTTTTGATTTGAGTATAGTGGTAAATTCACTATCTATGAAGATACTTCACCATCTGATTCTTGTCTTCATCCGCAAACTAATAAAAAGTTCAGCAGGAATTATAGTAATTCTTATTACATTTACAGATCAACAACGAAACCTGATGATTATCGGCCAATGATAGCAGAAAAGAGTAGCTTCAGAAAGTTATCTATTTTGGTTCTAATAATTTTTTTTATATAAAAAAAAAATCTGAAATATTTTTGATTTTTATTTCATATTTATTTATTTATTTATTAACATATACAGCAATCATTACAGGTAACCTTAACCTAATGCAATGGTTGTATCTAACTATACACACGGGTTTTGGCGGGAAAGTCAAGCTGAGTGTCACGCTCGTTTTTCATTGGACTTTTAAAATTATTTATAATGTTGTTTACTAAATGAAAGTGCGTTATTTATGTAGTAAAAAGTGCATTTAGTAAATAGTTCATAAAGAACAGTGAAATATCGCTGCATAGTGGCCACATCATGACTTTGTCCCAAACCTCACTCGTAAGACGGGTCACGCGGCCGTCTTTTTCGACATGAATAATTCATAATTACGTGGCATTGGCTAAATGCACAAACCGTGCAAAGCCAACAAATAAAGACAGAACTATACACACATACAATACCCAACCATGTGTATGCAACACATGATCACTTACTTAATGCAATTCAAACACAACAGAATACATGGCTTCACAAACGCCATGTATTCTGTCTGTATAGATGTCCACTGCTGGACAAAGGCCTCCCCCAAGGCTTTCCACGATGACCGGTCTTGTGCTGCCGGCATCCATCGGCTTTCCGCGACCTTCACCAGGTCATCGGTCCACCTTGTTGGGGGCCTCCCTACGCTGCGTCCAGTATGTGGCCGCCACTTCAGAACCTTACTGCCCTATCGGCCATCGGTTCTACGATCAATGTGTCCTGCCCACTGCCTCTTAATTTTAACAACTCGAAAAGCTATCTAGGTGACTTTGGTTCTCCTGCGAATCTCCTCATTTCTGATTCAATCACGCAGAGAAACCCCGAGCATAGCTCTTTCCATTGCCCTTTGTGTGACTCTGAGCCTTCGTATGAGGCCCATTGTGAGCGACCACGTTTCAGTTCCGTAAGTCATCACTGGCAATACACACTGGTCAAAGACTTTAGTCTTGAGACACTGTGGTATCTTGGACGATGAGAAGATGTAGTGTAGCTTCCCGAACGCTACCCAGCCGAGCTGGATTCGACGAAACACCTCTTTCTCGAAGTTAACCCGCGTTAAGTGACGATCCTTAACGACGAGTCTTCAATTTCGCAAGTAGGCTCTGTCCAACAAGCAAATCTCGTGCGAACACTTTGGAGCCTTTGTTCCGCTCGATAGCCTATATAATACAACTGGTATTAAATTGGCGTCTAGTATTAAATTGGCGTATATCGCGAGTCAGAGACTTTGAGATTTGTCTCTTAAGGCATCTGATACACGAAACGTCATCAGGGGATTTTAAGACCACCTCCCGTCTTTCTTCCAATAGCCGACGGCTGGGACCGGAGATCTTCATCTGACCTTTTGAACGGAGGGCTTTGTAAAACTTGGACCCTTCCGTTTGGAGAGTTTCCAAAAACCTGTTGTTATAGTCGTCCACATCTACGTATTTGTGATGTATTGTCTATGTTTAGGTTTATCTATGATGTCTAAGGAATTGACAGGTGTCTTCAAATAAAAACCGCATAGCTGGATAAACGTGTTTCTCTGAATACCTCAGTGGCGACGAGGATCAATACATAATATTGTTGTGGAGAGCTTTGCATCATGTCGATTGGTAAATTAGTGGAGTTTAACGTGAGGTCCGGAAATTTCACCTTGTACGTAGAACGCTTAGAAATGTATTTCAAAGTGAACAAGATAAAGGACGAGTTATGGTTACCCACGTTGATAGCGGCAATGGGGGACGAAGCATATGAATTGCTTAGTAATTTAACAAGCCCTGAAAAGCCGAGCGAAAAAACTTATTTGTCAGTGGTCAAAACTATGACAGATCACTTACAACCAAAACCATCTTTCATGGCGGAAAGATGTTTTAGAATTCATAGCAGAATTAAAAAAGCTCTCAAAACATTGTGAATTCAAGGCCAGACTAGAAGAGAATTTACGGGACCAGATGGTTTGCGGGTTAAAGAACGAGCATATTAGACAAAGACTGTTCACGGAGGAGGACCTGCCTTTTAGCAACGCTGTTAAAATTGCATGTGCAATGGAAGCGGCGGAACGCGATGCGGCAGCCGTGGAAACAGTCGAGAACAACAGCGGAGCTAACGGCGGCAGTGTGGGAGCTGCGGGTGCGCTGCATGCGGTGACGTGGGGCGGGCGCGGGCGCCGGGGCCGGGGCGGTCAGCGCGGGCAGGCACGCATCTCGAGACATGAGCTCAAAACTACCACCGGCGAGGCATGCGGAAAATGTTGTTCGGCTTGCGGAGCGGAAGATCATCAGGTTGAAGATTGTAGACACAAGCGTTTAATTTGCAGTAGGTGTCGGCATAAAGGACACCTACGTAGAGTTTGTCCGACGCGTCTAGGAGATAAGCAGCTGGGAGTGCATCGGGTCACCAACAACGCGGTAGTGCACATGGAAGTAGCTGGGCAGCTGCACTCAGGAGGCAAGTCAGGGGCTGATGAACCTCCGTTGTCAGACGGAGAAAGCTGGGAGGCGGAGAAATTGCATCAACTCAGCCTGAACAGCTATCGACCGGTGAACATGTTCATATGGGTAGATGCAGTACAATTACAAATGGAAGTTGATACGGGATCGTCAGTATCATGTATCAGTGAAACCATGTACATGAAATGGTTTAGTCATAGATCGCTACAAAGGTCTAAGTTAGTGTTTAGATTTTACGATGGTACAATAATTAAACCTTTAGGGGTAATTAAACCCCTTGTCAAGTACGGGTTAAAGTACAAGCATTTAGAATTATTTGTAATACGCGGAGGTACTACTTGTCTATTAGGCCGGCAATGGCTTATAGAGTTAGGAATAAAAATACCTTTGTACCAAAATAATATTTTTAAAATGAGAACAGATTGCGATAAAGTAGGTGATAATCAACTAAAGCAATTACTTTGCAGATATAAGGATTTGTTTGCGTGTGGGCTGGGCCGGTTCACGGGAAGCAAGGCTCGGTTACGGTTACGCGAGGGTGCGGTACCAGTGTTCTGCCGCGCACGACCTATTCCGTACGCGCTGCGCGAGCGCGTGGAGGCGGAGCTTGACGGTATGCTGCGCGCCGGTGTCATCGAGCCTGTGGACAGCTCGGACTGGGCTACCCCGCTGGTACCTGTACGTAAGGCTGATGGTGGACTCCGTATCTGTGCTGACTACAAATTAACTCTTAATCCTGTTCTGGTAGTTGATAAATATCCTTTACCGCGCATAAATGACTTACTGGTTAAATTAACCGGTGCAAAGATATTCACAAAGTTAGATTTAACACAAGCCTACAATCAAATTGAATTAGACGACCCCGATAATTGCACTGTTATTAATACGCACAAGGGCCTTTTTAAGTATAAAAGATTAGTTTTTGGCTTGTCCTCGAGTCCGGGAATATTTCAAAGGATTATGGCTAATCTTTTGAATGATATTCTAAACGTAGAAGTTTTTCTTGATGATATAATTATCGGATCGCCAAATGTCAGGGAGCATTTAATCACTTTGGAGAGAGTATTGAAAAGATTACTTTCGAACGGAATGAAACTTAAACAAAGTAAATGTTTGTTCATGGTGAGCGAGGTTAAATATTTAGGATATATTATTTCCGCCGAGGGAATTAAAGTTGACCAAGAAAAAGTGGAAGGTATACTAAATATACCACGCCCGGACAATGTCACTGATTTGAGAGCGTTTTTGGGTACTATTAATTTCTATGCTAAATTTGTAAAAAACTTGAGTACAATACTAGCACCACTGTATCAATTACTTAAGAAAGAAGTGATATGGAAATGGAATAGTGAATGTGAGAACGCTTTTAAAAGAGTAAAATCCATTTTGATTAGTGCCGACGTCTTAGCTCATTACGAACCTGATAAACCGTTGTTTTTAACGTGTGACGCAAGTGCTAGAGGCATAGGCGGCGTGCTCACACAGATGTACGAGGCGGTTGACGATGGTGTAGTCACAGTGCGGGAGCGACCCGTGGTGTATATTTCACGCGCTCTTAGCGACGCGGAGAAGCATTATTCACAAATTGAGCGGGAGGCCTTGGCCATTGTGTTTTGTTTTGAAAAATTACACCAATACTTATATGGTAGGCGTTTTACCTTACGGACAGACCACAAGCCTTTGGTCACAATTTTTGGGCCCAAACAGGGCATACCGTCGATGACTGCCAGTCGGATTCAAAGGTGGGCTATCAAGTTATCCGCCTACATATATGACATTGAATATGTAACGTCAAAGCAAAACGGGGCTGACGGACTGTCGCGACTGCCCGCTCTTACGGCGAGCGCACAGAATATTAGAAATCCCGAACAAACACATTTACACTTTGCTCAAAATTCCATGTTATTAGATCATAATGAGATTAAAAAACAAACTAGTAGGGATCAAATCTTAAGCCGAGTTTTAAGTTATTTACGGGACGATTGGCCAGCCAATATGGAAATAGTATCACTTAACCCTTATTTTAATCGTAAAACAGAACTATATGAAGAATTAGGTTGTGTGATGTGGGGGCACAGGGTAGTCATACCGGCAGCATGCAGGCGTAAGGTTTTATCAGACCTGCATGAGGCTCATATGGGCATAGTAAAAACTAAAGCTTTTGCCCGAAGCTATGTTTGGTGGCCAGGCATGGACGAAGAAATTAAAGAAATGTGTCAGAGTTGTCGCTTCTGCGCTGCAGAAAGTGAGGCGCCACCTCGACACATGCCTTGTCCCTGGCCATGGCCTGACAAACCTTGGGCCCGCGTGCATATTGATTTTTTAGGGCCTATAAATGGACAAATATTTTTGGTACTGGTCGATGCCCGAACTAAGTGGCTAGAAGTCAGCCAAGTACCCAATACAGCGGCGAGTAACACTATCGGCGTTTTGAGCGACATCTTCACGTTTTGGCCTACCAAGACAAATCGTTTCAGATAACGGTCCGCCCTTCACAAGTTACGAATTTTCACAATTTCTGCTTAGCAATGGCATTAAACATATATTTTCAGCTCCATATCATCCCGCCTCAAATGGCGCAGCGGAAAATGCTGTACATACGGTTAAACGGGTGATCAAAAAAGCCATTAGGGAAAAGTTAAGCATTCAATTATTTTTGAACACATTTTTATTGCACTATAGAAATACCGAACACTGTTCGACTGGTGAAACGCCCGCCTCGCTTATGTTGGGGCGCAGGTTGCGTACCAAATTAGATGCGTTACGACCTAATAGAGACAAAAGAGTTAGGGATGCTCAGGAACGACAACAAGAATTTGGAGCAAGTGGTTCTCGTCAGCTAAGTCCAGGATAGATGGGTACCGGGGAAAGTGATAGAGAGAATGGGAGCCACGGATTATAGGGTGGTAGATACTTCTGGTAGGGAATTTCATAGGCATGTAGATCAGCTCAAACAACGCAAACGGAGTTCATTAATCTGTCCTTCCAGCGCGGTACGTGAAAGATCGGACATAGTGGAAGTAGCTCAGGATCGGGGAGAGTCCGGTACGGGCATCCCACCAGCCGAAGCTCCGGCCGTCGGAGACGGGGATAACGAACAATTTGAGGATTGTCTTGATTATCCAATTCAGAGTGAATTACCGCCTGCCTTGCCTTCTCCTGAACCGACCCAGTCTCGTCCCGTTCGTCAATGCCGAGTAAACAACCCGGTAAATTATAAAATACTAGCTGACCCGGCGAACTTTGTTCCGCCTTAAAGGCAATAAATATCACATGATCACATTTTTTACTTTTTAAATTAGGAACACTGTAAATAAATAAAAAAAAGTATTCCATGATTTTTTTATTTGTCATTTATTTAGTGTAGCACCTTGTGAAAGAAATGGATTTCTACTTGTGCTTCGTAAATTATCTAGCTATTGATCTCTGAGATGTCGTGGTGGCCTAGTGGTTAAAACACCAGCCTCTCTTGTATGATTGCGCGGGTTCGATTCCAGGTCAGGCAAGTATCGATATAACTTTTCTAAAGTGATATGTACTCTCTAAGTATAATATCTAGGACACCAATGACTGAACGTGAAGGAAAAAATCTTGAGGAAACCTGGACTTTATAAGTCTGAAATCGCCACCCCGCGTTAAGCAAGCGTGGTGATTACACTCAATCCTTCTCTGCATGAGAGGAGACCTGTCTCCAGCAGTGGGACGATAAAAAGATTGATGATAATGATGATGATCTCTGAGGTTTGTTCGCCGATTTCGCATTGTCAACGGAACAGTTTCACGGACTGCCGCCTCCCTTTGCTCTTGTGAGTGAGAAGCACGAAGTCGAGTCATAGTAAGGCGGCGCTCGAGAAAGATTTGATGGTCTTGGTCACGGCATGATATTTTTATTGATGATAAATGGCACAGCAATACAATATTAGAAATTTTGAAGTTGAAGTTGGCTTTGTGGTTTTTTATTAGAAACTTTAAACCAGCAGAGAGTATTTATATTCTTTGCTTTAAACGATTGCTTCAACCGGTTAGACTTTTTTTTAAATATGCTCAGCTGTCATTTGCTTTTTGTTCTACCATTTTTGGTATATGAATTGCTGACTTACATTTTGAATGAGTTGGACCATGTCTTATGTCACGTCACACGGGAACGACGGGAACGGGTTCTTAACTACCTCCCACCAATATTCAGCTAAATCGGTTCAGCCGTTCTTGAGTTATATATAAATAGTGAATAAGCAACTGAATCGATTCCAATAATTTTGACACCATGTTATATTTTGTCCCAAATACATCTAGAAATTGTTACAGTGTAGTTATCGAGTGCGTCACGCAGCTTACGATACATCATCATAGTATTGTGCGCGCGCAACAGCTGACGCTAGAGGTCAACGCACCGCGTTCGCTCGCGCGCGGATCTTTGACCATATTTATGTTGGGACAACCAAGTAGAATACTCGTAGCAAGCTTATTATAACTTTGTGGTTTTTCATTATATCTTTTTGAAATTTTGTACATAATATTATTAACTTAAAAATACTGGACACGTGTTTCCTACTTTATGGAGGTGCAGGGTACCAGGGTAGCACAAAAGTTTAGGAGAAGTCGAAACAATAAACACATCATTCATTCATCATTATCAAATAATCGTAATACATGAAAGAAGGTTTATTGTACATATTTTTTGACGTGCAAGGTACCAGGGTAGCATAAAAGTGTAGGAGAAATCGAAACAATAAAAAAGCTCATTCATCATTATCAAATCACCATAATACATGAAAGAGGTTTTATTGTGCATAAGTTTGTGGACGTGCAAAGTACCAGGGTATCACAAAACTGTAGGAGAAGTCGAAACAATAAACCTCATTCGTTCATCATTATCAAATAATCGTGAAAGAAGGTTTATTGTGCATATTTTTTTGACGTGGAAGGTACCAGGGTTGCAAAAAAGTGTAGGAGAAGTCGAAACAATAAACTTCATTCGTTCATCATTATCAAATAATCGTGATAGAAGGTTTATTGTGAATATTTTTTGACGTGCAAGGTACCAGGGTAGCATAAAAGTGTAGGAGAAATCGAAACAATAAAAAAGCTCATTCATCATTATCAAATCACCATAATACATGAAAGAGGTTTTATTGTGCATAGTTTGTGGACGTGCAAAGTACCAGGGTATCACAAAACTGTAGGAGAAGTCGAAACAATAAACCTCATTCGTTCATCATTATCAAATAATCGTGAAAGAAGGTTTATTGTGCATATTTTTTTGACGTGGAAGGTACCAGGGTTGCACAAAAGTGTAGGAGAAATCGAAACAATAAAAAAGCTCATTCATCATTATCAAATCACCATAATACATGAAAGAGGTTTTATTGTGCATAGTTTGTGGAAATGCAAAGTACCAGGGTATCACAAAACTGTAGGAGAAGTCGAAACAATAAACGTCATTCATTCATCATTATCAAATAATCATAATTACATGAAAGAAGGTTTATTGTGCATATTTTTTTGACGTGGAAGGTACCAGGGTATCACAAAACTGTAGGAGAAGTCGAAACAATAAACGTCATTCATTCATCATTATCAAATAATCATAATACATGAAAGAAGGTTTATTGTGCATATTTTTTTGACGTTCAAGTTACCAGGGTAGCATAAAAGCGTGGGAGAAGTCGAAACAAGGAAGTTCATTTATTCCCATAGGAACGACGGGGAGCGGCATAGAAAGTATCCTATGTCCTTCTCCCAGTTCTTAGCTACCTCCTTACCAATTTTTAGCCAAATTGGTATAGCCGTTCTTCAGTTATAAATGATGTAACTAACACGACTTTCTTTTATATATATAGATAATGTGAGTTAAGTTTGGTTTTGTTTATTCGTTATTATACATTTGTATGGTGTTTTCTTTGTATTATTTCTGTTTTGTAAGTTTAGATGTCCTAACTTATAATAATAAAATGAAGGGTTTTAGATTAAGGGTGAGAGTGTGATGTATTGTCTATGTTTAGGTTTATCTATGATGTCTAAGGAATTGACAGGTGTCTTCAAATAAAAACCGCATAGCTGGATAAACGTGTTTCTCTGAATACCTCAGTATTCACCGAGGCATTCGAAGCGATTTTGCAGTTCGATCTGAAAGCTTTCTTGGTTTTGGAGTTGGGTTGATGCTGGACGGAGCGTAGACTTCATAAGTCGAGAGCGTTCGAACCTAATGTTGAGGTTCAAGATGCCTCTAACAATACGGTGATCACTCCCGGTTTTAACCTCTTGGATCACGGAGACATCGTTGAACAATTGCCCGCATCCTTGCCTGCATCGTTGAGCATTTGCTTCTGTTGTGTTTGAATACACACTAACTGAGCAAGAAAATAAATCTACCCGAGTGGATACCGTGTTGAGCCCACGCATTAACCGTATATACCGGATTGCATCTGAATCCGGGTCAACTTAGGCTAGGCAGATGATATTTCAAAATTAGTCATCATCATCATGATCATCTCAGAGTTAATCCCAGTCGCATCCGAAGCCTTTTTCTAGCTCTGGAGTCTGGGGTCCGCTTTACCAGTCTAACTGCTAATTTTGGCGAAACTTCGACATTTTCCGTGAAGCGACTGCCGTCTGACCTCCACAACCCAAAGGCGATATCGAAGCATTGCAGCTAGACCAATTGTTGGAATTTTGAGGGCTCCAACAACCCGTAACGACTGCCACTAGATGTTCGTATGGCAACCGGGACCAACGGCTTAACGTACTTTCCCACGAGGCACGACCAGACCAGTGCAAATATTCATATTCATGCATACAAATATTTGTACTGCGCGGGGATCGAACCCGCGCCTCCTTACGCAGCGGCCGCGTTCGTTACCGCTACGCCACGGAGGCTGTCCGGATGGTGTGATATTTCAAAATTAGTGATGATTTCTTTTAGCCTAGCTTTTTGTAGCCCGATATTACAAGAAAAAAAATACCACCACCCCTTATGGTCCAAATTTGGTTCAAATTTTTCGAACACCATATTTTTCATTGACAGATCAACTTAATGTTGATTTAATCAACATAATGACTGTCGATGAAAAAATGTAGTGTTTTTGTGCCAACTATTCTTGAAAACAATATACAGCAGACGATTATGTTATGACATTAATCGAAATTACGTAATTATACTATACTAGCTTTCCGCCCGCGGCTTCGCCCGCGTGGAATTCGGTTATATCGCGCTTTTTAGATTTCCCTCAGGAATATAATTATTTTTTTCAATAAAAGGTAGCCTATATTCTTTCTCAGGGTCTAAAGATTGTCTGTGCCAAATTTCATCAAAGTCGGTCGAGAGGATTAAGCGGGAAAGCGTAACAGACAGACAGACAGAGTTACTTTCGCATTTATAATATTAGTAAGGATTACGTATTTTAAACAACAAACCCTATGATAAGAATTAATAACAATTAACAGTCTAGTCTTAAGACTCTTTTTTGTTTTTTTTTTTTTCTAAATAACTGTAATGTAATGGTGGGAACACGTGATTATCACATGGCACATCATTTATGTGTTTCTACCATTGCATTACAGAGATTTAGAAAAAAAATACCGCTAGAACCAGAAGGGTCTAAACACTACAACTAGTTCAATATTTGAGAATACATAATAATATTATATATATTCTAGACTTAGCAATCTAACCCGTAGTACAAGACTGATAATCCTCAATGCGACAAGGCAAGCACGAACACCATCTAAATGAGATTAGTGATTTAAAAGTCCTTTAAAATAAATCCCGTAAGCTTTAAGTCATGTGTATTTGTTTTTAAATGAACAGACAGCTGTGCTACTGGGGAGTTTGTTCTGTCACTTCTTCTTCCCAGCGAAACCACTAGGAAGTGTCGATGGGTGGGCGTTTTGGGGGAATGTCTTATGTAATATTGATGTTCAAAAAATGCTGATTCTCAGCCTAATTTTAATAAATGACTTTTGATTTTGATTAGTAATGAAATTTCCAATCTACAAAGCGTAGCTGAGACTAAGTTTCTTACCAAAACAAAATAACTCTATGCGCATACTTTTCAAATGCACGAATGCTTCGTGGACCCCGTCACGATGTGCTGACATCTCTTTGAGGCGCCCGTAAAAGACAACGCGCCGTCATCCCTGACCTGGTCCTTACCGGTCCTATGCTCCACCATGTCCTCCGGGCTATCCCCACAGTGGTGACACCCTAGCGTGTCCCCCCGCCTTATACGGAACTGTATCCTCCCGAAACAGCCGTGTGCGGTGACTCTAGCCACTCCTCAAACAAGGGACTTACCGCCGCTATTGTGGCGTGCCCAGCATAAGGAGCATCATAGGTGGTAATAAAATGATTTAGCTAGACAAAGAAAAGCATCCACCTGAATTTGGAACACTTATAATACTTAAGACTTAAACTGACGATGAAGACCATCGCCGCGCTAGAGAAGCGGCAAAGCGGGTAAATGACTGGCGGCATGATGAAATTCATGACCCACCGTTTACACTGCTGGAGCTGAAGACCGCGGTGGGCAGTTTCAATCCCAAGAAGGCCCCGGGAGTTGATGGCTTCACAGCAGATATCTGCAGCAGGGCTATCTACCAGGACCTGGACGCGATTCTTGCCCTATTCAATAAGTGCCTAGAGACAGGTCACTTTCCGGACATCTGGAAGCAGGCAACCGTGGTAGTCCTGAGAAAACCGGGCAAGGATGACTACACGAACCCTAAAACTTACAGGCCTATTGGCCTGTTGCCGGTTTTGGGGAAGGTCCTGGATGTATGTTTGTTGGGTTTGTAAATATTAAAGACTTTAGATAATTAGACTGGTTTATTACACTTGTAGAATTAACACATAGGGATCGACGTCTTCCAGGTCAGATCCAAAGTTACAATGACAAGACTATAGACAATATTCATAGACACTAATACATAGAGATGGTATTAGTTACTCGACTACAGAGTAGTGATGTATGATACAACATCCCCCTTGTTTAAGTTTAAATTAACCCTTGACAAACAATATTATAGAGACCTGACTTAGTTACAATTTAGACAATGACTTAAGACTATGGTTAGGTCTTAATCTAGGATACAATGTTCTACTTAATCTATTTCATCAATTAGCCTTCTGGTTGGCTTTACAACTCTTCCAGAACGAGTTACATATTGACTGACTGAGGATTGAGATGAGAGCTCTTGAGGTCTAGACTCCTGCCTGTTACCTTCCTCTCTCCCCTGCGACGAATTGGATAGCATAGGAGAATATTTGTGTCTTAAATGAACCCTATTCCTCCTATACCTGACTCCATTGACATCCTCAACGACATATGACAAGATGAGTCTTCATGAGATCTCTTAGACTTATCAGTCACCAGACTTTTTTCATCACTGAGGCATTTTTTATTAGACCTCTCAGATATGACATTATCACCACTTTCATCACAGAGATATGACACAGGATATTTTTTATGACAAGATGAGTCTTCATGAGATCTCTTAGACTTTGACTGCGACTGGCCTATGTGCGACCTGACCGTTGATTGTAACTTAGGATGTGACTGTGACTGTGTGTATGACAACCTGCTATGTCTGTAATGATTTTGATTGTGATGACTTTGTGACTCTAAATGACAATTATATTGACTAGACTTATGACTATGACTGAAATTATGACAATTTAAAATTCCAACAAAATTATCTTGACTACCAGTTGAACTAAAAGACTCTAAATGACTGACTTTTTTATTGTTTGAGTAACAAAATTTTGCAAAATGACCATAAGAGTTACATGACCTGCATTTAGCTCCCTGCGCTGGACATTTGTAGCGGTGGTGTTGTCCACAGCGGCTACACGTCCTCGAGCGCTTCTCAGGACTGGGACTTGACTTTGACCTCCCTGCGCTGGATCCCTGCTGACTGACTGGTGAAGCTCGCCGTCGCTGACGCTCCACTCGACCACGGCTCCTCCGACGCAGATGCATGACTTTCTCAGACTCTTCACTAGTGGACCTCTTGACAATTTGGTCTGCATCCTGCTGTGCGACGATGAGTGTCCTAGCTAGCTCTCGCATCCTCTGATATGTCAGATCAGGTTCCTGCAGCAGTCTCTGACGTACATGTGCTAAGTCCAAACTCAAGTTGGCGATAAAAATATCTCTGATAAGAGATTCTCTGAGCGTTCCAAATTCGCAATCTTGGCTCTTATTTTCGAGATCGGTTAAGAAATCCTCGATGCTTTCCGATTTCTGTTGACGTGTGGTAAAAAACATGTAACGATACATGGTAATATTTTTTCTGGGTTGAAAAAATTCGTCGAATTTGGCTTTGACGTCATGTAATGTGCTTTCTCCAATATTTATGTTGAATGTGTTGAAAATATTTAAGCATTTTTCACCAATGTGATGTAATAAAATGGCGATCTTGCGTTTCTCACCGGAGATTCACAGTCAAGTCAAAAAAGTCAAAAAGTCTTAGTCGAGATTCATATCTTAATGATGAGCACAGACACAAGTCTGAGGAATCTCACACAACAAACACTTGTAGAATTATTACAGCAAAGTCAGCACATAGTAAACAGGTCAATACAGTCGAGTCAAAACAAAACAAATACTATTCTAAACAGTCATGGAACATAAACATTTTAGTTGGTCATACACAAATTAATTGCATTATTGACTCGGGAGCTGATATCAATATTATGTCAAAGAGAACTTTTCAATTTTTGAAATGTCAAAGTCAAATGTCACTTGAGAAATGTCAAATAAACGTTAGTGGGTTTGGTGGTATATCAATACCCATTATGGGCAAAGTCAATATAAAATGTAGTTTATCTTTAAATAATAACACTATTAGTGTAAATATAGTGTTTATAGTCGCAGATTTAGTTTGTCCGAATGTTTTAGGTCTACCAACTTGTGAAAAATTAGGTATAATTCAAAGAGTTTTCTCTGTGTCTCAACAAAATTTTAGTGAACAAATTCTTACACAATACAATGATGTATTTCAGGGTCTTGGATGTCTACCTCAAGTCTGTCGCCTGAAACTCAAACCTGAAGCAGTGCCATGCGTGGATGCTCCGAGAAGAGTACCCTTCGCTTTACTGAACAAACTGCGAGATGAATTGGATCGCATGGAGAAAATGCAGGTCATTGAAAAGGTTATTAAACCTACAGAATGGGTGAACAGTATAGTCATAACAGTCAAAAGCACGGGTCAGTTACGAATTTGTTTAGATCCTAGAAACTTGAATAAGAATATTGTAAGGGAAATTTATCCACTAAAGTCAATAGATGAGATCAGATCTCAACTAGCAGGAGCTGTTTGTTTTTCTCATTTAGATGCATTTTCAGGATTTTGGATGCTAAAACTAGATGAATATAGTTCTGATTTATGTACATTTCAAACACCTTTCGGTAGATATAAATATTTAAGGTTACCTTTTGGTATTAATGCATCGTCTGAAATTTTTCAAAGAGTCATGATGAATTTGTTCGGTGATTTAGAAGGAGTTCTAATATTCATCGATGATATTTTGGTATATGGACCAAACGAGTCAGTACATAATGAGAGAGTACATAAAGTCATGCAACGAGCACGTGAAGTCAATTTAAAGTTCAATAAGTCAAAATGTAAATTTTTAGTATCAGAAGTCTGTTTTTTAGGGTATGTTTTTAGTAAAGATGGTGCTAGGGTTGATGAAGAGAAAGTAAAAGCAATTGTCAATATGCCCACACCAAAAAATGTCAAAGAATTGCAAAGAATATTAGGTATGATCAATTATTTAGGTCCCTTTATTAGCAATTTGTCTCAAAAAACTCAAATTTTAAGAAATCTTTTGAAGAAAGATTCAGTCTGGACTTGGGATGAAAATCATAGTCAATGTCTTAAGAGTTTAATCGATGAAATTACAAATTCACCAGTTTTAGCTCATTATAATCCCAATGTACCATTAGTCTTGTCAGTCGATTCGTCAAAGTCAGCATTAGGAGCAGTCATTATGCAGAATAATAAACCTATTGCTTATAGTTCAAAAACATTAACTCAAACTCAGTCAAGGTATGCTCAAATTGAGAAAGAATTGTTAGCCATTCAGTTTGGTTGTGAAAAATTTCACCAGTATGTGTACGGTCATAAAGTAACTGTTCATACTGATCATAAACCTTTAGTCTATCTTTTTAAAAAGCCATTACATGATGTACCAGCAAGATTGCAACGTATGATGTTAACTTTACAAAAATATGATTTGGAAGTTATACATGTTCCAGGTAAAGAAATGTTTATATCTGACACTCTGTCTAGAGCAGCATTGAAAGAACATTATATACCTGAGAATGAGTCAGAAATATCTTGTCATGTCAATTTAATGCATTCAAGTCTAGCAGTCACAAAGGAGTACTGTACAAAATTGTTACAGCACACTAAGAAAGATGATACTTTGCAATTGTTAAAAAAGTATTATTATGAAGGTTGGCCAAAAAATAAAAATAATGTCAGTCTGTCAATAAAACCATTTTGGAATATACAAGCTGAAATTCATGTAGTCAAAGATTTGTTGTTCAAAGGGTCAAAATTAATAGTACCACAGTCTATGTATAAGGAAATGTTAGGTAAAATTCATGAAGGTCACCAAGGTATAAATAAATGCTTAAAACTGGCTAGAGAGTCTTTGTACTGGCCAAGCATGTCAGCTGATATTAAAAACTTGGTAGAACAATGTTATGTATGTGCACAATTTAAACCTAATAATCCAAAGGAACCACTAAAAAATTTTGAAATAAATAAATATCCATGGCAACAAGTAGGTGTTGATTTAATGTATTTTGATAACCCCACACCTGACACCATGTATGTTTGTTGGGTTTGTAAATATTAAAGACTTTAGATAATTAGACTGGTTTATTACACTTGTAGAATTAACACATAGGGATCGACGTCTTCCAGGTCAGATCCAAAGTTACAATGACAAGACTATAGACAATATTCATAGACACTAATACATAGAGATGGTATTAGTTACTCGACTACAGAGTAGTGATGTATGATACAACACTGGAGAAGATGACAGTAGCAAGGATTAAATGGCACATCATACCGAGGATCAGTACTCGCCAGTTTGGTTTCATGCCCCAGAAGAGCACCGAGGACGCCCTCTATACTCTAATACACCGAATCGAGGGTCTGATAAAGCAGAAAAAGCTAGTTACCCTAGTGTCATTGGATATAGAGGGGGCCTTCGATAGCGCATGGTGGCCGAAAATCCGAAACCGTCTGGCTGAGGAAAAGTGTCCGGTTAATATCAGGAGGCTACTGGATAGCTATCTGGACTGCAGAAAAGTCAGTGTAAGGTACGCCGGGGAAGAATGCACGAGGAGCACCAACAAAGGTTGTGTGCAGGGGTCAATCGGTGGTCCCGTCCTATGGGACCTTCTACTGGATCCTCTGCTGCGAGAACTGGAGGCGATAGGGGTGTATGTGCAGGCTTTCGCGGATGACGTCGTTATGGTTTTTGACGGAGACACTGGACTTGACGTCTCGAGGCAGGCGAACGTGGCACTCGCTTATGTTCGGCAGTGGGGTGTCAGAAATAAGTTAAAGTTTGCGCCACATAAAACCTGCGCAGTGGTGTTAACTAGAAAACTTAAGTATGACGCCCCGCAGCTGAGCATGGGAGGGGTCGGCGTTAGCATGTCGCGGGAAGTCAAGATTCTAGGACTGACAATTGACGACAGACTGACATTTAAGACGCATGTAGCGTTACAGTGCCGGAAAGCCCTGAATATCTACAAACAGCTATCCAGGGCTGCCAAGGTAGACTGGGGGCTGCACACCGACGTAATCCGCTCAATCTATACGGCCGCTGTAGAGCCGATTATAATGTACGCGTCTGCTGTGTGGGCACCTGCGGCTAAGAAGGTCGGGGTACGTAAAGTTGCTCAACACGGTCCAGAGAGGTTTCGCTCAGAAGCTCTGCAAATCTTACCGCACGGTTTCTCTACACTCCGCTCTGGTCTTAGCGGGGATACTTCCTCTCGACCTCAGGGTACAAGAAGCAGCCGCATTGTACGAGGCAAAGAGAGGGTCGCCCCCGCTGGAGCTGTGTGATAGGGAGACGGAGCGTCCGGTGGGGTTTGCAGAAACTCCTCACCCGGCAGAGCATATGGCTTTTGAATTCACCCAACTGATAGACCAAAGCCTTGTGGACAGGTGTAATGTGCAGCAGGTGCGAATCTTCACCGACGGCAGTAAGATTGATGGGAAGGTCGGAGCCGCGCTATCCTTGTGGAATAGCGAGGCCGAAGTCCGGAACATCAAGCTTTGTCTGTCCGCGTACTGCACTGTCTATCAGGCGGAGCTTCTGGCCATATGTAAAGCCACGAGCGTCATTCTCAAGGGTAAGGAGTTGACCTATGGTCTATACAGCGACTCGAGAGCCGCTTTGGAGACGGTCGTTAACCATGGGTCACTCCACCCACTGGCCGTGGAGACGAGGGAGAACCTGCGGAAAGCCTTGGCCCTGGGCAAGGCTGTGTCATTGTACTGAGTCAAGGCCCATGCGGGACTCCCGGGGAACGAGCGTGCTGACGATTTGGCTAAAGAGGCGGCTCTGACATCGAGAAGGAAGCCTGACTACGACCAGTGTCCCATATCGTACGTGAAGCGGCTTATACGTCAGTAATCATTGGATGAATGGAACAGTCGGTATATAGCCGGGGACACTGCGTCGGTCACTAAGATGTTCCTTCCCGATGTCAGAGTGGCTCACCGGTGTGTAACCAGGGTCAAGCCCGAGGGGAAGCTCACCCAGATACTGACGGGGCATGGTGGATTCTCCCAGTACTTAAACCGATTTAAGTTAAAGGAGAGTCCATCATGCATCTGTGAGCCAGACGCCGTGGAAGATGTCGTGCACATTCTTGTCGACTGCCCGGTTCATGCAGTGCAGAGGTTCAACCTGGAACAGACTTTAAAGATAAAA
This sequence comes from Sesamia inferens, assembly GCA_037179545.1. Taxonomy (NCBI): domain Eukaryota; kingdom Metazoa; phylum Arthropoda; class Insecta; order Lepidoptera; family Noctuidae; genus Sesamia; species Sesamia inferens. The sequence goes on from CM073922.1 coordinate 11,744,468, forward strand.
ATAGGTAGGCAAAATTTGTCCGATTTACTTACAAGTAATAATAGCCAAAACCAATTTATAGATTACTGCACAACTATATGTAAATTAGTAAATAATAGAAATAAGTAGACATATAAGTTTGTTAAACTGTATATTTGAAAATATATAAACGTTAGCAAAATGTTGTTATTAGATAAATAATTAAGTAGAGAATAAGTGTGTAGAAATAAGTAATAGTAAGTAAGATTGTGGTAAGTAGGATAAATGAAGCAGAAAAAGTTGAAATAGTTAGATTAAGAAGTACATAATATTACATTGTAAATAAATAGATCAGTATTGAAGAAGTAATAAATAGAAGTAAGAAAAGAAAAGGATAACTATCATGCAGTACTAGTATATAAGATGTTAGTATATATGCATGTTAAATATAAATAAAGATAAAGATCGGGCTAGCCGAAAAAGAATAAAATACACACATCAAAAGTGTCTAGGGATCAACATATATTTTTGCAATAACTTTTCTCCTGATTGATATTAATTAAAATTTTCTTTAAGGATTCATCAAATAAAGTGTTTTCGTTTGTCACAGTAACGATAAACCAAGTCACCTTTGCATTAATAAAGAAATTTGCCATTTTCCTAATAAAGGGATATTTGACATTTGAACCACTAACACAAAAGTTCGAAAAAAAGACTGAAATAACAGTTTTCTCTAAAATTTTATTGGGTAACTTAAACAATTAATAATCCGTGTTTCTACCGCGAACACTAACAACACAAGAACATCGGTTTGGCATACTCAAAATGAGTTCATCCAAATCACGCTGTGGAATGGCCGCCCATGTTCGTTGCAACAACAAAAAAAGGTCTTTTTGCGACTGGATACCCTCCATATTCGGCAGAGCTCTTCTCTGTAGCATATCCCATGCATGCTCAATCGGGTTCAAGTCTGGCGACTGAGCAGGCCAGGGCAGGACATTGATGTTAGCTGCGGCGAGAGTCTGTCTTACAACTCTTGCGGTGTGCGGTCGTGCATTATCATGCATTAACTGAAATAAGGGACCGATTTGCACTTGTAGAGGAACGATGACGTCTGATACAATCGTCTCAGCATAAATTTGAGCGTTGAGGTTGCCTCTGATCCAAATCAACTCAGTTCTTCCGCCGATCCAAATACCCACCCATACCATGATGGTTCCACCACTATAAGGATGGACTTCCTGGCAGGATTTTAATCGCTGTTGGCGTCCAGGGGTTCTCCAGTGTCGTATACGTCTTGTATCCGGTCTCATACCAAAACGAGACTCATCAGAAAAGCACACGAAACGCCATTGTTCTTCTGCCCAATTTCTGTGTTCAAGAGCCCATTGATATCGAATCCTACGATTGTGCATTGCTATAGGTGGTACCCGTAGCAGTCTTCGGGAATGAAGGTTCACCTCATGCAAGCGGTTTCTGACTGTTTGGTCGCTAATTAAGTTCCCTGAAGAGTGATGAAGCCTCACGGCTAACATCATGGCGGTTATTGTTGGAGCTCTTCGAGTTAAGATTTGAATGTATCGGTCTTGTCTCCGTGTGGTGCAGCGATACCGTCCTCCATGGCGCTCAGCCACGGTACCAGTGCTTCGGTAACGTGTCCAAAGTCGACTGATAACACTCTGACTTGTATTCAGAGCTAAAGCCACAGTGCGTTGCCGGGAACCAGCTTCTATCATTCCCACGGCTCTGAGCATTTCTTCCCTGCTTAAATGACGTCACCGCTCCATAATAACGTTGGTTTTAATCAGTAGTAGGGAAACAGTAGCACTAATAATGTCTTCAATGCGTTGTATGTTTTTATAGGGAAAATATTGACAGCTGATTTTCATCTTTTACTCGAATTTGATTCACAGTTCCTGATTCAAATTATGAAATGCACCAAAAAGGATCCATATAAATTTATAAAATCATAAATTTATTACAAAGCCACATCTCAATCTCAAGAAATCCGCATAAAAATGTTTGATCCCTAGACACTTTTGATGTGTGTAAATAAAGTTAGGAGATCCATCCTCTCATCCCTTCCCGTAGTAATATAATCCTGGAAGGAAATCCGGGTTTCCCTAGTAGCATAGCTCATAATGCCCTCTGATGGCGGGTGCATCCAATCCCTCCATCCTTTTATAAAAAAAAAAAAAAAAATACTTAAGACTTTACCTATATACCACTATCCCTAGACTGTTGGTCAGTAACACCTACCAACTTGTTTAAATTAATCGAACGATTTTACTCTTAAACAATAGTTCATGTACCTTCCAGTACATTATCATTACCAAACCACTCTCAATTCTAACAACACATACCGAAATTATATACGATTCGAATCAATCACTTTCTATCGAACACCGCTTTACAATTTGATTGTTAACTAAAGTGTAGGGTATACTCAAGAACAAGTTCACCTTCGTTTTTTTTTTTTTTTGTGACATACTACGATTTATTGTCTGTGGTTCATTGTGGAAGCCTTTTGACGGACACAACGAAATATTGCACACAGCACTGTATCAGTATACCATACAACCACCAAACCGACAAACCACCGTTTGTCATGTCATATAGGTACGTCACCGGTAATTTATAATATATTTCGAGATAATAAAGTATCGAAAAATATTTAACTGTAACAACCCAATTAAAAGTAAACGCATTATTTTTTGATAGTGATACCCGTCCAAGGCAAATCGAGAAATTGTAAACTGGTATCAAGCTTGTATGCGATGATTCGCCCCTTGCGCCAAGACCGATAAATTAGACACGATATACAGATTTACAGTTGATAAAATCTGACAGATTAAGAACCATCGAATATAAACGTTATATTATAAGCACTGTGGTTCAGTTATCAATATATCGATATCTTATATCATACATTAACATCTGGTTGATGTGATTATTCTGCGGTGCAGCTAGCACACCGTACAGTACAGGAATCGTGCATGTGTAAACAAAATTATGCACAATTTCTGTGTTTCTGTATGTGTAATACTCAACTACCCGTAATGACATAGTAGCATCTTACTATTGATACAAAATAAACAATACCAATTTATGGCCGAGTCGATAATAATCCTACTTCTAGTAGGGTGATGGGCATAGTCTGTAAGTCTACACGCGATCTTACAGTACTTATGAATTACAGGTGACAATAAATGGTAGGGTGACTATTTATTTGTAGATATTTTCAAGACATTTCAATATTTAAAAAATACTAAAATAATACCTTATATAATACAATAATAAGAAATATAATATTTTGTCCGTTAATTTACCTGAAAGCAGAGTGACGGATGTGACGGAGCTTAGATTAGTTAGCCAATAATGTTCTTACTGAAACCCAGGCGTCTTTATTTTTTGTTTCTAGGACATTCCGGTTTTTTCACGATGTTTTCCGTCGCCGTTTCGAAAGCAGTGGTGTTTTTTTTTTTAATAATTATAAATCTAATTAAATATTTTTTTTTTAATAAATATCCATCAGGCGGGATTGCAGTTAAGCACTAGGCTTAACTGCAATCCCGCCTGATGATAAGCAGTAGTAGTAAGCAGTGATGCAATCTTTGATGGTAAAACCCGTTAGTTTATTAAGAGCCTATTCACGCAAAAGAAAACTGAGTGAATAGGAAGTAAGACGGCAGTTGAGTGAGGTGATGCAACAACACGACCAACGATGCTGCGCTAGAGGGATTGATCTGGAGACCCTCCACAACAAACGATTTCATCATTTAGACAGTTTACCGCGTCATGCGTCGTAGTGGCCTGCTTAAAATACCAGCCTCTCATGTATGAGTGTGCGGGTTCGATTCCAGGTCAGGCAAGTACCAAAGTAACTTTTCTAAATTAGGTACATGTACTGTCTAAGTATATCTTGGACACCAGTGACTGATTAAAAGGTGAAGGAAAACATCTGAAATCGCCAATCCGCATTGAGCAAGCGTGGTGATTACACTCAATCCTTCTCTGTATGAGAGGAAACCTGTGCCCAGCAGTGAGTCGATAAAAAGGTTAGTGATGACAGCGCCATAGGACGAACTGAAGCCTCCTCTCTTTAAGAGCAAGTGGGCTGTAGTTCACCACTCGGGCTCTGTGTGATTTAATAGACATACCGTATTTTTACATGCTTTTTATTAGCAAAGTTCAAGTATTTGGGTCACTGGGTCACTGACGACTTTTTTTTTTAATAATTATAAACAAGCGCTTGACTGCAATCTCGCCTGATGGTAAGCAGTGATGCAATCGTTGATGGTAAAGCGCGCTAGTTTATTTTTATTTTTTTTATATTTTTTTTTAATAATTATAAACTAGCGCTTGACTGCAATCCCGCCTGATGGTAAGCAGTGGTGCAATCGTTGATGGTAAAGCGCGCTAGTTTATTAAACCCATTCACTTAAAAAACTTAGTGAATAGGAAGGAAGACGGCAGTTGAGCAAGGTGGTGCAAATTTATAAACCCAACAACACGGCCAATGATGCTACGCCAGAGGGAAATTGATCTGGATGGACCATGATCAAACTCCCGACACAACATCATTTGGCGCATCGTACCCGGCAAGCTTCACAAGACAACTGCTCAGACCCGTCCTCCGTACGGCTCCACCAGTCATAACGCCGGAACACGACGAATCGCTTGGTGGCAAGACTTTGTCTGGTGGGTGGTAACTTCTGCCGGCAGCCGATCTTATGGCCTACCACCGAGTAAAAGGATAATGAGGAGACTTAAAGGATAATGTGGATATTGATAGGGAGCGCAGGTCGCTGGCTGTCCGTTGCAACATACTGGCCCGCAGGTTTGTGCGCTGTTCTAAATCTGTTAAGATATCGCTTTTTAAGGCCTTCTGCCAGTCGTTTTACACGTGCAGCCTGTGGACCACGTATACCCAGCGGGCATACAGCGACCTGCAATAACGCAATAACGCAATCAGGGTGCTCTTGGGGTTGCCGTGGCGTTGTAGCGCGTCAGGGATGTTCGCGGAGGCGAGGGTTGACGGGTTCGCCGCGATCATGCGGAAACGTTGTGCTTCCATGATGGCGCGATTGCGCTCCTCCCCCAATGGCATCCTGAATGTGTTTTCGGATCGGTGGACTCACCCCTCTTACGCAGGTGGATGGTAGTCCAGACCCACTTTAGTTAATTTATTATTAACATTAGGTTAAGCTTTACTTGTACTAACACTATATGGATATTTATGTTTTATTTATCCAAAATAAAAATTTATATTTGAATTTGAATTAGCTTCACTTGTATGCTTGCTTGTTTGTTACATGCTTTTTATTAGCTTCACTTGTATGTTTGCTTGCTTGCTTGTTTGTTTGTCCGTCTCTAACTCTTTGGACTACGAGTGAGCGGCTCATTACTGTAAAATGTACCACCGTTTTCAAAACGTTCGTTGGTCGAGCGGTCTAAGGCGCGCGTCTTCAGTGACGTCAGCGTTCGGATTCAGCGATCGTGGGTTCTAGTCCCGGCCACTGTACATAAGTGATTCTGAAAAACTTTACCATTTCTTTATGACGCTGCAACTCCAAATAGTTATCACAGATGGTAACAGATAGAACTCGTTTCCCTATGATAAGTAGGAATGTTAATTTCTGAGTCGTGCATGGTTTAATGTTTGAGACAAACAGAGCCTTAGATTTTGATATGTTGGAATATCAGTATCAACAACTAGGACGGAATTGATTATTTGAAAGTGAGCCAGGGAATCTAATTTTCAAATTTTTTTCACCCATACCTTACATTAATTTGTGCAGGCAAAGTATTAAGTTTAGATTTAGTTTTAAAAAGCGTGAGGCGCTTAATATACAAAAATTATGGCACAAAGCGCCTCACACTATTTTTTCATTTTACTAGTATTGTTTATATACTATTGTCATAATTAAATTTTAAAATTATTTTTAACTTTTTACTTTGACATTCTTTAAATGGTTTTTTATTTTATTAAACTATATTTTTGAATTTTTGGTTTTATGACATTGCTGCGGTTTGTTCGCAAAAGATGCCATGACCCCGCACAGGTAAGTGATAGACGATGTTGTTATTTCACGTAACCAGTTACAATAACCAGCGACGCCATGTGTAACTGAATAACTGGTTACGAGTCAAATTAAAAAGTAGTTATTTTCGTAAATGCGTTATTTCAAACACACGTTATGCCGTAGCTGGTAGCCGTATCGTGCATCACACCGGCGGCGCGCGTCGTTGGTTAACTGTAACTAGTTACGTGATATAAGGACCACGTCTAGTTTCGTTTCGTGCGTAACTGTATAGTTGGTGGTAATATTCAACAATCCCAGTAGCTGAATTAAAATAACTAGCTACAAAAATAACTTGTTTTGTAACAGGTTACGCCGATCAAGTAACCGGTTACATTACGTTTCTTGAAAAAGGCGTTACGACTCACACCTAGTAAGTGAAGGAACACGGGTGAGTTTTAGTCACCAAAAATCTGACTGCCCTTCAGCACAGGCCAGAGCGAGAGATGTCTGTAGGTGATGTGCCATCCGGAAAAAATTAAAACTACATGCTAGTTTTCGGGTCACCATTTCGAGAAGGAAGGTGTTCGGTTTACCTATATATATTGCCTTGCAACCGAGCACAAATTCTGACTACAGACGGCTGATTAATTGCCTCATATTAAATACCCCATAATACCCTGATACATTACCTGATCAAGGGATTGAACATAGAATCCCTCGGTCGTCGCGTTTGTGACCCTAGATAGACGACGAAGTCCTTCACGAAGGACTTTGTTTATAATCTCTGAAGAGTACGACAAGTTTCTATCCTTCAGAAATATTGACCTTGTTTCTAAATGCCAAAATATGAGGAGATTCATATTATACATTAGTTACTGGGATCACATGCGACTTTGTTCGTATGAATTATTATCTTTAAGAAAATAAAATCTGCCTAAATTACTTTTAGTATGTACCACTATCTGCAAATATAACTCTCGCCATAACTAGTCCAGCAGTGCAGCAAAGTTATTCTATGACCATGTCATCGTAAAAACTTAGATGATGGGAGCTGTCATCCCAATTAATGCTAAAAGATTGCAAAGACACAGTTAGAGGCTTACCCTAAGCTCACTTCACCCATTTCTTCACCGTGAGATGTTTACAGAATCGATCTGTAGTTGTATCGGAGATTAGCCGGAACAATAAGACAGACAAAAATGACGAAAATTGTTTTTTTTTCTGATAAGTACCGTATAACAGCCGGTCGTCATGTTGGTGTTCCGGCATGATATCTGGCGAAGCCGTACGGAGGACGGGTCTGAGCAGTTGTGTTGTGATGTGTGCCGGGTACGATGCGCCAAATGTTATGTCGGGAGTTTGGTCGTGGAGGGTCTCCAGCTCAATCCCTCTGGGTTAAACATTACATCACCTCGGTCAACTGCAGTCTTCCTTCCTATTCATTCAGTTTTTTGAGTGAATGGGCTTATTAAACTAGCGCGCTTTACCATCAACGATTGCATCACTACTTACCATCAGGCGGGATTGCGGTCAAGCACTAGTTTATAAAAAAAGGGTGCATTTTGGAGAGTTTGCGAGGGAATTGAATGATTTAATTCCCACATCTCCGTTCCACCTTCGGACGACCCGTCGTACGGCGAGTTTCCACCCTTACGTTGTTGACACCACAACGATCCAAACGAAGCATTTCGTCTCTTCTTTTATACCGCGTACATCAACTGGAACAATTTGCCAGCTTCGATGTTTCCATCGGACTACAATTTAAGTGTCTTCAAGGCTAGAATGAATAGGCTCTTAATAAACTAGCGCGCTTTACCATCAAGGATTGCATCACTGCTTACGATCAGGCGGGATGCGGTCAAGCACTAATTTATAATAAAAAAAAACAAGCAGACATGTCATTTATATTTCTTTGTATTTATTATTTATGAATAACGTTCCCCGTTGCAATTCTTAGATAGCGCACGCACAAGTTCAATGCATTTATCAAATCCTATTACATTGACTTAGCAGCAAGGTTCTGCAGGATTGTTTGTTCATCTCAAAATATAGGTCGAGTTGAAAGCAAGATAATATTACTCATAATAATATAGATGATATTATTAAATATTTTGGTACGGAAAGCTGTTCAAGCAGGAATATATTAAATTTACAAGACTCTGATATCATAATAATAACTAATGCTTATGTAGGTATTCTAAGGTACTTCAAAAATCAAATATCGTTATGATTTCATTGCGTTGAATCTAAGCAAACCTCTTTTAATTGGGAAAAAAGTGTATATAGGGACAACATTGTTTTTTGTTTATGCAAAAGCCGAAACATGTATCCGCTATTTTTAAGTAACGAATCTATGAACAAAATTTCAAAAAGTTATCATGAAAAACCACAAAGTTATGAGCTTGTTATCTTACTGTGGTTATCCCTATAAAAATATGGTCCACGCTTCGCTCGGGCGGGCAAGTGGTGCGTTGACCTCTGGCGTCAGCTATTGCGCGGGCGTGCGCACGCGACAAGTACTATGATCTACCATAAGCTGCGTGGCGCGCTCGGTAACCGCACTGCAAGAATTTCTAAATGTATTGGGGAAAAAATATAACATGGTGTAAAAATGATTCGAATCAATTCAGTTGCTTATTCTGAACAAGCTATATTCAGGTTTCGTATAAACAAAAAATCACTCACGACCAAAAGTCGAGTTACAATCTCACAAAACTATGGCCAAGCAATACTAGTTATAGTTATGACCTTCTTCTTCTATAATAAAGTCACACACACTCTTACGCTCCCCATAAGTGTCTAATTTCAACGCTCCCCATAAGTGTATCGATAGCTAAGCGGTTTACGCCGTGATACGCATTTAAGATAGTTCCAGTTAGAATCTAATAACTTACAATTCTTTTTTTTTTCATGTTTATTGGTGAATTATGAATGCTGACAACAAAAACATATAAAAATTCCGATCCGCAACTTAGCGATGATACTTTCTTTTAAGATTTTTCTATATTAGAGTCATTATAAAAAGATGAGGGTAGATTTCAAACAAAATGAATCACTAGTTCACATATAATATTCTACTACCTATTAGCTGCGATATATCTCAAATAATATTAGCTGTTGTTGATTGGTGAACATATAGTTACGAGTTTGTGTTATGAGTATTACATTTGTATTCAATATGCAGGCTAATATTAGTGTCGAAGCTACCGCAAATATTGTGGCCCTATATACGAATGGACTCAATACATCTTAAATATCATATGAAACCGGCTATTGTGTAAGTTGTTTTTATTATTATTTGGATAAGGTGCAAACCAATCGCTTGTTGCAAGTGTATAATAAAATTGTTATTGTTTTAGAAAAATGCTGTAAGACTTTGGGTCAAGAGGTTTGTGGACGGAGGTAGTTTAATGTATCGTGAGAGAAGTGGAAGGCCACCCCTTATTAGCCAGCCTCAACGTTGTTATATGGTAGCAGATTATGAGACAAACGGTTTCATCCCAACAAGACGCTTTACCAACGAGTTCGGCACTACATTACACACACTACATGCCGAAGGTCGGCATTACCGAACGCCAGCAAAAAAATTGTTTATAACTCAACGGCAGAAAGAGAAGAGGTTACATTTGCACGGGAATATTTAGACTTTGATTGTAAGACAATATTTACGACGAAAAAACCTTTAAATCGTGCCAAAAAGGAAGGTCGTCAAATAGTTGGGGCTTGTTTGTCCGAGAGGTGTGTCACCTACATGTGGCCTACTGCGGCGCTGGAAATATATCCGTAGCTCCGAATATTGTGTACACCGCACAACATACGGAGCTCCACAGGGCTCGGTCCTAGGCCCGCTCCTGTGGAACATCGGGTACGACCGGGTGCTGAGAAGCGAGCTCAGATCAGGGGTGACGCTGACGTGTTATGTGGAGGACACGCTGGTCACCGCCCGGGGGAGCTCGCACAGGAAATCAACGTTGCTGGCAATGACTGCAGTATCACAGATGATGGGCCGCATACGACGCTTAGGCCTTTAGGTGGCTCTTAACAAGTCGGAGGCTATGGTGTTTCACGATCCCCGGCGGGCGCCGCCACCCGACTCATACATCTTGGTCGGGGGGGTTCGGATCGCTGTCGAGTCCATCATAAAGTACCTGGGACTAGTGCTCGACAGCCGGTGGGACTTCTGCCCCCACTTCCGGCGGCTGGCACCCAAGTTGTTGAGGGCGGCTGTGGCGCTTTCAATGTTGCATCCCAATTTGGGGGACCTTCATCCAACACGCGGGTCTAGTGTGGTCTGGTATTTGTCCCATGTCTTAGAATTTTAGTTCTAAGACATGCCGATTTCCCCACAAGACCGCGTTACCGTAGCCGACTTAGACCGAATCCAATCCGACCGGAACGAAGACAATCACCACAAATCAATTTTGAAATTGATCAACGAAATAACAGCAAATTAGGTAACTTAGCAGAGCTTACCGCCAAAACAGATTATTAAACCTAATTAAAAACTTTCCCATATCTTTTGATCAGCGGTCCGACAACTTAGAAGTGCTATTTGACAACTTTCGAGGTTCAAACACAAATCAACATAAACTTGCTATCATTTCATCTTATCCGATAATTTAATCTTTTTCCGATGAAGGTTATAATTTATGAACTCCCTAATGTCCACATAGGTAAACAGAACATACATACTTGCCCGTCAAACAGATCGATTAAACAGCACTTGTATTCTTTAACGAATAACTGATGATCATGTTCTGTTGTTAACCTGAATTACACCAGTTTGTTAATCTAATTACTGTTCGTTTTGTAATCAAATTGTTTGTGACTGAACCCGTATCCTATAATTATTAACAAATGTTAGGTAAAAATTTTGAAAATATTTCAAGTGAATATTTACCGGCCAATGCTATTAAAAGCCAAGCAAATTAGTGTAATGACTGTTTGTCAAAGATTTATTTATTATTGAAAAGAGTTGAGGACCTATTAAGTGACTCATCAATTTTTCATTCAAACCAATACTCACAACAATAATTTATCAAAAAAACAACCTATAATAAATTATCTACAACATCTTTGAAAAATAAACTCCCCGTCTACTTCAAAACACATTAATTAACTGTAGAAATCGGGGGAAATTCTTTTTCCACGACATTTCAAATACTGCGAGGACCCCTAATGCTTTGTCACGACACTTACAAACAAGCAGTCCATTAGCGACCGATCCTATGATAGCACTAAACTCAAGTATTCAGAACACGAGTATTCTTTCACATATTACCAACATGGGACAAACGAGCTTCAGGAGAAACATGGCCTTTTGGATTCCCGTTAAAAGTAAGTACCTACATCTAAATCATATTATAATTTCTCAAACTAGAAAATGAGTTTTGTGAAAAACATCGGTACAATAGGCATGTTTTCTGGGTAAAAAAAAAAAAAATATTCTGTTTAGTCCGTCATTCAGGTTATAGAAAAATAATGGATACGTATATTTTGTTTTATCAAATCAATAAAAATTGACAGATATAAAAAGCATCAAAGATCAGGAGTTGTGGCGTCGGTGACGTCGCTCCCCGCTAAAAAGTGTAGCACGAATTTTCAACGCACCGTGTCGTCTTCATTTTTTGTTTATATGAAAAAAGAAAAAATACGTGTATAGTATTTTTTGGAAATCTGACTGACGGTCTAATTAGTTTCTTTTAGTCAACTACCCTATTAATTCCTTTATAATGTTCATTGGTTATGTCATTAAGCCGTTTACGAAAATCAATTTTAGGACCGTATTACAGAACCTTACTCAACACTCAAGCTTTACTTATATCTCGTTTGAAGCTATTTGATTGGTTGAAACTAGTTTTAAGTAATGCTTAAATCTTGAGTACGGTTCGGTAAGATGGTCCTTAGACTATTGATTTGTCTCCAATATTGTTTTGTCCTACGTTTATGGATGACGTCCTACGTTAGACTGATAACAAACATCAACACAGTTGTGGAAATACCAGGGAGACGAGATTATTTATTTATCTGTGCATCGACGCGACGTGAATCCCAGTGAGGGATTTTAAATGCTACATTAATTTCCGATTTTATCAAGGAGTTCGTAGGTTGAAGGACTAAAAGATAATTATTGTGCAGGATCGTGTGATTCAGTTTGAAAGATATCAAAGTAGAGTTCCCGGTACGATGCCGAAAATCGAGTTGCATGGCGTGCAATAGGAGAAGTTTTTTCTTATAAGATGCAACATTATTTTTTTATGCGAAATCCGAAACACGTGTCCAAAATTTCAGAAAGATATCAAGAAAATCCACAAAGTTATCAGCTTGTTAGCTTACTTAGTTGTAAAAATGGTCATGGTCAACGTACCGCTCGCCCGCCCGCGCCTTTAGCGATGCGGGCGGGGTTCTCCTAGTACTATGATCTACCGTCAGCTGAGTTGTGCGCTTGGTAACCACACTGAAACAATTTCTAAATATATTTAGGAAAAATTATAACAAGGTGTAAAAATGATTGGAATCCATTCAGTTGCTTATTCTGAACAAATTATAAATAAAGTAATAATAACTTTATAGGATATGTATAAGCTGCGTCATCGATGTTATGTACAATTCAATACAGCAGTGGGTTTCTATACCATCTCACCTGGAAAACTCAAGTGATCGTGGAATAAGCTGTTTTTCAACTAACACTATAGATTGATACTATTGACAGCTCACTTCACCTGCCTCTCACGGTGATTTTTTTACAGGTTCGATCGGTAGTCCACACACTATTATTTAAGCTTTGGTAGAATCAATGAATACTGAACGGTCCAAATCGATAGTTCCGGCTTCAAGGACGAGATGTTTCGACGGAACCGAATCGGCTGGGCAACGTTTGGGAAGCACCGTGGTGTCTTCTCGTCCAAAGTACCTTAGTGTGTAACGACAAAAGTCTTTAACCAATGTGTGTTCCGGGTGATTACAAATGGATCAGAAACGTGCTCCCTCACTATGAGCCTCATAAGAAAGCTCAAGGTCGCACAGTGAGCTATGGAGAGGGCTATGCTAGGTGTTTATCTACGTGATCGAATCAGGATTGAGGAGATTCGTAAAAGAACTAAAGTCGCCGACATAGCCCAGCGGATTAGATCTTTGAAGTGGCAGTTGGCGGGGCACATAGCTCGTAGAGCCTATAACCGATGGGGCAGAAAGGCACAAGCACAACGTCGGAAACCCACCGACTAGGTGGTTGGATAACCTGACCAAAATCGAAGGGAAGCGCTGAATGCAGGCCGCGTCCGACCATTATTTTTGGAAATCCTTGAGAGACGCCTACGCCCATCAGTGGATTTCATGTGGCTGATTCCAAGTGTTTTATAACCAGAATTGGATACTATTCATCCCAATATTCACACGGGATGAAAATGCAGCGTAGAAAGTATGGCTTCTGCGTGATACCAACTTTCTAGATTGAATGATGGTTTTGGTTTAGTTGATGGTTATAGTTTGGTATCGGTTTGGTTTAAATAATACGATTTTAATTTGGTTATGATTTTATGGTTTAGACAAAATAGTGGTTATAAGTGACAGAGCTATGTTGGTTTAATCTAAAAGATGGTTTGTATGGTTTTGGTATGGTTTGAGTTACGCGATCGACGGCCGAATACGCACTGACTTTAATAATGAATTCTATTAGTCTCATAGGAATGCACGAAAGCTAAAGCGCTGAGCTGTTCGGTTGTATTGCTCCGAACATGCAGAAACTTTAAAAAGTAATTTAATAATTAGGAAGCTGCTACCAGTATTGTTAAATTATAATAAAGATCTATGACTCAACAAAATGCCGAGCGTGAATCAACACGTTTATTTAACAATAACTGACACGTTACCGACAATCTACCAAGAGTTCCATACATCCTGTATAATACGCTATTGCCACAGTCTACCTTACTTTCTCAGTAGAATAATTCCTTTTCCTTTCGGCATATAATGATAAAAGGGATCCTTTCAAACTGTCAATGATACAGAATTTGGGTAAGCCAGATAAAATGTACATTGTACGTGCCTGCAAGTCACAAGAAATGTTCCCGAAAAGCTATGAAATATAATACGAATAGGTCAAATGAAAGATTTCAATGCATTTACACTACCAACATATAGTTTACTAAAAGTTATGATGCAAGTTACGAGTGACTTAACATTAAGCAACAATGGGTTCTCTCTTAGGCTAAGAACTCACGGAGCGGTTTTCACTCGCATCCGTCGCAGTTGTGGGCCCGCAGCTTCTGTAGAATGCAGATATATAAATTATGTAAAAAATTAAAGCACTTTTTACGACGCGTTTTACACACGCGGTGTGCGTGGTTGTTTGCGGGTTGCGACATAAAGTTTACTAAATGTTATAATGCAAGTTACGAGTGACTTAACATTAAGCAACAATGGGTTCTCTCTTAAGCTAAGAACTCACGGAGCGGTTTTCACTCGCATCCGTCGCAGTTGTGGGCCCGCAGCTTCTGTAGAATGCAGATATATAAATTATGTAAAAAATTAAAGCACATTTTACGACGCGTTTTACACACGCGGTGTACGTGGTTGTTGGCGGGTTCCGCTGCACCGGCGGTCATCTTACACCGGCGGACGCGGGTCGCGGTCCCGCAGCCGCGACGGTTTGCTCCCGCGCGTTCTGCGATCGAAATCCGATGCCATTTATTCAGTGACTTGTAATTACTCGTAGCGTAGTGACTGGTAGTGACGCGTTTGTGTTCGTTTGTCAACAAAACGGATAACGATATTGAAGTCGATCTTCTAATTACTTTGGTACAGGAAACTGGTCGTAGTCTGGAACTCAACTAATCGTTTAACCAAGTAGATCGGTTAACGCCAAGTTCACGGGGGATATCGATAATCACCACCGCGACGGCTGCGTAACCGCACAAAACTTCGGTCTCGTGAGTTTTGAAAATAAAACTCCATTCCGCCACCGCGGCGGGCGCAGATAAAAACCACTTCGTGAGTCCTTAGCCTTAAATTTGATTAATTCTTCATAATTTATATTTTCCGAGAGTTTTATGCTCGACTGTATTTCTTATTTAATATTATCTTAAATGAAATATGTGCCAATTGCTTACTACTTTAATATTTTTTTTTTTCGATTCGCACGCTATAAAATTACATTCATGCGAGTTGACTACCGAAATTACGATATTATATTTCAAAAGTCAAGATTGGCACTTTCCTGTCAGTAAAATTCATGCGAATTGAATACTAAACCACAATAACAAAAAAAAAAAAAAAAACAAACCCCCTTATTCATAAAGTTGCTTAAAGTTAACTAGTGATTAGCGATTGGTTAACCATACATTTTAGACGTTTGCACGTCACTTAACTTTAATCATCGTTTAGGAGTAAACTCCTTAAACACTGTGGTGTTTATTCGTAAACGAGGATTAAAGTTAAGTGACATTAAAAGGTCACAAATGTATAGTTAAAGAATAGCTTATCACTAGTTAACTTTAAGCAAGGGCCCAGTGCGGGTCCTTAGCGGATTTATAAATAAAGGAGAGTGTCTCAGCAGTGGGAAGGTAAATAGTAGATTAGGTATATTCTTAAAGGGATTTATTTTATAACTTTTATATAAAAATCGCTATATTCCCCATAGCGATCAACCGTGTTCATTTTGAAAGTCATTACTTCATTTGGGTTTGAATAATACGCCTGAATAATTCGTTTCAAGAATTCCCTTTAAATTTTCAAGTTGCTACTTTTGTTAAGTAACATCTAGATCAATGTATGAAAACAAAGAGGATAAACGATTTTATCAGGAGACCCCACGGGGAATAAACACCGGTAACGTCTACAGTACACATTACACAAAAAAAAAAATATGAATACACAACAGTCCAAATTTTAAGCGTTTACGATGTACATTCAAGAAATGGCTTAATGATTTTTTTTTTATAATTATGACGAATTCATTGTACTTCTAGGCTATGGATTAATTATTGTATTAAAAATCACATTATTGTTTTTTTTTTTTGTAATACTACTATAAATTAATTAATGACATAAGAATAATGCAATAATGTTTTTTTTTATATTCCATCAATTGCAACTGAATCAATTTTGCATTCAGATTATAATCATGGACCATGTTTCTGGCAAAGTTAATAATTCTATTCTATTCGTTATATGCAGAATTACCCGCTGAACACTATCACGACTCAATATATACCCATCTAATATTGACCTACTGTTCTATAATGTACTTCCTATGTATATCGAGATATAAATGTTGTGCACGAGCAAATAGATATTTTTACATGTCAGCTGAGTGAATTCACAAAGATTTTGTTACATATTTTGTGTTATAGAGATAGATAAATGATAAAAATAATAATTTTATTTAATATTTAATTAGTGTATTGTAAGGACTAGCATTGCTGTTTCAGTTATTATTATTATTTTATTTTTTGTTTTGTTTGAATAAGCTTATAAGTATTAAGTTTATGTTGGTGTATGGTTCTCTAGGTATAAGTAGATCTGTAAGGTATCAGAATACCTTGTTATCGCATTGGGTCTTAATAACCTGTAATGTTAACGGAGAAAGGATAAATAAATAAATAAATAAATCTTGGACACCAATAACTGATTACAAGGTGAAGAAAAACATCTTTAGGAAACCTGGACTTTAAATCTAAAATTGCCAACCCGCATTGAGCAAGCGTGGTGATTACGCTCAATCCTTCTCTGTATGAGAGGAGATCTGTGCCCAGCAGTGGGACGACAAAAAGTTGATGATGTTTGACCTACTGTATTAAGTAAGAAATTAGCTACACTGTGACTCTACCCCTTTTCTAAAACAGCATGTTCAATTTCGGCTTCTAATAACAAGTTACAAGGACAAAAGCCTAACAGTACACTTAGCTTGTGTTTACAAAAACAAGACATGTTTCCCTACCTTAAGTACGAGTATTTGCTTCGGATATTATGTGTTGTTCGGGTGTAAAACAACATTTCCATAATGTTTTGAGAATATATTACGGGTGCTAAAATGTTATGACAGTTGTGTTTCAATAGTTGGAAGTTTGATAAACCTCCAAATGTCGAGACATCTACCGTGTGGTATATTAACAATCACATATCAAAATAGTTGACATAGTTCAAAATAGAAATAGAATATACAATAGTACCCAGATTATATGTAACTGCTAACAATGGTATTGGTTTCAAGTATTGCAATGGGCAGTATTATTTGTGTTTTTCAGCGTTCAACATGGCGACTCTTCTTTCAATGGGCAGTACGTAGTTTAATAATGTGACGTCAATTTTTCAGTCAATGAAACAGACGCACTATTTCTTCGGTTACCTTATAAGGCAGCCTTCAACGAGTCTTTCAAGGCTTCCTTATTCAATTATTTTTATTATACATATTTATTCTTGTATAGTGGCAACCTAATAATGTTTCCACTGTTGGGACACCAGGCTCCTTTCGGTAAGGACTGGGCCCTAATCTACCACGCGGGCCCAGTGTGGGTTGGAATATGTCACGTCGTAGTGTTGCCTCTAGGACGTGCCGGTGTCGATCATCGTTCACGATGTTTTCCTTGAGAAGAACCAGTAAAATAATTTCATCATCATCATCATCATTTCAGCCGAAAGACGTCCACTGCTGGACATAGGCCTCCCCCAAGGTTCTCCACGACGACCGGTCCTGCGCCTCCCGCATCCAGCGGTTTCCCGCGACCTTCACCAGGTCGTCGGTCCACCTTGTCGGGGGCCTACCCACGCTACGTCTTCCGGTGCGTGGTCGCCACTCGAGAACCCATCGGCCCCATCGGGCATCGGTCCTACGGGCAATGTGTCCAGCCCATTGCCACTTCAGTGTTGCAATTCTTCGGGCTATGTTGGTTACTCTCGTTCTTCTGCGGATCCGGATCATTCCTGATTCGATCGCGCAGTGAAACCCCAAGCATAGCCCTCTCCATTCCATTCCATTCCAAATAATTTACATAAAGTAAATCGCCTGACAACTTCAGTGCTAACAAAACTAGTACCTGGCTTCATAATCAGTTGTGACTCCATTCTAAGCTAGGCCAGCTTAAGGTTAAAATGTTATTTTATGTTCTGTTGATGTACTTATTTTCATGTTGAATATTATTTTCTCCCTCCAGAGAATAAGGTGGACGTAGCTAAACCTCCAAACTCCAAGAAGAGCATCACAACCTTCCCGGAGGCACTGCGAGTAACCGTAATCATTGGCCAGGTGTTCTCCCTGCTACCCTTCGTTGGCGTGTTCACCAATGTCGCCAGTGATGTCAAGTAAGATTGGACTTCATGTAAAAGGCATAAGGATTATTTTTGAGTGGAACATTAAGTGAAGTTATGACATACGATTTTTACACATCATCCAACCTTTTATCGTCCCACTGCTGGGCACAGGTCTCCTCTCATACAGAGAAGGATTGAGCGTAATTGCTCAATGCGAGTTGGCGATTTCAGACTTAAAGTCCAGGTTTCCTCAAGATGTTTTCCTTCACCTTCAGTCATTGGTGTCCAAGATATACTTAGAAAGTACATATAACTTTTAGAAAAGTTACATTGGTACTTGCCTGACCTGGAATCGAACCCTTGCACTCATACTTGAGAGGCTGGTGTTTTAACCACTAGGCCACCACGACTTTTACACATGTTAACCGATAAATTCAGGAAAATCGACTTGTTGGTCGATTAGCATAAATTTATTTACTGCCAAAAGTGTTAATTTCTTATTACATATAAATAAATGCATATAAGACATATTTATGTAAAATGTACACCACATCTTTAAACGTCTCTCTTTTTCAATCTCACTCTTAGCGATGAGATCACCCATGCGCTACCCTTTAGCAAATGTTCTATATTGTCTGCAATTTATATCTTTGTTCCAGGTTTGTGAAAACTTCATGGAAGTGCATGTACGCGGTACTGTCACTCATCGGTCAGACGTTCATGACTGTGCTCTGTATCAACAAAATGGTAAAGTCCAATATTTCCCTCACTGCTACTGGTAAGTGAAAACTAAGTTAATTAATCCATTGATTTTATTCCAACACATGTATACTCCAGAGTCTAGTCAATTCTTATTTTTATGTCGATATTTTCCATATCAATAAGAGAATATGGATTTTAATGATATTTAAAAAAGAAACAAATTAGTCTGCTTTCTCTTTTTTTTAGATTTTTTAAAACGAAATGTGTATTTTTTATTATCATCATCATCTTCCGAGCCTTTTCTCAGCTATGTTTCGGTCAGCTTCCATTCTTACCGGATTGAGCTGCATAACAGTATTATACATGGGACGACTGGCAATTCTTTGACCAGAGTGTGTTGCCAGTGATGACTTACGGAACTGAAACATGGTCGCTCACAATGGGCCTCATACGAAGGCTCAGAGACACACAAAGGGCGATGGAAAGAGCTATGCTCGGAGTTTCTCTGCGCGAGGAAATCTGTAGATGGACCAAAGTCACCGACTCTTCTAGTCGTTAAAATTAAGTGGCAGTGGGCGGGGCACATTGCTCGTAGAACCGATGACCAATGGGGCAGTAAGGTTCTGGAGTGGCGACCAGGTACCAGAAGGCGCAGCGTAGGGAGGCCCCCAATAAGGTGGACCGATGACCTGGTGAAGGTCTCAGGAAGCCGATGGATGCGGGCAGCACAAGACCGGTCATCGTGGAAAGCCTCGGGGAAGGCCTTTGTCCAGCAGTGGACAGAGGCCTTCCCCGATAGGCTGAAGAAGAAGAAGTAGAAGACTGCCTATCTGATCTCCACAAGCAATAATACAATGCCCCTTGATAAGACTTTCGGAGTTCTGACGACCTTTAACGAGTGTCCAAAAGTGGAGTACCACTTTTGACACTTATTGTTAGGGCAATAAAGTTCAAAAGTGGTAATGCACTTTTGACCCTTACTGTAAAAATGACAGCCTGGACCAATGACTTAACGTGCTTTCCGAGGCACGAAAGGGTCTCGCACGAGGTGTACGACTATTCTCTACTACTTTAACCCCCAAGTATTATTTACTATCGATATTGTAAAAAACGCGATATTCTGTATTTTTTTTTTCTAGAAAGGAATAATAAGTCATGAAATCATAAGACCATCATAATGGTGGAAAATAGGCCACGGGAACTTACTACCGAGATTTATAGTACCTTATATATTACTACAGGAGTTTATTAACTAAATGTGAGCCAAAGCCCCCAGTTGGCATGACATTTTCCGACTTCTGCATCAGTCATCCTCATATTTGAGCCAATTTACACGAAACCATATTTCGTATAAATTAACTGAAATATAGTTTAAGATTTTGGAAAAACTATTGAATACAGTAATAAAAATAAACACACAACTGGCATTTTCGCAAAAAGGAGACCTTTTTTTAACGCGTTGCCGAAACTCGAGTTGGATGGCGTGCAATAGGAGATGCCTATGTCCAGTAGTAGACTGCTATACTGATGATGATGATGATAAAACTTGTTGAAGACTCATCAACCGATTATCAAACTTTTCGGTTAGACTGCTATACAATCTACCGAAATAGAAAAGTGTGATAATCGGCCTTACTAAGGGATCTCATATTTCACAGTAAATGCTTTGTAAGATAGGCAGCCGCTTCTTGCAAAATGCTGGTTTCTGCTGCAAGTAGACAAAAGTCCGACCTCAACATAGTTGGGAGAAAGCTAAGCATACTTTATTTCTACTTCTCCTTCAGCCTATAGAGGCCCACTACTGGACAAAATCCTCCTCCAAGGCTTTCATTGCTTTGGGGGGTTGGCATAATCCCCACGCTTGGCAGGCGGGTTGGGAATCGCAATAATTTGATATTACACCAGAGAAGCACTGCTGCCCGCTTGTGAGAGTGCCCTTAGTCGGCTCTTACGACACCCACGAGAGGGTATGGGATGGTACTATTCTAAGCCCGGTACCACACATAATTTATTTAATTAATAGAAAATAGGTATATAAGAGGAAATCTGAAAGTAGCTCGCGTGGTAGCTGAAAAGTTGTGTTTGCAAAATCAGTTATCATGGATAGCATGTGTAACGATGAATTGAGAAAAATATAGTGAGGAGAGTTTTTAGTATGAATTTAGATGGTTATAGCAATAGGAGGAAAACCAAAGAAACTATGATTGGAATGCATGATAATTAATTATGGTTAGAAAGTGGGTGATTACCGAGATGTAGGGAAGAAATAGACAATGCGTAGACCTCTGATAAAATAGAATAAGATCAGCAGAGTGATTAATGAAGATATTATATCTGTGCTGTTTAATATTGTAACAAATCCCTTAGCCAGCTCTCTGGAAAAAGTCTGTGGTCAAGCTCTTATCTCTTCTACCCTTATGACCATAATACTTAAGTCTCTTTCCAGCGCCAGTAATCTTCTACGGGACGACCTGCTTGACAATGGTGATGTTCCTCCAAGTTGCCCGACAGTGGCCTAAGCTGGTCCAACATATAGCTAAAGCAGAGGACATGGATCCAAACTTCGACTGCAATCTGACCAGGAAGTGCAATATTACTTGTGCTGTGGTTCTGATACTGGCTTTATGTAAGTAGTTTTATAAGTTTTGAGAAACTGTTTGATATGTTCTAATAGTTTACTGATTTAATGGTAAAAGTTTGCGTCATGTTTGGTCATGAATAAAATTTTGTTAAGAAAGCAACCTTTTTTTCGATGTGAAATCATCAAATAACTTCTCCCGCTCTGGGCGGAGCGGTAGGGCGAACATGTCAGATGTATACTGACTAAAACCCGCCCGTTTCCTTTCAGCTACCTGTGCTAGGAGACACGGTAACTTTAACCCGCGGCCTTGGTAGGCAATTAGCGCTAACATTGACACTCTTTGAAACGCGCGAAAAACAAAGCCTGGTCCTTATCATACGAGATACCCATTGCTAGCACCCAGAAAGGCCGCGCATGTGGCTGGCCGTCTCTGAATTCTCAACGCCCAGGCGTCAAAAAATAAAGTAACAAATTCGAAATTCGAAGGATAAGTACACTGACGCTTCGCCTTTTATTATAATCAATTGATTTAATAGAATAGAATACTATTTATTACTTTCACTTTCTCTCTTTCTCTTATTTAAAGAAAATCTACTATAATATTACTATTCAATCATACTAAACTTTGAAGCCTTCCGATTTGAAAAATAGTTATGCATTTTAGATTCCAATTCTTGAGAAACGCTGTATAATATCTCGCTAGCACTTTTAGGTAAAAAGTAAAAAAAAAACTCGTGACAATAACAAAGTGATAGCACGGGCAAAAGCTAATAAATTAATATTAATCTATTCGTATATATCTGATATTTCACCTCATTAGTTGTTTGGCTAGCAACTTTTTAAATTAAAACGCAACTCTGAAACTATTTATTTCTCCGACTTTAATTGAAAATAAACCTGTTCAATATCGCGATACATTTTAACGAACGCTACGACAAAATTAAACAGGACCCTCATTGCATATCTTGACACAATGTCAGTCTCAATTCGAAACAATTTCAAGGATATTGCCAATCCATTGCTTTATACTCGTATGTTCCAAATATGTGTCTGCTCAACTACGTAAATATGGAAATGAATGTTGTTGAATTGCCAAATTGAGACTCATTGCTACTGTTACTGTGTTAGACAATTACTCCGCTGTACAGGATATTGAATACAGACGACGAAAAGAAGGCCAAAAAATGAGTCCAATTACAAGTCTCAATTTATAATTATTTATTTCGATATAGAGGTCTGTTTTGCTGATTTTATCATGATGATGGTGTTACATTGCAGTGGAACATATCCTGTCACTTCTATCAGCATTCGCTGGAGCATCCGCTTGTTTCTCGTCACTAGAAACCTATGAAGGTTTCGTCACACATTTTTATCCCTGGGTGTTCAACGCTTTACCATATTCCATCGTTTTGGGCGTTATTACTCAGGTAATATCATTTATTTTGATCACTATACAACACGATTTACTGATTTTTATTTTCACTTAACGATTATTCATAATGCATGTTAGATTTGCTTAAAAACGTTTAGGGCCCATATTTACCTCGAAGTGGCACACACAGTGGCAGTGGGCAGGGTACATTTCTTGCAACAGATTACCGATAGGGCAGAAAGTAACCCGCAGTAACTCGTTGGATGCCAAAATCATGGAATCGGGCGAAGTTGAGGTTCTTACGGGAAGCTTTAACAATAAAATCTAGAAAAGCAGATTCTCCTAATACAGGCTTTATATGCTTACCGGGAGGCTCACAGTTATATAGTGCCATTTTTGACCTATATGCGCGAAACAACCAGCCCTAAAACATACTATTTCTGTCCATCATTTGAAGATTACAGATACAGGATAATATTTTAAACATTTTTTTATTATTATTTGTTCTGCGGTGTCCCTTAGCATCCACAGAAATTCGACTTTTTAGATAATTTCTTACCTTTGTGCTTAAAATTACTTCCTTGAATAAAATGTAGATAAATTTAGTGAGGCACTGTTGAACACCGCATCGCTAACTGAACACCGCAGCGGAATAACGCGCGGCCCGCGCGCACCACTCCCTGCCCTGTTGCGGTAGGTTAGTTTATATGTTCTTTTTGGTAATATGTTTAAATTGAGCTTTGTTTCAGTTCCTTCACTTCCAATCTACCTTTATATGGAACTTCTCCGATTTGTTCGTGATATGCATGAGTTATTACCTGACATCAAGACTGGAGCAGGTCAACAAAAAACTTCTAGCAGCACAAGGCAAGGTCTGGTATACCTGTACAAGTGTAAAATATAGAAAGCGTTACATTTTTTTTAATAATTATAGACTAGTGTCTGACCGCAATCCTACCTGATTATAAGTAGTGATGCAGTCGTTGCAGAAACTGTTGCCGTCGCGCCGTTTCCAACCTCTCTTCGCAAAGTGTGAAAGTTACAGTTGCAGCTCATGCTGAGTTTACCTACAAAAACGTTGACCAAAACACGTTTCGTGATCCGCTGTTTTCTTTTTCAAAACACGACAGATCTCAATTATTTTTATAGCAAAATTTAGAGGAAAAGTACATCTATGCTTTTATTATTATTTTTTGTCAAAAACTTATCACATATGTCTAATAGTCGTCTGAACATCTAGGTAAAAATGGGTTATTACATCATATTTTTTTATGAATTAAGTTTTGAAAAAACAAAACAAACGACAGGGGCACATATTGATTATACGTTTCCCTGTAAAAGGGGTAAAATTATAGAAAAAAAATGCTCTAAAACAGTTATCCACGAATAAAACAGCGGAATACGTTTGTATAGAGAAAGCGCCACTAGTGTCCTCTCTTAATAATAATATTAATAATAATATTAATGGTGACAGACAGACAAAGAGGACAGTCACCCCTGTAGATCTATATAGTCCAAGTACAGCATCGTATGCACCTTCAAACTCATCATCACCATCATTACCATCTCCACCCCATTATAAATTTTAATACACTTTCACCTACTCCAGCATTGAATGTTGCGCGGGAGTATCCACCTTCTTACCCACGTCCTCCAAGGCTGGGAAATCTAAAGTTCGCATGAGATGGAGCAAAGAAGTTAACATGTTTATCATACGATTTATTTACATAACTAAATTAGAAACCGATATCACCACCTACAGACAACAACTGCATGAACATTTTTCACGACAATACCCTGAGATTTCAGTTTCAGAACAACGGATTTCAGATCAACGAAGAACTATCCTTAACCATCTCCTCTGTAGCCTAAAACTAACAGACCTAGAAGAATCCACTTATATCAACATGTAGAAAGCAGCCATCCTAAACACCTGTAGAATAGTTAGAAAGTTCATGCAGTTAGAAGAAAATACAACACAATACAATACACCACACTTCTACATTTACTTGGCTTTGGTCCGTAAATGCAGCTAAAACCAGCATTAGAGCTGAGATAAAAAGAACTGTCCCAATAATAATAACATATTTATTTGCATAAAACACGGTATACAAAGATGGTAAAAATACAATTTAGACCAAGAGAAGTTTTGCCAATTTAATATAAGCATGCAAATTTTTCAAGATTTAACAGACATTAACATTTTTTGTCCAGGAAATCCTTAACACTATAAAAACCATTCACAGACAATAATTCAGATAATAATGGTTAGGTAATCAAATGACCAAATAAAGTATAAAATTTTGCATAATCATCATAGTAACAATACTAATGAATTTTGAAATAATCTTTTTTTCCCGCGAATTTACTGTAACTTCCCCAAAATTCGGCAAATTTAAAAAAGTGTAAACACCATTTTAGACCTTATAATTGTCGGCTTTCTTTTGATTATTTTTTTAGGTTCTTTAGCGGCGTCAGTGTGTCTAGCCGCCGACGGCGGCAAAGGAATAATTAGAGCTGTACTAGTTTTTGCGTAATAACGTTTTGTTTTAGTCGCTATTATTCGAAACTGTACCTGGCCGAATGATTTGTTGTAAAAACACAGATTACCTAATGGTAAAAGTACTTTTTTTGATTATCGATTAATTACTCATAACAATATTGTAACACAAGTACCTATTAGTAAATAGGAACTAGAAAGGTCTTATGAAATACGATTTTAGGAAAATATTATAAACAATGTAAAGCATTCAAGTTCACCTGATTTAAGTTATGTGAAAGTTCTAAAATCTAAAGAATGTCATGCGATGTTGAATCGATGCGTGAAATTCTGCAATTTTAAATCGATACCAAAAATCGTTATGAGAATATTTTGAATACTTTCACACCTCTAGTCAAAGGGCACCGCCGTGCAGCTAGAGTACCTATTTTTATGAAATAAAAATCATTTTTATTTTAAATTTATTAGTTTCGCGTAGACATTGCGTCCGTGTAGGCGTATCGTTTATTGTGTGATCATATCGTTTTCTAACGTAATGTAACATGCTGATGGAAGGTAGTAGGTAACTGCAATTGTGTTGTCTTGTGATCAGGTGTTGAACGATTCGGATGTGACTACTTATTGGTCAACGTGGTTCCAGCATGACGGTGCCCCACCATATTTTTGCCGACCTGTACGTGAGTACCTCCACTATCAGTTCGGCGAGCAGTGGATTGGTAGGGGTGGACTAATTTTGTGAAACACCGTGCTAATCTCGTGCGACGGTGCCAGGCCGGTATCGTTCTTAGTGAAAGAAATATGGAACAACATCTCCGCCACAGCCATTGTGCTCATCGAATGAAATTCGAAGATACATTCGGAGGGTCAGACGACCTTCCTACTTAAAAAAAGTTCTTTTCACGAGCTGCCTTAGTAGGTATCATTCTTTCTTTCGAGAGTCGATAAACGTGGTTAGACTACTTATACCTACATGCATGAGGTCAACTGAGGTCACGACCTGTGCCTGTGTTGCCATGAAATTACCTATTTATTTTATTTAAGTTATTTATTTTTAAGGGGGTATTTTTTTTTAGTTTAGCCAGGTTATGTACGCATTATAAGAATCAGCTAACGATACCTAACAGTACCTTCACGGGTCGGACAGAGTTTTCTTAACATACTGTATAAATGTACTATATAATCCTCATAAAACGATTCACTATTCTTATTCCTTCTCTATACATGCTGTAAGATTGTGGAACTTAGGCGGGACTAACATTCGTGATTTAAACCTTTCCTCTATATTGTGAGAATTTGTTTATTATTTATACAGATTTATATATTTTAGTATTATGTATTTATTTAAGTAGTATACTTTTTGGTTTTATTGGTTTGGCTTATATAATTATTTTTGGTTTATAACTTTAGATATATTTAATATTATTAGTTTTATTAATATTAGTAGTATTACTTTAATAGTTACCATATTCATATTTTATTTCCTCCTTGTTCTTACACACTATTGTCTACATTTCTGTTTTACTTCTCCTTTCGCAGATCCACTGGAAGAAATTTTTTAAGAAATAAGGAGCACCTTTGTACTCAGATCTTAATTTTGTCGTATCTTTATGTATTTTATTGTGTGTACATAAGTAATAAAATAAATAAATAAATAAATGTACACAAATTGCAAGGCAGCTTTTATTATATTTAGTTAGCGTTGGAATCTCATATAGTACAAGCGTTTTGGGGTCTCGTCGGTTTCGGACACAAATGTCATTTGCTTTAACAAATAAATTTTTATGCTGCCTGACAAACATACATATCTCATAAATATAAAGAGACGGCAGCGGTAGCAAACCAAGTCTTTTAAATACTGATCGACATGAATCATCCGGTTGAAGGCCACATATTGCCCCTGTGCCTTTTTTTAGCGACAAATGCTCTATTTACACCGGTACTATTTCCCCACATTACCAGACCATAGCGTAGTAACGATTCAACATACGCGTGATATGAAATAATAGCAGTTTTTATATTCGTTACATTTTTAACTTGTTTCAACGCATAGACTAATCTATTAATTCTAGTGCTAACATTATCCACGTGTTCTTTCCAATTAATGTATTTATCTACTAGCTTTCCGCCCGCGGCTTCGCTCGCGTGGAGATCGGTTATATCGCGCTTTTAGATTTCCCTCGTGAATATAATTTTTTTCCGGGATAAAAAAGTGCCCTATTATTTAATCCGGTCTTCTAACTTTACGTCTGCAAAATTTCAAAACAATCGGCTTAGTAGATACGGCGTGAAAGCGGAACAAACAAACAAACTTACTTTCCGATTTATAATATTAGGATATTTGGTGTACACATACAAATATTCCAGTAATCTCCCTTGGGAACTTGATGTTTCTTTAGGACCAAAAGTAGCCTATGTTACTCTCCTTCTTTTCAACTAACTGTATGCCAAAAATCAGGTCGATTGACTCTGATCAGGCTTAGTTACGGCGTGAAGGAAGGACAAACAAACAAACAAACACATTTTCACATTTATAATATTAGTATGGATTATTAGGTACTCCTAAAAATTTGGTATGTATTACTTCGTTGATTTTAGTGATATTAATTTTAATATTATATTTATGATTATTTGATTGGTTAAATTGAATGTAAACGGATTTATCTAAATTATTTTTTAAATAGTTAATGTCAAGCCAATTCAATAATGTTCAATATTATTCATATCTCAAGAATATGAATATTTGCACTGGTCTGGTCGTGCCTCGGAAAGCATGTTAAGCCGTTGGTCCCGGTTGCCATACGAACGTCTAGTGGCAGTCGTTACGGGTTGTTGGAGCCCTCAAAGGTCCAACAATTGGTCTAACTGCAATTGGGTATAACTGGGTTGTGGAGGTCAGACGGCAGTGGCTTCACGGAAAATATCGAAGTTTAGCCAAAATCAGCAGTTAGACCGGTAAAGCGGACCCCAGACTACAAAGCTGAAAAGCTATGGATGCGACTGGGATTAACGCTGAGATGATGATGATGATTATTGATATCTCAAGAGTCTATTCACTCTCGCCTTGAAGACACTTAAATTGTAGTCAGACAGAAACACTGCCGCTAGCAAAGTGGTCCAGTCCCTCGATGTACGCGTAATAAAAGACGTGGCGAAACGCTTCGTCCGGAACATAGTGGTGTCAACAACATAAGGGTGGATACTGGCCGTACGACGAGCCGTCCGATGATGGAACGGAGATTAAGGAATTAAGTCATGCAATTCCCTCGCACACTCGCCAAAATTCATCCTACAGAACACCGACAGCCTGGCTACTCTTCGCCTGAGCTCTAGGTCTTGGAGACCGTTTTGAACCAAATTTGGGTCCAATGAACCAATTAGCCTCTTCGCACGCCTCTCCACCGAATCAAAGTTGCCATCTAGGTACTCCAAAGCAGTTCATATTACTTCTTATATGATTTAGCTTCCACAAACAAAAACACCAAAAACTAGATATATATTATGTAACTAGAAGGCCTTTACACGTTCTTTTAAATACCACCCTATAATGTGTCTTTTTACAATGAAAAGTATATAATGTTTTAATATAATTCAAATCTAATTGACCTGAAACATAATTTGCAAAAGTATGCACACACAGTGGTCTACAGCTGTGCAACCGCGAGAATAAGCCAGCTATAAGTGTAAACTTGGCATACCGGAATACGTACAATCATACAATTATACCGGCCGCAAAGCATTAGCGTATCATACTTTCTGAACAAAAGCAATAATTCAGCGCTGAATTTTGTGTAAACTACGTAAAAAATAAAGTGAAACTTTGTGGCTCATGCTAATGTTGATTTTGTGAATACTAGGTAGCAGCTTTTTATACATTTAATAATTTATCAATTTGTTCGCGTATAAGTTTCAATGCTTTGTTAGCTTTTATCTCTTTCTATCATCAGAGGTATGGGCTGTGTGAAGCCTGTCTATTTAAATTTACTTCCTTGCACCTCACCATTGACAAATTATTCTATTCTATTTTTAAACTAGTTGCAGTTAAAAATACAAATTATTATTGGATGCCAAGAGTATAACGTGTATATCAGCAAAAAAATACTTTCTTACACACTGCCTACCCCTAAATGATATTTATTTTCTTCCAAATCAAAACTATGAACTACAATTCCCTCGTAAACTACGACTTTTGCTCATAAAGCCTTCCACAGACCGCACAAGTCAAGTTCATTGGACTTACCACTTAATGTCGCACCAGTCAGACAGTGTAATACTCTTATCAGGGACTTAGCAAACTTACTCGCTGAACGCAAGTGATTACGTCGCCAGGGGGCGCTATTCCCACGGCAAGATTGAAATCAAACTGAAATAAATATTTAAATTTGTTTTTCTTTGAGAATCAGTCAAGACAAGCCTTGCACTTTGATTTGTCTATTTTTATTTCTATTAGGATTATATTTCCCAAACATTATGTCAACATCTATTATTAACAGGCACACTATATTTCTCATACCCTGCTAATTGATTACCTGTGTGTTAATGCACATAACAATTAAATACATCAATAAGCAAGCATGTTCAAATATTTCTGCATTTTTTCCCTTCAATCTCATTGCCTGGTGGGGCATCCAATCAGCATTAATGAAAGGAGAACGAACAAAACTCAAGAGGTTTTTCCATTCGCCTGTCAGTATACTTTTGCTTTCTCTCTCACCTGGTTTGTGAATAACATCAAGTGGCCGAAAACCAAACCACCACCGGTCGGTGAGCTTATTGGCAAGGCTATATATAGCTCCAATAGAACATCTTTTGGAGGCCTCCATCCCCTTCAGTACACCAGGAGTACATCGCCTGAAGCCCCATGTAGGTCCAACCTCTTCATTATTTGGCTGTGCTTGCTCGCGGTTCCTCTCCGTATTTCAATTTCAATATAGTGGTAGGCCATAACATCAGCCGCCGGCAGAAGTTACCACCCACCAGACAAAGCCGTATCGCCAAGCGATTTGTCGTGTTCCGGCATGATGTCTGGTGAAGCAGTACGGAGAACGGGTCTGAGCAGTTGTGTTGCGATGTGTGCCGGGTACGATGCGCCTAATGTTGTTGTGTTGGGAGTTTGGTCGTGGAGGGTCTTCAGATCAATCTCCCTTTGGCACAGCATCGTTGGTCGTGTTGTTGGGTTTAACATTACATCACCTCGCTCAACTGCCGTCTTCCTTCCTATTCGCTCAGTTTTTCTGAGTGAATAGGCTCTTAATAAACTAACGCGCTTTACCATCAACGATCACATCACTGCTTACCATCAGGCGGGATTGCGGACAAGCGCTAGTTTATAATTATAAAAAAAAAAAAACCTTACGTGCGGCTATTTTACATTTTATATATCGAGGGAATATGAAACTAAAACACCTTGTTTATAAAATGAAATTGGTTTTTCTCTAGTGTGGGGCTTAGGATCACAGTGGCGAATTAAATAGTACAACAGTTATTACAAGTTATATCAATATGTCAAATAAAATAAACACTAGGTCTTAGAAAACTGATTTATTCAACAGCAGAATAGAATAGAATGTTCTTTATTATTTACACCATATAGATTACAGAACAAAAATATAAAAAAATTACAAAGAGTGACACAATGGGCGGTCTTAACGCTAAGAGCGATCTTTTATAGACAATCAAAAATATTATAAACGAAATGAAAAAAAATTCAGACGGATAGAAAATTTATAGGCATGTAAAGTATATTTTTAAAATATGTAATGCATAACACTCGGTTTTAACTCATATGATAATGTAACCGTCACCTGTCCACTTCCAGTATTTACCAGAGATCTTCTGGAGGGTAACTCGGGAAGACTACTGCAGAGCGACGCAAATTGTACGGAAAGTCGATGGCGTCATCAGCAGTGTGGTCTTCATATCCTTCGCCAACAACCTCTACTTCATTTGTTTGCAACTCTTTAATACTTTAGAGTAAGTACTTCGTAACTAGTTTCTGAACAAAAATTTAGAGGATGATTTAGGCAATAACTGTTGCATACACATTACCATTTCTGACATCTTAAAAAAAAACTATAATTATCGCTTTAAACACTGCAAACTAAGTTATTGCCCTCAAGTAAACACTAATTACTGTCTCTGTACTCAATATTATGAAATCTAATAAGAATGTTACAGTATCAATTTTAACGCGCCTCCTAAACGATCCAAACATAAGCTAAGTTGGCAAAGCGTTGACTAGCAATATTTAACTAATTTTGACCGCACGCCGACAACGCCAACTCCCTTTGTGTAATCTGTCTTCAAATTTATTTTATAACATGTTAAATTAGGTATTTTAATTTTTGCCAACTATTAAATTTTATCCCGTACAATTCTCGTGGATAAATACTTTAAAAGTTTATAATCACCAGCAAGCATAGAGACAACGTGGTAATAAAATTCTATTGACTTAAGGGAAGGTACCCGCCTTCCCTTAAGTCAAAAATAGATCTTTAAAACCTGTAAATTATTTTAAAATTTTAGGATGTTTATTGAATCGATGATTTAATGTAATTTATTTCCAATTTTTCAGGGATGGTCTAAAGGGTACTGGAGAATGCAACGACCAAAAACAAAAGAAGTAAGTTTTGCAGCAAATTTAACTAGCGCATTTTCTACACACGAAATTTCTTCTTGACGGAAAATTGGAGTGTCACGGTTAGCTTGATAATGTACACCCATAACTTGCACACCAATGTTTTGATTATCTGAAACCTAGTAGATAAGAAATATTACATACCTATTTAGAGCAGATTTTTTCTTATACCGGAAAAAATTGGAATTTTTGACAATTCTTCTGTATGAAAACGTCAGACATCCATAAAAAATATCGGTCCATTGAGAAATCAGCCGTTACAGAAATAAAGTCATTTATCATTAGGGCGAATAAAATCAATTTATCATTATTGTGAATGAGAAGACTATTATGGGTCATTTAGTTATTTTTATTTTATGTCTGTTTGTGTTAGATTTTTTTCATGATTATGATCCATACTACAGGGTTTTTCATTAAGAGCGCTCGAACATTGAAATGAAATAAAACAATCCGATTAAGTGATATTACCACATTTTTTATTACATTTTAAAGAATATTCAATGACATTATGCGTGGAAAATAATATCAGTCAAATGGCCACCGCGACTCCGCTGTAGATAGTGTATTCTGGTGGACCTAAAAAACCTAAAAAAAAACCTAAAAATGACCTAAAAAAAACAATCGATACAAGAGACAAACAAGTTTAGATACCGTAGGAATATCCGAAAAAAATAGATACAATATCTATACTAATATATAAAGCTGAAGAGTTTGTTTATTTATTTGAACGCGCTAATCTCAGGAACTACTGGTCCGATTTGAAAAATTATTTTTGCGCTGGATAGCCCATTAATCCAGGAAGGCTTTAGGCTATATATCATCACGCTGCGACCAATAGGAGCGGAGCATAACTAAACCACGCGAACGAAGTCGCTGGCGGCCGCTAGTAATTTATAAAGCTGAAGAGTTTATTTTTTGAACGCGCTAATCTCAGGAACCCCTGGTCCGTTTTGAAAAATACTTTTTGCGTTTGATAACCCATTAACCTAGGAAGGCTTTAGGCTATATAACTTCAGGAACCGAGCATAACAACTAACTACACGCGAACGACTTCGCGGACGGCCGCTAGCTTACAATATGTTTTTTTTTTCATCTTTATTAACTATCTATTAGGTAATTTTATAGTTATACAATTGTACTTGCCAGCTCCCATTGGGCCTTATACAGTAATAATATTAATAATAAACGACCTAATCTATCGGATCTTAGAACGCAAAGTTTTTGCATGAAAGAATATCAAAAATACATCCACACATTTATTTTCACGTTTATAACATTACCAGCTGCGCACTTACACCCGCGTAAGAAATAGATAAATTTTAATGACATTCCGTATATACATTCATTAGACCTGAGAATACATATTTATCCTCAGGCCTAACGAATGTATATACGAAATGTCATTAAAATTGATTCAGCCGTTTTGGAAGAGTTCGAAGACAAACACTGTAGAATTTTATACCTTTATTAGAAAATTACGATTGTAGTTACGATATAATAATCATTTCACATTCTTTTTTATTCTGTTTTGATAACTACTACCCACTACGTTTGTTGAGTTTCACTAATTTGATATGAACTGATTTATATATGTAAAGACTTTTTTTCTTTATTTATTTTTAGGGACTTTTATACAATTATTATACGTGCCAGTCCCATCTGACCTTATATTTAATAATATTATAAAAAAAAACAACAATAAAAATCCTACTTTATACTGCAAAACGCAACAACACAAAATTAATTTATGAGCAGCTCCAGAGGTTGGTGTCGACAAAATATGATGGTACATACAAACATCGTTTACATTTAAGTTTAGTTGTCTAACTAGATCCTCTCTGGCGGACTGAAATCTGACACACTCCGTCAGTAAATGTACGATATCTTCCAGAGTGCCACACTCCTCACAATTTGGTGAATTAATTTTTTTCATTAAAAATCCAATATTATTCAGCGGGTGTGTCCAGGTCTCAGTCTGTGAGCTACAACTATAAATTCCCTGGTTAGCCTAGTGTTATTAAACCACGGTATATGAGGAGGTTCCGAAACTATAGACCTGTACCATATCCCTTTATATTTCGATGTACAGACTTTGTATCATCATATATTATTCACAGGATTATAACCTCCAAGTCCGGCCCACTTGGTGGCCACGAAGCTGCGACATACTTCCTCTTCTCCCTGGTCTTCCTACTGTCGCGGTCGGTGGCAGTATCCCTGATAGCCTCTGAAGTGAACAGTGCGTCTACTGTGCCAGCTCCCGTGCTTTATGATGTACCATCACCGGTTTATTGTGTTGAGGTAAAGCAATAGGTTCCTACAAAAACGATGACTATCACTGCAGCTTTCATGTGGCCATGACAGCCACAGTGATAGCTGTCATAAAAAATGTTTTTCTTTTAGTCGGGTAATCATCAAATTATGACGTCATGATGTGCAGGGCGCGCGTGGAACACAACGCGCCGAATTGAGCCTGTTCCTTATGCCGGGGCTACATTAGCGGGCGATGATTCGTGTCGCGTTGGCGCGCAAAATATCCGTTGTCGGACATACACGATGTTTTTGTCTAGATTGGCAGGCGAAGATCCAGAAAGCGGCCTACGACGAATATTTGTTGTTTAGTTGTGCGGCCGAGACGATGAAGCAAGCAGTGGCTTTGCATTATTTGTCAATAAATTATTATTTATTACATAATAACTAGCGGCCGCCCGCGGCTTCGCCCGCGTGGTTTTCGTTTTTTCACAGAAAGTGTTTATCGCGCGTTATCCCTCGGGAACTACTGATTTTTTCAGGCTAGTCGCTGTCGCCATCGCCGTCCCCGTCCCCGTCCCCGTCCCCGTCCCCGTCCCCGTCCCCGTCCCCGTCCCCGTCCCCGTCCCCGTCGCCGGAGCTTGAATGAAGTGTGTGAAAAACGATTTCCCCACTTTTCTGTTGAATTTTTCCTAAATTTTCTTTGCTATAAACCTCACGGAGCCCGAGACCTTTCCAACGAATGCAAAACCGTGGAAACCGGTTCGTGCGTTCTGGAATTATAGCGTCAGGGAGGAAAACCGGACTTATTTTTATATAGTAGATATAATCCTTGGCATGGTAGGTAAAGGGAGCAAACTGAATATTTTTTTATTAGCTTATAGAGGAAAGCTTTAAGCTGTATAACATTAGTCTGTAACCCATAGGAGCAGAAATACGGCGAAAAATGTGGAAAAAACCTGGAAAAAACGGGGAAAATTTAAGTCATGCTAGTCACTTTTTGTGACAAACGCAATACCACGCAGGCGAAGCCGCGGGCGACCGGTAGTCATACAACAAAAGTATTGCGTTTTAATCAGTAAAAAGTATTTATAGCTGTTGCCCGCGACTTCGTCCGCGTGGAATTTTGATTGTCCTAAGCTTTCTCTTCTCTTTTGTTGGTTAAAAATTGCTTTATGATATTCTGAATTTAGAACTTTTGGGAAACTACCTAAATTGGCAGGGCTTGAAGTATATTGAGTTTTATATTGAGTAAGTATACTTTTGCAACTTTTTTCACCTTTTTCATGGCTGGAAGAGCTCTTCATAGAGATAAAACTTACATCTAAAAACCGTTATTAGTTTTCCACTTGTTTATGATATATGCATAAAGTAAAAATGTTTTTTTTTTAGTTTTTTTAAATTACTTGTTTGAATTTAGCAAATTAAAAAAAAAGTTAAATAATGGAGATACTTTAAAGAATTTCTTTATAAACGACATTAACCGTTTTACCGCCTTGTGCTAGAATAAAAAGGTTGTCTGGGCTGCTTACTCGTGAGCAAGCCACATACAGTTGACCATGGGAAAAACAATCAGATCTTAAGTCGACACCAGCAGTCCTGAGAGTCTGACCTTGGGATTTGTTTATAGTCATGGCGAAGCAAACGGCTACTGGAAACTGTGTGCGATTAAATTCAAATGGAAAGTTATTAGGGATGAGTGGGATTCGTGGAATAAATACAGTTTCCCCTGAGCCACATCCAGTAAGAATCTGAGCTTGGATTAAATTTCTTTGTAGAGCAGTTACTTTTAGTCGTGTACCATTGCATAATTTTGGAGGAGTAAGGTTACGCAGCAGCATTATTGGTACACCTATTTTAAGCACAATTATGTGCGCAGGAAGACCACTTGCAGAAAGCGAACTCAGAAACTCAACAGGATAATGTGTAGCATCGTCGTGGTTGAGAACGCTATTATAAGACGTATAAACGACGTCATCCCCAATCACTTCAGATAAAAATTTTTGATTTATTGCAGCAGCTTGGTCATTTCTGGGAGTGAGTATCGCACGTTCACATAACCAAGAATTTTCCTGATATGTTATATGTGATAGGTCACCGAATACAGAATTTATAAGTTCATCTTCCGAAGAAACTATTCGGCAAACTGTTTCTGGAAGCGTCACCTTACCATGTTCTTCAGAAAGAGTACCTTCTCCAAGTTTCAAAAGAATGTCTGAGAATTCTTGGGCATGTAAATTACCACCTAGTTGTGCTCGCATATTGATCGTCAATTGCAGCTTTTTCATTAGAGGTCAGAGGTGGGAACGCTTTAATGAAGCTCTAATTTCATCGGCTCTAGTTCCTCGACTTATAACTGGAAGTGTTTGCCTAAAATCACCAGAAAAAAGCAGTGTGACGTTGCCCATTGGCGTTTCATCTCGCCGAATATCACGTAGGGTTCTGTCCACAGCTTGGACGGCTTTTTTATTTGCCATTGTACACTCATCCCAAACGATCAGACAGCAATCTTGTAACACTTTCGCCTTATCACAGTTCCTTGTGATAGAGCATGTTGGTGACTCATTACTGTCTTAAATCGATTGGGATTTTAAACATCGTGTGGGCCGTCTTTCCGCCAGGAAGTAATGTGGCTGCGATTCCCGAGGAAGCCACTGCTAGTGCAATCTTACCTTGCCGCCTAATCTCAGCCAGTATTGCTGTTATCAAAAAAGTCTTTCCCGTTCCACCTGGAGCGTCCAAGAAAAATAAATTCCCTTCATTATTATTTACGCTTTGGATGACTACATCGAATATATTTCTTTGTTCTACAGTAAAACAACCAATCTGATCATTTACAGTGGTGGTTAACGCAGCAATATTGTAGTTCGTCTCGGAATTATATTCACGATTTACCCGTGGTTGATTGGGTAGAGTTTGAGGATTAGGCAGGCCGTAGTCGGTCAAGGAATTACCCCCAATCGAAAATACTATGTCTTGTATACATAAAAGTGAACTACACACATCAAAAGTGTCTAGGGATCAAGCATTTTTATGCGGATTTCTTGAGATTGAGATGTGGCTTTGTAATAAATTTATGATTTTATAAATTTATATGGATCCTTTTTGGTGCATTTCATAATTTGAATCAGGAACTGTGAATCAAATTCGAGTAAAAGATGAAAATCAGCTGTCAATATTTTCCCTATAAAAACATACAACGCATTGAAGACATTATTAGTGCTACTGTTTCCCTACTACTGATTAAAACCAACGTTATTATGGAGCGGCGACGTCATTTAAGCAGGGAAGAAATGCTCAGAGCCGTGGGAATGATAGAAGCTGGTTCCCGGCAACGTACTGTGGCTTTAGCTCTGAATACAAGTCAGAGTGTTATCAGTCGACTTTGGACACGTTACCGAAGCACTGGTACCGTGGCTGAGCGCCATGGAGGACGGTATCGCTGCACCACACGGAGACAAGACCGATACATTCAAATCTTAACTCGAAGAGCTCCAACAATAACCGCCATGATGTTAGCTGTGAGGCTTCATCACTCTTCAGGGAACTTAATTAGCGACCAAACAGTCAGAAACCGCTTGCATGAAGTGAACCTTCATTCCCGAAGACCGCTACGGGTACCACCTATAGCAATGCACAATCGTAGGATTCGATATCAATGGGCTCTTGAACACAGAAATTGGGCAGAAGAACAATGGCGTTTCGTGTGCTTTTCTGATGAGTCTCGTTTTGGTATGAGATCGGATACAAGACGTATACGACACTGGAGAACCCCTGGACGCCAACAGCGATTAAAATCCTGCCAGGAAGTCCATCCTTATAGTGGTGGAACCATCATGGTATGGGCGGGTATTTGGATCGGCGGAAGAACTGAGTTGATTTGGATCAGAGGCAACCTCAACACTCAAATTTATGCTGAGACGATTGTATCAGACGTCATCGTTCCTCTACAAGTGCAAATCGGTCCCTTATTTCAGTTAATGCATGATAATGCACGACCGCACACCGCAAGAGTTGTAAGACAGACTCTCGCCGCAGCTAACATCAATGTCCTGCCCTGGCCTGCTCAGTCGCCAGACTTGAACCCGATTGAGCATGCATGGGATATGCTACAGAGAAGAGCTCTGCCGAATATGGAGGGTATCCAGTCGCAAGAAGACCTTTTTTTGTTGTTGCAACGAACATGGGCGGCCATTCCACAGCGTGATTTGGATGAACTCATTTTGAGTATGCCAAACCGATGTTCTTGTATTGTTAGTGTTCGCGGTAGAAACACGGATTATTAATTGTTTAAGTTACCCAACAAAATTTTTGAGAAAACTGTTATTTCAGTGTTTTTTTCGAACTTTTGTGTTAGTGGTTCAAATGTCAAATATACCTTTATTAGGAAAATGGCAAATTTCTTTATTAATGCAAAGGTGACTTGGTTTATCGTTACTGTGACAAACGAAAACACTTTATTTGATGAATCCTTAAAGAAAATTTTAATTAATATCAATCAGAAGAAAAGTTATTGCAAAAATATATGTTGATCCCTAGACACTTTTGATATGTGTATTTATAACTCTATCGTCAGTTGGATCTATTTGCTGGTCTGAATTGCGTTGAAGCAAGCGTAGAAAGTCCTCGGATAATTGTGTCTTATATTTTTGCCACAGCGCTAGAGCATCCGATAGACCACAGAACACTAACATCACTGCAAACAAATGACGTAAACGTTTGGGACTATCACTGACACAGGCTTCTTCGAGGGTGTTATCCCAGTGTTGATCTCCTTCAAGAAGATTAAGTGCCCGGCAAGCCGCTTCAAATGTTGCGTATTGGACGCCATTAACTGTTTTTAAATAGGCAAAAGAAGTTGGCCCCCGAACTGTATGCAACAACATGCGTAAATAATAGCATTCGCTATTGTTAGGATGAACAGTATATACTCGCCCTAGTGCAGCATCTCTATAAACTCCTGGAAATCCTTCCACTGGTTGACCGCGTCTTCGTCGATTAAAAACACGTCTTTGCATGTCAAAAGTGTAATAGGACGGTACTTCATCGTAGGTTAGCGTTTTAGCAAAATTATCTTCTTGACAAAGCTTAAAAAATGCCAAAAGTTTAGTTTGCCGAGGATTTTCTACACGTTCTCTTACATTTTCAGGATCAAAATACACTCGCTGGCCGTTTTCTAAATGAACATCCAAGTGTGTGACCGTGGGATGACGTTCGTGGATAGAAAATCCTAATATTCGCCATATAGCTTCAGAAGTACTTATGTAGCGTCCAGTTTGGTATCTGGTGACTTCATCTCGGTCGGTTCCCTGTAGAGCAAATGTCGCTTGGTCACTCCCTTTGTTAACATATTTACAAATGTATTTTATTGCCGATACACTATTACACACTTCGACATTTATATGTGCACCAAAGGTTTTGGAAAGTAAGGGCGAATAAGGAACAACCCACATATTACTAATTATTGTTTCTTGTCCTTGTACTCTACTTTGTGCAGTGAACCCTCCAAGCTCTGGGGAACGACGTCGGTACAGCGGATATCCGTTCTCGCCTGTTACTGTGTGCTCTGTCAGCGCACGGGGATACCTTTTCGTGCAACGTCCATCTTTCATGCAGGGAGAATTTCTATTTATAGTACCACAGGGGCCATGCACCATATGCGTTTTGACAACTTCATAAAGTACTGGATCTTCGTTGGGATTCGGGAATTCAGCGCTTATCAACGTGTCTACATCGTTGGGACGAATTTTTTCCTGCAGCCATAGAAGGATATGTGCGTGCGGAAGGCCGCGCTTTTGCCATTCGACACTGTACATGAAGCATAATGAAGAACCAAAAACATTCTCTTTAGTCAGCAAGTCCATCAACAATTTTAATTTCAAGTGAAAGACTCTTGCGACTACATCGTGCCGATCATAAGGGGCCTGACCTGCCAAAAGTTCTTGTTTTATTTCATCCCATTTTGGATTCGTAGTAAATGTAATGAAAAGATCCGGCCGTCCATACTTTCGTACATAACAAAAAGCATCTTGCGTACGCTCGTGCATATAACATGGCCCGCCGGTAAAGCTGGATGGAAGAATCACCAAACGACCGAGATTTTCTGAATCTGCATCTTGCTGCAAGGCATCTCGTAAATGCACATATTCTTCTGCTCGTAAGCGTCTTTGATTGGTGCGTATGTACACCAAGCGTTCTGTTTCAATTTTGGCATACATATCTACAATGAACTGATTGAATAAACCTCGAAATCTTTGCAAGTAAATAAAATTGTTGCGTCTTATTTGCAGAAGATATGCATAAAATTGTTGCGCTGATATTGTTTTATTTAAATTAGGCTGTCTTGTAATGGGGTTGATTTGATTTAAGCCAAAATGGTACCCATCTTCACCACGGCAGAATATTAATGGATATTGCAAAGTGTCGTAAGCCCGATGGGTTTCGCAGATACGTTGCAATCGGTCATCTCGAGTTCGCAAGACTATATCACGACGCTCACATTCCTGATCTAACAATACCACTGCAACTTCGTTTGCTACAGGAGCATTGTATCTGCCACGGTGTTCAGCTGCGGGTCTTTTATCTGCGTAAATGACAAATTTGTATTCATTGTTTTGTTGTGGAGGAAATGACTCTAATGATGTTTGGAAACTTTGAATATAGGGATTTACTTCGTGCAGCATATTTTGAAGAATCCCTATAAGATTACCATTCAGTTGAGGAAAGTTTTGGTTTCTTATATTTGCCTGTTCTTGATAATCAGAAACAAAATAAATTTGTAGAAACTTCGGCTCGTTTTCGGGTAACAGAGACCCTATTAGGTGATACACTTGACCCTGAATTTTAAAAGTAGGCATGAAATATCCTTCCGTTACCTGATTAGCACCAAAAGACGTCATTTGAAAGGCGCTATTATATTGTCGAATATTTTCCAAAAAGTGATGTGATTGTGGATGATCCCCATCCAACAATGCTTTTAAAATCTCGGGAATGTTATTAAAAATAGAAATATGCACCTTTCCGTTTGAGCAACACATTCCACTTGTCTCTTTTGGCCACTTCATAGCATCGCAAAACTGACACTGAACTACCATTCCCCCGATAGAAGAAAATGAGGCATAATCTATCATGTGTGTATAAACGAAAGCACTCTTTTCTTTATTTAACCAAGAAAGGATTTCATGTCCCATTACTGTTTCTTCGGAATCATCAGAATCTTCAGAAGAAACTGACATCCTGCTCAGTCCGTGTCGCAGTCTATCAGCATGTAAGCGGTCCTCACGTTGTTCTTCTGTCTCTGCACGCCGTAAAGCATCTACTCTCTCCCTTTCCATTTCTAGTGAAGTGTTATGAGTTTCACGCAAGCGTTCATAATTTTCTCTAGCTACTTCTAATCGTCGTTGATGTTGGTCATCGCTTTCTAAAGCTCGAGCAATACTGTGTCGTTCTCGATCATTACTTAAGCGGTCAACATACTGAGTAAATGTTTCCGAAGCGCGAGACAGTTCGTGGCGGTCCCTGTCGGATGTCAATCGAGATTCTCGTTCCGAAAAGGATTCTGAGGTGCGAGATATTGTATGGCGCTCACGATCAGCAGTCAAACGAAGTTCCCGTTCTGTGAACGTCTCTGATGCGCGCGATACTGTATGGCGCTCACGATCAGCAGTCAAACGAAGTTCCCGTTCTGTGAAAGTCTCTGATGCGCGCGATACTGTATGGCGCTCACGATCAGCAGTCAAACGAAGTTCCCGTTCTGTGAAAGTCTCTGATGCGCGCGATACTGTATGGCGCTCACGATCAGCAGTCAAACGAAGTTCCCGTTCTGTGAAAGTCTCTGATGCGCGCGATACTGAATGGCGCTCACGATCAGCAGTTAAACGAAGTTCCTGTTCTGTGAACGTCTCTGATGCGCGCGATATTGTATGGCGTTCACGATCAGCAGTCAAACGAACTTCCCGTTCTGTGAACGTCTCTGATGCGCGAGATAACCTATGGCGCTCACGATCAGCACTTAATCTATATTCTGTTTGAGTGTAGGTTTCTGAGACGCGAGACAATCTATGGCGTTCAGAATCAGCCGTCAATCGAGAATCACTTTCAACAGGTGTTTCTGACGCGCGATGC
The DNA here is from genome assembly GCA_037179545.1 of Sesamia inferens. NCBI lineage: Eukaryota > Metazoa > Arthropoda > Insecta > Lepidoptera > Noctuidae > Sesamia > Sesamia inferens. Next base: position 11,786,864 of record CM073922.1, read on the forward strand.
AATGACATACGTTCACGACTTGCCCTAAGTCGTTCTTCCCTCTCTTCATTAGACTCTTGAGATCTAGTCATTCTCATTCTTTTCGATGCTCTGGTGTAGGTAGATAGATTAGACCTTTTTCGGGTCATTTTCTAAGTATTGTATTATTATTTTTAACAAAATAAAAATTTCGAAGAAGAAAGCCAAATAAAAACGTTAAACACAATCCTATTTATATCCTCTAAACCAAGTAATCCAAATCGCAAAGCAATCTCTAAATATCCGTATTCGTAGAAGGTAAGTTGTTATATTTAAATCCACAATCTAAATCCACACCAATAATTCTTTTCCTTTTTTAACTTTTAAGTACATATGTCAGCCGCGATGTGATACTTAAGTAGACTGGCGAAAACATAACGATAGCGCGTTTTAAAATCGTGATAAAATCGCACAGTGACATCTATTGGATTTTATATGTACTAAAAAACGTGAGCAGCGCACCTAATAGTTTCTTTTGTTTCTTTTTGTTACTTGAAATTTTCGATAATCAATAAATTTTTTTTGAGATTTTTTACCTATTAAAAAGCACAAATATAAAATTAATTTTGAAACTATATTTCGATTGATGGATACGAATTAGAAATGATAAGTGATCGTTAAAACTTTTTGCTTAAAACTTTATGTTGATGATAAAAATGCAATGAGGCCAGTTTTTGTTAGTTAGTTTGTTTGTTTGTTAGTAAATTCATATGTGCATTAAGTACTTATACTTGAACTGAGTTGATCGATAAGCAAATGGTAGTTAAGTGATTTTCCAAATATTGTTACCTAGACTGACTTTTTTGTCTGTTGTCCGATTTTGATGAAACAAAGCCTATACACTGCCCCGGAGTGTGCATTCTTCATTAGTGAAAACCGCATAAAAATCCATTCAGTAGTTACGAAGATGTGCTCGAACAAACAGACAGACAGACAGCAGACAGACAGACAAAAAATTCAAAAAAATTTTTTTTGTGTTTCATTGGTTTTCTTTTATCGCCCTGACTCCATTTTTGTCAATTATCTTCAATGTACAGACACACCGGGTCCTACTGTTTTATTATATGTATAGATGATGATAAAAATGCAATGAGGCCAGTTTTTGTTAGTTAGTTTGTTTGTTTGTTAGTAAATTCATATGTGCATTAAGTACTTATACTTGAACTGAGTTGATCGATAAGCAAATGGTAGTTAAGTGATTTTCCAAATATTGTTACCTAGACTGACTTTTTTGTCTGTTGTCCGATTTTGATGAAACAAAGCCTATACACTGCCCCGGAGTGTGCATTCTTCATTAGTGAAAACCGCATAAAAATCCATTCAGTAGTTACGAAGATGTGCTCGAACAAACAGACAGACAGACAGCAGACAGACAGACAAAAAATTCAAAAAAAAATTTTTTGTGTTTCATTGGTTTTCTTTTATCGCCCTGACTCCATTTTTGTCAATTATCTTCAATGTACAGACACACCGGGTCCTACTGTTTTATTATATGTATAGATTACAAAACAAAAACAATGAAAAAGTATTGCAAAAAGAACGTCAATCCCACTTCAAAGTCTGGACAACACTGAAGTGACGAAGGTGTAGTCACTCCAGCGAATATTGTCGCGACAAGTCCTTTGAAGCGCGCCACTTTACCGTCAGTGCCCCTATGCTACATCGTCTGCGCACGAATACATTGCGTTGCAACGATGTACCCGGCCACATACATCACTGTAGCCCGAATATTCGCCGTAGCCCACTAATGTAGCCCCGGCATCACCGCCCACAAGCCGCGCGCCTACGGTGGCCAGAAGTCCGTTGTTGTCTCCCGACGGAACAGACTAGGGCCCCTGGTGGCCCTATTCTGTTCCGTATATGCTATCACAATAGTGTCAAAGTGATCAATCAGTGATCTCATAATTATCGATATTGATATGCTTCGTAATCTACTTTAAAAAATGGCGCCATTATGACTTTCCATTCACTGACGCTCAATTCCACATTAATAAATGTTCAAATTGAGTATTAGTTTTTAGAAAATTATTTCTCTTAACGGGTTTTATAATAATGACTTTACTGACTATTTTTCTCGGTGGTAGGCTATAACATCGTGGGCACGCCACAATAGCGGCGGTAAGTCCCCTCTTTGAGGAGTGGCTAGAGAGGCGCCACGGCGCCCTCACCTTCCGCCTGACGCAGGTCCTTACCGGACATGGTTGTTTCGGGAGGTCCCTGTTCCGTATTAGGCGGGAGGAAACGCCAGGGTGTCACCATTGTATGGATCGCCCTGAAGACACGGTGGAGCATACGGTGGAGGTCTGCCCGGCTTGGGTAGAGCACCGCCGTGTCCTCGTAGCGGCGATCGGCGGCGATCTCTCGCGTCCGACCCATCAAATGACTTCTCTCGCCCAGAGCGAGAGAAGTCATTTGATGATTTCCTATCCCAACAAAAAAAAAAAAGGCTATAACATCGGCCGCCGGCAGAAGTTACCACCCACCAGACAAAGCCTTGCCGCCAAGCGATTTGTCGTGTTCCGGCATGATGTCTGGTGAAGCCGTACGGAAGACGGGTCTGAGCAGTTGTGTTGCGATGTTTGCCGGGTACGATGCGCCTAATGTTGTTGTGTTGGGAGTTTGGTCGTGTAGGGTCTTCAGATCAATCATCTCCCTTTGGCGCAGCATCGTTGCTCGTGTTGCTGGGTTTAACATTGCATTACCTCGCTCAACTGCCGTCTTCCTTCCTATTCGCTCAGTTTTTCTGTGTGAATAAGCTCTCAATAAACTAGCGCGCTTTACCATCAACGATCGCATAACTGCTTACCATCAGGCGGGATTGCGGTCAAGCGCTTGTTATTATTATTAAAAAAAAAAGACAATACGGCAATGTGATTCTATCCATGGTGATATATCTATAGTGGTAGCCTTTACGAGACGACTGAGATAATTTATTGATTATAATGAATTTAGTAGATTACGAACTTTTAAACAAAATGAAAGAAAGAAAGAAAATAGAAAATACATTTATTCAGCACAGACTTAAACACACACAATACATCTAGCATAAACATACATCAGGTAGCAACAAAAAAAAAAGAGCTAAATTAAAAACTAAAATAAAAAAAACGAGTGTGCTTATGACCACACGACTGAAGTGAAACTTCTTTCGCTTCATCTGTATGTATATATATATGTGTGTGTACAATATATACATGTATACACATATACATATATTAATTTTCTATAAATATTTAAATTTATTTCATGGTTTCATTGGTAAATTAATATTTTTGCATAGATCTTCTATTTTTATTGAAAAAAAAAAAAAATCTCGTTGTAGACCTTGTAGTACCAAGCTCGCGCCACGGGCGCCTCTGTGCTTATATCCCCCACTTAACTTCCGTTCGCCTTGCCCGATCATTTTTCGTAACGCTTTCGCCAGCTTACTCCCCAAGTCAAGCGTGCCTAAAGAAGTTTCACTTCAAAAATTTCAATTATTACTGAATAGAATATGAATTTATAACAATATTTAATTCATACAACGCCCTCTTTTTGAAAAATTGAATTGATAGTCTTTTATCTCTGTGATAAAGTACATCGGCACTACGGGAGGTTGCTTTTCAAATTAAATATCGTCAATCCACGATAGATGGCCTAGTTTATGTATAATATAGGTTTTGATAAGTTCGTTTTCTGAAAATAGTGTCATTTATAAGTGCCATCTAGTACGTTTTCTTAGTAAATAACATTATACTGACAATCATAGAACTCGTTGTAGACCTTGTAGTAAAAAATTTCAATTATTACTGAATAGAATATGAATTTATAACAATATTTAATTCATACAACGCCCTCTTTTTGAAAAATTTAATTGATAGTCTTTTATCTCTGTGATAAATTACATCGGCACTACGGGAGGTTGCTTTTCAAATTAAAGACTTACTTAAATTATATAAAACAATATAAAGGCCAGAACAGAACGAAATTTATAAATTATTTGTGCTCTTAGGTAATCAATTGTTAACAAATCTTAAAAAGATCCAAAAAATATATATTGCCTTCGGCGAGATGCGAACTCACAACTTCATACTCGACATGTCATGCAATATTTACATGAGCCAACGTCATGTTCTCGAAGAAATTCATAGTTCTTAATCAATCAAGTCGTGGTGGCCTAGTGGTTAAAACACCAGCCTCTCAAGTATGAGTGCGCGGGTTCGATTCCAGGTCAGGCAAGTACCAATGTAACTTTTCTAAAGTTATATGTATTTTCTAAGTATATCTTGGTCACCATTGACTGAAGGTGAAGGAAAACATCTTGAGGAAACCTGGACTTTATAAGTCTGAAATCGCCAACCCGCATTGAGCAAGCGTGGTGATTACGCTCAATCCTTCTCTGTATGAGAGGAGACCTGTGCCCAGCAGTGGGACGATAAAAAGGTTGATGATGATGATGATGAATCAAGGTACTTAGCTTAATAATTGAGCTTATGAGGCTCGAAAGCAATTTGTACTTTGTCTCCAATTATCGTATTGTGACGATATCTTCAAGCTTCTATACTTTCAATTATATCAGAAATGTTCAGCAAAAATATATAAAACAATATAAAGGCCAGAACAGAACGAAATTTATAAATTATTTGTGCTCTTAGCTAATCAATTGTTAACAAATCTTAAAAAGATCCAAAAAATATATATTGCCTTCGGCGAGATGCGAACTCACAACTTCATACTCGACATGTCATGCAATATTTACATGAGCCAACGTCATGTTCTCGAAGAAATTCATAGTTCTTAATCAATCAAGGTACTTAGCTTAATAATTGAGCTTATGAGGCTCGAAAGCAATTTGTACTTTGTGTCCAATTATCGTATTGTGACGATATCTTCAAGCTTCTATACTTTCAATTATATCAGAAATGTTCAGCAAAAATATATAAAACAATATAAAGGCCAGAACAGAACGAAATTTATAAATTATTTGTGCTCTTAGGTAATCAATTGTTAACAAATCTTAAAAAGATCCAGAAAATATATATTGCCTTCGGCGAGATGCGAACTCACAACTTCATACTCGACATGTCATGCAATATTTACATGAGCCAACTCCTTGTTTGTAGTACAGACGAAATAGGACCCCACTTAACTTCCGTTCGCCTTGCCGGATGATTTTTCGAAACGCTTTCGCCAGTTTACTCCCCAAGTCAAGCGTGCCTAAAGAAGTTCCACTTCAAAAACTAAACAAAAAGTAAAAAAATCCCTTTTTAAAAATAGCAGCAAAGTGTGCCTCGCGGCTGCACCAAAAAGGTCCAGTTCAGCAAAAATGCCAGACAACTAGTGCCTGACGCTGGTTTTCAACTGAACCTTATGTGAGGTGAGGTGACGGATGTAAATCAGTTTTATACAAACAGCATAACGCGTGTATGCATACTTAAATAAAAATAAATAAGTGTTAGATAAAACGAAATGATTACGAGTATAGTACAAAAATAGCGTGAGATTGACTAATATTGTAAAAAACTAATCTATACATATAATAAAACAGTAGGACCCGGTGTGTCTGTACATTGAAGATAATTGACAAAAATGGAGTCAGGGCGATAAAAGAAAACCAATGAAACACAAAAAAAATGAAACACAAAAAAAATTTTTTTGAATTTTTTGTCTGTCTGTCTGTCTGTCTGTCTGTCTGTTTGTTCGAGCACATCTTCGTAACTACTGAATGGATTTTTATGCGGTTTTCACTAATGAAGAATGCACACTCCGGGGCAGTGTATAGGCTTGTTTCATCAAAATCGGACAACAGACAAAAAAGTCAGTCTAGGTAACAATATTTGGAAAATCACTTAACTACCATTTGCTTATCGATCAACTCAGTTCAAGTATAAGTACTTAATGCACATATGAATTTACTAACAAACAAACAAACTAACTAACAAAAACTGGCCTCATTGCATTTTTATCATCAACATAAAGTTTTAAGCAAAAAGTTTTAACGATCACTTATCATTTCTAATTCGTATCCATCAATCGAAATATAGTTTCAAAATTAATTTTATATTTGTGCTTTTTAATAGGTAAAAAATCTCAAAAAAAATTTATTGATTATCGAAAATTTCAAGTAACAAAAAGAAACAAAAGAAACTATTAGGTGCGCTGCTCACGTTTTTTAGTACATATAAAATCCAATAGATGTCACTGTGCGATTTTATCACGATTTTAAAACGCGCTATCGTTATGTTTTCGCCAGTCTACTTAAGTATCACATCGCGGCTGACATATGTACTTAAAAGTTAAAAAAGGAAAAGAATTATTGGTGTGGATTTAGATTGTGGATTTAAATATAACAACTTACCTGCTACGAATACGGATATTTAGAGATTGCTTTGCGATTTGGATTACTTGGTTTAGAGGATATAAATAGGATTGTGTTTAACGTTTTTATTTGGCTTTCTTCTTCGAAATTTTTATTTTGTTAAAAATAATAATACAATACTTAGAAAATGACCCGAAAAAGGTCTAATCTATCTACCTACACCAGAGCATCGAAAAGAATGAGAATGACTAGATCTCAAGAGTCTAATGAAGAGAGGCAAGAACGACTTAGGGCAAGTCGTGAACGTATGTCATTGCATCGCGCGTCAGAAACACCTGTTGAAAGGGATTCTCGATTGACGGCTGATTCTGAACGCCATAGATTGTCTCGCGTCTCAGAAACCTACACTCAAACAGAATATAGATTAAGTGCTGATCGTGAGCGCCATAGGTTATCTCGCGCATCAGAGACGTTCACAGAACGGGAAGTTCGTTTGACTGCTGATCGTGAACGCCATACAATATCGCGCGCATCAGAGACGTTCACAGAACAGGAACTTCGTTTAACTGCTGATCGTGAGCGCCATTCAGTATCGCGCGCATCAGAGACTTTCACAGAACGGGAACTTCGTTTGACTGCTGATCGTGAGCGCCATACAGTATCGCGCGCATCAGAGACTTTCACAGAACGGGAACTTCGTTTGACTGCTGATCGTGAGCGCCATACAGTATCGCGCGCATCAGAGACTTTCACAGAACGGGAACTTCGTTTGACTGCTGATCGTGAGCGCCATACAGTATCGTGCGCATCAGAGACGTTCACAGAACGGGAACTTCGTTTGACTGCTGATCGTGAACGCCATACAATATCTCGCACCTCAGAATCCTTTTCGGAACGAGAATCTCGATTGACATCCGACAGGGACCGCCACGAACTGTCTCGCGCTTCGGAAACATTTACTCAGTATGTTGACCGCTTAAGTAATGATCGAGAACGACACAGTATTGCTCGAGCTTTAGAAAGCGATGACCAACATCAACGACGATTAGAAGTAGCTAGAGAAAATTATGAACGCTTGCGTGAAACTCATAACACTTCACTAGAAATTGAAAGGGAGAGAGTAGATGCTTTACGGCGTGCAGAGACAGAAGAACAACGTGAGGACCGCTTACATGCTGATAGACTGCGACACGGACTGAGCAGGATGTCAGTTTCTTCTGAAGATTCTGATGATCCCGAAGAAACAGTAATGGGACATGAAATCCTTTCTTGGATAAATAAAGAAAAGAGTGCTTTCGTTTATACACACATGATAGATTATGCCTCATTTTCTTCTATCGGGGGAATGGTAGTTCAGTGTCAGTTTTGCGATGCTATGAAGTGGCCAAAAGAGACAAGTGGAATGTGTTGCTCAAACGGAAAGGTGCATATTTCTACTTTTAATAACATTCCCGAGATTTTAAAAGCATTGTTGGATGGGGATCATCCACAATCACATCACTTTTTGGAAAATATTCGACAATATAATAGCGCCTTTCAAATGACGTCTTTTGGTGCTTATCAGGTAACGGAAGGATATTTCATGCCCACTTTTAAAATTCAGGGTCAAGTGTATCACCTAATAGGGTCTCTGTTACCCGAAAACGAGCCGAAGTTTCTACAAATTTATTTTGTTTCTGATTATCAAGAACAGGCAAATATAAGAAACCAAAACTTTCCTCAACTGAATGGTAATCTTATAAGGATTCTTCAAAATATGCTGCACGAAGTAAATCCCTATATTCAAAGTTTCCAAACATCATTAGAGTCATTTCCTCCACAACAAAACAATGAATACAAATTTGTCATTTACGCAGATAAAAGACCCGCAGCTGAACACCGTGGCAGATACAATGCTCCTGTAGCAAACGAAGTTGCAGTGGTATTGTTAGATCAAAAATGTGAGCGTCGTGATATAGTCTTGCGAACTCAAGATGACCGATTGCAACGTATCTGCGAAACCCATCGGGCTTACGACACTTTGCAATATCCATTAATATTCTGCCGTGGTGAAGATGGGTACCATTTTGGCTTAAATCAAATCAACCCCATTACAAGACAGCCTAATTTAAATAAAACAGTATCAGGGCAACAATTTTATGCATATCTTCTGCAAATAAGACGCAACAATTTTATTTACTTGCAAAGATTTCGAGGTTTATTCAATCAGTTCATTGTAGATATGTATGCCAAAATTGAAACAGAACGCTTGGTGTACATACGCACCAATCAAAGACGCTTACGAGCAGAAGAATATGTGCATTTACGAGATGCCTTGCAGCAAGATGCAGATTCAGAAAATCTCGGTCGTTTGGTGATTCTTCCATCCAGCTTTACCGGCGGGCCATGTTATATGCACGAGCGTACGCAAGATGCTTTTTGTTATGTACGAAAGTATGGACGGCCGGATCTTTTCATTACATTTACTACGAATCCAAAATGGGATGAAATAAAACAAGAACTTTTGGCAGGTCAGGCCCCTTATGATCGGCACGATGTAGTCGCAAGAGTCTTTCACTTGAAATTAAAATTGTTGATGGACTTGCTGACTAAAGAGAATGTTTTTGGTTCTTCATTATGCTTCATGTACAGTGTCGAATGGCAAAAGCGCGGCCTTCCGCACGCACATATCCTTCTATGGCTGCAGGAAAAAATTCGTCCCAACGATGTAGACACGTTGATAAGCGCTGAATTCCCGAATCCCAACGAAGATCCAGTACTTTATGAAGTTGTCAAAACAGATATGGTGCATGGCCCCTGTGGTACCATAAATAGAAATTCTCCCTGCATGAAAGATGGACGTTGCACGAAAAGGTATCCCCGTGCGCTGACAGAGCACACAGTAACAGGCGAGAACGGATATCCGCTGTACCGACGTCGTTCCCCAGAGCTTGGAGGGTTCACTGCACAAAGTAGAGTACAAGGACAAGAAACAATAATTAGTAATATGTGGGTTGTTCCTTATTCGCCCTTACTTTCCAAAACCTTTGGTGCACATATAAATGTCGAAGTGTGTAATAGTGTATCGGCAATAAAATACATTTGTAAATATGTTAACAAAGGGAGTGACCAAGCGACATTTGCTCTACAGGGAACCGACCGAGATGAAGTCACCAGATACCAAACTGGACGCTACATAAGTACTTCTGAAGCTATATGGCGAATATTAGGATTTTCTATCCACGAACGTCATCCCACGGTCACACACTTGGATGTTCATTTAGAAAACGGCCAGCGAGTGTATTTTGATCCTGAAAATGTAAGAGAACGTGTAGAAAATCCTCGGCAAACTAAACTTTTGGCATTTTTTAAGCTTTGTCAAGAAGATAATTTTGCTAAAACGCTAACCTACGATGAAGTACCGTCCTATTACACTTTTGACATGCAAAGACGTGTTTTTAATCGACGAAGACGCGGTCAACCAGTGGAAGGATTTCCAGGAGTTTATAGAGATGCTGCACTAGGGCGAGTATATACTGTTCATCCTAACAATAGCGAATGCTATTATTTACGCATGTTGTTGCATACAGTTCGGGGGCCAACTTCTTTTGCCTATTTAAAAACAGTTAATGGCGTCCAATACGCAACATTTGAAGCGGCTTGCCGGGCACTTAATCTTCTTGAAGGAGATCAACACTGGGATAACACCCTCGAAGAAGCCTGTGTCAGTGATAGTCCCAAACGTTTACGTCATTTGTTTGCAGTGATGTTAGTGTTCTGTGGTCTATCGGATGCTCTAGCGCTGTGGCAAAAATATAAGACACAATTATCCGAGGACTTTCTACGCTTGCTTCAACGCAATTCAGACCAGCAAATAGATCCAACTGACGATAGAGTTATAAACAGTTCACTTTTATGTATACAAGACATAGTATTTTCGATTGGGGGTAATTCCTTGACCGACTACGGCCTGCCTAATCCTCAAACTCTACCCAATCAACCACGGGTAAATCGTTAATATAATTCCGAGACGAACTACAATATTGCTGCGTTAACCACCACTGTAAATGATCAGATTGGTTGTTTTACTGTAGAACAAAGAAATATATTCGATGTAGTCATCCAAAGCGTAAATAATAATGAAGGGAATTTATTTTTCTTGGACGCTCCAGGTGGAACGGGAAAGACTTTTTTGATAACAGCAATACTGGCTGAGATTAGGCGGCAAGGTAAGATTGCACTAGCAGTGGCTTCCTCGGGAATCGCAGCCACATTACTTCCTGGCGGAAAGACGGCCCACACGATGTTTAAAATCCCAATCGATTTAAGACAGTAATGAGTCACCAACATGCTCTATCACAAGGAACTGTGATAAGGCGAAAGTGTTACAAGATTGCTGTCTGATCGTTTGGGATGAGTGTACAATGGCAAATAAAAAAGCCGTCCAAGCTGTGGACAGAACCCTACGTGATATTCGGCGAGATGAAACGCCAATGGGCAACGTCACACTGCTTTTTTCTGGTGATTTTAGGCAAACACTTCCAGTTATAAGTCGAGGAACTAGAGCCGATGAAATTAGAGCTTCATTAAAGCGTTCCCACCTCTGACCTCTAATGAAAAAGCTGCAATTGACGATCAATATGCGAGCACAACTAGGTGGTAATTTACATGCCCAAGAATTCTCAGACATTCTTTTGAAACTTGGAGAAGGTACTCTTTCTGAAGAACATGGTAAGGTGACGCTTCCAGAAACAGTTTGCCGAATAGTTTCTTCAGAAGATGAACTTATAAATTCTGTATTCGGTGACCTATCACATATAACATATCAGGAAAATTCTTGGTTATGTGAACGTGCGATACTCACTCCCAGAAATGACCAAGCTGCTGCAATAAATCAAAAAATTTTATCTGAAGTGATTGGGGATGACGTCGTTTATACGTCTTATAATAGCGTTCTCAACCACGACGATGCTACACATTATCCTGTTGAGTTTCTGAGTTCGTTTTCTGCAAGTGGTCTTCCTGCGCACATAATTGTGCTTAAAATAGGTGTACCAATAATGCTGCTGCGTAACCTTACTCCTCCAAAATTATGCAATGGTACACGACTAAAAGTAACTGCTCTACAAAGAAATTTAATCCAAGCTCAGATTCTTACTGGATGTGGCTCAGGGGAAACTGTATTTATTCCACGAATCCCACTCATCCCTAATAACTTTCCATTTGAATTTAATCGCACACAGTTTCCAGTAGCCGTTTGCTTCGCCATGACTATAAACAAATCCCAAGGTCAGACTCTCAGGACTGCTGGTGTCGACTTAAGATCTGATTGTTTTTCCCATGGTCAACTGTATGTGGCTTGCTCACGAGTAAGCAGCCCAGACAACCTTTTTATTCTAGCACAAGGCGGTAAAACGGTTAATGTCGTTTATAAAGAAATTCTTTAAAGTATCTCCATTATTTAACTTTTTTTTTTATTTGCTAAATTCAAACAAGTAATTAAAAAAAAACTAAAAAAAAAAAAAGGCGTGTGGCACTCGGAGACTGCCGCGGTAAAGCTATTGCATAGCCATTTTTTTTATCAACTATAACTTGCAATTATAATTATTTATTTATTTTATTTATACAGTAATTTTTCCTTTGTTTTTTTTTCTTTGATATCAATTCAAGTTTTCTTTCTGTTTTGTAATTTATTTATTTTTTACCAGCAACGTCATCAAAAGAGTGCGAAAAATGGTGACGATTAAGCGACTAAACTACACACATCAAAAGTGTCTAGGGATCAACATATATTTTTGCAATAACTTATCTCCTGATTGATATTAATTAAAATTTTCTTTAAGGATTCATCAAATAAAGTGTTTTCGTTTGTCACAGTAACGATAAACCAAGTCACCTTTGCATTAATAAAGAAATTTGCCATTTTCCTAATAAAGGGATATTTGACATTTGAACCACTAGCACAAAAGTTCGAAAAAAAGACTGAAATAACAGTTTTCTCTAAAATTTTATTGGGTAACTTAAACAATTAATAATACGTGTTTCTACCGCGAACACTAACAACACAAGAACATCGGTTTGGCATACTCAAAATGAGTTCATCCAATCCATCCATCACGCTGTGGAATGGCCGCCCATGTTCGTTGCAACAACAAAAAAAGGTCTTCTTGCGACTGGATACCCTCCATATTCGGCAGAGCTCTTTTCTGTAGCATATCCCATGCATGCTCAATCGGGTTCAAGTCTGGCGACTGAGCAGGCCAGGGCAGGACATTGATGTTAGCTGCGGCGAGAGTCTGTCTTACAACTCTTGGTGCTTGATCACGTAGACTCGCGGGCGCGGTGGCGGGCTCGGTCACGAAATATCAAACAAATGACGAAATATCAAAGTGTTCACGTATGAAACGCACGTGCGGTGTAAGTAGCGGGCTAGCAGGCGACCGGCGCGCGCGGCGCGCTCGCTACAATTACAAACGCGAGAGATGTTTGTGTGTGTTCACGTTAAACTAGCCGCAAAGCGCGCGATTACCCCGCGACGTCAGGTAAGATCAACCAGTTTGAACTTGTCGCTTGAATCGCAATCGCGCAAACGCCTAGCGGCTAATGTGAACACGAACTCGCAACGTCTCCGCGCCCGAACCCGCCCCCGCGCCCGCGCGTTTCTACGTGAACAAGCACTTGCGGTGTGCGGTTGTGCATTATCATGCATTAACTGAAATAAGGGACCGATTTGCACTTGTAGAGGAACGATGACGTCTGATACAATCGTCTCAGCATAAATTTGAGCGTTGAGGTTGCCTCTGATCCAAATCAACTCAGTTCTTCCGCCGATCCAAATACCCGCCCATACCATGATGGTTCCACCACTATAAGGATGGACTTCCTGGCAGGATTTTAATCGCTGTTGGCGTCTAGGGGTTCTCCAGTGTCGTATACGTCTTGTATCCGGTCTCATACCAAAACGAGACTCATCAGAAAAGCACACGAAACGCCATTGTTCTTCTGCCCAATTTCTGTGTTCAAGAGCCCATTGATATCGAATCCTACGATTGTGCATTGCTATAGGTGGTACCCGTAGCGGTCTTCGGGAATGAAGGTTCACTTCATGCAAGCGGTTTCTGACTGTTTGGTCGCTAATTAAGTTCCCTGAAGAGTGATGAAGCCTCACGGCTAACATCATGGCGGTTATTGTTGGAGCTCTTCGAGTTAAGATTTGAATGTATCGGTCTTGTCTCCGTGTGGTGCAGCGATACCGTCCTCCATGGCGCTCAGCCACGGTACCAGTGCTTCGGTAACGTGTCCAAAGTCGACTAATAACACTCTGACTTGTATTCAGAGCTAAAGCCACAGTACGTTGCCGGGAACCAGCTTCTATCATTCCCACGGCTCTGAGCATTTCTTCCCTGCTTAAATGACGTCGCCGCTCCATAATAACGTTGGTTTTAATCAGTAGTAGGGAAACAGAAGCACTAATAATGTCTTCAATGCGTTGTATGTTTTTATAGGGAAAATATTGACAGCTGATTTTCATCTTTTACTCGAATTTGATTCACAGTTCCTGATTCAAATTATGAAATGCACCAAAAAGGATCCATATAAATTTATAAAATCATAAATTTATTACAAAGCCACATCTCAATCTCAAGAAATCCGCATAAAAATGCTTGATCCCTAGACACTTTTGATGTGTGTATATTCAATGTTTTCTGTTCGACTTTTATAAAGAGATAGAAAGAAGCTAAGCAATAGCTTAAAAATGACGTCATGTTCGTTATCACACCCATGTCAGAATGTCATGAAATATGATGTCGGCCATCTTGGATTTCAAAAATGAAATCATTTTCGTGATCAGAACCCTGAGTTTTGGCGGGAAAGTCAAGCTGAGTGTCACGCTCGTTTTTCATTAGACTTTTAAAATTATTTATAGTGTTGTTAACTAAATAAAAGTGCGTGATTTATGTAGTAAAAAGTGCATTTAGTAAATAGTTCATAAAGAACAGTGAAATATCGCTGCATAGTGGCCACATCATGACTTTGTCTCAAACCTCACCCGTAAGACGGGTCACGCGGCCGTCTTTTTCGACATGAATAATTCATAATTACGTGGCATTGGCTAAATGCAAAAACCGTGCGAAGCCAAAAAATAAAGAAATAAAGAAAAAACCCATGAAATCTTTTATATTATCACTCGAGTCAGTAAGCATGTAAAATGAGAAAACTAACATAGAACGATCCGTGTGAGAACTAAACGATCACTATTACTCAACAACACTGATACCTTTGAGAAAGCGGATTTCCTCTACAATAGGGCAATTCCTCCGTAAGGTCTGTCTATGCTATTACTTATAATCTCTGTCATTGTGTGCTGTTTCGGTGCAATCGCAAGACCGGCCGGGCACCGAGGGGCAGGCAAGACAGCTATAGTATCCTTATGACTCCACCAACTGGTATTTCGTTGACTGGGAAACGGCGCACAGGGAGCACCACGAAATATACTCAAAGACTCCGAGGTTCTTTTTCAATATACCCCACTGTTTTGTCGTGGTGGCCTAGTGGTTAAAACACCAGCCTCTCAAGTATGAGTGCGCGGGTTCGATTCCAGGTCAGGCAAGTACCAATGTAACTTTTCTAAAGTTATATGTACTTTCTAAGTATATCTTGGACACCAATGACTGAAGGCGAAGGAAAACATCTTGAGGAAACCTAGGCTTTATAAGTCTGAAATCGCCAACCCGCATTGAGCAAGCGTGGTGATTACGCTCAATCCTTCTCTGTATGAGAGGAGATCTGTGCCCAGCAGTGGGACGATAAAAAGGTTGTTGATGATGAACGGCGTCGGTGTCGAATCATTTGTTATCAATTTAATATTTTCGAGCTGATCTTTAGTAACATAATCACTTCTGATTGCGTTAACATCTGACCGTAGAATTAATAAATCCTTCATCAACTTCTTTACGTACGTTCTACGTAGTCAAAGCAAACTGGTGGCAATTTGTGAAGGTCATATGCCACAAAAACTGGGATTGTTCGGGATCCGTGATTTTAAACACCGTAATCGTATATTTTAGGTCTTTCTGCTTTTTGTTCTTACGCCTCGATACATGTTTTTGTCTTGTCTTCGTAGAAACAAACAATAACTTTTTTGCCTCATCAATGTCTTCCTCAGAAAAAGCCGACGAGCATATTTTTATTAAACTTTCGTTGTTTCGTTTCGGAGATAACAATATTACAACTCGTACACTTAAATGTACTCGTATTAACATTGTTCACCGACATCTTTCTGTAATATTTTATTTAATAAAAACTTCAACTTCAACTCTTGATCTGGTCCCTGTGGATAGATACCACAATTTTGCCAATAACACGTGTAACAAATTATAGAAATTTTTAAAAAAAATATATCACAATAATGGCGGATATCGCCAATAACAGTTGAAAAAACGGCCGCGTGAGCACTTTTTACTCTATAAAATCACGCGCTTTTATTTAGTTAACAACACTATAAATAATTTAAAAGTCCAATGAAAAATTAGCGTGACATTCATCTTAGCTTTTCCGTTAAAAAAAAAGCTATTTTATAAAAACACTACTAAATTAATTTGAATAAAAGTACTTAATAATTAATTATATGAAAAGTTTTTAAGGTAGCCATGACAACGTCGATGACGTCTATGACAT
The DNA here is from genome assembly GCA_037179545.1 of Sesamia inferens. Lineage (NCBI taxonomy): Eukaryota > Metazoa > Arthropoda > Insecta > Lepidoptera > Noctuidae > Sesamia > Sesamia inferens. Next base: position 11,802,837 of record CM073922.1, read on the forward strand.
ATCTCTATAGAAGACCTATTTCAGAGAGAAAATTAATCGCAAGTTTAGCACATCGCGACTATCAGTAACATGGCAAGTGTGTAGAACTGAGTTCGCGCCCTGCAATATGCATGCTCTTTTTGAAAATTTATAAATTGTTTTCAAAAGATGTAGTCGCACGCACACAAACATACCGTGCCGAAGACTGCCGAACTGAAACGACGTTAGACGATGTACGGCCTTCAAGCCACACCTCCGTGCCCGTCGGAGTGGGGAGCGTGAGGTTTTTTCGTTACGGAATTTCTGGATTCGGTCCCCGCGCTCAAGGCCCGCGATAGAAGCTATGCAATAGCTTAAAAACATTTTTACTTTATGCATATATCATAAACAAGTGGAAAACTAATAACGGTTTTTAGATGTAAGTTTTATCTCTATGAAGAGCTCTTCCAGCCATGAAAAAGGTGAAAAAAGTTGCAAAAGTATACTTACTCAATATAAAACTCAATATACTTCAAGCCCTGCCAATTTAGGTAGTTTCCCAAAAGTTCTAAATTCAGAATATCATAAAGCAATTTTTAACCAACAAAAGAGAAGAGAAAGCTTAGGACAATCAAAATTCCACGCGGACGAAGTCGCGGGCAACAGCTATAAATACTTTTTACTGATTAAAACGCAATACTTTTGTTGTATGACTACCGGTCGCCCGCGGCTTCGCCTGCGTGGTATTGCGTTTGTCACAAAAAGTGACTAGCATGACTTAAATTTTCCCCGTTTTTTCCAGGTTTTTTCCACATTTTTCGCCGTATTTCTGCTCCTATGGGTTACAGACTAATGTTATACAGCTTAAAGCTTTCCTCTATAAACTAATAAAAAAATATTCAGTTTGCTCCCTTTACCTACCATGCCAAGGATTATATCTACTATATAAAAATAAGTCCGGTTTTCCTCCCTGACGCTATAACTCCAGAACGCACGAACCGGTTTCCACGGTTTTGCATTCGTTGGAAAGGTCTCGGGCTCCGTGAGGTTTATAGCAAAGAAAATTTAGGAAAAATTCAACAGAAAAGTGGGGAAATCGTTTTTCACACACTTCATTCAAGCTCCGGCGACGGGGACGGGGACGGGGACGGGGACGGGGACGGGGACGGCGATGGCGACAGCGACTAGCCTGAAAAAATCAGTAGTTCCCGAGGGATAACGCGCGATAAACACTTTCTGTGAAAAAACGAAAACCACGCGGGCGAAGCCGCGGGCGGCCGCTAGTAATAAATAAACTAAGAAAAGAAATACTGACAAATATAGGTAATGATAGACTTTTGCTTGTGTAAATACATAAATTCATTGAACTACCTAAACCTGTTTAAAACAGGATATGTACTTAAACATATAAAATGACGATGAACTCGTGTTGGAATGATACATATGTATATAAGGCCCCAGGGCGTCTCCTGCGGCGAGTAGGGCCGTGAGGGCGCTGCATACATTCCCTCTCCACCTCTCTCTCATTCACTCTTGTCCGATGAAGGCCAGACCGCGCCGCAGCTGAGCCAGTAAATATAAATTCCCAACTATGACCTCCGAGTTTGTTTCGGACGTTTCTTCTCAGAGCTAGTACTAGGAAACGGCGAGGTCATCAAACCGAATTAAAATAAAACTTCGACCAAACCGTCCCTTGCTGTTCTTTCCAACGACGCCCTAAGCCGAGATTCGTACCCCACAGGGGGGGTGCCTTTAGCGTGTAGTCGCTTAGTTTTTAGTTGCCCTGGCTGGAGGCTTTAAATTCATTTAAAGCAGCCACAGGATAGTCAGTTTAAGTAGTCACGGCCTCTCAAGGTTAACTACGAAATGCCATAATAAAAAAAATTAAAAAAATCTTATTCACTCCGCCGCCTCCTTTGCGATTATTACTTTTTTTTTTTTGTTTATTATTATTATAAACTAGTGCTTGACCGCAATCCCACCTGACGGTAAGCAGTGATGCAATCGCTGATGGTAAGGCACGCTAGTTTATTCACAGCCTCCATCATCATCTCAGCGTTAATCCCGGTTGCATCCGCGGCTTTCGCGTTGGAGCCCGGGGTCCGCTTTCCTGCACATTCTCCTCCATTTCGCGCGATCTTTAGCATCCTGTGGTAAGAGATTGTTGACACGCACGTATGTCAAGCCAGCATTTCTTTGGTCTACCCCGCTTGTTCGGGCCTGGCGGAGGCGCCGTGGCAAGACATTTGTTACCCACGTTTGCGTAAGACATGGCCGTACCATCGTAGGCGACCCTCCTGCAGTTTGTCTGCAATTTCACGGACACGAAGACTGCCACGGATGCGGGAGTTCCTGATGCGGTCTCTCCGCCTGATGGTAAGCAGTGATGCAATCGTTGATGGCAAGGCGCGCTAGTTTATTCACAGCCTATTCACTCAAAAGAAAAACTGAGTGAATAGATAGGAAGACAGCGGCTGAGTGAGGTGATGCAATGTTAAACCCAACAACACGACCACCGATGCTGCGCCAGAAGGAGATTAATCTGAAGACCCTCCACAACCAAACTCCCGACACAAAAACATTTGGCGTATCGTACCCGGCACACATCGCAACACAACTGCTCAGACCCGCCCTCCGTACGTGAACCAATGATATCAAAATTCGACGATAAAATACTGTTTCGGGATGGCAAGCATTGTTTTGCTTACACGTTCCCATCCATTACGTTCATTTTCGTTAGAAGAAACCCTGCAAAAATACTACAAGGTTGAATATTAGTTGAATATATTAGCCGTTAAAGAAATGATAGCCTGATAGTTAGTAAACTAGGTCAGTTGCTGTGCAGAGTTTACTTATCGGCGTCGATATCCGGCCCGGCTTGTCCGGCGAAGAAACTGAGACCGTAAAAATGGTTAGATAAGACCTATAAGGATTTCGCTTACATACTGCTCTCAAAATGGTGAAGGAAAATTGTCAAAATCTTGAGGTAACAGTCCTAGAACCAAATTCGAAATTATGACACAGAGAAAAATATATTGAGTGTTTATGACACTCATAGGTAAGTCTCTTGTGGACTAATTGTTTTTTTTTAATAATTATAAACTAGCGCTTGACCGCAATCCCGCCTGATGGTAAGCAGTGATGCGATCGTTGATGGTAAAGCGCGCTAGTTTATTAAGAGCCTATTCACTTAGAAAAACTGAGCGAATAGGAAGGATAACGGCAGTTGAGCGAGGTGATGCAATGTTAAACCCAACAACACGACCAACGATGCTGCGCCAAAGGGAGATTGATCTGAAGACCCTCCACGACCAAACTCCCAACACAACAACATTTAGCGCATCGTACCCGGCACACATCGCAACACAACTTCTCAGACCCGTCCTCCGTACGGCTTCACCAGACATCATGCCGGAACACGACAAATCGCTTGGCGGCAAGACTTTGTCTGGTGGATGGTAACTTCAGCCGGCAGCCGATGTTATGGCCTACCACCGAGAAAATAAAAATGGTGAAGGAAAACTCTCAAAATCTTGAGGTAACAGTCCTAGAACCAAATTCGAAATTATGACACAGAGAAAAAAAAATCTTGAGGTAACAGTCCTAGAACCAAATTCGAAATTATGACACAGAGAAAAATATATTGAGTGTTTATGACACTCATAGGTACGTCTCGCATGGACTAATTGTTACCTATTTGTTCTATTTTATAATATTTTACGTTTATGTGTATTATTTATGTATTTATTAAGCATGGAGGACTTACAGCTAAACAAATCAGTTAAGAAACAGTAAGTTGGACTGACAGCCAATAACAAATCCTCACTTATACATTCCAGATTATTAAAATAAAAAACCTTCACCTTCAGTCATTGATGTCCAAGATATACTTAGAAAGTACATATAACTTTAGAAAAGTTACATTGGTACTTGCCTGACCTGGAATCGAACCCGCGCACTCATACTTGAGAGGCTGGTGTTTTAACCACTAGGCCACCACGACTTTTTTGATGACTGAAGGTGAAGGAAAACATCTTGATGAAACCTGGACTTTATAAGTCTGAAATTGCCAACAAGCATTGAGCAAGCGTGGTGTTTACGCTCAATCCTTCTCTGTATGAGAGGAGACCTGTGCCCAGCAGTGGGACGATAATAAGGTTGTTGATGATGATGAAAATATAAAACATACTGTGGACACCAGGTAAGTGGGTACGCGTATAACAAAAAACTAATTTCAACCAACACACAACAGAAATTACTAGTATTTTGCTCACGCGGCAAGTTAATCACAGAGCTAATTATGTAATTGATTAAATGAAAAAGTTTCGGCTTAAGCACCTCCTAACCAAGGACACACTACTCAAAAATGGATCTATATGATGCTGCTTACACAACTTATTTAAATTTCTGGTTACACGCACTATATACGAATTCTGACGATAATTTGTTGAGTTTATATTACTCTTTTCCTTTGACATCACGCCAGATCCTATCAGAAAACCAGCGCTGCGACATTTACTCCTAATTTTTTTTTTTTTTTTTTTTTGACAAATCACAGATTGAGCTAGCCCCAAAGTAAGTTCGAGACTTGTGTTATGGGATACTAACTCAACGATACTCTATTTTATAATAGATAGATATATAGATAAACATCCAAGACCCAGGCCAATCAGGAAAAGATCGTTTCCCATCATGACCTGGCCGGGGATCGAACCCGGGGGCTCCACGTCGCAGTCAGGCGTGTTGACCGCTGCGCCACGGAGACCGACAAAATGTCAAAGCACTATGCTGACTGCTGAGATAGGAGATTGCTAATTGAGTCTACTTAGTTTAGTTCTAAGATTTTCCTGTACGAATCACAATACATATTTTCTTTCTTTTTTTTTTCTAACCCTCACTAGATCACTCCCTCTCACTGATTGTAGATCTGGATTCCAGCAGTGGGAGCATTATGCTTTTTATTTAACAAGTAGCTGAAATGCCACATAAAGGAAGTTCTTATGGATGAACGTGCTGTTTGGCGCATCCTCGGTCTCATGTCCAACCTTATTGGCTAGCTAATCATTGCATGTATGCTATTTAAAAATAAACCAACCTTGTACTTTTATTTAATACGATAAAATTCGACAAAGTATAACTGGACTGACTCCCAAGTTTCTTATTTATTCATTTATTTCAGGCGTCAATCATATTTATATACAACAACATATACTATACTTTTAGGTTCAGAAGTGGATTTTAATAAAAAGAAATACAAAATGATCAAACTCTGTGTATATTTACAATTTTAAACGACTTGAAACATTAATAAAACAAACACTGCAAACTTCAAATTATTAATTTAACAAACAAAGGGCAAAACAAAATGGCTTACGTGACCTTAATTAACACAAAACGTCCGTACACTCCAGGACCCAGCGGGCCAGTGTCCCGGTTCTTATAGGGACTGTTCTTATATAGTAATGTTGCGGGGTGGCTGATGACGTTGTCAGGAACTCCTTACAATACTATATGCAGTGAAAGTATAGAGTTAACTGATCTGAGATAAAAGCTTAGTACCTAGGTATCTTCTATTTCACTCTATAGAGGTCCACTGCTGGACAAAGGCCTCCCCCAAGGCTTTCCACGATGACCGGTCTTGTGCTGCCCGCATCCATCGGTTTCCCGCGACCTTCACCAGGTCATCATCTACCCACCTTGTTGGAAGCCCCCCTACGCTGCGTCTTCTGGTACGTGGTCAGCACTCCAGAACCTTACTGCCCCATCGGCCATCGGTTCTACGAGCAATGTGCCCCGCCCACTACCACTTAATTTTAGCGACTCGAAGAGCTATGTCGGTGTGTTGTTTCTTCTGTGGATCTCCTCATTTCTGATTGGATTGCGCATAAAACCCCAAATATATCTCTTTCCATCGCCCTTTGTGTGACTCTGAGCCTTCGTATGAGGCCCATTGGGAGCGACCACGTTTCAGTTCCGTAAGTCATCACTGGCAAGCTTAGTATAATCAACCTGTAATATGGCCACTCACAACTCATATGCCCAGTGGCTGAGTAACAAGTCTCTTCTCTTGGCAAGAAGTGGAGTATAATCTACTATGCGGGCGGGCGGGCCCAGTGCGGGTAGGTAGATCACGTCAAATTTTTAGTTCCAGGAGAACACGCCAGCTTCCTCACGATGTTTTCTTTTGCCGTTTTGAGTGCAGAGCAGGAGTAATGAAATTATTTACACAAAGTACAGCACGTCATAATCTAAAACTCATAAGATGCGGCCGTTACGACTCTCGGATATAACAGATCTATACTAATATATAGAAGTCGGAAGTCGTGGTGGCCTAGTGGTTAAAACACCAGCCTCTCAAGTATGAGTGCGCGGGTTCGATTCCAGGCCAGGCAAGTACCAATGTAACTTTTCTAAAGTTATATGTACTTTCTAAGTATATCTTGGACACCAATGACTGAAGGTGAAGAAAAACATCTTGAGGAAACCTGGACTTTATAAGTCTGAAATCGCCAACCCGCATTGAGCAAGCGTGGTGATTACGCTGAATCCTTCTCTATATGAGAGGAGACCTGTGCCCAGCAGTGGGACGATAAAAGGTTGATAATGATGATGATGACTAATATATAAGCTGAGCTGAAGAGTTTGTTTTCTTAGTTTGTTTGAACGCGCTAATCTCAGGAACTACTGGTCCAATATGAAAAATTCTTTTTTCGTTGGATAGCCCATTAGTCCAGGAAGGCTTTAGGCTATATAACATCACGCTGCCACCAATAGGAGCGGAGCATAACTAACTCCACGCGAACGAAGTCGCTGGCGGTCGCTAGTCTGAGATAAATGTTTACAATGATACTCGTAAAATACCACGGTAGATAAACAAAAAAGCTTCTTAAAATATTAATCATTTTCTTTCTCAGGTGCAGAGGTTTTTGGACCAAGTTAATGGCGACAAAGTAGCGCTAAGTGGTCTTCAGTTCTTCTCTGTGACCAGAGGATTACTTTTAACTGTGAGTGTAACCTTATTTGTCCGTTAAAAGGGCAGAATTTTGAAGCGAATGCTACGGCTAGTTACAATTATTCTTTTATGTTTTTTTTAATTTTTAATGAATTGTAACTAACCGTAGCGTTCGTTTCAAAATACTGCCCTTTTAATGGATAAACCGTTCTTAATACAAAAATTACAAAATGTTTGTCAAAGAAAATTTGAGTCTTTTTTTTTTTTTTTTTGTTTGATTTTTATACAAAGTTTTGATGGGAATACGACAATAAATTAAACAGCGTGTACCTCAAGACATTCTCAGTCTATCCATAAAAAATCATATAAATCTATCCATTAGTTTAGTCACAGGAAATTATTTTTCTTTTTTCACATTTTCTACATGATGTACATGTTGATATGGAAGCGCTTACAGGCTGATGACCATCGCATGCTGCGGTACTATTTATTTTAATAATAATAGTCCTCTGTCCTTTTCTTAAAGAAATATATAGAAAAATATGCACGGAATTTAAATTTAATTTAGTTTGTAAACTGTGAATAGGCTTAATAAAGTAGACGATGACGAATTTCGATTCCGTTTCGTTATGAAGCGACGTTACATTGCCTAGGGCCCCAGGACCGCGCTGTTTCCGAGCGGAGGTCATTGAACCAATGTTTTAAAGGATGTTCTATTCCGTTTACAATTTTATGTGACTTAGTTTGTTTGAAATTTTCATTTTTCTGTTTTTGTTGCTAGGTTTTTTTTCTATGGTTTAGGATTAATCCTATGAACCAGCATTGTCCGTGTTTTCTTTATTGTCGTATTATCGGTACCACTCTCTATAAACTTTTATTGTAGTATTTGTTAATTTTTAACTTGTAAGTGGTACGTTTGCTGATTATTTTTTTTTTTTTAATTTTAATGAAATTAAATCGTTTATTAAGTAAGTAGGATCACCGATCACTTTTACACGTCATATGTTTTTTTTTTTTTTTTAAGCTAGATGAAGCGTTTCCTAACTGACTACTATTTAAAAGAAATAGCCGAAACAAACTCAGGGATCATCGTTATTTTTTCAAGTCTAGACATTACAAATGAAAATGTTTACAATAATTTACGTTATAATTACGCATGTTGCTTAATAACAATGCTTAACAGAGCGAGCAGCTCAGTCCCAAGCTTTTTTGTCTTCTAAATAATCTGTGATTTTATAATACCCCTTTTTGCAAAGTTTGGCCTTTATATAATGCAAGAACTAATACTTTTTTGTCGATCAACAGGTAGCCGGTACCATAGTAACGTATGAGCTGGTGATGTTCCAGTTCAACTCGTCATCGACACCGACGGTGAACATGACTTCACCAACTTTGCTGCCTGCTGTAGCACCTACCTTGCCAACTACTATATTGACTTCTTAAAAGTCTGCCTTTTATTTATTTTCCCAATCGCATCCGAAGCTTTTCAGCTTTGGAGTCCGTGGTCCCCTTTACCTGTCTAACTGCTGATTTTGTCTAAAGTTCGATATTTTCCGTGTAGCGACTGCTGAAAATTACTTGCGCCTGTTCTACTAAAACCAGCGTCCTAAATGCGTAATTCATTATGTTTATTAGCCATTGGAATGGTTTTGAAGCTTATTGCTAATCCATATCTTTGAAAAATGTGTCTACTCAACAACGTAAATAACGCATTGAATGTTGCTGAATGTTCAAAATTAAACCCATTGCTAATGAAAGCCGGCGCCAGGCATATCTCAAATATTTGATCACTTATTTGAACACTTGTTTGGGCACAAGTGTAGCACGGGTATTTGAGTATTTGTTCAAAGCTTTGTCAAAACATTTGTACTTTGCCATTCGATGTCAGTTTCGACCGCACATCAAAGCGTTCAAAGGTGTCTGTGTTCAAATGTTTGCGTAGCCTGCTACACACGCGCAAATATTTCTAAAAAGATTTGTACAAATAATTGTCTGTGTCTGGCGCCGGCTTTACAATAACCCTGCCAGTGTAGCTGAATAGCTGTTCCCCGCAATGCGGTTACGGTTATCAACTTGTATCGTATTACCCAGTAACCGAATTGCCTCTATATGTAATGAACGCTCACCCATCCAGGGATTGACCTCGATAAGCGTAGCTTAACCTCCATTAGACCCATGCGACTGGTTTTATTTAGCCACGACCATATCATCAGACTACTTATACGCCATAAAATATAGCACATTTAAGCACAATTTTATGTAAACAGATTTCGTCCACTCTTTAATAAAATACGCTACATCTTTTGTATAAAAGAAAAGCGAGGGTAATCATTTTCATAAAAAACAAAATTTAGAACAAAAAGATAAAACAGATAGTCTCCTACTAATTCTAAAGAAACCTCCACAGTCTGACCTGCGAAGGAATGGTAACAAAAAATATGAAATATAAATTTCATTTACCATAGAATACGAAACAATATGCTGGCACCAACAGGTGGCCCTCACCAGCAAGATTTATTTTGTCATCATTACAAAAGTACCAGTAAGGTAATTGCGTAACAGACGATCAGTATCAATGGATTTAACTTTGACAGTTTATCAACATAATGAATGTTGATAAACTGTCAAAATTAAATCCATTGTATCTAGAGCTATGTCAAGACAAAGATTTCGGGACGTAAAGAGAAATCTGTATTTCGTGAATAACGACAAAGCTACCACCGACAAATGTTCAAAGTGCGGCTATTAGTAAATATTCTCATAAAAAAAAAACTTGCAGTGGATTGTGATGCATGAACACATTTCAATAGACGAATCGATGGTAAAATATCGATGGTCATCATCCTGCGAAACAATTCATCCAAGAAAAACCTGTGCGATTTGGCTACAAAAATTGGATAGCAGCGAGTTTTTCGGGATACTGCTATGTGTTTGATTTTTACTGTGGAAAATCCACCGCTGCTTCTTCAGATAGGTACCCTAGGTTCAAGAATTGTCGAGTTATACCAAAAGTGTTCCAAACTTATAATAAAAACATGGGAGGTGTCGATGAATTGGAGCAGTCAATATCTCTACCATACGACTTCCTACTAACTAGGAGACACCATATCGGCAAAGTAGCCAACTGCAAAGTCATACCCGGTGAGAGTCTTACTGCACAACACCGTCTCCTTGTCATGGATCTCTGCGTTAAGGCCCAACGTAGACGTGTAGAGCACTGCCGGCGCCAGATCCGGTGGTGGCTGCTTGATGTAAATAAGTACCAGGAGTTCGCTTCGGTTATTGGCGACAAGTGCGCTGGTACCGAGGGAGAATCTGTCCAAGATCACTGGGACAGAATCCAGGCAGCTATTACTAGGGCGGCGCGGGAGGTGCTCGGGGTGTCTAAGGGCGGTCGCAAAAGTGACAAGGAGACCTGGTGGTGGAACGACACAGTCCAGAGGGAGACAAGGGTGAAGAAAGCCCTCTTCAAAACGTGGCAGGCGACCGGATCTCCTGAAGATCGCGACGCATACAAGGTTGCCAAACGTGCCACTAAAAGAGCCGTAGCCAAAGCCAGACGAGACCACTTAGAACCGCTCTACCAAAAGCTGGAATCGTCTGAGGGGCAGAAGCTCATTTACAAGTTGGCACGTTCTAGGGTGAAAGCGGCACATGATATATCCAAGTGCCGCTGTGTAAAAGACCCTACTGGCAGCCTGCTTTGCGAGGATCGCGCGGTGAAGGAGAGATGGCGTACGTACTTCCACGAGCTGCTGAATAAGCAGCACCAAGAGGTGCAGACACCGGAACTCCCTCCGAACCTTGGATTGGTGCCCCCGATAACGCCTCAGGAAGTCCACACGGCTCTTCGTCGCATGACGAATCGGAAAGCTGTCGGTGCTGACGGAGTCCCCATTGAGGCCTGGAAGGCGATGGGTCCTCGCGGTGTGGGCATGTTAACAAATTTTCTGAACCGCGTGCTCCTGTCCGGCAAAATCCCGAGCCAATGGAGGCTGAGTATTATCACTCCAGTCTTCAAAGGCAAGGGCTCTGTACAGGAGTGTGGTAACTACCGCGGTATAAAGGTCATGTCCCACACCATGAAGATCTTTGAGAGGATTTTAGACTCCCGGATCCGGCAGGAGTGTTCTGTCTCGACGTGTCAATATGGGTTTCGTCCAGGGTACGGAACCACGGACCCTATCTTCGCCCTAAGGATCACCATGGAGAGATACAGATCGAAGAACACGCCTCTGCACATGCTCTTTTTAGACATGCAGAAGGCCTTCGACTGTGTCCCTCGGGGGGTGATCTGGTGGGCACTGAGGTCCAAAGGAGTACCAGAAGCCTATGTTGACATAATTCGAGACATGTACCTCAATTCCGATTCCGTTGTTAGGACCGCTGTTGGCGACACTAAACCCTTCCCCATCACCGTCGGTGTACACCAGGGATCCGTCCTTAGTCCGTTCCTGTTCAGCGTGATATTAGATGTCTTGTCAGACAGCATCAAGAATTCACATGAGCAACCTCCCTGGTTGCTCATGTATGCTGATGATATCGCGCTGGCAGACGCGGACAGGGAACGGTTGGTGCGGCGGGTAAATGCGTGGAAGAACTCGCTTGAGAGCGGAGGTCTTAAACTCAATGTGGCGAAGACGGTGTACATGGCCAGCAACACCACAGACCCTATGCCTGTGTGCATAGGCGGAGACAGGGTCGAGTGCACAGATCAATTTAAATACTTGGGGTCTGTGTTCCACGCGTCCGGCGACATTGATTGCGACGTCAAGGCACGCATTTCCATATAATACGCTGAGAATAATACGCTGGATAATACGCTGAGATGATGATGATGATGAATATCTCTACCATACAAAATCGGTATTCATAGGAAAAAATGGTGGTGGGGTTTCTTTACGTACATGATTGATATGGCAATTGCTAATGCCTGGCGTTTGCCTGTAATGAGCCATGAAGACAAAATGGATCAGCTCTTATTTCGACGCAGCATTGCAATTTGTTTTTTGCATTAAAAGTCTTCTTATAAGGCCAGCCCTTCTTCCTCGTCCGTGCCAAGTTTACCTACAGATGGAGTAGGTCATTTCTCTCAAAAGTTAGGAAAACCACTCCGATGCTTTTTATCACCATTACCAACCTTTTTAATCGTCCGACTGCTGGGCAGGTCTCCTCTCATACAGAGAAGGATTGAGCGTAATCACCACGCTTGCTCAATGCGGGTTAGCGATTTCAGACTTAAAGTCCAGGTTTCCTCAAGATTTTTTCTTTCACCTTCAGTCATTGGTATCCAAGATACACTTAGAAAGTATATATAACTTTAGAAAAGTTACATTGGTACTTGCCTGACCTAGAAACGAGCCCGCGCACTCATACTTGACTAGGCTGGTGTTTTAACCACTAGGCCTGGTGGCCTGGTGGCATGCACGAATTCGCAATGCAAAAATTGCTTAAAAACATTGTATGTTGAAAGAAAATCTTTCGAAAAATATCATACGTAATACGCCGCTGTACCCATTTGTGTATGTACACTCCCCTCAAGGGAAGCCTTATCACGTTTTTTTCTTTTTTTTTGTACTTTTTTGTTCTTTTGGTTTATAACCAATATCAAAATAAACATTTCATTAATATATTATAGCTATTTTCAATTTGGCGGTTCATTGGTTAATTGGAATCATTTTGAAGCTTATTGCTAATCCATTGCTCCATATCTTTGAAAATGCGTCCGCTCAACAACGCAAATAACGTAATGAATGTTGTTGAACTGTCAAAATGAAACCCATTGCTACTGATAGTGTATTTCGCAATTAATTATAAAATTTAGCAGTTCCCTAAGCCTTTTTTTTTGTTGGGATGTGAAATCATCAAATGACTTCTCCCGCTCTGGGCGAAGCGGAAGGGCGTGTCAGACTTTTACTGACTAAAACCCACCCGTGTTTCTTCACATACCTGTGCGACAGCCAGCTCCACGGTTTCTTGTTTAACCAACCCGCAACCCTGACCCAGGAGGCATCGGTCTTCGTGGACCCCGTCACGATGTACTGACAGTGCAGTATTTTCTTAGTTATTGTACCTCTGATTTGGCAGCGCAGTTTGATCTCTTCCTCCTCTCACCGAGGCGAGACCTGTTGCCCAGGAGTGAGAACATTATTGACTGATTATTGACTGATTATGTTTATGTTGGCAATGTCTCTCGACTAATACCAGTGTTCCTCAGGGTCTGTTTTCTCTGCAACTTTGTTCCTGCTGCAAATTAACGATCTGCTGATGTTTCTATCAGATCTATGGGTATGTAGATGACGGCACAGCTTTGGAGAGATACCTGCCAGGTGCTCAGTTTCCAAAGCCTGGGGCACAGGCGAAGAGTATCCAGCCTGTCGGTGTTCTATAGTATGCATTTTGGAGAGTGTGCGAGGGAATTGCATGATTTAATTCCCTCATTTCCGTTCCATCATCGGAAAACCCTTCGTACGGAGAGTATCCACCCTTACCTACGTTATTAACAACTTAATGTTATCAACAACGTAATCAAAATCAAAGCATTTATTTCAAATAAACCAGTTACAGGCACTTTTGAATTGTCAGAAGGTCGGTCAGTCAGTAAGGTGAAGATAGTCGCCCATTCCAAAGAGTAGGTACCTAGGTACCTATGGAGAAGAACGGGCAAGAAACTCCATGGACACTCTTTTAAATTATCAAGCTATTGATACAAATATTTGATTACATCATTCATTTTAAAATCAACCGTGTGAAAACGATGCATAAACATATTGTACGCTAAGAGCGTCCATTATGGAAAACACACAAAAAAAAACAACAACAAAAAAAGACTAACCCAACAAATAGATGCTTTACAGCAAGTACATTGTGCTCACACGTGTGCCATGCAATTATACAATACTAAGACATTCAATCTACACAATGCAAAGATAGTTTTGTCCAAGGTTTAGCAGCTCCAACAGTGTTCCCGAATACTAAGTTTAGCTCCTGCTGCACCAGTGCCGAACATCCCTGTCAGCGATGCAATTTCGTCACGTACAATATGCTTGGCTACATAGTGTGTACTGGCTTTGAGTAAAAACAAACAAGATAAGGACGAAACGTTTCGTCTCTTCTTTTATAACGCATACATAGAGGGACTAGAACAATTTACCATCAGCGGTGTTTTCATAAGTATATTCAAGTCTAGAGTGAATAGGCTCTTAATAAACTAGCGCGCTTTACCATCAACGATTGCATGCTTACGATCAGGCGGGATTGTGGTCCACCAGTTTAAAGTTTAAAAAAAAAGACCAGAGATGACCAGTCTCCACTGACGGCCCCCGTTTTTTTTTTTTGACGCTGTGGAAATGTCTTTAAGCACCATATACCGAAGGGCGTGTGTGGGACTCGCCCAGCCGTAGCCGGGAATACCCAAATACATATACTTGGGACATAGTAGAGCCTGCGCTACCAATCCCCCGCCGGCGATTCCCGCCTAAAAGGCGAGCCCACATTGGTCCCCCATATGGAGGGGCCGGGCTGGGTACGTCTTCTTGTGCGAGAAGACGTAGCCAAGGATTTTTTAGCGAGGTGTCCTTCCTCTTAGCCCCACTCGTTTGCACGGATGCAAACGGGGCCCCCAGCTCCTCTCAATGAGGAGACCGGGTTGCCGACGGTGATCCGGAGTTCGGGTCAGTCGTGGCCGACCCACCGCAGGTGTGACCGCCGAAGCGGTCCCCACTTCTGGTTTTGGTCCGCGCCGGTAAACCCACCTGGTAACGCCACCTGGGGACGTCCGATGGCAGGCCAGAAACTGCACACGGAGCGCAATCAGCCCCACCTAGCTCAACCATTTTGAAGGGAACCAAATGACCCAACGACACGCGCCACCATCAGCAAGACAAACTCTCAACTATTATAATAAATAATATTTGCCTTCGTTATAATATTGTTGTCTTTCGTTTGCTTATAATGACAAGTCTGCCAAAATCAGTGATCTTTAATCTCATTAGAATAAGGTCGTTTTTGGACTGCTCCTGTCAGCGCTAAAATAACTGTGTAAACAACAACACGAGTTCATTTTTATGAATTGCTGGAAACGTATCTTCTTACATAATCATTTAAGTTCCCATCAACCAATGATATATCTTAAAACAACGGTTTCAGAATAATAAAGTGGTGTACGTAATGGCTCGTTTTACTCACGACTGCCATTATGTCACCTAACATATATGAACAATAAAATTTACATTTAGCTCTACGACACCGGTACTTACGTAAAATGTGTTCCGGACAAATGTTTTGCATTGTTCAGACGTTCCAGGGGTTCAGTTTTGTTTAAAATATTAGGTTTGTTTTGGACGTGGTTTTGTTATTACGTGTTGTGTAATGCAGAGTTAGTTGCACACAAGTGCAGTGTGATTCTGTAACCTCCTCATCGTGGAAACTAAGATAAGTGAGTGTTGAGTGACTTGCCACTCTATTCTGTAAATACCTCACTGTGTAAACTTGGGTGAGGTTTCCTCTCCACGCGCCATGCTGTCATCTGTAAAATGGCCGTAATCGATTCAATGGTCGGAAGCAAAGAGTCCTGGGAGGCGATAGTTTCCTTCTGCGAAACAGTCGTTGATAAAATTGAAAATCGAATAAACAAATCTGACAGATTCTAGTAGCTTGATTGATGTATTGCCAACCAGCAAAACAGATCAGAAGGACAATTCTTCTAACTTTAAGAAAGTTCACAGTCTAATCTCAATCTGTCAAAATACCGCTAACTTTCTTACTTTTAACACGTTTATGATATTTTATTGTCGCTAATATGGAACTGCTACTAAATTTTGTACATTTTAAATTACGCACCGGAAGACACAGCGTGGGTAGGCCCCCTACAAGGTGGGCCGACGACCTAGTGAAGGTCGCGGGAAACCGTTGAATGCGTTAGGCGCAGGACCGGTCGTCGTGAAGATTCTTGGGGGAGACTTACATCCAGCAGTGGACGTCTTTTGGCTGAATTGATGGTGATGATGATGAAATTACGAGAATGATCCATAAGGTCAACCGAAAGTTAGTAAATCGTTGCCAATGATTAGACATAACTAAATCTAAATAAAAGTAAACACTAAATTTAGACTATGACCTAATTGGAACCACAAAACCTTGCTTTAAACCCCGGTCTACAAAGTAGTGCTTTCAACAATATTTGTTCAGTTAAAGTTATGCACTGTCCGCAATAATTGTAAATGGAAGTGTAAACTAGGTATTTTTTTCAAGCTATTCTAAGGATCGGATTTTTAATCCATAGTTGAATTCAACAAATTCATTAAAAAAACTTTTTTACAAAAAAAAAACAAGCGACTACCAAAAAAAATTTTTTCTTCATTTTTTAGTTGCAAAAAGTACTGTTCGGCTGCATCCGGTCAGACTGGACGCTGCTGCCAACATAGTTGGAAATAGGTTGGCAAGCAAACGACGCATTTCGTTTGCTTGAACTTTAACCCGTTGTTTTGGTTTAAATACCAAACTTCTGAACCAATTTTTATAAAATTTCTCTGGGACCGGACTGAAAGGATGAGCATTGCTAGAAATGACACGATAACGCGACTAAAATTCAGTCTCTTGATTTTTTTGATTGTCGCATCAGCATGGCGAGTAGCAGTGGCTAGTGGTTATCCTACGTTAAACTTCAATGCTGTAACTTGTTAAGGACTTCCCTCGACTGTCTTTGGTCTCTATTATCAGATCTACTGCAGACTTTCATTATAACCCACATGGATGCAAACTTCTCATCAATATAAATGAATTGAGTCCAAAGACAAGGTAATTACTGTAAATTGTTGAGGAGTTTCTTGAACTGACCTTTGTCTTCATCATCAACCCCTTAATGAGAGTCACAACCCATCTAGGTGTAAGGTTCTTATCAATACAAATTATTCAAGCACAAACGCAAGGTAACTGCTGTGAATCGTTGAGGAGTTCCCTCGCCTGTCACCCGGCTCCATCATCAGATCTACTCCAGACCTTATTAAATTTTAATGCTTTAAAATACCTAATGAAAAAACTTACAATTGCACTAGCCGTCCCTACAAATTTCGTAAGTTTCTGTCCTAGCCTGGACTGTGGTGTGTTAGGTAGTGAAGATGAGGAGACAAATTTTATTAAGCTAATACTTCGATTTTCTTGACTTTAATGAAATATTATTATATATAAAATACAGTAGTGTGTTAACAAGAGGTAGTCTTAGAAAGTTTTATCTTCGAATGACGCGCGATCGTAGTGGGAACACCGCCTCTCCCCTCGCACCGCGAGAGGTTGCCAGTGATCGGCCTTAACAGTTTCCTTTGATTTCTCTGGCCTTCCACCATCTAATCCCGATGTCCTTATCATGGGACCTTGGAAAATGGACCAGGAATGTATTTTTTCCAACGAAAAAAGAATTATCAGAATCGGATCATAAACGATGAAGTTATCCGCGAACAAACATAAAAAAAAGCTTATACAGGCTGTATCTGACATCGTAACGCAAACATCGCGAAAAGGTTAAACCGCATGCCACTAATAAAATTATGATAGTCATTCAGAATTCACAGTGTTTAAAAAAAGTATCGGCTCGGCCTTTGAACGTTGCAAGCGTGCCGCCATGCAGGTTTGTAGGTATGACGTTGATCCTTGATCTGAACTCTATTAAATCAGGTGATAAGATAGTTTTTCGAATTTTGTTTTCATTGCGCTTTTTTGTGTAATTAGCAAATTAATTAATTTTTACTTTAAAATCTTATTGGGTTATAAAATATAGCAATTATGAACGGTATAAAGTTAAAAAAACTACATTTTTTTTAAATCATGAAAAAGCCGACGAAAAATTCTACCACTGATCCATGGTATTCGTTTGTGCGTCGATGTCAGATACCTACATCCTTTATACGGTCGAATTAAGTAACCTCCTCCTTTTTGAAGTCGGTTAAAAACTAAATGTATTTTCGAAAAATATGTTTTTGATAATGTTTTAGGTATCTTATAGAATGTATCTACGTTTTACCACGATCTCGAGGGGGCCTGAAAGTGATAGATTCCTCATTTTTAAAGCCTCCCACGTTAACCATTAGTTAAATGGGTAAATAATAATATTTTTGCCTTTTGACTGTTTTATTTAATTAATTTCTCAAGCGAATAATATGATCTGACTTATTGAAAAGGGCAAAGCTTTTATGTACATTGTTTTTAAATATCTCAAAATATATTGCTAAGTAAATTATGTTTTTTATTTAATTTTCCCAATAGTTTTAGACTTGGAAATTGACCCGTTAAATCATTAAACTATTCTTTTTTATATATATATATATGTGTAATTATAAACTAGTGCTTGACCGTAATCCCGCCTGATGGTAAGCAGTGATGCAATCGTGGATGGTAGTTTATGAAGAGCCTATTCACAAAAAAAAACTGAGTGAGTAAATAGGAAGGAAGACGGCAGTTAAGCGAGATGCATCCAATGTTAAACCCAAAAACATGACCAACGATGTTGCGCCAGAGGGAGATTGATCTGTAAATCCTCCATGACCAAACTCCCGACACAACAACATTTAGCACATAATTCCCGGCACACATCGCAACTGCTCACATCCGTCCTCCGTACGGCTTCTCCATAAATCATGCCTGAAAACGATGAATCGCTTGGCGGCAAGACTTTGTCTGGTGGGAGGTAACTTCTATCGGCAGCCCATCTTATGGCTTCTACCACCGAAAAAATCTGTCTCAAAAAAATGTTACAGCTATTTATTCTGAAACCGAGTGACCTGAAACCCAATCTGAGTCATCTTGAAAGATATTGCTAAGCCATTGGCTTCATACAACGGATTGGTGTCTACACATCAATGTAAGTAACCAAATGAATGTTCTAAAAATGTCAAAAGAAACCCATTGCTACAGATAGAGCAATAGGGAAGTATCCAAGGTATGAAAATCAAAAAAATAATTAGTCCATAACAAAAAAATTAAGACTGATATTTTTTGTTTTCTCGAAATTACCAAAAACTACTGAGGAATAGCGTATTAAAGTTACGGAGTGGGGGCTAATTACGTCACGCCGTGGTATATTTTGTACCACGGCGTGACGTCATGCGACATTTCAAATCAATATATCTTCCTAATTAATTGAATGAAATAAAAAATAAAAAATACGTGTTCAATATTTTTTATAAATCTATCTGATGGACTTTAAATTATTTTTTAGGATACAACTCAATTACTCCGCTGCATAGATCCATCATTATCATACTGTCATCCGTAAGAACGACATGTATTTACTATTAGCAGCCGCCCGCGAGTTCGTTCGCCTGGAGCAATAAGAAAAAATATACAGCATATAAAGGATATATCTGACATCGACGAACAAACGAGTACCATGGATCCAGTACATGATTCTGAACCTCCCAGTGGTGGAATTTTTCGTCGTTTCTTTTTCATGATTAAAAAAAATATATATTTATGTAGTTTTATTCACTTTAGACCGTTCATAACTTTTATAATTCAATAAGGTTTTAAAGTAAAAAAATAATTAATTCGCTAATTACACAAAAAAGCGCAATGAAAACAAACCTCGAAAAACTATCTTATCAGATGATTTAATAGAGTCCACATCAGGGATCAACGTCATACCTACAAACCCGCACGGCGGTACACTTGCAACGTTCAAAGGCCGAACCGACACTTTTTTATAAACATTGTTATTTTTGTATCCGTTCATTAACGACATAAATGACTATCATAATTTTATTAGTGGCGTGCGCTGTAGCCTTTTCGCGAAGTTTGCGCTAATATGTCATATTTTTTTTTTAATAATTATAAACTAGCGCTTGACCGCAATCCCGCCTGATGGATATATATACAGTATGTTACGAAAACCCTGTCCGACCCATAAGGATAATAGAGGTTAGGTAAACACATGACCAAATATAATATAAAATTTTACGTATTCATCATAGTACCAATACAAATGAATTTTGAAATAATCTTTTTTTCCAACGAATTAATTCCAATTTCCCCGAAATTTGGTAATTTTTAAAAAGTGACAACACCGGTATTATTATGAGCGAATAGCGATGCGACCACGTGCCGCGTGTCCTGCCGCCCGCCCCCCGCGGTCGGCAGGCGAAGGGTGGTCAACGCACATTTAATAAGTTACCTCCTTTTGCGAAATAATATTTATTTTTTTAGGGGGATTTTTTTTTTAAGTAAAGCCCGGTTTTGTATGCATTAGTAGAATCAGTTATCGATACCTAACAACACCTTCACGGGTCGGACAGGGTTTTCGTAACATACTGTATACACCCTGTATTTTAATTTTTTTGTTATGCTCCGCTCCTATTGGTCGCAACATGATGTTATATAGCTTTCAAGATTAATCGACTATACAATACAAAAAGAATTTTTCAAATCGGACTAGTAGTTCCTGAGATCAGCGCGTTCAAACAAACAAACTCTTCAGCTTTATATATTAGTATAGATTCCCTGTCGAACTAGTGATGATCATATCAACTCATGATAATTATGATTCTTTGTATTCAGCTAATAATCGACCGCTGTACCTAATAATATTATAGAACTTTCGACCTCAAAGCAAAACCAACAAAGTTCTTTTAAAATAATACTTAAGGGCTCACAAAAACTCTTAGCCATACCAAAGACAAGGAATTTTTATTTTCTGACTAAATTTACGTCTTCAAATTTAGGCAAAACGTTCTGTTTTATGACATTCGTGTGTAATGCGAGAAATATTTTAGCGTTTCTCCCATTATTTAAGAGCTGTACGCGGCAAAACAAATCCGTTTTGTTTTATTAAAATGCTCCTGGCATTATTTGTTAGAACCTCTATTTATAACAAATAATGTCAGGAGCTTTCTCACGTAAGGTATAATTTTCATCATCAAAGAGACAATTTGTGTCATTTTCCTGCATTATGTATGTAAAAAAACTCGATAAATTCAGTAAGTGAAATCGTTTGTTGTGAGAAAATTGATATTTTTTTTTTATATAAATTATAAACCAGCGCTTGACCGCAATCTCACCTGATGGTAAGCAGTAATGCGATCGTTGATGGTAAAGCGCGCTAGTTTGTTAAGAGCCTATTCACTCTAGCCTTGAAGACATTCAAATTGTAGTGTGACGAAAACACCGTCGCTGGCAAATTGTTCGAGTCCCTCGATGTACTCAGTATAAAAGAGGAAGCAAAACGCTTCGTCCGGATCGTAGTGGTGTCAACAACGTAAGGGTGGAAACTCGCCGTACGACGGGTCGTCCGATGGTGGAACGGAGATGGGGGAATTAAGTCATCTATAATTTCCTCTCTCAAGCATAACATTAGAGAAACCGTGCCCCTGGCCGTCACACAGGCAAGTGAAGAAACACGGGTGGGTTTTAGTCAGTAAAAGTCTGACACGCCCTTCCGCTCCGCCCAGAGCGGTACAAGTCATTTGATAATTTTCCATCCCAACACAAAAAAGGCATAGGTAACATAATGCACTCTAAATAATTACATTATCTATGAACTAAGTGATCCGGCGAAAAACTTCATATAGCTGTCAAATTCGGTGAAAGCGTCTTCGAATTTTTTTTTATTTTTTTATATGGCATCTCGTAGTTAACCTTGAGAGGTCGTGACTACTTAACCGGACTATCCTGTGGCTGTCTTAAGTGAATTTAAAGCCTCCAGCCAGGGCTAGCGTCTTCGAATAGGGTAGTTGACTAAAATAAACTAATTAGTCCGAAAGTCCGATTTCCAAAAATACTAGACACGTTTTTTTTTTTAATAATTACAAAACTTATAACGTATTTTCTCTTTTCTCATATAAACAGAAAATGAGGACGACACAGTGCGTTGAAAACTCGTGTGACGTCTGCACGCTACACTTTTTAGCGAGCAGTGACGTCACCAGGCACCACTCCTAATCTTTGATGCCTTTTATATTTATTGAATTGGTAAAACAAAATATACGTATCCAATATTTTTCTATAATCAGAATGACAATCATTTTTTTTTTACCCAGGAAACATCCCTATTGTCATGAAAAAAGTGTTACATACAAAATGTATGAGAAAATTAATTATCGCGTTTAGACCGCAGGTCATTCTGAGAGAAAAGAAAGAAACGCATTGTTAATGGAAGAGCATCTCATTATTCTAAGCAGGTTTTCTTCGGTTCGCTACTGAACACAGAAATCTTTATGATATATGTAACTTAAACATTTTAAAGGAATAGATTAATTATGTCGTCAATTAATTTGTCAGGTGCTACACAAACGAAAGCAAAAAAGAAAAAACAATATTAGCGGCAAATACATTAATGGTGATTACACAAAAAAAAAAACGCAAAGAAGTTGGTAGAAAATATACCTCCAGCCTACTCAAAACAGCTATCTCCCAGCCTAATACTAAAACCCCATACAAGGCAGAGGCCTTGTATGGGGCTCTCCCCATCGCTAGCTTTCAGCAACAGCCTGCATTGACATCAAAAAGTACAGCATAAAAACAAAAGAAATAAACATCATGTTTAACCAGCCAAAAGCCTTTAACCTAACCGCATAAAACCCGTAACGACGATCCTTCTTCGCCAAATTCTGTTCAAACTTTGATACCCCTATAAATACTAAAATAATAGTCTCCCTCCCTACTATGTTTATGAGAATCGACACGTGTATTGCTCGGGTAGGTTACATAATAGAGCTTACAGTGTCGGATTGTACCAACATACGATACACAAGTATGTAAGGTAAGGTGTTACCTCAAGACAAAATGCCTTTGCCTCAAGACTAATACTTGTGTTTGAATGTCTTGCCTTTCCAAGGCCCAAACCATCAACATACACCCCCCGGAGTCCTGAATCAAACTAGCACGCATATATTTACATAATTATAATGTCACCAAAGGAGAGAAGTAAACAGTATCGTCAGATATAGTTTATTTGTTTAAATACTAGCGGCCGCCAGCGACTTCGTTCGCGTGGAGTTAGTTATGCTCCGCTCCTATTGGTCGCAGCGTGATGTTATATAGGTTAAAACCTTCCTGGATTAATGGGCTATCCGACGCAAAACGAATTTTTCAAATCGTGCCTGTAGTTCCTGAGATTATCGCGTTCAAACAAACAAACAAACTCTTCAGCTTTATAAATTTGTATAGATTTTTTTATTTCTCCAACAAAGAATATACACAAATAATAAATAAAGTAAAAATGGACGCCAATATTATCACGAAGGTGTACTCCTTCACTTACAGGAGACCACAGCATGCATCGTTAAAGTATAATAAGAAGACGACGGATGTTTTCTAATAAATTTAGTTCCATTTTCTATGAATGACATTCAATTTTATAATAATACTAGCTTTCCGCCCGCGGCTTCGCCCGCGTGGAGTTCGGATTTATCGCGTTTCCAATGGAACTCTTCAAAACCTATGTTATTTCTCATGGTTAACTCTATCTTTGTACCAAATCTCAATAAAATCAGTTCAGTGGTTTAGACGTGAAAGCGTAACAGACAGACAGACAGGGTTACTTTCGCATTTGTAGTATTAATATGGATAGCGGCCCGTCCCGGCTTCGCACGGGCATTAAACATTACATTTGGATTTGTTAATTTTAACACATTCATAATAATAATAATAATATGACACATATTCATCCTTTTTGCGTCGAGCTCCTAAAAAAGAGTAAATAAAAAAAAATAAGAATAATTAAATTCAGATATTATTTAATGTTTTTTTTGTATTTGTGTTTTTTTTTGTATATTTTTGGTTTTTTTTTCTTTTTTAGGGTTCCGTACCTCAAAAGGAAAAAACGGAACCCTTATAGGATCACTTTGTTGTCCGTCTGTCCGTCCGTCCGTCCGTCTGTCAAGACCCTTTTCATCAAAAGATACAGCCGTTTATGCCGCAAATTTTCGACACTTGCAAGGGAATCAAAACCTACAGGGAGCTTCCCGTGAACTCAGAATCTTGAAATTTGGTACGAAGCAACGTCTTATAGCACAGATAAAGGAAAAATTACGAAAACCATAAATTTTTAGTTACATCACATAATATATTTTTTTTAATAATTTTAAACTTACTACCCATTTCCTCATAAACGCGTAGAGGTATTAAATTGAAATTCATACCAAATACTCAGGTCTATAATACCTTTAAGCTGTAACAAAATCAAACTTATATGTCAACGCAATCAAAAGAAACAGCAATTTAAGCTGCATATTTTGAAACTCGCAAGTACTCGCAAGGGAATCAAAACCTAAAGGGTACTTCCAGTCGACCTAGAATCTTGAATTTTGGCATGAAGCAACGTTTTATAGCACACATAAAGGAAAAATTCCGAAAATCTTAAATTTTTAGTTACATTACAAAATATATATTTTTTTAATAAATATAAACTTATTACTTTTTTCCTCATGAACGCGTAGAGCTATCAAGTTGAAATTCATATCAAATACTTAGATCTAATTGCCTTTAACCCGTGAAAAAAAAAAATCTAAGTCAACGCAAAAACGCAAAACGCAAAAGTACAACCATTGATACCGCATATTTTGAAACTCGCAACTACACGCAAGGGAATTAAAACCTAAAGACCACTTCCCGTTGACATAGAATCTCGAAATTTGGTAAGAAGCAATAGCTTACAGCACAGGTGACAGAAAAATTCCGAAAAGCTTAAAATTTAAGTGTTTCAGTTATATTATAGATAAATGATTTGTGTTAATATAAAATAAAGGATTACTTAAACGATAAAGAGATCTTTGTCTTAAATTTATGCTCCTCCATCTTTCCCCATTGTAATGTTATGAATTTCATTTTGCAATAAAAATACCATATTTATGACTCGATTGTCGTAATGAACGAACTTTGTAAACCTTGCAGGTTTGTACGGAACCCTCGGTGCGCGAGTCCGACTCGCACTTGGCCGGTTTTTTTTATATAATTTTTTTTTTTTTTTTTTTTTCAATTATTGAGGTCATAACCCTAAAAGAAAATACATTTATTTTGTTAGAGCTTCTCTGTAAACAATATTTGATGTTGTTTTATTTTGTGGCAGCAAAATAAATTGATTTTCAGGGGCTCCGACTCGCGATTGACCAACATGTAGTTGACCATGAGTAAAACATTTCTTTCGCAGATCGATCCCAACTAATTCGAAGGTTTGGCCTTGGAATTGAATGGAATGGAATGGAAATGAATTGAAAGACGATTTTCAGTTTCTGATGAAGATTCTTCACTTCGACGTATTTTTGATGCCCTGGCCTGGGAACTATTTCCAGAAAGTTGAGATCTTGATCTTTTAGGCATTTCAAAATGACAAAAGAAAAAATGCCTTTGAACTAAATTAGCACAACTGTAAGCTATATATGCTACTATATTACAACGTACACAACTACCTACTATTTATTAAAATTAAATTGAAAATCATGAAAAATATTCAAGTAATTTATTAGGTTAATAACTAAGTGAATAATATTTTATATAAATGGGTTTAGTTCTGAAAAGAACTTTTTAAATCGGTTTAGTTACTTACTAAACGAATTATTATCAAGCGTAAATTCCGCACACGTCCATCACATAGGGAGCCGACCGCGCGGCTCAAGTTTATTTCGTGATCTTAACCCCCCTCCCGTACCCCTGCCCGAGTGACGCCTACAACGCATAGCTAGCCGAATACAGTTTTTTTTTTTTTTTTTTTTTTAACTCCTGATATCTTTTGAATGGATTGTCAGAATCGAATAATTCAAAAAGTTATATAAAGATATTGAAGCAGTCTTAAATAATACATAATTTATTTTCATAAGGGTTAATACCAAGGTACAAATAAAGAGCTTTTTGTAGCGGTGGTATTTTAATTTCTTTTTTTCAATAAAAAAAACGCTTATTGTGACATGACTGTAATAGTTAGAGATATGCTGCCGCTGATTTTTTGTAGATAATGGTGTGTTCTAAAAAAATGTAGTATATCATTTTGTTCTATCATCAATAGTTTTCGCAGCGCACGCGATGTAAGGTAGTTTTTTGATATTTTTTTCACACCTTGGATTACGTTATCGTAATTTTAGTAAGGATGCCTATTTTTTTTTTTAATGAAATTTAGCCTATGTCACTCAGGAATGATGTAGCTTTCCAACAGTGAAAGAATTTTTCAAATCTGCCAAGTAGTTTCGGAGCCTATTCAATTCATACAAACAAACAAACAAACAAAAAATCAAACCTTTCCTCTTTATAATATTTGTATAGACTAGCTGACCGGCAAACGTTGTTTTGCCATATAAATAATAGATTAAATTACTAAAATGGCTATTAAAAATAAGGGTTGATCGTAGAAGGGTGAAAATTGGGGATTGTATGTATTTTTGTATGTTGTATCATAAAAAAATAGAAATTAAAAATTTTGTCTAAAAATTAAAAAAAAAATTGAGGGGTGGACTACCCCTAACATTTAGGGGGATGAAAAATAGATGTTGGCCGATTCTCATAGATACCGGTTAAGCACAAAAAATTTCATCAAAATCGGTCGAGCCGTTTCGGAGGAGTTTAAAGCCGAACACCGTGACATGAGAATTTTATATATTAGATTCATATATTTTTTTGGTAAATGTACATAAAGGTATTATACAATACGTAAAGAAAACCCTGTCTAACCCATAAGGATAATAAAGGTTAGGTAAACACTTGACCAAATAAAATATAAAATTTAACGTAATCATCATAGAAACAATACTAATGAATTTTGAAATAAACTTTTTTTCCCACGAATTAATTCTAACTTCCTCGAAATTTGGCAATTTTTAAAAAAGTGACAACTCCGGTATTATTATGAGCGAATAGCGATGCGACCACGTGTCGCGTGCCCTGTCCCGCGCCGCCCGCGGATAGATTGCTTACCGCAAATGTATTAAGTTACTTGTTTTTGCGAAATAATAATGATTTTTTTAGGGAGATCTTTTTTTTAACGTTAGCTCGGCTTTGTATCCATTAGTAGAATCAGTTATCGATACCTAACAATACATTCACGGATCTGACAGGGTTTTCTTTACATATTGTATATAAAAAGAGTCTTTTTATGGCTGTTTACGAATACAAAACTCGAAAATGTTGTACTTTAGTCGCTGAATTGTGCAGCGTCAGATAATTTAATTCGAGGAATATTTTTTGGTCCCTGTACACGTAAACATGCAGCCAAAGTGACATCTGTGCTGACACTAATAATAGCCCAGTCAAATTAGGTAAAAAAAGGGGTCAACCTCGGAATGAAAGATAATAAGCTGCAAATTGGTATGAACCTTTGTTTTGTCATTCTAAATGTTGTCTCAAAAGTCACAATCGTTATCGTGTCCGCGTCTCAAGATATTCAAGGTCAAAGGTCACAAAAATCGGTTTTTCGCGAATATCTGGCTTCCTATCGGTTAAATGAGATTTGCATTTATAATAAAAGTTGTAGGCTATAAAATTCCCTACAACTTTTGTCTAAACTTTTTTTTCATACGACCAACCGTTTTGAAGTTAGAGCGCGAAGAGTGCACATCGTACAGTCATATACGGCCTAATGCAAGGTCAAGCGTGAGTTATGGTTATCAGTACGTTATAAAGTCAATTATTTACTTGGAAATTATAATTATTAAACAGTGCCCATTATTTATGTACTAACTATTAATTATTTATATTTAATTAAAGTAAGTAACTTGATTATTTATATATAATTATTCATATTTAACTATTTAAGTATAAAATATTATTAATTCTGGATTATATATTTTAGTTTTATTTTAAGTTAAAATGATAGTAAGAGTATATATTTTACACATATTTTTATTTATTATTAAATACGGCATAATATACATTTATCAAAATGTGAGTTCAAATATCAAAAGTATCTTTGTTGATTTTAATTGTAATGAAATTGGAAATGGAAGCTAATTATATTCTTCTTCTTCGTGGTCTTCTTCTTCTTGTCGCTCAAAAATGTTCGATTCATTGTCATCATCCTCATTATCTGTCATGTTCATCTCCAAACCTTCCAGAATATCGGGATCATATGTATTTTCTTCATCGGGATTACTTGGATACAGTGAAGCGTTGAGACAAGCTTGTCCGTTGCACTGGCCGCAAGCTAAAGAACATTGTAGCCCTGATTTTCTGCATCCACAGCGGGAACCACAACCATTTTTGCAATTGCAAAATATTACGTTTAGTAGTTCGGCTGGTGCTGGAGGTAATAACGTTCGTATGGGCTCCAGGATTTCATTTTCAAGCATCCAGCCCCATTCTTGAGGTTCTAAGTCCTTCCCTAACCCTAAAAAGTAAATAATTGACTTTATAAAGTACTGATAACCATAACTCACGCTTGACCTTGCATTAGGCCGTATATGACTGTACGATGTTGCACTCTTCGCGCTCTAACTTCAAAACGGTTGGTCGTATGAAAAAAAAGTTTAGACAAAAGTTGTAGGGAATTTTATAGCCTATAACTTTTATTATAAATGCAAATCTCATTTAACCGATAGGAAGCCAGATATTCGCGAAAAACCGATTTTTGTGACCTTTGACCTTGAATATCTTGAGACGCGGACACGATAACGATTGTGACTTTTGAGACAACATTTAGAATGACAAAACAAAGGTTCATACCAATTTGCAGCTTATTATCTTTCATTCCGAGGTGAAACCCTAATATGACTGGGCTATAACGCTAAATGGCCAGTTGTGGGCCAAGTTATGCCAACGACACAAAAAAGAAGAATTAACTAATAAAGACTGAAAGTCGTGAAACATATAATTATTTGTTTGTATATATATGTATATGTGATAGGCGCCCAAAAATGCATTCTCCCGCTGGTCGTACAATAATCTGCTAACTGTGCTGCAGCAGTAATTAACGAGAAAAATCCGTATACTCCTTTTCTGTCTTCCTACAAAACTTTAATTACTTAAGTCATCTCAAACAGAGTATGTATATTCCTCACTGTATATTTTTAAAGGAATAAAAACTATAAATTACAGTATTCATATAATAGACAAAGACATCAAAGTATATTTTAATGCTTATTATAGCTGCCTTAACGTCCAATTATGAGGGGTTCACTTCAATATTTTGCACCTTATTAAACTTTCTACTAAATGGATCAAAAGTAATTGAAGATATAGGCCGCTGCTATCCACAGTAACGACACTAAAACGATGTTTTTAAGATATCGTACGCCCAGATCAACACTGCACTAAGTCAAAATAGATCATTTTAGAGAATTGAGGGAAAACCAATTATCTCATTATCGCCAATATTTCGGGCATTGCATGTGTAAGATATAATCTTTAATAGCATTTTATAGTTTAGTTGATTCAAAATCCCTTAGTAAAGTAAAATATATCAGTTTTTGACTTAATACACTGTTAAGGCAAAAATGAACAACGAAAAAAAGGATTATTTCGAATTATGTGCTTCTTACTGAATGATTCGGAAATAATGCACTATTATTATACTGCTTTTAATTGACAATCAATGGATAATAGCGACTCATTTGTTTTATTTTCAGGAACGGAGTTCTATAAAGAATTAAATAAAAGAAACTTTTACTAAAATTAGTAGGTACATTTTAACGATGGTAGGCTATAACATCGGCCGCCGGCAGAAGTTACCACCCACCAGACAAAGTCTTGCCGCCAAGCGATTTGTCGCGTTCCGGCATGATGTCTGGTGAAGCCGTACGGAGGACTGGTCTGAGCAGTTGTGTTGCGATGTGTGCCGGGTACGATGCGCCTAATATTGTTGTGTTGGGAGTTTGGTCGTGGAGGGTCTTCAGATAAATCTCCATTTGGCGCAGCATCGTTGATCGTGCTGTTGGGTTTAACATTGCATCACCTCGCTTAACTGCCGTCTTCCTTCCTATTCGCTCAGTTTTTCTGACTGAATAGGCTCTCAATAAACTAGTGCGCTTTACCACCAACGATCGCATCACTGCTTACCATCAGGCGGGATTGCGGTCAAGCGCTAGTTTATAATTATTAAAAAAAAAACGTATTTTGAACGTAAGAAAACTTTTTTTAATAAAAGTAGTAACAAAAAAATGTTAAACACTTTTATTATTTTATAGCTTACATATTCAAAGTATTACTTAAATCTTAAGGCTTTTTTATACCTACTTAATTAATATTACCAATCTTTAGGAGAAAAGTCTTAATAAATCACAATGTATCATAATACCGACCATTACAAAACTATCGCAAACCATTTAAAATAAACTTCTATTAATCAAAAAACAAAAAAAGACTATGTTCATGTCATACAACGTTACATGTAGTCGTAACATGATATTTAAAAATAACTAATTTCGGAAATCGGTGTCTTTGGTTTTTGTTGTATATTTGTTTTTGACACCGACTTCCGAAATTAGTTATTTTTCACTTTGTAGTGTTTTTTGGAAGTCGGTTGTTTTTTTTTTTTGTAAAAAAAAGTTTTTATTTTACACTTTTAGTTGTGAAAAGTACTGTTCAGCTGCATCCGATTAGACTGGATGCTGACACTAAAATACTTAATGAAAAAACTTACAAACGCACTGGTTGCCCGTACGATTTTTGAAAGTTCCCCGATTTCTCTGGTTTTCCACCATCAAACCCTGATGTCCTTATCATGGAACCACCTGGGGAATGTCTTCTTTCCAACAGAATAAGAATTATCCAAATCTGTTCATAAACGACGAAGTCATCCGCGAACAAACATAAAAAAAGCATTTATATCGGTCGAATTGAGTAACCTTCTCCTTTTTGAAGTCGGTTAAAAAAAAACAAATTTGTGATGATGATTACCGTGCTTCCCTCGTGCATCAGATTCAATAAAACCGTTATCTGTTTTCTTTAAAAGCGCCGTCATAATATACCTATCACAGATACTCAATGTTGCCTTAGAAACTCTTTGCAAACTCTAATTCTATCGTTATTTGTTTCAAAACAATAAGCAGAGTTTAAAGCCCTCAATTTTTGAGAAGTTATGTACCTATATTTCGGTTTGATTTCCCGTGTATGCCTTACTATGTATTCTCTTTGCTTCTCCAAAATCACCCAGTTCCCAAAACTGTTTAAAAATGGCTTTTTTAACCGTTTCGTCTATTTTAGTCTTACCAACAATTCAACTTGCATTTGTCAGGGAGGAGTAATTTATCTCTCAGCGATCAATTTTGTGGGATTTGTTAAAGAAACATAAGCTTTACCCGTATTCCTCAATGTTTTAACAGTCTTAGACTTCCAGCCAGCAGGGTTTCGTTTTCTCTTTTTACTTAACATGGGTTCGCTTTCTGGTGGAAAAGTGTCAATGGCAGATGAAGTTGTGGGTGTATTTGGTGTAGTAGTAGTTTGTTGCGAGGAGAGATCTGGTCCATTTGATTAATCGTCGCTTGAACTAGGTGAGCTGCTAGAACTAAATGATGTTAAGCTGGAGCCTGACGATGAGCTTGAGGAGGAATCAGAAGATAAATTCTGAGGAATTACAAGAGGCCGACTTTTGCTTAATATTCACAGAAAAAGCAGGTTCCGTATCAGAATCGTCAAAAAAATCGTTAATATGCTCAAATGAAACAGGATCGGTTACGCGTCTATCTGATGTTTCATCTGCGAATGCTGAGATCCTATTGTTCGATGCTGCAACCGCTTAGTTCTCGTCGCTTGATCCTGCAACCGCTAAGATCTCACCACTCGGTGCTGCAATCGCTGAGGTATGCTTGTTAGATACTACAGCCGCTGCGGACTCATCGTTTGATTCTGCAAACGCAAAGATCTCATCGCTCAATTCTGCAACAGCCGAGTTCTCATCTCATCTTGATGCTGCAAAGGATGTGTTTTCGGCACGTTTTTCTGCGCTATTTTGTTGAGCAATAGATTGTTTTTTTTTTTTTCTGTGCTTGCTTCCATTACCTTTTGAAGTAACTGGAGACCGCGGCTCTTCTTCATCTGGCAAATAAAAGATTCAATTTTAAATAATTCAACAACTGTACTGTACTGTGTACTATCTTAAAAAATAATTTTTATCTCTTTGTTTATAAATAACTATTTAAAATGTTAATATTTTTCTATTAATTTATTAAATAAGTAACAATTCAGTGTATAAAGTAGTATTTAATATGATTATTTAAAAGAACTAGGACCATCAATAATGCATCATTTCACAGATTTTCACCTTTTACGGACAACACTAAATCATTTTGGAATAATAAAAAAAAAAATCTGACTACCTTCGTCACAAACAGAATATTATTTCGAAATAGTATCAAATAAGTCGTACAAGCGTCATCACAAATACTAAATTAAAACTAAATATTAATTAAATAATAATAATATTAATTAATTATTACTGTAATTTTATCACATTATTCAACAACACCGCATTATCACGAAATAAGTCAGGGCTGGGTTGCTCTCTAAGGCGAACAAGTCGCAACTAGAAATAGTTCCGTGTTCGCGGCGTGACTGACAGCGAGTCTTCACCAATAGAGAGTTAGCACACCATCTACTGATCATTTTTGGAAATATAAATATGCTTGTCTTTGTGGCATGCGCGGGAAATTTTGAGATTTTTCGAGATAATACGGTGTTGATCTGGGTGTGCGATATTTAAAGTCAAGAATGCATCATGACTGATGGTGATGATGACTTTTGCTAGGGGAAGCCGTGGTCCAAGTTATGAACCGGCCCGCCACGGCACGGTGGTCACTGACTATCAGTACCTACATGGTCAATTTGTAGGTATCATGTATGGATTTTAGTTATCCTATTTAATTATTTTTCTTTTTTCTATGACCTGACTTAACCTGCTAAATGAAAATTGTTACTTACATTTTTTTTTTATTTGTGGCTTCACTGAGTAAGTTTTATTTATTTCATAAATATTTTGCTGATTATACATACCTATGACATAATACAAATATGCTCAACAAAACTGGCCTACCCACAAAACGCCCAAAGCTAGGGGGAGGACCCTTAGCCACGCCGTTGAAGACAATCCAAGATAGAAAAATATATAATAGACTTTAGGTTTATTGTGCTTTTATTGTATTGCAAACACAAATCTCACATACATACTAAATATCCTGATGATACAAAAAATATTCCTTGAAACGACCACGAATATTCCTTGTAACCCTTTGCGTCAGTAATTATCTTCACCACAATAACTTCTGAGTCGGTAATTTCAAACTAGTTGTAGATCGGCTACCAAATCAATTTAAAATAAGTTATTTTTCTACAGAATCTTAACCAAAATTTCCATAAAATGGGTACCTGAAGATAGCTATATACCTGAAGGTTGGCCGAGAAAGTGGTGGCATGATCACTGTGACGGCTGGATAGAGGTGAGCCGTGAAAGTACTACAGATGTCAACACGCGACGCCTGTGACCAACTTAGCCGGGCAGCTTGTTTGCCACTCCATGACAAAAACAAACAAAAGGAAAACGATATTTTCGGAACCAAAGTCAACACTCGACCCCGACTTTGACCGTCTCTGGCCGTAAGACGACCGACCTTTGAAGTGTGTGCAAGTGTATAACAGGCTGAACTTGAACAACATCTCGTCTACTTCCTTTATGAAAGCAATGAGTAGGTATTTTTTTAGGGTCCTATAGTCGAAGCGATAAATATTGAACCTATCCTACGTACCTACCCATAAATTTTCCTTTTTTTTATAAATTATAAAATAGTGCTTGACCGCACTCTAGCCTGATGGTAACCCGTGATATAATCGTTGATGGTAAAGCGCGCTAGTTTATTAAGATACTCAAATTGTAGTCCAACGGGAACACCGTCGCTGGGAAATTGTTCCAGTCCCTCGATGTAAGCTTTATAAATAAATACCTAAGTTGATCACTGTGTTTCTTTTACAATTAAGTAAATTTCAGTTAAAAGAAGTGCGTTAAGAAAATGTGAGTAATTTAGAAGAGCAAAATTACAGTTAAAATAAGCAAAAACCTTCCAAAAATCTGCTTATCATCATTGTTCGGTTCTTAAAAAAGAAAAATAAAGACAGCGCCTATGTTAAAAATACCTAACGACTTGGGCACGTATAGTACAAAACAGCAGCAGGAACAACCGTGAATTACAAGATGCAAGTTCAAACTCTATAGACGCTTTAATTAGTATAAATTGTTTCAAGACCATTCTGCTCTAAAAACATTGAACCAAAACATCATTAGGAAAATGACCTGTCCTAAAACCAAAAATTCTGACATCTACTGGGTGGCGCCCAACAATCTTCATTGGACCGTAGTAGATTATGGCCCACTCTTTCACACCGAGGGAAGGCTTTAATCTCAATAGTGTGAACATTATACAGAATGTATCTGACATCATAATGCAAACTTAGCGAGAAGGCTACACCGCATGCAGAATGTATCTGACATCGTAATGCAAACTTAGCGAGAAGGCTACACCGCATGCAGAATGTATCTGACATCGTAATGCAAACTTAGCGAGAAGGCTACACCGCATGCAGAATGTATCTCACATCGTAACGCAAACTTAGCGAGAAGGCTACACCGCATGCCACTAATAAAATTATGATAGTCATTTATATCGTTAATGAGCGGTTACAGAAATAACAGTGTTTAAAAAAATGTGTCGGCTCGAACTTTGAACGTTGCAAACGTACCGCCGGGCGTGTTTGTGGGTATGACGTTGACCCCTGATGTGAACTCTATTAAATCAGCTGATAGGATAGTTTTCGAGTTTTGTTCACATTGCCCTTTTTGTGTTATTAGCGAATTAATTATTTTTTACTTTAAAATCTTATTGGGTTATGAAAGTATAGCAATTATGAACGGTTTAAAGTGAAAAAAAAATGCATATTATTTTTTTTCAATCATGAAAAAGCCGACGAAAAATTCCACCACGGGGGGTTCAGAATCATGTACCGGATCCATGGTACTCGTTTGTGCGTCGATGTCAGAGACACCCTTTATGTACACAAGTTGGGCAGAAAACAAACAATACTATTTTATTTTACCACAGAACCCACTGTTTTATTCTGCGATAAGTAAGATAATAAATACAACAGTAAACGCGAATTTGGATCATAGCCAAAGTAACTATCATTATGTCTGTACATAATGCTTCTGGCTATAGTATGGAGGTATTAAATAAAATCGTAATCATTAAGGCTATTATAGTGAGGGGGTATCATAAAATGGGCTACGATGCCCTTCTTGCATGACCTAGGAGATTAATTAGAAGTATTTTGTGTTCTTTGTTTAGATTAGATAGAAAAAGTAACTACTTACAAAAGAAGATACTTAAAGGTTGTCTCTAAAAGATTGCTCTTAGCGATAAGACAGCCCATTGTGTTACTCTTTGTAAAAGCTTCATATCTATTTTCTGTAATTTATAGACGTGGTGTTAATAATAAACAGTATTATATTCTTACTAAAATAAATCTGTCTATAAAATACAGGATCCGCTTAAAATATATACACATCTTCTTCTTCTTCTTCAGCCTATGGATGTCCACTGCTGGACAAAGGCCTCCCCCAAGGCTTTCCACGCTGACCAGTCTTGTGCTGCCCGCATCTATCGGCTTCCCGCGACTTTCACCAGGTCATCGGTCCACCTTGTTGGGGGCCTCCCTACGCTGCGTCTTCCAGTACGTGGCCGCCACTCCAGAACCTTACTGCCCCATCGGCCATCGGTTCTACGAGCAATGTGCCCTGCCCACTGCCACTTAAGTTTAGCGACTCGCAGAGCTATGTCGGTGACTTAGGTTCTTCTGCGGATCTCCTCATTTCTGATTCGATCATGCAGAGAAACTCCGAGCATAGCTCTTTCCATTGCCCTATGTGTGACTCTGAGTCTTCGTATGAGGCCCATTGTGAGCGACCACGTTTCAGTTCCGTAAGTCATCACTGGCAACACACACTGGTCAAAGACTTTAGTCTTGAGACACTGTATCTTGGACGACAAGAAGATGTAACACATAATTTCATCTAAATCAGTCCAGTTATTTAGGAGGAGTTAGGTGACAAACACACCTACAGAAAAGTTTCTATAATAAAAAAGCCGTCTTACAAATAATACTTTTAGTATTATTTCTAAGACGGCTTCTCATAAAAATATATCATAAATAAATAGATTAGACACCTTATATAGAGTGGTGCTGATAATCCATACTAATATTATAAATGTGAAAGTGTGTTTGTTTGTTTGTTTGTCCTTCCTTCACGCCGTAGCTAAGCAATCAATCGACCTGATTTTTGGCATACAGTTAGTTGAAAAGAAGGAGAGTAACATAGGCTACTTTTGGTCCTAAAGAAACATCAAGTTCCCAAGGGAGATTACTGGAATATTTCTATGTGTACACCAAATATCCTAATATTATAAATCGAAAAGTAAGTTTGTTTGTTTGTTTGTTCCGCTTTCACGCCGTAACTACTAAGCCGATTGTTTTGAAATTTTGCAGACGTAAAGTTAGAAGTCCGGATTAAATAATAGGGTACTTTTTTATCCCGGAAAAAAAATATATATACGAGGGAAATCTAAAAGCGCGATATAACCGATCTCCACGCGAGCGAAGCCGCGGGCGGAAAGCTAGTACGACAATAAATTAAAACACGAACTATACTAGTTCATAGGAATAATCCCAAACCATAGAAAAAAAAAATCTAGCATCAAAGACAAAAAAATCAAAATTTTAAACAAATTAAATCGCATAAAATTGGAAACGGAATAGAACATCCTTTAAAATATTGGTTCACTGATCTCCGATCGGCGACAGCGTGGTCCTGTATCCACTTGCTTTTTTCGCGCCATTATTATTAAAGATTAGTACCGCTGGATGCAGCGGTCATCAACCTGTAACCGCTTATCAACATGTACATCATGTAGAAAATGTGAAAAATAATTTCCTGTGACTAAACTAATGGATATATTTATATGACTTTTTCAAAAAGGGTGAC
This sequence comes from Sesamia inferens, assembly GCA_037179545.1. Taxonomy (NCBI): domain Eukaryota; kingdom Metazoa; phylum Arthropoda; class Insecta; order Lepidoptera; family Noctuidae; genus Sesamia; species Sesamia inferens. The sequence continues at coordinate 11,839,673 of CM073922.1, forward strand.
CATACCCTTTTGAAAAACTACAGGCCCATCTCACTTCTGAGTCATGTCTATAAGTTATTTTCGAGAGTCCTCACGAATCGTCTCGCCTGCAGGTTTGACGACTCGAAACCTCGAAACCAATACCTCTGCAGCGTTGTGTCAGACAGGGAGATGTTATCTCCCCGAAACTGATCACCGCTGCATTGGAGGATGTCTTCAAGGTTCTGGACTGGAAAGGACTGGGCATCAACATCAATGGCGAGTAAATGACACACCTTTTGTTTGCTGATGATATCATAGTCATGGCAGAGACCGCGGAGGACCTGAGTACAATGCTCGAAGACCTCAGTAGAGCCTCCGAGGGAATCGGTCTTAAAATGAACATGGACAAGACGAAAGTCATGTCTAATGCCCATGTTGTACCGACTCCTATAAAGATTGGAGACTCTGTTCTCGAAGTTGTTGACAGCTACGTGTACCTAGGACAAACTATCCAGTTAGGAAGCCCAACTTCGAGAAAGAGGTCAATCGTCGAATCCAACTCGGCTGGGCTGCTTTCGGGAAGCTACGTAAAATCTTCTCGTCCGAAATACCGCAGTGTCTCAAGACAAAAGTCTTTGAGCAGTATGTGTTGCCAGTGATGACTTATGGAATTGAGACGTAGTCGCTAACAATGGGCCTTATAAGAAGGCTCAAAGTCACTCAAAGGGCAATGGAGTGGGCTATGCTTGGGGTTTCACTGCACGATCGAATCAGGAATGAGGAGATCCGCAGAAAAACGAGAGTAGCCGACATAGCCCGAAGAATTGCAACACTAAAGTGGCAGTGGGCTGGACACATTGCCCGTAGGACCGACGGGTTCTCAAGTGGCGACCACGCACCGGAAGACGTAGCGAGGGTAGGCCCCCGACAAGGTGGACCGACGACCTGGTGAAGGTCGCGGGAAACCGCTGGATGCGGGAGGCGCAGGACCGGTCGTCGTGGAGAACTTTGAGGGAGGCCTAAGTCCAGCAGTGGACGTCTTTCGGCTGAAATGATAATATGATTTTTTATGGGTAGACTGAGAATGTATTGAGGTACACGATGTTTTATTTATTGTCGTATTGTCATCACTACTTAGTATATGTAGGTCGTAGATGATGACAAACAACAACGTACACCAAACTCGCCGTACTCTAACTCAATCATTTGGCCAGTTATGCTCATACTCTGGGCATAAAAATCGGGACAAACGTAAATCATATCTTGAAGCTAACATAAATTTTCTCGTTTAATATTTTCCTATGATAGTTTGCATCGAAACGAGTAATAAATACCTATATCGTAAAAATAACGTTTTAACATCGTACCTGCCAACTTTTAATGGTGTTCAAATGAAAGTATTAAATTATTTTAAAACTCGTTAGCTATGCATCGCTGGGCTGGATAATAGCTAAGTTCAGATTTCACAACTAGTTTTCTGCATATTTTTAAAGTAACTGTAAAATTGTGTCTTTTGGAAGTTGGTTCTTATTATTTACTAGATGCGCAGTTTCACCCGCGTGGGTTTCGGTAGGTTTTAGTTCGATAGGCACCATCATCATGTATCTGACATCGTAATGCAAACTTCGCGAGAAAGCTACACCGCATGCCACTAACAAAATTATGATAATAATTTATGTCGTTAATGAGCGGTTACGGAAATAACAGTGTTTAAAAAAAAGTGTCGGCTCGGGCTTTGAACGTTGCGAGCGTGCCGCCGTGCGTCTTTGTAGGTATGACGTTGATCCCTGATGCGAACTCTGTTAAATCAGCTGATAGGATAGTTTTTCTAGTATTTTTCACGATGCGCTTTTTTGTTAAAATAACGAATTAATTAACTTTTCCTTCCAAATCTTATTGGGTTATAAAACTAGAGCAATTATGAACTGTCTAAAGTGAAAAAAACTGCATTTTTTTTTTTTAATCGAGAAAAAGCCGACGCAAAATTCCACCACTAGGGGGTTCAGAATCATGTACTGGATCTATGGTACTCGTTTGTGCGTCAATGTCAGATACACCTTTATACGATGATATTTTTTGTTGTGTTGTCAAACCTTCCTGTCTTGTGTTACCTCTGGAAATTTGGCCCTACGAACGTTACCAGATCAAACCAGTCATATCCTTTCGCCGTGGTTTACCGCGACGGCGCAGCGATGCCCTCCCTGTGACGTCTAGTGAGCGGCGATCATTGCCAATGTCTCGATGCACTCGAAAGTCATATCCAGCCACTCCCACTTCAGCCTTTTTCTTTGTTCTGGATGGGAATCAAATGACCTCTCCCGCTCAGGAGTCATCGGTCTTTGTGGACCCCGTCACGCTGTGCTGACATCTCTTTGGGGCGCACGTGACATACAATGCTACGTCGGTCCTGGTCCATACCGGGCGGCGAGGTGCCCACTGCTCGCCTCCCACTTCCCCTGGCTGTTTTTTCTCTAATATCCCCCCCCCCCCCCTTACTTGAGTTATGGGGCATAGCGTATTGTTTCTAATTCGATCTGCCGGTCGATTCTGTAAGTCCCACTGTAAAAAATTGGTTAAAGTGAGCTCACTTTATACTTCGCTCTTTTGACAGCTGTCAAAAGTATCAATCTCTAATATTAGTAGGTAGTACCGCTCATTTCACACACTTGACACATTTAGATGGTTACAGAATCACACTTAACCCTAGAACCCCAAAGTAAGTCAAAATGACTCACACCACGTGCGCGATCACGCGCCCCCTCCACCTGCGTCGCTCTATCCCCACCACCGCCCGGCAGTGCTATCCCCAGGCCTGTCCGCCAGGAGGCGAGGAGGTAACAACAGATGCTCCCGCGCTGCGCTCCCAGGTGAGTTTTTTGAAAAGCTAGTGAGTCAAATATTAGTCACTATCGACCAACATTAGGGATCTAGGGTTAACGCTTAACACCTATTAGTCTGCACTCCATATTTATTATTTTTTTGGAGCTGATGTTATCCTCCACTCCTCGCAGTCTTAAGCTAGTACCTAAAATCCTGTTAGTAGCCGATAAACTGCTCGCGCCGTCTTGCTTTGGGTCTTTCTCAATATCACGTGCATTTGTGTTTTCTAGGTACATTGTCATGGATTTTTGGACGTGACCTCATTATACCGAAATCACACATGAAGTTTAAACATTATGTCTAATTTCGGTACGGTGAAAGTGTTAAGCTTAATGATTAGAATAAACATCATTCTATGACTTTTGCTGACAACCGTTCCTACACCAATCTCACAAAATTTAAAAAAATATTTACACCGAAAATAACTCTGATAAACCTCGCAGTACTTAATCCGTCATACAATATAACATTACAAGCTACGCAGCCAAATACTCAAGAAAACATTTCTAATTTACGCCGAAGAATCTGTCGCGTATGATAAGCCGATTTAGAACGAACATCCCCAAAATATATATTTACATTTTTATAAAAAAAAAATTGACAAGACTCTTTTCTTAATAACATAAAAGCATTGTACGAGAGGGATTTGCACAGGAAGGGTTTCATATCATCTTAAAATAATTTATAGTACTTTTATATTCTCTAGTTAATTAATTTTGTTAATTAATTACTTTAGTTTGTTAATTAATTTAGCAAAAAAATATACGAAGAAAACATGCCATATGAATAGGGATGGCGACTTCATTAAATTTTTTACTTTATTAATTTTTATTACTAGTTAATATAAAGTTCATAGTAGTCAATAGTCTGTGATAAGTGTACCTGTTATGGATACACTTGATAGGGATGGGATTTTATTGGTACAATTTGGGTACGTAACCCTAAAAACGACTTATTCCGTTCAGAGCATATTTATGAGATTCCGAATCAAATCTGAAGTGAGATGAGAATGTATAAATGTGAAAGTAAATTAAAATACAATTTCGGAAGATCACAAGATGCTGAGTTGGTAATAATTGGATGTATAAATATAAAGATGGTCCAATATACATAATATGACATTACATCTCTCAATATTTACTTATTTCAGTTAATATTACAATATCCGTATATATTTATTTATTTTGTAGGTATCGTCCACAAATAAAAATCAAAAGTTCTCAGTAACAGTTATAATTTAAAATTAAGAGTTCACAATCAACACAGAAGGGTAGGAAGTACAGTAACACTACAAATAACAGTTAGGATAGTGGAAGAATAGAATAGAACACTGAATAGCATTAGGCGGAAGAATTTTAAAGCGTGAAATGAGAATTTACAAGTACGATTATGATCGTGGCAGAGCAAATTAAAATTATCGAGTAAGCAAGCGAGCGCGGGAGTGCCTTGCGCAGAGGCGAACAATGGACTGGTGTGCTGGCGCGGCGACGCGCTGCGAAACCGAACGACCCCGAGCCGCGGCGATGATGCCCGAAGATGCGCGAATTTGGTGTAGCGGCTCCGCCGCTACAGTAGCCCCCCGGCGAAATCGTGACTTCGGTCGATAGACGTCCGAGAAGTGAATTCTCCTGCCGCTGCGAGTGCGAACTGCCGGCTTGTCCACTAGTGGAGCTGACGTCTTACTTGGTGGTGAACTGGTCGGAGCTGAGGCTGTGTTGCCAGTAAGGCAGTCTTGAGTGACGTATGCTAATTTCAGGCGATTCAAAGATATGTTGATGCTTTTACCTCGTACCTCAACTTTAAAGTCACAGTCTTTCTGTCCAGTACTTTACCTGCAAAGTACTGGACGGAAAGACAAAAACGTGGACAAAAACGTAGGAACAGTGTTGCAGGTTTTTGGGGATGTAAAAAGTATTCTTTCTATGCCATACAGTTGGTTTAGGGGTCATACTGGTGGAGATATCAACTCCCTTCCCGGGCCGCAGAAGACGCACCGGGCGCCGAAGAAGGGCGGATAACGCCCTCTTCCGCCCCCCATGAATGGGTCCAGGGGCAAGGGACATGGGGAAGTCCCCGCCCCCCATTGATGGACCCCGAGGCGGAGGCGCGCGCGAGTGTCGGCGCGCGCCTTTGAGGCGATGCACGGGGTAGTTTAACACCCCACTACCCCGTGCAGGAGACGAGGCCCGGACAGACCGGGCCAGCACGAGGATGTGGGGCCGTGGAAGAATTTAGACTCCCGCGGCCCCACGCGCGCTCGTGATAGAAGACACACCGGGGTGGTTTTAGTCAGTAAAAGTCTGACGTACCCCGTCGCCCACCCCAGGGCGGCGGGCATCCTATGAGGATTTCCACCCCGGCAAAAAAAAAAAAAAAAAAAAAGGGGTCATACTGGTCATGTGTCTAGCAAGTCGAGTAGCGAAGCTCGTGATGTCTTCAACGGCGTAGTCGTGTGATTGTAACAGGAACTGGCTTAGCAAACGCAGGGGCTCGCCGTAAACCAATTCAGCCGAAGATGCTTGGATGTCATTTTTCCAGAAGCTGCGTATTCCAATCAGGCAAGATTTCTGTCCATTATGTGTTGTTGTGACACATGATACCTGCTTTTAGCTGGCAATGAAACCTCTCCACCAAGCTGTTTGGTACAGGATGGTACGCTGTGGTGCGAAAGTGGCATGCGCCGAGCAGGGATGCTAGGGCCTTAAACAGGCTGGACTCGAACTGACGGACTTGATCTGTGGTGATCTGCAATGGATAACCGAACCTCGATATCCACCGGGATACCAAGACGGCCGCGCAGGTATCGGCAGTGATATCCTTAAGCGAAATAGCCTCAGGCCATCGTGTGCTCAGATCAACGATGGTGAGGCAATACCTGTAAACTGAAGATAGTATTAGTGGCCCCACAAAGTCGAGATGGATATGGGAAAACCTTGACGAAATTGAGGGAAATTGGGAAAGAGGAGTAGATGTGTGACGGGTAATTTTACAGCGTTGGCAATGAAGACAACATCTGCACCACTGTCTACAATCTTTGCGGATCCCTGGCCACACAAATCGCTGTGTGACTAGTCCCACGGTAGTACACCCAGGGTGACTCAGACTATGAAGAGATTCAAAAACTAGCTTCCGGAATTCATGGGTAATATAGGGTCTCGGTGGTTGAGTGGATACGTTACAATAGAGTTTAGTGTCTGAGCCCACCTGAGTAATCATCTGCAGTTTATTTATTTATTTATTAAAACTTTATGCACAAGGAAAAACATTGTACAATGGCGGACTTAATGCCTTAGGCATTTTCTACCAGTCTACCTTAAGGTGATGCAGACAAAATATGGTAGGTGCAAACAAATTAAAGTTAAAAGAGAGAAGAAAAATAAAATAAAATTATAATAAATACATAAATACATACATACAAAATATAAACAGAAGAGAGAGTTTAAAAAAAAATCAGAGATAGAGAAAAGAATAAAATTATATATGTGATGAATCTGCCAATTTCTTGCGTAGGTATTCCCGAGCTTTCACTTTAAATGTGTACCGACTTGTCAACGTCCTGATAGTCTGAGGAAGATCATTCCAAAGGAAAACCGCCTGAACCAGAAATGAAGACTTAAGAAAACCAGTGCGGTGAGAAGGACATCGTAAAAGACAATTATTGGAAGAGCGCAGATTCTTATTATGCGCAGAGAATAAATATTGGAAATGTGAAGTAAGGTAAGAAGGGGAACAGGGTTTGTGTAGGAGTGAAAACAAGGTAGTCAAGGCTCTTAGAGCTCTGCGCTGCCTGATGGGTAGCCATTTCAAGATGGACCGGTAAGAAGATACATGATCGTACTTACGAAGATTAAATACGAATCGAATGCAGTTATTTAGAAGTCGGTCAAGTTTATTGAGTAGATCTGCATTCAGGTCGTAATAACATACATCACCATAATCAATAATGGGGAAGATAAGGGATTGAACAAGCATTGCCTTTATGTGTGACGGGAGAACGTTTTTGAGCCTATAAAGCGACCGCAACGTCCCGGTGACTTTTTGGCTCACACTTGCAACCTGCTTACGCCAGTCCAGGCAAGTGTCGACATGCAGACCCAGATCCTTGACGTCGGAGCTAAACGGAATGACTTTGTTATCATAGAAAACCGGTGGCACCACTAGGCCACTCAGCCTACGCTGATTAACTACTACTACTACTCCTACTCCCTATAATGATGGCCTGGCATTTTGTAGGGTTAACCGCTACCCCGAAACGATTAGACCAGTCCCTCACCACTCCCAAATTCCGGTTTAGCTCGTCAATCGCATCCGATAAGTTGTCAACACTTGCCTGAGTATAGAGCTGTAAGTCATCAGCGTAAAGATGATACGCACACTGAAGTTCAGTAGTAATAAGATCAATAAAGATTGAGAACAAAAGTGGAGATAATATACCGCCTTGAGGGACGCCAGAAACAAGTTCACACCAGTTAGAAGACGAATCTCTCGCGAGAACTGCCTGCTGACGCCCCCGAAGATACGAGGAGAACCAATCCAGAACCTCGGAAGAGACCATAAGATGGGAAAGGATGGATAAAAGGACTTCGTGACTGACGGTATTAAAAGCGTTCGAAAAATCGATCAGAACTAAAACGGAGACTTTAGTGTCTTCCATTCCCCGCCTTATATCGTCAGTCACTTTAAGCAAAGCAGAAGTAGTGCTGTGGCCTGGCCTGAACCCGGATTGGAAAGGACTAATGAGGGAGTTTAGCTGAATGAAGTGGGAGAATTGCTTATGGACACAGGCCTCAAGTACTTTAGACAAAAAGGGGAGGATAGAGATGGGACGGAAGTGGCTAAAAAGGGTGGGATTTGGAACTTTAGGTAGAGGACAAACATGAGCTTTCCTCCATAGTGAAGGGAAGTCACCAGTAAATAGAGAGAAGTTAATGATATGGGAAATTGCAGGAAGGAGCGGGTCGAGAGCCGTCACTATCATGTAGCGACTGATGTTGTCACACCCTACGGCTTTAGATTTAATAGATAGGATAATCTTTTTAATCTCTTCCGGATCAACTGGGGTGAAGACAAAGGGGGTAATATTGGGGCGCGTCAGACCAGTAAGGTAGTGAATAGTTTGACATTTAGTGTGGCTATCAAGAGTTGGGACAGTGGCAAAATGACGGCTTAGATCGTCCAAACTAAATGTATTAGGAAGGTCTGAATGCCGCGTTCTGCCAATACCTAGAGTTCCGAGGAATTTCCAAATATCGGCAGGAGAAGAGGAAGTGATATTATCAGGAATGTGGCGGCGTTTAGCGTTGCGTATCATCTGGTTACAACGGTTGCGAGCAGTTTTGAAGAGAGTCCAGTTAACGTCCGACCTATCCCTTTTAAATTTCCGGAACGCGCGGTCCCTACGCCGCGTATCGTATCGTACAGTTTGACAACAGCTAAGTTAAAAAGATTTACCTTGTTATCAACAGTAGTAGCTTCCTCCAAGGGCGTCCAGTTAATATTTGCAGCATCATTTATTAGTTGTTCAGTGTTCATCCGCGCAAAGGCACGCCTGTGCTGGAATTTAGGTTTAGGTTCAGTTTCAGTGACGATCCTTTCTCGACAAGTGACTGGAGTTCTGGATATGTCTCTTGAAAGCGAGCTAAAGCTTTATAATCAATTGCATTTGTCGTTGTTACCTCTTCAATGTGCGACAAGGTGTCGGCAACGAAATTTTCTGATCCAGATATGTAACGTACATCCGTTAGCAATTCCCGTCCTGAAGGCATAGGTTGTGTTGTAGGCAAGTGGGGGATGATCAGGGAAGATAACGAATTCCCGAGCTTCCACCATGTGTCGGCATGTGTAAGTATTTTATCGCCTCGTAGACAGCGAGAAGCTCGCAATCGCAGAAGCTGTATTTGCGTTGTGTCCGACACGGTGTTACAGCACTGCTCCTTAGGATACGTCTGATGCATCTGTAAGCATAGAGAGCTCTGCCTTTGAGCTTGGGTGTGCAAGAAGATTCGCGTTTGATATGTGCCTTTTTACATTCTTCAAATGCCTCCAGCTGCAGCTGTGACATCTGTATAAGTTGTGAGCCTTTGACTTTGCCCCCAACCAAAATCGAGTTCAGTGGCGCGTGGCCTTTTGCTGCGTTGGGTACGAACATTCCGTAAAAGTTTAGCATGCCCATGAATCTCCGTAACTCCTTCACTGTGCTTGGTACTGGAAATTCCTGTATAGCTCGTACCTTTTCATGGAGCGATTAGGTACTAGCAGCTGATACCTGATATCCCAGAAAGGTCACCTCTGACTGCCCTCAGACACATTACGCAGGATTTATAAGGACACAATACTCTTTCAGCCTTGACAACAGCTGATGCAGGTTAATTCTGTGTAGGTCTGGAGAAGGAGAATACACCAAAATATCATCGATATATCCATAGCAGAAGTCATCTAAACCGGTGAGTACCTCATCTATGAACCACTGAAAGGTTTGCGCTGCGTTACGAAGTCCAAAAGTCATAAAAGGGAACTCGAATGAACCGAGCGGTGTAGTTACGGCTATTTTTAGTATGTCAGCTTTGTTAACCAGAAATGTATTATAAGCTTTTATTAAATCGATTTTGCTGAACGTTGTGCATCCCGAAAGTCGATGTGACAAGTCCTGAATGTGAGGTATGGGGTAGCGGTCAGGTATTGTACGGGGATTCAGGGCACGATAGTCGCCACACTGCCGCCACCGGCTATCCGTCATCTTTTTTCTTCACTAGATGTAGAGTTGAAGACCATGGGCTTTCAGAGCGTCTTGCAGTTCCATTGACCATCATGTCCGCAAACTCTTTTTTTGCTATTTTTAGCCTCATAGGATCTAAACGCCTGGGCCTGCTGGCAACGGGTGGGCCAGAAGTAGTTTTAATAAAGTGCAGCGTATTGTACTTTGGCTTGCATTGATTTACAGTACTTGCCGGGCGCGTAACCTCTGGAAATTCACGAAGCAGCTTGTGGTAGTCTGTAACCCCGAGGACTGTTTTCACCGAAGCCACATCATCAGGAATCTGCTGCGCGGACGCCGCTACGAAGAGAGATATGGTGCCATCTATGAGCCTGCAGTTGCGGCAATCTATAAGTCGGTTATAAAAACTTAGAAAATCTATGCCTATTATTGGCTTTGAAACGTCGGCGACGGTAAACTTCCAAGTAAATGAACATCGAGGTCCTAGGTTGAGGCTGAGTTGTACTGGCCCGCAAGTATTTATGACACTTCCACTGGCTGCTGTTAAACTGTACTTACACACGCATGAATCGGAGCCGGTATCGACCAGAAACTTTTTTTTTGAATGACGGTCAGTAATAAAAAGACGGCCTGATTCTCAAGGGTAGTAGGCCGCTAATACCGGCTGCCTTTCGCGTTTTCCGCCTGCCACGTGCAAGGCTGCGTACACTTTCTTGCACGAGGACCAAAGCTAAATTGGTACCAACAATGCAGGTGGTTTTCTGGTAAATCAAATCAAATCAAAATCAAAAGTCATTTATTCAAATTAGGCTGAGAATCAGCACTTTTTGAACGTCAATATTACATAAGACAGTCCCCCAAAACGCCCACCCAATGACACTTCCTAGCGCTTTCGCTGGGAAGAAGAAGTGGCGGAACAAACTCCCCAGCAGCACAGCTGTCTGTTCATTTTTTAAAAAAACACATGTCTTTATACAATACTGTGTATAGTGATGAACACGATAAAATACAACAACAATGAAATTATTTACCATATGCCAGCTACCACGCCAAAATACCAGCAAAGCAAAAGCTGCCGCGGCCTAGATCTAGATCGGTCCCGCCAACTACGACTACTTGAACGAGAACACGAACGACCACATACCTATCTTAGCTTGTTTTCCTGAGCTGACAATGATGTTACCTGCTTTGCGAGCTCAGATATCTGACTAGCCATTTGCTTAATTAATTGTTTTATTCTTCGTTGCCGTGTACGATGCGCCAAATGTTGTTGTTTCGGGAGATTGGTCGTGGAAGTCTCCAGATCAATCTACCTCTGGCGCAGCATCGTTGGTTTTAGCATTGCATCAGCTCGCTCAATTGCCATCTTCCTTCCTACTCACTCACTATTTTTGAGTGAATAGGCTCTTAATAAACTTGCGTGCTTTACCTTCAACGATTGCATCACTGCTTACCTTGAGGTGTCTTCTCATCCGCATGAGCATCCAACGTGGGCGGTATTTCGGGAAAAAACGTTGAACCATGACTATAGTGTGATGTTCGATTCTTATTATTTTAACTGTACAGACACTTAAATCACTTTAATATTAAGGGATTACAATGATAATCTCAGATTACAACAGATAAGAGCCACTGGGTTTGGTTTACAAAGAATGCCCAGCGATCGCTATGTCGAACGCAACTCCAGTCGGTGTTACCCGCTCTTAATAAAAATCATAATTTATCAGAATACCGACCGATTAATCGACTTCAAAAAAATAGTAGAGTAATTTTGCACAGCACGCTGGCTCGGCCACTGCACCAACCATGTCGACTACGCCTTGAAACAAAAATAAAGCACATTTCCTTCGTATTAGCTGGATCATTAAAGTATTTTTGTAGAAAAGCGTTGCCCCACGGGTATCTGATTCGTTAGTAAGGCGTGAATTATGTCTGCCCACAGCAAAGCAGCGTTAAAACTGCAATATTGTACTCGTTACTTTGTGTTACAGCGAATGAAGAATTGCGTGGTAAAGTGGGAGAAACCTGGAGTTGGTTCAACTTGTTGGTTGGAATCAAATTAAACTTATATTTAATTGACTTCACTATTAAATACAGATAAAACATTTATTAAAAAAAAATTTAAAAAAATTAAAATTTTGTTTCGTTTTTTTCATACAACTTCAGCCATAAACAGACACAAAATTAAGCAACAGCAGGGATTTAAGTGACGAAGATTATGCTTTGGGGAGCGTTCAAATATTACGTAACGCAATTTTTGGGCCTCGTAAAACGTTACAATGCGTTAAAGGGGCGGGAGGGGGTCTTACTTAAAACACATTATGTAACATTGTTTCTAAAAAAAATATTATTTAGTAAATTAAAACTATACTAAGTGTAAAAACTATTACATAACTTTTTACGACTTTAGGATAAATTGATCACTTGAGTGTTACGTAACGTTTTGAGAAGGGGAGGGGGGTATTGAAAAACGTTACGATGCGTTACAAGAGGGGGAAAGGGGGTCAAAAATCTTCAAAAATTGCTTTACGTAATACTTGAACGCTCCGTTGGAGCAATATCCTTTTAAAAATAACCACTAAATAAAAAAATCAGAAAATGTCAACTTTTTAAAAAATGTTAACATGATATTTTACCGATGCATAGATCAATTTATTGGTATTGTCATTTCCACCTAACAATACGACCTATAATTTTGCATTAATTTTAATCTAATTTGTATTATTTTATGAATAAAAACTTGGCAGTGTTAATTGTTTTGTTTCTTTTATTATTATATAAAATTCGTCTTCAGATCGCCATAGAACAGGACCTCGCGAAATTTTTCTTGCCCACACTAAATTTAGGTCTTGCCCCGCCTCTGAGCGTTGGTCATGTGGCGTTTTATAGCTACCGCTAGGTAGAGCTGGATTATCGCAGTGGTAAAACCCGTAAGAGCCATCCATCTCCATTCCATCATCGGACGATCCGTCGTACGGCGAGTTTCCACCCTTACATTGTTGACATTGACACCACTACGATCCGGACGAAGCGTCCTCCATGTCGCAGCGGTCAACACACCTGCCTACGACGTGGAGGCCCCAGGTTCGATCCCCGGCCAGGTCATGATGGAAAACGATCATTTCCTGATTGGCCTGGGTCTTGAACGTTGAGTTGTATCCCATAACACAAGTCTCGAACTTACTTTGGGGCTAGCTCAATCAGTGTGATTCTGTGGGATATATATATAGGGACTGGAACAATTTGCCAGCGGCGGTATTTCCGTAGGACTACAATTTATGTGTCATCAAGGCTAGAATGTATAGGCTCATAATAAACTAGCGCGCTTTGCATCACTACTTAGCATCAGGCGGGATTGCGGTCAAGCACTAGATTTTAATTTAAAAAAAAGCCTGTAAGAGTGTGGCAGGCCAAAATGCCTTTGTCACCTCCATATGGTGGAAGGAGGCATGAATAATAGAATGAGGATTTCCTCAGTAATAAAAAAGGGTACATTACGTACATACAGAATTAATATAAATAAATATAATAACTTTCTAAGATAAATACATTTATTCAAAGAAAGACTGACATTTACAATATCTTTGTGTTAGTGTTATTAGATAAACCTTGAACTTCTCGTTTCCTTATTTCACCCTATTTATCTGTTGAACTGTAGCAATACAAGCTCATACGTCACAATAGTACCAAGGAGCTGAAACAAAAAAAAAACAAAAAGATGAGTGAACATAAAGATCTCGTCCCGATTCTTGCTCGACCCAGCCCGAGCCACTGAGTCTGTAGATTTTAAATTTGCCTCTAAATAATTCCGTCCCAGCCTGTCCCTTGTCTCTCTTTCAGCAATGCCCTAAGCCGCGATCCGACCCTTCAGAGGGAGCCCTTAGCGTTTAGTAGCTTAGTGTTTAAGTTTTTGTTATTACATAGTTGGATACCCTAATTATTTAGTAGGGCTTCCAGAGCTAAGGCCGGTTAAGCTGATGACATCCTCATAGACTGAACTGCGAGATGACAATTTATGAAAAATATAAAACATATGATGGTATAACTTAGTCCCTATTATATTGTTACACTCTTTGACTTCGCCGCGACTACGACGCGCGCGTTTTCAGTTTTCAGGAAACAGTTTCGCTGACTGTAGACCGTCACATCTACTAAAAAAACCGGCCAAGTGCATGGATTTAAGTTATGTGTATGAAAGATTACGCGGTAATAAGCGGTTTACGATTTACGAGCTATTAAAAAAAACTACTTACTAGATCTCATTCAAAAAAATCTTCCTTGATAGTTTTTATAGTAATGTACATCATATGTTTTTTTAGATTTTTCATTTTCTTATTTTAGAAGAGGGGGGGGGGGGGGGACCAACTTTTTTCCACTTTGAAAGCGTCTGTCACGCAAACTATTCGGTTTAGAAAAAAAGTATTTTAGAAACCTCAATATCAATTTTGAAGACCTATCCATAGATACTCCACACGTATGTGTTTGATGAAAAAAAATTTTGAGTTTCAGTTCTAAGTATGGGAAGCTCCCAATATTTATTATTATTATTTTATTTTTGCATCAAAATCTTAATGCGGTTCACAGAATACATCTACCTACCAAGTTTCAACAGTATAGCTCTTATAGTTTCGGAAAAAATGACTGTGACATACGGACGGTCAGACGGGCAGACAGACATGACGAATCTATAAGGGTTCCGTTTTTTGCCATTTGGCTGCGAAACCCTAAAATTTGATGGGTTTTTTCAAAGAATAGTCACATAGCTATCATTAATTAGCTAGTTAAATCTCAATGGCATGAATATATCGATTAAATTTACTCGTTATAACTAAAACAAAATAAGGTTTGTTTTTGAGTCGACGATGCCTAATAGACCTATTGAAACATAAGTATTTTTTTTTAATATACAGTATGTTAAGAAAACCCTGTCCGACCCGTGAAGGTGTTGTTACGTATCGATAACTGATTCTACTAATGGATAAAAAACCGGGTTAAACTTCAAAAAAAAATCCCCCTAAAAAAATAAATATTATTTCGTAAAAAGAGGTAACTTAATAAATGTGCGTAAGCACACTACCGCGGGCGGCGGGCGGCAGGGCACGCAGCACGTGGTCGCATCGCTATTCGCTCATAATAATACCGGTGTTGTCACTTTTTTAAAAATTACCAAATTTCGGGGAAGTTGGAATTAAATCGCGGGAAAAAAGATTATGATAACATAAAATTTTATATTATATTTGGTCATGTGTTTACCTAACCTTTATTATCCTTATGGGTCGGACAGGGTTTTCTTAACATAGTGTATATGTATATTAGAGCGATACCCATAAAACTTGTGTACAGAATACAGTACAAAAATAAAATAGAAAACTTTTAATTCAGACAGAAGTCCATAAGGTTAGTAACAATTTTATTAAACTTCTAATGTTAGTAGGTTAGATACACACAGATAGACATAAATAAAATTAATATTAAGCGTGAAGCTGTATGTTGTTGCTGCCGCGAATACGCGTCATCAGGGATGCGCATCTATTGCTAATCATCATTCATCATCATTTCAGCCGAAAGACGTCCACGGGTTCCTCCCGCATCCAGCGGTTTCCCACGACCTTCACCAGGTCGTCGGTCCACCTTGTCGGGGGCCTACCCACGCTACGTCTTCCGGTGCGTGGTCGCCACTCGAGAACCCGTCGGCCCCATCGGGCATCGGTCCTACGGGCAATGTGTCCAGCCCATTGCCAGTTTAGTGTTGCGATTCTTCGGGCTATGTCGGTTACTTTCGTTCTTTTGCGGATCTCCTATTCCTGATTCGATTACGCAGTAAAACCCCAAGCATAGCCCTCTCCATTGCCCTTTGAGTGACTTTGAGCCTTCTTATAAGGCCCATTGTTAGCGATCATCTATTGCTAATAGTGGCAGTCAACCATTGATATTCTTCTTCAGCCTATAGATGTCCACTGCTGGACAAAGGCCTCCCCCAAGGCTTTCCACGCTGATCGGTCTTGCGCTGCCCGCATCCATCGGCTTCCCGCGACCTTCACCAGATCATCGGTCCACCTTGTTGGGGGCCTCCCTACGCTGCGTCTTCCAGTACGTGGCCACCACTCCAGAACCTTACTGCCCCATCGGCCATCGGTTCTACGAGCAATGTGCCCTGCCCACTGCCACTTCAGTTTAGCGACTCGCAGAGCTATGTCGGTGACTTTGGTTCTTCTGCGGATCTCCTCATTTCTGATTCGATCACGCAGAGAAACTCCGAGCATAGCTCTTTCCTTTGCCCTTTGTGTGACTCTGAGCCTTCATATGAGGTCCATTGTGAGCGACCACGTTTCAGTTCCGTAAGTCATCACTGGCAACACACATTGGTCAAAGACTTTAGTCTTGAGACACTGTGGTATCTTGGACGACGAGAAGATGTATCGTAGCTTCCCGAACGCTGCCCAACCGAGATGGATTCGACGAGACACCTCCATAGACTCCTCCACCATTGATATTATTATCCGCAAACACCCCTGACGCACTACAACGCCACAGCAGTGCCAACAGCACCCTCAGTATGTATGCCCACTGAGTCTTCTTTTTCTTCTCCAGCCTATAGAGATCCACTGCTAGACAAAAGCCTCCCCCAAGGCTTTCATTACATTAGAGGGTTTGCCATAATCTACACGGTTGGCAGGCGGGTTGGGGATTGCACTAATTTGATATTCCATAGGAGAAGTGCTGCTGCCTGCTTCCCTGGTGAGAGTTCCCTTATTCGTTATAACTAATACGAGGTGAGGTTTGAAACGTAAACGACTCATTTCGGCGACAAACAAATGTCAAAAATTTGTCAAAATAAAGGAAAATTAGACTTATTTTTGATATATTGACAGACTTAGATCAGACTATGAGCAATCTTAAAACTACCAGAATTGTCCTTCTCAAAATATACACGATGTCGTCAGCGACAGCTGAGCGGTTGGGTTGTCAACATCTTGCTGTGGGGGTAAGAGCTCCATTTCAAGGTGAGGTTTTGAATTAAAGCACGAAGTGTAAATATACCCTCAAATCTTTACAATAACAATTTAAATAGGCAAACCGACAATTTCGGCCCGGAGAAATGCCCCAGTAAGCGCCTCAAAGAGAAGTGACCGTTTGGTTTCTCGGTGGTAGGCCATAACATCGGTCGCCGGCAGAAGTTACCACCCACCAGACAAAGTCTTGCCGCCAAGCGATTTGTCGTGTTCCGGTATGATGTCCGGTGAAGCCGTACGGAGGACGGGTCTGAGCAGTTGTGTTGCGGTGTGCCGGGTACGATGCGCCAAATGTTGTTGTGTTGGGAGTTTGGTCGTGGAGGGTCTTCAGATCAATCTCCCTGGCGAAGCATCGTTGGTCGTGTTGTTGGGTTTAACATTGCATCACCTCGCTCAACTGCCGTCTTCCTTCCTATTTGCTCAGTTTTTCTGAGTGAATAGGCTCTTAATAAACTAACTCGCTTTACCATCAACGATCGCATCACTGCTTACCATCAGGCGGGATTGCGGTCAAGCGCTAGTTTATAATTATTAAAAAAAAAATCCCCATTTTAAAAAATGACTCTGTCAACGTACCACCATTACAAAATAACGTCACAGCGTTTACCCCACTGTTATTTAAATCAAATGAGCAACTTTTATTAAAATGATATCGTTATCCACAACATACATATTTTCTTAATACTTACAGTTAAAATCATAGTCCTTGTCACATGGAAGAAATCGAGTCCACTCATAGCAACTTTCAGGTTGTTTATTTGAGCTATGTACCGCTCCACCTGCAATAACATTGAGTTAAATGTCACACGAGTTTCGGTAAACATATCAAGTTACGTACTCGCCGAAGGACGTATGTAGGTCACTGATAAATATCTATGTATTGCGCAACACATTTATTCTTTTTAAGCGAGGAACTTGGTTGAGCATCGACGAATAATTTATAAAATAAAGACGATAATAAATTTGCGCTAAATGTAATACCAAAAGAATTAAAAAGTAAAGAAAGTACACCAACATTATATAAACTGAAATTTTAAAAGATAAGGGGTAATTTTTGTTTAAGATGAATCATCATAACCAGCCTAAAATATCTAAATACACTGACGGACTCATAAACTGCATCAAAGTAATAGACGACTTTGAAATAAATATTTTAACCAAGTATGCAAAGTTTCCATACAGATTCAAATTGAAACCTCTAGATTAATTCGTGAGCTTTAAAACAGCGTAGGGTTTTATCCTTAAGTGTAAGTTTGTGAACCTTAAGACTTTTTTGAAGAAAAAACAGAAATTTAAGGAAAATTGGTTTAATAAAAAAAATGGTTTTAACAATAGACACAAACTTTATGCCACGGTTTATTTATGTTTTAATAAGGTGTATTTCCACCACGTGCCCTTATTACGGATTCTAATCATTTCCGCGTAGGTTTTATTTTGGGTTATTCAAAGATTTTGCGAAATATTGTCATATTCTTCTAAAAGTGCTGTTCTTAGTATTGGCACAGAATTTCTTGCACAAACAGCTCTTTTTAAACTGTCCTAAACATGCTCAATGGGATTAAGATACGGGCTGCGTGCTGGCCAATTCATTGTACGTATCCCAACCTCTTCGCAATATTGTCGAACTTGTGCAGCAGCGTGCGGCCGGGCATTATCCTGCATTAAAGTAAAATTTTCGCCTAAGAATCCCATGTAAGGCACCACGTGATCTTCCAAGATCTCTGTTATGTAGCGATGTGCAGTCAAACCCCCTCTATTACCGTTTTGACGGACCATGTCTATGAACACAAGTTCTGTTCGCCCGTTCATCGATAAGCCACCCCAGACCATACACGAACTGCCTCCAAAAGGAACACTCTCCTCAATGTAACTTTGAGCATATCGCGCCCCACGTCGACGATAGACTCTTCTGCGACCATCTGCACTATATAAACATGTCCTACACTCGTCCGTGAACAATACGGAGGCCCATTGCTCTTCTGTCCAATTTAAGTGATCACGCACAAATCTTAAGCGAGCTTGTCTGTGAGCTACAGACAACTTTGGACCATTTGCTGGTCTAAACGAGGTGATATGCGCTTCCTTTTACCTTTTTTTGTTCTTGCACTCACATTTACTCCACGCACTTTATTAAGTTCTGTTTTGATATTAACTGACGTGAGGAATCAATTTCGCAGGGGAGTTGTAACACTGTCGGACGCCCAGTTCGGTTTTCGAGCTGGGCGTTCTACAGTGGACGCCCTGGCCCGTCTCAAGGGCCAGGTGACAGAGGCGGTAGGAGTGGGGGATGGAGTGTTGGCTGTGTCATTCGACATTGCCAACGCCTTCAACTCCGTCCCCCACTCCACCATCCTGGAGGCCCTCCGGTTCCACGGAGTGCCCCAGTACTTGCGGGGCCTCCTGGCCAGCTACCTGGAGGACCGTGCTGTCCTCCTCGTAGACGGGGCTGGCCAGCTCCGGAGATACGCTGTGGGAACCGGCGTTCCACAGGGGTCCGTTCTAGGGCCTCTTCTGTGGAACGTCGGTTATGACTGGCTCCTGCGGGGAACCCTCCTGCGAGGCACGAGTGTCATCTGCTATGCAGATGACACTCTCCTCACTTCCCGCGGGAGCAGTTACAGGGAGGCGGCCAGTTTGGCCTCGGCGGGCGGATCCTTGGTGGCGGGGAGGATTCGCCGCCTGGGCTTGAGGGTGGCGCTGCACAAAACGGAGGCCGTGTTCTTTCACGGCCCCCGGCAGCGCCCCCCACCTGACGCCCACATTTTTGTGGAGGGCGTCAGAATCGGGGTCGAGGCCCAGATGAAATATCTGGGCCTAATGCTGGACAGCAGGCTGCGCTTCGGCCCGCATTTTAGCGGGCTGTCGACGCGCCTGCTGAAAGCCGCGAACGCCCTCTCATGGCTCATGCCGAACATGGGAGGGCCGAGCAGTCGTTGCCGGCGGTTATACGCCGGCATACTGAGGAGCATGGCCCTTTACGGGGCCCCAATTTGGGCGGACTCCCTCCACAGGAGGGAGAACCTCACCGCCCTTCGGGCGCCCCAAAGGGCCATCGCCCAGCGGGTAGCGCGGGCCTACCGCACGGTAGGTTTCGCTTCGGCATGCGCTCTGGCGAGCACCCCGCCTTGGGAGCTCGAGGCCTGGGTGCTCGCCAGAGTGTACGAGTGGACGGCGGGGCGCAGGGCGCTGGGCGAGCGTCCGGCCCCGGAGTTGAGGGAGGCCGTCCGCCGGGAGGCGAGGGACGCCATCGTCCAACATTGGACGCGCGACCTCGCCTCCGCGGTGTTCGGCCGTCGCACCCTCGACGCCATCGGGCCAGTCCTGAGGGACTGGCTCGACAGGCGTCACGGGTTCCTCTCCTTCCGTCTGGTGCAGGTACTCTCCGGTCACGGCTGCTTCGGCAGGTACCTGCACCGGATAGGACGAGAGGAGACGCCGTCGTGCCACGGTTGCGGCGCGGCGGAGGACACGGCGGACCACACCCTCGCGGTGTGCCCGTCGTGGGCCGTGCCGCGCCGCGATCTTGTCGCGGCGGTAGGAGGGGACCTCTCGCTGCCCGCCGTCGTCAGAGCGATGGTGGGGAGCGAGGGGGCCTGGGCGGCGATGGCCTCCTTCTGCGAGGTCGTGATGTCGCAGAAGGAGGCCGCGGAGCGCGAGCGGGAGGAGGATCCCCTCGCTCCGACGCTCCGCAGGCGGCGTAGGGGCAGGAGAAGGCGGGACTTCGCCCGCTTTCTCCCGCCCTGAGGTGAGCGGCGGGCGTGAGGCACGGGGGTGCCCGCGCCCGCCTTGCACCGCTCACCACGCGGGAGCCGCGGCCTCTCTTTAAGAGGGGCAAATGAGGGCCCGCCTCAATAGGCGGGGTTCGCCGGCGGGGGAGAGGTAGCTGAGGCTGTGCTAGTTTCCCACTCCCCCGCCACTATGGCGATGCCGGAGTTGCGCTGGGGTTTTTAGTGGGTATACCGGGAGGCTCTCTCCCGGGGAGTCCCACATACCCTTCCCGTCCCCCGACGGGAGGGGATGCGTAATTGTCATTTTCCCCAGCGAGAACAAAAAAAAAAAAAAAAAAAAAAGGGGAGTTGTAACAATAAATCCGGTGGTTGCTCGAGTACCACGTCTCCTTCTGTAAGAACCTGTCTCACAAACCTTCTGTATATTCTAGAAACCGTAGACTGGTTTAAATTTAAATTTCTCCAAGCCCTCCCGCACCAGTGCTACAATTTGAGCCGCTTGTTCGGACGAAGTATGCGGAGAGTTCAAAAACTCTCGATGAGTTAAAAAAAAATTAACCCAACAGTTATGCTGGTAACAATAATTCAATTGACAAAAAAAAATAAAAAATCAATGCGAATCAATTTAAAACCTTTACTTTAAATAACACGCAAATCTGATACTACGAGTAAATTTTCTTTTCCCAGCAATATCCATTTGTTTTACTGCATTTCTATTTTTGCTTTTTTTTTTAAGATTAAGAGCCAGTATCTCCATATGAATATAATTTAATCTAAAAAGTTTGCATACTTATTAAAAAAAAATCAATTCAAAGTAATCATGAACTTTGATGCAGTTTATGAGTCCGTCAGTGTAGTTCCATTACTAGAACACAGGTATTCTCTTTCTGAGCGTAAAAGTCTCAAGTTCAAGGAAAAGTGGGCCATAAAATCAAAGCTTGATGGAGGTCAGATGTCTACGAATTTCTGGTTCTAGAACTTAATTATATATTAAGTAAAATGGCCGTTCCCCAGCATAATGCTTTCTCTTCCTATTGAATATCATAGGCACACATAGATCTGCAGGAGATGCCCTGGTCGGGAGACAACATAGAACTATCGGCCACCGAAGGCGCGGACGGTGAGCTGCCCACTGCTCGCCTCCCGGCCGCAAGCCGAAGCCGACGACGACGCGTTGTATTTCACGCGCGCCTCAAGGATATGTCAGCACATCGTGACAGGGTCCGCGCAGACCGATGCCTGGGTCAGGGCTGCGGGTTGTTTGAAAAAGCAACCGTGGCCTTGGCACACAGGTAATAGAGATGTATCCAAGGTATGAAAATCAAAAAAATAATTAGACCGTGTTATAGATAATAAAAAAATTAAGACCCCTATTTTTTATTTTGTCGAAATTACCAAAAATTACTGAGATATAGCGTATTAAAGTTACGGAGTGGGGGCTAATTACGTCACGCCATGGTATATTTTGTACGACGGCGTGACGTCATGCGATATTTCGAATCAATATATCTTCCTAAGTATTTGAATAAAAGAAAAAATAAAAAATACGTGTTCAATATTTTTTTTTTAGAAATCTATCTGATGGACATTAAATTATTTTTTAGGATACAAGCCAATTGAAGGAACATGGGTGGGTTTTAATCAGTAAAAATCTGACATCATTCACGGTCATTTGATGATTATTTCCCATCCACACCAAAAAAGCCACACACAGAAACTAGCTACCCAACTACCCCGCTACCCAAGCGGATAGGCAGAAATTACTGAATACCACCTGCTCCTATTGTTACATATTTGTGTATTTAATGTACATAGGTTATTGATTTGTATTTATCATACGATTTCCATAAGCAGGCCGTTTAATTTGTCTTCAAACATGCGTCAGTTGTTTCGATATGCCATTGCTATTTAAAACAATCAATCATTGTAACTAACTAAATATTTTGACAGCAAGTTTACTGATCACATCGTTGATAAGGCTTTCAGTAACTGTTTAATTATTTATTGGAAGGTATCCAATGACCTTCATAGGGAAATGTCATTATTATTCATGGAAGTACGTTTCCGTCATATGTATATATACATATTTACATATCACGGAAGCGTTCCTTACCGAAACAGTTACTTTACATATGAACCCACTCCAGGTTTTCACAGAGAGTAGAAGTGGCATAAGCATCACGACTTACAAGTTAGGTCATAGATTCAAACCACATCAGGCGCTCTACTTTATATGAATTATTTCATCACCACTGGTCTCAAAACGGTCAAAGAAAAACATCGTGAGAGAAGGCAACATATCCAAGAGCCAAAACAACTTCAAACACATGTGATACCTACCAACTCACACTAGGTTCACCGAGAGACGCAGCACACGTTCTCCGAGTGTTTAGCTTGGGAGGAGCAGCGCCGTGTCCTCACAAATGCAGTAGTGCGGAGGATGGTCGGCAGCGCAGAGTCATAGGATGTAGTGGTGTCCTTCTGCGAGTACGTGATGTCGCAGAAGGAAGCTGCGGAACGGGAGAGGAAGATCTCAACTCCCTTTCCGGGCCGCAGAAGACACACCGGGCGCCGAAGAAGGGCGGATAACGCCCTCTTCCACCCTCCATGAATGGGTCCAGGGGCGACGGACATGGGGAAGTCCCCGCCCCCTATTCGATAGACCCCGAGGCGGAGGCGCGGGCGAGTGTCGGTGTGCGCCTCTGAGGCGATGCACGGGGTAGTTAACACCCCACTACCCCATGCAGGAGAAGAGGCCCGACAGACCGGGCCAGCACGAGGGTGTGGGGCCGTGGAAGAATTTAGACTCCCGCGGCCCCACGCGCGCTCGTGATAGAAAAGCCACCGGGGTGGTTTTAGTCAGTAAAAGACTGACAGACCCCGTCGCGCACCCCAGGGCAGCGTACATCCTATGAGGATTCCCACACCAGAAAAAAAAAAGGTTTACCGAGAGGAGGCCTGTGTCCAAGGAGTAGGACATTATAGGCTGGATATGTTATATTATGTCACGTTTAAACATAAGTAATAATAATAATAATAATCTTTATTTCAAAAACCAAATACATTTTTTCCATCTCAATCTGACAAAAAAAAAAAAAAAAAAAAAAAAAAGTACAGCGCGTGTATTTATTTATTTGTTTTATTTTAAAATAAAACGTTGGCCCACACTAGAAATTTCTCCTGTGTCGTGGGTGCGTTTACAAACATTTAAACTCGCATACACAAACAGCCAGAACCAGAACAACTACTTGTAGGTCATACAAATATTTGTTCCGTGTGGGAATCGTATCCGCGACACGCAGATTTAAGTTGGGGGAGACGGGGTACATTGATGCAAGGGGCACATAGATACAGTCAATATTCATCGAAAACAAAACACGTTAGAAGATCCACCACTAAGAAGATATATAATGAACCCTACGCGCACACTAGCGCAGACCTTGTCCGAGGAAGGCCAGCCCGCGCCGCAGCTGAGCCAGTAAATATAAACTCCCGACTATGACCTCTGGGTTTGTTTCGGCCGTTTCTTCTCAGAGCTAGTACTAGGAAACGCCGTGGTCATCAAACCGAAATAAAAATAAAAATTCGATCCAGCCGTCTCTTGCTGTTCTCTCTAGCGACACCCTAAGCCGAGGTTCGTACCCCAGAGGGGGTGCCCTTAGCGTGTAGTCGCTTAGCTTTTAGTAGCCCTGGCTGGAGGCTTTAAATTCACTTAAGGCAGCCACAGGATAGTCCGGTTAAGTAGTCACGACCTCTAAAGGTCAACTACGAGATGCCATATCAAAAAAAACACTAGCGAACATATTAAGATATTTGGTTGGTACATATCTGTCATTACATTAAATAGACTTAATTTTTTTAATTATTTAGTGCTTTAATTTTTATAAAATGTTAATTTCGATTATAGTAGGCAGGGGCACATAGATGCAAGTGCTCTTGGGGCACATTGATACCCCAATATTTTGTTAAATATATGTGTATGTGAGACTTAGGAAATATATTTTACTTTCTTTATAGAAAAATGGTTTGAAGATTTAAATGCAAGATGAATAGAATTTCCATCAATGAAATTTCCGTGGCTTCGCGATATCTGACTGTTGGAAGGCAAATTATCAATAACAAAAGCAGCGAATAAATACAATTTAAAACAATCAATAAATAAAAGTCAGAAAAATCAATAAAACTTGTTTAATTTGTAGAAATATTTCTATGAACCAAAGTGCCAGTGTATGTGTCAATGTACCCCGTATGTGGGGGTACATTTCATTAGATCGTCTTTTATTTGGTTCAAGTAAAAATCGTATAAAGGTGCCCCGTCTCATTTTAAAGATTTTATCAGGTGTTTTTGTGTACCACTAATGGTTAGGATGATACCTCCTATAGTACTACAAACAGATATGTTTACTTACTTCAATATGAAACCTGGCGCTAGGGATCCCATACAAGGCATACAGAGGAGCAATAGAATTGGAGTGTATCCTGGCTGCCAGCAGCAATACAAGAAGAGTTCGTAGCAACAGAAACGAGAAGGAGTAAATGAAGTATATGGAATGTTCCATACCGTTCAATGTTCTGTGGAAAAGCAAAGTCAAACTGCAAAATTTAATATGTAACCAACCAACTAATAGAGACACAATTAAAATAGTTCTTATTACGTTAATTCTGGGAGTAAGTAGTGCGTACAGATATAAATAGGGCACTGTGATTATTATGGCTTTAATAAATAGGGCAAGTCAAGTAGAAAAACATGGAAGAGAGAAACTTGGTAAAAGGAAAGTAAAGACTATAGAACACAACTATGCACAAAGGCCTCCCTATTTCGAGTCTTCTGGCATCAGTACACAAGTAAGGAAAGCTAAAGAAGATTGTTGCATCAATTTTGTATAAACTTGTTAAGTCCTTAAGTCTGTAGGGTTCCGTAGCTTGCTTTGACCTTCATAATAAGCCTGGGCTTATGATTTCTGGAACTCTAAAGAGACCTGACCCGGAACTGGGCAGAAAGTAAAGCTGGGAGGAGTTGTTGGGAGAAACAGTCAAGGCAGAGACTTACCTTTTTTCGTTTAACATCCACAAACAAATGGGATTGGTCCGGTTTTTTTTGCTGAAAGTCGCGCTGAAATTCATTCAATAAAATGTTGATGTTTTGGTTAATTATTCAAGAGTAAAATAATTACTTCTATTAACATCCGATGTTTTATCGTTTACATACTTACTTGTCTACCTCCGTTTCTACGAACTTACACGTAATAAAATGTCCGGTGCGCGTTCGGCTGGAAATGAGAACATTCAAATGAGCACCCCACACGAGGCTAACCATTCAACTGAACACCACACACGGTGCTAAACATTCAAATAAGCACCCCACATGAGGCTAAACATTCAAATGGGCACCCCACACGAGGCTAACGATTCCAATGAATACCACTCGTAGTGCTAAACATTCAAATGAGCACCCCACATGAGAATAAACATTCAAGTGGACACCCCACACGAGTCTAAACATTCAAATGAGCACCCCAAACGAGGCTCATCGAGGATCATTATATCATTCTGGACGCCGTGCGTTGAACACCACACACGGTGATAAACATTCAAATGAGCACCCCACACAAGGCTAAACATTCAAATGAACACCCCACACGAGGCTAACGATTCAAATGAACACCACACACGTTGCTAAACATTGAAATGAGCAAACCACGCGAGCCTAAATATTCAAATGAGTACCACACACGAGACTAAACATTCAAATGAACACCACACACGAGGCTAACCATTCAAATAAACACCCCACACGAGGCTAAACATTCAAATGAGCACCACACATGAGGCTAAACATTCAATTCATTCGTCGGCCTCAGTGGCGTAGCGGTCAACACGCCTGCCTGCGACGTGGAGGCCCCGGGTTCGATCCCCGGCCAGATCATAATGGAAAACAATCTTTTCCTGATTGACCTGGGTGTTGGATGTTTCTCTATATATGTATCTATTATAAATATACTAGTATCGTTGAGTTAGTATCCCATAACACAAGTCTCGTACTTACTTTGGGACTAGCTCAATCTGTGTGATTTGTCCGTATATATTTATTTATTTATTTATTATTTATTGAAATGAGTACCCCACATGAAGCTAAACATTCAAATGAGTACCCAACATGAAGCTAAACATTATATTGAGCACCCCACATGAGGCTAACGATTCAAATGAACACTACACACGGTGCTAAATATTCAAATGAGCACCCCACACGAGGCAAAACATTCATATGCGCTCCCCATATGAGGCTAAACATTTAAATGCAGCATGGTCAGCCTTTCAATCACGCGCTACTTAAGAGGCAATTAGATTATTCTAAATTACCTAACTACCTAAATTGAAAGATGAAATGACTACTGTTCATTTAAAGACTAATTTATTTACTTACTTCAAATAAACTCTTATAGTTGGGCTATGTTACAGTGTAATCGAAATTAAATACCAGCGTTATACAAATAGCGACGGCCTACCTGACCTCTACTACCCAATAACCGTGTCAACTACGTGATGCCTTTTGGCAAGGTTGGTGATCAGATTTATAAGCGTTTAACAACCCATAATGACTATCAAAGACCAACGATTGACAGACAGCCAGGACCAATGGATTATCGTGCTTTCTGAGGCGCAGAGTGATCTCGATTATTACAACATTCTGGATGCCGTGCGTTGAGTTTTAATCCGTTATAAACAAAAACACCGTAAGTTTCAATCCTAGGTTGTCGATACCCAATTATGCTGTATTCGTGACTGCAGTTTGGGTGACGGCCCTTTTTTATAATTATGAACTAGTGCTTGACTGCAATCTTATCTGATGGTAAGATGTAATGCATTCGTTGATGGTAAAATGCGCTAGTTTGCTAAGAGCCTATTCACTCAAAAAACTGAGTGAATACGAAGGAAAACGGCAGTTGAGCGAGGTGATGCAATATTAAACCCAACAACACGACCAACGAGACGCTGCGCCAGAGCGAGATTGATCTGGAGACCCTCCATAACCAAACTGCCGACACAACAATATTTCGCGCATTGTACCTGGCGCACATCGCAATACAACTGCTTAGACCCGTCCTCCGTACGGCTTCACCAGATATCATGCCGGAACACGACGAATCACTTGGCGGCAAGACTTTGTCTGGTGGATGGTAGCTTCTGGCCCTGCCACTCTGTATGAATCTTTACTTCTAAACACAAAATGTTTTCACTTTCTTAAAACGTAAGTAACTGGTGTATATGATTGAAACTCACCTCAGGCTATAAAACAGCTGCGTACAGATCCAGTACAGATTGCTTCCGAACGAAGTTAGTATATAAATACCAAACTGGCCATTAAACAGCTTCACCAGGCGGACGATCTTCAAGTACTGGGTGCGGAAATCGTGGCAGGAGAAGTGCTCCTGCGTAAATAGAACATAAAATTACATATCTTTGTTGGAAGTCAAGTAATTACACTAAAGATTATAAAAATGCATCCTCCTGGGTAGGGTTGCGGGTTGGTTAAAAAAGAAACCGTGGCCTTGGCCTCCAGGCAAGTGAAGGAATACGGTTGGGTTTAGTCAGTAAAAGTCTGACACGCCCTTCCGCTTCACCCAGAGCGGGAGTGGTCCTTTGATGATTTCCCATCCCAAACAAAAAAAGGGCTATAAAAATGGCTTCTTCACCATCACCACCACACCATCACACCATCTAGTTGCGCTTGTTTAGCACACTAAACAACAATAGCTTGGCAGCAGCTATGTCATCTTCGCTGAAGTTCGTTACACAAGCTCATGCTAAGTAGATGTCACCATTTAAGAAAAAAATGTCTAATCGAGAATCCGTTGTAGTTTCAATAAACTATCACGGATTGTCGATTCAAAAAATCGTTCACTAATGATGAACTACAATTTTATTCCTGATTTACAAAACCAAATCCTTTTAAAAGATAAAGTAATCTTTCAAAAAAAAGCAATTTATCCAAGAAACGAATGAATTAAACAATCTCAAGATCAAATCTAGATTTTCCAACTGTGACATCTAAGTCTTTGTAAGCTCCTTTTCTCACTGTTCGTCTGCCTGATACTCGACACCGTTTACCCGATGGTAAAGAATAGGGGTAGGTTTTAAC
This sequence comes from Sesamia inferens, assembly GCA_037179545.1. NCBI lineage: Eukaryota > Metazoa > Arthropoda > Insecta > Lepidoptera > Noctuidae > Sesamia > Sesamia inferens. Next base: position 11,868,113 of record CM073922.1, read on the forward strand.
TTACAATAGCTAGATAGAATAATACATATTCTATATTGGATAACAAAAGGAAAATACATACATAAGACCAGATTTATGAACCTAAAAGAAGCGAAAGGGAGTTTATTGGAATCGTAACACCCCCATGGGAAGAAAATGTATACTTTTGTAAAAATCCTAATGATACAATATACGTAAACTTATCAACAATTTATCCGTGTAACATTCAGCATAATAACACACTCAGTATCAATGGGTTTCATTTTAACAGTTCAAAGACATTAATTGCGTTATTTAAGTTGTTAGGCAGATACAGTTTTGGAACACATGGAGCTGGGCACGCCACAACAGCGGCGGTAAGTCCCCTCTTTGAGGAGTGGCTAGAGAGGCGCTACGGCGCCCTCACCTTCCGCCTGACACAGGTCCTCACCGGACACGGTTGTTTCAGGAGGTTCCTGTTCCGTATTAGGCGGGAAGAAACGCAAGGGTGTCACCATAGAATGGATCGCCCTGAGGACACGGTGGAGCATACGGTGGTCTGCTCGGCTTGGGTAGAGCACCGCCGTGTCCTCGTAGCGGCGATCGGCGGCAATCTCTCGCGTCCGACCTTAGTCCAGGCCATGGTCCAGAGCGAGAGTGCATGGCAGGCCATCACCTCCTTCTGCGAAGCAGTGATGCTGGCAAAAGAGGAGGCGGAGCGCGTGAGGCAACGGGAATCCCAGCGCCCTCACGCCAGTAGCTGCCGCAGTAGTCGCCCCGGTCGGGAGACGACACCTAACTCCCAGCCACGGGAGTGGGTTGCTCGCGCCTGCGGGCTGTGGGCAGTGGGCAGCCGGCCGCCCGGTAAGGACCAGGCCTGAGTCGACGGCACGTCGTGTTTCATGCGCGCCTCAAAGAGATGTCAGCACATCGTGACGGGGTCCACGAAGACCGTGGCCCTGGCCGTCGCACAGGCAAGTGAAGAAACACGGGTGGGTTTGTCCATTGCTGCTATGACCAATGGGTTTTGATAGTTCAACAACATTCAGTCCATTGTTTATCTTGTTGAGCAGACGCATATTACGCATATTACGCATATTTGAATAAGCAATATGCTTCAAAATGATTCCAATTGATAGTAATAGCATGTTACGCAATAGGGATGTTACCTGGGTAAAAAAAAAAAACATTCTATCTAGTCCGTCATTCAGATTATAGAAAAATATTGGATACGTATATTTTGTTTTATCAAATCAATAAAACTGTGGCTGGTGACGTCATTGCTCGCTAAAAAGTGTAGCGTGCAGTGACGTCACACGAGTTTTCAACGCACTGTGTCGTCTTCATTTTTTGTTTATATGAAAAAAGAAAAAATACGTGTGTAGTATTTTTTGGAAGTCTGACTGACGGACTAATTAGTTTTTTTTTAGTCAAATACCCTATTAGGGTGCAGGTTTCGAGTTCAGGTTTCGGCAATCTGTGTGTGTATAAAGGGGATTAATCTTCAAAGTAAAAAGAAATGTCTAGATTATAAAAGTTCTTATCAGTGATAACATTTAGGAAAGAAATTCTGTCAATCTCTTACCTAAGTACGAGTAATTAGGTTGGCTGGGTAAATTAATGTATTTATTTGTTTTCGTAGATTTTGTATTTCCAGTGAAAAAGGAGTAATAAATAAAAATAAAAAAGGCCTTTTATTTCTTACTGCAAACAAAATTAACAATAAAACCAATAAACATGAAAAAGGAGTAACGGATTAATTTTAGTGTAACTGTTATGACTTTTATTACCTAAATGACTTTGGTAGTCGCACCATGGTACTCATTTTTTGAAGTAGACTATATGATAAGCTTACCCTGGGAACTTAAATCTATCTTTTAGAGACACATCAAAAACTTTTTGATCACACTTTATAAAAATATAGTAAGGAGATCTTCAATTTATTTTAAAAAAATATATACATTTATACAGTTATCATCACATCAATCAATTATTTTGACACCAGTATCACAATCAATAAATAACATAACCGAATGAAATAATGTAAAGAACAAAAATGTATCACACTTGAACAATGAAGTCAGCTCCAATAATATCCGAAAAATGACCGTCAAAGCGTCGATTGGATATACATCAAAAACTGCGGTGTCAATGGCGCCAAATCCCTTGTTTAGATATTAAACTAAATTTAAGTTAAGTGCATCCTTTTCATTCTATTTGACTATGAAAAGGAAGAAAAGATAAATTTTAGTTTAGTTCTATCAAATAAGAAACTCCATAGAGACTTTAGACATGATTAAAAACATAGCGACTAAAAATACGACAATTTACGACAGGCGCTTACTAATTTTACAGGACTAAATTATAAACCATAATACAAAGTGTCCAAAAAGAGTATCGGGTATTTGTTTTCGCGCCATATTCGAAACGGGGCGTCTAAAGAGAGCGGGGAGGGGTTCGTAGCATCCTCCATTTTGTGGAGTTTTAGTCACGATGGAACAGTTCACGGGGACGCATCGCGCATTTTGCGTACGAGCGTATTATCGTAATGGCGATTAAATAGTAACTGCTCAACGTCTCTATCGTGCGGAATATCGTGCACGCCACGCGCCAAGTGACGATAGCATTAAGAAATGGATCAGGATGTTCGAGAATACAGCTGCGACAGTTAAAATTCAAAACTCTGGTCGTCCTCGTTCAGTTCGCGATGAAGAAACAATTGAAGAAGTTGAGGCGTCGGTTCGTCAAAATCCGTCTTTATCCATCCGAAAGCGAAGCCAAGCGCTGAACGCAAAAAATCGTCGTTACATTCGATTTTAAAGAAAGACTTACATCTAAAAGCCTATAAAATTCAATTGGTTCAAGAATTGAAGGATACGGACTATGCGAATCGACTGAATTTTGCGAACGAAATGCTGCAGCGATTTAACAACTTTAACAACATACTATTCAGTGACGAAGCAAATTTTCACCTGAATGGTCATGTTAACAAGCAGAATTGTCGGTACTGGGCAGTGGAGAATGAGACGAAAGCATGAACGACCCCTGCATAGCCCAAAGGTCGTTGTTTAGGGCCGCTATGTCTGCTAAAGGCACAATTGGTCCTTATTTTCATGAAGATCAACGAGGCCGAGCAATTAATGTGAATAGTAACCGGACATATACAGAGAGGGTAGAAGGCAGCCATACTAAACAAACGCTCTGTGCTACATATTGTTTTTAAAAAAATATAACAAAGAAAACATCAAGATTTAAATACCAGTGAAGCAGTTAAAGGAAACAGTGGAGTGAAATAAACAAGCGAGTATTTAAAACAGTGAAAAATAATTATAAAAACATCAGAAAATATCACTTGACTATAGTGGCTAAAAAAGTGTAATTAATTGGACATTGAACCCTGTGAACTAATAAAAGCAGTGTGAGTTAGGCATTTATGTTACTGCGAAGACATAAAAGGCTTATATCCAACATAAAAATAACAGTGTTAAAAGTTTCAAAGAATATAACCTCAATATTTTCTGCTGAATCATCCAACTATAAAAACCTATACAGAAAGCTTTAAGAGCGCCATCTAGTGATACTTTGACGTACCTTTTCGTAAACAAATAAATATCGATAACAGTGGAAATCTCATAAAGTGATCATAGTTCTAGAGGTCGCTAGTGCGTCTAGTAATCAGCTTAGCCCTGGAACTAAGAGAGGGCGCAATATGGACGAAATTAAAGATATGTTGCGGTTCATGCAGGAGGAAATGAAACAACAAAAACTGGATCTGAAAGAAATGAAAGAGGATATAAAAAACACTATCAGTACTTGTATAAATGAAAAAATTAAATCCCTTGAATCTCAAAATGAAAAGCTTGAGCAAAAAATAGACATACAACAAACGTCAATCAATAATTTTGAAAGATACATACGAAGAAAAAACCTACTATTTTTTGGAGTCGGGGAAGGGGAAGATAGCTACAGGGGCCTGGAAGAAAAGATACGTGATATTATAAATAACATACAAAAAGTCAAATGCGAGAGAAACGACATAGAATATGTCAGAAGAGTGGGAAAAAAGACTGAGAAATCCAGACCTGTTGTAGTGACTTTTCTTACTATGGGAATAAAAATACAAGTTCAGAAAAATAAGAAAAAGCTTGAATCAACACCTTACTATATAAAGGAAGATTATCCCTTAAATGTTTTAAAAAGACGAAGAGAACTTCAAAACGAGGTAGAAATTATGAGAAAGCAGGGAATAAAAGCCTTTATTAAATACGATAAAATTGTGGTACCTACCAACAAAAACCCAGAAAACGAGAAGCAAAAACAAGCTCTTAAAAAAAGAACACTATCCACGTCGCCAGAAATACAACCTAACTCAAACTATAAAACAGGACAACAAAATACAAAGCAACGCACTAAAATGAGCAAAACTAATAATATGAATAATTTTTTTATTAAAAAGTCCACATTAACATCCCAAGAGAAAACGCCGCCTAGAACACAAGCTGCAACTGCACAATGCTCAAACCAAAGCACGCCCATAGCATAGCAAGCTCCACCGCCCCCTCTCGATCACCCAGCACGGCTTGTCACCGCGGGAAAATTCGACTCTAACCCTCCAAGATGCCAAAAAGAATTGTCTCTTTGAAGTACGCATTGGAAAAATAAAGTACGATATTATAGGACTGTTGGAAGTCAGACAACAAGGGAACAGTATCTAAGAAGGCGACAGACGCTTGTTCTGTTACACAGGAGAAACAAAAAAGTCACTACGGTGTCGGATTCCTAATTAATATATATATATATATATGTGTGTGTGTGTATATATATGTATGTGCATGTGTACATGTATATATAAGACCGCAGAAAGAGATTGGCAACAGATAGGAAAAAAAGGCACTTGGAGGAGGCCTATACCGAAAGGGGCCATGAATTGTAAGGAAATCTAACTCTATTTATTTACTATTATTTTTTTTTATTGTTTTTTTTTTTTATTGTTTCCTTTTTTTCGATATACCTACTTAAATTATGTTATGAATAACTTAAGAAATTCATGGTTAAATAAAGGCTTATTATTATTATTATTAGTAACCGTTATTGCGATATGTTGCGAAATTTCTTGGTCCCAAAGTTGCAGGTGTTTACAGGTTTCAACTCAAGAACGTGGTTCCAACAAGATGGGGCCACTTGCCATACCTCAATGGAAGTTGTTAACGAATTATTCCCTAATAAAGTCATTTCGCGAAGGGGTAACATCAACTGGCCTCCCAGAAGTCCCGATCTTAGCCCGCTCGACTATTTTGCATGGGGATACCTTAAAAGTAAGGTTTATCAAAATAATCCGACGACTCTAATCCAGTTGAAGCAAAACATCAGGTCAGAAATGGCAGCAATATCGATAGCTATGTGTCAACGTGTTATCGCCAATCTCCGTTCCCGATTAGTAGAGTGCCAGCAACGTAACGGTCACCATTTGGATAACATCATCTTTTCCAAATAATTCTCCAATTCATATGCTAATAATAAACAATAAACGTTTTTATTACTTACAAATAATTTTTGTTTTATTGAACTTACAAATACCCGATACCCTTTCTGGACACCTTGTACCATGAGTATTCGTTACTCCACCTAGCTTGTGGTCCTCGCAGGATGACTGGTAGTAACTGGATGAGCGTTGGCGACAATCGAATTGAGTGGCGTGAAATTGAAGGGACGAATGTCCAACAGTGGACTTCTACAGGCTAATGATGATGATCATTGATTCTTTATGTGATATCCGGTAGCTCGAAAACTTATTTACATTTTTAATAAATTTCGCTAGTTATTCGATACAGACAGCAACACATGATACATTAACCCGAATTTAGGCAATACATAGGTAAGACCAGATCGCATAATCTAAATGTAACAGAAACATAATATTAATTGCATAGTGCAACGACAGTTCATGAGTATGTGTTAACTGGAGAATATTCAGATATCACTCACACTATACGTATCCGAACACACACTGGCGGCGCGTTCACGTAGTTTATAGCAATGTAGTGATTAGCATGCCACTGGAGTTTTGCGTTTTTAATATATAAATACGTTCGGGACTCAAGAGCTCACTACCATCTACTTATGTGCGAGCTTGCGTGCGGATTCTAAGGTTGGTTTACATGTTATTGTGCCAGTCAGTTCTAGCATATTATTACCTGTCAGCATGAGATGGAGCCTGTAAGACCTACTTTGTCAAATTAGTCGAGAAAGTGTCACTAACATTTAATGTAATGTAAATGTGTTCTCTAGCTAAAACGGAACCGAGTATTTTTGCCAAAATAATATAATAACAAGTGCACATGAAGCACAGCCGGTTTTGGGCTGGCAATGCGCCATCTTGAACAAAATTAGAGGGAGAATAAATTTGATTTCACGGAGTTGGTATTAGTACCATAACATAGTCCGGAATAGCTGAGATACATAATTAAACCTCTATTCAAATATTATTAGAACATTTATATTAATTTAACACATTCTTCTTCGCGGTTTGTCTATGGCAATCATCATCATCATCATTTCAGTGTAAAGACGTCCACTGCTGGACATAGGCCTCCCCCAAGGATCTCCACGACGATTGTCCCTGCGTCTCCCGCATCCAGTGGTTTCTCTCGACCTTCACTAGGTCGTCGCTCCAACTTGTCAGGAGCCTACCCACGCTGAGTCTTCATGGTCGCCACTCGAGAACCCGTCCGCCCCATCGTGTTTAGTGTTACAATTCTTCGAGCTATGTCGGTTACTCTCGTTCTTCTGCGGATCTCCTCGTTCCTGATTCGATCACGCAGTGAAACCCCTCTCCATTGCCCTTTGAGTGACCTTGAGTTTTCTTATAAGGCCCGTCTATGGCAATCAAAAATTCTTAATATAATCAGCCTGTAATATTAGCCACTACTGGCATGAGCGTCCCCTCGGTGTGAAGGACAGGTCCAACAATATCCACCTCGCGGGCCCAGTGCAATAGGTAACTTAAGAGTTTTAGGATTGCAGGTTGTATAGATGATTTTATTACCACTGCTCTCAAAATGATGAAAGAAAAGATCGTGAATCGATGCATGCATTTCCCTAAACTATAAAAGAGATTAAGAAAAGAGAGATTTAGAAAGGCTAAACGGCTTCCCCAGCTCGGTTAAACGAATAGGAATTTCACAGTAGCACTAATATTTATACATTCATTCATGAATTGTTAAGTATTTAAAATGTTGTTATAACTTTCGTGTGCATTAATAAACATCAAAAAATTTCTCAATTGTTTTTATGCATTATTTTGGTTTGAAGTGATTTTCTTGCAAATACATCTTTGTACATATTTACTTCTAGTATCTTAGCGCAAAATCACCAGTGAAAAACAAAATTATCATTAAAAAATATCGTAGACACCTTAAACTGCCTAGGTAGAAGTTCATAGCAATGTTGTTGTTTGAAGTTTTTGTACATTTGTCGTAGGAGTGATGCGATATTATATCCAGTATTGTGCAGATATGAACAGTTCCTAAACCTGTTTAATTACATAATACTCATTTTCATCTATTCAGCATTATATATTGCCAGGAATCATGTTTGTACATGCATTTTCATTGCGGGGTCTCTTCCATACTTCAGTTTAGCTATGTCATTTAACAATATGTGACCTCTGTTGCGGTATCATCTCGGAATTCATCATCAGCGGAATTTGACAGCAAGTTTGGAATAATCAATAGCATCCAACAGTTCCTATAATGTGCCAACACCCTGGACACGACTTTATGAGTCCTATTGTTTGTGGAACAGCACGACAATTAAACACCCTACATTGTATGCCTAATGGACCGCTTAGCACTCGAAAGCTTTACAAGCTAAATAAGAATCCTCCGGTCATAAAGACAGAAAGGAAATACGTTTATTTGCTGTGAACATGACATAGAGAAAAAACAAAAAAGAACAACTTAGGGGAAATATGCGTCAAAGCTATTAAGGGTGGATCCCTTTCATCATCATCATCATCCTTCTTTTTTATCGTTCCACTGCTGGGCATAGGCGGAGGCGCTAAATCCTTCTCTATATAAGACTCCTCTTATACAGAGATGGATTGAGCGTAATCACTACGCTTGCTCAATGCGGGTTGACGATTTCAGACTCAAAGTCCAGGTTTCCTCAAGATGTTTTCTTCACCTTGTAATCAGACATTAGTGTCCAAGATATACTTAAAAAGTACATATGACTTAGAAAAAGTATAGGTGGATCCCTTCATAGCTTCTAAAATAGAAGAAAAACCAGATAAAATAGAAGAAAACAAAAAGAAATATAAACATAATCTTGATCATATAAATTCTTACAAGTACAAGTACCTACACACTTCAACAAAATCTAGGGATTTCATAGAATATCTAAGAGTCTATCAATATTTTTCTAATACAGAGTAAAAACAAGAATGATAAGTTGTATTAATGTTTTAAAAAAATAAATTTTGTACAGAATTTGTGTACTTAAAAATTTAATTTCTTATTATTAAACTCGTAACTTTAATTTAAATTTAGAAAACCTACTAAAATTGATATACATGTTAATAATCAGTGTTGCCACCTTTCACATTAGTTACATATCGACATAGATTCGATAAAATTAAATTGTCAAAGTCTTGCCGCGGTATGAGGTCCCATGTTCTTTTCAAGCGTTCCTGAAGTTGTTGTTCGGTCATCAAATTTGGCAACATATCCCAGGCATGCTTAAGTTTTATGCTGTGCGACGGTGCAAGCCATAATTCGAATATCGTGATCTCGCCACCTCGTCAGTCACACTTTATAAGATGGAGCATCATGGATTCTGTGTGGAACAGTAACAAGGTCTACTACTTCCTCTTGGTATTATTGTGCAATCTTCCTTGGATCCAAATGAACTGGGTTCGTTCATCACCATCATTATCAACCTTTTTATCGTCCCACTGCTGGGCACAGATCTCCTCTCATACAGAGAAGGATTGAACGTAATCACCACGTTTGCTCAATGCGGGTTGGCGATTTCAGACCCAAAGTCCAGGTTTCCTCAAGATGTTTTCCTTCACCTTCAGTCATTGGTGTCCAAGCTATACTTAGAAAGTACATATAACTTTAGAAAAGTTACTTTGGTACTTGCCTGACCTGGAATCGAACCCGCGCACTCATACTCGAGGCTGGTGTTTTAACCACTAGGCCACCACGAAACTGGTTCGTTCACCAAGACGAATTCGTGCCAACACATTGACTGTCTCACCTTGGTAAGAGTGAACCTCGTGAGAGTGCTGTAGACGGCTAACACTCCCTGGAGATCTCCAAACGAATATTTTTCGTGAATCAATATGAAACCCAAATTAGCACTCATTAGTGAACAACGCCATAATATACCATTGTTTGTAACACTCCATGGTAAATGCTCGAAAGTAGAATAGATATAAAGATTTCGATCTGAATAAAAACTTTTTACAGAAACTATACATTCGTAAATATTTTGGGATTCAGGTATCCCTAAGTTCTGTTAATATCGCATGTATTTAATAAATAAATAAATGCGATATAAATATTTCGACCAATAATTGTTTACATATAATAACATATAACCCACCAAATTGCATAACAGTTTGTCGGTGGGATTAGCGCTTACTTGAAATACTTGGTTCAAATACAATCAAGGTATCTAGCTTAAATCTAAAATTAAATAAGTAAAATACAAATATTTACCAGTTGGCATTATTTGCGTAATCGCTTTAGAAATTAAAGTCAGACAAACATATGTCACATTTAATAATTGCACAATTACCCTACCCTCAACAAACAGTATTTAGTAACAGGGTCTACTACCTCCTCTTGGTATTTTTGGGCAGTCAGCAGTCTGCCTTGGATCCAAACTGGGTTAAAGATACCAGCAGAATTGTTTTCCATGCCTTAAAACTAATATGAATAATATGATAACGTACCTGTTTCGCAGCATCCTCCAAGAGCCTGTTGTGCACAAGAAAATGCTCCGTCAAGTAAATACTTATTACCATTATGAGGACATCATTGAGACTCCATATGAACGTCGACTGTATGTTGAAGAGCTACAACAATATGAGGGAATAGGGTATTTGACTAAAAAAAACTAATTAGTCCGTCAGTCAGATTTCCAAAAAATACTAGACACGTATTTTTTCTTTTTTCATATGAACAAAAAATGAAGACGACACAGTGCGTTGAAAATTCGTGTGATGTCACTGCACGCTACACTTTTTAGCGACCAGTGATGTCACCAGCCACCACTCCTGATCTTTGATGCCTTTTATATTTGTGATTTTTTATTGATTTGATAAAACAAAAAATACACAATCAGTAACAACATTACACAAGTCAATTTATTGTACGAGTCAGCGTACAATAATTATGTCAAAAAACAATCTTAAGAAGTGTTCTGGAGGTTCTGTACTTTGGAGGTTGTGATTTTCAGTCAAATGGTATTAAATAACCATTTCTTTTTCTTTTTGTTCTTATAACTTAGATCTCTGTGCCTATAAGCTTATATTACCTGTGCTATGATGTAGGAATATAGCCCCTTAAACGTATAGTGTATCAACCGCTGACCCAAATGCGCTCAAATGTCTTTTAACACCATTGCAAGCGGATCGTGGCCTATATTTTCGACCTATCTCGTATAACCGTACTGAAATGACACCGGTAACTGATAAATGGACCTTCCGCAAAATATGATACATTTTTTAATAAACAAGGTCATAGAAATATCCAGTTAAGTACATATTAGATCTACATAAACGATTAGTAACATTTTTATTTAAACAATTTTTCATTCTACCTATAGTCCTATACAAAAAACAATAACGTCGTAATACTAAAACCAATAACATACTGAGAATTGGTTAAAATAAAAAAAAAATACGTCCATATGGAAACGATGTGCTTAGTCAACTCTTCTGACCCGAAACGACAATTTCAACAATTTAGAGTCGATTTGGTAATTTCCTAAATAAAGACTAGTCTCAAGTCTCAGAAGAACATGCAATAAATACAATGATAAAAACAGAATATTCCTCATGAGTTATATTACACAAATATGGAAACGTTTGCAAATTTTTATTAGTACCTCACTAAGAACTGCTTTCCATACAGTATATGATGTGTTGTTAAAGATCCAAGGCATATTGAAACGAAAGTAGTTCTCTGCAACATTGTTGATATCACAAGAGCATGCCACTTTTAATCCGTAAAATATTGATAGGAGGTGTTCCACTGGAAAAAAAATCAAATTAATATTACCATCAACCTTATCACCATACACAAAAGGTTTAATTTACTAAGATTAGCAGTGATCGTTTCGAGAGCAAAAATATTCGTTTACATCGAATAAACGTATTGACAACGTGCTCGTAACTTCGTAGCACAGTGCGCGCTACGCCGTAGCACCGCACGTAGCTTCCGCGTTAGACACGCAATGCGAGTTTTCCTTTCTTCTATCTGCGTTGCTCCTTTATTATTCTAAGGTCTTCCAAATTGTTTATGTATAATTTAACAAATGGAGCTGATTGATCGCTGATTCTAATGAAGACGATAAAAATATTTTCCAGGACATAATAATTATTAGAACCTTAAGATCAATTACATTGTACATACTGAAACTATTATAGTTAATTACTTATATAGGATACATTTTTCTATCTTTACAGAAAGGTGACTCATTATCCTCAAACTATGTCGTGACGAGGCACAGGTGTGGTCTCCATATAGATAAAATTAGATGAATGAGAAAGACAAAGTACCTACTCATGAAACAGCTATAATGATAAAAATAAAAACAAACATTAAAGACAAATACATACCTATAGCCGCAGTTAAAATGAAGATTGTAGTAACATTGCTCATAGCTCCCACGTTTCTAGTAAATGGAGGCAATTTAGACTCAATCGCCTCGACCTTCGCTACCAGAGTGGGCCAGGAACGTCCAATGTTCATTAATATCAGAAATGATAATAGGCTGGACGTGTAAAATATAGAATTAGCTGAAAAATGAAGACTTTGTTCCTTATCGTGTGCTAGAAGTTTCTATAAAATATGTAAAGAAAACCTCGTCCGACCCATAAGAATAGTAAAGGTTAGGTAAATACATGACCAAATAAAATATGAAATTTTACGTAATCATCATAGTAACAATACTAATGACTTTTGGATAATACTTTTTTTTCCGCCAATTAATTCCAAATTCCCCAAAATTTTAAAAAAAGTGACAACACCATTTTTGGCAGTATTATTATGAGCGAATAGCGAGCGCTTGCCGTGTGCCCCGCCCCCTTCGACCGCGCATTTATTGCCTACCGCACATGTATTAAGTTACCTCTTTTTTCGAAAAAATATTTATTCTTTTGGAGGCTTTTTTTAAGTTTAGCCTGGCTTTGTAGGTATTAGTAGAATCGGTTATCGATACCTAACAATACCTTCACGGTTCGGACAGGTTTTCTTTACATATTGTATATATTATAAAAATGTATAATTTTTTTATAAGGTCTTTTATTTTGCTACATCTGTCGTTATCTTGCAATTTCACACACGAGAAACGTTTATTTCCCTAAATAAAAGCACACTACATATTAACTTTCCCAAATCTTTGAATGTTAGGGAGTAATAACTTTTGAATCATACTAATTGACTGAATTTCGTGCAATGTTCATGTAAATACGTTATTCAACGTGTAATGGAATGGGTATATTTACATGCCAAGGGTACGACATACAAACTATATTGAACGGGTTTTAAATGGTTAGTTAACGTTACATAGGTACATCTATTGCTGACCGAATCTTTCAATTAATGAATTCATTGAATATACAATATGTAAAGAAAACCCTGTCCGATCCGTAAAGGTATTGTTAGGTATCAATAACTGATTCTACTAATGGATACAAAACCGGGCTAAACGTAAAAAAAATCCCCCTAAAAAAATAAATATTATTTCACTAAAAGAGGTAACTTAATAAATGTGCGTTAAGCACCCTTCCGCGGGCGGCGGGGGGAAGGGCACGCGGCACGTGATCGCATCGCTATTCGCTCATAATAATACCGGTGTTGTCACTTTTTTAAAACTTACCAAATTTCGGGGAAGTTAGAATTAATTCGCGGGAAAAAAAGATTATATCAAAATTCATTTGTATTGGTACTATGATGATTACGTAAAATTTTATATTATATTTGGTCATGTGTTTACCTAACCTTTATTATCCTTATGGGTCGGACAGGGTTTTCTTAACATATTGTATATAAAACGAACAGACTCAAACTCACCAATTTTTTATTCCTCTTTTTCATTTTTTACAATTCCATATGTCACATTAATAAAAAGGAAAAAGAACAATAATCTTATAAAAAAGGATTCTAAATAATACAAAAAAGTATTGCTTAGTCGGCAATAACATCAACTAACAGCAATAATTAATAACAATGTTTTTTATTAGTTTAACAAAAGTTAGCGCCATTTTTGACGTGCGTCATGTGGTCGTGAAACTACCCGCACTGACTCTTTTCGCTTTTTTTTTACCATTGTTTAACGACGCAACATTTTTCAACAACGCTCAAATGCCAAGTTTTATAACAAAACAAGAACAACAACAATAACTTACAGATGTTAGACAAAGAAATCCCATTCGTGATAAGCCAGCAGAATGTCATGATGAACATCAATATCTGACCAAAGAGACTGATCGCGTAGAACATCATATATGGAGAGCGGAGCGTGAATCTGAGAACGTAATAGCTATTGTAATAGGATATATTTCTTATATTATAGATGACGAATTTTGTACTAGGGTTTGCTCTGGTTTTTATTAGGTGTACGCCTATAAACTTTTTATGGGACAATGTCGTTTGGATATTTGGTGAAATGCAATTTATATTGTGCATGTGTGCCTTTTTCAATTTTCTAGATAGTTTCTTGTCTTCGTTTAATTCACTGAGTGCCAACTGCTTCTGACATGTTAAGTATGGTACTTAATAAACATTCAGGCTTTACTGTCTCATAAAAACGTAGGTGCGACGTACACCGAAATTCGATTTAGCTCTTTGGTTATTGAAACCTGCTCATTAATTTGATTAGTTATTGATTAATAAATAGAATTCTCATGTGAGCTAAGCATTACTATACTAATTAATCAACTAATATTCTATTATGGAAGCTTCAATAGAACATATTAATAAGGGTCTATATTATGTAGAAATTATTGATACCAACTCTAGGACAGTATAGACAAAGATGTGCTTCATTGAGACGTACAAAATACTTATCAAAGAAAAAGATTAGAACAATTACATTATTACAAATAAGTAATTTGATTGATTGAAGCAATTCTTGTTTAAACGAGTTGTAATAATAGAATAAAGAAACTCCTGAAAAATTTTTGAAACTCATCAAAATGAACTTCTTCAAGCATCGGCAGAAATATGACATGATACATAAGAATGTCGAAACTAATATCTCCAAACTATATTTTGATGCCTGCATATGCATCAGCTAAATACCTGTTGCCGATGTTATGGCCTACCATACAAAGCCACCAGACATAGTCTTGCCGCCAAGCGATTCATCGTGTTCCGGTATGGTGTCTGGTGATGCCGTACGGGGGACGGGTCTAAGCAGTTGTGTAGCGAAATGTGCCGGGTACGATGCGCCAAATATTGTTGTGGCGGGAGTTTGGTCGTGGAGGGTCTCCAGATTAATCTCCCACTGGCGCAGCATCGTTGATCGTGTTGTAGGGTTTAACATTGCGTCACCTCGCTCAACTGCCGTCTTGCTTCCTATGCACTCAGTTTAAACTAGCGTGCTTTACCATCAACGATTTCATCGCTGCTTACCATCAGGCGGGATTGCGGTCGAGCTACGAGTCTACTATTATAATGAAAACACATAAATAAAGCAGTATCTATTAGCTACTCTTGCCACTGTTACTTCGTGGATGGATAACCTTCTTCACACCCCAAGACCCCTCACTACCTCGGACCAGCCAATCCTAGGGATATCGTATTACCTAATGAGTTGGTTATGGAGGTCAGATAGGTAATCTGACCTCTAAATAGTTTAGAAAAGGTTAGACAGACGAAAACATAGCATATCATTAAAAAATAATACACGTGAAGCAACCTTGGAGATTGTCTGTCTTCAATTTAAAATCCCTTCATAATCCTAAAACCTACAACTACCGCAAAGCTTTCAACATTATGTTTTAGTACTGGCAAAGAGACTACAGACCCTACCGAGCACTTCGATCCCGATTTGCTTCAACCTAACGAGATTACCATGTACCACCACATATGCCACCTACCTCATTCATTCCTAATTTATTTAATTACTCATAAGGTTTAGACCGACGAGTCACAGGTGCGGAAATTGTCATAGTTACGCGTAACATTTTGTTTGATAATATAGTAAATTCGCGAAATTGTGTAGGTTAATGTTATTAAAACAGTACGTCTTTGAATGGGACTGTGATGGCGAAATGTTTAAGCATCCGTGTGAATCAGTATAATGACTATTCACGTGGTATATACAAGTATATAGGTTGCCAAAACATTATCAAGGCTATGAGAGAAAAGTAGGTAACCTATGTACAAATAATTTTTAACAATTATGTTTTAGGGTCCGTGCCCAAAATGTGTCAACGGAGCCCTATTAATAAGCTTCCGCCGTCTATTCGTCCGTCAAAACAAACGCGCCTAGCCGCATACAGTAAAATGAAATGAAATGAATAGGATCACTGTCACTTTTACACGTCATAAGTTTTTTTTTTCTTTTTTAAACTAGATGAAGCCGGCATTTCCTAACTGACTATCTCTGAGAAGAAATAGCCGAAAGAAACTCAGGGATCATCGTCTTGTTTCAAGTCCAGATTTTAAAAATTAAAATGTTTACAATAATTTACGTTATAATTACGCATATTACTTAATATTTCTATAATAACAATGCTTAACAGAGCGAGGAGCTCAGTCCCAAGCTTTTTTGTCTTCTAAATAATCTGTGATTTTATAATACCCCTTTTTGCAAAGTTTGGACTTTATATAGTTTTTAAAGCATTTAATGGGTATGTATCGAATGTCCATGGGAAGTTTGTTGTAAAAGTGTATACATTGACCCATGAACGAGTTGTCCACTCTGTGGAGACCTGTGTGATATACAGCAAGATTGTGTTTGTTCCTGGTATTTCTATTATGAATATCGCTTATTTTCTTAAAATTCGTTATATTTTTATGTAAACAGTACAGAACAGTACATGAAATACCCCCAGTGAGCTCCGTCAGAATATGATTCTAACATCGATCTACGATAATAAGTCCATCACAACTTGCAATATCCAAATAATTCATATGTTTGAGTTTCTCCAACAACTATTAGAAGTAGTCATTAGTGACTAAACCTAAGTCATTTACAAAAAATAAAGAAGACTTATGTGCTGCTACACAGTGTTATTATTTCATAAGGTTGACAATGTAGATATTAACACAGTTTTAAACAAACAAATCTAGATCACAGCAGGTTAATTGCGCAACACACTATCAGTGCAATGGGTTTCGTTTTGACAGTTCAACAATATCAATTGTACTATAAACGTTGTTGAGTAGAAACATTTTTCGAACATATGAAGCAATGGATTAGATGGACTTTGATAGCCTTAGCAGTGACATAGGCCTCTCCCAGATTACTCCACAATACCATGTCATCTGTTTTTTTTTTTAAACCAGCCTGTCCCAGCCTTCTTTTAAAGATGGTTATTCTATCCAAATGGGAGGGCGTACTACATTATGCTTGCCGTTACGAAGTCTCCATTTCTTTTAATGAAGTTGTTCGGAAAAGAACTGCAGTAAGCGACATAGCTTTCAAAGTAAGCAAACTGAAGTGGCAGTAGCCTGGTCATGTTGGTCACACCGATAGCCTGTGAAGAAAACGGTTCCTAAATTGGAGATAGTAAAAATACTCCTCAAAGATGACATTTCGTGTTTCGCGATCATATCGAGAAAAGTTTACGCGTATATTTCTTGAGTATCGGTTGCTAAATTATGATTGAGTGACATTTATATGTATTTTCTTTTAACGTGGAAGCTTTTCTGTCCTATTTCTGTCATACGAGACGGATTGTTAGTTCGATTTTTGTTCAAGAATCTCGTAAGATATTTTCACTTGAATTTATAAACGCACAACCAGGGAATCTTCTTCTTCTCGTCCTATAGAAGTCCACTGTTGGACAAAGGCCTCCACCAAGGCTTTCCTTGATTACCAGTCATGTCCTGCCCGTATCGATCGGCTTCCCGCGACCTTCACCAGGTCATCGGTCCACCTTGTTGGGGGCTTCCCTACGCTGCGTCATCCGGTACGTGGCGGCCATGTTCATAAAATACATGCGTGTTTGTATATTCTAACTTAGGCAAAATTTTTAAACAAATAATTACTTTGAAACCTGAAAGCCCATGCCTCACATGCTGGTATGCCTTAAGTGACTGTTCATTTGCACCTTGGATATTTTAATGAACGGTACTGATACTGGTTTCAGATATCAAAGAAGAGTACGGTATATCGTCCGCCTGGTCTTTTCCTATGTTGATATCGGCTTCCATTCTAACCGAGCTAGATCATCATCATCATCAAACTAATACAGAGAAGGATTGAGCGTAAACACCACATTTGCTCAAAATCAAAAAAAACAAAATCAAAGCATTTATTTCAAATAAACCAGTTACAGGCACTTTTGAATTGTCAGAAGGTCGGTCAGTCAGTAAGGTGAAGCTAGTCGCCCATTCCAAAGAGTAGGTACCTATGGAGAAGAACGGGCAAGAAACTCCATGGACACTCTTTATGCTCAATGCGGGTTGGCGAATCCAGACTTAAAATCCAGGTTTCCTCAAGATGTTTTCCTTCACCTTGTAATCAGTCATAGAGAGGAGCTCGATACTAGTATTTTGAGCAACTGTATATCTGGGCTCCACAACCCAGTTATTGGGATACTACTTGGCATCGAGTCCAAAGCGAAGGTGACTGCCAGGAAACTTGGCGTGATTGCAAAAGTCCGGCGGTACTTCACACCAGGAGGTTCGTGTATGGAATGCTTCAGCCACATTTAGGCTAGTGCTACAAAATGCTACCTGGCATCTAGCGGAGGGGCTTGAAATTTAGTCCAAAATAGTCTCCAAAGCCTACAGCACAGGCGAAGAGTAACCAGCCTGTCGGTATTCTATAGGATGCTTTTTGGAGAGTGTGCGCGGGAAATGCATAACTTAATTCCCCCATCTCCGTTCCATCATAGGACACCCTTAAGTCGTGGTGGCCTAGTGGTTAAAACACCAGCCTCTCAAGCATGAGTGTGCAGGTTCGATTTCAAGTCAGGTAAGTACCAATGTAACTTTTCTAAGTTATATGTACTTTCTAAGTATATCTTGGACACCAATGACTGATTATAAGGTAAAGGAAAACATCTTGAGGAAACCTGGACTTTAAGTCTGAAATCGCCAACCCGCATTGAACAAGCGTGGTATTTACGCTCAATCCTTCTCGGTATGAGAGGAGACCTTAGCCCTGCAGTGTGACGATAAAAAAGGTTGATGACGGTGATGATGAAGTTGTCGACACCACTAGAATCCGGAAGAAGCGTTTCGCCTCGTCTTTTATACCACGTACATACAGGGACTGGAACAATTTACCAGCGGCGGTGTTTCCGTCGGACTACAATTTGAGTGTCTTCAAGGCTTGAGTGTATAGGCTTTTAATAAAGTAGCGCGCTTTACCATCAACGATTACATCACTGCTTGCCATCAGGCGGAATTGCGGTCAAGTACTAGTTTATAAATATTTAAAAAAACATACGATACCGCTTAGTAAAACAGGTGGACAGAATTTCGGGCTTCTGACTATCTGTAACGACTGACAAAGACCTTCGAATGGCAAGAGGAACCAACTTCTTAACGTGTTTTCCGAAGCACGGAGAGATCTTGGTATATAACGATGTTCACCCATCCAAAGACCAACCGCGCCAAACCTAGCTTAACCTGATCAATCGACCTGCACCCTAATAGGGTGGTTGACTAAAAAAACTAATTAGTCCGTCAGACAGCTTTCCAAAAAATACTCGACACGTATTTTCTCTATTTTCATATAAACAAAAAATTAAGACGACAGGATGCGTTGAAAACTCGTGTGACGTCACTGCGCGCTACACTTTTAGCGACCAGTGACGTCACCTGCCACCACTCCGGATCTTTGATGCCTTTTATATTTGTAAAATTTTATTGATTTGATAAAACAAAATATACGTATCCAATATTTTTCTATAATATGAATGACGAACTAAATAGAACCATTTTTTTTTACCCAGATTCCTATTGCGTAACACAATATTACTATCAGTTGGAATGATTTTGAAGCTTATTGCTATTCCATTGCTCCCTGTGTTCCAAAATTTATTTTTTCATCAAAGTAAATAACGCAATGAATACCGTTGAATTGTCAAAATGAAATCCATTGCTACTGACAATTTGTTACGCAATTACCCTGCTGTGCGGCTCTTATTATTTAGGCACTTCATCGAAGAAGAGTGTCAACACGAAATAAATTTGAAGAAGACATCAAACCACTCCTAAATCACATTGTTACCTCAACTTATTGCTAGAGGGAGTGGTCAGCCCCGTCAGAGGCAGCAGCCCCATCACTCGGCTGCAGAACAGAGTCCCTCGTATAGTCCCATGGAGTCCACACATCTCTTTCTTACTAAGATGGCGTTTACTCTCCATGTGGAATGTCTTCAAGAATAATTTGGAGCGCATTATTGTTTGAGAATAACCTGAAATCGACAAAGTTGTTTAACAAAAACAGATTGATTTACCCATGGGATCAGGCCGAGGTCTATTCTACACAACATAAGTCGCCGCCCGGCAAAGACTAGGCCCGAGGCGACGGCGCGTTGTATTTCCCGTGCACCTCATAGAGATGTCAGCACAAAGTGACTGGTTCCACATGGACCGATACCTGCCAAGGCAGTGGGTTGTTCGAAAGATAAATACGTAGCCCCTGGCGCACAGACAAATGAAAGAGCACGGGTATGATTAAATCAATAAAAGCCTGACACGCCTTTCGGCTCGGTCAAGAGCGGAAGAGGCCATTTGATGAATTCGCTCCAACAATGGGTCTATCTAAAGTACAGCCAATAATTTACCTTTTATTTATAAAAAAAAAAAACTTTATCGGTAAAACTTTAACTTTTCCTTAAGTTCCTGTATCAGGTTTTAATAGGATTCTTAATTTTTTGGGATTCCAACTAATTACAAACTCGAGATCCGTGAAAATTAAAGAGTCCCCCAGCTGTTAGGTGTATCCCTAAAGTAAGGAATGTCAATGCAAATGTAAAATGTCAATACGTAGCGCAAAATGTAAAATTAAATGTCAGTAATTGCTCAACGAGGTGAATTTAAATAAAAATCGAGTTATTCGACACAAACTACGTCTAATTTAGCAAGTAGATAATGTTATACGTATGTATAAATTGCATAGATTAATGCAGTGTCAGTGTCAATGCTTTTTAGACTTATTGCAATAAAATTATTTTTAAAACCCATATGTCATACACCATACACCAGCTATAAAAAGCACGCACTAGTAAAACTACGTTTACACAATAATTACTTACTATTAATAAAGTCAAAACAGTCAATGGTTAAAATCACCTTTACACCACAAACGCCGCCAGAAATCTACAAGCCCAACTTAAACTGTTTACTATACAGCCGCACAGTTTGAATATTTAAACGCTAACACAAACAAACATGACACCTGTCATATGTCAGACATGACGCGGGAAAAATATTTTCTTATACAACGTTGAAAATGCCTCAGTGCCAACCGAAGTGTCGCGAGCTTTACGTAAACCACAGACTACTTTTTTTAAGGTAAACAATTCATGGTGACATATTTCTCCGGGTCACCATCTTAAAAGACTATGTATATTCAATTTGAATAAACCTCAATTTTTCACGCCTTCATACGTTAAGTCGACAATAATAAATGCAGAGACTGCTATTGGATCAATATTTCACATGACGTATGTACTAATTTATCTCACCCCTAAGCCAATTGGTCTATCGGTCAACATTCAAAGGTAAGAACAATAGACAGGGTAATTGTTTCAAATATCATTATTTTACTTTGACCTGACATCCAGGAAAGTGCTTGTCTGTGTTTCTTTATTTTTTTAAAGTACCGTACCTCAAAAGACGGCTTTATACGGTCATCTTACTTCGTTGTCTGTCTATTTGTAGTTGATCTCAACAAATAGACAGACAACGAAGTAAGATTTCCTAGGAAGGCTATCAATTTCTCGAGACAAAAATCGATATTAAATACTTAGGTAGGGACTATAGATTTAAGATTGTTTTATTGCCAGAAAAATAAAGCAAGAGAAATGGTTTATTCCCCACAAACAAATCGCACATTAAATATAAAAAAAAAAACAGACATGCAGCTCTAAGGGCGGTAAAAAATCGTAATAATACGGCTATTATGCCGCATATTTTAACAAACAAAAAAATTGGTTGTCTGTAGAACTCCGTCTACTGCCGATATTTGAACGTGACAACGTCTATGCCTATGTTTCCGAGTATGCCTTCGGGCGCTCTAGGGGTGGGGGTAAAGTAGGCGTGGACTCCGTGTGGCGTCAGATTCGGCCGTTACGGTGTTTTCGAGAATGACTCCACGCCGTACCAATTTAATAGACGTTGTCACGTCAAAAACTATTGGTTTAAGGATAGAAGCTAGGTCTAATAGGAAGATTCTGACAATTGCTAATGTTTATTTTGAACACATTTTTTTTTCTAAAAGGTTTTTTTTTTTCCAAAAACATCGTTACTCAATACTAGTCGTGCGTATGTATATTCATCGCATTTAAGAAATCCTTCACTGATCCAACATGCTTCTGGGCACCTTTTTTTTTTTTTAATAGTAAACCGCTTATCAGAAAGCGTAGAACGGGACGTACGCATCCCAGCGTATATAGATAAATACCAATACCTTGAAAAATGGATACCTTGTGAAAATCGCTGAGCATAGTGAATGCAGAAGGCGTTGTGGCACAGTATAGGTGAGGCCTATGTCTAGCAGTGGACTGTAATCATCATCATCAACCTTTTTATCGTCCCACTGCTGGGCACAGGTCTCTCATACAGAGAATAATTGAGCGTAATCACCACGCTTGCTCAATGCGGGTTGGCGATTTCAGACTTAAAGTCCAGGTTTCCTCAAGATGTTTTTCTTCACCTTGTAATCAGTCATTGGTGTCCAAGATAAACTTAGAAAGTACATACAATATGTTAAGAGAACCCTGTCCGATCCGTGAAGGTGTTGTTAGGTATCGATAACTGATTCTACGAATGCATACAAAAACGGGCTAAACTTAAAAAAAAATCCCCCTAAAAAATAAATATTATTTCGCAAAAAAAGTTAACATAATAAATGTGCGTTACCACCATTCCGCGGGCGGCGGGCGGCAGCACTAGGCCACCACAACTACTGTAATGTCGTGGATTGTAATGCACTGAATTCATTGAAATATGCGGTTACTATTAAAAAACCATATTCATTGACAAAATACCAACTCACAGCAAAATCAAAGCATCTCTCTTTAAACATTATCATTATATTTTATTTGCTTTTGTATGATGTTTATTAATTATACAATATTTTTAAATTACTTATTATGATACACTTTATGTACACATTTAGGTATTAGATTAGGTTGCTCTTAGCGATAAGAGCGCCCAATGTGTCACCCTTTGGAAAATCTTCTTTCTAAAAAGAGTATTTTATTCTATTCTATTCTCACCATAAATTGACATAATCTAAACATACTCGTAGATAGATAGAGATACCTCTGCCTATGACAGCAAAAATGTTTCAGAACAAACGCGAAGCCCGCTTTATTTTCAGTCTGCGGCGAGGTCATGCGTTTCACTGGAAATAATGCAGATAAATAATCAAGTCACGAAATACACGTGGGCTTTATTGAGGCGAGTTCAGACTGTAAGCGGGATATGTTTTACAGGATGCATTTATTTTTTATCGATTTGCGCACATTTAAATTTACATATTTTGTCATTGTAAAGTTAAATTATTATCTTGTTCCTATTTTTAATTTTTGAAGTGATACTTCTTTACGCACGCTTGACTTGGGGAGTAAGCTGGCGAACGCGTGACGTAAGCGTTACGAAAAGTGATCGGGCAAGGCGAACGGAAGTTAAGTGGGGGATATAAGCACAGAGGCGCCCGTGGCGCGAGCTTGGTACTACAAGGTCTACAACGAGTTTTTTTTTTCAATAAAAATAGAAGATCTATGCAAAAATATTAATTTACCAATGAAACTGTGAAATAAATTTAAATATTTATAGTTTTTTTTTATAATTAGAAACTAGTGCTTGACCGCAATCCCGCCTGATGGCAAGCAGTGATGCAATCACTTAAAAAACTTAGTGAAATGGAAGGAAGACGGCAGTTGAGCGAGGTGATGCAATGTTAAACCCAACAACACGACCAACGATGCTGCGCCAGAGGGAGATCGATGTGGAGACTGTCCATGACCAAACTCCCGACACAACAACATTTGGCGCATCGTACCCGGCACACATCGCAACAAAACTACTCAGACCCGTCCTCCGTGCGGCTTCACCAGTCACCATGCCGGAACATGACAAATCGCGCTTGGCGGCAAGACTTTGTCTGGTGGGTGGTAACTTCTGCCGGCAGCCGATATTATGGCCTACCACTGAGAACTGTACAAAATTCTTTCCTTCCCTTCTAAAATTGTATAGTTTTGAAATGTAAATACTCCGTGAGTGACATTTTAAAACTAGTTTAACATATACCCCATTAACGTGGCCTTCCTTTAAGAGAAGGATTAGTATTCCGTGACCCGTAGCTAATAAAATGGCGGTTTGTTACACACGGCTACGACGGTGAAGTGCTCTTAGGAGTTTATCGCTGGCTCTTGCAAGGATTAGTTGCGTCCTTGTGACAAAGATTTTATAATAAGTGCCTTCGCTCGTGTGTTGTGGGTTGCGGGTCCTGTATAATTAGTAGTTTTATTTATTCTTTAAGGATGTGAACGGACCTTAATACTAAGCTGACTGCACTTGCTTGTCGTTGTTTGACTTCTCTTGTTGACAACACAGTGTACATTTTCACAATGTATTTCTGTTGCCAAAATTATAAAAATAAAACATAATTTTTATATCAAAGGAGACCTATCAATAACAAACGTGTTTTTACGACAAAAACCTTCGTGTCCAACTCGCACTTGGCGGTTTTTCTTTTTATCATCCCAGTTTTCGTGGATTTGCACGTCTACCTCAGTCTTCTAAAACGTCTTCTGTTACCTGAGTAGATTGGGACTGAGTGTTTGCGCATGTGAGAATTTATTCCAGAAGTTTTCTAAATACAATCCATTAGTAGCTATTTAACTCACATATTTATTCACACTTAAGTATGATAAAAAGGTTCGTCAAATCAAGGTCATTTCTTAATATAAAGACAAACACTTTTATAAGTAAATCATATTTTGAAAATTAGATGACGTCAGCGTTTCCTATCTGAATATTCTGAGAAGAAAGTCCGAAACAAACTAAGGGGCTGTGACCCCTTAGTTTGTTTCTCTTTTAAAGTCCAGACATAATCTTGGTTAGATCATATGAAAACCTTACGGATAAAGAATCACACAGATTGAGATGACCTGCAGGGTAATTGGGTATCTAACTAGAACTATCAGTAGCAGTAGCAAAGGTTCATTTTGACAGTTCAACAAAATTCATTGCTTTATTTACTTCGTTGAGCAGACATTTTAGAATATACGGAGCAATGGATTCAGAATATGCTTCAAAATGATTCCAATAATAATTGATAACAATACATAGTGTGTTACATAATTAGGGTGCTGTTCAGTCAGTGTATGCATTTTTCAGAAATCGTTCAGTTCATCTTAACACTTAAGGAGCCAACGATTTGACGAACGAAAGAAAGGGTATTTGTGTAGCCAACGAAACTGTCAAACTATGGCAAAAACTAAAAGACAATAGAAAATAAAATGTGTATCATTTTGTTTATTTTTATTTTCTATGTTCTTTCTTTCTTTCTTAAATAGTCTTCACATTCACAATAATTAATATAATACAAAGTAAACAAGTTGGCTTACTTTGTATTTTATTATTTGAAACAAGTAATGCAAGGATAACGACAAACATTCCCAGGTATTTTCTCAATGTACTTACTTGTGAAATATTCTTAATGAAGTTCTAACCTTCAACATTCTGCTCAAAGGTCATTAAACTTTGCAGTATGTATTATGAAAATGAACGATGAGTCTTGACTGTACAAATATATTGCTTGATAAAGACAACCTCCAGCTTTCAAGGTGAATATTAATATGCTCGGAGCTGTAGTTTACTTGAGAAGGAAACTTATTGTTTCGTGTGTTGAATCTTCAGAGGTCTTAGTAGTTAATTTAGGTATAGTAATAGGTTTATGTATGTTATATACAAAGTGGTGATGACAATACGACAATAAATTAAATATCGTGTACCTCAGCACATCCTCAGCCTACCCATAAAAAATCATATAAATACATCCATTAGTTTGGTCACAGGAAATAATTTTTCGCTTTTCACATTTTCTACATTATGTACATGTTGATAAGGAAGTGCTTACAGGTTGATGACCGCCGCGTCCAGCGGTACTAAACTTTAATAATAATGGCGCCAAAAAAGAAAGTCGATACAGGACCGCGCTGTCGCCGATCGAAGGTCAGTGAACCAATATTTTAAAGGATGTTCTATTCCATTTACAATTTTATGCGATTTAGTTTCTATATTTTTTTTTTATTTTTGATGCTAGGTTTTTTCTGTGGTTTAGGATTATTCATATGAACTAGCATTGTCCATTTTTACATTTATTGCCGTATTATCAGCACCACTCTATATAATAGGTAGACTGAGTGTAGAGTTTAAACTCCATATAGCAAACTTCTGTTTAACTAAAAACCGTTTCAAATGTAGAATTAGGTAAAGATTATGCCAAACCAAGGTTAAGTTAAACCAATTTTTGGTTGGCTTACATTGTTATGCTGGTATTGAAAGACTCTTGATAACGTAGCAACCACTCTCAATAGCGAAACAATACATCGCTATTTAAACCGTAATCTTATTATACATATATAAATTACGTGTCACGTTGTTTGTCCGCGATGGACTATTCAACTACTTAACAGATTTTAATCAAATTTGTACAGCGTGTGCAGTTTGATCCGACATGAAAGATAGAACCTTACATCTAAATTTACGATCGTAATATTATTTTATTGAAAATTATTTGTCAGTATCAGTCATGAAGGTAGCCATGTTTTTTAAAAATGGCATCTATGTAAAAAATATGGTGGTGCCCATGTCCGGACTTCTTATACAGTATGTTACGAAAACCCTGTCCGACCCACAAGAATAATAAGGGTTAGGTAAACAAATGACCAAATAAAATATAAAATTTTGCATAATCATCATAGTAACAATACTAATGAATTTTGAAATAATCTTTTTTACCAGCGAATTTACTGTAACTTCCCCAAAATTCGGGAAATTTAAAAAAGTGTAAACACCATTTTAGACCTTATAACTGTCGGCGGCGTCAGTGTGTCTAGCCGCCGACGCGCAAAGGAATAATTAGAGCTGTACTAGTTTTTGTCGCTACTATACGATTTTTACCTGCTCGAATGATTTGTTGTAAAAACGCAGATTACCTAATGGTAAAAGTACTTTTTTTGATTATCGATTAATTATTCATAACAATATTGTAACACAAGTACCTATTATTAGTAAATAGGAACTAGAAAGGTCTTATGAAATACGATTTTAGGAGAATATTATAAACAATGTAAAGCATTTAAGTTCACCTGATTAAGTTATGTAAAAGTTCTAAAATCTAAAGAATGCCATGCGATGTTGAATCGATGCGTGAAATTCTGAAATACAAAATTGATACCAAAAATCGATACGAGAAATATTTTGAATACTTTCACACCTCTAGTCAAAGGGCACCGCCGTGCAGTTAGAGTACCTATTTTTATGAAATAAAAATCATTTTTATTTTAAATTTATTAGTTTCGCGTAGACATTGCGAGCGTGTAGACGTATCGTTTATTGTGTGATCATAATCATACGTCATCAATCATCATCATCAATACGTTAGTGTTTTCTAACGTAATGTAACCTGCTGATGGAAGGTACCTTGTAAAACTGCAATTGTGTTGTGTTGTGATCAGGTGTTGAACGATTCGGATGTGACTACTTCTTGGTCAATGTGGTTCCAGCATGACGGTGCCCCACCATATTTTTGCCGACCTGTACGTGAGTACCTCCACTATCAGTTCGGCGAGCAGTGGATTGGTAGGAGTGGACTAACGTTGTGAAACACCGTGCTAATCTCGTGGGACGGTGGACGGACCAGGCCGGTATCGTTCTTAGTGAACGAAATATGGAACAACATCTCCGCCACAGCCATTGTGCTCATCGAATGAAATTCGAAGATACATTCGGAGGGTCAGACGACCTTCCTACTTAAAAAAAAGTTCTTTTCACGAGCTGCTTAAGTAGGTATCATTGTTTCTTTCTAGAGTCGATAAACGTGGTTAGACTACCAATACCTACATGCATGAGGTCAACTGAGGTCATGACCTGTGCCTGTGTTGCCATGAAATTACCTATTTATTTTATTTAAGTTATTTATTTTTAAGGGAGTATTTTTTTTTAGTTTAGCCAGGTTATGTACGCATTAGTAGAATCAGCTAACGATACCTAACAACACCTTCACGGGTCGGACAGGGTTTTTGTAACATACTGTATAAGGGCCCCTTAAATAGTTTACACCAATGTACATCAAATGCCAAAAACGTTAGCCACGGAAACGTATGGCCGGATCAGCTAGTATATACTTATTTATTTCACTGACCTTTCAAACAGATTGCTATAAAACAGTACAATTGAATTCTTACAAAAGTGTTCATAAATCTGCTTAGCACGCGTTTACTTACTGAACTTCTACTAACGTTTACTTATACGGGTGAAACCGTGGGGCGTAGCCATGCTATGTGTTAATACTGGTTATAAACCATCTGTATGCCAAATTTCATCAAAGAAAGTGAAAGAAGATTCATTTGATACAGGTACAAACGTTATGTTATCTTTACCTATGCGAAACCTAAATATAGTTTGTTCAGAATAAGCAACTGAATCGATTCCAATCATTTTAACTATATTTTTTCTCAACCAAATTTAGAAATTGTTGCAGTGTGGTTATCAAGCGCGCAACACAGTTCACGGTAGATCATAGTACAAGGTGCGTGCGCACAGTGAGACAGGGCCCCCCGCCGCTCCGAGCGCGGGTGCAATAAGTTCTAAGTAAAATAAACATATTTTAAGTAAATTTTGTACATAGAATTCATAAATGCCTGTAAACGTTTTAATTGAAATAAATGCTGCGAGTTTAAATTGCGCAGTTTATAGTAGCTACGCATTTTGTGTGGATAAATACGGACGGCAACAGGTCAAACTGCCCGAAACTGACGAATATTTTCACTCAACCTTGAGCCTTAAAGTTTAAGCCATGAAATTAAAATTCTAATAAAGAATTTGACGGACTGTAATAGCTTGATATGCTGTCGTCTGTACATTTAAACGCCCACGTTTCTCGCCCCATCCAAGCATGTTGCTCAATTGGGTCAATCATGATAATTTAAATGCGCAACTCCGGATACCTTACATTTCGACTCAACTAATTTGTTTTCTCAGGCGAGCATTTGGCATCCCAAGTAATTGTTTGTTCGCTCTTCATAAGTTCTAAATAATTATGAAAATTTTGTTTAAGTCTGGAGATCATGGGCGTACCCAGGGGGGAGGGGAGGGCAGCTGCCTCCCCCTGGAAATCTCGCAGGACATGTATGAACTCCCCTAATTATTAATCTTTAACTTTTAAAATTATCTCTAAATTTTAAAATATAAACCACGCAGTTGTAATGTAATGATTCTTTCTAAAATATTAAGAACATTTATTTGTATTTTAATGATCAGTTTTTGTTTAAATTTCATATAGTTGTCTAGAAGGAGCGAAACCGGAAATTGCGCCAACTCTCTAGTACCCTCATTTAATTCGTCAAAGTGGTGGCGGGAGTGAGATTAGATATAAGCATTTTTGGAGCGAGTACGCGCAGTTCCTGGTTGTCCTCCGAATCAGTCGGAATAGTTAAGAAATATTGGAGTCCGTCTGTTATGTATTCAATTTAAGTATAGTATATTGGCTGTTACCTGTTGTGGAGAATAAAATTATTATATGGATCTGTCCAAGTTGCAGTTTTATTGAAATCTCGGAAGTGAGAGAGGATTCAGCCCACAAAATAAAGGTATGTATAAGCAATATTCATTTCTTGATTATAAAAAAATGATTATTTATCGTTATTTCAAACCATGCCATGTAGTATTTAAAATATTAATCTAATCTGTGGTTTTATTGTCGTTGATTCATCTGGTGAGGGCAACTCCCTCATGGTATTTTGGTGATAATATACCAAACGTTGAAGTTTTGAATGTATAAGTTCGTACAGTTTCTAATCATGGATGGGCAGCGTTCGGTCAGGGCAACTCCCTGACAATGCTATTTATTCACATTTTGTGGTTTATCGCGACGAACATTTGGTTAAAGCGACTCCTTAATATTGTTGTTCGTGATGGCTACAGGAAACTGTATGTAATTTGGGTACCTAGATGTTTAGAATAAATATTTTTATGAACATAATAATTGAGGGTATGGTTTGAACAGATATTTTTAGACACAGATCAGATACAGTAACTATAATATGTATGTTCACTGGATTATTGTTAAGATTGCGTGGACTATGCTGGTTCACTGGATTATTGACAGGATTGAGTGGACTATGCTTGTTCACTGGATTGGATTATTTGCTATGATAGGGATAAGGTACGAGAAAAAAAAAAAATTTAACAAATTAAAATATAACAAATTGCCAAATGAAATCAAGGAGTGTAGAAGCATGAATATTTATAAAAGAAAACTAAAGGAATATATTACGCTGAACGTAAGTTGTACATAAATACCCTGGCAACATACTATAAAATACTTGGTAAGTTAATAAAGTATTAAATACGATTACTACTTGTAAATCAAGAAAATTAAGCATAAAAAAAAAACATGTACTTATTTAAATATATTTAATAATAAGTATACCTAAGTAATAATTACAACATAAAACTAACATACACATTATAGCCAAAATTATAAAATGAAACACATAAACGATCACCGGTCTCTGAGACTATAGTTTGCTGCATACATAAGCACATCTACACAATAATTTGCTCAAAAATAAATAATCAATAAATAAGAGGGTACCTCGGTTTCTAATTGGCCAGCCGTATTAACTTGTTTGCAAATGTACTATGTAACTACCCACACTTTTGTTTTTGCTTTCTTATCATGCTGCGTCACTAGACGAAATAATGTGTGCATTAAATATTAAGTCTCATATAAGTGAACTGTATTATGTTCTTTTTGAGAAAAAGAGCAGAAAAAAAAGAAGAGAAGTATCTGATGAATCGAACATTAATCATTACAAGTCGTCATCCCGATTGCGTGGACTAGGTTTGTCCACGGGATTAATAATAATAATAATAGCCCAAACTGACTATAAACACCGCCCCGACCAAGTTGCTGCAATAATCCACCAATCACTAGCAATCAAAACAAAACTTATTACAGACAAAGTTCCCTACTATAAATACAAACCACAGGTAGTATTAGAAAACAATAATTTCAAGTTGTACTGGGATAGGACCATAATCACAGATAAAACCACATACAACAACAGACCAGACATAACTATGGTAGATAAAGAAAATAAATTTGCGTACATAATAGACATAGCTATATGCAACACCCATAATCTTACTAACACACACACTGAAAAAAATTGCAAAATACACAGAATTAGCCATAGAGCTTAAAACGCAGTGGAACATCACCCACACCAAAACTATTCCCATCGTAATATCCAGCACAGGTGTCATCCCAAAAACCCTATACAATAGCCTTAACACATTAAACATTAGCCCGTCTACTTATCTTCTACTACAAAAAGCAGTTATTCTTAACACATGCAGGTTAACCCGAAAATTTTTAAATACTTAATTTAATTCAATCCTTTTTTACTCAAAAGCACTTGGCTTCGGCCCGTGCCAAATTCGACCCACACACAGATGTGAGATATTTTTAAAAAAAAAATATAATGAGGAATAATAATAATAATGTACTTATTTGCATAAAAACACGGTATACAGAGATGGTAATAATACAATTTGGACCAAGACATGTTTTGCCAATTTAATATAAGCATGTAGATTTTCCAAGATGTACTAGACCTTAACATTTTTGTCAAGGAAATCCTTAACACTATAAAAACCATTCACAGACAACCATTCATACAATTTCCTTTAAAACAATCTGGTATTCACATTTTTGAGATCGTTTGGTAACTTATTATATAAATGTACACACATTGCAAGGCAGCTTTTATTATATTTAGCTAGCCTTTGAATCTCACTTAGTACGAGCCTGTTGGGGTCTCGTCGGTTTCGGACACAAATGTCATTTGCTTTGACAAATAAATTTTGATGCTGCCTAACAAACATACATATTTCATAAATATAAAGAACCGGCAGCGGTAGCAAACCAAGTCTCTTAAATACTGGTCGACATGAGTCATCCGGTTGAAGGCCACATATTGCCCTCATGCATTTTTTTTGAGCGACAAATGCTCTATTTACATCAGTACTATTACCCCACATCACCAGACCATAGCGCAGTAACGATTCAACATACGCGTGATATGAAATAACAGCAGTTTTTATATTCGTGACATTTTTAACTTGTTTCAACGCATAGACAAATTTATTAATTCTAGTGCTAACACTTTCCACGTGTTCTTTCCAATTAATATCTTTATCTATTATTACTCCCAAAAATTTGGTGTGCATTACTTCGTTGAATTTAGTGATATTCATTTTATATTATATTTATTATTATTAGATTGGTTAAATTGAATGTAAACGGATTTATTTAAATTAATTTTTAAATGGTGAGAGTCAAGCCAATTCAATAATGTGTCTATTGTATTAGTGATATCTAACTCATGATCTGTAATGGTACTTTTCTTTCTATCGGATGCCACTATAATTATGTCATCAGCAAATAATAACGCATTTATGTTTAGTTATTCTTATTATGTCATTTATGTCATTTTGACATTTCAGGATTGCGTGGACTAGGATTGTCCACGGGATTGACAGGATTGCGTGGACTAGGATTGTCCACGGGATTGACAGGATTGCGTGGACTAGGTTTGTCCACAGGATTAATATCAGGATTGCGTGGACTAGGTTTGTCCACTGGATTAATGTCAGGATTGCGTGGACTAGGTTTGTCCACTGGATTAATGTCAGGATTGCGTGGACTAGGTTTGTCCACTGGATTGATGTTAGGATTGCGTGGACTAGGTTTGTCCACTGGATTAATGTCAGGATTGCGTGGACTAGGTTTGTCCACTGGATTAATGTCAGGATTGCGTGGACTAGGTTTGTCCACTGGATTAATGTCAGGATTGCGTGGACTAGGTTTGTCCACTGGATTAATGTCAGGATTGCGTGGACTAGGTTTGTCCACTGGATTAATGTCAGGATTGCGTGGACTAGGTTTGTCCACTGGATTAATGTCAGGATTGCGTGGACTAGGTTTGTCCACTGGATTGATGTTAGGATTGCGTGGACTAGGTTTGTCCACTGGATTAATGTCAGGATTGCGTGGACTAGGTTTGTCCACTGGATTAATGTCAGGATTGCGTGGACTAGGTTTGTCCACTGGATTAATGTCAAGATTGCGTGGACTATGTTTGTCCACTGGATTATTATTAAGATTGAGTGGACTATGTTTGTCCACTAGATTATTGTGAGGACTGAGTGGATTATGTTCAGTAGTTGCTTGGATAAAATTAATGGCTTAAAGCTTATGAAACTATTAGCAATGAATATTTTTGTACTGACTTGGATAATCGGGGTACGGATTTCTACTCGGTTCAATTTATTTTCAGCCATGGTACCAAGCGAGGATGATAAAAGGGAGGGGCGCCTCCAGCTGCTCCGCCTGGGAGGCGGTCAAGGAGTGGAAGGAGAGCGACTTCTACTTCTGGCGGAGAGGCCACACCAAGCAGGGCTCGTGGGACATCGAGTGTGCTGGCCGCGAAAGACTTGTTGAAGCTGCTCCCCGACTTCAAAGGAGAACCAAGTGGAAATTCATTTTTTTAAAAATTAAAAATAATGTAGTTCCCGAATTCGACCCGGCCTATAGGGCTCAAACCATTGACAGCTGGCTTAGGAAAACGAGAATGACGAGGTAAACTAGTTGTCATTATTTCATTATTTTTATTATTTCATTTTCGTCAATTACCCAATTGAACAATAGTCTATTCATCATCATCATTTATTTATTCATAACAATTTACATTGTGTTGAACATTGCATATAAAATTAAAATAGAAATACCACATGCGGCTAAAAAAAAAAAAAAATTAAAAATGTCGATTTGAATATTTTATTGTGTGTACATAAATAATAAAATAAATAATCACAGACAAACCTAACAAGTCAATCAATTATTCTTAAGTGTGTCAATAGATATATAAACAAATGTCAGATATGATTACAAGAGAAAAATAAATAAAATAATGTCAAATGCATTGTTACAGTCAAAGTTAAGGAATTGAGTCGAAAGCGTGTTCACTGGTACTTTCTTCATTTTGTATCATTCGACATGAATTCTGATACTGATTATAAACTAAACATCTTTCCAACAAGGTTTTTAATTTATTTTTAAATAAATGACTATTATATCAGTTAGTAACCTATTGAACAATTCAACTGCTTGGTAGCTGGAGCAATGCCTGACCACGTTAAAATTTGGTGACAACTTGTGTTTAAACTCCTTTCTTCATGTGCTTTCTCTTACCTTACGTTCCTCTTGTGATTCATACTGACGAATATACTTGGCAGAGTAACAAAGAATAACCAATATATAAACTTAGTACTGTCAAAATATTCAACTTAAAAAAAAAAAAAAAAAAAATGCTCTCTACAAGATTCTGTTTGTGAGATCCTTACTCAAGTCCTTATAGCACATTTCTGTAAGATGAATGCTTTCTGACACGTATAATTGTAACTGTTACCTCAATCTAGCTTCGTTAAGCACTATAATAATTAGCCTTTAGATGCTTTAAATCTAAAATATCTCTAAGGCTCTAGGGATGAAATAGAAGAGTCAATAGCAGCTAGCTCATGTTTTTAAGTTCACATCTATGTTAATACCTAAGAATTCGACTTTGTCTACTAAGTCAATCTTGTCTCCATCAATTTGTACGTCTAGATTGTCGTTGTTACGAGTTGTTGTCTTGAATAAAGTAATGTTGGTTTTACTTGTATTTAACAAAAGGTAACTGTAAACCAATCGTAAAGATTTTTAAGTGGTTCGTTTACAGCTTGGGTCAATTCTTTTAAGTGATTGGCCCCTATTATGTTAGTGTCATCCGCAAAGACAAGTTTTACATTAATTTTAGTGTGATGCATAAAGTTCAGCAAGTCATTTGTAAATATAATAAATAGAATAGGCCCCAAAATTGAGTTTTGAGGTACACCACGTTGTATCTTTGTGATTTTAGACGTGAATAAAACTTCCATGATTGTTTCTATAAATAAATAAAATAAGTAAATAAATTGTTTATTTCTCAACTCTGTACATAATTTGTATAATGTTTTTCTTAATTCTAAATAGCTATCGATGCTTTTAATTTCTACAGACATTCTTCTATTATGTAAGTAGGATCTTATGAGAATTAAGGATTTGCCTCTCGATACTGTAATGTTCTAAGTCAGTCAGTAATAATTCATAGTC
The DNA here is from genome assembly GCA_037179545.1 of Sesamia inferens. Lineage (NCBI taxonomy): Eukaryota > Metazoa > Arthropoda > Insecta > Lepidoptera > Noctuidae > Sesamia > Sesamia inferens. Next base: position 11,903,153 of record CM073922.1, read on the forward strand.
AATAGTATCAAAAGCTGAGCTGAGGTCGATAAATAGTCCAGCCACTTTCATTTTGTCATTTAATTTATTAATTGTCGTATGTGTTTATGGCATCAGAACAAACAAAATGTGCTCTTTTCATTGAATTCTGATTATTAAGCCAGATTACAAGAAATGAACTGTGCGATTCTGAAGTAGATGTTCTATATTATCATTAATTAAATAAGGTAATTTAATGTAATGATTCTTTTTCTTGATTTGATAATCAACTGAGATTTTAAGTAATATATTATCGAATAGTATTTGTTATTGTTGTATAAAGTCCGATAGAATCTAAGTTGTGTACTTCTATATTATGTTATTTATGAATTCTTGATATTAGCTGTAGTGCGCCAGGAGGCTGCACTAAGTCGGATGGCCGAATGTAATGTAATGATTCTTTCTAAAATATTAAGAACATTTATTTGTATTTTAATGATCAGTTTTTGTTTAAATTTCATATAGTTGTCTAGAAGGAGCGAAACCGGAAATTGCGCCAACTCTCTAGTACCCTCATTTAATTCGTCAAAGTGGTGGCGGGAGTGAGATTAGATATAAGCATTTTTGGAGCGAGTACGCGCAGTTCCTGGTTGTCCTCCGAATCAGTCGGAATAGTTAAGAAATATTGGAGTCCGTCTGTTATGTATTCAATTTAAGTATAGTATATTGGCTGTTACCTGTTGTGGAGAATAAAATTATTATATGGATCTGTCCAAGTTGCAGTTTTATTGAAACAGTAGACAAGGTCAAAATGCACGGTGCGATTGCCAAAAACGACTCTTTGACTTGCCACTCCCCTAGGCCTGACTTGCAACCCCCTAGGCCTGACTTGCAACCCCCTAGGCCTGACTTGCAACCCCCTAGGCCTGACTTGTCGTCTGACTGTCGACGTGTAGGCGTCCAACACTACGCTTTCCTATATGCAGTCTCCACTCTAGGACTCGTCTGCTTCACCGACCATAGTCCTCTAAAAGACATGGCCAGCCCACTGCCACTTTAGCTTGAATACTCTCTAGTTATATCGGCAGATAATAAATAAATGATTAATAATTTATTTTCTGTAAGTAGGTTTGTATAAAAACTTTTACTCGGTGCCCTACCATAACATCGGTTGCCGGCAGCAGTTACCACCCACCAGACAGTATTGCCGCCAAGAGATCCGTTGTGTTCCGGTATGATGTCTGGTGAAGCCGAACGTAGGACGGGTCTGAGTAGTTGTGTTGCGATGTGTGCCGGGTACAATGCGCTAAATGTTGTTGTGTAGGGAGTTTCGTCGTGGAGGTTCTCACGATGAATGTCCCTCTGGCGCAGCATCGTCGGTCGTGCTGTTGGATTTAACATTGCATCACCTCGCTCAACTGCCGTTTTCCTTCCTATTCACTCAGTTTTTTTTTTTTTTTAGTTTTAATAAACTAGTGCTCTTTACCATCAACGATGAATAATGGATGAATTAACTTGGCGCGGTAATCAATGAAATTTTCCATACAGCCTTCGAATATTGAAATATAAATAAATTTACCTACTTTTTTTAAAAATGGAAGTGACAAACAGCCTTTTGATATAATTATAAAACAATTATTTAGGGAAATACTAATTAGTGTGTAATTTTCAGAATAGCGCAGATTCCCTTTTTTACACAGTAAACTAACTTCAAGTTCAGCGCAGCTTTTTCTTTCAATTTCATTAAGAAAAGGACAGAATAGAAAATATTAGTTCGGTCCCTTCAAATATGGCTACTAAATATACGTCAACTTAGGTACGTGTGACACTGACTAAATTGGTAGGGCTTCTTTTTATCATGGATAGAGAATGTCACTTATATCTACAAGAAAATGGTCTAACTACTTATAAATAAACTCCGCCATAACTACTATACACCTGCATCGTCCGGTATTGTATTTTTACACGACTCACCTGGTAACCCTAGCCACAGAAAACACCATGATCTGGAGACCACATCGAACTCCCGTCCACTGTAGGCACGGACTTGCGGGCGGCGAGCAGTGGCAGCAAGCCGCCCAGTAAGGACCAGGCCCGAGTTCACGTGCGCCTCAAAGAGATGTCAGCACGTGGTGACGAGGTCCACGAAGATCGATGCCTGGGCCAGGACTGCGGGTTGGTTGAAAGAGAAACCGTGGCCCTGGCGCACAGACAAGTGAAGGAACACGGGTGGGTTTTAGTCAGTAAAAGTCTGAAACCCCCTTTCGCGCCGCCCAGAGCGGGAGAAGTCCTTTGATGAATTCCCATCCCAACAAAAAAGGGCCTCAAGCTCCACAAACGCTAAGCATAGTGGTTTGTTATACTCCTCGAGCTTCTGTATAACTTGCCGCAGGGTAGGTATGTAAGTATGTGATCTATGGTACTGAAGCCCTTTCGGAAGCCTGCTTGTTTGGAAGGTTAGAAGTCAAAAAACATGCGAGCGAGACGTTTCGTAATGACCCTAGAAAACAGCTTACAGACATGGCCCAGAAGCGATATCGTTCTGTAGTTTTTCGGGAGGGTATTATCACCTTTTTGAAAAACAATACCACCACGCTCTTGTGCCATGCCTTAGGCCTTGCGCCTTTGAGAATGGCGGAATTAAATAGCTTCTGAAGCGCTTTAAGTACCGATTTGCGATCAGCTTTCAGAAGCTCAGCTGTAATAAGGATGTTTCCTGGGTTAAAAAATTATTCTATTTAGTCCGTCATTCAGATTATAGAAAAATATTGTATAAGTATATTTTGTTTTTTCAAATCAATAAAAAATGACAAATATAAAAGGCATCAAAGATCAGGAGTGGTGGCTGGTGACGTCACTCCTCGCTAAAAGTGTAGCGTGCAGTGACGTCACTCTTCGCTAAAAAGTGTAGCGTGCAGTGACGTCATAAGAGTTATCAACGCACTGTGTAGTCTTCATTTTTTGTATATGAAAAAAGAAAAAATACGTGCCTAGTACCTATTTTTTGGAAATCAGACTGACGGACTAATTAGTTTTTTTTTAGTCAACTAGCCTATTCCATCTCCAGCCGCCTTATCGTTCTTGAGCTGTTTCAGGGACATACCCATCTCGTACAGACTGACGTCTGGGATATCGTCGGTGTAGTGTCTGGCTCTAGGATCAGCTTCAGCTTCGCAAGTAGGCTCTGTCCAACAGACAAATCTCTTCAATACAATTTGTATTAACATCGCGAGTCAGTTTGAGATTTGTCTGTTAAGGCATCTGATACGCGAAGCGTCATCAGGGGATTTTAAGACCGCTTCCCGTCTTTCTTCAAGGATAAAGTGATTAGGCTCTTAATAAACTAGCGCGCTTTATCATCCATGATGGTATCACTGGGGGCGGGATTAGTTAAGCACTAGTTTACAATATATAAATAAATAAAAATAAGGACAGTAGCCGTAAGGTGTCATTTTATATAAGTTTAACGGGTATTTTAATTAAACTCAAGTAAAATTAGTAATTATCATTGTAATTCTCCACAATTGCTGATGATTACTTTGCTGGAGACGGTTCCGCTCTTGCTGCCAAACCTCTCCATTTTCTTCACTACGTCGAGCCCTGATATCACGTGACCGAACACTACGTGTTTGCCGTCCAGCCAATCGGTCCTGAAAACAAAATCACTTTAATATTTTATGCCCACATCAAATTCCCGATAGATGTCGCCAGAAATGTAGTTATAGTACAAATAGTTATAAAGGATAGCCAACCATTACATTAATTTCACCACTATTAGGTGAAAAGCTGCGATCAATTGGGAGCATTTTAAAATCTTGGGTTAAAACTGTATAACCTAAATAAGTAATACAGACTGGTGTTCGCAACGACACGAGAATGCGCGTATTTTTTGTCAGAATAACCTAATAAAATCATTGAAATCGCTCGATGGCTAGTACGGCATTGAGCATAGTTACTATCCATACACAATATCATATATTTCTAAACTGCAATCATGTTTTGAACTGGTCGAAATAAATGAAAACCACCAACGAATACCTTTGTTTCGATAGATGGCGCGGCAGTGGTTTCGGTAAGTAGTTCTGCCTCTAAATAATAGATGGCGCTGTTAACATTATTTTGTTTCCCAATAGAATACAAAAACTTATAGAATAAAAATTAAATAATTTTAAAAAAACGTACTTGGCAGTACACAAGAAGAATTGTGATCCATTGCTGTTGGGCCCCGAATTTGCCATACTCAATACACCGGGCCCCGTGTGTCGTAGCGTAAAGTTCTCGTCTTCAAACTTGCGCCCGTATATCGACTTGCCGCCCGTTCCGTTGTGGTTTGTGAAGTCACCGCCTTGACACATCTAGATGGAAGTTTCAGTTAAGGAAAAAATTTATTATTTTAGATTTAAAAATATTGCAATTTCATTTTTATTGTTTTATAGAATTATTCAACTCGGTAACATATTACCTTATTTACATTTTTTTTTTCCTTTTAAAAACAGAGTTACAATTATTTTAAATAAACAATGAGTTGAACAGCACAGCGAAAACTGCGGCAGCAAAAAGTTCCACCACTGGGGGGTTCAGAATCATGTACTGGAACCATGGTACTCGTTTGTTTGTCAGAGACAATGTGTATAATTAATCACGCCTTATTAACCTTTCAAATCATTGTAAAAGGATACAAATTCGGGTATGATTCTGTGAAAACTGCTCCCCTGATACCCAAATCCTTTCTCATGTGTGCACAGAGCCCTGAAGTTCTCCGCGGTCTTCGGTACAATATCTGCCCTTAACATCATTATCACTCGGCCTAATGATTGCTTGCCGACACTCACGTCGAAGTACACTTGTGGGTTACGCTTCTCTGTTGGCTTGACAGGTAGCTGAAAAAAATATATAAAATATACAGAAATCTTTTATAAGGAATAGAATAATCACATTTACAATGACAAAAGAAATGCCACTAATCGCCGTTATCAGGTTCATGAGCTCTTGGCTGTCATGACTAACTGCACAATTATTTATCAAAATTCATTTACTGAGGTGCACTTCATAAAACCTATATTCAACACTAAACATTTACAGTCTTAGGATGATGATGGAATATAAACTTGTTGAGCCATAATCTCACACATTTTATCATTGAATACTAGCTTGAATCACAATGTGACATATTCCGATAGGCTTACTAGATTTAGAGAACAGATTCACTATTTAGTTTGACCTGAAATAACAAATAAATTGTATTAACTTTACAAACTCCTCAAAGCTTCATTGAATAAAAAAAAAAGAGGACTAATTATAATATTTATGACAATGAGTTTAGTTTTCTATTTAAGATATGTTACAATACTTGTAGACAGAAACATAACTAGTGGACAAATTGTTTAAGAAACCATCAGTAGCTTTGGGTTTCATTTTGACAGTACAACATTCATTACATTATTTACTATGTTGAGCAGACTAATTTTTCGAACAAATGTAGCAATGGATTAGTAATAAATATGCTTCTTGGTGGTAGGCCATAATAACCCACCAGACAAAGTCTTGTCGCCAAGTGATTCGTCATGTTCCGGCATGATGTCTGGTGAAGCCGTACAGGACGAGTCTGAGCAGTTGTATTGCGATGTGTGCCGGGTGCGATGCGCCAAATGTTATTATGTCGGGAGTTCGGTGCAGCATCGCTGGTTGTGTTGTTGGGTTTAACATTACATCACCTCGCTCAACTGCTGTCTTCCTTCCTACTCACTAAGATTTTTAAGTGAATAGGCTTAATAAATTTGCACGCTTTACCATTAACGATTGCAGTCAATCACTAGTTTGCTGTTTTACATCTAGTCTGCAATAATTCAAGTGAAGTTTCAGTCAAGTGAATTAAAGAAGATTCCCAGTAAAAAACACAAATTATCTTAATACCATAGAAGCACGGTCATCCCATTATCTGGACTTTATTAGATCTTTGTTCTATGTTCGGGTTTGGGATCTGCACATAGAGTTCTGGAGTTAAGTAATTACTAAAAAAACTGTGATTACTCCCATAAAAATTCTAAAAATACTTACACTACTACTCTCTATATTTTCCTTTGTACCATCATCGTTTATAGTGCTTTCCTTATCCTTATCTTTGGCAACCGGCAATGTTTCTCCAGCATGTTTCTGCAACCAGGTATCCTCCGACCAGACCGGCCGAGTGGAACCTTCTTTGATTCGCTGAGGGGCGGCTATGTTTACTCTGATCGTGCGACCAAAGAGTTCAGAGTCATTCTGTAAAATTTAGAAAACAAGTTAGAAAAATAAGTAAAGAAATGGTAAACTTTGGGTTATGTTGACACTGAACATCGAAATAACTTACTTCTGACATTACACCAAAACGTTTAGTAAAATAATGAAATAATAATGGGTAATATTAATTGGAAAGAGTGCAAATAACACAGAATTTAACCATACAATGAACGAAAAACAGTAAACCATTATCCTGACGTCATTCATACTTTTCAATTGTTATTTTTGTTAATAACAAATTAAAGAATACTCACCATATTATCTATAGCCGCTGCAGCGTCTTCAGCATTCTCAAACTCAATAAAAGCAAAGCCCCTGTGCTTCTCAGTCTCATAATCCAAAGGTATTTGAACATCAACTAAATCTCCGAACGGAACAAAAGCTGCGTTTAATACCTTCTCGTCAACCTCCTCTGCTAACCCACCGACGTATATAGTACGCTTAGAATTAGGTTTACTAGACATTATTGAGAAATTAAACTACTTTACCGGTGAAAATATTTATTGTTGTTTGTTTATAACCTTAAAAATTTACGTCAAAATGAATCATTTTTTTTTTTTTTTCCTTCGCCCATTTTGGGCAGGCTAAGATCATAGACCATACCGCCTCAAAATGAATCAAGGATGAAGGATCTGACAATCTTGACATTACTTGTTTTTTTTTCTTGTTTTGTTTGTTCCATTTGGAACCGGCTAAGGTCAGAAACCATGCTGCCATGTCTTCAGTACTTAATTTTTCTTTGAGCCATTTCTTCGTTGTAATCTTGTTTTCTTTCTAAACTATACTAACTAATCTAACGTAACCTAACCTAAACCTATCTCCTTTCGTTTCCCGCGTGAACCTACTAGAAGGAAGTTTTGATACAAAGTCCTGAAGTGGCCACATTCTACAATATTTCAATGTTCTTTGTGAATTATTCACTGAATGCACTTTTTGCTACATAAATCACGTGTTTTTATTTAGTAAACGACACTATGAATAATTTAAAATCCAATAAAAATGAGCGTGGCACTCATCTCAGCTTTCCCGCCATAACTCGACATTATAGTCATTCGACATTATAGTGTTGGGGCGTAAAATATGAAGTGTGGTTATATTATAATATTAGGTAAAAATAAATATATAATAATAAAATCCATTCTTATACTTGGAGCGTTGTAACATGGGTCCACCAACAAATTACTATGCAGTTTGGCAATATCTTGTAAGAAATTAATTTCTGTGAATAAATACTTTTCATATTAAAAAAAAAAAAACAATCTTTATTGGAATTGATTAAAGAGCAGATAATTGTGATTAGTTAAAATAATCATAGCATCTTTGAACTAATTTGCTTTTGAGGTTGAGTAAAATTATTAATTTTAATAGTTTATGAAGTTTGAACGTTAAATAGTTATCGAGTATTCACTTGTAGGTACAAAATAATGAGGTATATTATATATGTACAGACAACGGCACATCAAGCTACTACAATCTGTGAAATTCCTTTATTAGATTTTCAACTTTATCGCTACAGCGTTAAGGCTGCAGGTTGAATGGGAATTTTGAATAGTTTTGGGTAACTTGACCTGTTGTCGTCCGTACACCTCTAGAACAATAGGACTTTTATATTTCGGTTTTTTAGATGGTCTTTTAAGTAACCTTTTTAACTCAAACTTAACTTTCGTTCCTTTCTTTCTCTATGTAACAAAGTTATAAATACTCATTAGTCACTTTTCCAACCATTTAAATCTATACCATGCAATTACCTACCTATTTGGCTATTTATTATTAAATATCAATAATGTAGAGTAAAAAGTCTAGTGAGACAGTGCAACATTTGTTGTTGGAATACCCGAGGCATAACCGCAACAGATATGACCTGGAAGTAAGTACAGGGAAAATTTTGACAGAGACTACTATCGCCGAAATAATGGCAGACAAGCACTGGTCATATCTGGAGCGGTTTTGCCTCAAGGTGGCTAAAATAAGTATAGAGCGCAAGAGGACGAGATAGCAGCACAGCCGGCAAGCTGCTGGCAAGAAATATGACAGTGTAAGAAATATTGTAGAAATAGTAATAAATAAGTATGTAAATAATATAAGATAAGAAGACAATGTAAAGAATAAAAAGTATGTAAATAGAGACAGACAGAGACTTACACACACAAATCACACTCACAAAAAATATACAGGTGCGAAAACGTCTTCTTAGGCGAGCACAAGGCTTACACATTCCTAGTACTAGAACTAACTATGGAAAAAAAACAGTTATACATGAGGGAGCAAAACTTTATAACTCACTACCAAAAGGAATTAAAAATACACAATCGTTATTATTATTCAAAAAACTATGAAAATGCCACATCTTAAAAAGTCATAAAATAATTAATTAAAATAACTAAAAACATTTATTTGCTCATAGTGTAAACGTGCCCATAGATTTATAATCACAAACAAAGTTATCTAGTCATTGTACAACGAGCGCGATATCACAAAACTTTTAGAGACTACCTTCTTACTATACAATATTATTACCAAAATGTTAACATTGTTTTTGCTACTCCTGGACTACAAAAATGTACCTAATTTAGTCATATTAAGTATTTATTTCTGTAAAGTGATTTGTAATCTATAGAAATAAATGAATTCAAACCGTAAATAGAAAATAAGTAAAAATTTATATAAACAAAGAAAAAAAGAAAATAGTACGCAACGGGAAAAGAGCGACCCGTAAAAGATGGACAGCCGCAAAAAATTACGAGCGGAAACTAAACTGCTAAACATAAAAGATTAAAAAGATTTCTTGCTATGCAAGAAGAGAAAGAAAGGCAATTACAAAAAAAAAAAGACATAAAAGTAAAAAGAAGTTGTCATAGTAAATAAATTAAAATAGACAATTAAAGTTACATGTAACTACATAAATCCATCAGCAGCATTGTACACCACTGATATAAAAATTAACTTTGTTGATCCAGAGATACTAAACACGTATGGGCGGCGCATTTAAAAATCCTTTCCAACTCATCTTTAGTCCACCGACAGTTTGATCAGAAATTTTGCAAATAAACCTAAATGCCAATTTTCGATTACAGACATTTTAGGAGTCTGTTACCACCTGTAAAGCTGTGTGTAACTTTCTGAAATTTGTGAGAAAATGTCATATAAGAAACATTCGTGCCATACACTTATACGATTGATTCCGTATATCTCTCGTGAAAAGTTATGTGAGATGAGTTTAGAGTGAGCTGTCAGTAGTTTTAATCCTTAATATTAGTTGTAATGATAGGACACTCCATATTCACTCCACCTAATTTTCATCATCATCCCCTTCATCATTTCAGCCGAAAGACGTCAACTGCTGGACATAGGCCTCCCCCAAGGATCTTCACGACGACCAGTCCTGCGCCACCCGCATCCAGCGGTTTTCCCACGGGCCACGCTGGGTCTTCCGGTACGTGGTCGCCACTCGATAACCCGTTGGTCCCATTGGGCATCGGTCGTACGGCCAATGTGTCCGGCCCACTACCACTTAAGTGTTGCAATTCTTCGGGATACCTATGTCGATGACTTTCCCTCGGAAACCTCAAGCATAGCCCTTTCCATGGCACTTTGAGTGACCTTGAACTTTCTTATAAGGCCCATTGTTAGCGATCACTTCTCAGTTCCATAAGTCATCACTGGCAACACCCACTGGTCAATGACTTTTTTCTTAAGACACTGCGATATTTCGGACGAGAAGATTGTAGCTTCCCGAAAGCAGCGCAGCCGAATTGGATTCGACGATTGACCTCTTTCTCGAAATTGGACCTACCTCACTGGATAGTTTGACCCAGGTATACGTAACTGTCAGGAGTCTCTACAACATGGGCATTAGACATGACTTTTGTCTTGTCCAAGATCATTTTAAGACTGACTCGCTTGGAGGCCCTACTGAGTTCTTCCAACCTTATACTCAGGTCCTCCGTGGTGTCAGCCAAGACTACGATATCATCAGCAAATTGAAGTTGTGTCATGTACTCGCCATTTATACCGATGCCTAGTCCTTTCCGGTCCAGAACCCTGAAAACATTTTTTTCTTTTATTATTATTTTATAAACCAGCGCTTGACCGCAATCCCGCCTGATGGTAAGCAGTGACGCAATCGTTGATGGTAAAGCGCACTAGTTTATTAAGAGCCTATTCACTCTAGCTTTGAAGACACTCAAATTGTAGTCCGACGGAAACACCGCCGCCGGCAGATTGTTCCAGTCCCTCGATGTCTGCGGTATAAAGGAGGAGGCGAAACGCTTCGTCCGGATCGTAGAGGTGTTAACAACATAAGGGTGGACACTCGCCGTACGACGGGTCGTCCGATGGTGGAACGGAGATGGGGGAATTAAATCGTGCAATTCCCTCGCACACTCCCCAAAATGTATCCTATAGAACACCGAAAGGCTGGCTACTCTACGCCTGTGCTCTAGGCTTTGGAGACCAACTCGAGTTAAATCAAAGTCACCAATCAGCCTCTTCGCACGCCTCTCCACTGACATCAATCATCCTCCAATGTAGCGGTGAACAGTTTCGGGGCGATAACATCTCCCTGTCTGACACCACGCTGCACAGGTATTGGTTTCGCGGTCTGGTCCGGTATTCGGACTGACATGGTGGCGTTTTCGTACAAACCATTCATTTCTTCAATATATCGATAGTTTACTTGGCACCGCTGGAGAGACTGCAGTACAGTCCAAGTTGCGGTCGAATCAAAGGCTTTTTCGTTTAGTCCACGAAACGGGCAGGTTATACTCCTCGGTACACACCTAATTTTCACAGTTAGATACTTACAGAATACACTGCTGTACAGTGTCTCAAGTGCATTGCAGTATATCGATGGAATAGCACAGTTAAGAAGACAGTAATATATAAGATGTCTATACATACACGAAATATTACAGTACCTAAAGCTACCTATAATTATTTAATTGAGATGCTTCTACAAATCTACAAACTAAATTCCGTTTTAATCTAGAACATAAAGTGCGCTTGTAAATGGTCACAGATTGCAGCTGCTGACAACTAGCATAAAACAACTGCTAGCGAATACGGTAGCGATTGCTCCATGGTCGCGATTTCAAGATACCTATCTAATGAATTATGTATCTAACTTTGTGCATCCCGATTGGTGGTTTATTGTATCTTGTTACGTAAGTGAAGGGTTTATAGCGTGCTTTGTATGGACGAATGCTGAAAGGATAGACAACATAGGAAGATAGCTTCCCGATTTCAAACAAGGATGATCACTTTCACCTATTCGGACTTATTTCTGAATACAGAAAAGTGTATGCTGCTAATAAATAATAGGTAAGTATTTTAATGTTTAATAATATTTTAAGTAAAAAGTGCATTCAGTGAATAATTTATAAAGAACATTGAAATATCGCAGCATAGTGGCCACATCATGGCTTTGCATCAAATCTCCTCGTAGTCGGCTCGCGCAGGCGTTTTTTCAACTGTCATTGGCGATATCCACCATGATTGTGAAATTTTGAAAAAAAAATTCAAATTAAATTTTTAAAGAATTTCTATAATTTGTTACACGTGTTATTGGCAAAATTGTGATATCTAACCACAGGGATCATTGAAGTAGTATTCAATCTAAAGAAAAAAAAAAGACACACACACACGGTTAAGTTAATTTCAAAGAGCACTAGGTAGGAAAAAATATAAATATTAGAAGTTGTAGCGTAAAAAAGCATTATTCTTTTCGTTTTTATTTTGTTTTTTTTTTTTTTTTTTGACGAGTAAGTATGTTGCAGTATTTATCATTATGCTTAAAATATCGAAGTTTCATGCTGAGGTAAAAAGAAGCCATTTAGGCTCGTGTGTTTTAGTTATTATAGTTTTATTATATAATTTGCTTTTTTATTACTGTTTGTATTCACGCTCGTCTGCACCTAAAAGGATGACCGACAAACGTGTATGGTTCACAATCAGCAGGACCGCGCACAAATCATTCGAGACGCGGAGAAAGTAACACAACACGCTCGCCTCAACCAGACTAGCAATAGACTGGAGATGCCCTTATTAAAAACAAAAGAACAAGGTATGGCTTTGACTTAAACGATCCAGACATTTTTAAATATCGTGGCTCCTTATTCTGACAAAAGTTGAAGCTTCTTATTACAAAAGCTGACCTCAAACTTGACTCTAATTGGTCAATTTTGAAATAAGAACTCTTCTGTATTCGAAATAAAGTTGAAAATATAAAAAATGTGGACAGTAATTAGAACTCGTTAAATAATTAGAGGAATTGAGTGTTAAATAAACCCTTTAGTTTTTAGAAAAAGTTCCGCTGAACGTCACCACCTCCACTTATGCTTGTGACGGTTTATTTCTTCAGCTTGATTATTATCGCCCGCGTACATAATAATTACGTGTCGTCACCAAGATACCAAGTCATCATACCTAATTATTGTCCTACTTAATGGACATTTTTTTCCATGGGACTTACAAGTAGGTGCACTAACAGTTTTTCATCTTGCATTTATAGTAATGTTCATAATGTCAGATAATTTACATTCCAGTGACACTTGATCAGAAGGGTATTTTCGTAATGAATCTAGTTGCACTCTCTTCTCAGCGACAAAAAAATATGTCTAAAACTGCACACATAACCTAGTTGGTGTAGAGTCTGTTAAGGTTGCAACCGAAATTGTAGTTTAAGAAAGACTAAATCATCTTGCCACTATGATGCTACCAAAGATAATGCTAATTATAATGACGTTATGAAAATTTTTAAAAGTATCTGCGATATTGAGGTTGAGTAAAAATTTATTTAATAAAATGGCGAAACTCAAGACTGCTATTTTCTTTATTTTTTGGGAAAACATTTTGGAAAGATTTCATTTAGTTAATAAATAATACAGAGCCCTGGTCTAGACACTTGTGAAGGCAATAAGTTAATTATGCCATTAAAAGACTTTGTGATCAACATATGACAACAATTAGATCAATAGTTTAAGGAATACGAAGAAAAAGCAAAACAATTAAGTACTAGTGTGGAAACGGACTACAGAGATAAACAGGGCCTTCGACCGGGTATAGCACGCTGGCCTTTTGAGTAAACTTCCAGTGTATGGCATTTCCGCTGGCCTGACGGGCTGGGTAAAAGACTTCCTGATTAAACGGTCCCTCCGAGTTGTTGTCGACGGATGCTCATCTGAGCAAATGTCGACTAATGCCGGTATTCCTCAGGGGTCTGTTCTCTCTGCAACTCTGTTCCTGCTGCAGATTGACGATCTGCCGATGCCCGGTGTTTATGGGTATGCAAATGACAGCATAGTTGTAGAGAGATACCTGCCGGATGCTGGGGCTAGTAGGGAATCAATCCGGTCCGAGAGAGAGATGGTAGAGCGTACGAATGATGCAGGCAGGCAGTCTCCGAATGGGGTAATGCCAATCTTGTAGCATTCAATGCCGCCAAAAACAGACTTGTCTTTTCACCGCCAAAAGGAGCCCGTTCACCTTGGCTCCTACTTTTCAAAATGAATCTTTGGAGTGTACCGACCGCCTTCAGCTTTTGGGAGTTGAGATTTCCTCGGACTTAAACTTTGGGCGGTTCATTGGGTTCAAGGCCAAGGTGGCTGCCAGGAAACTTGGCATTTCACACCAGGGCAGCTTCTAATGCTGTACAAAGCACAGGTCCGTTCGTGTGTGGAGTACTGCAGCCACATTTGGGCTGGTGCTGCAAAATGTCACCTGGCTACTTTGGATTCAGTGGAGAGGCGTACGAACAGGCTGATTGGCGACCCAGATATAACTCAAATCGGTCTCCAAAGCCTAGAGCACAGGCGTATGGCATATGATTCATTTTGGTGAGTGTGCGAGGGAATTGCATAATTTAGATCCGCCATCTTCGTTCCACCATCGGACGACCCGTCGTACGGCGCGTTTCCACCCTTACGTTGTTAACACCACTACGATTCGGACGAAGCGTTTCGCCTTCTGTTTTATACTGCGTACATCAGGGGACTGAAACAATTTGCCAGCGGCGGTGTTTCCGTCGGACTACAATTTGAGTGTCTTGAAGGCCAGAGTGAATAGGCTCTTAATAAACTAGTGCGCTTTACAATCGTCGTCACTGCTTATCATCAGGCGGGATTGCGGTCAAGCGCTAGACTATAATTTATAAAAAAAAAGAGAGGCATTACTCCAACATTTTCAGATAAGTCTATACTCCTAGCCTCCGACAGATACCTCTTGCAGTAACATTTTATGCTCATGTGTGAAAATAAACTTATTGATGTGTTTATACCACTTTGAAGATTTTTTTAACTTTGCCAATCACTAGAAGTGAAGCAGAACGCTTCTTCTCTAAGATGGTCTATGTAGAAAATAAATACAGGACAAGAATATCGAACCATCGTCTAAATAATTTATCACTTTTTTACGTAAATTATGATCTAACAAAAGACTTGCAATGTGATGACCAAATAAAAGAATTTGCAGCACAAAACTACAAGAAGGTTGATTTATAAATTAGGTATAATTTATATAACCGACACACACATAATCTATCAATTTATTTTACTAGGTCATAATAAATATGTCGTGGATCGTCGGTGTAGTATATAAAAGAGTAGCTCATTTGAGTAATATAGTAGTGGGCAAAGGTAGTGACGTTATTTTGTAATGTGGACAGAGACGTTTTGGAAATTGGGGACGGGCCTCAAAGAACAGACCACATCTCCGAGGCGAAACTGTCGGTTTACCTATTTAAATATTGATTGTCAAGATTGGAGTGTATATGTACACCTCGTGCTTTAATACAAATCTCCGCCTACGAAAAGGAGCCCTTACCTTTAGGTACACCAAGATGCCAGCGAACCTACTGCTCCGCCGTCGCTGACTGCGACAAATAAATAAAATTATTTTAATGTTTTTTTTAATATTCTTATGCAATATGTAAAGAAAACCCTGTCCGACCCAGAATGATAATAAAGGTAAGGTAAACACATGACCAAATATGATATAAAATTTTACGTAATCATCACAGTAACAATACTAATGAATTTTGAAATAATCTTTTTTCCCGTGAATTAATTCCAACTTCCCCGAAATTTAGTATTTTTAAAAAAGTGACAACACCATTTTGACAGTATTATTAAAAACGATGCGAACACGTGCCGCGTGCCCTGCCCCCCGTCGCCCGCTGAAGGGTTACCTACCGCACATGTATTAAGTTACCTCTTTTTGCGAAATAATATTTATTTTTTAGGGGGATTTTTTAAGTTTATCCCAGCTTTGTATCCATTAGTAGTATCAGTTATCGATACCTAACAATACCTTCACGGATCGGACAGGGTTTTCTTTACATACTGTATATAAGTATCACTATTTCGGGTTTTCTCTCGCCCGATAAAGTAATAAAGTAGTAATAATAAAGTCGCCTTTTGTACAATTAATTCGTGCCTAGATTTAGGTAATATTTATGTTTTTTGTGCAATAAAGAATATATCATTATAGACACAGTTTTTGACATGGCTATTAGTTGAGTACTTATATAGGCCCCTAAGTAGTTTTAGTCCAGGGCTCCACAAACTCACGTTCCGCCCCTGCATGGTGGTTTTTATCCACACCTTACAATGGGAAGGCCTAGGACCCAGCAGTGGGAATAGTACATGCTGATCATGATGCCTATCTGACTTCCACAACCCAATTACGGTTAGAGAGATATCGATGGTCCCATATAATAAACGTGTAGTTAAGTCAAAAACGACAACTTTTCAGTAAAAAATAAAAACGATATAACTTGAATACCTAACTGTTGTTTGGTAGTATTAGGTTTAAACAAATTATACCAAATTAAAGATAAAAAATATATTATCACATTAGATATATGCATATATTTTAGTTTAAACCGTTTTCCGACAATATAAGAAAAACCATTTAATTTTTTTAATTTTGGAACATTTCTATGACTAGATCACAGTAAACTGTCATTATACGGTTATTCGTGTAAAATAAACAATCCGATTAAATGCCGCAGAAATAATGCCATACTATAATTATAAGTAAAAATTTTTTTTAAATTTTCATTGACACGTTAAGAATAGACATTGTATGTTTTATCAACATGAAAAAACGTGTAAGCTGCTATTATACAAACTCGAAGAAGTGGACAAGTCTTCTCAAGTAGGTTTACCTACTTGTTTATAACTACTTGTAATACGTTTATTCGTATGAACTCGGGGACCCAAAAAGCGTTTGACTATAGCATATACTTGTGATATAATTCCATGGTTTTTTGCTGAAATAAACAAATCAAACGATATAATAGGCATATTTTGAGTAAAGAAACTATTATTACTAGAAGGTGCTGCATAGGTCAGTGACATGAAAAATGCAAGAAAAAAAAATGTGTAAGAGCTCTTGCACGTTTATTCTGTGGGGCCATCGATATAGGTTGTATGTATAAAACTCGACGCCTGAAATATTCTACCCGAATAAAAGGATAATGGAAGGTTTATTTTGATAATAATGTTGTCATCGGCAAGTTTTTTGCTACGCGATACCCGCTCATAAAGACACAATGAATTTCCCATCGTCTTTTAAAGTCCAGCGAAGCACCTATTATTCCGAAGAGAGCATTAAACATAATGTTAGTAGAAATAGGTGCAAAAAATGCATCAAGCAAGTCTATTTACGAAAAACGCGAGCAATTGCCATGACTTCGTAGAGCAAGGCTTGGAACAGGTTCGGTACGTGTTTAAAAAAAGAAAATGTATTTAAATGAAAGAAAGACATCTCGAGTGTTAACTCCGAAGATCCTGTGCAAGCGACGATATTATCGAGATATACATCGTTATTTTTTTAATGCAAAACTTGAATAACGCAACTGAATCGATTCCAATCATTTTTACACCATGTTTTATTTTTTCCCAAATGCAGTCAGAAATTATTGCATTATGGTTACCGAGCGCGCACGGTAAGTCGTAGTATTGCGTACCCCGGCGGTACAGCTGACGTCATAGGTCAACGCTCCGCTTTTGTTAGGATATCTAAGTAGGAAAATAAGCTCATAACTTTGTGGTTTTTCGTTAGGTATATACTCGTATATCTTTGTACATAGATTCTTTACTTAAAAATACTGGACAGGCGTTTCGGGTTCCGCATAAACAAAAAATAATGTTGTGTAGTCTATGCTCATGCTGGTCGCACTTTGCCTTTTTTATGTAAAACTTTTAGATGTTTAAAGTAGGTAGATACTTTTTTCATATAAGCTTTTGAACCTCATGGTTAAACCCATCAAATTTTACAGGCAGCTGCGGTTTTCACGATTGATCAGATAGTGCACTTAAAATAGATAAAAGATCAAAAAAATAAACTATAACAAAAAATATACCTTACTCATAATTCCTTAGGGCTCACGAGAGTCTGCCAGGACCGCGGGATTTCTAAAGGGATACCGTGGCCCCTGAAGCACAGGTAAATGAAGAAACACGGGTGGGTTTGAGTCCGTAAAAATCTGACACGAGCTGCCGCTCCTATCAGAGTGGGAGAGGTAATATTATGAATTCCCAGTAATATTTTTAAATATTTTATTTATCACTAGCCGCCGCCAGCGACTTCGTTCGCATGGAGTTAGTTATGCTTCGCTCCTATTAGTCACAGCGTGATATTATATATACATATATAACCTAAAGCCTTCCTAGATTAATGGGCTATCCAACGCAAAAGGAATTATTCAAATCGGACCAGTAGTTCCTGAGATTAGCGCGTTCAAACACAACTCTTCAGCTTTATAATTAGTATAGATTAATTATAAAAATAATTTAAGGTTTTTCTTATTAAATAACAACTAAAAACTAGTAGCGATCCACTGCTGGACATAAACCTCTGGACATTTCACACCATTCAACTCGATTTTCGGTAACCCTGGGAAGATCGTCGTTCCATCTAGCCTGAGGACATCTCACCTCACGTTTACCGATTCGCATTCTCCACTCAAAAACCCGTCTACTCCAACGGTCATCGATTCTACGGTTAATATGGCCGGCCCATTGCCACTTCACTTTGCTTATTCTGTGAGCTATGTCGGCAACTTTGGTTCTCTGCAATTATAAACTAGCGCTTGACCGCAATCCCGCCTGATGGTAAGCAGTGATGCGATCGTTGATGGTAAAGCGCGCTAGTTTATTAAGAGCCTATTTACTCAGAAAAACTGAGTGAATAGGAAGGAAGACGGCAGTTGAGCGAGGTGATGCAATGTTAAACCCAACAACACGACCAACGATGCTGCGCCAAAGGGAGATTGATCTGAAGACCCTCCACGACCAAACTCCCAACACAACAACATTAGGCGCAATGTACCCGGCACACATCGCAACACAACTGCTCAGACCCGTCCTCCGTACGGCTTCACCAGACATCATACCGGAACACGACAAATCGCTTGGCGGCAAGGCTTTGTCTGGTGGGTGGTAACTTCTGCCGGCGGCCGATGTTATGGCCTACCACCAAGAAATATATAGCGGTATTTTTGTTTTCCTCAGGAACAGTCTAGTAATTTATTAGAATATACAAAAAAAAAATATAGGATACCTTACCCTATGTATGTACAATGTATATTCAAAAGTTCAGGATGGTTTATGATTGATTCAGTGTCAGATTTGTTAGAATTCTCCATCAGAATGTAACAACATAAATAAAACCTATTGAACAGATGACAGCACATCAAGCTACTACGATTTGTCAGATTTTCAACTTTATCTCAAAAGCATTAAGGTTGATTTGAAGTTTCGGGTATGCTGTCATCCGTACATACATTGTTCTACAGGAAGTAACTAAGGTTCCCGTTCATCACAACAATTATTGCTTTAATGTGTTGTGCGACAAACAGAGAACAGGTACACAGGAAAAGAGTTTACATTATTCAAAAAATACCATATCAGTCTGAAAATTACCTTAACCTTTGCAAAAAATTTCATATATTACCCCTAGTTAGTCGTCGCGAGATCTCTGACTGCGTTTGCTTGTTAAAAAATTTTAATAGTAGTATAAACTGTCCCGAAATCTTGTCCAAATTTTATTTTAATACCCCTATGAAGTCAAAAAGATTTAATCCGCCCTTGCGTGTGATATTATCCTCAACAAATTATCGCCAGAATTCATATATAGTGCGTGCAAGCAGAAATTTAAACAAATTGTGTAAGCAGCATGATATAGATCCATTTTTGAGTAGTTTGTCCTTGGTTAGGAGGTGCTTAAGTCGTAACTTTTTCATTTAATCAATTAAAAATTTATGTTTTTGTTATTCGCGTACTCACTTACCTAGTGTTCATAGGATGCTTTTAATAATCTGTAATTTAGAAGTGAGGACTTGTTATTGGCTGTCGGTCCATCTTACTGTTTCTTAACTGATTTGTTTAGCTGTAAGTCCTCCATGCTTAATGAATAAATAAATAGATTACCACGAAAGTAAAACGGTACTTAAATTTATGGGAGAGTCCAAGAAAGCATTAAAGAAAATAATATACATAACTATGCATATTCAAACTAGCTGTGCACTTTGAATTTTTAATATTACTAGGACTAGAATTGTCCTAAGTGTTATTCGACAGACATCAAGTTACTACAATCTATCAGATTTCCTTATTAAATTTTCAACTGTATCTTTAAAACATCTTCTCATCCACTTATTAAGACAACTAAGCCATTTGTTTTTATGTAACTGTATTATTTTCAAAACACCGCTTTAATTAATAATATTGTAGCGCACGTAGAACAACGCGTCATAGTGACGTCACACGAATTCTACATCTCGCAATTAGAGTTTACCGTGCAACTAGCATACATAGAACTTGCCAATTTCAAGCATTGAGCAAGTGCCCGCCAGACATAACACCGGCGGGTCGGCGGATCCTCCCTTTTCATTGGAGGATGAGTGAACTTTACTCTTTGTTCCTCATACCTCCACAAATATCAATAGCAAGATTGTTTTTAGCAGTTGACATATTATCCTACCTATTATACCTGACGCTGCCGGCAGTAGTGCGGAGGATGGTCGGTAGCGCAGAGTCGTGGGACGCGGTGGTGTCCTTCTGCGAGGACGTGATGTCGCAGTAGGAAGCTGCGGAACGGGAGAGGGAGATCTCAACTCCCTTCCCGGGCGGCAGAAGACGCACCGGCACCGCTGATGCAATCGTTGATGGTAAAGCGCACTAGTTTATTAAGTCTATTCACTTAAAAGACTTAGGAATAGGAAGGATTACGGCAGTTGAGCAAGGTGGTGCAATGTTAAGCCCAAGACCAACACGACCAACGATGCTGCGCCAGAGGGAAATTGATCTGGAGACTCTCCACGACCAAACTCCCAACACAACAACATTTGGCGCATCGTACTCGGCACACATCGCAACACAACTGCTCAGACCCGTCCTCCGTACGGCTTCCCCAGACATCATGCTGGAACACGACGAATCGCTTGGCGGCAAGTCCTTGTCTGGTACCACCGAAATTATCAGTAGCAATGAGTTTCATTTTAACAGTTCGCATTCATTGCGTTATTTACGATGTTGAGCGGACACATTTTCGAACATAGGGAGCAATGGAATAACAATATGTTTCAAAATGATTCCAACTGATAGTAATGGAGTGTTACGCAATTAAGGTGGGGGACGACGCGTTTCGCCTACTCGCGGTCTGTCCGTCTGATTACTACTTAAATGTCTTCAAGACTAGAGTGAATAAGCTCATAATAAACTAGAGCGCATTACCATCAACGATTAGCAAACGAGTGCTATATGTAATAGGGTATTTGACTAAAAAAACTAATTAGCCCGTCAGTCAGATTTCCAAAAAATACTAGACACGTATTTTTTCTTTTTTCATATACACAAAAAATGAAGACGACACAGTGCGTTGAAAACTTGTGTGACGTCACTGCACGCTGCACTTTTTAGCGAGCAGTGACGTCACCAGCCACCACTCCTGATTTTTGATGCCTTTTATATTTGTCATTTTTATTGATTTGATAAAACAAAATATACGTATCGAATATTTTTCTATAATCTGAATGACGGACTAAATAGAATATTTTTTTTTACCCAGGAAACATACGTAGGAAATTTATATCAAATCTATCGCATCGCTGGCTATGCCACAGCGCCTTAACAACGATGTTTATTACCTATCTGTCACCTCACTATTGATTTGACCCTAGTTGACTTTAAACAGCCAAGGCCTGTAAAAACTCAACGATTGTGAAAGCTTTTTTATAAGCAACAATGCGACAAAAAATCAAATAAACTGTTTCGTATCTATTCATAGTGTTTTGAAAATGGTAAAAATTGACAAAAACTTGTTGGTTTTGGTGCTGTGTAGATTGGTGTTGAATTTTCGAAGTCTCTGTCACGATATTATAACATTTTTAGATACATTTCTACGCGGAGGAATGCCATAATAGCTTACCAGACCAACGTCTATTTCTTTCAGAGCGTTTTGTATTTTTAGAAAGACTTCCAACAGTTTACTATTTGTGTAACACAGTTATAATCGAAATTTATGTACTTTTCATTTTGACAGTTCAATAACATTCATCCCGTTATTAACGCGCAGACAAAATTTCGAACATATGTATCAATAAATTTCCTGTAAAATTATTAATAACAATAATTATTATTTATTAATGGTTCATTAAAACGGTACAATACCAATTACAATAATTAACATAAGTAGAAACAAACAATTACATTAAGTAACTTAAAAATTACTACTAAAACTAATATGGCACGGTGAACTCTCTCGCATACTTTCTGTCACAGAAAACCAAACACACACGCATAAGCTTATTCCATTCATCCGCAAACACTTCATAGCCAGGGTTGGCGATCAGAAGGGCATTCAGGACCTTTAGACATACTAAATAATAATACAGGGTTTGTACCGATTGTCATATTAACCAATGGCTTTATAGCCGAAAGCTTCGATAAACATCTTTCGCGGTTCTCATTAGGCGGTTGGACCAAGAACCTGATTCAAAAGGCAGTACTCTTTGATATGGCTCGTATCTTGAGTAGGTTATTGTCCCTGGAGCCCTAACCACCGGTGGCTTTGACGCTGTCGGCGACATCCGTACAATAGCCTGTCGAATACCTGTGAATAGTTATGCCGATCATTTCAGTTACAGTACTTCGGAGTGCCATGCAATACATGTTCCATATTCAAATAAAATATTTCACGCGGACGAGTTGCGAGCAAAATCTTTCAATCTTAAATACCTGAACAGATTCGGACAACATGTAGTATCATACCTACGATACTTTATATCCCGGTATAAGCAGCCGACAGGATCAAGATGTATGAAGAAAAAGCCAAACAGCACAGCTATTATTTTCTATAATTGTTAGGCGTCAAGTTATTAATACGAGTATATGAGAAGGCAATTAAGTATTAAATAAGGAAAATAATTATGAAATGCTTAGGTTAGAATTGTTGTTTTCCGGAGATTAATTGTTGGTTGTAAACCTACAGCAGCTACCCAGGAGTGTAGAATTCTGGGACAGTGTATAATTTTAAATTCGGTGTCTAAATTCCGCAATTGGTATTTTATCTAAACCAAATAAAACAATAAATAAATTCGATGATATTATTTCTGTGTGGACAACGACCGCCATCTTGTGTTTGCTTTAAATATCTGTTTAAAAATCTATTTAGAAATTGTTTAGGAAAATAGCTACAAACTTGCAACATTGCTCGTAAATTTAAATCACAACAACATAATTATGTAACACACTATTCACTCACAATCTTCTCAAAAAAATCTTCAAACACAATTTGAATCACTTTGAAGGATATTAACAAGGCATTGCTCATGCGAAGACTAAAACCTGGTGAAGGTCGCGGGAAGCCGATAGACGCGGGTAGCACAAGACTGGCCATTATGGAAAGCCTTGCGGGAGGATTGTTTCATTATGTTCTAAATATTTGTCCGCTCCATAAAGTAAATAACGCATTTAATTTTGTCGAACTGTCAAAATGTAAGTCTACTGCTGTTAGTTTACTACGTATTTAGCTTACATCTTGCATCCATTCACAATTGAAAGATGAAAAGGTTATAAATCAACATAGTACTAGCGTGTCAATTTGTTAAAAAAATATTTCCTTATACCTATAACCAGTATGCCTAGTATGAGATCGATTGGCTCGCTTCAAGGTTGTGAGAACTCGTAACCAATGAGAGCGCCAAATGCGCTCGATATCGACGATCGAGTCTGGTAATAAAAACTCATACAGTTGTGTAGTCGCGAGCATGAATACATTCGGCTTTACTCAAAAATGATTAACTCCGTTATTTTTATTATTAAATTGTATGTTGTTATGAACATATAGCATTTTTAAACCCATAGGTTTATATCACAGGAATCATAATAATAAGGTAGAGAAGAAGGAAGAATGGGTGAGTTTCCGCAGTTAGATATGCTGCAAAACACCATGTTTACCTCTCCGCATCCCAATCAACACAAGAACGCAACCAATGTAGGTATTCCCGGACCGCAACAAACGCTCCACGCGCGTCTATGTTCTATGAGACATGCGCGGGGACAAGTTCACGCGTCTTTTAACTTCTATTGTCTTATTATTTAGATTTCTGCGGGCAAGGCATACGTTGATGATGATAACTAGTAACACTCATAATCATCATCTCAGCGTTACTCCCAGTCGTATCCGAAGGTTTTCAGCTTTGGAGTCTGGGGTCCGCTTTACCAGTCTAACTGCTGATTTTGGCTACACTTCGATATTTTTCGTGAAGTGACTGCCGTTTGCCCTCCACGACCCGAAGGCAATATTGCAGTTAGACCAATTGTTGGACTTTTTGAGGGCTCTAACAACTACTAATACCTACTATTTTGACATACATATATTTAAACGCCATTTTTTTAATCACGTCTAAACTCTAACTAATATTGTATCTTCTATATTTCTCTAAATGAAATTTAAAGGAAAAGATGTACCGAAAGAAAAGAATTTGCACCAAAATCGATATCGGCGCCGATTATCTTGTTTACAAACTAAACTAATTTTAAGTTAAGTGCGTGTTTTTCTATTTTATTAAGTAAAGGATATATGTAGGTAAGATAATTTAATATTTTAATTTAATCCTATCGAAATAATATACTTCATTGACAGTTTAGACGTGATTATACATATCGCACTAATAATACAATAGTGTATCAACTCAAAATCGATCATTTTTCAGAATTAACAAAAAACTTATTACTCACTTCCTATAATAGTTGCAGTTTGAATAACTGCCATATGAGCTATTAAACTGAATTGAAATGAATATTAGGTTTACAAAAATAAAAAAAGAACACAAATAGTTTAATTATTTAGAAATTTTGAGTTAAGACTGTCTTCCTCCATAAACTTTTTTCAAAATGAAACATTATTTTTAGTTAAATCATTATTGGTGAAATATTTTGTGTTGTTACAGTCAGTCCCTCATTTTGAGAGTGACCGCGAATCAAAAATTTATGCGTAATACTTTTAATATTCATTTTTTGTACTGCATATGCATAAGCTGAAAGGAGATACTTATTTTTCTGTTGCCCACAACAATAGTCAGAGTAAAATATAAAATCTAATTCTTTACCAAGATTAACCACTATAATTTGCTCAATATATTTCAGCTCCCAATCTCATTTGCACCACGTTTGCCATTTGTGTCGTCCCAAAAAAAATATTCAACATTTTTTGCGTATAAGTCACTTACAGTAAAATTATAGCAGTTAATTCTACTTTTATAATAAAATAACGAAATTTGACCCTTTGGTATTGGCATCACAGTTCGTAAATCATATACAGCAACTATTGTGAAATCTGGGTTAGCCTTTTTGTCTTTTTCTTTCTCTTGTTTGTCATCCTCATTAGCATTTTTGAATGTTTCACAAAGATCACACAGATCTTCCTTTGGTGTGTGCCTAATAATGAATTCTCTTTGTTTTTGTAAGTTTCCTAAATTCCAATATTTTTCAAAAAGTTCATGTCTTGAAATCTCGTTTATTTTTGAACTACAAGTTAGCCTGCATTTTTCACCACACGTAGGACCAATTTTTCTTTCAGGTATTTATTTTTATTTGCAGATTCATACGCTTTGCCAGTATTACGAAGTCGTTTAGCTACACTATGTTTCCAGGCTTCGACGTTACGTACCCTCATCCTGCCCCTGGTATGATTACTTTGGTCTTCGGTTGAAATATTTGATTCTGTAGTTAAGCTACTGGTTCTACCAAGGAGCTTCTTGAAGAAGAATCACTTGGAGATTTTGTTGTTCGACCTCAAAGTAGATTGGGAGTTTTGCTTTGCGTATCAGGAACAAAATGAGGGTCATTATCAGAATCATCAAAATCGCTCTGGCCTGGGTGGATGGGTAAAATGTAATATTTCTTTTGGTTGTATTTTGTTATCAGGCTAACGTTACTAACGATATTTGGAGAACTGTTTACGTCAGTTTCTTGAAGTACTGGATGAATTGTTGATGTCGATGGTATAGAAAGTGTTGACTGTTCAATCGCATCATCTCTGTCTTCTCTCTGTGTATTTGTACACACTGATGATAATAATGACGGTGACGAATTCCTGACAAGTTCGTGATTTTCCTTATCGTGGTGGCTGCTTGTAATACTTCTTGCCATATCAACAAGTACATGGCCATGATGCATACTGAACCTACAAATAAATAAAATTTTGGTGAAATAAATAATTGGTTGATGGCTGTCACAAATAGTGTATTAACTCTAAATTATTAAAATAATAATTCTAAGTAAGCATTTTTCTCATAACTCTTGTACACATTCGAATGAGTTATAGATATTACTGCAATTGACATATAGATATTATGAATTATAAATTTATAAACCATACAAAAATCAACTTAACCTCGTGACTCAACAAAACTGTATCATATCAAAAATTACTAACCAAATCAATTATAGTGTCATAAGTAGAAATAATACTTTAATTATTGTTTTTGCAAATCAGTAATAGTGTAATAACTCTAAATAACACCAAGCGCGTGTTTAGGTCAAATCAACAATACTGTGTTAATTCAAAATAAAAATATAAATCTTACATACCTGATTGAGTAATACTGTTGAAACTCAAAATATTACGCCAAGCGGCAGGTGCTCTCCCGATCACTGATGGTTGCAACTAAAGATGACACAATATTGTGGGAGGGAAGTGGTAACCGAAATATCGTAAATAGTGACTTATAGGGCCATCTCTTATCTGTTTTTTGCACTATTCGAACGACGGTTTTGATGACGTGTGAGGAATTAAATTTTACGTGTGTTTATAGTATTATGTCAAGTACGACGTATTTTGAGTTGATACACTATTGTATTATTAGTGCGATATGGCGACCAAAAATACGCCAATTTACATCAGGAGCGGACCAATTTGACAGGCTTAAACTAACATCTTATCTTCTGTCCTTTTCTTAAAGAAATAGAAAGAAAAAAACTAAACTTAAATTATAATTAGTTTGTGAACGTGGGGACCAAGGCCAAATCTTTAAGGCCAGTCATTGAGGTCGCCGAATGATGACGAGATCCTACAAAATTAAATAGGTTCTGCAGGTCAAGCGCACATTTCTAGCCTCCGAGAATAACCCTCCAAAGAAGGCAGTGCTCAACCATAAATGTGATTCAATGGCATAACATGACCTTTTTCCCTCCAGACAGGTAAACCGTTTAACTAAGCCCCGGCGCTCCTTACTTGTAATTTGTGCGACTACCGGCGCCAGGGCGTACAGGCGCCATTTTAAGTTACTACAAACTTGTCTCATATACATATACAGACGGCATCACATCAAGCTATTAGATTTCCAAGTTTATCTCTAATTTATTAAGGCTCAAGGTTGATTGGGAAAAACTGACATTTTGGGGTAACTTGACCTGCTGGCTTGCTGTCGTCCGTACAGTACCTACGAGCATATTGTATTTTTTACAAGTCTCGTCTGCGATGGGCCCAGTTTAGGCCTTTACATTATTCCAATTTTATTGTTGATAAACTGTTGCCGCGACTTTGTCTGCAATCCATGATGAAAAGAAGCCTATATGTATAGTTTTATCAGAACATAGTCTATCCAAGTGCCTTTCAGTTCTGACACGCCCTTCCAATCCGTTCAGAGCGGAAGAGGTCATTTGATAATTTCCTATCCAAACCAAAAAAAAGCCTGGAGCCTTTTTTACCATTATCCGAATTACTCAACCATACTCTTGTCTGGAGTGAAATTCATGATAGACTCCTGTTAACACTGAGAGTCTCACGTGCGTGACAATCGGACCACAGAAAATGCGTTCGATTACTACATCAACGGGGTAGTCTATCTGCTATTACAATAGTGTCAGAATGGTCGATCAGTGATCTCATAACGATTTTGACAAGTTTCGTAATCTACTAACAATATGGCGTCATTTTTTTTATAAATTATAAACTAGTACTTGACCGCAAACCCTGCCTTATGCTAAGCAGTGATGCAATCGTTGATGGTAAAGCGCGTTAGTTTATTAAGAGCCTATTTACTCTAGCCTTGAAGACACTCAAATTGTAGTCCGACGGAAACACCGCCGCTGCTAGCGGTACGCGGTATAAAAAAGGAAGCGAAACGCTTCATTACTTTCCAGTGGTCAATCACTAACACTCCACTCCATATTAATAAATATTCAAATTGAGTAGTAGCTTTTATAAAATCATTTCTACTAAAGGGTTTTATATCATTGTCAATAAAGCAATGCAATATTCTTTCAATTACAGGAGACAACATCGTGCACAATAAAAATTCTTGAAGAAAACTCTTAGGGCGGGTTGTTTTAAGTCCATCATCATCCAGCACACGTCATCGTTAATAATGGCTCTAACTATCATCAAGCCAAGCGTTGTTTGAAGTCCACTTGCACGCATCACATCATCGTCCATAATGGCTCTAACTATAATCAAGCCAAGCGTTGTTTTACGTCCACTTGCACGCGCCATCGTCGATAATGGCTCTAACTATAGTCAAGCCAAGCGTTGTTTTAAGTCCACTTGCACGCGCCATCGTCGATAATGGCTCTAACTATAATCATGCCAAGCGTTGTTTTAAGTCCACTTGCATGCGCCATCTTCAATAATGGCTCTAACTATAATCAAGCCAAGCGTTGTTTTAACTCCACTTGCATGCGCCATCTTCAATAATGGCTCTATCATCAAGCCAAGCGTTGTTTTAAATTACAGTTGATTTTTTTCTAAATATAATAAACTAGTGCATGACCGCAATGGCGCTCGATGGTAAGCAGCGATGCAATCGTTGCTGGTAAAGCGCGCTAGTTTATTAAGAGCCAATTCACTCTATCTTTGAAGACACACACCTTCGGCTTTGGCTTTTACAGTATCAAAAAAATAAATCAAAAGTCATTTATAGAAAATGGACTGAGAATCAGCACTTTTTGAACGTCAATATTACATAAGATAGTTCCCCAAAACGCTCGCCCTTCGCTTCGTATGCCATATAGTTAATATTTGACGTAAGTAAATTCTATTAACCAAGCGTTTAAAGGAACCGTCCCTAACCGTGCATTTTGCGCCATTTACCTCCTACGCCCCGGTCTTTTTTGCAATAATATAGTCCATTTTTACGACACACAGGTACAGTTTACAAGTGCGGATTATTCTTTCTCAGAAGCTTTACGGAAGAATCATAACTGAACCATATAAAAATGCTTACAGCATCCACTAACTAAACATCAATATTTTTTAGTGTCTTACAAGATTTAGATGACAGCGACAGCCTCCGTGGCGTAGCGGTAGCGAACGCGGCCGCTGCGCAAGGTGGCGCGGGTTCAATCCCCACGCAGTGCAAATATTTGTATGCATGAATATGAATATTTGCACTGGTCTGGTTGTGCCTCGGAAAGCACGTTAAGCCGTTGGTCCCGGTTGCCATACGAACATCTAATGTCAGTCGTTACGGGTTGTTGGAGCCCTCAAAAGTTCAACAATTGGTCTAACTGCAATGCTTCTGTATCGCCTTCGGGTTGTGGAAGTCAGGCGGTAGGCCAAAATCGCAGTTACACTAGTAAAGCGGACCCCAGACTCCAAAACTTCGGATGCGACTGGGATGATGATGATGATGATAATGATGATGAAGAATCAGATGACAAAGGCAAATGTAGGAATTATCCCACATCTTATTTTTTTTAAAAGACAGATTCAATGGTAAAAAATTAAGTCTTCTAAAAAACAGTAGTAATTCATCGTTCATCCTTATTAAATAAGCTTTAAAATTCTATGTTATTTTTCAGCAATTTTTTCACCTGACTGTTCTGAGATGTTTAGCCTCCTCGTCTTTGTAGTTAGTTAAAAACTCATTCAAATCAACAAACACAGCTAGTTTCCTCCTGTTCATTCACATAATTGCTGTCAATTAAGGAAACCTAATTAGCAATCTGTATACATATCTGGACGTCCTGTGCTTATAACATTAGTTTCATCCCGTGACTGATGTTATAAAAATGTAACCATTTCGGCTTGACACCTGTTTTGGTTTCCTTTGTTAATTAAACGAGGTCTATGTAAGCTGGGGAGTCGAACTTGCACTGTATACATACAGCGATTTTGTTCGGACAGTTATGCATCAATGCCTCGTGAGGCTAATGGCTAAATAATAAAAACCGCACAAACTTTCGCATTCATAATATTACTGGGATAGTAGGATGTAGTAAATTTCGAAAAGTGATACGTTGTGTTCCGGCATAATGTCGGATGAAGCCGTCCGGAGGACGGGTCTGAGCAGTTGTGTTGCGATGTGTGCCGAGTACGATGCGCCAAATGTTGTTGTGTCGGGAGTTTGGTCGTGGAGGGTCTCCAGATCAATCACCCTCTGGGCTAAACATTGTATCACCTCGCTTAAATGCTGTCTTCCTTCCTATTCACTCAGTTTCTTATGAGTGAATAGGCTCTTAATAAACTATCATGCTTTACCATCAACGATTGCATCACTGCTTACCATCAGGCGGGATTGCAGTCAAGCACTATTAATAATTTAAAAAAAAATCTCCTTCAAAACGGCTGAACCACCAAAAAAAAGTGATTGAAAAGGCAGTACATCAATATCTACGCTCACTCAAATGCCCAAATATCCTACGCAGATGGCTAATCTCCGATAATAATGCATGGCATGGTTAAAATTCGATTTGAAAGACTATTATAGAAGTCCACTGTTAGACACAGATCTTCCCAATTGCAAGACATTGAACTCGATCCTTAGCTCTCCGTTATTTCTGAAACTCCACCAAGGCCAGTTGCAAAGATTGAGGCTATATCGATGATCTGAACGCTCTCTCTGATCGCGAGTCTATACTCGCATCGATATATCTACCTAAGAATTAGCCTACCTATTAGCAAGGATAGCCTTGCTAATAGGTAGGCTAATTTTTTCATCATGATATTAATTCATAGTCCACTTATACAAGCGAGGATAATTGCTTTACACACTATCGGTAACAATGGATTCATTATGACAGTTCAGCAACATTCATTGCGTTATTCACGTTGTTGAACAGACACGTTTTCCAATAAACAGTATGTTAAGAAAACCCTGTCCGACCCGTGATGGTGTTGTTAGGTATCGAGAACTGATTCTCCTAATGCATACAAAACCGGGCTAAACTTAAAAAAAAAATCCCCCTAAAAAATAAAAAATTTTTTCGCAAAAAGGGGTAACTTAATAAATGTGCGTTTACCACCCTTCCCCGGGTGGCGGGCGGCAGGGCACGCGGCACGTGGTCGCGTCGCTATTCGCTCATAATAATACCGGTGTTGTCACTTTTTTAAAAATTACCAAATTTCGGGGAAGTTGGAATTAATTCGCGGGAAAAAAAGATTATTTCAAAATTAATTTGTATTGGTACTATGATAATTACGTAAAATGTTATATCATATATGGTTATGTGTTTACCTAACCGTTAATATCCTTATGGGTCGGACAGGGTTTTCTTAACATACTGTATGGAGCAACGAACTAGCAACATGCTTCAAATTAATAGTTCTTTTTTTTATCTAGACTAATATATAAAGCTGAAGAGTTTGTTTGATTGAACGCGCTAATCTCAGGAACTACTGGTCCGATTTGAAAAATTCTTCTTGCGTTGGATAGTCCACTAATCCAGGAAGGCTTTAGGCTATATAACATCACGCTGCGACCAATAGGAGCGGAGCATAACTAAACCACGCGAACGAAGTCGCTGGCGGCCGCTAGTAAATTATAAACTAGTGCTTGACCGCAATCCCGCCTAATGGTAAGCAGTAATGCAATCGTTGATGGTAAAGCGCGCTACTTTATTAAGAGCCTATTCACTACAGCTTTGAATACACTTAAATTGTAGTCCGTAGGAAACACCGCCGCTGGCAAATTGTTCCAGTCCCTCGAGGGACGCGGTATAAAAGACAAGGCGAAACGCTTCGTCCGGATCGTAGTGGTGTCAACAACGTAAGGAAACTCGCTGTACGACGGGTCGTCCGATAAAGATGATTGAACGGAGATGGGGAAATAAATTGTGCAATCCCCTCGTCGTAATAATGTATTACGCATTAAGGGTGCTGGTAAGACAGGAAGCCGACTCCAACATATGTAGTTGGAAAAAGGAAGATGATAATGGTACTTATAAAAAAATTAACCATTCGTATTAAACAATCCAAATAAAACGAAAGCACACTCATTTGTTTCTCTTTCTAACTAATTTCAGTCTTACGTTTATCGCCAAGATCAATCTCTCGAAGAACGTAACCTTATGGCGTCTTTCCTCAATAAAGCTTCGTCGTAAAAGCTTAAAAAAGCTGTCCAATGTATGCAGCAGTATGTCCCACCAAGAAAGCTAGTATAAAACGAGTACGGGTTGTTGTTTCGCGTATACTCGCTCCCCGCAAGGTCAAGTGCGACCGTCCGAGTCATTGCTCTTCGCGTGAGCATCGCATAGTTGCGCCGGCGCAGCTATTAGTGCCCAGTGTTCCACGGAGCGAGGTGAGTCCAGAACTGCTAAGCTTAAAGTTTATTTATAGATTTCATAAAGGAATTGATTAGAGATTTTTTGTTTAAATATTATATATTACAAAACCATCTTCGCAGTAATTCAGGTAGTACGATGAAAATATTAAGTTGTGTGAGCTTTTTTTTATAGAATTAAGCTCATTGTAACTAGGTGCAAAAATTTAATAAAAATAGAATAAAACTAAATAATAATTAAGAATCAAAAATACTCAAAGAATATTGCAAAAATAAATATTAGTAAAAATTAAAACAGATTTTTATTTAATAAATAATACCTAAAACAAGTAAATCACAATAACCCTCAATGAATAAAAAAAAAAACCTGTATTTTGAACAGTGTCATTAAAGACTCACGACGTATTTGTTCTCTATTGACTTTTAACACTTTTTAAAATAACAACAGTTTGTAATAAGTTATCATAATAATATAAATGTATGAAAACATTGAAAAACATTTTA
Organism: Sesamia inferens; assembly: GCA_037179545.1. Taxonomy (NCBI): domain Eukaryota; kingdom Metazoa; phylum Arthropoda; class Insecta; order Lepidoptera; family Noctuidae; genus Sesamia; species Sesamia inferens. The sequence continues at coordinate 11,935,899 of CM073922.1, forward strand.
AAAAGTAACTAAAACGTAAACATTCTAGTCGATTCTTCTCCCTACAAAAACTACCATTTGGAAGCATTTAGAACCAATTAACTATTTTACTGAATTTATTGACGTTCGACAGTTCCTTTTAAGTGCCTATTTAAAATAAATAATTTTACTCTGACTCTGACCACAAAAATACGTAACATATTAAAATACATGAAACACCACAAAATATATAATGGGCGGTCTTCTGCAACTGCGTCCGGGCGGTTGCCTGGAGTGATTAGTGAAATATCGACTTACATTTTGTTTTTACTCTGAACTAAATCTAAAGCTTCACATACCAACGTAATATTACGTATTTTACGATAAAATCTAGAAATTATTTCATTTTTTTTATTTACTGGAACCAATTTTTGCAAGCAAGTCTGTTAACAAATTATTCGAACCTAACTTTCGATTTTTAAAATTCTGTTTTCTTGTGTGCTTGTAAAGGCATCCTCAATACAGGAGCACCGGCCTACATCTTAGTGTGAAGCAACGTTTTTATTTTAAAAAAATTACCCGCCTTTATTTTTAACCCTTCAACCCATCGAAAAACATAAATATCGTTCTCTGTTTTTAACCCTCCAACGCTACTGCATTTTGCATCGGCTACAAACAATACGTTAAAATAGACTAAACCTTTCAGTGATCCCCGTGGTACATTAAGAACGACTTTATTGGCCCCTTATTTAGATTTTATTGTTTCGCGCGACACTACTAAGATTTATTAAGGATCGCGAACAATAAAACTGCTGGGCTTAAGTCAAATACCATAAAAGGTATTACTTCTTGAGTCCGTTCACAATATAGTTTTTGTTTTTAATCTTTTTAATAAATAATTTAATTCAAACCATATAAATATTAATTCCCCGTTTTTTAAATCATACAAAAGTTGTCTTTAAAATAATTTCCGCCCTTTGTATCTTTTTTATATTTTTGTAGGTGTGTCTATAATCCATATTGGATTAATTAAAAAATAAACAGTATTCTATTCTCGTCTTTTAATTTTAGACATTATTTATGAAATACAGTTTTTTTTTTTCTAGATTATGTGTAGAAAAACTTTTGTACCTCTTTTATTTAATCTCTTAAGATTTTATAAATGTTTTACTAGCTGTTGTCTGCGAATCGGTCAATACAATGCGAGGTGAAAAGTAACTTATACCAAAATAACATCATCAAATTAGTTAGGATAGATTGCATATACGACGGTTTATTTTTTGTATATGCGATACCTGATACACGTGTCCAATATTAGTAAATAAAGAATCTAAGTATAAAATTTCAAAAAGGTATAATGAAAAAAACCACATAATTATGACCTTGTTATCTTACTTGGTTGTCCCAACAAAAATATGGTCAACGCAACGCTCCCCCGGCCGCGCCTGCAGCAGCGCAGCGCGGTTGAGCCGTCTCATGCGTCTAGTACGATGATTTAACATCAGCAGAGTTGTGCACTCGGTAAACCACTGTAACAATTTCTAAATGTATTTGGGAAAAAATATAACATGGTGTAAAAATAGTTGGAATCGATTCAGTTGCTTATTCTGAACAAACTACAGGTTTCGTATACCTAAAGAAGAAATAACATTGCATATACCGGCCAAAATGCAGTTTAAAACTTGAAAATACCTAACTTTAATTCTAACATATAATATATATGAGAAGTTAAAGCTATTAAATTATAATACCTTCATAATCCAAATAAAAATAAGAAAGCTCTTAGCAAAACTGTGTAGGTACAGGAAGCACCTGCCTGCTCTGTCCAGCGTTATTACCCTACCATACTATCGTATGAATTACATTTTGATAGTTGTACAAGACTTATTGCGCTTTTACGTTTACGTTTTTGAACAGGCACATCTTTCAAACATATGAAGCAATGTATTAGCAATATATTGATGAATGGTGATTTACCAAGTAAAAATTTTAACAAACGAAATAGACCAACTTTGAGTGAATAACTAATGTAAGTAACTTACACCTATGAAGAAGTAATATTTTTGTTTTTATCATGAAGGGCTTCATCATCATCATCAACCCTTCTATCGTCCCACTGCTGGGCACAGGTCTCCTCTCATACAGAGAAGGATTGAACGTAATCACCGCGCTTCCTCAATGCGGGTTGGCGATTTCAGACTTAAAGTCCAGGTTTCCTCAAGATGTTTTCCTTCACCTTGTAACCAGTCATTGGTGTCCAAGATATACATACTTAGAAAGTACATATAACTTTTAGAAAAGTTACATTAGTAATTACCTGACCTGGAATCGAACCCGCACACTCGAGAGGCTGGTGTTTTAACCACTAGGCCATGAAGGCTTGTAATCAACAATTTAATTTTATTATTATTTATATTATTAACAGTCTATAAGCGTTCAGTAAATAAAAAAAGATGTACATATAGTCAAATAAAAAAGACACTTCTACGCTGGTCACTTCCAATAGGGTATTTGGCTAAAAAAATCTAATTAGTCCGTCAGCCAGATTTCCAAAAAATACTAGACACGTATTGCATATAAACAAAAAATGAAGACGACACAGTGCGTTGAAAACTCGTGTGACGTCACTGCACGCTACACTTTTTAGCGACCAGTGACGTCACCAGCCACACATCTTTGATGCCTTTTATATTTGTCAATTTTTATTGTTTTGTTAAAACAAAAAATACGTGTCTAGTATTTTTTGGAAATCTGACTGACGGACTAATTAGATTTTTAGTGTAAATTTTAAATACTTGTCGGAGATCGTCGGAATAATTTTAATAGAAGTTGCTGATTTGATTTACGTAGTAGAGGGGCAAACGCTTGTGACGTTATTTCGTGATGGCGGCACATGGACAGAGTCGCTTTGGGAAGTGGGGTTCGTCGAACGGTCACTTTGCATCGAGACGCGGACCAAGGCACATCTCCGAACCGAAACTGTCGGTTTGCCTATTCAAATTATTATTATGAAGATTGGAGGGTATATCTACACGTCGTGCTTCAATTGAAAACTCACCTACGAAATGGAACCTGTACTACCACACCAAGATGCTGTCGACCCTACCGCTCTGCCGTCGCTGTCTCCGACATCAGAAGTGGGATAAAGAACTACACTGCTCACAATCTCGTTATAAATCAAGGAACAGAATAACAGTCACTTTCTGTCAATATTTTTATAGTGCTTGTGTGATTACTTGTGTGGTAATTGTTCATTGCCTTTTTATGACCTTCTGTAAATGCTGGATATACTGGCAGTGAGGCTGGAAGTGAACATCACGTTACGAGGTGCGCTTGCGGAGCATGCAAGGTGCGCTTGCGGAGCGTGCAAAGTGCGCTTGCGGAGCGCGCTTCTAGCTGCTTAGTGAATCGCATCAATGGCGTGTGGCGCTGCTGGAGCTGCTTGAGGCGCAGCCGGAACTGCGTGCGCTTTGTGGAACGCCCAAGGTTTCAAGACTTGAGCCTCTACTCTACAGGCGATGAGAAGAATTCAGGACAGCATCTACTCTGCAGGCGATGAGAACGTTTCAAAATACCCAAAACGTTTGTGGTAACGTAATGGGGTTTTATGAGAGCTCAGAGATGTCTGGTGTGCAACGGTTAACAACTGCCAAGTGGCAGGTCTTTGTGGAAAATTGCCATAATCCGGTGAGTCGTACTATTTTTATTTTGATTCCGTGGCCGAATGTTCTCTTGTCAAGCAATCTGTAATTTCATTGGTGTACGTACACACGCGCCAGTATATATACAGTGTACAAGGTTGTGCCAGTGTGTTGTGTACTGAACCATTTCTTTGCGACATGATAATAAGAGTTATTGAAAACTCACCTACGAAATGGAACCTGTACTACCACACCAAGATGCTGTCGACCCTACCGCTCTGCCGTCGCTGTCTCCGACATACTTATAATATAAATTGAACTTTTATAAAAACAACGCTAAACACTATATAAAAGGTTGTACCACCATAATTACACAAACCATTGTTTTATTGAATTTCTTAATTACATTGACACCGTACAATTAAATCCTTTGATTAAAATGTAATAACGCGAATCGCCATCATTAAGTTCTTAATCAAAAAGGTTGATTAAATAAAGTTAGTAGAGTTTTGTAATTATGAGTCCATTTTTACCACTTAGGTATACTTACAATGATTGAGTACTTTAAATCATTGTAAATTAAATCATACTTTTCTTTTTTCTGGACTACACGCGGCTTGTTGATCTGTCTTTAAAAAAATGGGTTCAACGGCTACCTACTGGCCGATTTTCAACTAAAAAACAAATCTGATTTGAAATTTCTATTCTATTTATTAAATATTAAAAATTATTCAATTGTTATTTATTTTTTATGTTAAAGTGAATGTGCTTTATTTTAGAAAGTTATCGGTATAATTTTATAATGTAAGCTTTCAAACCAACTAACTACTTAAACTTTTTATTGTCTAACTCAATGAATCAATTGTCGTCAGTTCGTTTATAATAAATGGTACAATGAGTTGGACTCAGTAAGTGACCATGTCAATCACGGAATCAGTTGTGTTTTTGTACTCCTCAAAAGTGCGAGTGTTCATTTTGAATGACTTTAGTCAGACTACATATACGATTCACCTAGGTATATAAATAATTTAAAAAATACCAATTACTGGCAAGCACGCATAGATCAAGACAATTGTTTCTCTCTTTTTTTTTTGTATCCTTAGTTTTCCTATCCTGTTCCTGCTGAGGTAAAGACCTCTGTATATTTCCCAAGTCAGAGACAAAACATCGTACAAGACAGGGGTCTTGTACGATGTTTTGTCTGTGGCCATGATGGCCTAAGAAATAGTATCACATCGTCGCACAAATTTTGCCGCGGTATAACAATAGTTAAAAAAATTAAAACGATATTTAAAATAGTTAATTTTAAATATCGTTTTATTTTTTTTTTCATTACTCAATAATGTAATTAATGTCAGTTTCAAATAAATTCATACAAAATCATGTCAAAATCATCAATAATAAAAAAAAACAAAAATAATGACTGACATTTACTTCCTGATTCCATACTTTCAGTCTTATTAAGTGAAAATAAAAAATCCAAAAACAAATGTCAGTCATGTCGATTTAATTCTGTAAAACTCATAAAAAGAGTTTTCCCTCGGCTATTACAACGATAAACTAAGTTACGCAGGTCAATAAGCTCGTGGGTGATGGGATCTAAGTTTTTCTTCGTTTCGCTACCCAGTCTAGGTAGTTAGATGGTAGGTTATGACTAATTGTTTACGCTTAGCTGCCTTCCCAGGAGCGAACAGGAAAATCAAGTCGTAGACTCACACGTCCATATATCAGTACCTAGGTGCATTAAGTTAAGAGATACGGTCTACCTAGGATTTTTTTCAGTACCGAGGTAATTTTATTCATTATAATTTTTTTTTTTCGTTTTTGGCAACTGAGCCCATTCCGACTATTCTGCCAGTGTCACGTGGTGGTTATCATGTTAATAAGCTCTGGCTTCGCACGGTTTTTGCATTTAGCCAATGTCACGTAATGAATTATTCATGTCGAAAAAAGACGACCGCGTGAACCGTCTTGTGAGGGAGGTTTGAGACAAAGCCATGATGTGGCCACTATGCTGCGATATTTCACTGTTCTTTGTGAATTATTATTTACTGAGTGCACTTTTTCCTACATAAATCACGCACTTTTATTTAGTAAACTATAAATAATTTTAAAAGTCCAATAAAAAATGAACGTGACACTCAGCTTAACTTTCCCACCAAAACTTCCGATAACATTTTTCTTTCTTTCCTTGTTTTTTGCCTTCGCACGGTCTGTGCATTTAGCCAATGTCAAGTAATTATGAATTATTCATGTAGAAAAAGACTGCAGCGAGACCAGTCTTACGTGTGAGGTTTGGGGCTAAGTCATGATGTGTCTACTATGCTGCGATATTTCACTGTTCTTTATAAACTATTTACTAAATGCACTTTTTACTACATAAATCACGCACTTTTATTTAGTAAACAACACTATAAATAATTTAAAAAGTCTAATGAAAAACGAGCGTCACACTCAGCTTGACTTTCCCGCCAAAACTCTCGATAACATTTTTAAATGCGATTTCAACTAAAGTTTTTTTTTTTTTTTTTTGACATCGTAATTATTAGTCACAGCATTCATAAAATCAGCAAGTAGGTACTAATTATAAAATGTTAGGACTATTAGCTTAAATGTTAGATAGAATGCAGAAAAAATATCTATCGAATTATTTTAGGAAGATATTAAAAGTTTTGTATTAATCATTTTAGTTACTAAGTTAGTTTAAGTACCTACTAGTCGATATTTGTGACTGACTGTAGGTTAACCAGGGCCAATTAATATAAATCTAACTTATAAATAACTATTGTTAAAATATAAAATAAAAACTATAGTTGGTAGCCTTTTAGTTATATTGTTGCACAAAAATAATTATTGTAACAATATTTAATAAATAAATAATAAATTAAACCGCATTGCATCGCATTATCGCAATCCTTCAAGTTCACATCAAATAAAAGTTATTTGCTCTTTCGTTCAGTCAATCCCTCGTTCAATCATTCGTTTGTGTAAAGGTACGTTTACACTGGCCGGAAGCCGCCGCTGGTAATTACGTAATTTTTTATCCGCCATCTTCAATTAAATGGATGCTAATCTTAGTACGGAGTACCGTTTGTTACAAGTGCTACAAAAAAACAGCAACACACCTCGTTGGGTAACGACTTTATAACATGACTGGTTCAAAGACATCACTTAGAGGTTGTTTTTTTTGTTTGTACGCATAAGCGTAAAAAGGAGCGTAAAGTGCTTTTGAAAGTGAATTAATGTATATACACTTGGCTAATTAAGGGAAATAACAAAAAAAATATTTTATATATTAAATTTTTTAAACATAAATTACAAAATCACAAACTCTGGCTGCTGCTGCGGGTTTCTTTTGCCAATTCCTGATGGACAAACTCAAATATAACTCTTTGCAGCACCTGGAAATCGGACCTTAGATATTATACAGGAATTTATTGACTTGACTTTGAATAAGTTTATAATTTACAGGACAAAGTTTTTAAGTGTCTGAAAGAGTTCAAAATCAGAATCAAAAGTCATTTATATAAGTTAGGCTGAGAATCAGCACTTTTAGAACTTCAATATTACATAAGAGTCATAAGACAGTCCCCCTCAAAACGCCCGCACTTCGCCACTTCCTAGTGCTTTCACTGGGAAGAAGTGGCGGAACAAATTCGCCAGAGCACAGCTGCCTGTTTATTTAAAAAAAAAAAACATGACTTTATACAATTATATCTATACACTATACTAATAGTTGACTCGGCACGATTAGCGCAGGGGTTAAGCTATTGACTGCTGCGCTACGTGTTCCGGGTTCGATTCCCGCACGGAACAAATATTTGTATGACCGGGTCTTGTCGGTTGTGTATGTGAGTTTTTGCGTTGGATAGCCCATTAATCCAGGAAGGCAAAGGAAGGCTATAATATCACGCTGCGACCAATAGGAGTGGAGCATAACTAAGTCCACGCGAACGAAGTCGCTGGTGGCCGCTAGTTAATTATATACAATTCGGCCGGTTTTGTGATTCATCCAGCCAATTTCTGCGGTCTTCCTGATGTCAACTGGCCAACTCATGGTAGGTCTTCCATCGCCACATCAAGAACCTTAAAGCCCTGTTGGCCAATTCTTCTAAGAGTAATATGGGCTGTCTCGTCGGGATATCAGCTTATAGGTAGCTTTGGTTCTCCTGCGAATTACATCACTTCTGATTCGATCACGCATTAGTATTCTCAGTCTTACTTCTATATTAAATTACCATTTCATTTCAAATTATTGTTATTCTAGGCTTCAAACTTCGGCTCGTCACACACTTGTACTCTCATGTAAAAGTAATGACAATTTTAAATGCAAAATCTATTGCAGGGAGCAGTACTTATAAATGGTGTATTCTGACATCGACGCACGAACGAGTACCATGGATCCAGTACATGATTCTGAACCCCCCAGTGGTGGAATTTTGCATCGGCTATTTCCCGATTAAAAAAAAATAATATGCAGTTTTTACACTGTAGACCATTCATAATTACTATACTTTTATAACCCATTAATACTTTAAAGTAAAAATTAATTAACTCGTTAATTACACAAAAATGCGCAATGTGAACAATACTAGAAAAACTATCCTATCAGCTGATTTAATAGAGTTCGCATCAGGGGTCACCGTCATACCTACAAACACGCACGGCGGCACGCTTGCAACGTTCAAAAGCCGAGCCGACATTTTTTTTAAACACTATTATTTCTGTAACCGCTCTTTAACGACATAAATGACTATCACAATTTTGTTAGTGGCATGCGGTGTAGCTTTTTTGCGAAGTTTGCGTTACGATGCGATACACCCTGTATACTAAAAGATAAATCTCTAAAAACCGTAAAATTATTCAGAATTCTAGTTAACGAAACATAGATTATGAGTCGATTTTATCAACGAGAACCTACAAAATGCTGTAAGTGAAAATCTTACATGGCAACACAACTGCTCAGACATCCGCATCTCAGGCTTCCGCAAACATGCCAGATTTTTGCAATTTTCTGTTTAGTACACCTATAACAGTTTGTAGTTTGTGGTTGGAGGTAATATAGGCAGTTTTTTCGTGTAAAATACTGATATTTTTAGCTGCATCAAGTTAGACTGACACGCGTGGTAGCGGGCTTTGAACCAACCCATATCATCCCGTGGCTTTCGTGAGAGGCGACTAAGGGAACTCACCAGGGAAGCGCTTATTCTGTGGAATATCAAATTACTGCGACCCCCAACCCGCCTGCCACGCATAGGGATTAGGGCAATGAAAACCTTTAGAGGTCCACTACTGGACAAAGGCCTCCCCTTAGTCCACTAGTGGACCTCTAAAGGCTAAAGAAGAAAAAGTTGTACTGGAAACCAACCTCAACAAACTTAGTTGGGAAAAGACTAAGCAACTGATGATGTGTCAGCTTCATGTTCATGAATTAAGAGAAGTCACGACGCACTTAATTAAAAATAAAAATTGTTGCTTAAAATACACAAAGTAACGGGTGTTAGCTTTAAAGTAGTTACGTTACAAGCAACGGTCAACATCTTCCATCGTTTAACTCATGCCTACCGTTTCTCGCGTGAGAATAAGTAAACATTATACTGTTCTTTTCATACATAAAGACGGCTCAAACTGAATAATTACTGTAAATTAAACCTTTTAAGCTGTCTTGAAATTAAATTTAAGAACGATACTCACGCAAAGAATGGCTATGAAATCTTTAATGATACTTAACTTTGCATTTTATTTGCCTATTTCCAATAGACAAACCAATTATTTTCAAACATTAACGTTATTACTTTAAATAACAATGTTAAAGTGAAAACATACAAAGTTCGGCTTTAATACATTCACATGCTTTAATAGAATTTCATACTTTATTCTAATTCCGACACTATGACAACATCGCGTAAAAACTAGAACTTGGTTCTAGTTTACAGTCTACTGCTGAACATAGGCCTCTCCTATTTCACGACATACAACTCGATTTTCAGCAACTGATCCACGCACTGCATATATTTGTATGCATGAATATGAATATTTGCACTGGTCTGGTCGTGCCTCGGAAAGCACGTTAAGCCGTTGGTCCCGGTTGCCATACGAATATCTAATGGCAGACGGGTTGTTGGAGCCATCAAAAGTTTAACAATTTTTTTTTAACAATTATTAACTAGTGCTTGACCGCAATCCCGACTGATGGTAAGCAGTGATGCAATCGTTCATGGTAAAGCGCGCTAGTTTATTTAGCCTATTCACTAAAAAAACTTAGTGAATTGGAAGGAAGACGGCAGTTGAGCGAGGTGATGCAATGTTAAACTCAGCAACACGACCAACGATGCTGCGCCATAGGAAGATTGATCTGGAGATCCTCCACGACCAAACTCCCGACATAACAACATTTGGCGCATCATACCAGCACACATCGCAACACAACTACTCAGACCCGTCCTCCGTATGGCTTCACCAGACATCATGCCGGAATACGACGATCCGCTTGGCGGCAAGATTTTGTCTGGTGGGTGGTAACCTTCGGGTTGTGGAAGTCAGATGGCAGTCGCTTCACGGAAAATATCGAAGTTTAGCCACAATCAGCAGTTTGACTGGTAAAGCGGATCCCAGACTCCAAAGCTGAAAAAGTTTTGGATGCAACTGGGATTAACGCTGAGCTGATGATGATGATGAACTCCAGTTTTCCTGCAAAGTTCGTCACTCCACCTAGCCTTAGAGCGTCCTACCTTACGTTTACAAATTCGCGGTCTCCACTAAAGAACACGTCTACTCCAACGGTCATCGGTTCTACAGCTAATATGGCCGGCCCATTGCGACTTCAGTTTGCCTATTCTTTAAGCTATGTCGACAACTTTGGTTCTCTATTGGATCTTCTCGTTGCGGATTCGATCCCTCAGACATACTCCAAGCATATCCCCAAGCTTAGAAGTCAATAACATAAAACTAAATCAGCATTTTTGTACTGTATAAGAAGCCCTGCGGTGTAACAATCCTCTAAAGACCTGCCGATCGATTCTAAAAAAATCTCTATGTGAAAATATTTTTTTTTTTATAATTATAGACTATTGCTTGACGGCAACCCCGCTTGATGGCAAGTAGTGATGCAATCATTGATGGTAAATCGCGCTATTAAGAGCTTATTCACTCTAGCCTTGAAGACACTTAAATTGTAGTAAACACCGCCGCTGGCAAATTATTCCAGTCGATCGATGTACGCGGGAGGCGAAACGATTCGTCCGGATCGTGGTGGTGTCTACAACGTAGGTAAGGGATACTCGCCGTACGAAGGGTCGTCTGATGATGGAACTTGAACAACGCAGCTTGAACTGAGCTAACATTCCCGTGTGGTAGCGGGCTTAGAATAGTTCCAACCCGTATCCTCCCATAGGTGTTTTAAGAGGCTACTAAGGGAACTCACCAGGGAAGCGGACAACAGCGCTTCTCCTGTGATAACCTGCCATAACCCGCCTGCCAAGCATGGGTATTATGGAAATGCCCCCTAATGGAATGAAAGCCTTGGGAGAGACCTCTATGGGCTGAGAAGAAGAAGAAGAAAAGAAGAAAAGCTGACATTCTATCGGACGCTAGAGCAATTGATACTATTGACAGCTCATTTCTCTCTTTTGGCCGTGAGATATTTCACAGAATATACCGGCCGGTGAAATGGCACTCACTTCACCCAAGTTCTCAAGCAAAAATTTTCATATAATAAGGCCGGCTACATTATATTAATACCACTTTAATGTACTGTACCGCGAATCTGGCCTTAACCAACCTAAAATTAATATAACAGTATTTGCCACTTTAATTACTCAAATCGAATCGCACGATCGATAAAATTGAATGATTGGGAACAGTTATGTTCAGACCTCAAACAAATACATATTACGAAACCTTTCACTCGATAATGATAACACATCACTCACTGCGCCCGATTCGTTAAGGGTTATAATTCTTTGATGAACTTTGATTATTGAGGATATTTCCGTCTAGTCTTGTGATTACTAGTTATTTGTATAGCTATACTTTACTGTACCTACACCACATAAATACATATAAAAATATATTCAACTTTACAAAATATACACTGGGCGGCCTTATCGCTTCTGCGATCTCTTCCAGGCAACCTCAGAATGTAGAATGTGTGTCCCCAAACGAGAAACCTGGAAAGTAAAGGATTTAACAATAAAAAATAATAATAATAAATACAAAGAATAGCATGCAGCTAAAAGAGTAAAAGAGCTTTTCATTTAGTTCGTATTTACAGAGGGTCCCAAACTAAGCACAGCTTGTATCTTGGTGACCCCAAACTGAAAGTTGTTCAAGTTATTAGGAAGCTTCAAATTATTTGATGAGATTTCTCGTGGGAGTCGCAAAGAAACTGAAACCTTTTCATGAGATAAAGACGGGTAGAAAGGGAATAGAGAACATTAAACAGAAGGGAAAGAATATAAGCATTCTTGCACAGCCGAAATTGCGTCATATTTGCGCAGACCGAATATGAACTAATAAAATCGAAGTTTATCTAGTTGGCCTTGAGTCAGGTCAAGACAGCTGGGATCAGTATAGTCCCATATTTGACTTCTACTTGTACAAGCGCAATGTTGGTGGCAGTCAGTAAGAAATTAGGGATTAGCGTATGCACATATGTATGTTACGGCTAACTTCCTATAACTGGGCCGTCCAATATTATGATTTGTTTATTTTGCAATGTAAATAGTACACTGTATACTAGAGGAACAAGTAACGTAAGTATGTTACTTGTCTCCATGTGTTGTGTGGGTATTCCAACCAAATTTTGTCTGTAAAGGATCGCTCTTAGCGATAACAGCGCCCATTGTGTCACTCTTTTAAAATCTTCATACATATTTAACTTGTGTATTTATATGGTCTACAGAATCAAGAGTATTCTATTCTATTCTATTTTACTACCTCTTATCGACTGCCGTACTACAGACCTGCAGAACTCATGAACAAACTCCATCTGCGTGTTACATTGTACCATAGGAACATACCTCTCGTTATGAGGTGATCATAAAAAGCTGTGCATTCTAAACAACGGTGTAACAGTTATGGTATGTAGCAACTCATTGTTGGTTCGGAGTACACGGTCGCTTGAACCGTTAAGTTCATGAACAACTGATATAATTACGAATGAAATGAATGGACTGAAAGATATTAATATTCTTGTATTTATTGACATTCCGTAATGTTCTAGAGGTGTTATAATGGCTCAAAGCCAAGGTATGTACAATGGGTGGAGCGAAATTTTTTTTATCTCTTAATCATTTTGGAATACCTGTAAAAAGTTGCCCTTCTTACTTACAAATATACACACAACATTTTATTTGACATTTAACAATATATAGAGGTGCCCCCACCCACATTAATATTAGAGAAATTCGCGAAAATTAGTCAAAAAATACATTCATCATAAGTCCGCTAAGTTATATTCTGAACGCCTGTCCTGTTATTTTTTGATAGAAAAATGTGAACTTGAGATGGTTCGTCGGTGCACGGTACGCGGGGTACGCGGGGGAGGTTATTTCACTACTCTAATCAAACGTTGTTTGAACGTCATTTAGTGAATACACGCGCGCGGTTCGTAATAATTTTATTTGTGAGACGATTTGGTTTTAACGGCTGAGATCAAGGAATACAACTCATGTAAGTAGTATTAATAATTTAATGTTGTCAGTTAATGTAATCTAGATCGAAATAAAGTACTTTCGATTTGAATTTATACCTATTACTTTTGTTCTTTACAGTAAAATGTCTCTAGTCAAAACTCTACAAACGACGTCTTGTCCCGTGTTTGGTTTGCCAGAGAAGTTACCAATATCTCGATTGCCTACTTATAATGATGATATGAAATATTATTTATTCATTAAATATGAACTAAATACAGACAAAACAACAAAAGAGCCGACGGTCTATGACATATCCGAAATATTGACTCAAGAAGTATTAGATATTTGGCAAAAAGCTTCGCTGCCAACAATTAGCCTGCCTATCATGACAAATATAGAAGTTTAATGAAACCTTATCACGGCCGTCAAACCAAGAAAAACTACCAACAGAAAATTAATACATTCAGAGCTGATTCTTATAGATTATTTGATATTTGCAGTTGTAAATGCAAACTTATCTCAAACTGTTATTGTTCGAAAGACAGTCATGTTCCTAAAGAAGTTTCTACTCGATCAAAGAACGAGAAAAATGATGATAGGTGGGGTAGATCTAGCTGCAACTATAAAAAATTCAATGACAGGAAGGAGGAAATGGCACTCGTGTATAAATGGAGCTAAGCACATATGGCAAACTATTAGACTGAGTCACTATTTGAATCCAGTTTTGAAGAAAATCGTTGACAACGGAATGGATATTTTGGTCATCCAGAGAATGTTCTTGTCGCTATGCTTGGAGATGACACAGAAAGCATACGGGAGTTTGCATATCAACAAATTTCGAAAGCAAGATCAAAGAATGCTCCAGGTCTTCGAACATTTAAAGTGCCTGCTTTTAATTTCGACGCCGAAGATTATACAAAAACTATTACGTGGCAAGAAAAAGCTTTGAAATAACTGAGCCACCGCTGACTTCCAATTTATAGGATGAAACCTTGATATCGATTGTCAAAAATGGTTTGGGTACACTTTGAAATAACTGAGCCACCGCTGACTTCCAATTTATAGGATGAAACCTTGATATCGATTGTCAAAAATGGTTTGGGTACACTTTGAAATAACTGAGCCACCGCTGACTTCCAATTTATAGGATGAAACCTTGATATCGATTGTCAAAAATGGTTTGGGTACACTTTGAAATAACTGAGCCACCGCTGACTTCCAATTTATAGGATGAAGCCTTGATATCGATTGTCAAAAATGGTTTGGGTACAATTCAAAATATTAAAAAATTTCCATGCCACACACAAGCCGTAGAGCGCTGCATTAAATTAGTGACAGAAGCTTTCGCCTCGTCCTTTATACCGCGTACATCGAGGGACTGGAACAATCTGCCGGCGGCGGTGTTTCCGTCGGACTACAATTTGAGTGTCTTCAAGGCTAGAGTGAATAGGCTCTTAATAAACTAGTGCGCTTTACCATCAACGATTGCGTCACTGCTTACCATCAGGCGGGATTGCGGTCAAGCGCTGGTTTATATTTTAATTAAAAAAAAGTGCTGTTTGCGGAGAACATATATGAGACGGTTTCATTAGGTCAAGACTGCTTTCACGTCAACAAATGCCTCATTTCGATACAAAAAAGCAATTTCATGTTTAATTAAAACTGCACTTACGCATTACATAAAATAAGTTACGGCTCTTTTAGATATCGTATTTCCAAGTAATTATCCTGATATTCATTTAACAATAGCCCTAAAATTAAAAAAAATACTTTCACTGAACAAATGACAGTTTGACAATGAAATCTAAAAAGTAGTTATATTTACCGATTTTCAAATGCGTTGGGGCACCTCAAGACATTAAAGTAGATTAACAAGATTTCGTAGGTTTGGTTTTCTCATACCAAGGCAACTTTATATCGCTATGCCGTTCAAAAAAAAAACATTTTTTTTTTTCATACATGATCGCTCCACCCTTGTACATGTACTTAGCATAGGTATATGTATACATAGAATATTAAAGTTAATACTTTATGTATTGACATTAATATGCTGTTAACATTAAATGTGAAGAAAAAAGTGTGAAGTCAGGGACTTCACACTTTTTCGTACCAATTTTTGTATAAATATTATTATTAAATGGAATGATGATAAAATTACAAAGGGGCTGACAACCGAGATGACGTCTCATAAATAAGTGTGGAAGAAAACTGACCAGCATTGCTCTTTCTCTTACTCTTTGCTTCAATTACATTAACCCAATCTGAATTGAAGTCGTAAATAGGATACACAAGCTACCAGGGAAATCGAAGGGTAACCTGTATGTTAAATAGAAAGACCGAAGCCAATTACACTTTTTAAAAATAAATATATATAATATAATATATTTAACACATTGATGTTTTCTTCTAAAAAAATTCAAACATTCTGACAGTACATAACGTCTTCCATTCATTCGCAAAGCGTTCAAAGCGAGCGTTAACAAAAATTAATATCTGAAGAATATGTTAAATTGGGTCAGGGTTACGGGTTGATTAAAAAAGAAAATGTAGCCCTGGCCTACAGGCAAGTAAAGGAACACGGGTGGGTTTTAGTCAGTAAAACTCTGACACGCCCTTCTGCTCCGTCCAGAGCGGGAGAAGTCATTTGATGATTTACCATCCCAAATAAAGAAAGGACTAAGTGAGTGATAGAGGTCGCAAAAGCACGGCCAGTTGGAACAACTAAATTTTTGTTTTGTTTTAGTAATCAAGGGAGCAGTAAATGATTTCTTAGATTTGTCCGCGCATGGATCACGAAAAAACGCGTCGAACGGCGCGCGGATGTAGACAATATATGTACTATTATGTATATACAAAATTACATGTATAGTCAAATATAAAGCAAGATCATTTGCGGCGGTTTGCCCTACACTCTACGAATACCTAATATTGTCGGTGTATGGTATGTAGATAGACTAGAATCAAGTCTATCTACATATCATATACAACCTATTCACTAGATTGACTATACATTGTTGTGTACTAAACAGCCGCCGACGATCTGACCCTAAAAATCTGAGTTCCCCCGAGGCCAGAAGTTGGATATGCCCATGGCTTTAACCCTCTGTTCAAAAAAAGTGCTGCGTCTTCGTCTATAGAGACAACAACTTCATTTTGAACGATACTGCTAATCCTTTGCTTTATATATTCCAAAACTTTGTCTTCTAAACAAAGTTAGTAACGCAATGGATGTTGTTGAACTGTCTAATTTAACACCATTGCTATTGTGTTTAAGAGTTCATAAATCCGAATCTGCAGATAACTGTTATTGTATTAAACTATCACCACGACTCGATTAAGATCTCGATTAGATTATTTACTGCCTTAGCTATCCGGTATCTGCTATGGGCTATGAGCTAAAGGTTATGAGTAACAGGCTATGGGTAGCATTATAACTCGTTTATTGGTCGCGTGACTGTGGGATGCTTTGAACACTGTTATCCTTGAGTAAAAGTACTAAATGTATTACCAAAACATAACACACAAACGCTCAACTTTTTTTTGCTTAATTAGGCGTATTGGTATCGTATATTACAGCCAGAAAAAAATAATAAATAGAATAGAGACACAGATAATTAAAAAAAACTTTACACTTAGTTTCAAAATTTATATTTTATACAAAGACAATAAAGAAAATCGATGCAACTAAAGAAATACCTAAAATCCGAAGATCCGTGCTTGAATTTTTGAATTTAATTAAAACTGCAAAATTATTTTCATTTTGGTTGTCTTTCAATTCAGCTAATACCAAAAGTATCGCCATTTTAAACCTTATTTGTTGCAGCAATACGCTTATTGTCGTACTTTATTTATTTATACATTTCCCATAAAGGTATAGACGACAGCAGGTCAAACTATCCGAAACTATCAAATATACCCAATCAACTTTGAGCCTTAAACGTAAAGCTTTAGAGATAAAGTTGAAAATCTAATAAATAATAAATAATAAAGTGATGTAGTCTGTACAAAGAGCTACTTAGGCATTCTCTATCAATCAGCAAAATGTGGTGAAAAGATTAAATTTTTTCTACTTGTCAAAATGAAACCAATGGCCAGTGCTGCTAGTTTGCTGAATTGCACTCAGACACAATGCCATTATTTTAAGTCTAAAATGACAAATTAATTGGCATTTTATTTACTACTGTAGACTGATGCCCACTTCTTTTGGCGATAAACATTTTTACTTGTGATGACATCCGATTACCACGAAAAAGTGTTTTCACTTATTTCATTACCATAAAGCCTGTCACTCACCAATAGCGAGGTTTCCTATTGCTAAGACAATTTTCAAAATCGGTTCAGAAGATCCATAGATTAGCCCCTTCTTCTTCAGCCCATAGAGTTCTACTGTTGGACAAAAATCTCCCCCAAGGCTTTCCATAATGAACGGTCTTGTACTGCCCGCATCCATCGGCTCCCCGCGATCTTGTCCAGGTCATTGGTCCACCTCTCCAGAACCTTACTACGCCATCGGCCATCAATTCTACGAGTTCTACGGGTTCCGCCCACTGCCCCTTAATTTTAGCGACTCGAACAGCTTAGTCTGTGACTTTGATTTTGACTCTTGAGACACTGTGGTATCTTGGATGACGAGAAGATGTAGCGTAGCTTACCCGTTAAACCTCATAAACTTTATCTTTAATATTATTAGTATTAGATAAAAGCTATTGCTTATCCGAAGACACTAAACTCGTAAATTCCACAACACCGTTTCGACCCCGAGATTGAGGCTAGGAGACTCGGTCGACGGCTCTGCTAACACCCACTACCTACGATTAAAGAGTCGGCACTATATTTATAACTGTTCTTACCAATATAGCATAGTTAATAACTTGTTATTATTAATAATAATGGTTATTTCAAAATATTTCAACGTTATGGACAATAATCTGTAGTTTTGCATTGTCTTTATCGTTTTAGTCGCCAATTTTCGAAATGATGCGCAAAACGGCACTGCGCACGCGATTCGGAATTACGAGTACATTCGTTGCAGATATTAAGAAGAGATAAAACTGTCTTCGCCTAGGTGAGAAATTGATTCAGATTCTTGTGTAAATAAATAGCTGTACAATCATAACAATTGAATAATACCGCTCGTAGTTGTAATCCCAACCTAATACATACAATATATTGCGTTTACATTCGTTCGTTCATATTCATTCAGTTTTTATTTTTGCCTTTAATTTTAACTAGCTTTCCGCCAGCGGCATCGCTCGCGTGGAGTTCGGTTATAAATATATCCGGCATAAAAAGTACCCCATTATTTAATCCGGACTTCTAACTTTACGTCTGCAAAATTTCAAAGCACGTAGTTCAGTAGTTACGGCGTGAAAGCGGAACAAACAGTTTACAAAAGAAATGTTCTTAATATTCCACGAAATATATAATTATAATTCAATTCCAACCGACCTATTCCGCATAAAAAATATGAAAAGTAAGCTGTCAATAGTGTCAAACTGACAGCTAACGTCATCTCAGTTACGCGGTAAGATTTATACACAATAACAAGGATCTCACTCTAGGTAATCTAAACGCTCCTTTAATATAATAACAAGCTAACCAACTAATCAAAACAACATTTCACTAGACGATGTGGTCTACATCTACATTTCCAAAGATCACCTTATCAAGTGAACAGTATTCAAACTTATACGGTACTAGTATATCAGATTCGCATAAGGCCTTGAAGGTCAGACAGCAGTTATTATTGAAAATACCTGGGCCCCGAGTCTGCTATTGCAATAGTGTCAAAATTGTCGACTTTTAATGTCATAATGACCGATTTTGACAAAATCCGTAATCTACTAACAAAATGGCGTGCCAAGTGGTCAATCACTGAACGAAATGGCATAAAACGGTAATCTTGTCCAAAATGACAAATCAATGACTGACATATGCGGTACCTAATCTGCTAAAATTTTGACAGTTCTTTTGATCATTGAACTGATAAGATGCCGTCTTTGTACAAACATTGCTTTTCGAAGCAAGGCAGTAATATCGTAATGACCGATTCTGACAAAATCCGGAATTTACTAACAAAATGGCATGCCAAGTGGTCAATCACTGAACAAAATGGCATAAAACGGTAATCTTGTCCACAATGACAATTCTATGACTGACATAAGCGGTAATCTGCTAAAATTTTGACAGTTCTTTTGATCAGGGATTTGCCATTGTGACGTCTTCATACAAACATAGCTTTTCGTCACAAGACAGTTCGATGGTAGTGAGGAAAAATTTAAAAATCTAGCGGTTTTTATTGTGTTTGTAAACTATTTAAACATGTTTTCACTTCGAGCAAACATTCTAGAACTAGCCAACGCGATTGATGTTAGTGAAAGAAGGCGAGCAGAGTTGATAAGGCGTCGTAGAACCCGTCGCTTAACTAGAATGAGTACAAACCCTTTTACTGATATTTCCGAGGCGGATTTGTGAAAACATTTCGCCTTGGAAAGGTGTCAGTAAAAGGGCTAATTGGTGAACTTATTCCCCTTATGGCCAGACCCCGTCGAAATGATAGCCTATCGGTGGAAATAAAGGTGAGAAAACTAAATTTAACCTTGATTTATTATTCTAAAGCTATAGGTAAACACGAAATAGAGTGATTAATGTTACATTTTTATTGCAGATTCTAATAGCACTTGCTTTTTATGCGTCAGGGTCCTACCAAAATTTGATTGGGCAGAGTACCCTCCATAATGTATCACAAATAAGTGTGTCAAGAGCCATTAACGAAGTGACCGAGGCAATAAATAAAATATATCACAAATATATAAAATGGCCAACACAGTGCAATGAAAGAAATATTATAAAGGCTAGGTGAGGGATGAAATATAACTAGGTACCCTGATTCTTTGTATTAGTTGTTGTATGTGAGCAAAATAATTTATCTCCTAAAATTCACAGGTTCTATCAGAAATTTCAATTTCCTGGCATCCTGGGTTGTATTGATGGCACTCATGTAGCAATACTAAGGCCGCACATACATGAGGAACGCTACTATAACAGAAAGGGCTTCCATTCCCTTAATGTTATGATAGTAAGTATTGGGTAGTAAGTAAAAATTTGGACATTTCTTAGGTAGATATAGCCCAAATTTTTACTAATGAATTCTATTATGTCTTTAATATAAAGGTAACTATTTTGTATACTATTTAATTTATTTACAGATTTGTGATGCTGACTTAAATATTTTATGTGTGGATGCAAGCAACCCTGGCTCCGCACATGATTCCATGGTATGGCAGAGTCATCCACTCAGTCACCATTTAAAACAAATAACAGAAAATAGTAATGAACAAGTGTTTTTATTAGGTATTACAAAAAATTTTGATGAATAATATTCTATGTCTTTTATCATTTTTTTGTGTTACTGTTTATTGTATGAATGATTATAATTTTCAGGTGATAGTGGGTATCCACTAAGGAAAACAATGATGACTCCAATCCTGAACACTGTGGATGGCACACCACAACATCACTATTATGTAAAACATGTGACTGCACGCAATACAGTGGAGCGTTGCATCGGTGTATTAAAAGCACGTTTCAGGTATCGAGTTGCATTGAAATTGTGTTAAATACTCAAAAACAGTGACTATTTTCATTTTGAATAAATTTCTTATTTACAATGCAATAGTCCTTGTACAGACAACAGTACACCAAGCTACTACAATCTGTCAGAATTCTTGTTAGATTTTCAACTTTATCCTTAAAGCATTAAGGCTTAAAGTTGATTGGGAATATTTAACAGATTTGGGTAGCTTTACCTGCTGTTGTCCATACATATATGTCGGCACAGTATGTAAATACAAATTAGTCTAACAAGATGTGGTTTTATTAAAGTAAATTGACTTTTTGCAGGTGTTTGCTTGCAGCACGTGCTTTACACTATAGTCCAGAAACTGCAGGCAAGATAGTGAATGCTTGTTGCATATTGCATAATATTGCAAACATGGCAAGAGCACCATTGCCATCTGACGAAGTTTATGCAGAAGCACTTCGCTTGCAACAGGTATGTATTTTGGAATTTTATTAGTTGATATAAATAATACTACTATTTTATAAAAAATCAACTTTTATTTAACAACATCAAACTTGACTTTCAAGGTAATAGAAACGTCTGTAATAAAAATATACTATATAAAACAAAAACAATTTACAATACTTAATGTAATAATAATAACAAATTAATAATCAGTCTTCATACATTGATCTAATCACAGTCTTTGTTTATTAATCTAATCAGTCTTATCATTAATCTAATCAGTCTTTTATCGTTAATCTAACACAGGAGGACAATAATCACGCAGCACATAATTATGAAGAACATCGTAGGGTGAATAGGGAGCTTCTCGAAGGTCGGGCACTGCAGCAGGCTCTCGTTGATAGACTCTGGAGAAATGCATAAAATAAATTAGCAGGTATGTATTGTATACCCACCCCAACAAAGTACGAAAATACACTAATTATTATTAAAATGATTCAAATCTTTGTTACAGGTTCACAGCATTGCACAGAAGAAATAAATAAATAATGCTCTTTTTATAAACACTGTTTCATTTAATAATTACAGTCATTTGGAATCCCTTACCTCTTATATATTATATAATGATTTATTCAGACTCTGAATCCGATGATAGAATAAGGGTGCGGACTTTCTGTAAAAAAAAAAAAACTTCAATAAAAAAGTTACAACTTAAGTATTAGAGTTACAATACATATGTCAATGCTGGCTAATATATGACTATTTGAGCCTATGCCTAACACAAGGTTTTAATCTTAGCTGAAGGGATATTATAGTAACTTATATTGTTTATTTAACAATATTAAACTTTACTTTTAAAGCTTTAATACTTATTGTGGTTATATTTGTAGCACACACAATGAATAGTTCTAATTTTGAGTGAAACTAAACTTTCATAAAGATTAATATGTATATTAATATATTATCTTTTTTGATACAGATGTCATAAAGGGGCCTAAAAGGTCCACCATTTTTTCAGTATGTTTTTCAATTGCTGCTGCTAGGTTATTGATGGCCTCAGCATGAGCCAACGTCGCTTCTGCGTTTTTTGATTCGATAGCCTGCAGTCGTCTATGAGCAGCTTCGAGAGCTGAATGCTGCTGTTGGTCTCTTTCTATATACAAAAATACTTTGTTACATCATGCAACATAATTTGGCCTAGCGATTATAGTTAAATAATAATTGCAAAACTTTACCTTCTGCTGCGGAACGTCGTCTAGATATTTGGCGACAGCGTCGCTTTGGAGGCTGGTCAATATTGGATGGGCTCATTGGAGGCTGGTCTACATTGGATGGGCTCATTGGAGGCTGGTCTATACTTAATGGCTGATCATCTAAATTTTCATATACCACACTAAAAAATAAACAATTACATTAGTCTACTTTATCTTATTTATTTAAACCCATCTGCAGTTATTTATAGTATATCTGTGGGAATTGTAGTGGGGTCTTCATAATTTTCCAATATTCTGTAAATAAAAAAATAAATGATATCCAATTTGTTAAGAAACTAGTTAAATAACTAAATGATGATAGCTTAGCAAAAAAAAAAACAGAGTACCAAGGACTTACGAGAAAGAATTGTTTACAAATGGAACATTGGCATCGGAAAGGGTGATAGATGGCTATTTAACAAAAAAAAAAATACACTGTTAATAAAATAAAGCAAATAATTCAAATATAAAAGTGAATAAATATATGTGATACATAAATAAACATGCAAATAAAAAATACTATGACAAATTAATTTAGTTTATTAACAAGTTGGAAATGTTTCCTAATGTGCAGTATGAGTACAAGAGTTTAGAATGAAATTAATGAAAAGATAAATCCAATGTTCCAATGCTTACTTTGAGTGGGTTATGTCGGATACCCGGAAGCGGCTCTCCTACATCTCGCCCTAACAGGGTATATAAGCGCTCTTGGAGCGGGGTTAGTGAAATTTTTTTTGCAGGACCACCACCTAAAACACAGGTTATACAATTATTACATACAGTTTTATGATTCGGCAAGGCTGTCAAAAGAAAAGTATTGCTTACCTGTTGCGCTTACTTCACTCTTCTGTGATTTGATTTTTTTTAGTGTTTTACTTTTAAACTCATTGTAGAACTAAAACAAGTACAAACATTAAATTAATGATACATTTTATCTGCTTACCTAATTATGGTGTATTTAGATACTTACTGTACGCCACTCTGCCGGCGATTTATTGGGGCAGTCCACTGATATAGAATTTAAAATTTGGGCGATTTCAGTCCAATATCGCTTAGATAAACTTCGGCCTTCATTGGTGCGGCTGTAGTGGCCAAGTGCCAGTTCTTGGTGGTTTTCTAGATAATCCATTAGAGCCGAAATTTGCTCAATTAGCACCATTTTAATTAAGTATTAAATAAAGTAAATGCTCAAAAAATGTTAGTCATCAAAAACAATAACAATTAATATGTCATATGTCAGTAAATAGTAATGTCATATTCAACTTTGACAGCGAAACAGATAAAATATTGTTTAGTTTTATAGTTTCACAATAATGTTTTTTGCTATTTAAGAAATATTTTCTTCTTCAGACTGCTTATTAAACTTATATTTAATATATAAAAATATTATTAATAAAATCTTGCATTACGAAATGTTCAAATTGAGTAGTAGTTTTTGGAAACTCATTTCTACTAACGAGTTTTATAATAATGACAATACAGCAATGATCATTCCGTTACGAGATCAAGGACCGATCTTTATGTTCTTAGCAGATTACGGGATAAAGGCAAAATGACAATGGTAACGTGCTGGAATGACAAAATGATACAAAATAGCAAACTCGGCCCCGCTCGATAGTGGTGGTGGTTTTGTACAAAAAGTGTGATATCTATTGTGTTTGTGGAATATTTGAGAATGTTTTCATTACTAGCAAATATTCTTGAGCTAGCCAACGCAGTGGATGCTAGAGAAGAAAGATAATATGCAGGAGACGTCGAACACATCGCTTGACGGGTTTGAATACGGATCCCTTTATTAATGTTCCCGAGGCGGAATTTCTGAAAACGTTTTGCCTTGAATATATCTCAGTAAGAGGGTTAATTGAAGAACTCATTCTCCTTATGGCCAGACTGCGTCGAATTGATAGCGTATATGGACAGAAATTAAGGTGAGGAAACGTAATTTGACAATTGATGTATTATTCTATAGTAATCTATAGCTACAAACACGAAATAGATTGATTAATGTTATATTTTTATTGCAGATTCTAATAGAACTTGCATTTTATGCATCAGAGTCCTACGAGAATTTTATTGGACAAGGACATTGCCCTCCTTAAAGTTTCACAAATGACTGTGTCTAGTGCAATCAATGAAGGAACAAAGACTTTGAAACTAAAAAATAAACCACAAATATTGCAAACATGCCAATAGCATTATTGCCACCTGATGAGGATTATGCAGAAGTAATGCAACAGGTATGAATTTCTTTTAATTATGTTGGTAAAGGTACATAATAGTTGGACTTCTATCAGTTATTTATTTATTGTTAACTAAAACGGTACAACACTAATTACATTAATTAACTTAAAGACAACTACTAAAACTAACATGGAACAGTGGACTCTCTTGCATACTTTCTTTCACAGAAGACCAAACATACACCCATAAGCTTATTCAGCACCTTTATAGTATGACAGACCGGAGATCTGATTTCTGTTTTTGCTGGGAGCAGCATAAATGAAACTACTATACCTATTAAAAATCATAATTTTATTCAACATAGTGATATATACAAACTTATAAAACTAAATAAATACAAATTACTAAATAAAGCTATTACCCTAATTAAAACTATTAATAAAAATCAACATTTATTTATAACTATATATCTATTTACTCATAAACTAAATATCTACTTTACATTAAGTCAAAAAAAAATATTATACAAAACAAAAAGACATTTTGTCATTTAAATAATAAAACAAATCCTAGGTACAATATCTAATGTAATAATATTAACACATCAATAATCAGTCTTTTAATTTCCAGTGCAGTATGAACCGGGATCTTCTTGAAGGTTGAGCACTGCGCCAGGCTTTTGTTGACTATCTGTGGAAAAATGTATACAATAAATTAGCAGGTATGTAGTGCAAACCCTTCTCAATATTCTAGGAAATTATGAAAACGCTCTAATTGTTATTAAAATGATTTAACTCTTTGTTACAGATCCACCGCAGTCATGCACAAAACAAAGATTTAAAATAAATTATTAATCTTTTTATAAACACTGTTTCATTTACTTATTACAACCATTTGTAACCCATACTGCTAGACATATTCCCCCTTATTCATAAACGCTGCTTAAAGTTAACTAGTGATTAGCGATTTTTTAAATATACATTTTAGAAGCTTGCACATCACTTAACTTTAATAATCGATTATGAATAAACCCCTTAAACACTGTGGTGTTTATTCATAAAGGACGATTTAAGTTAAGTAACGTTAAAAGGTCAAAAATGTATGGTTAAAGAATCGCTAATCACTAGTTAACTTTAAGCAGTTTTTATGAATAAGGGGGTTTATATTCTATGGACTATTATTATATGAACAAACTATAACCTACTAAGTATATGGACATACTTAGTAGGTTATAGTTTGTTTAATATTTTAGGAGATCTCTCCTAAAATATATTTCATTAAACTAGCTTTTAATAAATTGTCAAATTTACCTCTTGCATTCTCCAGAAATCTGACTCAGAATCTGATGACATTATAGGTAATTCTGCAGAGTTCCTGTAAAACAAAATTGACTTTAATAAATAGTTCTTATACCTATCTAATATGGTTTGGTACCTAGGGATTAGTATGTAGTTGCAATAAATAATTTAAATTCTGGCCAATGTACTACTACTGATGTAAACCTACATCTAACACAAGCTTAGCTGGGGGGTTATATTTAATTTTATGTTATTGTTTTCAAAGCTACTTAACTCTTATTGTGGGTATGTTTGTAGAACACCCAATGAGTGGAAGTTCTGATTTAGGATAATTAGGTTTATTCTACTAAACTTTCATAAAGATGAATTACGTATAATTATGTATATAAACAGTGCGTAATTACCTTTTTTGACACGGATATCTCGATGACCTTGAATCATTTTTGCTGTGATGGAGCTCTGTCGATTAATGACCGCAGTCAACTTCTTGATCGTCTGAGCATTTGTATTCCTGACTTCAATAACATCCAGCCTTGTTTTTCTTTACGTAGTAATTATAATTTTAATAATATAAACAAAAATAAATACATAACAAAACAACAGCTGTTAAAAAAAAAATACAAGTAAAGGTCAGTCAGTCTGTATTAATGTCACATTGACTTTAACAGATAACAAAATATCTAGTTTTATAGTTTCACAATAATGTTTTTTGCTATTTAAGAACTATTTTCTATTCCAGACTGCTTATAAAACTTTAATTAATATATAAAAATATATATTAATAAAATCTTGCATTACGAAATGTTCAAATTGAGTAGTAGTTTTTGGAAACTCATTTCTACTAACGAGTTTCATAATAATGGCAATACAGCAATGATCATTCCGTTACGAGATCAATGACCGATCTTTATGTTCTTAGCAGATTACGGGAGAAAACCAAAATGACAATGGTAACGTGCTGGAATGACAAAATGATATAAAATAGCAGACTCGGGGCCCTGGTGTCTGACCTGACATAATGAGGTTGTGGAAGCTGACCGTAAAATAAATCGCTTCACAAGTTTAATCATTTTAAAGCGTAATATAGGCCTCGATCAAAAATTTTGACGAAAATACTAGGGTAATTTGAAAATGTGGGTGATGTGAAGATGTGTGTGCAGTCTATGACTTGTTTTATATTTTAACGTGGTCAGGCATTGCTCCAGATACCAAGCAGTTGAATTATTCAATAGGTTACCAAATGATTTGAAATTGTTAATATATAATAGTCATTTATTTAAAAATAAATTAAAAACCTTCTTGTTGGAAAGATGTTTATACTCAGTGTCAGAATTCATGTCAAATGATACAAAATAAATAAAGTATAAGTGAACACGCTTTCGACTGAATTCCTTAACTTTGACTGTAACATTATGCTTTGACTGTAACTACGCATTTGACATTATTTACTTTTTTTTTTTGTAATTTTCTTGTAATCATATCTGACATTAGTTTGTATATCTATTGACATACTTATGTATAATTGATTAACTTGTTATATTTGTCTGTGATTATGTTTTATTTATATTCCAATTCGACATTTTTCATTTTATAGCCGCATGTGGTATTTCTATTTTAATTTTTTTATGCAATGTTCAACACAATGTAAATTGTTATGAATAAATAAATGATGATGATGATGATGTTACTATCTTTCTATAGGCACTAATAATAAATCTGAAGAGTTTGTTTGGTTAACCGAGCTAATCTCTGGAACCATCATTAGGATTACACATTTTTTTTTTTTTGCATTCGTTAACCCAATTTTCGAAGAAGGCTCTACTTGGTCATTTACTCTATAATCTCTGAGAGCCGAATAAATATCAATAAAGGTACAATTAATAAAAAATAAACAATATTATTGTTGATTTCTGCGGAGCTTCACTTCATCGTAGTGCTTTTGTTGGGAAGAAGAGACGCAACAGACTCCCCAGTATACATATGTATTACAATATAGCCAGAATTCACATATTCTTTACATATCGGCCGATCTTTAAATATTGCCGAAAATCGTGAAACTTGGTTTTGCGATCTTTGCCAAAAACTTTTAATCGCCAACCCGCATTGAGCAAACGTGGTGATTACGCTCAATTCTTCTCTGTATGAGAGGCCTGTACCCGGCAGTGAGACGATAAAAAAAAAGGTTGATGATGACTTAATTTGTGACAACATATACAAAACAATAACAAGTTGTCAGGTATTGGCGGGAAAGTCAAACTGAGTGTCACGCTCGTTTTTCATTGGACTTTTAAAATTATTTATAGTGTTGTTTACTAAATAAAAGTGCGTGATTTATGTAGTAAAAAGTGAATTTAGTAAATATTTCATAAAGAACAGTGAAATATCGCAGCGTAGTGGCCACATCATGACTTTGCCCCAAACCTCACTCGTAAGATGGGGCACGCGGCCGTCTTTTTCGACATGAATAATTCATAATTACGTGACATTGGCTAAATGCACAAACCGTGCGGAGCCAAAAAATAAAGACAGAACAAGTTGTCAGTAACATTGATAAAATCTCGAGACTTTTATCGATAAAATCTCGATAAAGCCGCAAACCTAATTAACTACTTACTCCATTATTTTATTTAGCATATCGTAAAACAGTTAAATCAAAATTTATTTAATAACATACCATAAACCAGTTTAAAAGCTACAAAATATAAGTAATATCGTCTCATTCATTTTTTATTAAATTAATTGAACCAGATGACCGAATCAAATTAGAATCACTCTTCATCGAAGTAATTAATACAAAATTGTGGCCAATCAGGTTTCAGAATACTAATATTAGCTGCACAGGAAGCTGAGATAAGTACTTACGTTACCACGCATCATTGATTAGATAAGCATCTTGATTGAATCGAATGGCTTCGTTCATCAGATTGAATAAATTACAGGCTATATGTAAAATAGTAAATTAATTTAATACCAGTTTACATTTTTTTAGTATTCAATTTTGCAAGTTCTTACCTAGGTAGTCTAACTCTTCGATGGTTACTCCCGAATTCCTAGATCGCGACACTGTAAATTTTCATGTAAGGAATATTTGGGGTGTTTCCGTCAAACTACAATTTGAGTGTCTTTAAGGATAGAGTGAATAGGCTCTTAATAAACTAGCGCGCATTACCATCAACGATCGCATCACTGCATACCATCAGGCGAGTTTGTGGTCAAGTGCTAGTTTATAATTTATAAAAAAAAAAATGCAAAATATTTATGTACTTAGATGTTTTTGGATAGAGGCACGTGGTGGATTATGACCCACACAGAGTAAAGTCCTGAGTCCCAACAGAAGCTACATTATAGGATAGGCAGATTATATTAACGAAACAAATGAATAAAAAGAGCACTGTGCTGCACAGCTGGCTACCCTATTTCCATTTAAAAGATTTCATAGTGACCTATTAAATTTTTTTTCAATATGTCACTGAAATCAACTCTCAAAATTAAGTTTACGCTACCGTAAAAAGAACTTTATTATGTAGGAATTAATGTTATTATTGTGAACTAAAACGGATGCCCAATTATCAAAGAAGAGATTTGCGCGTCTCGATCACGCTTTTCTCCCTTCTTAATTCGTCCACTCTTCCTTCTTATCTTGTGAATCACTTCCAATATTTGTATTCTTCACACAGCAAGAATTTGCGTTCTTCTAATAATCTTCTCTTACTCTGTCCTTCTTCACTCATCTCACTTTGTTCACTCATCATTTCATATTCAGTCAATTCTCCTGTGGAATGCGCTTCCTCTTGATATCAGGACGGCGACTTTGCATTTAAGCGGAAATTGCAGAGTTACTTTGGCAATTAGCGTACGCTCATCTGAACACCTTTATCACAAGTTTTATTTTTGTATATATTATATGTATATATTATTGTAATGGTATGTATATGTATATAGCTTATTAAAGCATTTGTTTATAGTGTCATGAGTTTTTTCTTTTACTTGTCATTGTTTTAACTAAAGCACCTGCTATCTAATCTCTTCACCGCCCGTGGTTGACTGGTAGAGAATGCCTAAGGCATTAAGTCCGCCTCTGTAGATTTTATTAAGTATAAATAAATAAATCATGAATGCCTGGTATACGTACAAATAAACAACAAACAACTTAATTCTCACACAGCCGCCAATTACGTACACTCTCAGTTGTTACAATAGCCCATATCATACCCTAGAACTTATCGATGGCCCGATTCCAAGGCGTGGCGTACTATAATGGCCGTGTAAAGCATCGGATCAGACCACTTATCTTACCACTGATGGAACAAAAAACTAATCTATGCTACTAAGAATTGTTACATGAGGTGAAGCTGTTGTTTGTTTCTAGTGAGCCATAAAGAGATGATTGTATTGTTTGGACCTGAAATATAAAGAAAAAACTGATTATGTCTAGATCCATATGTCTATACTTGTGCCAAGCTCGATAAAGAATACAAGTAAACAAACCAATTTAGCGTTATCACAACTCACGTTTTACAAATCTATTATATACATGATTATCGACTTTTACATGCTAACTATATATTAACAGTTCCTATTGCGGCATATTTCAATAGAATCACTTAAATAACATGCATATTAACTTGCTATTTCGAAAAACCATTAAAAAGTTGACATTAATTTTACGTGATAGCCCTACAAAAAAAAACATGGATGAAATTCAAGTATTAAACACATTTTGTGAAATTCAGACTATGAATAAAGTTGAGACATTTGTCAATACAATTTAGCGTATTTTAACTACTTTTCAAATTAACTCCATAACACATGCTATTATACTTATACTATACTATATTATTAGCGTAGATATTTATCTGAAATCGGTTAAGTGCTGCGTTCTATACAATTCATAAATATTTAAACATAAATAAATTGTTTACATTACTAGGAAGTAAGATTATTACTTGTATTAACATCACCTATCTAGAAAAGGTTGTTAATATCTCCTTTTTAGGTATAAACAAGTCGTTGCCTAGCAACGGTTTGTTTACCTCTATTCTTTATCGAATTTGGCCCAAGTATAGGGTCAAGCTGATAGATTCTAGAAGTATAGAAGTATATACTCTTACATTATTATCAACATGTATATTTTCTGTTCTTTTCATACTAAAATAGAGAGAAACAGATGCACCGATCTTAAATTTAGTATAGTTTGTAAACAAGGGACTCTGAACCATTGTCAACAAATATTCAAACTCAAACCCACGTGGCTAACGCTAAGGCCCGGTTTGAACCAAAGCACCCTACCTGGCCTAGTGGTTGAAACACCAGCCTCTCAAGCATAAGTGCGCGGGTTCGATTCCAGGTCAGGCAAGTACCAATGTAACTTTTCTAAAGTTATATGTACTTTCTAAGTATATCTTGGACACCAATGACTGAAGGTGAAGGAAAACATCTTATGGAAATCTGGACTTTAGGTCTGAAATCGCCAACCCGCATTGAGCAAGCGTGGTGATTACGCTCAATCCTTTTCTATATGAGAGGAGACCTGTGCCCAGCAGTGGGATGATAAAAATGTTGACGATGATGACCCTACCTACCTAGTTAACAGATCACGTCTTATCCCACATTCAGAATCGATGGACTGTGAAGCTGCTAAGCCTTTTTTGCTGTTTCGAGATTATGGTCTGACCATTAAATTGGAGTGAGTAATTGTTTTGCGGCCAACAGCAGTAAGAATGTAGAGATGACAGCAAATCAAACTTTTACAATCTGTCAAAATTCTTTATGAGGTTTTCAACTTTATATCTAAATCATTAAGGCTCAAGGTTGATTGGGCCTGCTGTCGTTCGTAGATGGCTGGTATATATTATATGGTGGGCTCCGTGACTTCGTCAAATGGAAAATTGCGAGTGTTTTCCATGTTTATGATGCGTAAGAGTTAATAAATAATAAATACATATATACGGACAAATCACACTGATTGAGCTAGCCTCAAAGTAAGTTCGAGACTTGTGTTATGGGATACTAACTCAACGATACTATATTTATAATACATATATAGATATACATCCAAGACCCAGGCCAATCAGGAAAAGATCGTTTTCCATCATGACCTGGCCGGGGCTCGAACCCGGGGGCCTCCACGTTGCAGGCAGGCGTGTTGACTGCGGCGCCACGGAGGACGACAAATGTTAGCTATCCGTTTGAGATCAAGATCAAATGCATGTTACGATGACGATTTTGTTGTTAAAGGCTTTTTTGATAGATACAGAAATTATTAAAAACTGTGTCCCTGTAGGGAACTCTCAGTTTCAAGCTGATTTCTTTGTAAATATGTTTTACAGGTTCGGTTTGGTCTCATGTGATAAAAAAAATTGGCAAAAAATACTTGGAACACCTTCTAATAACTTTTTACGGTTAACCGTTAAAGAAACTCTAGCATCATTCATCAATATAAAATTATTCAACGTAATACTAATAATAGATACAAATTCTAATAACCTCGTCAAAAAAACATAAGTACAAAAAATCGATGATTGCCCCTCATATTTTTAAATTACATACTTACACTGGTTACGCGAGGTCGTTGCCCCCGCGGCCTTGCTGTAAGGTATGCGCAGACGCAGCCATCTGCCACTGTACTTGCGTAATGAGCATTTCTGCTAGAGGTAAGATGTTTGATCGGAATTTCGCCTATGTGATCGATTAGTCGTCATAAATAAAGAAAAAAAGAAAAATATTAAATGTGACTCATAGAGGAAAACCTTAAAAGTAAACTAAGTAGACGCAATTAAATATAAAAACAAGTTATACATTTAAATAAAAGTAACCATAATCTCAGTAGTGCTTGTGACAGGACCTGGTGTGATGTCACGGGAAACAGAGTAATATAACATACATATGCATAAAATATTATAAAATAAAATAAATAAGTAGTTAATATTTACTCCGCGCGAGACGTTCCCTTTATTATCTATGAGTGTCATAAACACTAAGCATAATTTAAAAATAGGGCTAGATTAGTAGGTAGTGTACGCGTGTTCGTGAGACGGGCACGAGTTTTTATGTTACAGTTTAGCTTACCAATGAAATCGTGAGCTTTCTTGTAACTCGTCACGAGGTATTCTACCTAAAGCATAGCGTTATACTGCTTGAGTTAGTCATCAAAGGTATGGGTTCCATAGAAACAAGTACAGATTTTTTTTTTTTGGATATGAAGAAGAAAATCTGTCAAAATGTGGTGCCATTCTTATTTAATACCCATTGGGTAGGTGGGCCCCATTTATCTAATCTAAACTCCCTCCCCTCATTACTAATTAAAGTTTAAACGCGGTCTTATACAGGATCATTTGAGTCTACATACCTAATGTTCATGTAGATGTGCTTGTTTAGTTTGTAAGACAAAATAGCCGGGGATGATTCGACCCTAAAAATCTGCCTTGAACCCTCTAGGCCAGAAACTGGGTACGCCCGTTTGTGTGGTAGTAAACTCCCTGTTGCTGGCAGCACTTGACCGCCTAGCATTTAAGCTGCAGCTCCAATAACAAGTGCCGTTTGTTGAATTCTTCTTCGTTTGTGAAAGAGTGCGATAAAAGTAGGCTACGATAACTAAAATCAGTAGGATAAGTTCAGCTATCGAGGCTTACAGTTTAAAGTTCAGTGTTTATAGAAAAGTGAATTCTGAATTAACCATTACTGAAGCTGAACAAAATCCACGTATAAACTAGTGCTTGACCGCAATCCCGCCCGCTGGCAAGCAGCGATGCTATCGTTGATGGTAAAGCGCGCTAGTTTATTTAGCCCATTTACTAAAAAAAACTTAGTGAATAAGAAGGGAGACGGCAGTTGAGCGAGGTGATGCGATGTTAAACTCAACAACACGACCAACGATGCTGCGCCACAGGGAGATTGACCTGGAGATCCTCCACGACCAAACTCCCGACACAACACCATTTGGCGCATCATAACCGGCACACATCACAACACTACTGCTCAAACCCGTCCTCCGTACGGCTTCACTAGACATCATGTCGGAACACGACGAATCGCTTGGCAGCCAGACTTTATCTGATGGGCTCAACATTCTTTGCACGATCGAATTAGAAAAAAAGGAGATCCGCAAAAGAACCAAAGTCACCGACATAGCTCTTCGATTCGCTAAAATTAAGTGGCAGTGGGCGGCGTACATTGGTCGTAGAACTGATAGCCGATAGAACAGTATGGCTCTGGAGTAGCGGCCACGTACTGGAAGACGCGGCATAGGGGAGCCCCCCAACAAGGTGGACTGATGACCTAATTAAGGTCGCGGAAAGTCGATAGATGCGGGCAGCACAAGGCCGATTATTGTGAAAAGTCTTGAGGGAGGCCTTTATCCAGCAGCAGACCTCTATAGGCTGAAGAAGAAGCTCAGCATATACTTTTCTTCCGTATAACTACTATTAGTCGACATCTTGGTACTCATCCCCTTTCTTACCATATTATCCATTATATGTTTTTAAGCTATTGCATAGCTTCTATCGCGGGCCTTGAGCGCGGGGACCGAATCCAGAAATTCCGTAACGAAAAAACCTCACGCTCCCCATCGTCTAACGTCGTTTCAGTTCGGCAGTCTTCGGCACGGTATGTTTGTGTGCGTGCGACTACATCTTTTGAAAACAATTTATAGATTTTCAAAAAGAGCATGCATATTGCAGGGCGCGAACTCAGTTCTACACACTTGCCATGTTACTGATAGTCGCGATGTGCTAAACTTGCGATTAATTTTCTCTCTGAAATAGGTCTTCTATAGAGATATGTCATAGACGTCATCGACGTTGTCATGGCTACCTTAAAAACATTTTGTTGTCATATAATTATAATTAATTATATGACAACAAAATGTTTTTGTTGTTAAGTACTTTTATTCAAATTAATTTAGTAGTGTTTTTATAAAATAGCTTTTTTTTAACGGAAAAGCTAAGATGAATGTCACGCTAATTTTTCATTGGACTTTTAAATTATTTATAGTGTTGTTTACTAAATAAAAGCGCGTGATTTTATAGAGTAAAAAGTGCTCACGCGGCCGTTTTTTCAATTGTTGCAAGAATTCAAAAGACTGTCTTTAAATAGTGTTCAGACGATTGCTCAAAGTGTATTAGACTTCATTAGTAATAGAAATGGCATTTCAATAATGACTTTCAACTGCCAAAGCCTAAATAGTCATAAATACGATTTACAAGATTCAGTTACGAGACAAACAAATGTGTTACTTCTTACCAAAGACATTAAAATTATATTTACAATAGACAGGACATCACGAACAAAATTGTAAGCCAATACTTTTGTCGACTTGGTTAAAAGTCGCTCAGTCTAGTGTCCGCGTCAAGACGTAACATGTGTCCACCAAGACTAAACATTTTCTAAGGAAATATGCCCTGTTGCGCTTTGCGTTACTGTACATCTCGTTATGGTAAAATGACTGGACCTAACTACGGAATGTTTTTGTAAGAATTATTTATATTTAGTCTGTAATTAAAATTTAAAAAAATTCTTAAATAGTTCTAGAAACTTTTTATTAATGTAATAAGCGCCCTCTATTGTTGAATAGTTTTACTATTTTCATGTAGAGATGTAGTAATGTTGTTTATCGATTTAGTTATCGATAATACTTATTAAGTTGAAAACATATAGCTATATTTTATTGACATTTAAAATATAGCTAAATAAACTTAAAATATTACTATATTTCAAGTTTATTTATTAGTAACTCTATTTGAACATGATCTTAATATTAATGAACAAAATTGAATAGGTTTTATGTTATTTTAGGTTTTCGAATAAAAATTATGTTGTACGGGAAAAGTGTATACGATTTGTCCAGATAGACCGTAGAGAAGATAATTGGCTTCCGTCTACTTCGTCGAAATTATGCTCAAAGCATTTTAAAAGTGAAGATATCTACTTTTTAAAGAAAGAAGATTTGTCGATCAAATTAAAAAAAAAAAGGATCGGTACCTTGTACTAGTAATGAATTAGTAAGTTTTTAATTTCAGAACTTTTCCACTTAGTCGTAAAAATTGGGATAATATTTATGGTTAAGTGGATAAGTACATAAATTAGATAACTTATTTATAATGAAATATATTTATAAAATAGTAGGTACGTACATATTTTACACTGATTTTACACTGATACATTCTTACAATGATTGCAAGCTACTTTGTGATTTTTAAGATTCCGTACCTAAAAGGTAAAACGAACCCTATTCATGGGACTTCACTATTCGTCTGTCCCTCTGTCACCAGGCTGTATCTCATGAACCGTAATAGCTAGACAGTTGAAATTTCTAGAAATTATGTTAGTTTTTCTGTTGCCGCTATGAAAAGCGCTAAAAATAAAAAAAAGTATTATTTATTTTAAATAAAATATTTTCCCATACAACAAACATGATTTTTTGCTCCATATTAATAACAGAAACA
The DNA here is from genome assembly GCA_037179545.1 of Sesamia inferens. NCBI lineage: Eukaryota > Metazoa > Arthropoda > Insecta > Lepidoptera > Noctuidae > Sesamia > Sesamia inferens. The sequence continues at coordinate 11,972,333 of CM073922.1, forward strand.
GATAGACGCTTAAAAGGTTCACAGAATATTTGGTTATATATTCAAATTAAAAATAAAATAAATATTGAAGGCTCCCATTTTAAAAGATAATTATGAATGGTACGGAACTAGTTCGCCAGATCTTGCTCCAGCAGACTACCATTTTCGTCGTGATTTGGACAATTAATTCACACATTAGACAGTTCTGCTTTCACACAGTTTGTGCAATCTAGATCCTCAGAATTCTATCGCAAAGGTATAAACGACTTTCCTATTAGAAGGCAGCAATGTATACATAATACTGGTAACTATATTGATTAAATGTGTTAATTAAAAATGAAAAAATAAACAATTATTTAGATTTTCAGTATTAATCTGTAAATTTAAACTTTAACGCCCGTTATATTAAAAGATTTATATAAATAGAAACTTGTAAACATTGAACATATCTATAATTTTTCTGCTACGTAATTTTTTGTTTCAAGCTATCATAATACGAATAAACATCGTCGTAGTAACTTCTTTGAATATTATCGATAATTTTATATCGAAATGATACAAGCCCTACCACAGTTTTTTGCATTGCCATTTAAAAATATTTGCAAACAAACGTGTAGAAAAGAATCATTTTGGTAAAAACGAAATGCAAACAAAAATTTCAAAACAAAATGCGCTTTATGGCCTAAAAAGTCTATTATAGTAAAAAATCGCAATAAACTGAGTATTAAAATAATTCGTAAGCATAACACATCTAAAATGCCAATAGACGGTGTCACGGAAAATGAATAGTAGCTAATAAAATTCTAAAACAGTTTTTGATCTCTGTACAAGACAAGTTTCACTTAATTTGTTTACTTTTCCATATTTATTTACCCGATTTGAACTATACTAGGGTATTAAATCGGATCTGGCAACATAGACCACACTGGCCACCTACCGCGCAATAGCTGAATATATTTTATGTAAACTTATTTCAGTTTTACTATTTGATGTCTCCAATGGTCGATCTAATTTTGCTATATTGTACTAGATGGCGGAACTGGGCCATGGGATCACAGTTTTTCTATGCGATTTTGACACATTGCCCACTCTATTTATCTTAAATCTCTTTGCTTCTTACCGAAACTTGCATGACGCATGATAATCCAATTGAAATACCTAATTTTAATTGTATTTATTGTTCAGTTCAAACGAGATACTGTTTCAAAAGGTGGGGTAGCTATTTACCAAAATAAAAATGATATTACCTACTAATTTTTTTTTTTTTTTTGTTTGGCGTGGGATATCATCAAATGACTTCTCCCACTCTGGGCGGAGCGGAAGGGCGTGTCAGACGTTTACTGGCCTGTAGGCCAGGATCACGGTTTCTCTTTTCACCAACCCGCAACCCTGACCCAGGAGGCATCGGTCTTCGTGGACCCCGTCACGAGGTGGTGACATCTCTTTGAGGCGCGCATAAAACACAACGCGCCTTCGACTCGGGCCTGGTCTTTACCGGGCCCTAAGCCCTAATATCATAATCCTCTTACCGGCCCTCAACATATAATATGATGCTTCAAACCATTTGTTTCTTAAGGAAAATCCATCGTACCTTCGATCAGCGTTAATGTCAAAGATACGGTGTTATCTTAAAAGTAATCGAACATGCCAGGTCCGAGTAACTGTTCGTGCATAATATTTGCTTCGTAATTGAGTGCATTATAATGTATGACCTGCTCTTAGAATATTCATTCCTGACGGCATCGGAGAACAGTTTGGATGCACCTAGTACAGGCATGACTCGCTGATATTCGTTTTGTGTTACTTGCTTCATAAACTTTTACTGTTAGTCTACAGTCTATATCATGCCGCAGCTTCTAAAGTCCAGCTTTTTCGTTTCAGTGCTAAAGTGGAGCCTTGGTAGCTTTTGTTTTGTCCAGCTCGTCCTGTCATCACCTACTGGGTATGCCGCGACACCTTTGTCTATGCCTGTGTGATCATTATTTTGATCTTGATTTACAAACATTAGCATCACATTACATTTATGGGCGTACCGAGGGGGGGTAGCTGCGCCCCCCCCCCCCCCCCCTGTAAATCCCGCAAAACATATATGACACCCCCTGATTACTACTTAAACAAAGTATAAACGAGGACCTCTCTCTAACTTTTAAATAAACTGCGCAGTAGACACTGGCAAAATATACGGTGTGTTTGCCATAAACCAATCACTCAAAAAATTTGACTTGCCCAAAAAAAATCCCTTAATCTTTAGGTCCCTTGCGTTGTTGACACAGCTACGATCCGGATGAAGCGATTCCCCTTGCAAGCGGCGGTGTTTCCGTCTGACTACAATTTCAAGTATCTTCAAGGCTAGAGTGAATAGGCACTTAATAAGCTGGTGCGCTTTACCATCAACGATTGCATCACTGCTTACCATTAGGCGGGATTGCGGTCAAGCATTAGTTGCTTGGCCGATGGGTCAGTAAGCTTCTTGAGTAGCGGCCACGTACGAAGCGTAGAGAGGCTCCTAACAAGGTGGACCGATGACCTGGTGAAGGCCGCCGGAAGCCGATGGATGCGGGCAGTACAAAACCGGTCATCGTGGAAAGACTTGGGGGAGGCCTTTGTCCAGCAGTGGACATCTATAGGCTAAAGAAGAAGTAGAAGATTAAGTAGTTTACAATAGTGATATTTCCTGGGTTAAAAAAAATTGATTCTATTTAGTCGGTCATTCAGATTATATAAAAATACTAGCTGACCGGCAAGCGTTGTTTTGCCATATAAATAATAGATTAAATTACTAAAATGGCTATTAAAAAATAAGGGTTGATCGTAGAAGGGTGAAAATTGGGGATTGTATGTATTTTTGTATGTTGTATCATAAAAAAATAGAAATTGAAAATTTTGTCTAAAAAATAAAAAAAAAAAATTAGGGGTGGACTACCCCTAACATTTAGGGGGATGAAAAATAGATGTTGGCCGATTCTCATAGATACCGGATAAGCACAAAAAATTTCATCAAAATCGGTCGAGCCGTTTCGGAGGAGTTTAAATCCGAACACCGTGACACGAGAATTTTATATATTAGATTGGATACGTATAATTTGTTTTATCAAATCAATAAAAATTGACAAATATAAAAGTCATCAAAGATCAGGAGTGGTGGCTGGGAACGTCACTGCTCGCTAAAAAGTATAGCGTGCAATGACGTCACACGAGTTTTTAACGCACTGTGTCGTCTTCATTTTTTGTTTATATGAAAAAAGAAAAAATACGTGTCTATTATTTTTTGGAAATCTGACTGACGGACTAATGTGCTTGTGACCACCTCTATATTTATAAATTAGAAGATGTCTTCGATAAGATCTAAATGACGATTTCTGGTGAACAAACTTTATCTCTTTTGTTTCTCATCTCTGTGTGTGAGTGATAGAAAACAGAAGAAAGCCTTGAAGCTTTCTTTCGCAATTTGAGAACAAAATTTGTTGTTCACAGCCAAGCTACCCCTACAAACGAAAAGCCGTAGATACCATCAGATCGATAAGATGATATCTCGCGATAAGTGAGCAAGTAACTGAACCAACAAGGCGCGACCAACTGTATGGACGTCAATGAGGGTTCATAAGCTTTGCGCATTGATCGTATGAGCCGATAAGATGACATGCATTTATTGAATCTTTCTTATAACTAGCAGTACAACGGGACCTGGCTTGTGAGTGGCTTCATGAGTAAATTTTAATATTTTTCTTAAATAAGGTAGATCATTTGAAGATCTTTGCCGTATATACCTAGTAACATTCTCTGGTTAAGCGTTTACCGTTGATTACTGATGAAACGTAGTCGTGGTGGCCTAGTGGTTAAATCACCAGCCTCTCAAGTATGAGTGTGCGGGTACGATTCCAGGTCAGGCAAGTGTAACTTTTCTAAATTATAATATGTACTTTCTAAGTTTATTATCGTGGACACTAATGACTGATTACAAGGTGATGGAAAACATCTTGAGGAAACCTGGACTTTAAGTCTGAAATCGCCAACCCGCACTGAGCACGCATGGTGAATACGCTCAATCCTTCTCTTCTTTCTCAATCTCTCTCTCTTTACGATCTTTTCCTGATTGGCCTGGGTCTTGGATGTTTATCTATATATGTATCTATTATAAAATATAGTATCGTTGAGTTAGTATCCCATAACACAAGTCTCGAACTTACTTTGGGGCTAGCTGAATCTGTGTGATTTGTCCGTATTTATTCATTTATTCATTTATATTCATTCTCTGTGTGAGAGGAGGCCTGTGCCCAGCAGTGGGACGATAAAAAGGTTGATATTGATGATAATGACTGATGAAACTATATTTTCTTTTAAAAACCTACATCGACCCTAATTGTGTAACTACTATCGTGTGTTTGCGTGTATAGTACTAGCGTGTATGAATTTTAATGATTTTGAATCATATTGCTAATCCATTACTTCTTAAGTTCGAAAAATGTATCTGTTCAACAACATAAATAAAGTAATGAATAATGTGGTACTGTCAAAAAGTAGCAGTGGGCCACACTGCTACTGATATTGCGTTACTTAATTACCCTGCCGTTTCTAAGCGGAAATCTAACTCACAAAACTCCGATCTTCTAGTATTTCTATTACCATACCGTTCGAGTCATCACCATCCAGTCACCAATAACATCAACGCATTTTGCCGTAATCATTACAAACGTTATTAGAAATAGTGTTAAACGGTAGTCTTCTATTACTAAGTCGTAAGTCGTATTAATAGAAAATTCCCATTAGTAATTCCCATACAAGTCTTTAGAGCTTTTTATAGTGGGAACGTCGAACCTCGTCCACCAGGATGTTTAGACCTAACTACCAGGCGTAATGACTTAGAAATTCTACAGACGGTAATTTTATGTACAGTCGCATCAATAAATCTGAAGGAATGGTGAGGAAGCGTGCCTATTGGCTAATGGTGTGTCAGTCAAGAAAGATTGAATATACATAAGTATTTCTGCTGGCCTGAGGTATAGGCTATGACAGTTACAGTAAATTCTAAATCTTTAGTAGTTTGTACGAAAGTAAAGCTAGTAATATTGGTATTGTATCCACTAGAAAACTATGATGGATTTTATTGCTTGGCTTGTGTTTTAAGGCTAATTTTCTATTTCCAGAAGAGAATTGGATGTAGTTAAACATTAAGGATTCAAACCACTATAATTTACGAATCTATGGTTCGAGTTCTTTTAAAATTGATGTTTGTCAGTTTTCTTAATTATCTGTCCATTCTTTGGTTGCCTGCAGGGTAAAAGCGTAACAGATTATCAGTGACAATGGGTTTCATTTTGACAGTTCAACAACATTCATTGCCTTATTTTCGTTGTCGAACAGACACATTTTCTAACATATGGAGCAATGGAATAGCAATAAGCTTCAAAATGATTCCAACTGCGTGCATTAGCGATAAGGCCTGAATAGATAAGGTTATAGATAAGGTTGAATGTATGATCTATGTATGTTTTTGGTGTACAATAAAGAGCTATTATAAAATATATTATATAAATAAATATCTGTCAAAATTTCAAAAATATTCTTTCGTTAAAGTTATCAAATGATTGATAAATCAATTCTTAATCCATTTCTCTCTAATGATTCGACATGAGCTTCTACAATCTGTCAGACTTTTTTATTGGATTTTCAAGTTTATCAATAAAGCGTTAAGGCTGAAGATTGATTGGGAATATTTGACAGTTTCGGGTAGCTTGACATGCTGTAGTCCGTACATAGATTGATTCTTTCCTATTCACTCGTTTTTTTTTTTTTTGAGTGAATAGGCTCTTAATAAATTAGCGCACTTTAGCATCAACGATTGCGTCACTGCTTACCATCAGGCAGCATTGCCGTCAAGCAGTAGCTTATAATTATAAAAAGTAAGATAGCGCCTTCAAAATATTTAGATACAAAAAAAAACAATGTACAATAGCGCCTATAAAATATTTAAATAATTCATCAGTCATCACTTAATATAATATGTGTTAAGATGTTACTTACATCATGTTAAGTTTATACTGTAAACTTCATATTTACAGCTAACGTCTTAATCATAACTGTTAGTTGATTGTTTTTGCTCGTATTCTCGAGATTGTGCAAGCGTGAGGTTGTTTCAATTTCCTCTCATGATGAAGCACTCTGTTACCTATATAGTGACTGTTAAGTGTTCGATTATGTTTTCTTTTTTTTGGCTGTAGTGCTATTCTGATAAATTCTCACCTTAAAAACTTAGGGGGTAGTAGGTTAGGTAGGTATTGGGCTAAGAGTGAGAACTCTGTGCACCCATCAAGTGACCTCCAGGGAAGACGGCGGCACAGTGGTCACGTGCTGCCGTACACAGCGAGGCCTTGGGGGTTCCTTTACAGTCTCCCCAGAGATGTTCCTCTGCAGGCGTTGCGCAGAGGCGGTTCCAAAATTGGTCTTTTAAGAGCACCCTTATGTGCGGATGGAGATAGCCGGTGTGGTTTTAGTGAGGTAAAAATCCCACGCTCCCCGACCTCGGTCCCAGAGATCGAGAGCCTTTTGAAGGTTCCCCCCGACAAAAAAAAAAGTATAAGGCTGATCCTTGGTTTAAAAAACATACATGTGTAGTTACAAATAGCAGAAGAACTTTTCATTTAGATCGATTTAACAGCGGGTCTCAAACTAGCCACAGCCTGTATCTGAAGTGATAGTTCTCCTAATACTTTATGATTGGCGCTCCTGACAGCTCATTTCACCCGAGTTATGATGATGAGATACTTACAGAATACCACTGCTGTACTTATAAGAGTCAACCGGACACCGCAAATCTATTGTTTTAAGTCCCGCACTGACATACTGCAATTACTGCAGACTTTTAATTATGTTACTTTGCTTAATACTTTTTTAACGTGCAATTGTGAACAACCTATTATTGAAGGATACAATCTCTATGTGCTAATGATTTATAGGTTAAATGACCGAAATAGATCTCTTATATAATAATAATAATAATAATAAACACTATTAGTAGCAATGAGTTTCATTTTGACAGTTCAACAACTCACATTGCGTTATTTACGTAGTTGAGCAGACACGTTTTCGAACATACAGTATGTTAAGAAAACCCTGTCCGACCCATAAGGATAATAAAGGTTAGGTAAACACATGACCAAATATAATATAAAATTTTACGTATTCATCATAGTACCAATACAAATGAATTTTGAAATAATCTTTTTTTCCCGCGAATTAATTCCAATTTCCCCGAAATTTGGTAATTTTTAAAAAGTGACAACACCGTTATTATTATGAGCGAATAGCGTTGCGACCACGTGCCGCGTGCCCTGCCGCCCGGCCCCCGCGGGCGTCAGGCGAAGGGAGGTTAACGCGCATTTATTAAGTTACCTCTTTTTGCGAAATAATATTTATTTTTTTAGGGGGATTTTTTTTTTTAAGTTTAGCCCGGTTTTGTGTGCATTAGTAGAATCAGTTATCGATACCTAACAACACCTTCACGGGTCGGACAGGGTTTTCTTAACATACTGTATAGAGCAATGAATTAGCAATATGCTTGGAAATTATTCCAACTATTAGTAATAGTGCATTACGCAATTAGGGTGCAGCTAGTAGCGACGTCTAAACAGTAAACAAATTATCGTAAATATCGACATAACTGAATACCATTCAAACACGCCTACCTCACATTTCTAAGCAAGATAACGGGTAACTAGTAAGTTATGTTTACAGTTAAGCGATGGATTTATTAACTTAACGCCCACTTACGTTTTATGGCTAAGTTACAAGTAAGAGAGTGCTCTTTTACTCTGGATTATTTAAATACTTAGAAGCAAATATCTTAATTTCAATGTAGTCTAGACGTGCCTCGGAAAGCACGTTAAGCCGTTGGTCCCGATTGCCATACGAACATCTAATGGCAGTCCAGTCAGTTGTTGGAGCCCTCAAAAGTCCAACAATTGGTCTAACTGCAATGCTTCGATATCGCCTTCGGGTTATGGAGGTCAGACGGCAGTCGCTTCATGGAAAATATCGAAATTTAGCCAAAATGAGCAGTTAGACTGGTAAAGCGGACCCTAGACTCCAAAGCTGAAAAGCTTCGGATACGACTGGGATTAACGCTGAGATGATGATGATAGTCTTAATTTCAATGTAGTTTTTTTTTTTTTTTAAATAATTATAAACTAGCGCTTGACCGCAGATGGTAAGCAGTGATGCGATCGTTGATGGTAAAGCGCGCTAGTTTATTAAGAGCCTATTCACTCAGAAAAACTGAGCGAATAGGAAGGAAGACGGCAGTTGAGCGAGGTGATGCAATGTTAAACCAAACCACACGACCAACGATGCTGCGCCAAAGGGAGATTGATCTGAAGACCTTCCACGACCAAACTCCCAACACAACAACATTAGGCGCATCGTACCCGGCACACATCGCAACACAACTGCTCAGACCCGTCCTCCGTACGGCTTCACCAGACATCATGCCGGAACACGACAAATCGCTTGGCGGCACGGCTTTGTCTGGTGGGTGGTAACTTCTGCCGGCGGCCGATGTTATGGCCTACCACCGAGGCAAACTTTGAATTCATAGCTTACTACTTATACTTTCATTCATTCATCAACGTATTATGTTCCCAGAGTTCCAATCAAGCAGGGTAATTGCATAACACACTAACAGTTGCAATGGGTTACATTTTGACTGTTCTACAATATTCATTGCGTTATTAACGTTGTTGCTCAGACATATTTTTCGAAAATATGAAGCAATGGATTAGCAATAGGCTTTAAAATCATTCTAATTAATAATAGACACAGGCATCTTCTCTTTGTTGACATTGGCAGAATATTCGATACCGGCTCAATGCCAAATATTTAAAAAAAAAATGTTCTCTTTATGAAGGAGTTGGCGGGATCCACCGAGTGGGCCCAGTGCGGTTTCGCATTTTGTATAGCCATTTTTCCAGCCCCTGGAGCAGTATTTCATATCAGTAACTGCAGCCTCTTTAGCTCAGTGGCAGAGCACTGGTCTCGTAAACCAGGGGTCGTGAGTTCAATCCTCACAGGAGGCAAGTTTAAACAAATTGTTCTAGTTTTGTTTTAAATAATGGATTCCTACAAATAGAATGAAGTAATTTAGGTAAAATTAATGTGAAAAAAGATATAGTTTATTAAATTTTCGAAGCATACGGAGTTATTCATACTATAGATAGGTAAAGTTTTTTTTTTATAGTCCAATGGTAGGTCCTAAGTCACAATTTTTAATAAACGAAGGTATACTCTGTAAAATATTCCCAATCAATCTTGTGCTTTAATAATAAAGTTGAAAATCGAATAAAGAAATATGACTGCCTGTTCTTAAATATGTCCGTCGGTGGTAGGCAATAACATCGACCGCCGGCAGAAGTTACCACCCACCAGACAAAGCCTTGCCGCCAAGCGATTTTTCGTCTTCCGGCATGATGTCTGGTGAAGCCGTTCGGAGGACGGGTCTGAGCAGTTGTGTTGCGATGTGTGCCGGGTACGATGCGCCTAATGTTGTTGTGTTGGGAGTTTGGTCGTGGAGGGTCTTCAGATCAATCTCCCTTTGGCGCAGCATCGTTGGTCGTGTTGTTGGGTTTAACATTGCATCACCTCGCTCAACTGCCGTCTTCCTTCCTATTCGCTCAGTTTTTCTGAGTGAATAGGCTCTTATAAACTAGCGCGCTTTACCATCAACGATCGCATCGCTGCTTACCATCAGGCGGGAATGCGGTCAAGTGCTAGTTTAAAACTAAAAAAAAAAAAAAAATATTTACTAGCTGCACCTTGCGATTTTACCCGCATACCTCTAAATCCCTTTCCTAATCCAGCATCCCTACACATATCATTCATAATCGGAATAATTTTTGTTTCATAAGTTTCAATATTTATCCTGCTCTAAAGGCAGAATAACGCAATAAATCTCGCTACTCAAAATGGAAGCCGTTCCAACATTATATTACTTACAAATAATGTAATTACCCCGTATCTAACATAATAGCGTAATAAATAAACATACAAAACATATACTTGGAATAATAATATTATAGCTTACACTAAGTACTAAAATGCATTGTATAACTCGCTCGTGTTAACTGTGCACCTTGCTCTGTGACGTCATTCGGACGGTAGGTACCGTTTGTAAAAAATGAGAATTATGTGAAAAAATATAAATTACATTTTTGTTATGTTAATAAAAGGTTGTTTTGATTTGATATTAAATTGATGTAATGTTGGTGCAACCAACAGGCTTCACTAACGCGACGAAAAAATAAAAAACAAACTTAAGAAAGCAAAAACTCCATGGAAACAGTAACAACAATAGAGTATTTAAACTGTATTTAGACAATTGTAACAAAGATGCTATCGCTACTCAGCGGTTACGGCGAATGCGGGGCGCCGCGCGGGAAGGCGCGGAAGCGGGAGAGGGGTCGCATTCCAGCGAGGTGCACAGTTAAGGCGCGCGAGTAGTGAATTATAACAATCCCGAATAGAATGTGATATGAGGAAAAAAGGAAATTATATCAAGTTTTTTTTTTTAAATAAAAGCTTTGACCCACACTAGGAATTTCTCTAGTATCGTGGGTGCGTTGACAAACATATAAAACTAACATGCACAAACAGCCACACCTAGAACAGCTACTGCGGCAATCGAACCTGCGACACGCAGCGCGTGCCGTCAAGTCATAATAAAATAATGAAATTACAAATAATGCCCCGATACTCTTTTTTACAAACTAAATTAAATTTCTTTATAATTCATTAAGAAAAATATAGAAAATAAAATGTTAGTTTAGACCTGTCAAATTAATCCGCCCTTGAGGTAAATTAACGTATTTTTGGTCACCATTAGGCCTAGTATGAGTTTTCATTACGAAACTCGATCGTCGATATCGAGCGCGTTTGGCGCTCTCATTGGTTGAGAGTTCTTACAACCTTGAAGCGGGCCAATCGATGAGTCAAACGCGCTCGATATCGACGATCGAGTTTCGTAACGAAAACTCATAGGTACTAGGCCCACTGGTCGCCACGCCAATCGTGTCTAAACTTTTTATAAAGTATCTTAATTTGTCAGGGTTAAACTAAAATGCTATCTTCTATCCTTTTCTTAATGGAATAGAAAGAAGAAGAATAGAATAGAATACTCTTTATTATGTACACCATATAGATTACAGAACATAAATAAAAATATTTTACAAAGGGTGACACAATGGGCGGTCTTATCGCTAAGAGCGATCTTTTACAGACCAACCCATATCCTCCCGTGGGTGTCGTAAGAGGCGACTAAGGGAACTCTCGCCAGGGAAGCGGGTAGCAGCGCTTCTCCTATGGAATATCAAATCACTGCGATCCCCAACCTGCCTGCCAAGCGTGGGGATTAAGACAAAGCAATGAAAGCCTTAGGGGAGGCCTATGTCCAGCAGTGGATCCTATAGGAAGAAGAAGAAGAACTAAAAATTAGTTTAGTTTAGTTTAGTTTGTGAAGAAGGGAATCGGGCCAATACCCACTTAATGGTAATATAACTTTACTTTCTCACGTACGAAGAGAAGACATTTACCGTGTAGCGGAAAAGTGTTGGTACAAACACGTGTAACCGGAACATAATCTCTCAAAAGTTCAGCCGAACGAGTCCGTATAGCAACATTTCTGTTGTAATAGGGTATTTGACTAAAAAAAAAACAAATTAGTCCGTCAGTCAGATTTCCAAAAAATACTAGACACGTATTTTTTCTTTTTTCGTATAAACAAAAAATGAAGACGAAACATTGCGTTGAAAACTCGTGTGACGTCACTGCACGCTGCACTTTTTAGCGACCAGTGACGTCACCAGCCACCACTTCTGATTTTAGATGCCTTTTATGTTTGTAATTTTTTATTGATTTGATAAAACAAAAAATACGTGTCTAGTATTTTTGGAAATCTGACTAACGGACTAATTAGTTTTTTTTTAGTCAAATACCCTATTATGATTTTTGGAGGAAACTTACTCGATGTTCAATTAGTTACATATTAAAATTCTAAAAGGCTGCACTTCACATCTTCTAGAAAAGGAGAGGAAAAGAAATTTGTCGGAATGTAGAAGCTTGCTTGTGGGTACGGACAGACACCGAGGACAACACTCCTCGGTGTCTGTCCGTACCCACAAATATTTATGAAACTTTATAAATATAAAGACTACTTATCGGCTATAACGTCAGTATCTGGGCAATCTCTTCGAAGTCGCATTATAATGAGGTATTTTGACGTGTATTTTTATTTTATATTTAGGTACGTAATATCAACACAATGTCAAAATTCAGTCGAAAATAATGAACAATAGGTTTTCATAACGATCGCATCACTGCTTACCACCAGGAGGGATTGCGGTCAAACGCTAGTTTATAAATATTAAAAAAAAAAAAAAAAAATAACAACAATGACTGTAATTTGAATTGATAATTGAAAATTTAAATGATTATTTTGTAAAACATAATATTTACATATTATTGTCGTGAATCAAGGACTGTTCATAAGAATAAATTATAACCTAACACTACTAAGAAAATAGTAAAAAAGAACTTGTTTTTTTTTTTTTTTCTATGCTGTATTACTTTTCCAATAGGTAGAACAAGATAATCGCGTTGGGATACCCACCCAACGTGAAAATTTATGTGCATATTATGAATATTTTTTTTTTATTTAATTCACAGGTACAAAATGCGGACTCAACTATTTTTAGGTTTCCTAATCTGGGCGTCTGCCCAGGCCTTGGACAGCGCAGATAACAAATTCATGAAGGATTACGCCATGTTAAAGGTAAAACATAGTAAATTAATAAGAGACATAGATAGAATAAAATTACTCTTTTAGTAAAAAACAAGATGATATTTAATTTTAATCAACAAAGAAAAATAAAGATAATTATTAAAAATAAAAAAAATAACAAAAGAAGTCCGCAGCCGGTAGGATTCGAACCTACGCTCCCAGAGGGAATCTGATTTCTAGTCAGACGCCTTAACCGCTCGGCCACGGCTGCTTGTAGAAGTATGGCGAAATTTGATTTTATAAACAACTGTATATCATTCTATTAGGAAAAGCAGAAAATAGATATTTATTTCATTTGTTTTTATTATTTAAACTGTTTTTCAATTTTGTTTCGGAAATCAAATTAATTTTTAATAACTTATAATACTAAAAGTATCGACCACAGTTGTGCGAAATAAATTATTGTTATTATAAATGAAACGTTGACTTCCAAGATAATTATAAATATTGTAAACTTACGAGTAACAAAAATTATAGGCTAATTTTGTAATCAATTATAATGCGTTGATAATTATGAATAGTATTTTTACAGATCTACGAAAGCTGCTTCGGCACGCAACTTTTGAAACAAATAACCAAAGAGCTTAAAGATGCCTACGCAAAATGTTCGACAGCGCCACCTATGAAGGAACCATTGAACTCACATATACCCCCACTATTCCTCAGCAAACTACCGCCAGGTTTCTCCATGGACCCAAATTCGCAACCTATAATAAAGCCGCTAGATGGCGCTGTTCACAACAAAGATGATGAAGGAAATATTCAAGATCAAGGACAACCGTCACAAAAACAAACAATGGGTGTTTTAACATTTAGGCCACACGGAGTAAATGTAAGTAGTTACATAAAAATAAAATATCGTTAAAATACAAAAAGTTAACTGATGCCTCCTGTGAGGATTGAACTCACGACCCCTGGTTTACGAGACCAGTGCTCTACCACTGAGCTAAAGAGGCTATGATGAAGGTTGCGAAATATTGTACTATAAGTCGGAATACGAGATAATATATATTTTTTTTAATAAATATGTATCATCATTTATAACATAATACCTTGGTAGAAGCGCGTTAAATTTTTTATCTATGGTTTTCAACATCTGTTTTGGAAATTGATTTCGATAATGATTTTTAATTTTATTTTTTATACTAAAATAATTAGGTTATTAGTATTTAATAAGTTTTTATGGGTAAAAAAACTACTTAAATATACTTCAGTATCTTATCTCAAACAGAGGTAAAGATAACAAAGCTAAACGTTTCCAAATAAACATTTGGATGACAAAACGAACTATTTTAAAAAATAATTTAAAACTAGTAAATAGCTCAGCACTAAAAGCAGGTAGGTAAGTAGATTATGTTGCTATGTCGATTTTCAAAGACAAAATTGTAGGTGCCTATTCTAACATACCTACTCATCATAGTTACCTCTATGTATACTTATGTTAATAATTGGCTTGTATCCTAAAAAATAATTTAATGTCCATCAGATAGATTTCTAAAAAATATTGAACACGTATTTTTTATTTTTTCTTTTATTCAAATACTTAGGAAGATATATTGATTTGAAATATCGCATGACGTCACGCCGTCGTACAAAATATACCATGGCGTGACGTAATTAGCCCCCACTCCGTAACTTTAATACGCTATATCTCAGTAATTTTTGGTAATTTCGACAAAATAAGAAATACGGGTCTTAATTTTTTTTATTATCTATAAGACGGACTAATTATTTTTTTGATTTTCATACCTTGGATACATCCTTATTACTCGGGAGCCTCCCGAGTAATCGAGTACTTACCTAATGAAGAAAGTTAATGTGATTATAAACCAATTGAAATTATTTTTGAATAATTTTTATTTATACTAATTTATTAAATAGAATACGGTTTGTAGAATTAAATAAAGCTTTATTATTATTATTGTAATGATTATTAGTAACCATATCTATGGGGGAGGCCTATGTCCAGCAGTGGACGTCTTTCGGCTGAAAAGATGATGACGATGATGATATGTATGAAACAAAACTTACCTAAATATCTACGGTTTACTTATTTATAATTACTTGTTCATTAATTCTAAGAAAAGAAGGCGTCAGAAGGTCAAAAGTCTGACAATACAACCAGTATTTCCAAAGTGTATCGTGTTAGCCAGTAACTGCCACACCCCAGTTACTGGCTAACACGATACACTTTGGAAATACTGGTTGTATTAAACACATTTTGTGTCAGGTAGGCAGACACAGTATTCAGCTGCATATGGTAAGACTAGAATCTGAACCCAACATAATTAGTAAAAGGCTAGCCAGACGATGATATTTAGTAAGAAAAGAATAACAACTTTCCCCTCTATTCATAAACGTTGCTTAAAGTTAACCTTAAGTGATTAAGTGACTGTCTAACTATATCTACATTTTAACGTGTTAACGTCTCTTAAATTCAATCATCGTTTATGAATAAAGACTTTATTCATAAACAAAACTGTATGGTAAGCTGTTGCTAATGACTACCTAAAGTATTCAAACTAAAGCAACGTTTATGAATAAACACGTAAACTTTGAAGACATAAAGATAATAAATAAAACAATATAACTTCGAAATGAATAAAATTAGGGACCTTTGTTGACTAGGTATAGTACTTTAGACGCAGTTGTGTAGTCACTCTTTTTTTTATAATGGCATCTCGTAGTTGGCCTTGAGAGGTCCTGATTACTTAACCGAACTATCCTGCGGTTGCCATAAATGAATTTAAAGCCTCCAGCCAGGCACTTAGGGCACCCCCTGTGGGGTACAAACATCGGTTTAGGGCGTCGCTGGAGAGAACAGCAAGGGACAGCTTTTTTTTTTTTGTTACTTCGGTTAGATGGCCGCTGCATTTCCTAGCCTCTTTATAGGGCACTTATAGAAACGCCGAAACAAATTCAGAGGTCACAGTCGGGAATTAAAATTTAGTGGCACAGTTGCGGCGCGGACTGGCCTTCATCGGGCATGTTATAGTCGCTGATAAAAGTCTTTGGCGATTCTTACCAATTTTAATTTAGCGATGCCAGCACAGTACAATCAGTGACAAAACTTACTAACATTATATTTTTTATAAGGTCACTAAGTGGGTCCTAGTGACTTGTAGACGGGTTTTTGGGTGTATTTGACATCGTAACGCAAACTTCGCGAAAAGGCTACACCGCATGCCACTAACAAAATTATGATAGTCATTTATGTCGTTAATCAGCGGTAACAGAAATCACAGTATTTAAAAAAAAGTGTCTGCTCGGCCTTTGAACGTTGCAAGCGTGCCGCCGTGCGGATTTGTGGATATGACGTTGACCCCTGATGTCAACTCTATTAAATCAGCTGATAAGATAGTTTTTCTAGTATTGTTCACTTTGCGTTTTTTTGTGTAATTAATGAAGTAATTAATTTTTACTTTAAAATCTTATTGGGTTATAAAAGTATAGCAATTATGAACGGAAAAATTGCATATTATTTTTTTTTTTCGGGAAAAAGCCGACGCAAAATTCCACCACTGAGGGGTTCAGAATCGTGTAGGTACTGGAGGATCCATGGTACTCGTTTGTGCGTTGATGTCAGATACACCCTTTAAGCCTATCTCAAACAGGAGCTGCCTCTAGCTAGAGGCTATACTTTTATAACCCAATAAGATTTTAAAGTAAAAATTAATTACTTCATTAATTACACAAAAAAACGCAATGTGAACAATGTGGCATGCGGTGTAGCCTTTTCGCGAAGTTTGCGTTACGATGTCAAATACACCCAAAAACCCGTCTACAAGTCACTAGGACCCACTTAGTGACCTTATAAAAAATATAATGTTAGTAAGTTTTGTCACTGATTGTACTGTGCTGGCATCGCTAAATTAAAATTGGTAAGAATCGCCAAAGACTTTTATCAGCGACTATAACATGCCCGATGAAGGCCAGTCCGCGCCGCAACTGTGCCACTAAATTTTAATTCCCGACTGTGACCTCTGAATTTGTTTCGGCGTTTCTATAAGTGCCCTATAAAGAGGCTAGGAAATGCAGCGGCCATCTAACCGAAGTAACAAAAAAAAAAAAGCTGTCCCTTGCTGTTCTCTCCAGCGACGCCCTAAACCGATGTTTGTACCCCACAGGGGGTGCCCTAAGTGCCTGGCTGGAGGCTTTAAATTCATTTATGGCAACCGCAGGATAGTTCGGTTAAGTAATCAGGACCTCTCAAGGCCAACTACGAGATGCCATTATAAAAAAAAGAGTGACTACACAACTGCGTCTAAAGTACTATACCTAGTCAACAAAGGTCCCTAATTTTATTCATTTCGAAGTTATATTGTTTTATTTATTATCTTTATGTCTTCAAAGTTTACGTGTTTATTCATAAACGTTGCTTTAGTTTGAATACTTTAGGTAGTCATTAGCAACAGCTTACCATACAGTTTTGTTTATGAATAAAGGTAATGATGATTAAAGGTCTTTATTCATAAACGATGATTGAATTTAAGAGACGTTAACACGTTAAAATGTAGATATAGTTAGACAGTCACTTAATCACTTTAGGTTAACTTTAAGCAACGTTTATGAATAGAGGGGAAAGTTGTTATTCTTTTCTTACTAAATATCATCGTCTGGCTAGCCTTTTACTAATTATGTTGGGTTCAGATTCTAGTCTTACCATATGCAGCTGAATACTGTGTCTGCCTATCTGACATCCACACCCCAGTTACTGGCTAACACGATACACTTTGGAAATACTGGTTGTATTGTCAGACTTTTGACCTACTGACGCCTTCTTTTCTTATAATTAATGAACAAGTAATTATAAATAAGTAAACCGTAGATATTTAGGTAAGTTTTGTTTCATACACATCATCATCGTCATCATCTTTTCAGCCGAAAGACGTCCACTGTTGGACATAGGCCTCCCCCATAGATATGGTTACTAATAATCATTACAATAATAATAATAAAGCTTTATTTAATTCTACAAACCGTATTCTATTTAATAAATTAGTATAAATAAAAATTATTCAAAAATAATTGCAATTTCTTTATAATCACATTAACTTTCTTCATTAAGTACTCGATTACTCGGGATGTATCCAAGGTATGAAAATCAAAAAAATAATTAGTCCGTCTTATAGATAATAAAAAAAATTAAGACCCGTATTTTTTATTTTGTCGAAATTACCAAAAATTACTGAGATATAGCGTATTAAAGTTACGAAGTGGGGGCTAATTACGTCACGCCATGGTATATTTTGTACGACGGCGTGACGTCATGCGATATTTCAAATCAATATATCTTCCTAAGTATTTGAATAAAAGAAAAAATAAAAAATACGTGTTCAATATTTTTTAGAAATCAATCTGATGGACATTAAATTATTTTTTAGGATACAAGCCAATTATTAACATAAGTAATATCACGAAATAGAGGTTACTATAATGAGTATGTTAGAATAGGCACCTACAATTTTGTCTTTGAAAATCGACAGAGCAATATAATCTACTTACCTGCTTTTAGTGCTGAGCTATTTACTAGTTTTAAATTATTTTTTAAAATAGTTCGTTTTGTCATCCAAATGTTTATTTGGAAACGTTTAGCTTTGCTATCTTTACCTCTGTTTGAGATAAGATACTGAAGTATATTTAAGTAGTTTTTTTACCCATAAAAACTTATTAAATACTAATAACCTAATTATTTTAGTAGAAAAAAATAAAATTAAAAATCATTATCGAAATCAATTTCCAAAACAGATGTTGAAAACCATAGATAAAAAACTTAACGCGCTTCTATCAAGACTACAGGTATTATGTTATAAATGATGATACATATTTATTAAAAAAAATATATATTATCTCGTATTCCGACTTATAGTACAATATTTCGCAACCTTTGCACATTTTTTGATACATATACTTAGTCCATACTTGAAAGTATGCATGTGTTATGCAGTTGATTTGAAAGTAATTAAAATACGTAAAATTGTATTGACAAATGTGAGACATTTATCAATACAATTTTGCGTTGGTCATTGGTTAAATTCCACAAAATGTGTTTAATACCTGGATTTCATCCATCTTTCTTTTTTTGTAGGGTTATCACGTAAAATTAATGTCGACTGTTTGATAATTTTTCGAAATACCAAGATTGATGATTCTTTTGAAATATGCTGCAATAAGTATTCTTAATAAATAGTTAGCATGTAAAAGTCGATAATCATGTAAATAACAGTTTACCTCTATTATTTATGGAGCTTGTTATAGGTATAATATAATTATTTCTAATCAATTAAAACTTTACAGGGTCCATTCCCACAGCCGCAGTCAGCGATCCCCCCGTACGTGATCCCCGCACAATTACGTCCCTACAGCGCCAACCCTTATTACCAGATGCCCTACAGCGCTCCTGTCTTCTACCCTCCGAATCTCCCTTACAACCCTTACTTCGCCCAACAACAGTACCAGCAGCCATTCTACCAACAACAACAACAACCGTTCTTTGGAAATAATCGAATGTCGGTGAGTTTGTGTTGATATTTTTGCCTTTTTGTTGTTGGGATATCATCAAATGACCTATCTCGCTTTGGGCAGAGCAGAAGAACGTGTCAGATTTTTACTGACTAAAACCCACCCGTGTTCCTTCACTTGCCCATGCGCCAGGGGCTTACGGTATCGCTTCCGTACAATCCGCCCTGACAGGTCTTGCCTTAGCAAGTGTGCAAGTGTGAAGTGTTTAGTAAAATCAACGTGTAAACGGTCGCTCTGTTAAGTGATTAGTGTTAAGTGCGAAGTGCAGGTGCTATGTAAAATGATTAGAATACAGCTCTATTTCTGTTGTCAAGTAGCTTAACCGCACACCCGTGGAACCCCTACACTCGACAAGTGCATAGCATACATATGTACTTTGGACTTAACAAGAATAGCTAAACACCGTCTGAACTACTTATTACTTAACACTTAACTTTGTTAACTAATCGCTTCACACATGCACTTGCTATTTATCAGCGTGTAAATGAGCCTTTATAATTTATTAAAGTAAATTAGCCTTTTTAGCTGTTCCCGTGTATAGCGATGCCAATCAACAGAAAAAGTCGTACCAAATCTGCAACCGCGATTTATTTTTAAAATATGAGAACATTACTAGTTCCTGGAAAGAATGCTTTAATTCTTAAACAATAAGATTCAAGATTGATTTATAGTTAGTTATTTTTTTAAATATACAACGTTATACTTATGCGAAACCTTACTACAGTTTGTACAGAATAAGCAACTGAATCGATTCCAATCATTACACACCATGTTATATTTTTTCCCAAATACATTTAGAAATTGTTTCATAACGGTTACCGAGCGATTACGATAGATCATAGTACTAGCGCGCGCCATAGCTGACGCCAGAGTTCAAGGAACCACGCCTGCCCGCCCGAGCGGATTTTTGTTGGGAGAACCAAGTAGAATGGCAAGCTCATAACTTTGTGGCTTTTCATTATAATTATGTTTTTGAAATTTGATACATAGATTCTTTAGTTAAAAATACTGGACACGTGTTCCGGTTTCGCAAAAACAAAAAATTATTTAGTTATTTAGTAGTAGTAGCATTTTATATTCTCCTAATTATTTGCGCAATGTAACCCTTATTTCTTCTCAGCGCCACCTCGGGCTCCGCGCTCGTCTCGGACTTAACGCCCGTGCACAAGCCGGCCAGAACGTAACTTGCGTCATGCAAGAACTGGGCTACATCGACAGCAACATGGAGCCCAACTACGAGCAGATCACGCAGAGGATCAACAACCTCCCAGTGTCGAGCGAGCTAAAGACTGATATACAAGAGGGATTGCACTTCTGTCAGAAGTTCTCGGTGAGTTTGTTCATTGAAACGACGAACTACATAAAGAGAGCAGCACCCTAATTGCGTAACACACCATTACTATCAGTTGGAATCATTTTGAAGCTTCTTGCTATTCCATTGCTCCCTATGTTTGAAAATGTTTCTGTTCAACAACCTTAATAACGCAATGAATACTGTTGAATTGTCAAAATGAAATCGATTGATAATGTGTTACGAAATTACCGTGCAGGAGTTCTCGGTGAGTTTGTTAATTGAAACGACTAACTATATAACGATAAGCAGAGATGCACTGGAATTTTTAGGCTTGGAACTATTGAGTACAACCTGTAACATTTGCTAGCGTGGTACATAAAACCTACACGGCTACACCCTCTCACTCTTCCCTGAGAGAGGGAGTCAACTATAAGTGTTAAGATGTGGTACAGCTTATAAATATAACTTTACATCTCTCATATTCGGTAAGTAGGTCCTTATTACCCCCAAATGGGGCTTGTAAGTGACCAATTAGCTTTTACGATAATAATATAGCTAGAAAAGCACTAGGGCGGTAAGTGTTTTTAAAAAAAACTCTCTTTCAAAAAGTTCGCGTACATCTAACCATAATACTGGCAATAGACATCTGCATCATGCATTCAGCCCAATCAACGACAAAAGAGGTCGCATCGCTATTCAGCCTTGTCTTCATATGAGTATAATAGTCATCAATTTTAAATATCGAACGGCGAAGCTCAATAACGTTCTTGAAAAAATTATTTAAAATGAATTCGACAATTTTAAAGAACCTCATTTCAGTACCAGAGAAGTAAATCGATGTACAGACGGGAGGAGGTCAGGCTACCTGAAACTCTCAAATATTGTCCATCAGTCTTGAGCCTTAATGTTCTAGCGATAAAGTTGAAAATCTAGTAAAATAATTTGACAGATTTTTAGTAGCTTGATGTGCTGTCATCTGTGCAGATGCATTTCGAGCTACCAAAATCTGTCAAATTTCTATATTATTTCCAGTTTTATCTCTAAAGCATTAAGGCTCAAGGTTGATTTGGGAATATTTGACAGTTCGGGTAGCTTGACCTGATGTCGTCTGTACAACCTATAGGTACATTAACATTGTCTTAACAAACTCCTTTGTTGCAGCAATGTGTGCCCGAAGATAAGCGTGACGTCGTGCCTCGTCCTCAAGAACAGATCCGAGCTATCTTCTTCTTCCGCTGCTACAAGGTAGAATAGAATACTCTTTATTAAGAGGGGATTCTAGTGGCACTTTCTCTACACAAACGTAATCCGCTGTTTTCTCCGTGAATCACGCTTTTAGAGCATTTTTTTTTTTTTTTTGTGTTAACACCTTAAAAACATAATTAATAAAAGAATAATCCATTTTGACCGCGATGTTCAGACGGCTATTAAACAAATGCGAGAAGTTTTTGACAAAAATGAAAATAATAACATAGGAATACTTTTCCTCTAAATTTTAATATAAAAATTATTGAGATCTGTCGTGTTTTAAAAACAGCGGAATAGGTACGTAACGTCTTTTGCTAAATGTTCTTGTAGATAAAATCAGCCTGACCTGCAACTATCCCTTTCGCGCTTCATGGGGAGAGTTTGGAAGCAGCGTGACGGCAATAGTTTCTTCAAATACTTATTCTTCAGATTCCTCGGCACTAGAGTCCCTTCTTAAACACACCATACAAATTACAGAGCATAAATATCAAGATATTACAAAGGGTGACCCAATGGGCAGTCTTATTGCTAAACTTTTGCCTTCACTTTCCTGAATTCTTATCACTTATCTTGCATGTAGGACTGATGGGATATTATTCATTTGTTTTCAGCACAAGAAGCTGGAGGCCTGCATCATGAAGGACATCAATGAGCACTTCAACAAGGAGTACATGTTTGACTCCGACACTGATTTCGCGTGAGTATACTTAGAATCATAACTAATAAAACAATACAGGACGTCAGGTATATCGATGCTAACTGTAATCATTAGGCACTGTCTTTATTGTTTCGTAGGTTAGATATAAAAAAAATCTGTCGTATCATAGATAATTGTAATACCTCCACCGTCAAAATGTATGGAAAAACATTTATTTTAGTAAAGTTTCTTAGTTAAAGCGACACACCGACTTTGCCTTAGTGGCGGGGTCATGGGAATCTGGCAGAGCCGAGAAGAATCCCCTGCCGGCGATGACCGCCTAAAAGGCGGACCCTCATTGGTCCCTCCATAGGGAGGGGCCGGGCTGGGTGCGTCTTCTTGCACAAGAAAACGCACCCAGCCCAGCCCCTCCAACCTTGGCCAACAGCCAAGGGTTTTTTTTAACGAGATGTCCTTCCTCTTAGCCTCACTCGCTTGCACGCATGCAAGCGGGGCCCCTAGCTCCTCTCAGTGAGGAGCCGGGGTTGTCCGACGTCAACCCGAAGTACGGGTCGTGTCAGCACACCTGGAATTGTGGCCAACCCGTCACACGCATGACCGCTGAAGCGGTCCCCACGTCTGGCTTTGGTCCGCGCCGGAAAACCGGTAACCCCCATATCTGGGGGCCGTTCCCCTATCCACCACCTGGGGACGCGTCCGATGGCAGGCCAGAAACTGCACACGGACCAGAAACTGCACCCGGAAAGTTATGCCGGAGGACCTTAAGTAACAAACCAATATTGAAAGCTAACAGATTCTAATTTTCAGATAGAGAGAAAAAATATTTTTTTTTGTTAACAAAATCTTAGCATATAAATTTTGCACGACCTAAACCAGCTTAGACACAGATACTCCATAGATAATTTACAAACGTAATTAAAAAGTTAGACTAAAAATCTGTCAATTTATGTCAGGCGCTAATTTGACAGGATTAAACTGATATTTATCGTTCGTCCTCTTCTCAATGAAATTAAAATAAAAAAATGCACGGAACTTAAATTTAGTCCTATTTATGAACGTGGGAATACCACGGTATTGTATGATTCTGGTTATAACTTAAATAATTTTTTTCACAGCCTCTCCCGGTCAGCTCGCTCGATCCGCGACGTGCCACTCCGTGACCCCAGCATCGAAGCCCTGGAGGAAATGGAAGTCTACCTCTACGACTACCTCAGCGGAGGAGGCGGCTTCGATTTCGATTTATACATTTAAGACTGAGCCTTAGAATGTAGTCTAGTTCAGTCATTTATAGTTAGTATGTAACTAGTGACGTCATGTGTTACGTTGTAAGATGTTAGGTCCTTCGGTCATATAGCGAAAATTCTCGTTTAGTATGTATTTTTTAAGTGAACCTTTCTTTAGGCGCACTTTGCGTTCGTTCTAAATAGTGAAAGAAACTGATTTCACACTCGGGTCGGTGGTGCTAAATCGTGTATCTTCGGCGCTGAATCGCGTATCCTCGGCACCGAATTGCGTATCCTCGGTGCTTAATCGCTTATTTTCAGCGCTGAATCGCTTATCTTCGGCGCTGAATCGCGTATCCTCGGCGCTAAATCGCTTATCTTCGGCGCTGAATCGCGTATCTTCGGCGCTAAATCGCTTATCTTCGGCGCTAAATCGCGTATCCTCGGCGCTGAATCGCGTATCCTTGGCGCTGAATCGCGTATCCTCGGTGCTGAATCGCGTTTCCTCGACGCTAAATCATGTATGCTTGACGCTGAATTGCATATCCTCGGCGCTCAATCGCGCATACTCAATTGCAGCAAACACCAATTTTTAGGCTTTGCTTGAGCTGGTCTTGAAATCTTAGGGGACTCGGGTCAGAATCAGGTTTTTAATTTTAACACGAAAAAATACTCATTTACATACTTATACTTCCTTTGAACACACTTTTTACTTATATTTTTTTTGGATTTTATAGATAGGTACAGACGACCGCACAACAAGCTACATCTGTAAAATGTCTTTATTAGATTTTCATCTTTGCCGTTAAAGAATTAAGGCTCAAGATTGATTGGCGATATAATTTGACAGTTTCAGGTAGGTAACAGTTTAACTTCACTGTGATTATATTACCCTAATGACTTAATTCTGTATGTACTATTGCTTATACTTATGTCATTCTAACAATAAAAAAATCATCAGAAATTCATAAGTAGGTCGTTAATTTAATACGACTAGGTTACGATTGTATGTTTAACCTTCTTTATTTTTAATTTTTACTTGACGTCAAAGTAACTATAACTTAGGGACAGTAGAATAAAATTATTTGTAATCAATTATAATTAACAATTGGTTTTAGTTACAATTGCAAATTGTAACAAAAAGTCGGTCAAAAAAATGCTCATCTATTTATTTTTGTTTACTTACATATAAGTTATTATTATTTTAAGATTGAAAAAATGTTCAAAGTATGGTTATGGTTGCCCTATATACGTACCTACTCTAATATTTAAAAATTGGTACCTACTTTAAAAAAAAGTGACATTTTGACATTAAAAAAATTATACTTAGTGATTTTACTCTTAGCCCGGACTAAATTTTCGGTATTATTTCATATGGATTAAGTTAAATATTCGCCATCGAATGCATTTAACGATAATAATAAGTTTCTATTAGTTTTAAGATTTTTTTTATCGAACATCTATGGCAAAGGGAAAAACTGGGATATTTGCTACTGACATAATGAACAAACTGCACAACGACAAGGGGTTAGTGGTGGCGCTATGATAGCGGCCGTGACTTGCAAGTTGCAGGTCATGGGTACGAACCCAGATAGACGCTTTACTTTCTGCAAATGATTTCATCACCACTGCTCTCAAAATGGTGAAGGAAAACATAGTGAGGAAACCGGCATGTCTTAGAATTAAAAAAAAAATATCTAAGACATGTGACATTATCAACCCGCGCTGGGCCAGCGTGGTAGATTATGGCCCACTCCCTCTCACCGATACTGAAATGAAATGAAATGAAATCGTTTATTAAGCAAGTAGGTTCACCGATCACTTTTACACGTCATATGTTTTTTTTTTTTTTTTAACTAGATGAAGCCGGCATTTCCTGACTACCTCTGAGAAGAAATAGCCGAAACAAACTCAGGGATCATCGTCTTTTTGAAGTGAAACTTCTTTACGCACGCTTGACTTGGGGAGTAAGCTGGCGAACGCGTGACGTAAGCGTTACGAAAAGTGATCGGGCAAGGCGAACGGAAGTTAAGTGGGGGATATAAGCACAGAGGTGCCCGTGGCGCGAGCTTGGTACTACAAGGTCTACAACGAGTTTTTTTTTTTTTTGTTTCAATAAAAATAGAAGATCTATGCAAAAATATTAATTTACCAATGAAACCATGACATAAATTTAAATATTTATAGAAAATTAATATATGTATATGTGTATACATGTATATATTGTACACATATTTAAATATATATATACATACAGATGGAGCGAAAGAAGTTTCACTTCAGTCGTGTGGTCATAAGCACACTCGTTTTTTTTTTCAAGTCCAGACATTAAAAATGAAAATGTTTACCAGAGCGAGCAGCTCAATCCCAAGCTTTTTTGTCTTCTAAATAATCTGTGATTTTATAATACCCCTTTTTGCAAAGTTTGGTCTTTATATAGTTTCTGTCCGTGTCGACACCGCTTGTGTCCCAAGAGTTTAGAGAGAGCATAATAGGTTGACTATGTAGGTATTCGATAAATGAAATGTCTGTTTTTTTAAGACGAGTAAAAATCCACGGTGTTATAATACACATAATATATTTTTAAAAGTGTTTTCTTTTGTCATAAAATACTTGTTTTTTCTGTTTAAGAGAACATTATGAGGAAACCTGGCCATAAAGCTAATATAAGTCAGAATCGCCAACCCGTCTTGATAAAAGGAAGTCCTCAAGTAGGTTTTTGATATTACGCTCGTAATTCCTTCTCTGTACGAGAAGATGATATCTATAGTCCTGCAAGGCTGCAACGAACCATCAATAATCTGGTGTTATAATATCAACCGGTGTAGTTACGAGAATCAAATACATCCTACTAATAATATAACTGCGAAAGTTGGTGAGAATGTATAGATGAATGATTGTAACTCTTTCACGCGAAAACTACTGAACGGATTTGGATAAAATTTGGCATACACATGGTTTATACCCAGAAATAACTCGTAGAATATTTTTATCCCGATATTTCCACGGGATCGCAACTTACGCAGGTGAATCTACGGAGGACAGCTAGTATGAAATATTTCCTTGAGTATTGACTTACGTCGTGTCCATGCGAACATCGCAAATAGACTTGACATAAAGCCATACTTTGTTAAGGCAGTAGGTATTTGGAGTAAGAGAAGTATCCTTTTATCACTGAAGTACTTTAGCAGACACTTACCCACTCAGAGAAAAGCTAATCAAAATGATATCTGGTGAGCCATACGGAGGACGGGTCTGAGCAGTTGTGTTGCGATGTGTTCCGGGTACGATGCGCCAAATGCTAATGTGTCGGGAGTTTGGCCATGGAGAATCTCCAGATAAATCTCACTCTGGCACAGCATCGTTGGTCGTGTTGTTGGGTTTAACATTGCATCACCTCGCTCAACTGCCGTCTTCCTTTCACTATTTTTTTTGTGAATAGGCTCTTAATAAATTAGCGGGCTTTACCATCAAAAATTGCATCACTGCTTACCATCAGATAGGATTGCGGTCAAGCACTAGTTTATGCTTATAAAAAAAGGACTATAAGCGACCGTATGTCGGAACATTTTACTATGATAAGCTTACATTAGCTAAACTATCTGTTGTCGTTTTTGTAAGAAATGTAGGTATGTTGGTAGCAAACTTAGGTTCTCGTCAATTAGGCACGCCAGCTCGAGCCTTTTTGATGACGACCGTATTAGGATATAGGGTAAAAGGCACAGTTGCTGTCCTTTTGTAATTAGATAAATTAAAGATTTAAGTTCTGATTTTATTCGAATGTTTTCTTTTTCGGGGTCTATTTTTATGTGTGAAATTGTGTTTCTTTATAATTTTTACTTTCAGAGATTTTTTTGAAAATGAATGTTGCATTTACTAGTGTTATGATCTAGTTTTAAGATAGAATAATTTTGAGATTAGAAATGTAAAATCAAAAACGATAACTAAATAAAAAATAAAATCGCAAGAGTTTTTGTTTTTCTTTTGTTTCAACTCCTTGTTTTCATTAAATAATAAAAAGTAAAACTTCGAATTTTAAAACAGCCAAAACCATTTTAAATAAGTGATACTTAAATTATTTTATTTCTGTACCTACACAAACACTTTTACTCATCAATAAACAACTTAATTAACAATTACAATGTGAACTGAAAAGTAACGTACGCTTCCTTGACACTTCCGAATTTGAATAAAACAAAAAAAAAAACAGCCATAGAAGTCAATGCAAATGCATTATCAAGCCATCAAATGACATATAATTCGAGCTGTCATCTATTTTTTCCGCATTATGACTCAGACACGGCCAGTTATGAACTGCCTGACAAAAAGCATTATTGTATAAATATTATATGTACAGAAAGGGCACGCGTGCTGGTCAGAGCACAAAGGGCATCTAAAGGTGACTGTCTATCAAATATCAAATCGACATGCACAATAATTTTCTTGTCAACAGTACGTCAAATATTATAAAATTGGCCTTTAATTTTTAATTCTTCGATTCTTGTTACAGATTTCTTTTTGTTGGAGATAAGAAGCGATTCATTGTGTCTGAATGACACAAGAAAATATTGTTGTTGTTAATGTAACTATGAAAAAAGATGTTAACGTCTATTTACATGGGCGCATGGCCCCTGGAAATTCCGCAGAATGAACTCCCCTGATTACTAAAGAAAGTATAAATGAGGACTTATCTCTAAGTTTTAAATAAACCACGCAATAGATACTGACAAAATGTACGATGTAATGGCAATTACTAAAAAAAAATTGACTTGTCAAAGGCCTGATTTGGCCCCCCTAGAACTGACTTGCCAACCCCTAGGCCAGACTAGCCCCCCTCCTGGGCCAGAAACTTGTCGATTTGTGGTAGGTAATTCAGACCTACGTATTCATCATCAATTCATCATCATCTCAGCGTTAATCCCAGTCGCATCTGAAGCTTTTTCAGCTTTTGGAGTCTGGGGGTCCGCTTTACCAGTCTAACTGCTGATTTTGGCTAAGCTTCGATATTTTCTGTGAAGCGACTACCGACTGACCTCCGCGATATCGAAGCATTGCAGTTAGACCAATTGTTTGACTTTTGAGGGCTCCAACAACCCGTAACGATTACCATTAGATGTTCGTATGGCAACTGGGACCAACGGCCAATGTGCAAATATTCATGCACCTCCTTGCACGCGGCCGCGTTCGCTACCGCTACGCCACGGAAGCTGTAAAAAGACAGTCCTACGAATGTTACTTGATGAGAAGCTACTGGCCCCAATTCTCTTTTCTTTTTCTTTCTATATCATTAAGAAAAGGACAGAAGATAAGCGATTTGTCGTGTTCCGGCATGATTGTCTGGTGAAGCCGTACGGAGGACGGGTCGATCCACGATCGGTCGGTCCATCAACGATCGC
This sequence comes from Sesamia inferens, assembly GCA_037179545.1. NCBI lineage: Eukaryota > Metazoa > Arthropoda > Insecta > Lepidoptera > Noctuidae > Sesamia > Sesamia inferens. The sequence continues at coordinate 12,001,476 of CM073922.1, forward strand.
ATCACTGCTTACCATCAGGCGGGATTGCGGTCAAGCGCTAGTTTATAATTATTAAAAAAAAATGTATTAGTATGGTCCTGTCAAATTAGTCCGCCACTGACGTAAATCGACGTATTTTAGTCGCCATTTTTTTTTAAGAGCGCTAGTTTATTAAGAGCCTATTCATTCAGAAAAACTGAGCGAATAGGAAGGAAGACGGCAGTTGAGCGAGGTGATGCAATGTTAAACCCAACAACACGACCATCGATGCTACGCCAGAGGGCGATTGATCTGAAGACCCTCCAGGACCAAACTCCCGACACAACAACACTTGGCGCATCGTACCCGGCACACATCGCAACACAACTGCTCAGACCCGTCCTCCGTACGGCTTCACCAGACATCATGCCGGAACACGACAAATCGCTTGGCGGTAAGGCTTTGTTTATAATCGTGTCTAAACTGTCTATGGAGTGTCTTAATTTGACAGGATTGACCATATATCAGGATTGTATATGTTATCTTCTATGCTTTCTTTAATGAAATACAAAGAGCAAGATGGACTAAACATAAAATTAGTTTAGTTTGAGAACAAGAGAACCGGTAGTACTATCGGACTATTCTGTAACAATCTAAACATAAGCCCCTTTATTCATAATCGTTGCATAGGATTAACTAGTGATTAGTAACTTTTAACCATACATTTTTTAAGTTAGCACGTCACTTAACCTTAATCATCGTTTATGAATATACCCTTTAAATACTATGATGTTTCTTCATAAACGGTGATTAAAGTTAAGTAACGTTAAAAATGTACGGTTCTTCTTCAGCCTATGGATGTCCACTGCTGGACGCCTTTCCACGCCGACCGGTCTTGTACTGCCCGCATCCATCGGCTTCCCGCGACCTTCACCAGGTCATCGGTCCAACTTGTTGGGGGCCTCCCTACGCTGCATCTTCCAGTACGTGGCCGCCACTCCAGAACCTTACTAACCCATCGGCCATCGGTTCTACGAGCAATGTGCCCTGTCCACTGCCACTTAAGTTTAGCGACCCGTAGAGCTATGTCGGTGACTTTGGTTCTTCTGCGGATCTCCTCATTTCTGATTCGATCACGCAGAGAAAATCCGAGCATAGTTCTTTCCATTGCTCTTTATGTGACTCTGAGCCTTCGTATGAGGCCCATTGTGAGCGACCACGTTTCAGTTCCGTAAGTCATCACTGGCAACACACACTGGTCAAAGACTTTAGTCTTGAGACACTTTGGTATTTTGGACGACGAGAAGATGTATCGTAGCTTCCCAAACGCTGCCCAGCCGAGCTGGATTCGACGAGACACCTCGAGAAATATACGGTTAAAAGTCACTAATCACTATTTAACTTTAGCAACGTTCTTGAATACAGGGGAGATATTAGGTAAAGGGTGTGTGAGCTGTCAAGTGTTTATTACTAACTTTATTTGCAATAAACTTCTTACCTCACTTAAGTTTTCACAGTAAGATAGTCTATGTATATAAGTATACTATATACATAACCTATGTAATATATCCTAATGCTGTTTGATATCACACACATAAAAGACATATAACATGGACATTTTTGACAGATGTCATACAAAAAATAAATACACGAAAAAGAAAGAAAAACACATCTGTCTGTGAAATCTAAAACCCTTTTGTGGTAACTATTGGTTTCGGAGAAAGGTCCAAGTATTCAAACAAATATTTTTTGCCAATATCTCTCTGTATAAAAAAGTTGCATTATATTTGTCCGTGAACGGATTTTTGTACAAAACTTTCACCGGGGGTCCATTATAGAAGTGCTCGATTTTTTCTCCATGAAAAAATTGTTACCTGTATCTTTGAACGAGGTTTATGGGAATATAGAGCAAGTGGGTTATTGTAGATGAAACGATGGTGTGCTCATATGAGCCACATATTTTTGCAGGAATTTGAGTTGCTAAAATATATATAATATTTATTAACTTCCATATTACTAGGTAGGTACTTACATACTTGAACACCTTGTTGTTTCACAAATAAATTGTCCTTATAATATAAATTATATATTACCTACATTATTGTATGTATATCTATACCTACTAATATATAAAGCTGAAGACTTTGTTTGTTTGAACGCGCTAATCTCAGGAACTACTGGTCCGATTTGAGAAATTCTTTTTGCGTTGGATAGCCCATTAAACCAGGAAGGCTTTAGGCTATATAACATCACGCTGCAACTAATAGGAGCGGAGCATAACTAACTCAACGCGAACGAAGTCACTGGCAGCCGCTAGTTAAATAAAAAATTTTGTGTGGATCTAATTACTATATTTGTTACTCTTTCAGGCAAAAACTGATTTGGATTATATTTGGCACACAGGTTGCTTATAACCAAGATTAACTTACAGAATAGTTTTTATGCGAATATTTACTTTATCGCTAAAGCATTAAGGTTTGATGTGGATTGAGAATATTTAGGGTGTTTCCGTCGGACTACAATTTGAGTGTCTTCAAGCCTAGAGTGAATTGGCTCTTCATAAACTAGTGGGCTTTACCATCAACGACTGCGTCACTGCTTACCATCAGGCGGGAAGCTACCCTAGCTTAGCCTGCTGTCGTCCGTATATTATAATTATCATATAGGAGTGGTCTACTTAAAGTAGGTACTAAGTGCGAAAACCAACCCCGTAACATAGAACGTACTCATTATTTTAGCACAAGTAAAACACGCGCATTGTCGTGGATTTGCGAATACCGCCCCGTATTACCTATCTACATTATTCTGTCGTCGTTACTATAATGGTCTGAGTAATCTTTAAATGGTTTATTTGGGTGCTTTTTACTTTAATGTTTATTTTTATTACTCCTTACAACATAACTTTTTTACACTATACAGCAGCTAAACAATTACTAAAACTGATTTATAACGGTTTTACCTTACTTACCTGTTTTTAATATTTTTATGGCTCTTGTCCTTGACGATTACTTTCTCTGCCATTTTTTCCCCCAATTTACGCACAGTACCTATTCATTTGAAGTTCGAGGGTGCTTTCTGTTGGATTCTCAACGCTCAGTTAAACGCCTAGAATTTGAAATCCAATGGGCGAAAAAAAAACATTCCAAATTCACGGAACAGTCAATTGTTCAAACATTTGTTTACAGAAAATAGAGCAATATTTTAAAGAAATTGAAGAAAGCTGTTAGACTGTAAAGAGTTCCGAGATAAAATTGCGAAACAATACAATTTGCACAGTTATTTTACACTGCTTTTAACACTGTTTTGTTTATTTATGACCAGATATTATTTCCGCGTTGCTTATTTTTGCATCCTTCATTTGACAATTACCTCTTTAAGGTTATGGAAAGTGAGGCTAAATTAACTTCTCAATAATGGCTCCAATTCCCTTGTTCCCAAACTAAACTCAATTTAAGTTATGTGCATCTTTATCTATTCATTAAGAAAAGGACAGAAGATAAATATTAGTATATTCCTGCCAAATTAGTCCGCACCTGACGTAAATCAACGTATTTTTAGTCGCCATGTGTTCGCTCCTAAACTATCTATGCAGTATAATAATTTGACACAACTAAACTAATTTGACTAGACTGTTTTGTGTAACATTTCACGCTGAAAAAGTTACGGAATCGCAGTGTTCTAGTTTTTTTTTTATTGGGTATAGAATAGAAAACTTTTTATTATGTACAACATATAGATTACAGAACATAGATATACAGATTTTACAAAGGAAGACTCAATGGACGATTTTATCGCTAAGAACTATCTTTTACAGACACCCTCTGGATGGAATAGGTACTAATCGGAAGAAGAGGGAAATAATGTAAGTACTAGTCTACAATATACTATTTACATAGATTATACAATAAATATTATGTACGTAAAGTGGATCATACTAGTTTAAATAAGTATATCTATACATCTAATTAATAAACATCTTAAAAGAGCAAATAAAATATAGTGATATGTTTAAACTCAGAGGAAGTGTTTTTTTATCATTGTTTTAAAGATGGACAGAGTTTGAGCACGCCTTATGTATAAGGGCAGATCATTCCAAAGCCGAACTGCTTGTAGATACAGTAAAAGATTTATCACAAAAATTAGTGGAATGCATCTGAATGGAATGCATCATATCTAATATCAGGTTTTCCGATGACCTCAGACATCTACTATGTGTGTCATGAAGGAACTTGAAACGTTCTTTAAGATAAGAGGGGGTTTCTATGTGCTCTAACTTGTGTCAATAAAATGTGCGTTTTTTTTTTCTTCCTTACACTGCAATACTCGCTAAGTATAGACTTTAAACAATATTATGTACTTGTGTTTATGTCGTGTGGTACCGGGATTAGAATAGTACCAACCCATATCCTCCCACGGGGGTCGTAAGAGGCGATGCAATGAAACCCATGGGGGAGGCCTTTGTCCAGCAGTGGGCTTCTATATGCTGAAGAAGAATGTATTTATTCAAATTATAATGACCCATAGACAATATTCAATCAAAATACATTCCAACTTGGTCAACTCTTTATACAGCCTATGTTTATTTTTTTTTCATGTAACACGTGAATAAATACCAAATACCTCATTGTCACCTGTCTAAAAATATCAACCCACTCCAAAAATTCTTTTGTGCAAAAATATCCTTTGAAATTATAAAATATTGAGAAATTCTATTTCAATTGTCAAAATACATAGGTAGATACATATGTTCTGGAGCAGATGTGTTCGCAAATAAACACTTATTCTATTAACAGAGCCATTTAGAAAGCACATACACTCAACCCGTCCGTGAAACGCACCTTTGTCAATGGGGTAAAGGTGTACCGTTGTCATGAATTGATGTAAAGATGAATAAAACAAATCAAATAAAGAAAAACACGGTTACTATAAAGTAGGTTGAAAGTCAAGGCTTAATTAGAAAATAATTAGGTACCTATAATTAAATATTTTAAAAGTTGTCAAAAGAAGGAAACTAACAGACAAATAAGAAAAGAAAATACCAGTAAATAAAAGTGGAAAAAATATCTTTTATCTTACTCCTCCGCTATTCTTTTCTGATTAATTTCGTTGCGGGACCCAAGACAGTTGAATCGTTTTTCTGGGACTCGTAGAGCTTCATTGCTCGGCATTTTTCTGGCGGTCTCCACTGTTGATTCTGACTTTCAGGAGTTGCAGTGGGTGGGAAAATGTGTGGCGAGTTTTGTCCCAAAAGAAGAAAAAACCAAGTATAGTAAGTTTATTATACCATTTTGGACAGTTAAGTCGCATTTTTATTTTATGACAGACCTACTTTAAAAAAATAGTTCGCATCTTACTTCCTGCAACTGGTACATTTCCCCTTCAACAAAATATAGAACACCTTTCCAGGTAAACAAATAGTGAAAGATTTTTGTCAAATAATCGCCTGCGCAAGTGTTGTGCCAGACTACAATGAAAGATTCGCAAAAAAATTGGAAGATGGCAAGGATTGATGTAAACGCGGCTTTAGGCCAGTGGGCCTTAAAAGAGTGCGTTGATCAAAACGAGAACTTACTAAATCCGTAGATCCGCAAGGTGTTCACTTTAGTCGTGTACAAAAAATACGAAAGATTTTTTCCTGGTATGACAATTAGGATGTCTTCTTCTTCAGCCACTGCTGGACAAAAGCCTCCCCAAGGCTTTCATTGCTTTGGGGGGTTGCCATAATCCCCACGCATGGCAGGCGGGTTGGGGATCACAGTACTTTGATATTCCACAGGAGAAGCACTGGTAAGAGTTCCATGTCGCCTCTTACGACACCCACGGGAGGATATGAATTGGTACTATTCTAAGCCCGGCACCACACGGGCATCGCTCCTATTATTCTTACTTTATTTTCATGTTTTATTCAAACAATAATTGTGTTGCCAGTGATGACATACGGAACTGAAACGTGGTCGCTCACAATGGGCCTCATACGAAGGCTCAGAGTCACGCAAAGGGCAATGGAACGAGCTATGCTCGGAGTTTCTCTGCGTGATCGAATCAGAAATGAAGAGATCCGCAGAAGAATCAAAGTCACCGACATAGCTCTGCGAGTCGCTACACTTAAGTGGCAGTGGGCAGGGCACATTGCTCGTAGAACCGATGGCGGATGGGGCAGTAAGGTTCTGGAGTGGCGGCCACGTGCTGGAAGACGTAGGAAGGGAGGAGGAGGAAATATTACACAGTTTGGGAGGCCCCCAACAAGGTGGACCGATGACCTGGTGAAGGTCGCGGGAAGCCGATGGATGCGGGCAGCACAAGACCGGTCAGCGTGGAAAGCCTTGGGGAGGCCTTTGTCCAGCAGTGGACATCCATAGGCTGGAGAAGAAGAAGATTCATACAATAATAATTTCGACCACAATAAAATAAAATACTCACTCACAGCTAGTTTCTGCCATAAGAATTCCAAGTAGATCTCTTTTCGAACCTTACCTAAACATCGAAAGAAGTAAATATACAGCATTTTCCGTTTCGATTTGTGGACATATTTTAATTTCAATAAAAATTATGATGCCGCACCCTAATTGCGACCCACACTATTACTACGTATCAATTGGTATCATTTTGAAGCATATTTCTAATCCATTGCTTCGTATGTTCTAAAAACGTGTCCGCTCAACAACGTAAATGACGCAATGAATGTTGTTGTACTGTCAAATTGAAACTCATCGCTACTGATCGTGTGTTACGAAATTACCCTGCAGACTTCAACTAACTTTTAAAGAGCACTATGTCAACGAGCGCGCATGAAATAGTCATAAATTACAAATTACATATACCGTGTTGTTATTATTTTTATGATTACTCTAACCCCTATCCAGTATCTAGCTATCGTATTCCCCAAACTGCGTTCATAATCTGCTAAATTCATATCTAATGATTAATTTTATCGGTCAGTCGCCTCGTAATGGAATGGTGATAGAATGACATTGCTAATAATAAAAAAACCGTTTAATAGAAATGATTTTCTAAAAACTAATATTCCATTTGAAGATTTTGTTAATATGAAATAGAGTGTCAGTGATTGACCACTGAAAAGACATAATGACGCCATTTTGTTAGTAGATTACGAAACTTGTCAAAATCGATAATTGTGAGATCACTGAATTACCATTCTGACACTAATATCAGACTCCAGGCCCGAGTCGACGGCTCGTTGTGTTTCACGCGCGCTTAAAAGAGATGTCAGCACATCGTGACGGGGTGCATGAAGATCGATGCCTAAGACTGCGGGTTGGTTGAAAGAGAAACCGTGACCCTGGCGCACAGGCAAGTGAAGAAACACGGGTGGATTTTAGTCAGTACCGTGGGTTAAAGTCCAACACGCCCTTCCGCTTCGCCCAGAGCGGGAGAAGTCATTTGATGATTTCCCATCCCATAAAAAAGGGGGCCTTGACCTTCAAGGAGGTTTGGAAATTTTTGGAGGTTAGATAAGTAGTCGCGCCACGTAAAATGCTGGTATTCAGATGAATCCGGTTAGACCTGAAGCTTACCCCAACGTGGTTGAGAATAGGCTAGGAGGAAGACACTGGCCCCTAGCCATACCCGTACCCTTCTTCTTCTCAACCTATAGAGAAAAGTCTTATGCTGCCCTCATCCATCGGCTTCCCGCGACCTTCACCAAATCATCGGTCCACCTTGTTGGGGGCCTCCCTACGCTGCGTCTTCCGGTACGTAGCCCCCACTCCAGAACCTTACTGCCCCATCAGCCATCGGTCCTACGAGCAATGTACCCCGCCCACCATATGCCATACCCGTATGTTAAATTAATTAATTCCGCCACTGTAATTACACGTCGATTAAAAAAAAGAAACGGTAACTTTTTATTCCAAACAATGAAAAGTTACCAAGATAACAAACTAGCAGACTGTTAAAACATCTTAAGTACAGAAGTAGAAACATAAGTTTAGTCAATCTTTTATTTTGGTTGATTAAGTAGGTAGATACTTACACCAACAAAACAACTCATTAGGGTGTTTCCTAAACCCCAACACCGCGGATCCAACGATTCCATTTTAAAGTGCGAACAACATCCTAACGGAACTACAAGAGTGTGAAACAGTGTAGCAAAAAGTTTTCAAGTGTCCACGTGCTACGGGGTCCCACGGGTGCCAACTGCCGATGTTAGGCATTTCCTGAGGACCAGCACTAATTAGGACGGTTCGCGACATTTGTATGTCTGTAATGAATGGGAATGATCAATGATCTGCATCTGGGGTTAAGGGCAGATGGACTTTAAAGGTGAGGTACTGTAGGGTGGGAAATTTTAATTAGGGCATAGTAAGTTCGCTATAATGACGTTGTTGCAGTCTCTATTTGCGGAACCCAAAGTTTTTGAAGGAAATTTTGAATCCATTGCAGCGTAGCTTTAAACAGTTTAACTGCTAACAACGTAAGTGACGCAATGAGCCTGGCTGAGTCGTCAGAATTAAATGCATTGCGATCTATTGTCATTTTATTTGTGTTAAGCAATAACCCCGCTGCACTTTGAGCGGTCATATTTGGTACAATTCTACGAGCGATCTGTTCGCATTGTTATACAGAAAATATGCAATCACATGATATAAGTACACAAATAGCTAAGTGTTCAACAAGGAAAATCAACCACAATAGTAAATATTTAGGAAAAAAATAACGCCAATACGTAAAATAAAATAAGGGTAAAGAATCATATGGTATATAAAAATTCATCCACATTGATATCAGCGGAAAAAAGGCCCAAAAGTCTGGCAGGGTAACCTACCCACGTTCTCTGACAATTCAAATTCCTTGGTCAAAAAATAAGGCCAGCTTTCTGCTCATGTAAACATTTGACAACCGTTTGGACATGCATTTTTAGCTTAATAGCTTTTTTATTATATATGTGTGTATTATCTATGTATGTATTTAGGACGCCCATCTTATATTTCGTAGCGTTGAATGTATGATTTTGGTGTACAATAAAGTATATATAAATTAGTCTTTGACAGCTGTACCATATCCTTACATAATAAACTTATATTCTTACACTAGCAAAACTAAGAACTGCACACAAACTTCCGTGCCAAAAAACCAAGATTTTTTTCCGTACATCCCACCTATTTATCACGTCAAGTTTTCATATGAGAACTATCGGAAAGTTCCGGGGCCTCTCCCAGGGGTCAAACAAGTCACTATTTCTGAGGCCACTTGGCTTATTCCCAAAACAATCGTAATATTATACGCAATAAGAAAAACATCAGTTCCGCAGGAATTAGTTGTCATAAATGCTAAGAATTGATGGTTGACTTATCTGCATGGATATTGTATGACACTGTTTATAACCTAATTTAGACCTTCTTGGTTTTTTATTAACAGACTTCACAACCTACTCAATTCAACCGTAATGCTTTTTTTATGTTGTTCGCGGATAACTTTGTCGTTTATGAACCGATTTTGATATTTGTTTTCTAAGGTGGTCCCATGGTAAGGACATCAGGATCTGATGATGGAATACCGGAGAAATCAAGGGGAACTTTCAAAAATCGTAGGGGCGACTAGTACATTTCTTAGTATTTTCATTAAGTGTTATAAAGCACTACAATTTAATAAAGGTCTGGAGTAGATCCGATGATGGAGCCGGGAGACAGTCGAAGGAACTTCTCAACAGTTCACAGCAGCTACCTTGTATTTGGGCTTGATTAATTTGTATTGATAAGAACTTTACACCTAGATGGGTTGTGACTGTCATAAGAGCTCTGATGATGAAGACAAAGGCCACTTCCAGGAACCCCTCAACGGTTTACAGTAGCTACTTTGTGTTTGGACTTCATTCATTTATATTGATGAGACCTTGCACCCATTGGGTTAAAATAAATAGTCTGCAGTAAATCTGATGATTTGAAATTACGGCTAAAAATTAAAGTAAACAAAAATTATATACATCGTTTCGGATGCAACTGAATACATAGTACTTTTCACAACACTCTTTCTTCACACTTTTCAAAAACCAAAGACTTTTTTTTTTTTTTGGTTTACTTCTTTCCGTTCAGAGGAACGGAAAAGGCAAAGGCATAGTACGCCATACAGCCTAGTCTTAAGTAACTTTTTTTTCTTCAGTTTATATCCTAACTTATCCTAATTTATCCTACCTTATCCTAGCTTAATTTAACTTAACCTATCTCCTTTCGTTTCCCACGTGAGGCCGATTAAGAGGGGTTTGGGGTAAAGACATGATGTGACCACTATGCTTCAATATTTCACTGTTCTTTATGAATTATTCACTGAATGCACTTTTTACTACATAAATCACGCGTTTTTATTTAGTAAACGACACTATAAATAATTTAAAAGTCCAATGAAAAATGAGCGTAGCACTCATTTTGGCTTTCCCCAACCAAAGACACCTATTTCCGAAATTAGTTATTTTTCACTTTGCAGTGGTTTTTGGAAGTCAGTTGTTTTTTTTTGGATTTTTTTTTGTCTTTGGTTTTGTTTGTGTTATTTTTCTGAAAGAGTGTTTGTAACTTAAAATTGTTAACTCACAGAGTATGCACTGTGTGTGTGTGTGCGCGCGTTTGGTGGGCAATATTCATTCTTCTCTGAATACTTTGGGATGTATGCAGAAGGATGGTTTTGTGTGATAATCATACTAAAATCGAAAACTACTTAAGAGCATCCTGTGTGTTTTTAATTCTAGATCCTGAAAATTAAAAATTGGAATTGCTCCGAAAGAGCACCGTCCACGAAATAACAAACCCAGCCAAATGTGAGTAGGACTCGCGCTCCCGCCATTATCAAAATAAAAAAAAAAAGTTCTGTGAAAATTTTATTACCTGGTGATACAGTCAGACAGTGTAGTCTTAGTGACAGGGCCCCGATTTTACCCTTTGGGTACGAAACCTTAAAAAAATTATGTTAGTACCTATTTATTACTTAATGAATACTAGCATGAATTAAAAAAAGAAATCGGGATACATGCTTATGTAACCTAATTTTTTTTTATAAAAACGATCACCCACACCAGGAATTACTCCTGTATTATAGGTGTGTTTATACATTATTATAAACATTTAAAGTCACATACACAAATAGCCAGACCCGGACAACTGTAGGCCACACAAATATTGTTCCGTGCGGGAATCGAACCTTCAACACGCAGCACAGCAGTCGATCGCTCAGCCACTGCAACAGCCGTCAAGTCATGGCGCCATTTTAGTGCGAATACTTATTATGCAGAAAATCTGGATTGTCTGATGATTATTTTAAACTATAACTAAACTAATGTATTAATTAGGTAAGCCTGTATATTTCCTGAAATTCATAAAACATCATTAATTGCTCCCACATTGTATCACTTTCAGCTAACGATAAAACTTTCTTGGACCCAAAAAATGAACGGACATCACAGCTTCAACATGTCCCTAAACAAACAAGCCTTAAAAAAATCTCCCAAAACATTTGAAACCCGACACTTGCCGAACTTAGCCGAGGTCTACAAAAAGGTTCATCGGCAAAGAGGCGCGGCCAAAAACTACATTTTCGATGATTTATGGTGCAAATTAACGAGTACGTATCCTCATTCCAGAGCGTCATTTCCTGGTAGAACGCACTGCCACTCAGCTGAACGCGGGAAAAAATAACAGCAAACATTCTTAGCGAAAGTTTTTTGCTTGTTTGTGAGATTTTTGGACTTCTAGGTCCTCGTTTATCTTTTTGTGGCACTATTTTTTTTATTTTTGATGTTTTCAGCAGCTTTTACGCTCACTTTTTGTTACTAGATCACAATTATGTTAAATTATCCTGTAAGGATAATACATAATAATAATGATAATACCGCTGGATGCGGGAGGCGCAAGACTGGTCTTCATGAGAGATCGTTGGGAGAGGCCTATGTCCAGCAGTGGACGTCTTTCGACTGAAATGATGATGATGTTGATGATGATCCTGTGAGTAAAGAAGGTTTTTGCAATGCAGATTATATTAAACACGCTCAATGATGTGGAGGTGGGGCGTTCACTTTAGCTCATTCGCAATGCCGGTGACTTCCCTGGACTGTTTATTTGGAATGTGTATGGCGGCATGACGTATGAGTTCTATGAAAAGTGGGTAAAAAGTTATTAAAAGTAATTAAAGTTTTGTTGTCGAAAAAAGGCCTAGTCTTGACGTTGCTCTATCCTGCAGGGTAATTGTATAGCACATAGTGTGTTATTATAGTAGCAATGTGTTTCATTTTGACAGTTCAAAAACATTCATTGCGGGGTTTTGTTTGTTAAGCATATACATTTCAAGAAAACATGGAGCAATGGATTAGCAATATATCTCAAAATTATTCCAATTGACAGTAATAGTGTGTTTGACAGCCTCCGTGGCGTAGCGGTAGCGAGCGTGGCCTCTGCGCAAGGAGGCGCAGGTTCGATCCCCGCGCTGTGCAAATATTTGTTTAGCATGAATATCATTATTTGCACTAATCTGGCCGTGCCTCGGAAAGCACGTTAAGCCGTTGTTCCAGTTGCCATACGAACATCTAATGGCAGTCGTTACGGGTTGTTGGAGCCTTGAAAAGTCCAACAATTGGTGTAACTGCAAGCTTCGATATCGCCTTCGGGTTGTGGAAGTCAGACGGCAGTCGCTTCACGGAAAATATCGAAGTTTAGCCAAAATCAGCAGTTAGACTGATAAAGCGGACCCCAGATTCCAAAGCTGAAAAGCTTCGGATGCGACTGGGATTAACGCTGAGATGATGATGATGATGACAGTAATAGGGTGCAATTAGGGTGCCGGTGGAATGCGTTATATTATGAAGTCAATAAATTATGATTCTGAAGATAACAAGTCAACAGTACATGACTATTGTTCTTGATTTCAAGGCAAAGGGGTTAATACTGTATGAACAAAGCCGCGGAACAGACTTTCATAATTTTGCCGTGCGCATAATAATAATTATATTGAGTAGGAAATTATTATAATTTTAAACGGATTAATTAGCCTATGGTTTTAGAATAGGGAAATTTTTAGTGAAAATCGTGATAAACAGGAAATATATTTAGTTACAATTATAATATCAGTAAAAAACATATTTTATTGTGCATAAAATTGTAAATGCATAACTTAGGTATACAGGATATAATTTTATATTTCGTACGTTTCGCATTCATTCGTTTGCCCTTTTAAGGTTATCACCATCGATAAACCTGGATAGGTATCATCATTATATATTATAAACATTACCCATTTTATTAGGGCGGGGCTGATTTCTTCTTCTACTTCACCATCTAGTGTTAAAATATTTACCAATAAAATATTAACGTGTAAAATGATGAAACAAGTAAATACTATAAAATAATCTTATGAACTAAAGTAAGAACTAATGTAATAAATAAATTCGAGTAAGATAGTGTAGATAAGTTTATCGTATAATATGCTTTCTGTATTAAAAATCTATGGAGTATTTTTTCAAAATGATTAAGTCTTTTGAAGCTTTTATAAATTTGGGTTATTTACTACATATTTTTGGAACTATAACTAGGAACCCTTTTGAGAATAGGGCGGTTTGATGAGTTTTAGACTTAAGAGAATAAATATGAAGATATTGGAAAGATGAGGCTGTTCAGGGCCTGGACACCAGCTAACTTTGGAACCTATAGACGAGATGGATAAAACTCTTCGTGTACAATATAAATGCTTACCGGTCTATGATGAACTTGCCCTGGCGGTGTAGTGTAACTCTAATGTTCGCCGTGAGCAGCTTTGCCGACTTTTCCGCGCAGCTAAGTACCTAAGCTCGGAGTGGTAACACAAGAGTAACCCTTAGTAGGAATGTAATTGTAAAAGCTATGTACAGACGACAACACATCAAGCTACTAGAATCTATCAGATTTCTTTATCCGATTCTCAACTTTATCTCTGAAGCATTAAGGCTTAAGGTTGATTGGAAAAATCTGATAGTTTCGGGTAGCTTGACCTGCTGTGTCTATACAAAGTCGCCCATCTTGCAAAAGAGGCAAAATTTACAATTTTAGTTATTTGTGTAATTTAATATTCTAACTATGTTATTACGTTTATGTTAAGAGTATATCTATGTATTTTATAGGTTTATACCTGTCTATAGTACCTACAAGATAGTGAATTAAAAAAGCAATCCACTGAAATAATGTTGGTTCATACGATGTACCACAGATGTAAAACAGTTGCCTTCTGTCACGTCTGTGAATCAACTTTACGCGGAGGGTTTTCTACGCACTGCGTGTTCAGTATAATGACGCTGAGGATAGTGTTGAGACTGTTGCAGACTTCAGGGACCAGGCCTGAATTGACGGCTCGTTGTATTTCACGCGAGCCTCAAAGAGATGCCTGGGACAGGTTTGCTGGTTGGATGAAAGAGAAACCGTGGCCCTGGCGCACAGGCAAGTGATGAAATACGGGTTGGTTTTAGTCAGTGAAAATCTGACACGCCCTTTCGCTTCGCCCAGAGCGGGAGATGTCATTTGATTATTTCCCATCCAAAAAAAAAGGACAGTGTTGGGAAAACTCCGGTACTGCAGTACTTCCACAATGTTTGCGGATGCCTCCGTTGATAACTTCTTTTCCATAATTAAGAGAAGGACTGCATCGATGATGAGCAGAATCCGTGGTAGCACCACGCTGTCCTTAGAAGGTGAGAATGCAAAATGAACAGTAGTATCACTGTGTATTGGACAAGTGTACCTACACTTGCACAGGAATAGGAAATATATATCTTATGTATGTATATAAAAATATATCGAATTTTAAGAAAATAAGCGATGTTCATAATATAAATACCAGGAACAAACACAATCTTGCTATACATCACACTCGTCTCCACAGAGTAGGCAATTCGTTCATGGGTCAATGTATACACTTTTACAACAAGCTTCCCATGGACATTCGAAACTTACCCATTAAACGATGTAAAAACTATATAAAGGACAAACTTTGCAAAAAGGGGTATTAAAAAAGCTTGGGACTGAGCTGCTCGCTCTGTTAAGCATTGTTATTAAGCAATATGCGTAATTATAACGTAAATTATTGTAAACATTTTCATTTTTAATGTCTGGACTTGAAAAGGACCTCCCCCCTGAATTTGTTTAGGCAATTTCCTCTCAGAGGTAGTCAGTTATGAAGTGTCGGCTTCATCTAGTTAAAAAAAAACATATGACGTGTAAAAGTGATCAGTTTAATAAGGCTTAGTTTTATTTGTGTAACTTCATTTGTTGACTAATAAATGACTAACACTTATTTGTAACCTTTTCTGTACTAGTAACAACGTTATAAACGTTTTCCTTGTTTTGCTTGTTGTTTATATGGACATTCTTCTTATTCTTCTCAGCATATAGAGGTCCACTGTTGGGCAAAGGTCTCCCCCAAGGCTTTCATTCCATTGTGGGTCATTGCCATAATCCCCACGCTTGGCAGGCGGGCAGGGGAACGCAGCAATTTGTTATTCTACAGAAGAAGCACTGCTGCCCGCTTCCCTGGTGAGAATTCCCTTAGTCGCCTCTTACGACGCCCACGGGAGGATATGGGATGGTACTATTCTAAGCCCGGACCACCTTTACTTCAGACTAATATTATAGGAATTAGTCTGAAATAAAGATAAATAATTAAATTCCATTTCCTAATGCCCCCCTTTTTTTTTTAACGAGTGGAAATGCATTTAGGCACCATACCCGCCGCTAGCTAGGCGACGGACGTGTGTGGGACTCGCCCGGCCGGAGCCGGGAATACCCACTAAAACCACTCGGTTACCCGTGGGCCCTGTGTTGAGAGTGCCACGGGGTCGGCCCGAAGGCCTAGACGCCGTGCCACTCTCAGGGCTTACCGGCCTTGTTAAGGCCGGTTTCCGCGCCAATTCCTAATGCCCCCTACCCTGTATAGCCTACTCCTAATCCTCATCTTAATCAATGGTACATCTCTCCGACTCAACTAATTAACAATAACAAGCGGATCGACGCGCCGACATCCGCATACCGTTCGGCTCGTGTTACGTCACTTTTTATACTAAAATATAAAAACTTTAGTAAAAAGTCGACTGCATGCGGTGGATGAACAAGTGCAGCCGCGCTACGGCAACTGCCAAAGATGGTAAGTAGGTAGGAGACGCGACAGTGTTTAAAAGTAGGCACATTACTTTATAGGATACTAAATGTACGCGCAGTAAGTGTTTTCTGAATCGTGAATTTTCTGAAATGTAATTTTATCTTTCCTAAAGTAAAACTTACCAAAAAAAACCGGCCAAGTGCGTGTCGGACTCAAGCACAAAGGGTTCTGTACCATTGATTTATGAAATTAAAGGATTTAAGTTATTTGTATGAAAAATTACGCGGTAATAAGCGGTTTACGATTTACGAGGTATTAAAAAAAACTACTTACTAGATCTCGTTCAAAACAATTTTCGTTGGTAGTTTTTATAGTAATGTACATCATATGTTTTTTTTAGATTTTTCATTTTCTTATTTTAGAAGTTAGAGGAGGGGGGAGGAGCGGGGGCAACTTTTTTCCACTTTGGAAGCGTCTGTCACGTAAACTATTCAGTTTAGAAAAAAAATATTTTAGAAACCTCGATATCATTTTTGAAGACCTATGCATAGATATCCAATATACAACTGTGTGTTTGATGAAAAAAAAAATAACAGTATAGCTCTTATAGTTTCGGAAAAAAATGGCTGTGACATACGGACGGACAGACGGACAGACAGACATGGCGAATCTAAAAGGTTTCCGTTTTTTGCCATTTGGCTACGGAACCCTAAAAAGGTAATCGTAACTGTTTAGTCCTCTCAGCGTGGTGATGGTCAAGCAATAATAGGAGATGTCTATTGTGCCAAACTACAAACAATGTTGGCAAAACTAGCAGTAAAACAGCCCCGACTCATGAATCGATCTTCACCAATATTGTTCCATAACAACGCGAGACCTCATACAGCACGAGAAACCATTTTAACCCTTCAGGAACTGCAGTTAGAAACCATTCGTCATCCTCCGTATTCGGAGACAATGCTCCAACGGACTTTAATAGATTTTCTTTAAAACATTAAATTCGTGATTAATTGACAATATTTTACAGATTCGGGTAGTTTGATGTACTGGCGTCTGTGCGATCCTTCGTAGAGCTAAGTGACAAATAGGCAGAGAATAAAGCCCGTTGACCATTCTATTTTAGTAGACTGTGGTCTATGAACAAAAGTGAAGTGATTCATTAGGTAGGTCGTTCGTCTTCATTGCTTGTGTCGGAGATAGTTTACCGTTTAAATGATCATATTATCTATTTGAGGCGGGAACTAAAAAGTCATACGTTATCTCACTCGACTTCTGGTTCTGTAGGTTGATTAAATTAAGGAAGTAATACGGGCGTGGCAAGGAGATAAAACATTTGGTTGTTGAATTGGCAAAACACACTAAATTAAGGTTGCTCGGAAGAGATTGCATGTGCGGTAATGCCGTCCATTGTATATTTTGTAACTTTGAATGTGTTTTAAGTAATGTACGATTTCAGTGTACAATAAAGTATGATAAAAATAGAAATGTTTTTTTTAATTAGATGAACTTCAACTTGTTCGTCAAAATGTATGTGGCTAGCTAGTGGACTAACCATTTTTAAACCAATTCCTTCTGTTATTTTTAAGTTAACCTTTTATCTAAATTTCTTAGCTACCTCTTATATTAACATTAATTAACATTATTTAAGATCTAATATCGAGCTATCGACCAACTTTATTTTTCAAGAAGTGTAAGTTAACTATGTAGGTATCCATTAATTAAACAATGCATAAGTAGGTAAATAGAAATACCTCCAGTAATTCCCACATTTATTTATTTATAGAACAATTGCTTGCTGCATTTATAGTATACACCAAAGCGTATCTATAGGTAAGTATACACAAGACTATTCCCACATAACTTGAATAAACCCTTTGATCAACACCGTATGATAGTTTTAAGCTAAAAATAATCGAAGGACGAGAATCGTTTTAGTGCATCTCTACAAAGCTCATTCAACCTTATGGCGGAAGAAAATAGGTTCAAATTCAATCGGTTATTTTAAGCAACCACGTAGCAATGTCAGTTGGAACGTATGCAAGTGCAGACGTAGTCTGTCAACGACCAGAGTGGTCTGACCCTCGTCAGATTTCGATGAGGTCTCACGTTTACAGCCACTTTTCTTCACAGAGAAGGAATGTTTAAAGAATTCTGGTATGGAATGGTAATTGCTAATACGTTGGCACTCTGAAGGTCTGAACATATTTTTCTCGAATTCTCGATCCCGTGAGAATGGTGCCGATTCACTAGTTCAAAAACTAAGTTCAGTGTATTTTCTTCAATAAGAAAAGTATTTATTTGTATACAATATGTTAAGAAAACCCTGTCCGACCCATAAGGATAATAAAGGTTAGGTAAACACATGACCAAATATAATATAAAATTTTACGTAATCATCATAGTACCAATACAAATGAATTTTGAAATAATCTTTTTTTCCCGCGAATTAATTCCAACTTCCCCGAAATTTGGTAATTTTTAAAAAAGTGACAACACCGGTATTATTATGAGCGAATAGCGATGCGACCACGTGCGGCGTGCCCTGCCGCCCGCTGCCCGCGGAAGGGTGCTTACGCACATTTATTAAGTTACCTCTTTTTGCGAAATAATATTTATTATATTAGGGGTATTTTTTTTTAAGTTTAGCCCGGTTTTGTATCCATTAGTAGAATCAGTTATCGATACCTAACAACACCTTCACGAGTCGGACAGGGTTTTCTTAACATACTGTATACAATATGTAAATAAAAAGTAAATATTTTTTAGGCAATACATGCGCAGAAGGGGGTCAGGGCACGTGGCACGTGGTCACGTCGCTGTTTGCTCATAATAATACCGTCAAAAATGGTGTTGCCATTTTAAAAAAATATCAATTTTTGGGGAAGTTTGAATAAATTCGCAGAAAAAAAAAAGATTATTGCAAAATTCATTAGTATTGTCACTACTTATGATGATTATGTAAAATGTCTTATTTTATTTGGTCATGTGTTTACCTAACCTTTATTATCCTTATGGGTCGGACGGGGTTATCTTTACAAATCGTATATTTTAATACATATGTATATTGTATTAATAATATTTGCACCTACGACAGTCCCATTTGCGGTTCGGGAGATTCTGTCCATTTTTGGTTGCCTGGAAGAGATTACATATAGTATGTTTTGTTGTGTTAAATATATTTTGTTCGATATTTGATTGGTGTAGGTACAATAAAGAACATATAAATAAATAAATAAATGGACAGTAGATAAATATTAGTATAGTCCTGTAAGTCGACGTATTTTTAGTCGCTATGTTTTTAATCGCGTCTAATCTTTGAAGTATCTTCATTTGACAGAACTAAATTAATATGTTATTTTCTTAACTTTGCTTAAAGAAATAGAAAAAGTAAATAGTTTGTGACAAGAGAGCCGGCATCAACCTAATAGGTAAAATTCTCCTATCACAGAGTTTGTCGTCGAACTCCTCCAAAACGGCAGAACCGATTTTAACGAAATTTCGTATAACTATACATTCGTTAGTTCGCATTTCGTTATTCGTTATATTCATAAGTGCAATAGCAAAATATATACTACTTACGCGGGTGAAACGACGGAGCGCAGCTAGCATCCGTATAAAAGTATTCTATGTATTCATCCAGGTTAAAAACTGTATGCTAAATTACATACGAATCCATTTAGTCGATTTTGTGTGATTAATTAACAAACAAAAAAACTGTTAAATTATCAGTTCTTTTTTTAAATTAAAGAACTTTCAATCGCATGGTTGAGCTTGCTCTGAGACTAAGATCTGTTTAATTAAGAAATAAAACTAATACGAATAACTTAAACAAACTTATTTGTACATATATGCTACTGCTGTGCTATGTTATTGTTTAACCTATCCCAAACTACTTAAAAAGTTTGTGGCATTACAATTTACACGTGTCCTAAGCAAGTTTTTAAACATAAACGAACTCCATAAATCATTAAAACCGGCAGAAATTAAAGCCAAAACTTCTTTATAATTAAAAAGAAGCGTTCCTAATTCAAAAAAGCGCCGGTGGTCTAAAAAAAAAGTGGCGCTCTCTCTTTACTCTGTGCTCTGAATTGGCATAGTGCATTCACAATAGTTGATTTTTTATCTCAACACATCTGCAACCGGACACCGAGGTCCAGCAGAAAACGATAACATTCCACCATTTTTCACCACAATGACTACTAACTACATAAATCTTTCCAGTGAATTTACAATTATTTTAGGACCGTTTTTTTGTTTCCTCGATTATTGATCGTCCACCCTCGCATCAGGCCCCATTGTTGGTTAAAAAGAGTGAATTTTTTCTGGTCATTTTGGGGGCTATTGTAAAAAGATGTCTCTCGAATGTCCCCTTATGTTAAATGGCGCAGCTGAGGCTATTTCTGTCATTTCGAACGTTGGACATAGTAAAGAAAGTGTGGATTACATGATAAAAATGAGATACTTAGCTAGGCTTAATGGTGTATAAAAATTAGGTGATTTATTAATGGTCGCAAGAATCTGAGTGAATTAGTTCTTTATTGCGGTTTTGTTTAGTTAAGCAGAGTTGTGAGCTTATTTACCTACATCCATCACCTCACATCAGGTTCAGTTAAAAACCAGCGTTAGGCATTAGTTGACTGGTATTTAGGCTGAACTTCTTGGTAATTGCATAACGCACTATAAGTAGCACTGGGTTTCATTTTGACAGTTCAACAACATTCATTGCGTTATTTACGTTATTGAGCAGACATATTTATCGAACATATGGTGCAATGGCCTAGCAATAGGCTTCAAAATGATTCCAATTGATAGTAATAGTGTTGCGCAAACTATTTTTCACGCTTTGCTGCTATTTTCTTACATCGAACTTTACACTTTCTATTACAATTTTTATTACTTGCTATCTGATGTGATTGTGTGTCTTTTAGTTTTATTTTTTATTTGTTGTTAGTAACTACATATTTAACATTTTAGTAACATAACTTTTCAGAAACGTTTGATCATATTTAAGGGTGTAACCTGAAAACACACTGACAACAAATTTCTCCATTGGAAATCAATTGTCCCATACAAAGCTGTGTATACCTTCCTGCCTGTACTCCATTCACGTTATCTTTAGACAAAAGAAGTTAATAGAAGCAGAGATACACAACATTTAGTTTTGGTAACGTATCAAAGTAACATCTTGAAAGATAATCGGCAAAAATAAGAAAGATACCATTCACAAGTATCGAAAAGCTACATAATTATGTATTTTGACGGTAGCCCTACTTAGGGTAGCATTACTATTCGACAAAATTAAAAAACCCTGCAACATATGACCGGCAGGGTAATGTCGTAACACTCTATCAATAATAATGGGTTTAATTTTGACGGTTCAACAACAATCATTGCGTTATTTGCGTTGGTAATGTAGGTACGTTTCAACTACCAACTCGGCTGGGCTGCTTTCGAGAAGCTACGTAGAATCTTTTCGTCCGAAATACCGCAGTGTCTCAAGACAAAAGTCTTCGACCAGTGTGTGTTGCCAGTGGAACATTCAAGGCGCAATGGCGAGTGCTATGCTTGGGGTTTCACTGCGCGATCGAATCAGGAATGAGGAGATCCGCAGAAGAACGAGAGTAACCGACGTAGCCCGAAGAATTGCAACACTAAAGTGGCAGTGGGCTGGACACATTGCCCGTAGGACCGATGCCCGATGGGGCCGACGGGTTCTCGAGTGGCGACCACGCACCGGAAGACGTAGCGTGGGTAGGCCCCCGACAAGGTGGACCGACGACCTGGTGAAGGTCGCGGGAAACCGCTGGATGCAGGAGGCGCAGGACCGGTCGTCGAGGAGAGCCTTGGGGGAGGCCTATGTCCAGCAGAGGACGTCTTTCGGCTGAAATGATGATGATGATGATGTACGGTAGCGATCGCGGCCGCTGCGCAAGGAGGCGCGGTTTCGATCCCCGCACAGTGCAAATATTTTGTATGCTAAATATGATTATTTGCACTGGTCTGGTCGTGCCTCGGAAAGCACATTAAGCCGTTGGTCCCGGTTGCCATACGAACGTCTAGTGGCAGTCGTTACGGGTTGTTGGAGCCCTCAAAAGTCCAACAATTGGTCTAACTGCAATGCTTCGATATCGCCTTCGGGTTGTGGAGGTCAGACGGCAGTCGCTTCATGGAAAATGTTGAAATTTCGCCAAAATCAGAAGTTAGACTGGTAAAGCGGACCCCAGGCTTTAAAGCTGAAAAAAAGCTTCGGATGCAACTGGGAATAACGCTGAGATGATGATGATGATGATGATGATAATGATGATGTAGGTACGTTGTTGAGCAGCCACATTTTTCGAACCTAAGGAACAATGGATTAACAATATGCTTTAAAATGATTCAATTGATAGTTACCTATAGTTTATTAAACAATTAGAAACATTTCAGATTTACTAGATTTATATTTATAGTAATATCTAAAGCGTTTCAGGTACCTACTAATTCTTTTAGGTTTTTAACATTGAAATATTTAAGTACTTAGTATAGGTTAAATTTAAAACATTTATTTAATTAAAAGCCTCATAAATTCAGAAGATAGATAGTTCAAATGAGTTGATTTAAGTATAACAGTTGGTATCTATAAAAGTTAATTATAATAAATTTAGCATCAATCTTAGCTATAAAAAGCACAGTTACTTACTGCTGTGCTTTTTTCAAAGCATTGTTAATAAAAATTATTATTATACTTTATGTCACGCGCTGACAAATTTTACAAGTTTAAACTAATATTTATTTATCTTCTATCCTTTTCTTCATAAATTACATAGAAAAACTTAAATTTGAAAAATGATAAGTTACTTCTCTGAAACTACATACAATTTTTTGCAGGGAACTAAACAATAGTGGATAATAATTACGTTTGCAGGCTAAAAACGACCACTGAGTAACACTTTCGAAATTCGGGTGGTCCACTGACCAACAAAATAAACGTCCCATAAACAAAAGTAACACATTTCTTAGCAGTAACGCGTAGGTGGCAAGATTCGGGCAAAGATATGTCCATTTGCAACTTATGCAGATAACAAATTGCCAAATACTTTGACAGATGGAGATTAATAGTTGTAAAAACAATGCAACATTTTACTAAATTTAACATTAATTTGATGATTTTTTTTATAGAAGTTACTGAATTTATTAGTATTCTGTATTTGTGCTACTTGGTTTTGATCTGTCATAACAGCATGACTATGTAGATTTTAAAATAACTACATATACCTGATACTTCCCATCACATTTACTTCCCATACTTGACTATGCAGATGTCAGTTATCCAGATCTTACTGAGGCACAACTAGATAAACTTGAGCGACTTCAAAACTTTTGCATAAGATTTATATTCGCCTGCGCAAATATGATCACTTATCTGAATTTCGTACAAAGCTTAAGTGGCTGCCGGAATTCTCATATACTATTTCAGCTCTACAACATTTTGTTTAATCCTAAAACCCCCTCTTATCTTAAAGAACGTTTCAAGTTCCTTCATGACACACATAATAGATAGATAGAAAAGCACTTTTTTTTTAATAATTATAAACTAGCGCTTGACCGCAATCCCGCCTGATGGTAAGCAGTGATGCGATCGTTGATGGTAAAGCACACTAGTTTATTAAGAGCCTATTCACCCAGAAAAACTGAGCGAATAGGAAGGAAGACGGCAGTTGAGCGAGGTGATGCAATGTTAAACCCAACAACACGACCAACGATGCTGCGCCAAAGGGAGATTGATCTGAAGACCCTCCACGATCAAACTCCCAACACAACAACATTAGGCGCATCGTACCCGGCACACATCTCAACACAACTGCTCAGACCCGTCCTCCGTGCGGCTTCACCAGACATCATGCCGGAACACGACAAATCGCTTGGCGGCAAGACTTTGTCTGGTGGGTGGTAACTTCAGCCGGCGGCAGATTTTATGGCCTACCACCGAGAAAGAGAAAGAACAGAAGAGAACTTCCTCTCTCTTTAACATATTATTATATTTTATGTGCTCTTGTATGATACAATTAACGTATATATTTATTGTATAATCTATGTAAATAGTACACTGTAGACTACATACTTACATTATTTCTTTATCCTTCCCCTTAGAATTCCATCCAAAGGTTGTCTGTAAAAGATCGCTCTTAGCGATAAGACCGCCCATTGTGTCACCCTTTGTAAAATATTTTTATTTATGTTCTGTAATCTATATGGTTTACATAATAAAGAGTCTGATATATAATTATATAACAGGTTCATGCAGTTAATTGAAACTATTAACTTATTCGCTCTAATTTGAGTGCAGTAACCGTAAATTAAGAAACCAACACTCTTAATGCGTAAAACACATTCTGAATTATTTTAAAAGATATTACTAATCCATTGCCTTATAGGTTTTTTTTTTATAATTTATAAACTAGCGCTTGACCGCAATCCCGCCTGATGGTGAGCAGTGATGCGATCGTTGATGGTAAAGCGCGCTAAAAAAAATATGTTCGAAAAATGTATTTGCAACAACCTAAATAGCACAATGACTGTTCTTGAACTGTCAAAATAAGAGCCATTGCTGCTGTCTGGGTGTTATGCAATCACCTTGCAAGTTAAAACTAGTAACACTGCTTATTTATATTCCACATTAATAATAATTACCTAACGGTAAAGCTTCCAAAAATACATAAGGGAGAGCAAAAGTTTATCATTAAAATCTATAATTACAGTTACCCCAACAATTTGTTATCAAAACACAAATCACGCCGCCATTACAAAAACTCCGGTCTGTTCATTACAATACTTAATTTAATTATCTAACATTTGCCCGCATATTTCTACGTGATGTCTGTATCGATGAAAAAACCATTTCTCACACATAATAATGTTAAATGTATAGAGTAGTTCTAGTTATGTAATAATTACCCAGGTATTTGCGGTTTTTGCTACCAACCAAAACAGAATTTGCAAAGCAGTTTTTGTTGTCAATGGTCGCTTGAAGATCAATAAGCGGGTTTACTTATAAAACATATGGGAGGTTTTATATTATATTCATTAAAAAGAACACGTTCATGTACTTCCGTAACTATTCCTTATACTTAGATAATGTTCTGTAAATAACATTCTAGGTTGGTTTATTCAGTCTAAGTACTTAACAGAACAAAAATTAAGGCAATTGTATGCTTAAAAAGATAAAAATCTGTGCTTTATAATTGACAGGTGTAATAGAAATATTTAGAACGCCTTTTCCCTTTTCTCTATGCCAGGTTTTTTTTCATAAGCCATATGTCACTTCATGCCAATAGCAAAGGCGGTAACAACGTCGTATTCGAAATTCGAACAGCAGCTGAGGATCGAAATAAATAAGGCGGCAGCGACACGCGCGCTCCCTCCCTTTTATAATTATTACATTTTATTTTTAAATTGTTTTTTCTACTCCACAAGGATTCCCCTCCGTGTTCACGTACCAAAACAATGTCCCCTCGTACCTAATGGCTCCATTCGGCCGTGCGTTGTTTTAAATTGGATACGGGTCCATAATAATAAATTGTCGGTCTCAACCCAGCTTTAGAGCGTGTGAGTAATGATAATTAAATTGATCCTTCTTTTTCTCTTTGTGTTTTAGGTATACCCCCATAGATATTTACTTTCACATTCTTTCATTTCATAACTTATGTGTATTTTAATGGATATCGAACATAAATATACGAAACTGTTTAGTTCACGATTTTGATGTCTTGCTTTTATACCCGGGTATGTTAAATGGGTGCTTCAGTACCTAAAGAATTTCTAAGATATTTTTAAATGGGAAAAGCTGAGAAAAGTCTGTTATTGCAGTCCGCAACTTCCAATTAATTAATTCGTTGTATATTAAAACGAACAGACTCAAACTCCGCAATTTTCTTCTTTTTTTACAATTTGATGTGTGACATTTCAAAATAAAAAGAAAATATATAAAAAACAATAATCTCACAAAAAAGGGTTCTAAATAATATAAAAAAGTAAGTATTTATTGCTTTGTCGGCAATAACTGTATAAGACTAAGATTTCTACAGTGAACAATCAGCTCTCTCTTTTTCTCTCTCTATACACTTTGCGATAACCTTTATACTAATTATCCCCAACCATTCATAAACTACCTATATGCAAAAATTCACCACAAGGCGCACGTACTCTACAAAACGGAAGCCAGTAACTTGAACTCATAAGAGGTAAACAATATCTAGAAACTCGATACTTACTGCAGGGCGAGGACACGCGACCGACCTAAAATAGCGCCCACAAAACGCCACATTGACAAATCTTACGGCCTCAGTAAACTAACACACGCACGGTTTTATTAAAATCCCCAGTAACTCCGTCAATATATCAACTGCGTTCACTCCCCTTAGTCGGAAGGGAGACCTCTCTATTTTTAAAATACTTCCCCACTGTTCATTTTATATTTTTTCCCTGAGCGCGCTTATTTTTACGCCAGCGATCCATTCTAACTTGATCCCGAATTGGATGGACATTTTACCGGCTTTGCCCTTTTTTATATTCTAACCGAAGGGGCGCGACGGATCACTTTAAAATGGACGAAATTTTAATAATAAGTTGCAGCCGCTACCGTATGTTACATACGGAGCGCGTGCGTTTCTTATTTGAATTTGAATGGTGGAACGCGTGCGCGCGCAGCACGCGTCTTTAGCTTTTTTATTTGGGAACACAGCCAATCAGAGTGGTTTTATTTGTAAAAAAGTTAGGGGAGTTTTTTATTCATGAGATTGTACATAGAGTATGTATTAGTTTTTTAGCTGGAGGCGTGTTTTTGGGCGGTGTTCTATGTAATATGAGTAGGAAAAATTTAAACAGCATGAAATAACTTCATTATAATTTACAAGATACTAAGACATCAGGACAGCGTTGCGTTATTAGTTATTCGTAATAACGTATTGACAGATGTCAAAATTCAATTCCCGAGGATAAAACACTCGAAAATCGAATTCTATGTGCAATTTCAACTCGGCTGCAATCAATGTCAAAAATAATAATACTTACGTTTATTATCCAAATAATTTTCTAACAACACAACTTATCAATTTGGAGAACAATAATTATAGTACGCAACAATAGTAAAGAAAGGAGAGAGGAGTAAAGTACGAGTACGTTCAAAAACAAACATTTTTTAGCCCTAACTCCTAAACTAGGAATATCCTGTAGGTATCTTAGGAGCATTAATAGTGCACAAACAGTTATGAGCGTATTAGCTGATGATAATTAATATATTACAGGCAGGATTTAAACTAAAGCTATGAATTATACAGGGTGACAATTATGCAAGGTGGTGATGACAACACGCCAGTAACATTAGTCTGCATATTTCTAATGCAGTTACCGGTTACCATTTAAAATGTAAGAGCAACAGACTAAACGTTATGAACATTACGAATGCCCGTCTAGTAAATACAAAGAAATACCCAAAAGCTGATCGATATTTTTAAAATATCACCGTGAAAGGGTGGGCGAAGTGATCTGTTAGGTAATAGTGTAAATCCCTCGCATTAGTTAAAGTGGCAACTTACTCCACGCTCGCTTCCAGTTTTCACGGTGAGATAGTTACAGAATAGCAATGCTTTATTGTCCAAAAACACAGATCCTTCAGAAAATATTATAATTACGTTGGTCAACCTTATAACTTCTAATTCCCAAACCTGAACAAAAAACTGACAACTTCATCAAAAGCTAATGTTCTCAAGAAATCCGCCATGCCTCCTCCACTGCGAATATATCATGGCAATCAGAAATATACGACATTATATTATTCCTTTAATCCAGTTATTTTCCGGCCAACAAATACTTCTTATGGATAATTGATTTCCAAATATTAAGTTACTGGCAGTATGTTTGCTTGCCTGTGCGTCTACTTCGTAGAAAGAAAATGATATATTTTTGTGTTTGCCATAGATATGGCTCTGTTTATTTTCGTGTTGGGCAACTCTGATAGATAAATTAAGTAGCTATTGTACTTGCAATTATGTTAACAGGTAGAGGTAAATCTTTTGTTATGTTTGGTGACAAAGCAACCGTTCTCTGAAAATACTCCTTAATTTAGATAATTTCTTACATAACCAACTGCGTGACATATCACTCACATTAACGGTTTCCGTATTTGGTATAAATGCACAGAAATTAATCTCAAAAAATAAATAGTACCTTACGAAAAATTTATTAGTAAGTACCAAACAAAAAACAATAAAAAGAAAAAAAAATATCATATTGCTCTTAAAAACTATTTACAAAGGCATTGTCACTTAGAAACATCATCTATTTTTTAATTATGGGATCCATCAATAATTATGTGCCTTGCATTCTGTTTCCATGCCTCGGTTACACGCATAGGGGATAACATCCCTTTTCGTAATTTCACTAAGGTGTAAGAACGGAATAGGCACACAATAGTACAATTCCTGTATGACAACCAGACGGATAAACAGGCAGACATGACGGAATCATAATGACCCGTTTTTTTCCATTTCACTACCTACGGAACGCTTTAAAATAAATTTCAATATTCTAAGTGTCTAAAAACGACTTTAAAATACCTACATAATATTATGTAGGTTTGTCATTTTTTTAAACTGTAGATATATGAACAAAATAATAGAGTGCCAGCTAGATGATCAATAAATTAATCACCAAATAAATACTTACCTAAATACCACTTACATTTCCCGAACTAACTGGCAGCTAGGATTTTATTCCGTTCGCAAAAAAAAAAAAATTTCAACAAAAGATTGAACAAAGGTGCAATCTTCTAATTTTAAAAACGTTCTGATGGCTAATCTCAATACTCAATAATTTATTGCATTCCATAATGTCACATAATTGTTTGAATATTAAAGTATAGAACCAATTAATTAACCCTATCGAGCACAGCGATTGTTTTGCTTTATTTTTGTTATAGGAGAGAGGCGCTCTTGTTGAAGAAAAAAAAGTAAGTAGGTAATAATTAAAATGGTATCTATCATTAAAGAACAATATTTTATACTTTTATGGTATTTATATTTTATAGAAGTATTAATAATTATTATGGTAAAAATACCTATATCCCTAGATTTTTGACATTTGCTTGTCGTCGAGATGGGATTGGGACTCAATTTTGAACGTTATAGCTAAGTTACGAGAATTGACCTATTTGCAAACTAGATTGCTTGCAAATAGAAGGTCAATTATCTTCTGTATAATTAAATCCCAATGCCTAAATGATAAATATCTGTTTAATATAGGTTACAATATACCGATACCTTAATTCGAAAATCGGCTAACTCCACATTAAAACCTAAAAAACTTTTTTTTTGTCTGACTCCTAAAACACTATGGTGTTTTAATTAATTGGTATAATGGAGTCTACGTTATAAAAAAATATTTGCTTACGATATTATTTAACAACGATATTTAAGATTTTTCCTTAAGTGATTTAGGTATAAAAATGTACAGTTTTAAGTATCTCCTGAGAAATTTGCTTTGTATGTCCTCAACTAAGTTGAGGTCAGCTTCCAATCTTACCGATTCAGCAGAACACCAGTATTTTACATGAAGCGACGGCCCATCTGACCTACACAACCAAGTTACTTACTACAACCCAATTAATACGATACCACTTGTTAAGACTGGTGGTCAGACTTTTGGACATCTGACAACCGGTAACGACTGTCAAAGATCTACAAATGACAGCCGGGACCAACGGCTTAACGTAGTGTCTGAGGCACGGAGGGGTCTCGGTATGTGAATATGGTCACCCATCCACAAACCAACCGCGGCAAGCGTAGTCTAACCTGATCAAACGACTTGTGTTGCTGTTATTATTTATCCACGAGCCCCTCAATCACAATTGAGATTTCAAAGTTAATACCTATGTAAAAGGATAATTATTATTATTATATCACAATTAAGATCATCATCATGTGCCTAACATTTTCCCAACTATGTCGGGGTCAGCTTCCAGTCTTACCGTCGTAAGTTAATAAGTATGTTAATAAAATAAAACAGCACAAAACAAATTTCGTATTGCTTTTACATTTTTGTTAACAATGCTATCGTGTCATCATCATGTTCAAACTCTGCCTCAAATCACACACTGCTAATGGCAGTAGGTCTCAGGGACGAGAACCAAGCCAAATTTACTCAAAGAAAATAAATCCTCGGATAAAACGAAGAAACCTAAGATTCAAAAGCAAATATAGCTTTCTTTTCCCATAAAAATATTGATGCAGCTTTTAGCAGTGGTCGGGGAGAGGGCGGTCCCGTTGCCATGGAGACGGGCGACCCTCCGAGGGGAAAAAACGGGTAAAAATTGCGGGAGCGAACGAACGCTGATTTTTTATGGCATCGTACATTTTTTCTCGGGAGCGCCGCGACGCCGAGCCTCGGCCGTGTGGGCGTGAGGTGGCATACAGTGGGATCCGAAAAACGAGATAGTATTTAAGTAGTTTTATCGAATTTAAAAATGCAATTCATTCATTCATTCTACAGATCTATGAGCATCTTCTTATTTTATATCACGAGCGGCCTGCGCCCACTCTGAGAGTAGATTTTATAAAGTATTCTAACTTATTGCAAAAAAAGGCCCATACTATTTTTCATTCTGTAGGTCTACGAGTATATCTTTGTTTTACTTACATAACGATCGGCCTGCGTCCACTCTCAGAGTCTATTTTAGAAAGTCACTTTTTCGAAAAAAAATAATGATTAAAAGAACAAAACGTTTATTTGCGGTAAACATGACGCAAAAGTTTACAAAAGCACAAAAAAGAAGTAATAGTTGAGGGAATATGCGTCACTTCCATGCGAAATGGCTGTCGCTCAGCATTATGCTTCAACCCTATGCAAAACAGAGCCCAGCGCTGGTTTTTCGTCACGTCACGTCAATCAGTGCAGCAAACAATCAGAAGTGACACGAAACCGGTGCAATAAAAATAAAAATATAATAGTTAATTATTAAAACAATAAATAATAATAGGTATTCATGAATGTTAACTATGCGCGTAGAATCTCCGCTAAATTCTCACATGGTTTGTCAAGTCGAGTTGGTAAAAAGGGAAGAGAAAAAGGGGTCTATACAACAGAAATAATATCTATATCATCATCATCATTATCAACCTTTTTATCGTCCCACTGCTGGGCACAGGTCACATACAGAGAAGGATTGAGCGTAATCACCACGCTTGCTCAATGCGGGTTGGCGATTTCAGACTTAAAGTCCAGGTTTCCTCAAGATGTTTTCCTTCACCTTCAGTCATTGGTGTCCAAGATATACTTAGAAAGTACATATAACTGTAGAAAACTTACATTGGTACTTGCCTGACCTGGAATCGAACCAGCGCACTCATACTTGAGAGGCTGGTGTTTTAACCACTAGGCCACCACGACATTAATCTATATACCTACATAATAATATTATAGATATAATATTATATGATTACGTTCTTTTTAGCAGACATCTATATAAAGAGTTATTAGTAAAACTTTAATAACCTGAAAGGATTGTAGTGGTAGGTAAGTAAAAAAATTCAATAATAAGACTTGACTTTAAAAAAAAAGGAATCGTGCAATGGTTAAGCTATTGACTGCTGCGCTGCGTGTGGCGGGTTCGATTCCCGCACGGAACAAATATTCGTAATATCTACAAGTAGTTGTTCCGGGTCTGGATGTTTATGTATGTATGTTTATGTAATTGTTTGTTTTTTTTTTTAACTCAAAGCCAGTACACACTATGTAGCCAGGCATATTGTACGTTACGGAATTGCATCGCTGACAGGGGTTTTCGACACTGGTGCAGCTACACAGGAGCTAAACTTAGCATTCGGGAACACCGTTGGAGCTGCTGAAACTTGGACAAAACTGTCTTTGCATTGTATAGATTCAATTTCTTAGTATTGTATAATTGCTTGGAACACGTGTGAGCACGATCTACTTGCTGTAAAGCATCTATTTGTTGGGTTAGTCGTTTATTGACTTGATAGTGCTATGGCTGTTGAGAGTATGTCATGCTCACTCAAATGTCTCGCTGGTGGTGGCGTGTGTGTTGGGTCATTAGGTTCCCTTCAATATGGTTGAGCTGAATGATGCTGATCCAAACGTCATGTTCGTGAACGGACGCCGTCAGAGGGGACTGGTCATCTCTTAGCTGCTACGGCGTATTTTAATTTCTGAATTGTTGTTTTTTTCCATAATGGACGCTCTCAGCGTACAATATATTTCTGCATCGTTCTCACACGATTGATTTCAAAATGAATGATGTAATCAAATATTTGTATCAATAGCTTGATAATTTAAAAGAGTGTCCATGGAGTTTCTTGCCCGTTCTTCTCCATAGGTACCTACTCTTTGGAATGGGCGACTAGCTTCACCTTACTGACTGACCGACCTTCTGACAATTCAAAAGTGCCTGTAACTGGTTTATTTGAAATAAATGCTTTGATTTTGATTATGTGAGTTATTTGTTTTTAAACGCACCCACGATACAGAAGAAATTCCAGACCATGGCCTGGAAAATGGCCGAACGCGAGAGATCGCCGACGATCGCCGTCACGAAGACAAGGCGGTGCTTCGCCCAAGCCGGGCAGACCTCCTCTGTATGCTCCATCGGGTTCTCAGGGCGCTCTTCATACTTGTGACTTCCTGGCATTTTCTCCCGCCTTGTCCGGAACAGGAAATTCCCGAAACAGCCGTCTCTGGTGAGGATCTGCGTCAGGCGGAAGATGAGGACGCCGTGGCGCCTCAATATTGGGGGCTCCCCATACTTAGAACTGAAAATCAAAAATTTTTTTTTCCATCAAACACATACGGTATCTATGGATAGGTCTTCAAAAATGATATCGAAGTTTCTAAAATATTTTTTTTCTAAACCACACTTCTTTTCGAGTTTTCATTTTCTACAATAAGAAAATGAAAACTCTAAAAAACATATGATGTACATTACTATAAAAACTACCAACGAAAGATTGTTTTGAACGAGATTTAGTAAGTAGTTTTTTCAATACCTCGTAAATCGTAAACCGCTTATTACCGCGTAATCTTTCATACAAATAACTTAAATCCTTTAATTTCATAAATCAATGGTACGGAACCCTTTGTGCGTGAGTCCGACACGCACTTGTTACGAATATTATGTTGATTTATCTTGATCATGTTTTCTATTACATGGTGTCATGGATTTTTTTACAATATTTTGTTTTGTTTTTTAAATTCTGCGGTGATCAAGCAGAAGAGAGTATGAAAAAAAATTATGGCCTCTAAATTTCTTATTCAATGTTTAACCACGGAAATTGCCCTTCTTTGTCAATAATGTCGCCATAACAAAATTTGTGAAACATTTCCTATAGGAATAAGATAACACAGGTACGCAAGATTTTCTATCTAGATAAACTTTAAAAATCTATGACATTTCTACGCGTGTTTCATGAAAAAACATTGATATTAACCAAAATTAATAACCCACGCAAAATCAGATGTCAGTAAATTCTGACGATTTTTATTGAAAACCAATTCAGCCACGTAAATAGGTATATCATGTTTTTGTTTAACGAATAATTTAAACCACACGTGTAACGCTTCTTTTTTTTGTATAAAATTAATTATTTTTGGCCTTGGCAGCCTTGGAGTATTCCTATTGTTTTTAGAATTATTTACATAAACCGCTACTTAATATTTAATTTATACTTCTACCTTCGCTTATTGACAGGTCGGTCGGGACAGGCGATTAATCGAACGTCTGTTTTTAAGATTTTCCGTCAAAACAGTTTTAAAAACAAAGTATTAGTTAGTAAACGAAAATCGTGTTTTAGTTTCGTAGGTAGATAAGTACAGTTACTATACATCATTGAGTATTTTTTTTTCGATAACAGAAATAAAACACACAACTCTTTTACAGAAAATAATAACTACGGGGTCATATTTTATGATAAATATTTTTTTTTTATCATCATATATGCAGCCTATAATATTCCCACTGTTGGGACACTGGCTTCCTCTCGATGAGAGAAAGTGGGCCGTAATCTACCACGCGGGCGGCGGGGCGTAAATAATGTTTCATGGTTATGGTTTGCGATCTAGTTATGAAATAAATAATGTAGATACATTACTGATTTTTCACTAACGGTTTCCAATTAAGAACGAAACACTATATCTAATATAATATTGGGATATTATATTAGTAACAGTAAGTGTTACCAAAATATCTAATAACAAAAATTTAAAAAAATCAAACCCCCTGTACACTGTCCGAAACTCTCCATGGAGTGCTAAATCGTGTTTCGTATGTGTGAGTGTTGAGAGTGGAGGCTGCAAATATTATAAGTATGGATTTTATGCCTGTCTCGCTCGCACACAAGCTGTCTCCCTCCCGCGCCGAAGGAAAAAATATTCTCGGAGGGTATCTAAAATTATGAGCGCGAAGGAAAGTTTCATGCGTTTACTTATATGAAAAGGGAATGTTGGAGCGAATCGCTTCATAAATCTTGCGATGTAGAAGAAGTCGATCGTTATTTCGCTTCGACAAAATTGTCGTAGCAAGCAGTTTTACTTTCGCTAGAGCTGATGAACGAGCGAGGGAAATTATCTTTTAATGATTTATTGTGTTTTTGTTGACTTGCTACGCCTCTGTTCAATAAGGCCTACGGGCTACGGCGTAGCAAGTCGGTGCAGTGAGTTGAATGTATAATTTCATAAAGACTGACCTGCCGCCAATATGTAAAATAGGCATGCTTTAGGGATGCCTATATCTAGTAGGCAAATAATAGGGTCCATAAAGATTATGATGATTATTTCTGCCGTATGAAATACAAACTTTATAAAGATCTATCACGAAGCCGTCATCTACCCATTCAGTGAACAGGTGTGAAGCGAATTTAATTTTGGTGTGATAATTTTGTTTACCATAGTACAGAAACTAACGCAAGCATAACATAATGCTAATTAGTGCATGCAACGGTGCAGGCAGGAGGTAAATCTAAAGTTATAACAATCAAAACTTTTATTCGTAAAATAGCTTTCGCTTTCGGGTTTGTAGGATCTCCAAATCAATCTCCCTCTGGTACAGCATCGTTGGTCGTGTTGTTGGGTTTAACATTGCATCACCTTGATCAACTGCCGTCTTTCTTCCTATTCACTCAGCTTTTTGAATAAATCGTCTATTAATAAACTGGCGCGCTTTACCATTAACGATTGCAGCACTAGTTTATAATTTTAAAAAAAAAGTTTATTGAACACAAGATATAAGTACCAGAAAAATAAGTTTAAATGCCTTTATATACTAACAAAGTAAATAACACACTTACACGGAGCATCAAATAACAGTTCACACGATACTTTTAGGGGTGATATGTGGCTGTCAATAAAAGGGTGCAATCCCAAATGATAACTCTTTTGTTCGTCACCCCTTTCGCTAAGTCACTTTAGCAAATGAAAAAACTTACCCCTGTGTATAAAATATTATGTGACAATCGCTTGCTATAGTCACTGCGAGTGAAACCCGAAAATCAGATTTCAACTGGAGTTCACTCTGTATGGCTAAATAATAATCAATACATTCTCACCAAGTTACTACAAACATAATCTAAAAAAGAATCTTTTTTTATTATAAACTAGAGCTTGACCGCGCGCAATCTCGCCTGATGGTAAGCAGTGATGCAATCGTTGATGGCAAAACGCGCCAGTTTTTTAACAGGCTATTCGCTCTAGCCTTGAAGACACTCAAATTGTTATAGGTACATCGTATGTTTAAGACGAAAAGTCCGTAAGGAAATTTGGTTGTATCCTAAAAAATAATTGAATGTCCATCAGATAGATTTATAAAAAGTATTGAATACGTATTTTTTCTTTCATTCAAATAAGTACTTAGGAAGATTAATTGATTTGAAATGTCGCATGTCGTCACGCCGTGGTACAAAATATACCAAAACGTGACGTAATTTAATACGCTATATCTCAGTAGTGTTTGGTAATTTCGTCAGAATAAAAAATACGGGTCTTAATTTTATTTATTATCTATAAGACGGACTAATTATTTTTTTGATTTTCATACCTTGGCTACATCCCTACTACTAAAGTAGATGATCCGTCAAGAGGTCCGAGTCCGTATTTCAAAGATAGGTACTACAAAAACTGCACTTTTCAATATATACAATGTTATTTGTTCTATGCTATTTTTTGTTTATGCGAAACCCGAAAACACGTACCTATCCAGTATTTTATGTAATTTCAAAAAGATATTATGAAAAATCACAAAGTTACGAGCTTGTTATCTTACTTGGTTGTACCAACAAAAATATTGTCGCCCGCCCGCGCCTGTATCCTGGGGAGGGGGGTCTATCTCACTGTACTCCTGATAGGTACTATGATCTACCGTTAGCTGTGTGCGTTCAGTAACCACACTGCAACAATTTCTAAATATATTTCACAAAAAATGTAACAGTGTAAAAATTATTGGAATGGATTCAGTTGCTTATTCTGAATAAACGAAGTATACCTATTCAGGTTTTGTGTAATCGTAAAGTAAAAATAATGTTGTATAGTATATTTTTTTATAAAATTCAGTATATGAATATAGTTAATAAATAACACTTCAACTTTTACTGCGTGATACTATTTAAAAAATACCAAAGGATTCAAAAATTTTGCTGTTACTAAATTTTACTGCGGTATTATGCCATAGGTTTTGCAAGTTTTTTAATTTGTCACTAACATTAGAAGACAAGAGCCGCATTTATTATGCTATTTACAACAATGTGTGGGTACCTACGTCTGTTGTAACACAAACCTCCTGCTGTAAAACATTGTAAATTACGCATTACATTACCGTAATCTACGCCGAAAAAGTGCGAAACTTACGACGACATTACTTCTATATTTAAAATATCCAAAAGTGTGGTATTTTTTTAAATGTGGAATAAGAATACATAAAATGGGATACTTTATTAAATGGAATGCATCGATATAATATTTCGAATATGGAAAATAACAAATCGGAACAATGGAATAGGGGCAACTGTTAAATCATGTTGTCATTCATTGTTAGATCGAGCCCACCACTAATGTCACACTCGTTAAAGATACGGAGTAGGAAATGTGCGTAACTCCGACAAAAACTACGGACATCTCAAGACTACACAGGCTACATACTAGGTTGGCATCTTTGCTTGGAACTTTATTGCGCCACTTTTTCTTCTCAGCTAAGCTAAAGTGGTGAAGAGCGGGCGTTTTGGGGGACTGTTTATGTGACGTGCCAATTGCGATTTACAACTTATTTAAATAAATGTTTTTTTATTTACATTTTGCGGTCTTCTAGGTGTGTAAGGTGAAGAAGGTTAATATGTGTGTATAACAGGGTGTGCCGAGAAATAAATAATTTTTGCTATTATATTATGAACAGTTTGTAAAATGTACTTAAACAGAAAATCTTAAAGTTTAGGCCTGTTCTATCATCTTTCTTTCTTTCTTTTATGGCTTCGCATGGTTTGTGCATTTAGCCAATGTCACGTAATGATTTGTTCATGTCGAAAAAGACGGCCGCGTGACCCGTCTTACGATGGAGGTTTGAGACAAAGTCATGATGTGGCCACTATGCTGCGATATTTCACTGTTCTTTATGAATTATTTACTGAATGCACTTTTTACTACATAAATCACGCACTTTTATTTAGTAAACAACACTATAAATAATTTCTAAATTCCAATGAAAAATGAGCGTGACACTCAGCTTCAGTTTCCCGCCAAAACTCCTATCATCTTTGGTTATAGCTACCTAATAAAATAAATGTCTATCGTTCGCCAAAAATATTAAAAATTAATATAGAAATATAAATAAAATACAAATTATTCACTTAATCGAATAACACTTCCTCTGTTTACTTACAAGTTTAGGTACATGAATCTCGAACTACATTTTTCACCAATGACTGAACGAAATTCATCAACGAAAATTAGTTGAGTTTAACCTGAACTTTAATTGTCAAATGAAAAATATCTTGAAGGTGATTTAAAATTAGAATTTCGATATAAAATAATCGAATTTAAACTAACATTACGTGAATTTCATTTAAGTTATTTATTATTTTCTGCATAGCAACATTTTGTATTTTGTTAAAACAAGGACAAATGGGGTCACTAAACACACTATTTGCATACAATTGGCAAACGATTACTTGTAATTGTAACAAAGATCGAATTATTTATATTACGTGTACAAAATGAGCTATAGATACTACCGTATAGGAATTAGGAGATGCGTTTTATGAGTCTTTATCTTCATGGATAATCATACTTGTCCCACGCGCGTGTCAATGAAATGGCACCACAATGTGATACGGACTAATACGTGCCAGGGCCGAGCGATCTTCAAAAAAGATACCGTAAGTCAGTAAAAGTCTGACACACCCTTCAACTCCGATCCGTTTCCCAACCAGAAAAAAATGTTTAAAAATCATTCATAGAAATACAATGCACAGGTATGTTTTTTTATAACTTATAAACTAGTGCTTGACCGCAATCCCGCCTGATGGTAAGCAGTGACGCAATCGAAGATGGTCAAGCGCTTTAGTTTATTATAAGCCTATTCACTCTAGCCTTGAAGACACTCAAATTGCAGTCCCTCGATATACGCGTGTGTGTGATGTATTTTGTTAAAACGCTTGTATCAAATAGTTTTTAGATATTAGGTACACCATTGCAATAAATTTCATTCAGCTGGTTATACTTATTTATGTAGATTTAAAATGATTCCAACATTATTTTAATATGTTATTACTCGATTACATTTACAACAAACATGTGCTCGCAACTGACGTCGTGTATAATCAGATGTTATGTTAGGAACACCTACGTTTGCCGAAGGAATAGAAATTTATAAGGATGGTACATTACAGTACAGTACAGTAGGTGGTGGTCTGCTGTGTGGAGGCAACCGTTAACAAGAACTACAGCTGATAATTTATGTAAAAATAAAATATTATTTAAAAAAAAAATAAAAAAATTCATACCAGCCACTCCTGCACTCCACTACATAGTCGCTCCGT
Organism: Sesamia inferens; assembly: GCA_037179545.1. NCBI lineage: Eukaryota > Metazoa > Arthropoda > Insecta > Lepidoptera > Noctuidae > Sesamia > Sesamia inferens. Next base: position 12,040,556 of record CM073922.1, read on the forward strand.
CATGAAGCATGACGTGATACCTCTATCGAGTGTCGCTCGCACAATATGCTCATGGAATCATGCAATATCATCATATACTTTAAAGTTTAACTAAAGCTGTTGACAACAACACGCCGCGCTCCTTTCTACTATCAACATAAGAAAGTGAAATGTTTGCAGATAAAGCAACATGGTTGGTATCAGTGTTAGCAGAGGGCGCGGGCGACGCAATTGACGGAGACGAGTTTGTGTTGTCACTACAATTACCGCTTGTGTCCGAAGTATGAAGTAAAGTGTTATGCCTGCGCTTCCATAACTTACAACCCGGTTTTTTACAATTGTTGGAAAAGTGACCTGAACGAAAACAATTGTAACACAATTTAAAACTAGGGACTAAAGTCAGCCTCTATTGTTCCCACTTTTGGGACACAAGCCTCCTCTCGATGAGAGGGAGTGGGCCGTAATCTACCACGCTGGCCCAGTGCGGGTTGGTAGGTGTCACATGTCTTCGAAGTTTTTGGTTCTAGGACATGCTGGTTTCCTCACGATGTTTTCCTTCATCGTTTTTGAGAGCAGTGGAGATGAAATAATTTACTCAAAGTAAGGCGCCTAATGCGGTTTGAACATACGACCTACAACGTGTAAGTTGCGGCCATTATCACTAGGCTACCACTACTCTCTGAGATAAATTCGGTGAATAATGGTAATAAAAAAATCGGTGTGATAAAGTGAAATTAGAGTGAGCTTAATATTAGTTACATAATTAACTCCCCTAAAATAAAAGAATTCTTCACACTCAATTATTCAATCGTGTACACAAGTACCTAGACGATTATATGGACCTCGTAAGTACGCAAGGCTTTCTAAAATACCATAGACAATATTCGCAATTCTGTTTCTCACTGGCAGCTACGCCATTCGCCAAAAAAGAAAAAATCGATACCATCCTCGAACCCTACGGGAGAACTGTCGCAAAAAACCGAGGGGGCCTCCACATACATGGAACACATTTAATAAATCGAGGGAAAGGGTTATGTCCCTCCACCACCCTGTCAAACAACCATGTTTTATTCATGACGCGTTCAAACCGAATCAGAATTGTATCGGAGATTGGAATCAAATCTTTTTGTTATTTACCCATTGATAGCTATTCACCATAGCTTGATTTCGGAATAGGTAGATATGTAGCTTTGTGTATATGTAATAAGATCGAAAAATATAATAACCATTTGATTGAGGTATAAGTGTATTACAGTCATAGTCAGAAGCCCAAAAGTCTGAGAGCCAGTTATTCTAAATTGACGTATGCAATTGATGCTGTACGAAAAGTTTAAATAAATAAATTAGAAGAAATTAGGTAGAAAGGTTATCAAAGCAGATCTAAGTAGTTTCTTTCTTTTTTTTTTTAAGTAAAATACATACATTAGCTGTTTATTCCTGTCAAATTACGCCTGGTGTAAATTGACGTAGATATTATAAGTCCGCGCCTGGTGTAAATTGACGTATTATTAGTAGCCATGTTTTTAGTCGCGTCCAAACTATGGACTATTTATGGACTATCTTAATATGACAGGACTAAACTAATGTGTAATTTTCTGTCCTTTTCTTAATGAAATAGATACCCTGGACTTAAAATTTACATTAATTTGTGACGCTAATATTAATCTTACTTATTATAAAGTAACTGGGCAAGTCAGATAAGCAGAGGTCAGATAGTCAGATAGGCAGAGGTCAGATTGGCAGTTGATCCATGTAAAACATTAATGTTCAGCGCGTACAGTTAAATTGGAAGGCAACCCCAAGATAACTGGAAAAAGGCATCATCGGACGACCCGTCGTACAGCGAGTATCCACGCTTACTTTGTTGTCACCACTACGATCTGAACGAAGCGCTTACATCGAGGGACTGGAACAATTTGCCATCGACGCTCTTTCCCTCTGACTACAATTTAAGTATCTCCAAGGCTAGAGTGAATAGGCTCTTAACAAACTAGCGTCAGGTGCTTTTACCATTACCGATTGCATCACTGCTTTCCATCATGCGGGATTCCGGTCACACTCATTTATAATTTATTTAAAAGATCAAAGACTTTCTACCAATTGTACATGAAATAAGTACAAATTATGAATACATTAAGGGATTAATTTAGTTACACACGTGGCACAGTTAGCTGCTTTACGAAATACAAGGACAAAAATACCTAGTGAAAAATGATTCTGGCCAGTAATAAGTCAGACTCAAGTAATCTGAGTTCAACACGCAGAAGAATATGAACTTTAGCATCAGTTATCTCCAAAATTTTACTAAGGCATTAAGACATCTTGATTTTTTTTTAACTATAAACTAATGCTTGGCAGGCGGGATTGCGGTCAAGCACTAGTTTATAATACATATTAAAAGAATAAAATAAATTATTAGTGAACCCCTATTCACTTTTAAATACTATCCTACTATCTAAGAATATATCACACGTTATGGTTGAAATAAAAAAAAACACTGCCCAATTTACGTGTTTGTAAAACACTATTTTCCACTTTTAATTTTACCACTTTATGGGCGTGATTTCAGCTTTCTAGTGTTAACGGTCATTGTTATTATCCGCGGGCGGACGGACAGACAAAATTTGGCGAAACAAAAAAAAAAAAAACGACCTTTGTCAGTGTTATCAACGTACCTATAACAATTTTGTTTTAAATATTTGCATTTCATTAGGTACTAAGTTACTAAATGAAAATCTTCTAGTAATTGGTATCTAAGTTTAATGTCTGAGTAAAATTTTGTGATAACTAGTCTTAAATTGCGTATGGATAGATGATTTTTGGAAATGGTTAATATTGTTGTTTTTGTTGGTAGCTAATGGTTGTTTTTTGTGTACGAACAGTTTAAATAAATAAATTAGAAGAAATTATCAAAACAGATCTAAGTACTTTCATTCATTAAGAAAAATACATTAGTTTAGACCCGTCAAATTAGTCCGCGCCTGGCGTACACTGAACTTAAAATTTGCTTTTCTTTGTGAATGAAAGGACGCTAGTTTTTTTTTTTTTTAATAATTATAAATTAACGCATGACCGCAATCCCGCCTGATGGTAAGCAGTGATGCGATCGTTGATGGTGAAGCGCGCTAGTTTATTAAGAGCCTATTCACTCAGAAAAACTGAGCTAATAGGAAGAAAGACGGCAGTTGAGCGAGGTGATACAATGTTAAACCCAACAACACGATCAACGATGCTGTGCGAGAGGGAGATTGATCTGAAGATCCTCCACGACCAAACTCCCAACACAACAACATTAAGCGCTTCGTACCCGGCACACATCGCAACACAACTGCTCAGACCCGTCCTCCGTACGGCTTCACCAGACATCAGTCCGGAACACGACAAATCGCTTGGCGGCAAGGCTTTGTCTGGTGGGTGGTAACTTCTGCCGGCGGCCGATGTTACTTAAAAATCTAATTAGTTTTAGTTTTATGCCTAGTTGATACTGTTTGAGCTAGCGTATAGTACGAGTCAACCCGCGGAGTATCTACACTGTAGTAACTAACTCGCACTATTGACACTCTTTTTTTTATAATTATGAACAAGTGCTTGAGCGTAGTCCCGCCTGATAGTAAGCAGTGACTTAGCCTATTCACTCAAAAAGAAATTGAGTGACTAGGAAGGAAGGCGGCAGTTAAGCGAGGTGGTGCAATGTTAAACCCAACCATGCTGCGCCAGAGGAAGATTGATTTGGAGCCCCTTCACGACCAAACTCCCGACACAACAACATTTGGCGCATCGTACCCGGCACACATCACAACCAACTGTCAGACCCATCCTCCGTACGGCTTCACCAGACATCATGAGACTCTCGAGTAACTCGCACGTACGTGTTAAAGCTGGTTTACACAGTAGACAGCAACTCGGTATGTCTATTCGTACGCCAGTAGCTCGGCATGAGCTCTCTCTACATGAGCGTACCCAGTTTCTGGCCCAGGGGGGGGCAAGTAAGGACTTGCCCCCTTGGGCCAAAAGTTGGGTACGCCATGCCTTGGAGGGCAAATCAAATTTTTAGCGTGGGTAATCTTTTTGTACCTACTATAGTCGCACGCGGTTTTTTGACAATTACACCGTACATTTTGTTACTTTCTACCGCGTGGTTTATTTAAAAGTTAGAGATAAGTCCTCGTTTCTACTTTGTTTTCTACTTTGTAATTAGGGGAGTTCATACATGTTCTACGATATTTCCAGGAGGAGGCAGCTGCCTTCCCCTGCCTCCGCCTGGGTACGCCCATAGCTGTCTACACGATACCTAGCTACTGCCCAATCCAACAAACAAGTCAACCACAACAAAAAAAAAACACGGGCGAGCTACTACCGAACGCGTCCAAACGATGCGAGCGACGCACGAGTTGCTGTCATGTGCGAGTTGCTGCCGGGCGAGCAGGCGAGTGAAAACAAAAAACGTTGGACTAAGTCGGATGCGAGCTACTGACCAACTCGTACGTACGAGTTACTTGTTTAGTTACGTGCAAATAGTGAGAGTAACTGCAGAGCAGCTACTCGGAGGGCTTACTCGTGCGCTAGCTCGCACTGTGTAAACCAGCCATACATTAGTAATTTATTCCTGTCAAATTACGCCTGGTGTAAATTGACGTAGATATTATAAGTCCGCGCCTGGTGTAAATTGACGTATTATTAGTAGCCATGTTTTTAGTCGCGTCCAAACTATGGACTATTTATGGACTATCTTAATATGACACGACTAAACTAATGTGTAATCTTCTGTCCTTTTCTTAATGAAATAGATACTCAGGACTTAAAATTTACATTTGTTTGTGAACAAGGGAATCGACGCTAATATTAATCTTACTTATTATAAAGTAACTGGGCAAGTCAGATAAGCAGAGGTCAGATAGTCAGATAGGCAGAGGTCAAATAGTCAAATAGGCAAAGGTCAGATAGCCAGATAGGCAGAGGTCATATAGGCAAAGGTCAGATTGGCAGAGGTCAGATAGTCAGATAGGCAGAGGTCAGATAGGCAGTTGATCCATGTAAAACATTAACGTTCAGCGAGTACAGTTCAATTGGAAGGCAACCCCAAGATAGGTGGAAAAAGGCATCATCGGACGACCCGTCGTACAGCGAGTATCCACCCTTACTTTGTTACCACCACTACGACCTGAACGAAGCATTTCACCTCGTCTTTTTTATCCCGCTTACATCGAGGGACAGGAACAATTTGTCAGCGACGGCCTTACCCTCTGACTACAATTTAGGTATCTCCAAGGTTAGAGTGAACAGGCTCTTAACAAACTACCGCGCTTTACCATCAACGATTGTATCACTGCTTACCACCAGACGGGATTCCGGTCACACTAGTTTATATTTTCATTAAAAGACCAAAGACTTTCTACCAATTGCACATAAAATAAGTACAAATTATCAATACATTAAGGGATTAATTTAGTTACACACGTGGCACAGTTAGCTGCTTTACGAAATACAAGGACAAAAATACCTAGTGAAAAATGATTCTGGCCAGTAATAAGTCAGACTCAAGTAATCTGAGTTCAACACGCAGAAGAATATGAACTTTAACATCAGTTATCTCCAAAATTTTACTAAGACATTAAGACATCTTGATTTTTTTTTAATTATAAACTAATGCTTGGCCGCAATCCCGCCTGATGCCTACCATCAGGCCGGATTGCGGTCAAGCACTAGTTTATAATACATATTAAAAGAATAAAATAAATTATTAGTGAACCCCTATTCACTTTTAAATACTATCCTACTGTCTAAGAATATATCACAATTTATGGTTGAAATAAAAAAAAACACTGTCCAATTTACGTGTTTGTAAAACATTATTTTCCACTTTAATTTTACCACTTTATCGGCGTGATTTCAGCTTTCTAGGGCTAACGGTCACTGATATTATCCGCGGGCGGACGGACAGACAAACTTGGCGAAACTAAAAAAAAAACGACCTTTGTCAGTGTTATCAACGTACCTATAACAATTTTGTTTTAAATATTTGCATTTCATTAGGTACTTAGTTTCTAAATAACGATCTTCTAGTAATTGGTATCTAAGTTTAATGCCTGAGTAAAATTTTGTGATAACTAGTCTTAAATTGCGTATGGATAGATGATTTTTGGAAATGGTTAATATTGTTGTTTTTGTTGGTAGCTAATGGTTGTTTTTTGTGTACGAACAGTTTAAATAAATAAATTAGAAGAAATTATCAAAACAGATCTAAGTCCTTTCTTTCATTAAGAAAAATACATTAGTATAGACCCGTTGAATAAGTCCGCGCCTTGCGTGCACTGAACTTAAAATTTGCTTTTGTTTGTGAATGAAAGGACGCTAATACTAAAAAAATACTTAAAAATCTAATTAGTTTTAGTTTTATGCCCAGTTTATACTGTTTAAGCAAGCGTATAGTACGAGTCAACCCGCGGAGTATCTACACTGTAGTAACTCGCTATTGACACTCTTTTTTTATAATTATGAACAAGTGCTTGACCGCAGTCCCGCGTGATAGTAAGCAGTGACATAGCCTATTCACTCAAAAAGAAATTGAGTGACTAGGAATTAAGGCGGCAGTTAAGCGAGGTGGTGCAATGTTAAACCCAACAACACGACCAACGATGCTGCGCCAGAGGAAGATTGATTTGGAGCCCCTTCACGACCAAACTCCCGACACAACAACATTTGGCGCATAGTACCTGGCACACATCACAACCAACTGACAGACCCGTCTTCCGTACGGCTTCACCAGACATCAGTATACTCTCGAGTAACTCGCACGTGTGTGTTAAAGCTGGTTTACACTGTAGACAGCAACTCGGTATGTCTATTCGTACACCAGTAGCTCGGCATGAGCTCTCTCTACATGAGCGTACCCAGTTTCTGGCCCAGGGGGGGCAAGTCAGGACTTGCCCCCTTGGGCCAAAAGTTGGGTACGCCATGCCTTGGAGGGCAAATCAAATTTTTAGCGTGGGTAATCTTTTTGTACCTACTATAGTCGCACGCGGTTTTTTGACAATTACACCGTACATTTTGTTACTTTCTACCGCGTGGTTTATTTAAAAGTTAGAGATAAGTCCTCGTTTCTACTTTGTTTTCTACTTTGTAATTAGGGGAGTTCATACATGTTCTACGATATTTCCAGGAGGAGGCAGCTGCCTTCCCCTGCCTCCGCCTGGGTACGCCCATAGCTGTCTACACGATACCTAGCTACTGCCCAGTCCAACAAACAAGTCAACCACAACAAAAAAAAAAACGAGTGTGCTTATGACCACACGACTGAAGTGAAACTTCTTTCGCACCATCTGTATGTATATATATATAAATATATGTGTGTACAATATATACATGTATACACATATACTTACATATATTAATTTTCTATAAATATTTAAATTTATTTCATGCTTTCATTTATAAATTAATATTTTTGCATAGACCTCCAATTAAAAAAAAAAAAGTGGATTCCCTCGGGGCCAAAAGGTCGGGCTCTTCCTCCTGAATCAGGGGACCCCAAACTCGGGTAGTCCACGACCTCTGGTTCCCGAGATAATCCACGGGGGGGTGAGGTAACTAAAGGGGGGGGGTAGATTTCGTGGGGTTGCGGGGGGTAGGGGGGAGAGGGGTGAAGGGGAGAGGGGGAGTGGATTCCCTCGGGGCCAAAAGGTCGGGCTCCTCCTCCTGATTCAGGGGACCCCAAACTCGGGTAGTCCACGACCTCTGGTTCCCGAGATAATCCACGGGGAGGTGAGGTAACTAAAGGCTGTCGGGGGGGGGGGGAGGGGGTAGTGGATTCCCACGGGGCCAAAAGGTCGGGCTCTTCCTCGTGAATCAGGGGACCCCAAACTCGGGTAGTCCACGACCTCTGGTTCCCGAGATAATCCACGGGGGGGTGAGGTAATCAATGAGGGGGGTCGGGGGGTGGTCGCAGCGTCATGTTCTCGAAGAAATTCATAGTTCTTAATCAATCAAGGTACTTAGCTTAATAATTGAGCTTATGAGGCTCGAAAGCAATTTGTACCTACTTTGTGTCCAATTATCGTATTGTGACGATATCTTCAAACTTCTATACTTTCAATTATATCAGAAATGTTCAGCAAAAATATATAAAACAATATAAAGGCCAGAACAGAACGAAATTTATAAATTATTTGTGCTCTTAGGTAATCAATTGTTAACAAATCTTAAAAAGATCCAAAAAATATATATTGCCTTCGGCGAGATGCGAACTCACAACTTCATACTCGACTCAATTGTTAACAAATCTTAAAAAGATCCAAAAAATATATATTGCCTTCGGCGAGATGCGAACTCACAACTTCATACACGGCATGTCACGCAATATTTACATGAGCCAACTCCTTGTTTGTAGTACAGACGAAATAGGACTATACTCTGCTTCCGTTCGCCTTGCCCGATTTTTTTTGCTTCATTTTTCGTAACGCTTTCGCGAGTTTACTCCCCAAGTCAAGCGTGCCTAAAGAAGTTTCACTTCAAAAACACGGGCGAGCTACTACCGAACGCGTCCAAACGATGCGAGCGACGCACGAGTTGCTGTCATGTGCGAGTTGCTGCCGGGCGAGCAGGCGAGTGAAAACAAAAAACGTTGGACTAAGTCGGATGCGAGCTACTGACCAACTCGTACGTACGAGTTACTTGTTTAGTTACGTGCAAATAGTGAGAGTAACTGCAGAGCAGCTACTCGGAGGGCTTACTCGTGCGCTAGCTCGCACTGTGTAAATCAGCCATTAGAAGTAGCTTGCAAAAGTTACTTGAACATTTTTTTGTTTTCACTCGCCTTTTTGCGTAACGAAACATCACGCCGGTAATCCCCTATAGGTTAGACAAATGTGTATCTACGTTAATACACCTACCTTTCGGCAGTTACGTTCAAGCCTTGTCATAGATGGCGTGTCTATTGCCATCAATGTCCTACGAAGATACGGAGAATTTACTAATTGCGCTGAAGTGACAGTATCTAATTAATATTATTGAATTGAAACTTCTTTACGCACGCTTGACTTGGGGAGTAAGCTGGCGAACGCGTGACGTAAGCGTTACGAAAAGTGATCGGGCGAGGCGAACGGAAGTTAAGTGGGGGATATAAGCACAGATGCGCCCGTGGCGCGAGCTTGGTACTACAAGGTATATATCAAGTTTTGTTTTTTTTTTTTTTTTCAATAAAAATAGAAGATCTATGCAAAAATATTAATTTACCAATGAAACCATGAAATAAATAAATATTTATAGAAAATTAATATATGTATATGTGTATACATGTATATATTGTACACATATATATATATATATATATATATATATATATATAGATATCCCTTTGGGCACTTTGTGGCTCAGACGTGCCGTATAGGTAGTAATTTGTTGATCCATTTTCACTTGTTGATCCGGGGGCCTTTTGTTGATCCGACGCCATTTGTCCATAAATATGTAGCTCCGTTTGGAGCCACATGTGTCACGTTGAATAATAATAAGTAATAACAATAATTAAGGGCTGTTTTATACAAATCCACCTTTTTGGCGTCTGGGCAGTTGTTGATCCAATTCAAATGGGCCAATCAGGGCGCAGCATTTGCCAAGGGCGCGAAGCGATTGGTTAAGCTGCTGTTTTCTTTTTTATGTATGTTCACTTTATTTATCTTAGATATTAATCTCAGACACCTGGACTGATTTGCTAAATTCTTTTTTTGTTTGAAAAGGTAAACTTTCTAAATGGTCCCTTAGTCAAGATCTGATGATGAAAGACTAGAGAAATCAAGAGGAACTTCCAAAAATCGTAGGGGCGACTAGTGCATTTCTAAGTATCTTCATTAAGTATTTCAAAGAACTATAATTTGATAAAGGTCTGATGTAGCTGATGATGGAGCCGGGAGACAGTCGAAGGAAGTCCTCAACGATTGATAGCAGTCCTTGAGTTTGTGCTTGATTAATTTGTATTAATTAGTACTTTACACCAAGATGAGTTGTAACTGTCATTAAGGCTCTGATGATGAAAACAAAGGCCAGTTCCAGAAACTCCTCAAGGTTTACAGTAGCTACTTTGTTTTTGGACTTAATTCCAATACCCATATAGCACATACAATCCGAGATTCCAGTGTCCTGTCCCCTCCCACTTTCCCCTCATGTTGTGACCCCAGGTGGACAGGATCCTCCCAACACTTAGACAACACCCCCCTCATCTACCCCCCCTCCCCCTAGACTCAACCTAGCCTCCCACCCCTCTCCTCTACAATCACTTACCCCCCCCCCCCCCACTTGCTCCTCAGGCCACCTCACCCCCCCGTGGCCTATCTCGGGATCCGGAGGTCCAAGACTAGCCGAGTTTGGGCTCTTCGGAATCGGGAGGAAGAGCTCAACATTCTGGCCCCGGGGGATTCCGCATCCCGTACTATATTTACCTACCTCGAAGTCCTTCCCCATATCCCTACCTAAAATCCCGGATATCTCGGAAACGGCTGGGAATTTCAAAATTCTGACAAAATTCCCCCCCTCCTTACTAACCCCCCCCGCAGCCGGAACCTCCCCCATTTTGAACCCATAGTACCTGACCCCCCAATACCCATATAGCACATGCATTCCGAGATTCCAGTGTCCTGTCCCCTCCCACTCTCCCCTCATGTTGTGACCCCAGGTGGACAGGATCTTCCCAACACTTAGACAACCCCCCCTCACCTACCTCTCCCCCCTCCCCGTAGACTCAACCTAGCCTCCCCACCCCTCTCCTCTACACTCCCTTACCCCCCCCCCCCTCCCCACTTGCTCTCCAGGCCACCTCACCCCCCCGCGGCCTATCTCGAGATCCGGAGGTCCTAGACTAGCCGAGTTTGGGCTCTTCGGAATCGGGAGGAAGAGCCCAACATTCTGACCCCGGGGGATTCCGCATCCCGCATCCCGCATCCCGTATTTCGCATTCCACACTGACTCACCTGATGCTGGCGCGTGCAATTGTTGGGACATACAGGCTGTATCTTTAGGTTAGTTTAGTTTTAAATTTGGTGTTGTATTTAGTCGTGGACCGTCCCCCTATTGGGGACGCTAAGTTTTAATCTTTATTAATGTTATTATATTGAAGTAAAACTTCTTCGCCATCTTTTTCTAAGAAATTTCACTTCTTACGTGTGTACACTAGTACACGCACACATTTTTTTTTTGTTTCTAAAAACGAATATACTAATACCAAAGACATACCCGACTTCGGAAATTAGTTATTTTTTACGTTGTAGTGTTTTCTGGAAGACTGTTGTTTTTTTTACACTTTTGTGTTATGAAAAGTACTGTGCAGCTGCATCCGGTCAGAATGAACGTTGATGCTAATATAGTTGGGAAAAGGCCTGTAAACAAATGACGTAATTTTGAATAATGTTATTTTTACCCGTAATTTTGGTTTAAAAACGAAACCACTGAACCGATTTCTATAAAATTCCTACGAGGTCAAAATGAATGTATGAACAATGCTAGACATGGCGCGATTACGCAACTTAAATTCAGTTTCTTGATTTGGTTCTTCAGTGATAAACTTCAATGCTGTAAGTTTTTTAGGAGTTTCCTCGACTCCTGTTGGTCTTCATCATCAGATTTACGGACACGACCGACAGACCTCCATTTTAACCCACATAGGTGCAAAGTTCTAATCAATACAAATTAATCAAGCACAAACGCAAGGTGGCTGCAGGGGATCGTTGAGGAGTTCCCTCGTCTGTCTATGTTCTTCATCATCAAATCTACTGCAGATTTTCATAGTAATCCATGGGTGAAAATCGCTCATCAATATACATTAATTAAATTCAAACACAAGGGAACTACTGTAAACCGTTGAGGAGTTCCCTGAAGTGGCCTTTGTATTTATCATCAGAGCCCTAATGACAATTAAAACCGATCTAAGTGTAAAGTTCTTATTAATACAAATTAATCAAGCTCAAATACAAGGTAGCTGCTATGAATTCCCGAGGAGTTCCCTCAACTGTCTCCCGGCTTCATATCTACTCCAACATCAGATCTACTCCAGATCATTAGTAAATTGTAGTGCTTTAAAATACTTAATGAAAATATTTAAAAATGTACCTAGAAATGTACAAGTTGCCTCTAAAAATTTTGAAAGTTTCCTTGCTTTCTCTAGTCTTTCATCATCAGAGCCTGGTGACTATGGGACCACCCTTTTAAATAAAAAAGAATTTTGCAAACGGATCCAGGCTTCTTACAGTAATCGGTGAACATACAAAAAAAAAAAACGGTTGCGACTAATTGAGAACCTCCTTCTTTTTTTGAAGTCGGTTAAAAACTTAAATTGCCAAAAGAAAATAATTTTTCTGTTGACAATTTAAATTTTATATGATTTTGACATTGATTACTAACTTTTTCCAATATAAGTTCATTCCCGGTATTAGAAAAAATGCCTGGGGTCGAATCCTCTCGTCTCAATGCCCGCGCTGCTGCCGATGATAATAGTATCATACTAAGCAATATACGGTCAAATCACGCAGGCTCTTACTTACTACTTTTCTCAAACAATCCGAGGAAATAAAAAACATAATTTTATTTTTTAAGTTCAATGACGAATAATGAACAATAATTATTTTTCCCACGCTATGGCGCTATTATGATGTTCCTTTGTTTTTTTTTTCAAAAGCGTCCACTATTTATCATTTCAATATTGTGTCTATTTGCAAGACAGTCCGAAATTTAAATAAAACCTTTTATTAGTTACCTCCTTGGTGTTCCATGTTTCAAATTTAGTTTTTTTTTTTTCGAAAGAAATTCAAACTAGGACGCTGGCACGAAACGCAAACTACCTAATTCGAAATTACGGCCTCTTAAATTTACATTCCATGTGTCTAATGAGTTCCTGTACCTTTTATTTATTTATTTTATTTTTATTAAAATTATAAACTAGCGCTTGACCGCAATCCCGCCTGATGGTAAGCAGTGACGCAGTCGTTGATGGTAAAGCGCACTAGTTTAATAAGAGCTTATTCACTCAAGCCTTGAAGACACTAAAATTGTAGTCCGACGGAAACACCGCCGCTGGCAAACTGTTCCAGTCCCTCGATGTACGCGGTATAAAGGAGGAAGCGAAACGCTTCGTCCGTATCGTAATGGTGTTCGCTAAAATATAACGCGACTAAGTGAAATAATTTTTATAATACACGTAGGAATGTAACTATGAGTAGATTGAGAAAACATCTACCAGAATGTCAAACGCACTTCGGCGGATATATGTACTCGTACTTAGATCTTTATTACTAAGTACCTTGCGCTTTACCATCAACGATTGCGTCACTGCTTACCATCAGGCGGGATTGCGGTCAAGCGCTGGTTTATACTTTAATAAAAAAAAATATAAAAAAAAGTAGTAAATATGATTTTATGTCCACTAACGTGCGGTTGAGTTTATCTTTCTTAATTTACAAAAATATTATTAATGAGGTACACATGTTTAATTTACACACTACGCTGCGATATCTCAATGTTCTTTATGAATTATTTACTGAATGCACTTTTTATGACATAAATCAGGCACTTTTATTTAGTAAACAACACTATGCATAATTTAAAACTCCAATGAAAAATTAACGTGACACTCGGCTTAACTTTCCCGCCAAAACTCCAGACACGGGTTATGACATCAAGATAACATTGTTTTATTTTGAGTACTAGGCTTTTTAGTAAATTATATTTCTTTGCCTTTTTTTTTTCTTTTTCTTCATTATGTGTTTATTTTTGTTTTAGTGTATTATTATTATAATGTGCGTTCTGTTTGGGCGAAATAAAGAATTTTTCTTTCTAGATCAGGAATCATTCAGGATCGGTTTTTAGGAATGAATCATCTGATTAATTCCTAAAAAAACAGCTGCGGAAACTTCAACCCTTAAAAATTAACATTAAAATTTAATAATAATATGTATTCGCATACAAATACCAAAGGAGTCTATACAAGCAGTGTCAATTGCATTGAATGTTAGAGAGGCCATCCACACAATATTTTCGGCACAAAACATACCGCGGCGATATCATGCTTAGACCCATTAGATTGGTTTCGATGAATAGAGTTTAAAAACTTAAAATTAATGGTAAATTAGAAATAAAGTATAAAAACCCTAGACATAAAATTCAACCTCTTTAACTATTAATAACAATTCATACTAAAAATAATTATATATTCATATCAAAATAAGTATTACGAAGTATGAGTTTTCTAAATGGATCAACAAAGTATATGATTTCTGGAATATATTTCCAGCCAAAAAGTCTTCGAGCATTTAAAAAAAATTGACGTTATGGATCCACTAATGCATGAAATGTTAACAAATATATATAGATCTTACAATGTATGGAGCATTGCGAATATAAATTTTCTAGATTAGGTTTATTAAATTCATAATTGATCAACCGTTACGGTATAGGTATCGGATCAAAAGAAGTATTACTGGAAGTGCGAGTATATAAATGGATCAACACAAGTTATTGATTTTTGAAATATATTCAGAGCTAAAAAGTCCTGGTGGGTTCAAAAAATATAGCCGTTAGGATCCACTAATGCATGAAATTGCTGAAAAATTTTTGTCGAGTATATGTCCTAATTGACGAATATATTTGGCCACATCCCTAAATAGAATACGACGTTGCCACTCCCCCCAAGAAATATGCAACTGGAGTAAAGTTATTCCGTGCTAAAGGTGGAGTCTATGATGAACGGCATCGTGGCTGGATCAACTAAGTGCCCAAAGAGGTGTTTATATATATATATATATATATATACAGATGGAGCGAATTCGAACTCGTATTTTCTTTTATTTTTTTTGTTAATATTCTTTATTTATTAATTACTTTGGATTGTTATTAGAGCTCTTAATGCTTGAAACACAGGATTTGCTAGGTCAGACACGTAAGACTTTGCTAACTATATTAATTTATTCTTTAATGAATTTTGAATAATACAACGTCATTTTTAGTTTTTGCGAAACCCGAATCACGTGTCCAGTATTTTTAAGCAAAAAATGTATGTACAAAATTTAAATAAATAAATATACAGTATGTTAAGAAAAACCTGTCCGACCCATAAGGATAATAAAGGTTAGGTAAACACATGACCAAATATAATATAAAATTTTACGTAATCATCATAGTACCAATACAAATGAATTTTGAAATAATCTTTTTTTCCCGCGAATTAATTCCAACTTCCCCGAAATTTGGTAATTTTTAAAAAAAGTGACAACACCGGTATTATTATGAGCGAATAGTGATGCGACCACGTGTCGCGTGCCCTGCCGCCCGCCGCCCGCGGAAGGGTGCTTACGCACATTTATTAACTTAGCTCTTTTTGCGAAATAATATTTATTTTTTTTGGGGATTTTTTTTAAGTTTAGCCCGGTTTTGTATCCATTAGTAGAATCAGTTATCGATACCTAACAACACCGAATTGTATACGAACAAATCACACAGATTGAGCTAGCCCCAAAGTAAGTTCGAGACTTGTGTTATGGGATACTGACATCCAAGAGATAAACATCCAAGACCCAGGCCAATCAGGAAAGTTTGGACGCTCTGTAACCACACTGCAACAATTTCTAAATGTATTTGGGAAAATATATAACATGGTGAGAAAATTATTGAAATCAATTCATGTGCTTATTCTGAACAAACTATATTCAGATTTCGTAAATAACGTTGTATGTATTATTAATAACCCGCAACTACTTCTACTATTTCTTGAAAAACCTGTGGATTTTCTTTCCGAATTTTCCAGGAATTACCACTTTGCCAGGCCAGGGAATCAACTCCGACCTCGAGCTCAGCAATAGTGCGACCACTACATATAGTTAAGTGATGTTCAAACCTCTAAAATGTATGGTTCTACAGTCACTAATGACTGCAATGTTTATGAATAAAGGGATATATGTTTAGGGAAAAATAAGTTTACCTCCTACTTACCTAATAAAGTTCAGCTGGGTAATTGCGTAACACACTATTAGTAGCAATGGAGGGTATCCAAGGTATGAAAATCAAAAAAATAATTAGTCCGTCTTATAGATAATAAAAAAAATTAAGACCCGTATTTTTTATTTTGTCGTAATTACCAAAAATTACTGAGATATAGTGTATTAAAGTTTCAGAGTGGGGGCTAATTACGTCACGCCGTTCTATATTTTGCACCATGGCGTGACGTCATGCGACATTTCAAATCAATATATCTTCCTAAGTATTTGAATAAAAGAAAAAATAAAAAATACGTGTTCAATATTTTTTATAAATCTAGCTGATGGACATTAAATTATTTTTAAGGATACAACCCAATTGCGTAACACACTATTAGTAGCAATGGATTTCATTTTGACAATTCAACAACATTCATTACGTTTTTACTTTGTTGAGCAGACATGTATTTCGAACATATGGACCAATGGATTAGCAATATACTTCAAAACGATCAATAGTGGTTATAGTGTGTTGGGAAATTAGGGTGCAGTTTATTCTACAAATCCAAACATTTTTTTTAACATTTTCAAGAGTGCTAAGTTGTTATTCTAAAATCAACTGTATCTGAATCGAAATAAAGTTTTTTTTTTTTTTTTGTATTCGTATTACTTTTACGCGAACTAATGAACAAAATATATAAAAAAAATGTATTTTCCATCTTTCTTTTAAGAAAATTTTTAATTTCAGTTTTAATAAGGTTTTTTTTTATTTTGTAGTGTGGCACTAGTTATGACTTTGTGCCAATTTCAAGTAAAAGGTAAAATTTTTTTTCTGAAGTAATCAAGAGTTTCTTTCTTTCTTGTTTGACTTCGCACGGTTTGGGCATTTAGCTAATGTCACGTAATGAATTATTTATGTCGAAAAAGACGGCCACGTGAACCGTCTACGAGGGAGGTATGAGGCAAAGTCATGATGATTCCACTATGCTACAATATCTCAATGTTCTTTACGAATTATTTACGGAATGCACTGTCTACTACATAAATCACGCACTTTTATTTAGTAAACAACAATATAAATAATTTAAAATATCCAATGAAAAATGAGCGTGACAGTCAGCTTAACTTTCCCGCAAAAACTCCTAATAATATTTATATTTCTGAATATCGTCGTCTGGTATCCTGCGCCAGACATGAAAAACATTCAAAATGTAGACAGAATATAAAACTTTTTACCTACTTTTGATTGTCGTCATTTTAAAATGTTTTTCTACGACTCCATTGTTTCTTACATAAAGTTAAATGATCTTTCGTTTTTGTATTTTCTGTCAGTGTCATTCATATTATATTTTTATAAATTAATTTGTATCTAATATGCCTAATATTTTTATGACGAAATTTTATCCATGATTGTAAAATGTGCAAAATCATCATCATCATCTCAGCGTTATTCCTGGTCGCATCTGATGCTTTTTCAGCTTTGGAGGGGTCCGCTTTACCAGTCTAACAGCTGATTTTGACTAAACTGCGATATTTTCCGTGAAGCGACTGCCGTCTAACCTCCACAACCCGAAGGCCATATCGAAGCATTGCCGTTAGACCAATTGTTGGACATTTGAGGGCTCCAACAACCCGTAACGACTGCCATTAGATGTTCGTATGGCAACCGGGACCCGTGCTTTCCGAGGCACGACCAGACCAGTGCAAATATTCATATTCATGCATAGGTACAAATATTTGCACAGCGCGGGGATCGAACCCACGCCTCCTTGCGCAGCGGCCGCGTTCGTCTCCGCTACGCCACAGAGGCTGTCAAAATAAAAAGTATATAAAGTAGGTCTGGCGAATTACGCCTATCTAAGGTTTAAGGTTTGTTATCTCTTTAATAATTAATATAATAAATCAAAAAGCATGTGTTTGAAAAGCTTTATTAATGTTTAATTAAATAGACATGAAAGTGAAAGTGTTTTTTATAAAGGTATTCCAAAAAAATGTAACCAACAAAACAGTTCGGTGGGCAGAATTAACCTACCTCGGTTTAATATCGCCGACTATGCTTTATCTGTTATATCTTTTTACTTTTATCTAATAGAAGTTTTGACTAATTACAAGCAAAATCAGTCATAATAATTCTTTTATTATAATCAGTCTTCAATTATTTTTTACATATTTTCCCAGTTTTATTAATATATGAGTAAAAGCCTGACTGGCTGGGTAAAAGACTTCCTGACTGAACGGTCCCTCCGAGTTGTTGTCGACGGATGTTCATCTGAGCCCATGTCGACCAATGCCGGTGTTCCTCAGGGGTCTGTTCTCTCTGCAACTCTGTTCCTGCTGCATATTAACGATCTGCTGATGCCCGGTATCTATGGGTATGCAGATGACAGCACAGTTGTGGAGAGATACCTGCCGGAAGCTCGGGCTAGTAAGGAAACTATCCGGTCCGAAAGAGAGGCCATGGTAGAGCGTGTGAGTGCTGCACTGCAGGCAGTCTCCGAATGGGGCAATGCCAATCTTGTAGCATTCAATGCCGCCAAAACACAGGCGTGTCTTTTCACCGCCAAAAGGAGCCCGTTTACCTTGGCTCCTACTTTTCAGAATGTATCCTTGGAGTGTACCGACCGCCTTCAGCTTTTGGGAGTTGAGATTTCCTCGAGCCTTAACTTTGGGCGGTTCATTGAGTCCAAGGCCAGGGTGGCTGCCAGAAAACTAGGCGTCATCGCGAAAGTCCGGCGGTACTTCACACCTGGGCAGCTTCTAATTTTATACAAAGCACAGGTCCGTTCGTGTGTGGAGTACTGCAGTCACATTTGGGCTGGTGCTGCGAAATGTCACCTTGCCACTTTGGACTCGGTGGAGAGGCGTGCGGGGAGGCTGATTGGCGACCCAGACTTAACTCGAAACGGTCTCCAAAGCCTGGAGCACAGGCGTAGAGTAGCCAGCCTTTCGGTCTTCTATAGGATGCATTCTGGTGAGTGTGCAAGGGAATTGCATGATTTAATTCCCCCATCTCCGTTCCATCATCTGACGACCCGTCGTACGGCGAGTTTCCACCCTTACGTTGTTGACACCACTGCGATCCGGACGAAGCGTTTTGCTTCCTCCTTTATACCGCGTACATCGAAGGACTGGAACAATTTGCCGGCGTCGGTGTTTCCGTCACATTACAATTTGAGTGTCTTCAAGGCTAGAGTGAATAGGCTCTTAATAAACTAGCGCGCTTTACCATCAACGATCGCATCACTGCTTACCATCAGGCGGGATTGCGGTCAAGCGCTGGTTTATAAATTATAAAAAAAAAAAAAAAAAAAATTACGTTAACCTACACCATTTTTCTATGGCACATGATAAAAGATCAATAAAACTATTACATCAATGTTTAACTGAACAAAAAATATTTCTTCAAAAATAAACAATGATAGGTGTTTATTAACACAGTAGGGGTAATTACGCCCATGAAATTTCTAAGGTTTAATGTCATACTATCTAACGGAGATCAACAATATGGGTCGAAAATACCTATTAAATACAAGTAATTATTAATAATAATTTAGTCACATCCACTAGGACAGTTAAATATGTACTTCCAAGCCGTAAGTGCCATTTTTGACAATTTGCGCATGGTGGCATATCAGCAATTACGATTTTCATGACAAGAATAGCAGTACCAATCATACCCTTCGTTCTCTTGACCTCTTTTTATATATTTTGTAATTTTGTTAAGATAACGTGCCTGCTCTAACAGCAGCAACAGCCGCCTCTAAGTTACTTTGGGTCCAAACGTCACATTTTTTTCTTTTCCGACATATTGAATATCCTCAATATTGGGGAAATATAGATTCGAACGAAATGGTTCAATATAGAAAATAACATATCTACATACTTAATTTTTTTGCAAACG
This sequence comes from Sesamia inferens, assembly GCA_037179545.1. Classification (NCBI taxonomy): domain Eukaryota; kingdom Metazoa; phylum Arthropoda; class Insecta; order Lepidoptera; family Noctuidae; genus Sesamia; species Sesamia inferens. Next base: position 12,060,383 of record CM073922.1, read on the forward strand.
TGGTTAAATACGCCTATGTGTAAGATAAGTCCGCCTATGCTAGCGATTGGCGTGGATTAATACGCCTAGGCGTAATTAGCCGTTGTTTCCAGTTGAAAGAAAAGTTAAATAAAATAAAATCCAATCATAATAATAAGACTAACAAATTGATAGTAGATTAACAAATAATTATTTTCTTTATTAAATGCAAAACTCAAGGAAAAGTTATAGGAATATAATAAAATTTTCCCTAAAATATCCGCTGCTCGTTGACAAAAATTACGCAATAGGGATGGGTGGGATGGTTCATGGGTGAAAAAAAGTTGATTCCATTTAGCCCGTCATTCAGATAAGAAAAATATTGGAAACGTATATTTTGTTTTATAAAATCAATAAAAATTGACAAATGTAAAAGGCATCAAAGATCAGGAGTGGTGGCCGGTGACGTCACTGCTAAAAAGTGTAGCATGCAGAGACGTCACACGAGTTTTCAACGCACTGTGTCGTCTTCATTTTTTGTTTATATGAAAAAAGAAAAAATACGTGTCTAGTATTTTTTGGAAATCTGACTGACGGACTAATTAGTTTTTTTTTTTAGTCAACTACCCTATTGCCGCTCGCGCCGAACTTCGGTCCACTACTACATCACAGTACGCGCGTGGTCGCGGGTGGGGTCAAGCTCAACAAGACATAATCATCTTTATGTGTGGGTCATAAAACTTCTTATTAATATGCATTTAACTAGGTATTCAAAGCTTAGGCTTAATTCGCTTTTAGGCGTAATTCGACAGACCTACCTTATGTATCACAAGATCAGATACCTACCTACCCAGATTCTGCCATCATCAACATCATCATTTCAGCCGAAAGACGTCCACTGCTGGACATAGGCCTCCCCCAAGGCTCTCCACGACGACCGGTCCTGCGCCTCACGCATCCTGCGGTTTCCCGCGACCTTCACCAGGTCGTCGGTCCACCTTGTGGCCTTGGGGCCTACCCACGCCACGTCTTCCGGTGCGTGGTCGCCACTCGAAAACCCGTCGGCCCCATCGGGCATCGGTCCTACGGGCAATGTGTCCAGCTCACTGCCACTTTAGTGTTGCAATTCTTCGGGCTATGTCGGTTACTCTTGTTCTTCTGCGGATCTTCTCATTCCTGATTCGATCGCGCAGTGAAACCCCAAGCATAGCCCTCTCCATTGCCCTTTGAGTGACTTTGAGCTTTCTTATAAGGCCCATTGTTAGCGACCACGTCTCAATTCTGCCAACATAAATATATAGATGTTTTATTTAAAAAAAAACCTATTTCGACACTAGGATATTATGCAATTCATAATAATTTTCTTTGTCATGAAAAAAATAATTCACATGCTAAAAAGAAATAAACTATGTAGCGGTATCTACAACCGCCACATCCGAACAAGGCCATACTGACGTCACACGAATTCTACATCTCGCAAGCCGAGTTTACCGTGCTACTAGCATACATACAACTTCCCAACATCTACCGTTAGGCAAGTGCCCGCCAGCCAAAACATCCTTCTGATCAGAACATCGACCCTTTCCTATGGAGGATAAGTGGAATTTACACCCTGTTCCTCATGCCTCTAAAACAAACGTAAAAGTGTAAACGTAAACATGAATGGAAAACGTGTAAAGTACACATTTTCCTTAAAATTTATGTCGATCACACAGCAATAACGGTTAGAAAAATTGTGCCGTGAGCGTGAGCAAACAGCCAGACCCGAAACAACTACTTACCTCTACTATATATATAAATACTAGCTGCGCATCGCGGTTTCACCCGCGTAGGTTTTTATATGTTTTTTATATGCTCGTGATGTCATATAGCCTAAAGCCTTCCTGGATTGATGAGCTATAGCTATGAAACCCAAGACACAGAGAGCAGCAGTCAGACATTGAGCCGACTGTGTCGTCCATTGGCGTCGATAGGTTACTATGATTTTTTTAAATAAACTATATAAGTATTTTTTAGAAATTTCCAGCACCTTTGAACTCAGTTTTTAATTTTGTCATACCCTATGTATTTTATTGTGTGCATATAAATAATAAAATAAATAAGTACATACATACTCGTAGACTCTCGCTACGAAAGCAAAATGGCTTCAATTGCTATTTGGAAATATATGTTGTCTATAAAGTCGTGAAAATGGATCTTTCTGAAACTAACAATTTTAAATGTAGGGCAACACTAAATCTTAGTAAATACAAATATACCATCTAGCGAGACTGGGTATTGTAACAAGCGATGAATGTAAAGAATGCAAAACTCCACAAGCGGACGCAGAAAATATGATTTTCTTCTGTCCTAAATATAATATGCAAAGACTGATACTTGCCAGTGAAATTAATGAAATAATACCTTTTAATTCCTCCCGCCGCTTGACTGATTTATTAAAATTGAATAAGTATTACGAATCATTGTACAAATATATTAAAAACACTGTTGGAAAACTTTGAATGATGTGATCATAAAACATAATTTCGATGTGATATAAAGTCCTAAAGTGAAGTGAACCTCGATAGTTTATGAAGTATTCTATTGAAAATAGGAGTGTAGGTACTCAAAATAAAGACTTGGCTTAATGGTCCACTAACAGAGCCAGAAATAAATTATAAAAAAAAATACAAGTACATCGAATGTCATCGGCAGTCATCGATTTGTTTTGTGACTTATTATTTATTGAAATTTGTATTAATTTTCAATTCTATTTAAACAAAACATCGAAGAAATGTGTTAAATATGAGAAGAACAAACCGGAGTTGAGCTCGAGAAATTATTTTTAAAGTTTATCATCAATGTTTGTTGATACACCAAGCTGAACAAATTTTATCAAATATGGATGATATTTATGCTTGAACAGTTGCTAAAACAGGCATGTAATCATGTTACTGTTTGTTTTTATCTACTAGAAGTTTCAAACTTACTAAGTAAACGATGTTAAGACTAAAATGAGGATTGTTTACATTGCGCATTTATAGGTTAGATTGCAAATATACGTTTGGGTATGATTTGCAAATGTTGATACTTTAGGTGATTTAATTTGCCACTGATTTTGAAAATGAATTATATCATGTTCGGAAATAAAATTAGTGCTATCCATCTTCTGATAGAAATTACATATTATTATTTTTAAAATTTCAGGAAAATGTGAGAGTAAACCCTATATCAAGATATAGATGAGGCAGTTACTCGCCTAAGCGAAGGTAGCAGGCTGATGACAGCCGTAGCGGAGACGTTGTTAGTTAGTGACGCAACTGACAATGAAAATACTTTTTAATCATTTTATTTGGAATCAGATGACAAAAGCAATTATTATGTTTTGGATTTTTTTGTTTTACTCACCTTACTTACCTTACATGGGTAACTTTGATAAGTAGATATATTTTGAATAAATTTGTGTAACATTGGTTTATGTTTTAAGTACTTACCTAACGTTTTTAGTAACTGTCGAAATAAAACCATTAATTTCCAGTTTTGTCTTATATATTTTATAAAATAGTCAATAAAATCAGTTTAAGAATTTGTCATTGTTGTACAAATTTTAAATGAGCATTTAAAAACACGTTTGAGACTAAATTTTTTGCATAACCAAATTGAAAAAAAAAGCTAAAATACACACATCAAAAGTGTCTAGGGATCAAGCATTTTTATGCGGATTTCTTGAGATTGAGATGTGGCTTTGTAATAAATTTATGATTTTATAAATTTATATGGATCCTTTTTGGTGCATTTCATAATTTGAATCAGGAACTGTGAATCAAATTCGAGTAAAAGATGAAAATCAGCTGTCAATATTTTCCCTATAAAAACATACAACGCATTGAAGACATTATTAGTGCTACTGTTTCCCTACTACTGATTAAAACCAACGTTATTATGGAGCGGCGACGTCATTTAAGCAGGGAAGAAATGCTCAGAGCCGTGGGAATGATAGAAGCTGGTTCCCGGCAACGTACTGTGGCTTTAGCTCTGAATACAAGTCAGAGTGTTATCAGTCGACTTTGGACACGTTACCGAAGCACTGGTACCGTGGCTGAGCGCCATGGAGGACGGTATCGCTGCACCACACGGAGACAAGACCGATACATTCAAATCTTAACTCGAAGAGCTCCAACAATAACCGCCATGATGTTAGACGTGAGGCTTCATCACTCTTCAGGGAACTTAATTAGCGACCAAACAGTCAGAAACCGCTTGCATGAAGTGAACCTTCATTCCCGAAGACCGCTACGGGTACCACCTATAGCAGGGATGGCGAACCTCTATGCATCTACGTGCCATTTTTTCCAACTAAAAATTTCAGTTGGCCATGATGTGTTAACAAATTAATCTTGTATTAGTGATTACTGAAAAAAAACTTTAATAATTATGCTTGTGTATTATTATTTTAAATCCTTCTAGACATTTCTAGGGAACTTTGGAAGGCATTTGTAGGGGTCAAAATCAAATTGCAGGTTCATTGGTACATTTTAATACATGTTTTGAAATCATGCCGTACCGAAATTATTTTGTTACGTGCCGCCAACGGCACGCGTGCCATTGGTTCGCCATCCCTGACCTATAGCAATGCACAATCGTAGGATTCGATATCAATGGGCTCTTGAACACAGAAATTGGGCAGAAGAACAATGGCGTTTCGTGTGCTTTTCTGATGTGTCTCGTTTTGGTATGAGACCGGATACAAGACGTATACGACACTGGAGAACCCCTGGACGCCAACAGCGATTAAAATCCTGCCAGGAAGTCCATCCTTATAGTGGTGGAACCATCATGGTATGGGCGGGTATTTGGATCGGCGGAAGAACTGAGTTGATTTGGATCAGAGGCAACCTCAACGCTCAAATTTATGCTGAGACGATTGTATCAGATGCCATCGTTCCTCTACAAGTGCAAATCGGTCCCTTATTTCAGTTAATGCATGATAATGCACGACCGCACACCGCAAGAGTTGTAAGACAGACTCTCGCCGCAGCTAACATCAATGTCCTGCCCTGGCCTGCTCAGTCGCCAGACTTGAACCCGATTGAGCATGCATGGGATATGCTACAGAGAAGAGCTTTGCCGAATATTGAGGGTATCCAGTCGCAAGAAGACCTTTTTTTGTTGTTGCAACGAACATTGGCGGCCATTCCACAGCGTGATTTGGATGAACTCATTTTGAGTATGCCAAACCGATGTTCTTGTGTTGTTAGTGTTCGCGGTAGAAACACGGATTATTAATTGTTTAAGTTACCCAATAAAATTTTAGAGAAAACTGTTATTTCAGTCTTTTTTTCGAACTTTTGTGTTAGTGGTTCAAATGTCAAATATCCCTTTATTAGGAAAATGGCAAATTTCTTTATTAATGCAAAGGTGACTTGGTTTATCGTTACTGTGACAAACAAAAACACTTTATTTGATGAATCCTTAAAGAAAATTTTAATTAATATCAATCAGGAGAAAAGTTATTGCAAAAATATATGTTGATCCCTAGACACTTTTGATGTGTGTAATAGAAAAAAATATGTAACGTTTACGGAGCTAGTTTAAAAATACAAAGTTACAAGAAGTATTTGTAAATTGTCTTGGTATCATACAAAAAAAAAAAATAGAAACTACTGTCAATGTTACCCAGATTGACTACTCGGAAGTCCGATCACTGAGATATAGTCTACTTAATGTACTCGTTTTCTTCGCTACACAATATACCTTCTTTAAAACTACCGACAAATAACAAGAAAAAAACAAAACATACAAAAATTAAGAAGAGTATTTAGTTCAAGCAAGAAAATCCATGACCACTCTTTAAGATCACAAAATTCTTGCAAAATATTTGATTAATTATATCTTTCAATCACGTTCAAATCATTTAATTGTCGACCTCCGTGGCGCAGCGGTCAACACGCCTGCCTGCGACGTGAAGGCCCCGGGTTTGATCCCCGGCCAGGTCATGATGGAAAACGATCTTTTTCTGTTTGGCCTGAGTCTTGGAGGTTCATCTATATATGTATCTATTATAAATATAGTATCGTTGAGTTAGTATCCCATAACACCAGTTTCGAACTTCCTTTGGGGCTAGCTCAATCTGTGTGATTTGTCCGTATATATTTATTTATTCATGTGAGAACGATGTAGGAAGACGTGTACGTTAAAAAATTGTCTATCACACGACTATAAGAACCTGCACCAAAAATACGACAAATCAATTGTATGGTACAGAAAAAAAATTATTATCCGTCATTACTGAGTAATTCTCAAAACTGCAGGTGCGAACTTCGCCCATCGATCACATGTGGCATTTACCACCGATACCTTTGCCAACAACAACGATAAAACGATACAAAATGGACATTCCTAATCTGCCTTGTCCTTTTAAAAAATAACAAAAGAGTTTCATGTAAAAAGATTGCTTTTGTGAACTGTAAATACCAATGCAAAGTTCTAAAAACATTTTGCTCTCTTATTTTCTACTAAATACGGTTCCATTGCGCTTGGCAATAGGTTTCTACGCCAATATGGCTTTTGAAAGTTCGCTTGCTAACTAAAAAATGTGCCAAATATAAAAAAAGACATCGATCTTGCGTTTTGTGGCAGTAAAAGGTTTCTTACTTATCATTTCTACGTGCTTTGTGCATTACGTGGAGTATTGGTAGCTTTATTTATTATACTTTTATGGTAACCAACTTTTTTATAAGGATAAGAGGAATGTAAAGGTACGTTAGGAATCTCTAAATAGGTTGAATTGAAGTTTGAAAACTGTCGAATATATATGTCAAAAATATATAATTATGTAGGTTACACTATTATTTTAAGTAAATTCCCACCAAAATTAAATTTGTTATTGTCAAAATGAAAAATGTCTCTATGGACAGTCAATGCAACGGTTGTTCAGTTCCGCACATTTCCCGCCCAAAATGTCGGATATTGTGTATTTGTGTAATAAATCGTCCACGTCAAGGGGTATTTTTGAGCCATTTTTAATTTATCTGCCCTCAGCCATTATTTTACAGCGAGGGGTCAAGCACAATGACTTGCCATTCGGGTTTCATTCCCTGAGTGCGTTTTATTGCCGTTACTAAATTTCTCAATACATATTTTATTTACCTACATATGTAAGTGCACATTCATTTCTCCCTCGAAGGAAAAATGTCGCATCTGCCAAATTATTTATAGATTTTATTTGACATTATATTGCTGTTATTACAAAAAAAAACGTTGTCAAAAACACTAAAATTATCATAAAGGTCACTTAATTGTCTATGTTACTTAATTTTAAATGCGGTAGACAACTAATTTACATTAAATTAATAGTTTGACTGTTGAATATTGAAATTTAAAAGTACTTAGTTAAAACTCCGTATGGTCTGTATAAAAAATGTCCTCTAGACATACCTACGTCCTCAATGCATTTTTGAATTGTTTATCTGAATAGTTATTGTAATTTCAACTAAATGTTTTTGCGATTTTAACGTTCAAGGTTTTGTGACCCGAATTCATTAGATCTGGAAAAAAACTATCAGATAATATTAATATTTGTGCATAGATTAGTAATATATAAAAGCATGTTTACTTCTATATACATAGAATTCTGTTAAAATTACATAAGAAAAACAAAATTGAATGTTCAAAAATAACAATGTCGCCCGGTGTGCGTTTATTTGGGTACTGGAAAAAAAATCTAGGATTCCATTATTGTAATGACATAGAATTGTAAATCTTTCGAAATCCTCATAGGACTGAGTCGATCACGAGTGAATCGGAGCGGTCGCAAATTGGTGCTAAGCCCGCTAGGGTCACGGACAATGGCACGGTCACACATATTGACACCCCAACAATGCCCAGGGGTCACTTTTATTTGTTGCAGAAACTTAATTTATAATCTTTTCACACACGCCATTAAGAAGATTACTAAAACCTACCCTTTTTCCTTAATAACAATTGTACATTGTTACATTTTGCGAAATAAAATAAATGTAACCGTAGTACCATTGTCCAGCGACAGTTGGTGTTCGATTTTTGACACATTTTCGAATTTGGAAAGAACTCCTTATGTTCCATCGATTGATTTATACTGTAGAACGAGGATTATTTGAAATTGTGTCGTTGGCTATGGGAGACTGTTTAGGCCAAGGGTCAATTTTGTTGAGATATAAATTGTATAACGGTCACAAGGCACACTTTATAAGTTCACAGAGGTTAATGTTTTGAGATACTGGCCTGTCTCTTTTTCCCTTTTACATAATTAGCTGATAATGTTCCTACTGCCGTACCTGGACCGTACTCTAACACGCTGGCCCTGTGCTGATTGGTATGTGTGTAGATTTTTTAGTCTACGTACCTAACGACATACTTATATAAAAATGAAGAACCACCATCAGCCCTATCGCTACATCGGTGGGTATCTGTAATTACTTATTACCTGAATTAAAATATTTTTATCCTTCTTCTTCTTTTTCTCAGCCTGTAGAAGTCCACTGCTGGACAAAGGCCTTCCCAAGGCCTTTCCACAATGAACGGTCTTGGGCTGTCCGCATCCATCGGTTTCCTGCGACCTTCACCTTTTTTTTTTTTTTTTTGATATGGCATCTCGTAGTTGACCTTGAGAGGCCGTGACTACTTAACCGGACTTTCCTGTGGATGCCTTAAATGAATTTAAAGCCTCCAGCCAGGGCTACTAAAAGCTAAGCGACTACACGCTAAGGGCACCCCCTGTGGGGTACGAACCTCGGCTTAGGGTGTCGCTGGAGAAAACAGCAAGGGACGGCTGGATCGAATTATTTTATTTTTATTTCGGTTTGATGACCACGGCGTTTCCTAGTACTAGCTCTGAGAAGAAACGGCCGAAACAAACTCAGAGGTCATAGTCGGGAGTTTATATTTACTGGCTCAGCTGCGGCGCGGGCTGGCCTTCATCGGACAAGGGACGGGGAGGGCGATTACTACGTTGAACGCGTCGCGATGGACCTCGGCGGCGAGGTCGGTAGGTCGGTTTTTTGTATCTTGTACTAGTGGCCCTATTGGCCTCTTGGAGGAGGGTTATGGGGTCATCAGGGTCTGTGAGAACGTGCCTAGGTCGGCGAAGCTTACTTATTTTGGAGGGGGTGTACTTTGCTGCCGCGACAACCAGAGGGTTGTGATGTTCAGCGGCTGTGTCAAAGAAACGCTTGGATAGGCGTTTCATGTACTGCTGGATAGTGGGGATTTTGAGATCTAGATGGAGGATCTCATTTCGGACGAACCAAGGGGCGTTTGTTGCTTTGCGAAGAAAGCGGTTTTGGAGTGTCTGCATCCTATGGATATGACTGGGCTCGGTGTGTGCGAAGACTACACAGGCGTATGTCATGATGGGGCGTATGCAGGCTGTGTACAGGCGCATTTTGCACCTGAGGGACAGCTTGCTGCGCGGGTTGAGGAGAGAGTGGAGTTGATAGAGTGCGTAGGCGGCGCGCGAGCGTACCGTCCTTATGTGCTCTCCGAAGGTGAGGTGTTCGTCTAGGATGACTCCTAGGTATTTGGCTCGCTTTCCCCAAGGGATCGGCTTGCCAGACATGGTGATTGGTCGGGGGAGGGTGGGTTTGCTGCGCGGTTTGGAGTGGAGGACCGCTTGGCTTTTGTCGGGATTAACTTCTATTCTCCATTTTTTAAACCAGTCAGCAAGTGCGTTGACAGCGGTTTGGAGATTTAGTTTAATTTGATTGGGGCTGGTTCCTGAACAGTAAATGGCTGTGTCGTCTGCGAAGAGAGCGAGGTGGGCCTTTTTACTTTTGGGGATGTCGCTGGTGAACAGCGTGAAGATCAAAGGGGCCAGTACGGAGCCCTGGGGGTCTCGCAGGATGAGCACGAGACGGTCAGGCACGCCGAGTTGGTACAGCTTGTATATTAAGCCGTTGTGCCAGACTTTGTCAAAGGCTTTCGCTATGTCGAAGTAAATAACACCTGTCAGCCTACCACGTAGGAATCCTGCGTGGATGTGCTCGGTGATACGGAGGATTTGTTGGACACTGGAGTGTCGAGAACGGAACCCAGGTCATCGGTCCTTTTTATCCTAACAGACCATAAATAACAAGATGTCTTCCTAGTCTATTACATGGTTTTGTCTAGACTTTTTAATAAGAAACTATTACTAAGTATTTTGCACTGATTTTTTTTTTTTTTTTTTGTTTCTATTCAATACGTTTTGTTTAAAAAAGTTGTACCTAACTTAATCATCCACATTAATTAAAACAAGACTAAAAATGTTATAATCTGTGACACAGATTCCATTAACGAATAACAATGGCATGTAACACACATTCTGCATATTCCATTTCTTACCAGTTATGAATAACAAATAAAATATTATGAGAAAAAACTTCTGTATTATTTTTTAATTCCAAAATATTTTTCTCATATTGTGTTCTTTCGTTACTGTTACTGTTAGCCTGCATCATCCCAACACTGGACAAAGCCTCTCCCCATGACTTCCAGCACTTTCGATACGAGATTAAATTAATAATTTAGAACCCATTGACTATTAATCACAATTTTAATAACGCTGAGGATAAATCAATGACCCAAATATTAACACAAAGGAGACACATCACTGATGCTTTCATTTTACATTTTGACAACAATGTCAGGGTGTTACAATTCTGAAAAAATCAATAAATAGTTTGACCCTCGACCATTTTGACCCCATGGTCTATGGACAATGGGCGCAGACGTCTTGGGGCGAGTGATCCGTAATAATAACTCCAATTACAATGGTTATTGAGATAACATAAATTATACCAAATTTTACAATAGTATTGCACAAAGGTCATAGAAATAAATCGTTCATGGCCTAACGGTCAAATTAATTTGTATCTGTGAACGTATTTATGTTTGCATCTTTGTGGGACAGGCAGGAATATCCTAGGTATCATCATAATTTGAAGAAACGCCAAAAGAATGTATTTAGAATAGATTCTTCTTCTTGAGCCTATAGATGTCCACTGCGGGACAAAGGCCTCCCCCAAGGCTTTCCACGATGACCCGTCTTGTGCTGCCCGCATCCATCGGCTTCCCGCAACATTCAACAGGTCATCGGTCCACCTTGTTAGGGGCCTCTCTACGCTGCGTCTTCCAGTACGTGGCCGCCACTCCAAAACCTTACTGCCCTATCGGCCATCGGTTCTACGAGCAATGTGCCCTGCCCACTGCCACTTAAGTTTAGCGTTTAATTTAGAATACAATAGAATACTCTTTAATGTGTATACCATAGAGATAAGATTTTACAAATGGTGACACAATGGGCGGTCTTATTGCTAAGAGCGATCTTTTACGGACAACCTTTATACCTATATTTATTTTTTTACTTTGCCCTAAACCTAATTTTGCTCATGATATTACATATTTTTGCTCATGAAATGATCATGTGATATTTACTACTTTTTATTAAAAAGCTGCTTCGTTAGCAAAAAAAAAGTACAACTTTATGTACATCACAACCATGGAATTGTAATATAAGTACCAAAAGTCACATAGGTGTTAAGTAACTACATTTTACCCTACACGTATAAAAATACATAAAAAAACATTATATAACGACCCAATAAAAAGTCGACACGCGTAAACATCCCCTAATCAATTGGTATTAACGCGATACAACAATAAAAACTTTTTAAAAAACGTGAGAGAGATCGCTACCAATTTGAACAAAAACCAACCCTCATATTGCAGAGGTGGTAAAAAATACCCCAACGATCACAAAACGCTTTAGGGTAAAAACCTGCTGCTATTTTTTACAAACCTGATCTTACAAGCCACCCTTGTATTTAACGTGAATCGGCTTTTTTCATTCATGATAGAAGTGTTTTTATCAGCTAATCGCTTTTTGTGCTTTTTATAAAGCGTTTGACTTTAGAATGCACGGTGCATGACGTTGTGTTGGTTTTGTTTGAACTTAACTAATTGATGACGTGAATCGGTTGCGATGTGTATATTGGAATTCGGGTTATAACAAAACTAAAACGTCGGGGTGGGTGGTTTAGACGAGATTTACGAACCTACTCTACGAACGGGTTTGAATTTCAGATCAAGTTCTGAATAAACCCGTTTTAGCATTAATTATAAGTTTGTTTTCAGAATCAAATAGTTCACTTACCTATAACCTTATTTACTAGTAAAACAATTTAATTTGACCTCGAAAAACTAAAAACTCGACCTTCAAAAATGTAATTCAGTTTCTTTATGAATCAACGTGCGTAACAAAAACTTTCCGTTTCTTTTATTAATACAAAAGACATTTAACATTCACTATTGTATTGTTTTGTGCAAAGTCCTTCTAGGAACTCTGGCAGAATTGCTACCGGGTTTACAATAAAATGCTTTCAAAAATATATTGAAAAATAAGAATATCTGTTGCGAATACTGAAGAGTAAAAAATATCAAAAGCTTTTACTTTTATGTTATGCAGAAAAAACGTTATTGTTTCTAAAGCTTCTACAGTTTTTACTAAACAAACGAAATTTGCATTGCAGTATGTAAATTTTGTCTGTCTGCCATTCTCAAGGTAGGAAATGAAAAAAAGTTTCTTTTTAACATTTTTAATCTTAAACTTTCACGTAGGTAAACAGTCTCCAAAAATATTGGGTTCCAAAAATGTTGATTTCTTCGGTGACAGCTTTCGAGAATCAATACTTTTGCGTTTTTTTTTTCTACATTCGGAAGAGGAAGCACGGCAGCTGCGTCTCGTGCCGGCTAGGACTTGCGCCTGCGCCAGTTTTTGCACGCTCAACTAACATGACGACTTTTTCCTTTTTTTTTTGTTTTTCGAACGTTACTGGTATATGTTTTTTTTAAGTCAAAAAAGAAGACGCTACAACTCAGATGTTTATTAAGAAAATATTCGACATCAACTTCTGTTCTCTAACATGTGTTATCGATATCGAACTTCTACCTTGTTTTTGATCATTCCAAATAGTAGCTTTTTAACTAAAAAAGATTTGTTTGTAAATCAATTAAAAATGACAAAAGTAAAACTTATAAAAATCTATTTAGATTTTTTAAAGCATAAAGTTATGAAAAGTGAAATCTCAGAATCAGCCAAAAAAAATTAATGAAACAATAAAATAGCACCAAAGGTGCAAATGACGCCACAATGCATCGCCAATTTGGACTACTGAATAGGCTGGTCATTGATTTATGGTGGCCGGCAGCTGAGTTCACCGATGGCATTCGCCATAGTTTTGCAGCAAAAAGTTGCAATAAAACGACATTCGCTTTCATAGGTCAGTTAGTCAGAAGCATGTTATACAGGAAGACCGTTTTAAAAAATAACAATTATATCGACAAAAATTCTACTGTAGTTCCTTAACTACAGTAGAATCATAAATAGAACACAATATTGTTTTATTTAAGTAGAAGTACTAAAACTATGAAAACTTTTGAGTACTTACTTAAATAATAAAAACATAATATCTCAAAGGCTTTTAATACCTTAGTATAATAAAAACTCTTTATTTTTTATACAAAACATGTCCTTCACCGAACCCTAATTTTGCATAAACCAGGTAACTTTTACATCAACTAACCGTTTTACGAACCCGCCGCATAAACATCAACCTATAAGGTATAAAACACGAACAATACTCGTACCGGTAGTGCGCAAAACAGAGCGGTAGGTACTAAGGACCCGCTGGCCCCCGCCCGAAACAATTGCAAGCATTGTAGGGTTGGAAATTTTGCAATAAATTATTTTATTTTTACACGGAACGCTTTTACGGCCACTCTCGCTTTTTGTTACTAATTTTTTGTTTCCGGGTGGATGCGATGCGAGGCGAATAACGACACGTGGCTGTTGTTAACTTTTAACTTAGCTTTAGTGTGGCGTGTAGAATATGTAGTTAGTGAGGGCCCGTTTTTTGGCAAGTTTTATTTAATTATATACTGTAGCTTTGGCTCGGACTAAGGTTTCGTAAGGTTGTGATGGCCTAGTGATTAAAACAACAGCCTCTCAAGTATGCGTGTACGGGTTCGATCCAGGTCTAGGCAAGTACCAATGTCTCTTTTCTAAAGTTATATCTTTTCTAAAGTTATATGTAGTACTTTCTTAGTATGTCATGGTGAAGGAAAACATCTTGAGGAAACCTGGACTTAGTCTGAAATCGCCAACCCGCATTAAGCAAGCGTGGTGATTATGCTCAATCCTTCTCTGTATGAGAGAAGGCCTGTGCCCAGCATTGGGACGATAAAAAAGGGTTGATGAGGATGATGATGATGAAGGTTTCCTAGGGTAGTTCTAAGACTACGGTAGCTGACCTTAGCATTCGCAATTTACCAGCGAAAAAAGTCACTGATGAAAGAAGTGAAATGTTTGTAGAGAGATCGATTTTGAAGTCAAACCTCAACGCGGCATTAATTGTATTGAATAAGACAATTCAGTTACTTTATTTCGGATAGGAACAAGTGACCTAGTGGTATTGACCACGACTTACAGGTCTCCCAAAGTGATAATGCGCATAGAAATCTTCGTCACTGTTCGGCAACGGTCGTATTCCCCGAGCGTTCGGAAGAAGATATGTATATAGAGTGGTGCACTTAACCACTTTTTATGCACTTAACCACTTAACCACCTGTACTTACAAGTTGCAGCTCTTAGGTTTGAGCCCCATCAGGCACTATACCTACTTTGTGTAAATTATTCCATCGCCACTGCTCACAAAACGGTGAAGGAAGACATCGTAAGGAAACCGGCATGTTTTAAAGGCAAAAACTTCGAAAACATTTGTGAGATCTAGCAAACCGCACTGGACCCGCGTGGTAGATTGAGACGAGACGAGAGGAGGCCTGTGGAACATTATGGGCTGATTATTTATTTCGAACAATGTCTATATTTGGTTAGTATTAGGAATGGTTTAGAAAGTATTTATTTTAAAGGCTGCACCGAATGCCACTAATAAAATTATGATAGTCATTTATGTCGTTAATGAGCGGTTACAGAAATCATAGTGTTTAAAAAAACGTGTCGGCTCGGCCTTTGAACGTTGCAAGCGTGCCGCCGCGCGTTTTTGTAGATATGCCGTTATCCCCTGATGTGAACTCTATTAAATCAGCTGAGTTTTTCGAGTTTTGATCACATTGCGCTTTTCGGTGTAGGTAATTAGCGAATTCATTAATTGTTACTTTAAAATCTTATTGGGCTATAAATGTATAGCAATTATGAACGGTCTAAAGAGAAAAAAACTGGCATATTTTTTTTTTTTAATCAGTTCGTATCCGACGAAAAATTCCACCACTGGGGGGTTCAGAATCATGTACTGGATCCATGGTACTCGTTCGTGCGTCGATGTCAGAGACTCCCTTTATATATACACAGTTGAAAACCAGTTTGTCATTTTTGCTGAACTGGACCATTTTCGTGCAGCCACTAGGCACACTTTGCTGCTGTTTTTTACATCGGGGTTTTACTTTTTAATTGTTTTATTTGTTCCTATCTGTTGTATGTTTATGTTAGATGTATTATGTGTCTGTTGTCTGTGCTGAATAAATATATTTTCTTTCTTCTTTCTTCATGAAAGACCGCATTACCTTCGAGTCGACTTTATCACTATCGACTGCGTTCAGGATGCGTATAATGGCATGAAAGTCATCAACACAAGCCTCCGCAAACATGCCAATTACACTTTAGAAACGGGGCAGCTAGCAACATCTTGAAACCATTATTTTATTGGACTCGAAAAGCCCTGAGTGATATCTGTGTAAGTATAACAATTCCACACACTACTTATGTACAAAAAAAAAAATTTTAAAATGCTGGTTACAACGAGCAAACTGCTGTTCCCTGCGCTGCCTTTCAATGTACATTTCCTCATTTGTGTGATTATATGATTTGTGTAATTACAAATATTGAATCTTAACTTATATGTAATAATATAATAATAAACGTTTATTTTTTCCACCACATACTTAAACATAAATTTAACACAAAATTAAGTATGCAAGATAATATGATTTAGTGGAAGCTGGAGCCTGTACTATGACTACCTGTGTTACAGGTCTCCAGGACTCCTGACTACACGGTCGTGTCACCACTAATACAAACGTAGGTATACTAAGAGATAACAAAGATTATGGGATGAAAGAAAATTAACAAAAAAATGCAAAAAGGAAAATACAAAGTAAACAATTATGTAATTTAAAGATTTAGACAGCAAAGTAGGGTATTTTCATGTCGATGTTTGAGGGTGGGTGTGGATGTGTGAGTGTGGCTGAGGTTATGTAATTCTATTTGTGAAGTGTGTGCGATGGAACTGTTAATAGATATACCTACGTAAGTTGATTATTAACAAAATCAAAATCAAAAGATATTTATTCAAATTGGCTGAGAATCAGCACTTTTTGAACGTCAATATTATGTATTATTTAAAAATTTATTTTTTTATTCATTTTTAAATCAGTAGATGTCTAGTATGGGTTTTCATTACGAGACTCAATAGTCGATTTTTTTTTAATTGTTTTATTATGTAAGAAAACAATTAAATAAATCAAGATCCTGGATAACGTCGTGTCCCTATTATTTAAAATGACTTTATCGCTTTAGTTAATTATTACCGAATTATACGTAGGTACCTATGTTCGGTAAAGTTTTTTCAGGAGACCGTGACTTGACGTCTAAAAAATATAAATTAGGATATGGAAATGGGATTTGTTATGCTTATCTGTCATTGAATGGTAAAGGAGGTCAAATTACCAAGCTAGGACCATCACCACACCTGCCAGGGCTGTGGGTTGGATGAAAGAGAAACCAGAAACTTAGTCAGTAAAAGTCTGATGCGCCCTTCTGCTCTACCCAGCTCCGGAGAGGTCATTTGATGATTTCCCATCCACAGAAAAAAAAGGAAGGACGATCGCCATTAATAAGTACCGGGAAATATCTGAATTTCCCGAACATTTGCGGTTTTTATGGTATTTTCCTTATAATAAGAGTGGTCCGGACATCCATCACTGATATGGTGACGTATCGGTCGTTAGGAGACCAGAGGCATTGGAAAAACATCTCTTATACAAAGATAAATCACCATTACAGTTCTTAATTTAAAAATAAATAAATATATAGCCAGCAAGGTAATTGCGTAAGACACTATTAGTAGCGATAGATGTCACTTTGACAGCTCTTTCATTGCGTTTCTTTTTACGTTGTGGATGTGGAGTAAAAAATTTTTTCGAACATATGGAGCATTCGATTAGCAATATGCTTCAAAATGATTCAAAATGATGGTAATAGTGTGATACGCAGTTAAAAACGTTTTACGTGTAAATTTGTAAGTATTCTAAATTAATTTCTCGGTGGTAGGCCATAACATCGGCCGCCGGCAGAAGTTACCACCCACCAGACAAAGCCTTACCGCCAAGCGATTTGTCGTGTTCCGGCATGATGTCTGGTGAAGCCGTTCGGAGGACGGGTCTGAGCAGTTGTGTTGCGATGTGTGCCGGGTACGATGCGCCTAATGTTGTTGTGTTGGGAGTTTGGTCGTGGAGGGTCTTCAGATCAATCTCCCTTTGGCGCAGCATCGTTTGTCGTGTTGTTGGGCTTAACATTGCATCACCTCGCTCAACTGCCGTCTTCCTTCCTATTCGCTCAGTTTTTCTGAGTGAATAGGCTCTTAATAAACTAGCGCGCTTTACCATCAACGATCGCATCACTGCTTACCATCAGGCGGGAATGCGGTCAAGTGCTAGTTTATAATTAAAAAAAAAAACAGTTTAGAGATTCAAGAAATGTAAGTGTATCAAGCGTAAAGTTATGGTATAACAATGAACAAAACAAAATAATAAAACAATTTCTTACTTAAATAAACTTATTATAAACGGCTATCCTAATTTTCTAAATTGGATCTCCAAATCCCCTTGATCATATTTATAACCTCTATGAAGAATCTATAATCTATTTGTAAATTCCCGTTCGCAAAAAAAAGTTTCAAAAAATACAATTTGTTTCATAAAATACTCCTGGTCAGTAACAAACACGATACACGTACTACATTATTAAACAGTCGCTCACAGATAATGTAGGTACGTAAATAGCACAAATTACTGTCTATCTAGAGATAATTTTGGTTGTTTATGTCTAAATATTATAATAAAAGTAATTTATTGTAATAAATTATATGGTTTACAGCTAAAGTTACAGGAAAAAGAAATCATCAAGGAGGTCACAAAATCTTGTAGATACATAGGTACTTACCTACTTACTAATTTTGATGAACCACCTTGGTGTTGGTAGCTCTTGATTTTAAATAAAATGTCAATATTCTTTCTGTAAATAAGACATTGAATTCACCCTTATACGCCATATTATATTTAAAGAAAGGGACCCATATTTTTTTTTATTGCGGCAACAGTAACGGATCATCTCTGAAAATTTCAATTGTCTAGCTGTCACATTTATAAGATACAGACTGGTGATAAGCTGACTGGATAAGTAGAGTCTTAGTTACAGGATCTCGTTTTAAGCTAAAAATAAGCTAGCTGTGATTGGTGTTTCCTATCTGCCTACTCTGAGAAGAAAGGTCAAAACAATCTCGGTGATTACAGTGCCTTTTGAAATCCAGATTTTATCTTGCTCACATCTTATAAAGACAGTGTACGAACGACAGCAGGTCAAGCTACCCAAAACTGCCAAATATTCCAAATCAACCTTGAGCCTTAGTGCTTCAGAGATAAAGTTGAAAATCTAATAAGGAAACCTGACAGATTGTAGTAACTTGATGTGCTGTCATCTATACATTACCATCTAAAGTGGTATTTATGGGAAAATACACAGAGATTTCAGTCCACCAATCCAGTTAGTGAAAGCATTTATCAGTAATTATGTAGACCAACTCTTCACAACTTGAGGAGCTTAACGGTTCGACAAACGATAAATTCAACAGCTGCTTTAAAGTGCAGATAATATATATATGGTTAAAAATCTGAAGTCACCTAAATAAATATGAACAAAATCTAGCCACCATGTCATGCCTGCTCCAATCAATCAAAAACTAGTCAAATTAAAGGTATTTTGCGTTCTTAAAATAATGAAAATTCCCCTCTCATGGTATTAAATGTATTTATGTAT
The DNA here is from genome assembly GCA_037179545.1 of Sesamia inferens. Classification (NCBI taxonomy): domain Eukaryota; kingdom Metazoa; phylum Arthropoda; class Insecta; order Lepidoptera; family Noctuidae; genus Sesamia; species Sesamia inferens. The sequence continues at coordinate 12,079,443 of CM073922.1, forward strand.
TCTTCTTAAAAAAGTATTGATTATTTTATTGTTTTACTATTTAGTTTCTATAGAAACCTCGTACAGCAGTTTGGAATTTTAATTGAATAAAAAGGTTACACAAAGAGCTATTACAATCAATCTTGGATACTGTAATCATTGGTGCGGATATTATAGTATGGAAAAGACTTCTAATTCTAAGGTTAGCAAACCTTTCCCAGATGTTTAAACTTTACTAATAGGCTTATTAATACCTTTAGATGTATTATCTACGCATAAAGTACTTACAGGAAAACTGAATATAGATTTCTTGAATGATAATTGTATAATCACTGCTTAACGGAACAGAAAGCTTATGATCTGACCTTTCGTACTTTTTTTTTTTTTCTTAAAATAAAAAATAGTTTAGTCCTGTCAAATTAAAATACTCCATAGATAATAGGGATGGTTCCTGGGTAAAAAAAAATATTCTATTTAGTCAGTCATTCAGATTATAGAAAAATATTGGATACGTATATTTTGTTTTATCAAATTAATAAAAATTGACAAATATAAAAGGTATCAAAGATCAGGAGTGGTGGCTGGTGACGTCACTCCTTGCTAAAAAGTGTAGCGTGCAGTGACGTCACACGAGTTTTCAACGCACTGTGTCGTCTTAATTTTTTGTTTATATGAAAAAAGAAAAAATACATGTCTAGTATTTTTTGGAAATCTGGCTGACGGACTAATTAGTTTTTTTTTTTTTTGTCAACTGCCCTATTCTAACGCGATTAAAAACGTGGCTACTGAAAATACGTCAATTTACGTCAGGCGCGAACTAATTTGACGGGACTAAACTATCATTTATTTTCTATCCTCTTCTTAATGAAATATAAAGAATAAAGTAGAGACACTGAACTTAAAATAAGATCACTTTGTAAGCAGGAGAATCGAGGTCATTGTGAGAAAACCGGAATGACTCAATACCATAAATTCTAAGGTCCATATTACAGAACCTCACTCAAAACTCAAGCTTTACTTAAATCTCGTTTGAAGCTATTGGATTGGTTGAAACTAGTTTTAAGTAATGCTTCATTCTTGAATTAGGTTCTGTAATACGATCCTAAATGTGACATCTAAGTACAGTAAGTACTAACCAACACTGGGCCCTCGGTGTGGATTAAGCTCACTCATTGTCTCTAAGAGAAGGTCGATGTCCCAGAAGTGGCATTATGGGATTGCAAATTAAAAAAAAATCACACACAGCTATCATTACAGGGTTACCTAACACAATAGTGTAGTTATAGCTTATAAAGGTAGATACAATTGATATTTTTGGTGGAAAACTTAAGATTAATGTCACGCTCATTTTTCATTGGACTTTTAAATTATTTATAGTGTGGTTTACTAAATAAAAGCGCGTGATTTATGTAGTAAAAAGTGCACTCAGTGAATAATTCATAAAGAACATTGAAATATCGCAGCATAGTGGCCACATCATGGATTTGCATCAAATCTCCTCGTAGTCGGCTCACGCGGCCGTTTTTTCAACTGTCATTGGCGATATCCGGCATTATTGTAAAATGTTTTTTTTAAAGAATTTCTATAATTTGTTACACGTGTTATTGGCAAAATTGTGGTATCTAACCACAGCGGCCATTGAAGAATTGAAGTAGTATTCACTCTAAAGAAATGAATGAATTAATGATAATTATGGTTTTTATTGAAATTTATAGTGATCTCAGCGAGTTGGAACGTTTGTTGTACTATTTAAACATTTATTTATTATTTAAAACTAAAATATCTATATTTATAAACATATTTACACAAGAAAAAAAAATAACCTACCAGTATTGGGAACAAAGTCCAAGCTTCCTGCGGTCAGGGCTCCAGATAGAGGAACCTCCTAACAATGCAAACCGTGTCCAGAAGTACCGCTTTCTGAATCAAGCCCTTGGTTCAGCTGCCTAATGAAAGCCTCCTGAGGCTCTTGGCTATTAAGGAATTGGCTGTCACGAATCCACATCCCACATGTCGACAACCTCGCGAGCCTAATCCAGATACTTGATTTGTTTATCTTTCTCGGCTTTCACGAGGTTCTGATCATATGGGATTGTTGTACCTACTGTAATATAGATTTTCAGTAAGTAGGTACCTACTACAGGCACAAGTGCTTCATATTCACACTTGTTCATACAAATAAATTATTAAGTATTATATTTTTTTCTTAACACAACACACGTAAGAATAAAAATATCATACCAAAGTCTTTCATAAATATTAAAAGCAATTCTCGCTTTTCTTCAAAGCTACGAAATCATGGCAAAAGCACTCAAAAGGTTCATTTTACGGTGGTATAGTTCAAGTCATCCATATAGGTTGGGCAGAGAGGACATTAGGAGGGAGGGAGGGAGCCTGAGGGAGCGGCCCTCCGCCCGGGATAGATTTGAAGGTACAATCATTTTTTATGCGAGGGGAAATAATGCTGGATGGGGCGGGGACACACGCAGTCTGATTGGAATAATTTTTCATAATATTTTCTTGCAAAGTTTAACTTAAATAAGAAGTAAGTATATCTTTGTTTTTAAGCTATTGCATAGCTTCTATCGCGGGCCTTGAGCGCGGGGACCGAATCCAGAAATTCCGTAACGAAAAAACCTCACGCTCCCCACTCCGACGGGCACGGAGGTGTGGCTTGAAGGCCGTACATCGTCTAACGTCGTTTCAGTTCGGCAGTCTTCGGCACGGTATGTTTGTGTGCGTGCGACTACATCTTTTGAAAACAATTTATAGATTTTCAAAAAGAGCATGCATATTGCAGGGCGCGAACTCAGTTCTACACACTTGCCATGTTACTGATAGCCGCGATGTGCTAAACTTGCGATTAATTTTCTCTCTGAAATAGGTCTTCTATAGAGATATGTCATAGACGTCATCGACGTTGTCATGGCTACCTTAAAAACTTTTCATATAATTAATTATTAAGTACTTTTATTCAAATTAATTTAGTAGTGTTTTTATAAAATAGCTTTTTTTTTAACGGAAAAGCTAAGATGAATGTCACGCTAATTTTTCATTGGACTTTTAAATTATTTATAGTGTTGTTTACTAAATAAAAGCGCGTGTTTTTATAGAGTAAAAAGTGCTCACGCGGCCGTTTTTTCAACTGTTATTGGCGATATCTGCCATTATTGTGAAATATTTTTTTAAAGAATTTCTATAATTTGTTACACGTGTTATTGGCAAAATTGTGGTATCTATCCACAGGGACCAGATCAAGAGTTGAAGTTGAAGTTTTTACTAAATAAAATTTTACAGAAAGATGTCGGTGAACAATGTTAATACGAGTACATTTAAGTGTACGAGTTGTAATATTGTTATCTCCGAAACGAAACAACGAAAGTTTAATAAAAAATATGCTCGTCGGCTTTTTCTGAGGAAGACATTGATGAGGCAAAAAAGTTATTGTTTGTTTCTACGAAGACAAGACAAAAACATGTATCGAGGCGTAAGAACAAAAAGCAGAAAGACCTAAAATATACGATTACGGTCTTTAAAATCACGAATCCCGAACAATCCCAGTTTTTGTGGCATATGACCTTCACAAATTGCCACCAGTTTGCTTTGACTACGTAGAACGTACGTAAAGAAGTTGATGAAGGATTTATTAATTCTACGGTCAGATGTTAACGCAATCAGAAGTGATTATGTTACTAAAGATCAGCTCGAAAATATTAAATTGATAACAAATAATTCGACACCGACGCCGTTCATCATCAACAACCTTTTTATCGTCCCACTGCTGGGCACAGATCTCCTCTCATACAGAGAAGGATTGAGCGTAATCACCACGCTTGCTCAATGCGGGTTGGCGATTTCAGACTTATAAAGCCCAGGTTTCCTCAAGATGTTTTCCTTCGCCTTCAGTCATTGGTGTCCAAGATATACTTAGAAAGTACATATAACTTTAGAAAAGTTACATTGGTACTTGCCTGACCTGGAATCGAACCCGCGCACTCATACTTGAGAGGCTGGTGTTATAACCACTAGGCCACCACGACAAAACAGTGGGGTATATTGAAAAAGAACCTCGGAGTCTTTGAGTATATTTCGTGGTGCTCCCTGTGCGCCGTTTCCGAGTCAACGAAATACCAGTTGGTGGAGTCATAAGGATACTATAGCTGTCTTGCCTGCCCCTCAGTGCCCTGCCGGTCTTGCGATTGCACCGAAACAGCACACAATGACAGAGATTATAAGTAATAGCATAGACAGACCTTACGGAGGAATTGCCCTATTGTAGAGGAAGTCCGCTTTCTCAAAGGTATCAGTGTTGTTGTGTAATAGTGATCGTTTAGTTCTCACACGGATCGTTCTATGTTAGTTTACTCATTTTACATGCTTACTGACTCCAGTGATAATATAATAGATTTCATGGGTTTTTTCTTTATTTCTTTATTTTTTGGCTTCGCACGGTTTGTGCATTTAGCCAATGCCACGTAATTATGAATTATTCGAAAAAGACGGCCGCGTGACCCGTCTTACGAGTGAGGTTTGGGACAAAGTCATGATGTGGCCACTATGCAGCGATATTTCACTGTTCTTTATGAACTATTTACTAAATGCACTTTTTACTACATAAATCACGCACTTTTATTTAGTAAACAACACTATAAATAATTTTAAAAGTCCAATGAAAAACGAGCGTGACACTCAGCTTGACTTTCCCGCCAAAACTCAGGGTGCTGATCACGAAAATGATTTCATTTTTGAAATCCAAGATGGCCGACATCATATTTCATGACATTCTGACATGGGTGTGATAACGAACATGACGTCATTTTTAAGCTATTGCTTAGCTTCTTTCTATCTCTTTATCAAAGTCGAACAGAAAACATTGAATATACACACATCAAAAGTGTCTAGGGATCAATATATATTTTTGCAATAACTTTTCTCCTGATTGATATTAATTAAAATTTTCTTTAAGGATTCATCAAATAAAGTGTTTTCGTTTGTCACAGTAACGATAAACCAAGTCACCTTTGCATTAATAAAGAAATTTGCCATTTTCCTAATAAAGGGATATTTGACATTTGAACCACTAACACAAAAGTTCGAAAAAAAGACTGAAATAACAGTTTTCTCTAAAATTTTATTGGGTAACTTAAACAATTAATAATCCGTGTTTCTACCGCGAACACTAACAACACAAGAACATCGGTTTGGCATACTCAAAATGAGTTCATCCAAATCACGCTGTGGAATGGCCGCCCATGTTCGTTGCAACAACAAAAAAGGTCTTCTTGCGACTGGATACCCTCCATATTCGGCAGAGCTCTTCTCTGTAGCATATCCCATGCATGCTCAATAGGGTTCAAGTCTGGCGACTGAGCAGGCCAGGGCAGGACATTGATGTTAGCTGCGGCGAGAGTCTGTCTTACAACTCTTGCGGTGTGCGGTCGTGCATTATCATGCATTAACTGAAATAAGGGACCGATTTGCACTTGTAGAGGAACGATGACGTCTGATACAATCGTCTCAGCATAAATTTGAGTGTTGAGGTTGCCTCTGATCCAAATCAACTCAGTTCTTCCGCCGATCCAAATACCCGCCCATACCATGATGGTTCCACCACTATAAGGATGGACTTCCTGGCAGGATTTTAATCGCTGTTGGCGTCCAGGGGTTCTCCAGTGTCGTATACGTCTTGTATCCGGTCTCATACCAAAACGAGACTCATCAGAAAAGCACACGAAACGCCATTGTTCTTCTGCCCAATTTCTGTGTTCAAGAGCCCATTGATATCGAATCCTACGATTGTGCATTGCTATAGGTGGTACCCGTAGCGGTCTTCGGGAATGAAGGTTCACTTCATGCAAGCGGTTTCTGACTGTTTGGTCGCTAATTAAGTTCCCTGAAGAGTGATGAAGCCTCACGGCTAACATCATGGCGGTTATTGTTGGAGCTCTTCGAGTTAAGATTTGAATGTATCGGTCTTGTCTCCGTGTGGTGCAGCGATACCGTCCTCCATGGCGCTCAGCCACGGTACCAGTGCTTCGGTAACGTGTCCAAAGTCGACTGATAACACTCTGACTTGTATTCAGAGCTAAAGCCACAGTACGTTGCCGGGAACCAGCTTCTATCATTCCCACGGCTCTGAGCATTTCTTCCCTGCTTAAATGACGTCGCCGCTCCATAATAACGTTGGTTTTAATCAGTAGTAGGGAAACAGTAGCACTAATAATGTCTTCAATGCGTTGTATGTTTTTATAGGGAAAATATTGACAGCTGATTTTCATCTTTTACTCGAATTTGATTCACAGTTCCTGATTCAAATTATGAAATGCACCAAAAAGGATCCATATAAATTTATAAAATCATAAATTTATTACAAAGCCACATCTCAATCTCAAGAAATCCGCATAAAAATGCTTGATCCCTAGACACTTTTGATGTGTGTAGTTTAGTCGCTTAATCGTCACCATTTTTCGCACTCTTTTGATGACGTTGCTGGTAAAAAATAAATAAATTACAAAACAGAAAGAAAACTTGAATTGATATCAAAGAAAAAAAAAAACAAAGGAAAAATTACTGTATAAATAAAATAAATAAATAATTATAATTGCAAGTTATAGTTGATAAAAAAAAGGCTATGCAATAGCTTTACCGCGGCAGTCTCCGAGTGCCACACGCCTTTTTTTTATATATTCATTTATTACAATTTTATTGTGATTCTGCGTATTGCACTATGTAGTTTGTACGCGCTGATTGAAGGTTTTTTTATATACATATGTCTATCTAAGTTAGGATGAAACCTCCGTAACACCTAATAAAACTCGTACCTAGTACAAGTCTTATTTCTTAGGTCTTCGCTTCGGCTAGTTCAAGCTACATTAACGGGCGCAATCCATACCAATGTAGCGTGTAGTGTATTATTATCTCGAGGAATGAACTTTTTCACTACCAACTAGTAAAGTATATCTCAATCAAGAATTAAGTAGCATATTTGTTGGTATATTACCATTAAAACAGATGTTTGTCCTTCGTAGAGGCAATTTTAAGAACGCTAACCCAGAAGGGAATTTCATAACACAATATCAGTAGCTTTGGGTTTCACTTTGGCAGTTCAACAAAATTCATTGCGTTATTTACCTTGTTGAGTGGACAAATTTATCGAGCGTATAGAGCAATGGATTAGCAATATACTTCAAAATTTTTCCAATTGATAGTAATAAATATGTTACGCAATTAAGATGCTGATATATTAGTTTATAACTATAGCGATGTTGTTTGTGTACTATATAACATCAGTTGTGAAGACAAACTTACACGTTCTCTAGCCTCCAATATTATTATTTATTATTATTAATTCCTAATTTAATTCTCAAACAACTTAAAGGGGGAAAGCTTTGATCAACAATGGGGAAATAAACACGTTTTATATAAATATGTATCCACATAATATGTAAATGCTTAAATATAATGTACAAAAACATTTGTTGCTCAATAATTAGTTACGTTAGGTGTTTGTGACCCCCCAGGGACGAGGGACTTGGGGAAACCCCCGCCCCCTATTCGATGGACCCCGAGGAGGAGGTGCCCGCGAGTGTCGGCGCGCGCCTCAGAGGCGATGCACGGCGTAGTTTAATAGCTCACTACCCCGTGCAGGAGGCGAGGCCCGGACAGACCGGCACCAGAGTTTAGGGCCGCGGCAGAATCAAGGACACCTGCGGCCCCGCGCGCACGTGACCGAAGAGACACCGGGGTGGTTTTTAGTCAGCAGGAGTCTGACATACCCCGTCACCCACCCCAGGGCGGCAGACATACATGATGATTTTCCACCCCGGAACAAAAAGAAAAGGTGTTTGTGACCCCAAAATGCCGGTTTAGCTTAAGGGACAGGTGTATAAGACCATCATTGGACCTGTTCTTCTGCATGGCAATGAGGCACAAGCAGGAGCTGCATGCCACGGAGATGAATATGCTGCGGTGGATGTGTGGAGTTACACGGAAAGACCGCATCAGGAACTCCCGCATCCGTGGCAGTCTTTGTGTCTGTGACATAGCTGACAAACTGCAAGAGGGTCGCCTACGCTAGTACGGTCACTTCTTACGAAAACCGTAATGTTAATGTTACGTGGGTAACAAATGTCTTGCCATGGCGCCTCCGCCGGGCTGGAACAAGCAAGGTAGACCAAAGAAGTGCTGGCTTGACGTTGTAAGAGATAACATACGTGCCAACAATCTCATACCACGGGATGCCAGAGATCGTGCGAAATGGAAGCGTATGTGTCGGAAAGCTGACCCCGGGCTCCAGCGCGAAAGCCGCGGCTGCAACCGAGATTATACGCTGAGATGATGATGATAATTACAAGTACCATAAATATGTGTTTTTTTTTAATAAACACGACTGTTTTTAGTGCCTGTTTTTTGATCCGTAACTAATTCAACCAATTATTATCGTTAAAATATTAACTAATGGTTATTTTAACTAATAGTTAATTTTATGACCATTAGAAATGATATTATATCAATATATTAACTAAAAATTTATTAAAAAACACATTTTTAAAGATGTTTTTTTGCAAAAATATTTCCATTTGTTATCTACTATTCTTGATAATTAGTCAGATCAAAAAACGGACTCTGTGTCATTTAAAACAGCTGACCTTAAAACAACAAGAGAAAGACTTAAACGTTTTCCTGTAGCCTCTTTAGTAAAAATATTGACATATATTAAATATATTTATCTGTCTATATGTCAATAATTATACGAATTCATTCTAGACGCTTGATTAGGTCCTGTCGATATCATCAAATGTTAATAATGAGAACTCGTGTTTATAATAACGTCACGTGGCTTCCAATTTTAAATTGTAAAAGTAATGGCACATCATCATCATCAACCTTTTATCGTCCCACTGCTGGGCACAAGTCCCCTCTCATACAGAGAAGAAAGTAATGACACAGTGGTAGGAAATATACTTAATTATATTAATGTCATGTTCTAAATTGCCAGTTATTTAAAATAGTAAGAAAATAGATATTCTCTTGATCACAAACTAAACTAATTTTAAATTTAGTGCATCTTTTTCTTTCTATTTCATAAAGAAAAGGATAGAAGATAACATTTTAGTTTAATCCTGTCAAGTTAAGATACTCCAAAGACAGTTTATACGCAATTATAAACATGGCGACCAAAAATACATCAATTTACTTCAGGCGCGGTCCAATTTGACAGGACTAAACTAACATTATCTTCTGTCCTTTATTTAAGGAAATAGAAAAAGATGCACTGAACTTAATAAACTTAGTTTAGTTTGTGAACAGAGGGATCGGCGCCAAAATACAAGTCACAAAAATACGAAAAATAAAATAAAAACGGCGTATTTATTCCGTCCGCCCTCAGTGTATCACGGGCCGATCACAAAGCCCTGCCCTCCGTAATAAAGAGCGTGTCTCGAAACTGCCATAAAGGCTGGACGCATTACTTTTTACTCGCTGCGATAAGAACGGACGTGGACATACGAGCGCGCGTGTGTGAAGCTAACGGCTATATAGGGCTAGGTATATAAGATTTTACTTTTTGATTGTCAAGTTTAGTACCTACTTATATTGCTTAAAATAAAACAATAGCGAATAATTTGAAGTTAAAATCTCAGTACCATTTTTCTGTCCTGTACTATAGGATGCATTTTGGAGAGTGTGCGAGGGAATTGCATGATTTAATTCCTCCTTCTCCGTTTCATCATCGGGCGGCCCGTCGTACCTACGGCGAGTTTCCACCCTTACGTTGTTGATACCACTACGATCCGGAAGAAGCGTTTCGTCTTTTATACCGCGTACATTGAGGGACTGAAACAATTTACCAGCGGCGGTGTTTCCATTGGACTATAATTTATGTGTCTTCAAGGCTAGAGTGAATAGGCTCTTAATATACCAGCGCGCTTTACCATCAACGATTGCATCACTACTTACCATCATTCGGGATTATGGTCAAACACTAGTTTATAATTTATAAAAAAAAAGTTTTATCTTCTCTGTTTATATACATACATATATCTGTACATAAATGGTTAAATAAATAAATAAACTTTAGCCTAAAAACATACACCATAGGTACATAGAAAGGAGATAGTTTAATTTAAAATTCATTAATAGAAGCGTAGTTCCAATTTTAACAAGATCTCTACGTACATAGTTACAAAGCATAGATTAGATACAGTAGCATAATTAGCTTTTAATGAGCTAAATGCTCGGTCTCAGGCCTCCTGCTTGTGAAACGGAGTGGGCCGTATTCAACCAAGGGAAAAAAGTGCGTATATATTTTTACATTCCCTTACAAAACGAACATGAATCTATCCTCTATTGCAACACGTATCATCATCAATGATATAAGAAATTGCATGGGACATCGCGTAACCCGTAATATTTTCTTTAATCTTTTTTTTTTTTGGAGTTTGGCACTAGTTATGACTTTGTGCCAATTTCAAGTAAAAGGTAAAGATTTTTTTCTGAAATAATCAAGAGTTTCTTTCTTTCTTTTTTGGCTTCGCACGGTTTGTGCATTTAGCTAATGTCACGTAATGAATTATTCATGTCGAAAAAGACGGCCACGTGAACCGTCTACGAGGGAGGTTTGAGGCAAAGTCATTTTAATCTTCTATAAACAATTAATTGAGGTTTGCATAATCGCATGGACCAAGGTATCGTACTCGTATGCACTCAGCCTTCCCACTCACTAAAAGCACCTAGCGCATATCTACGCGAGTGTAGTGACCGGAAAATGGGAATTTTCTTCCGGCCACAACCGAGAGCAGTTATTGCCAAAATATTGGATACCGCGCTCCTGTGTGAATCGTTATCTGAATTTTAGTGGTTTCCCTTTTCCCTCAAAGGGAAAAAACTGCTATTTTTATTATACAAGTTTTTCGTGGTCAGCAGTGTTAGTTAGTTCAGTTGCAGATTCCCCAAGAAAATATTTAAGTTATCAACTTTACTATAATATCTGTCTGGATATTTAGTTAATAACTAAGAATCACATAATACCTAAAAATCCATTATTAAACATCAATTGCCAAATGTCAAAGGATTCTTTATATTATAAGTCTATATTCAGAATAATAAACGTGGTTCTTATAATTATTTAGTCTATAACAAATTCTATAAACGTTTAAGTAGGTATCAGAAATGTTTGGCCTGAATGTGTAACACTCTTACTTTTTTTTTACTTTAAGGGTGTACGTTTTAATATGTTTGTGTTATGTGTGTTCGTAAGAAAAAACATGTTTATTTGCAATAAATATGACGCATAAAAATACCATCAGTTGTTATTTTACAGTATTGTTTACATGAACTTAAGTCTCAAGATCTTGAAGAAGCTTATCTTGTAACCGTGATGGCCGGGTTTGGGTAGAGAAGAAAAATAATTATAAAAGAAAAAGTGTTTTATGACTGTAGAACTATAAGTTTTTTTTTATTTTTCATAAGGCCTTGAGCGTTCCCTGATCGGACGACAACATCGAACTCCGGCCACCGTAGGCTCAGGCTTACGGGCGGTGAGCAGAGGCCAGCTCGCCGGCACCCTAATCGGCGAACACAGTTTTGTCAAACGATTGCGACTAGTTGGGATCGTTTGGACCGCAGTTGATATAATTTTAGTGTAAAATAATATCAACTGCGGTCCAAACGATCACAACTTGTCGCAATCATTTGACATAAATGAGTTCGTCGATTAGGCTGGATGGCGCGTACCCTAAGCGCGCCTCATTGAGATGTTATCACATCGTGACGGGGTCTACGAAGACCGATGCCTCCTGGGTCATTGTTGGGGATTGGATAAAACATGAAACTGTGGCCCTGGCATAGGTACAGACAAGTGAAGGAACACGGGTGGGTTTTAGTCAGTATTATAAATAGTATTATAAATGCGAAAGTTTATATATACAATAGGTATGTACAGAAAACCCTGTCCGATCCCTGAAGGTATTGTTAGGTATCGATAACTGGTTCTACTAATTCTACAAAGCCAGACTAAACTAAAAAAAAAATCACTTAAAAAAATAAACGGCGACGGGGGTAGGGCACGCGTCACGTGGTCAAATCGCTTATAATAATACCGTCAGAATGGTCTTGTCACTTTTTTTAAAAATTACCAATTTTCGGGGAAGTAGGAATAATTCGCGGGAAAAAAAGATTATTTCAAAATTCTTTAGTATTGTTACTGTGATGATTACGTAAAATTTTATATTATATTTGGTCATGTGTGGCCTTTATTACCCTTATGGGTCGGGCAGGGTAATCTTTACATATTGTATAATATAAAAAAAAGAGTTATATATATATAACTCTTTCAAGCAAAAAATAATAAACGGATTTGAATGAAATTTAGCACACATAGTTTATAACAAGGAATAATACTTAGGATACTTAATTTTTATTCCGATATTCCCACGGAATCGAGACTTACGCCGATGAATCTAAAGCATAGTTAATTCAGAGGAATGCCTCTCTCAGCACATCATAATTTCTTCCTTCCGGACCAACTATGATACTTCAGTACCTACATAACTACAGAAATTTGTGATGTTTCAACATGAGTGGGAAACAATCAGGACACTTACAAGATTACATGCCTACATGAACAATAGGTAGATATATTTCTTCGTAATATTCTTAAAACAAAACAATTTAACCGCTAATTATGTTGATTTATAATTATTTACTAATGGTAACGCCACCACTATCGAAACTAAACATTATTATTTTTAATTTTAATGTCTACTCGATAGGTAAATAAAAAATTGGGTTAAAATTGATTAATAAAATTATTTCTATCGGAAGCGATAGGTACCTTTGCTTTGTTGTCTACGGTACCTAAATAGGTAACGTCACTTTAATGATTTTCTTTGATCAATGTTTCAAAAGGCGTCCCGTAGTTTCAGCCTTTTCCCATGGAAAAAGGTCGTCAATTGGTGCACAATTTTAGATAGAAATAAATAAATTAAATACGACTGTTTACGGCAAACATTACGCAACATAAGAACATAAACACACGAAAACAACTTTCTGAAGTTTATTTAATCCCAACTTTATTTGAACTCTAGCAAGGTTTGTTTGGAATTTGCGCCTTGCCAAATAAGCTCCAACCCTAAATGTCTAAGTAAAAAGGAATTTGCTAAATTACTAAAAAATACGTAGGTAAATTTAGACTTGGTAATTAATGTTTAGTGCGGGAAGAAGTTCCCATAGACACAATTCAAGATATTGTGCCTCTGTATTGTGGTGGGATGGTATGAAGACATTAATGCACCAATGCTAAGTAAAATAGAAAGGCGATCGTGGGTCTGGCCGACAGAAGTGAAAACTAAAATCATTAAAAAACACAGAATACACAAAAGGAAATAAAAATAATAAGCGGTGTCGGGTCAGTCACGCTCAGGCGAATTCAATGTTTTTCCCCATCCAACGTCAACATCAAAACTTTGCTGCTAAATGTCACTGAGAAGTTTTCTTCTTTAATAAATTAGTATGTGAGTTGTAACTGTATGAAATACTTATATCACCATTGCGAAACTCAAATCCGAAACTTTGTAGATCAAACCAGTAAAAACCAGATATTTAGGTCATTTATAATGAGTATGTTCATCTTGATATAATATTATTAGACACACAGTAAGTATGAATATACACACCGTATTATAAATTTGTGATCACAGAAACAATAGACGATCAACTTAGTTGTGTAAAAATCACACACGTGTCCAGTATTTTAAGTAAAGAATCTATGTATAAAATTTCATATAGATACAGTGAAAAACCACAAAGTTATGAGCTTGCTATTCTACTTGGTTGTCCCAACAAAAACATAGTCAAACCTCCGCTCGGGCGGGCGAGCGTGGTGCGTTGACCTCTGGCGTCAGCTGTGGCGCACGCGCAAATACTATGACCTATCGTAACCGCTCGGTAACCACTCTGCAACAACTTCTAAATGTATTTGGGAAAAAATATAACATAGTGTAAAAATGACTGGAATCGATCCAGTTTCTTATTCTTCAGGTTTCGAATAAACAAAAAATGACGTTGTATAAAGTGGAAACGACAATAAATTCAACTGCGTACATCCAAAGACGTTCCCAATCTCCACACAAAATATGCAATTGTTTAACGATATGTAGTAAGTAATATAGTAACGGTTTATACTATAGTATAATGCGGTACTAGTATTTTAATAATTATCAAAACCCAAAGTCGGCCCCTCACTATTATTTAGTACCTATATCGATAAAAATCACGTTTTTAATTTGGATTGCAGGATTTCTTTGATAGGTTCAAAATAGTCTTATGCTTTAGTATTGCCAGACATGGACGTACCCATGGGGAGGCAGGTGGTGGTAGCTGCCACCCTCCCCTTGGAAATCTCCCAGAACATGTAAGAACTCCCCTCAAAATCAAAATCAAAAGTCATTTATTCAAATTAGGCTGACATTCAGCACTTTTTGAACGTCAATATTACATAAGACAGTCCCTCAAAACGCCCTCCCGTCGACACTTTCTAGTGCTTTCGCTGGGAAGAAGTAGCGGAAGAAACTCCCCAGCAGCACAGCTGTCTGTTCATTTAAAAATAACACGACTTTATACAATACTACGTATAGTGATGAACACGATAAAATACAACAACAATGAAATTATTTACCACTAGCTTTCCGCCCGCGGCTTCGCCCGCGTTAACTTCGGTTATATTGCGCTTTTTAGATTTCCCTCGGGAATATCAAATTTTTTCGGGATAAAAAGTACCCTATTATTTAATCCGGACTTCTAACTTTACGTCTGCAAAATTTCAAAGCAATCGGTTCAGTAGTCACGGCGTGAAAGCGGAACAAACAAACAAACTCACTTTCCGATGTATAATATTAGTAAGGATATATTTGGTGTACACATACAAATATTCCAGTAATCTCCCTTGGGAACTTGATGTTTTTTAGGACCAAAAGTAGCCTATGTTACTCTCCATCTTTTCAACTAACTGTATGCCAAAAATCAGGTCGATTGATTGCTTAGCTACGGCGTGAAGGAAGGACAAACAAACAAACAAACAAACAAACACACTTTCACATTTATAATATTAGTATGGATATGCCAGCTACAGCAAAACAAATATATATAATACTAATTACTTATGAAAGTAAGTAATTAGGGGAGTTCATACATGTTCTGCGAGATTTCCAGAGTTTATTTAAAAGTAAGAGATACATGTTCTGCGAGATTTCCAGAGTTTATTTAAAAGTAAGAGATAAGCTCTCACTTTTAAATAAACTCTGGAAATCTCGCAGAACATGTATGAACTCCCCTAATTACTAATCAAAACATAAACGGGGACTTATCTCTAACTTTTAAATAAACCACGCAGTAGACACTGGCAAAATGTACGGTGTAATTGCCAAAAAACCGCGTGCGGCTATAGCGCACAAAGATTACCTAATCTAGCCGAGATCGGTATTATTCGGTAGGGAGAAGCCAGCTTAGGTTGCAAGCGATTTGCATTAAGCATTTATTTTATTTGACTGACGTAGGTGATCTGGCGTGGTCTGTTTGCCTACAAATACCTAATGTTTCCTGTGCAGTTTGTACAACAAAATAGCCGGGAATGATTCGACCCCAAAAATCTGACTTGCCCCCCCTAGCCCTGAATTGCCCCCTCCTAGCCCTGAGTAAGCAATTAGGGGAGTTTTTACATGTATCAAGCAAGCTTGGTATGTATCAAGTACCTATATATGTACCCTTTCTACGTTGTATAGGATATCAAAGAGGTTGGTACCTACCTATTCTCAGCCGAACATAAAACGTCAAAATTCCTTAATTAATTATCTAGAACAATTATTACATACGTATAACGTGATAACAGTCACTATTATTTTGTAATTAACTGAGGTTTGTCTTAGATACCGCTGTTTGTCAGAGTAGTGACGCATGTCATTGGCTCAGAAACATTAACAATTCTTATTATGTAATCTTTTCCATAAACAATATGTTTTTTAACAATATTTTTTTAAATCGTATTTATGGTTAATTTCTGATTAAACCTTTCCACTGTATTTAGAATAATCACTCTAACAACACTGCCACTTACAGGAATGTATGAATATTAGAAATGAAGTAGAAAAAATAAAGTGTGTCTAATAGATCTAAATCACTACAAAACAAACCAATTCAAACGACTTAGAAACGCAACGTTTAAATTGAAAGATAGAAAAAACGTTTATTCGTAGTAAACATGGGCGTACCCAGGGGGGTCAGTGGATGGCTGCTGCCCCCTGGAAATCTCACAGAACATGCATGAACTCCCCTAATTACTAATGAAAGTGAAAACGGGCACTTATACAGGGCGTATGCATCTTTTTTCCCTAAAATACCTAATGTTTCTTGTATAGTTTGTATGACAAAATAGCCGGAGATGATTCGACTCTAAAATCTGACGAATCCTAAAAGTCTGTTTCGCAATTGGGGTGCTGGAATGACTACGTAAATAAAACATGTTGTAATCTCATTATTAAGGTGACAATACCTATATAATGTTTAAACGTTTGAATACAGGAGAAATTTTCATTAAGTTTCATTCGGGCTAAGTTTTAAAAAAAAATTTGACAAGCTAGAAGGTTAGCTAATGAACTAACCATACAAGTTATTAATTTTTTTATAACGACTTTTTTATTTTATATTGCCTACATATCTTTTATTGCTTAGCCCATTACAGTCTATTATCGTTACGAATAATTTTCCGCTAAAAAAAGATCGTTGAACAATAGATTTATAAGAATATCAATGCGTCATGTGCGTGTGTGTGTGTGTGTGTATGTGTGTGAGGGTGTGTGTATGTGTGTGTGTTGTGTTTATATGCATATTGTCATATACTACATATATTATCATATATATAATTATGAGTAGATATTTAGTCTTCGTTAATCTGCACCGTTATTTTTGTAACACTATTACTATTAATAGGAATCGTTTTGAAGCATATCGCTAGTCCATTGCAACAATGTAAATATGTAACAATCATTACATATGAATGTTGTGCAATTACACTACTGTCTGTGGATAAGTGTCACTAGATACCTACTCAACCATAATAATAACCATAGAGTGGGAATGTGCGTATGTATCTACTACCTACCTACCTAAGCTACGTGTACCTACCTAAGTACCGATATACACAATAACCTGTTTTATTTCTAAAACTTGTTAGCAGACATCTCATGTGGTACCTTAAACAACACATTACTGAATATCAGCATGGTTTCGTCAAGTCTAGATTTACTTATACTAACCTATTGTATTTTACATCAGCTCTGTCTAAAAATCTTGACAATCGTATCCCAGTTGATGCTATTTACACCGACATTAGCAAAGCATTCGATAAAGGAGATCACCGTCTTCTTATATGTAAATTGGCTCAACTTTGTGTGGGTGGGACCATTATAGGGTGGCTTAAATCTTACTTTGAAAATCGAGAGTCAAAAGTGATGGATAATAGTCATTTTTCTGACAGGCACAAAGCAACTTCAGGAATTCCGCAAGGATCACATTTGGTGCTTATTCTTTTGAACGGTTTCCTCAACGACATTGCAGATTGCTTCAAATACTCTGGTTTCTATTTGTATGCTGATGACTTAAAAATAATTAAGCCAATTCACAGTAACCTAGACTCTCTAATGCTCCAAGATGACATCAATAGACTTGCAAACTGGTGTACACTGAACAAAATGAACTTAAATATCAATAAGTGTCACTACATCCAGTTCACTCGTAACAAAATGGCGTTAGAGAAATGATTACTACATAGACGGGGTTGAAGTAATGATATTGACCACTATTCGCGACCTAGACAATGTCTCTAAATCATTAAAAGTACTAAGATTCGTATTGTGAAACAGTAGAAAATTTAAGAAACCATCTACAAAAATAAAGCTCTTCAATACTTTAGTCCGTCCACTGCTAGAATATGATTCAATAGTATGGACACTCCAGCACTTGATATTGACATCGTAATGTGGACATTACGATGTCAATATCAAGCGCTGGAGAGTGTCCAGAAGCGGTTCCTTTACTGTAGGTATATGCTACGGAAATCACTTGGTTAAAAAAATAACAAGTTACCCTAATAGGTTGAATGGATACACTAACCAGTCGTAGGAAAAAAATATAAGTACCTACTTCATTATGCTTTACAAAATATTTAATGGTACTATAGATTGCAGTGAACTTTTGAGCTCATCAGAAATTAAATTTCCAACTCGGACTCCTCAAAAACCAACCTAGGTAATTTTACCGCTGTGCCAAGGCTTTGTAGGCTGTAACTAACAAGTTAGCCAAGACAACCAACTTTGACATTTGCAAAGTATAAAAAGTGTCTTAACAAAATAACTATGTCGGAAACAGCGACGGCAGAGCGGTAGGGTCGACAGCATCTTGGTGTGGTGGTACAGGTTCCATTTCGTAGGTGAGTTTTGAATTGAAGCACGACGTGTAGATATACCCTCCAATCTTCATAATAACAATTTGAATAGGCAAACCGACAGTTTCGGTTCGGAGAAGTGCCTTGGTCCGCGTCTCGATGCAAAGTGACCGTTCGACGAACCCCACTTTCCAAAGCGGCTCTGTCCATGTGACGCCATCACAAAATAACGTCACAAGCGTTTGCCCCTCTACTACGTAAATAAAATCAGCAACTTCTATTAAAATTATATCGACGATCTCAGACACGGCCAGCCTGACGAGTTGCACGTCCTCCTGCATCATCATCATCATCATCATCATCCCAGCGCCAATCCCAGTCGCATCCGAAGCTACCTCAGCCCCGTTGTCCGGGATCCGGTTCACCAGGCCAACCGCCGATTCCGGCCAAACTTCGATATTTCCCGTTGCACGTCCTCGTGCATGTCTGTAACAATTAAAAAAAAACACAGAAAACCGACTTTGAAGCATTTTTGAGAACTCGGCCAACCTGACCGGTCACACGTCACGTTTAGTTACAATAACTATTAGAAAACCAAACAAGCTTAATCATTTTAACAACTTTAACGCAAGAGCTTCCTTCAAGCCTCATAATTATCAAAATTCAAAAATAAAACAAAAGGATCCTCCAAGCCTCATAATTATCAAATCAAAATCATAATCTTCAATAAGAAAACACACCATGGCCCGCTACTACACTAGCTAGTGACAACTCATAGTTGACACCCATATCGTCATCACCTCATGTGATACAACCAACTCTAGAGTCCACGACTCCCAGGTCAACACATGACCGTACAACTAATAGGAAACTATTAGTTGTACGGTCTGACACCCAGGTCCCCACCACATCACTAGCTGCCCATCGCCCCCTGAACAACTCCTCACTGAGTTGCAGTTACGACTACAGACTAGTGTATGCAGTGCGACCATATCTACCAGAGTCCCCGCCACATCACTAGCTGCCCATCGCCCCCTGAACAACTCCTCACTGAGTTGCAGTTACGACTACAGACTAGTGCGTGCAGCGCGACCACACCTACTAGTGTCCCCGCCACACCACTAGCTGCCCATCGCGCTCTGAACAACCTCTCATTGGGTTGCAGTTACGACTACAGACTAGTGCGTGCAGCGCGACCACACCTACTAGTGTCCCCGCCACACCACTAGCTGCCCATCGCGCTCTGAACAACCTCTCACTGGGTTGCAGTTACGACTACAGACTAGTGCGTGCAGCGCGACCACTCAGCCATGATACGTGTTCTATTTGCTGGCGGAGGCACCCTCCTCACCATCTTCTACATTTTGAAAATCTAACTCAGCAGACATTACTTGGAAAAATCTTTCGTACCTATGCGATCGTGGGGTACTTATAAGTTCTGTTTCCAATCAACGATTTCAATAGGTAACGATCGCCATTATCGTCATTAAACAACTCAATAATATTAAATTTCATTACTTTAGCTCATTTCTAACAAAATTTAGATTTTACGTAAATAGCACTCATTTCTATGTTCGTTACCGCATGCTCTCTCGTCTTGTAGTATTTCTGGTTCAGTATCATTCAATGTTAGGAGATTTTATGATCTAACCACGCGTCCTATCAGAAGCTCAAGTGAGCTCGTAACTACAGGCCACAGTGAACTTTAGTTTTAAAATAATCAAAGACAAACCAGACTTGTCCAGGTAGTTTCTTGCACGTTCTTCTGCATAGAGATCTACGCTTTGAAACATGCAATTTAGCTTCACTTTTCTTGGACTGACCGACATTGACTATTCAAAAGCACCACCGGATGATTAATTTGGATTAAACAATTTCCAATCATAATTTTAAAACCCTAATATAAAATTTCTCAGCCCATTATTACAAACAATAATCGGGTAGTACAAGAAATAAAATTTGCAAAAAAACTCTTATTAGCATGTCGCAAAGAAATGGTTCGGTACACAACGCTGGTACTACCCATACCCTGTATACGTACTATCGCGTGTGTACGTATACCAATGAAATTACAGATAGCTTGACAAGAGAACATTTAGCACCGAAATCAAAATAAAAATAGTACGACTCACCGGAAAATCCCATTACGTTACCACACACGCTTTGGGTATTTTGACACCTTCTCATCGCCTGCAGATTAGATGCTGCCCTGAAATCTCATCGCCTGCAGAGTAGAGGTTCAAGTCTTGAAACCTTGGGCGTTCCACAAAGCGCACGCAGCTCCGGCTGCGCCGCACGCAGTTCTGACTCCGCGCCACACGCCATTGATGTGATTCACCAAGCAGCTAGAAGCGCGCTCCGCAAGCGCACTTTGCCTTCTCCGCAAGCGCACCTCCCTCGCCAAGCATCAGCCAGCACTGTTACGACAGCGCCGCGTCCAGCCGCACGTGCACGCCTGCAGCGGACTCCTGCAGCGCACTATCACGCGGAGCGATCTCTTCTGCGTCAGCAATTGAGCGCACCTCGTAACGTGACGTTCACTTCCAGCATTTACAGAAGGTCATACAAAGGCAATGAACAACTACCACACAAGTAATCACACAAGTACTATAAAAATATTGGCGGAAAGTGACTGTTATTCTGTTCCTTGATTTATAAGGAGATTGTGAACAGTGTAGTTCTTTATCCCACTTCTGATGTCGGAGACAGCGACGGCAGCGCGGTAGGGTCAACAGCATCTTGGTGTGGAGGTACAGGTTCCATATTTTCGTAGGTTAGTTTTGAATTGAAGCACGACGTGTAGATATACCCTCCAATCTTCATAATAACAATTTGAATAGGCATACCGACAGTTTCGGTTCGGAGAAGTGCCTTGGTCCGCGTCTCGATGCAAAGTGACCGTTCGACGAACCCCACTTTACAAAGCGACTCTGTCCATGTGACGCCATCACAAAATAACGTCACAAGCGTTCGCCCCTCTACTACGTAAATCAAATCAGCAACTTCTATTAAAATTATATCGACGATCTCCGACATATATTAGTCTTTCATGTACGAATTTAGTTTGTTTTATATATGTTAGGTACCGAATATGTTTTATTTTAATTTTATTATTATTATTTTAAACTTTTAATTTTGTTAGCTTAGTTGTAATTTCTTTTATGCATGCTGTGGTCTCCTGTAATTGAAGAAGTACACCTCAATGATAATATTATTCTCTTCCATTTTTATTCATGATATATCCTTTGCTGGAGATCCTAAATAAAGGATGTAGGATATCTTGTCTGACTTTTATTTCAGACTTTTAAAACTCATACGACCACGGTTTCTCTTTTGAACAACCCGCAATCCAGCGGTGCAATTACGTAACATTATCAGTCGGAATCGGTTTCAATTTGACAGGTTAACGATATTCACTGCATTATTTGAGCGTTGTATAGACAAATTTTTGGAACTTATGAAGCAATGATTTAGAAATTTGCTTCAAAATGATACACATTCCGATTAATAGTCTGTTACGTAATTAGGGTGTTGGTAGGTATCATAGGCATCTGGTAGGCTTTGAAACCGTCACGATGTGCTCACATCTCTTTGAGGCGCGCGTGAACAGAACGTGGCGTCGATCCGGGCCTGGTCGTTACCAGACGGGCGGCGAGCTGCCCACTGCTCGTCGCCCAGCTGGTAAGGATCTCGCGCAGTCCTGTGCGATGCGCCTACGGTGGCCAGGGGTACATCTCCTTGAGGCTTGAGGGCGCTTTCCCACTCCCTCACGCGCTCCGTCTTCTCCTTTGCCAGCATAACTTCTTCGGAGGAGGTAACGACCTACCATAACCCGGACCATGGCATAGACAGAGTAACCTGGAATTCAACATATGGGTCTAAACCTGCTAAAGTAGAAATATTAAGTGCGTTATCAAAAAAAATCAGCTGTTACACAAAAAAATTCAATACCATACATTTTGATATACATACATATAGGTATATGTATGTATATCAAAATGTATGGAACAGAATAATTTACTGAATCCATGATACCAGCATTTATGTACAGGTCTCCCAAAGTGATAATGCGCATAGAAATCTTCGTCACTGTTCGGCAACGGTCGTATTCCCCGAGCGTTCGGAAGAAGATATTTATATAAAGTGGTTAAGTGCACCACTCTATACACATAGAAATCTTCGTCACTGTTCGGCAACGGTCGTATTCCCCGAGCGTTCGGAAGAAGATACGAGTATGTATATAGAGTGGTTAAGTGCACCACTCTATACTCTCCCTTAATGAGTAAACAAGTCATATTTATGCTAGTCAGATGTCTGCCACTTTGTTCCCATAAATCGATGTATTTGCCAAATATAAACAAATATGACATTATGAAAAATACATTTATTTTCCACGCAATAAAGATCAGTTTGCGCTTAAACTTCGTAAACTTCTTAAACTATTATAACTATACCTACCAGTAGTCTAGTGTAAAATTAACTTAATGTAATTATAATAAAGTCGATATTTGTTTAACTTGAAACAATATCAATTTAAACATAAAGAATAGGCTGCTTCTCTAGATTTCAGGGAGATTAAGCTAGTTGATGATAGGTTTGACACATCGAAAAAGATTTCAAACTTCTCGCTTAGCTAAAATAAACATTTAGATGCACCTTGTTCTGGTAAGTAACTAGGTACACGAAACATTGATTTTCTCGTTAAAATAAGTACTTTAATAACTACCTACGAAAATGATCCTTAGAGACTACCACCTAACTAAAGGAAATCCTAATATACCTAGGCACATATTAATATGTAGGTAACCAATAAGTAAAAATATCGACCAAGTGCGAGTCGGTACTATACACTGTCAAGCTATCATGGTTCATAATATACACTATACAATATGTAAAGAAAACCCTGTCCGACCCAAAAGGATTATAAATGATAGGTATACACATGACCAAATAAAATATGAAATTTTACATAATCATCATAGTAACATTACTAATGAATTTCTACTACTGAACTTCCCCAAAAATTGGGATTTTTTTTTAAAGTGACAACACCATTTGTTACTGAGCGAATAGCGATGCGATCATGTGCCGCCTGCCCTACCTCCCTTCACCCGCGCATGTATGCCTAATGTGTTGCCAACCGCACATGCATTAAATTACCTCGCTTTTTCGAAACAATATTTTTTTTATGGGGATTTTTTTAGTTTGGCCCGGCTTTGTAGGCAATATTAGAATCAGTATAGGTACCTAACAATACCTTCACGGTCGGACAGGGTTTTTCTTTACATATTGTACAGCTTAGTGACAGACAGTGAAGTCTTAGCTCAAAATGTGAAAACATGACAATATTTGTCATGTTTTCACATTTTGAGTACGAAACTCTAAAAAGTCAAAACTTTATTGCCTTTATTTTTTCCACCTGTTTTATATTTATAGTACCTACATACTGAAAAGCGATACCGTAAAGTGGTTCTAATTGGAATTTTATTTTTTTACAAAAGTTGAAATTTTGGTGGCTTTCGAGGTAGTAAAACTTTTGCCGGGAACTAAAAATCTCGAGAGATATGTATGAAGTAAAGTAGTCTACGAAATATTATATTTCCTGCGCTTTTCAGATCTTCTATTTAGTCTTTTGTATCTCTTAAGGACATTTTCAGATATTGTTTAGACATTCCTTTTAAATTTTAAAAAACAATGTAATGTATTGACCAATTAGCCCCATTGTTGCGATAATCAGAACGGAACTTTAAAAAAATATGTCTCTAGTTCTAATAACAGGAGCCGCATATTAAAAACAGATAATAAAGTACCAAAAAAAAAATATATATTCAAACGTACTAATTTAATGGCTTTATTTTTCATAAACATACATTCGAGAAAAAAATGCTCTAATCAGTTCCAATTAGCCCCACTTTATATTCGAATTATTTAGTAATATTTTACAAAAGGATAAGTAGGTAAATGACAAGATGGGTGTTTTTTTTATATTTATATACTCCAATAAAATTAATACTGAAACGATATATCAGTAGGTACCTATTTCCTACTAATTACTTAAATATTTTTTTTTATTTGTGTTAAGAGTTACTCAACTTGTAAAAATAATTAATCAATCGTTTTCTATTATATCGTTTACTTTTTTCTTTTACTAATCGATCTTTTTAAATTAATATCAAAGGCAATCATTTCGATTTATTTTTGTATTTTTGTACAATTACTGCAGTAACGTCGATTCTAATTAAACTTATTCCGTTATTTCAGTCCTAGTTTATATTTATTGACTAGCCTGAAGGGAACCTTAGTTGCGTAACTGACTATTACTCCAAATTTTATTAATCATTTTGAAGGATATTCCTAATCCATTGTTCCCTAAGTTCTATAAAATTTACTGCTCAGCAACGTAATTAACGCAATGAATAGTGGTGAACTATACAAACGTAACCCGTTGCTACTGGCAGTGTTACGCAATTACCCTACTACAGAAAACAAAACATTCGAATTGAATTTAAGTAGAAAATGAAATGACTGAAACGACAATTTCGAATATAGCCACCTATGTATATAAACACTAGCGTGAAACAGCTTGTTTTTATATAAGACTTCTATCACGGCAATAAAAAACCTGCTCTATTAAAATAGAAAACAGTTTTTAATTGGTCCTCCGCAAAACAGAAAAAAAAGAATGCCGCATTCCTTTTTTAGACTGCTTTCTGCTATTGGCTGGCGTGAGACGTAAAAAGCTGAACGCCCCTTCACGGCGCGACCGCGATACTTTTTTGTGTTCTACTTTTTACGCTATAAAAAAATGACGTTTTCTTTTAGGGGTTGGGGGTATTGTAGGGAGTTATACATAGGGGCTTGAGTCTTTGAGTTACATAATATTTTTTATTTACAATCTAGTAGCGTTGATTTTAAAACGACCCAATCAACCTAGTTGGGTTCTTACGACTAATAAAGGCTAATCAAACAATCCATTTGTTTTAGCACACGTCGTCATTTATTTTATTATCTTACTTAATAAATGGGGTAAACACACATAAAAATCACATTATAACCGTAAATATTAAGTGATACAATACCCAAACAATCTAATTTCCCTACACGCAGTTATATCGGCCAATAATACGCGATATAATACGCCTAGGCTTTATTACAATAACAACTGGCAAAATACGCAGGGTTGCTTATTTTTTTATTATTAATATCGCATAAACAATAACTTAATAACTTGATCCCCACCCACAGAAGCTCGCTTCGTATTGGCGGACTAAAGTAGGCTGTGGGGGCTCGAAAGGGACGGACGTATCTATCACGCAGTTGTCGTCCTTCTCCCACAGCAACACGTCGCCTTCAAACATAGAATACATTTATCGATGTTTGGAGCATAAAAATTGACAGATTTTTTTCAGTTCATTGTAGAAGTAGCGTCGGGCAGACGTGTCCCGAACGTCGCATCGAAGGGTTGTCTCAAAAAATGCTCATGGTTTTTTCGTGTGTACGAAAACTAATTTTTCAGTGATTTAGAGGATTAAAGTGAACTTTGTTGGATTCTATTAATGAACGAAATATTTGTTGTGTTGTGTGCTCTGCAACATTCTAGTTTGGACTTAAGGTGAGTTTTATTATTATTTTATTTTTTTCATGTTTATTTTTATAGTTCATGCTCTGCTATTTGGACGCGTACGATTGTGTAACTGACTTGTATAATTATTCGCCGGATTATTTGATCAAGTTATCTTGGCTAAATATACCTAAAGATTTTTTTATGATTAGGTACATATCTTTAGAAGTTCTGCATAGATACATAACCTAGTAGCATCCCTATTTTGGGTTCCGACTTAGAAAGTTTCGATTTTCCGATCGTGTTTAAACTTTATACACGTGCGAAAAATTAATAATTTTCTCGAATACATTGTTATCATGACAATGAAATGCCGAGATTCAAAAACTTCTTCATTTAATATATATTAAGAGATACCCTCACAAATCCACACATTAAACGTTGACCTAATAGGTCTAAATTCGTTGCATCAATTACAGCATTCATTCAGAATGCATTAACTTCAATTAATTAACTTTTTATCTAACATAAATCACGCGGCCTCCTCTATATGATACTAGCTGTTACCGCGACTTTGTCTACGATCCAGGATGAAAAGCATCCTATTTCCGCAATCGAGTCAAGGTTTATATGTGTGTAGATAGAGTTACATTCGCATTTTTTTTTTGTTTTATTAAGGGTACACCTACAAGCTTTTCTTGTACCTACATCTTGTATTTACTCTAGATATACCTAGATTGCAATAGTTTCCGTCTTACACAGTCGCGAATTATAGGTTATGTAACTTACTACCTATGTTGTGATGTACCTATTTATTATTTTGATTACGTTAACCCTTTTTTAATATTTGCCTTTTTACAGGGCTTTGTTACAATTATTAACATACTAATTATATTTATTTTAGATGTATGTATGTATGGAAGTATATTCTCACACATATCTAATATATTTTAGTTTTATCTATTAAATGAATTGTTTGTTGATTTTATGTGCTTTTTTGTTTCCTTTACTCTTTAACACGCTGTCTGCTTCTTTATCTTGAACTATCGCGGGCACTTATTTTTCTGTTCTGATTTTTTCATGTGTTTTTATATATTTTTGTACATAAATATTAAAATAAAATACTGCCTATTATGTCCTTTTGGTAACATTCATATTATGTCAAAGTAAGGAAGTACCTAGGTACCTACTTACTTTAGCCTTTTGACTATAACTGATTTAGGTACAGGCCTATAAATCAGGTATAGTCAAAAGGCTGTATAAATCAATTTCCAATATATATCCTCAAATAATTATAAATATCTATTTAGTGAAGTAGCATGTTACCTATTAACATATTTTGCGGTATATTTAACTGAACTAAAAACAGCAAATAATGCCATAATATGAAAATTTTCCTTCATTTGCAAGACGGATAACGAGTTTGTGTTTAAATTAAGGAAAATTAACAATTATTTGTTATAAATATTCATTATGTATTTTTTCCATTCGTCAATCTCATTGTTTATTGTCAAAAATGCATTAGACTTTGATTATCCTCTATGTGACTTTAGAAAATACTTAATTCTATTAAGTGTGCTAATTAAAAAGTCTCTGTATTCGTTAATATTATTTGCATGCGAAGTGAAATACGTATGATTTTATTGTAAGAACCAATAATAGCTGTTTAATTTGTATGTTAAAGTTCTTGTAAAGTAAATTTTAAAAATGTTCTCAAATCGTTTTTTCGTCCTACTGCTGGGCACAGGTCTCCTCTCATACAGAGAATGATCAGTGATATAAATTTCTTTAGATAATTATAAATATAGTGCTCGCAAACACCCATACAACAAAAACCATAGACACAAAAACTAATATACCTACTTCTAACCTTTCCATTGTTGTTATATAATTTCTGAATTGTTGTTTTTTCCATAATGGACGCTCTCAGCGTACAATATATTTCTGCATCGTTCTCACACGATTAATTTCAAAATGAATGATGTAATCAAATATTTGTATCAATAGCTTGATAATTTAAAAGAGTGTCCATGGAGTTTCTTGCCCGTTCTTTTCCATAGGTACCTACTGTTTGGAATGGGCGACTAGCTTCACCTTACTGACTGACCGACCTTCTGACAATTCAAAAGTACCTGTAACTGGTTTATTTGAAATAAATGCTTTGATTTTGATTATGATTTTGAATCCACATTTCCTTGATAAACAATTTATGGTATACCTAATATTTAAAGCAGTGGTAGTCCAGTGGCATCGGCCGCAACTTTCAAATTGTAGATCGTAGGTTCGAACCCCGTCTTACGCTCGTCGACGCTTTACGTTGTGTAAGTATATTATTTCACCACCGCTCCTCTCAAAACGGTGAAAGAAAACATAGTGAGAAAGCTGGCCTATACTAGGCAGCCTAGGATAGGCCAGTTTTCTCACGGTGTTTTGTTACATGACTTCGAAGTTTTTGACCCTAGGATATACCCTAATGTGAAAAACTTCGTAGACATGTGACATCTACTAACACGCACTGGGCCCGTGTGGTAGATTACGGCCCACTCATTGAGAGGAGGTCTGTGTCCCAACAGTGGGAACAATCCCCTTATTCATAAACGCTCCTTAAAGTTAATTAGTGATTAGCGACTCTTACCCCCTTATTCATAAAAGTTGCTTAAAGTTAACTAGTGATTAGCGATTCTTTAACCATTAATTTTAACGTTTGAACATCACTTAACTTTAAAAATCGTTTATGGATAAGCCCCTTGAACACTGTAGTGTTTATTTATAAACGATGATTAAAGTTATGTGACGTTAAAAGGTCAAAAATGTATGGTAAAAGAATCACTAATCACTAGTTAACTTTAAGGAGCGTTTATGAATAAGGAGGTTATTGTCTAAGGGGTTTATTCATAAACGAAGATTAAAGTTAAGTGACGTGGAAACGTCTAAAATGTATGGTTAAAGAATCGCTAATCACTAGTTAACTTTAAACATCTTTTATGAATAAGGGGGAATATGGTCAGATTATGTAATATTTGTAATAATAACTGTACAGGTTTATGTTTACAAACAAATATTATGTAGGTATACGTAACAGCGGGAATTTTGCTAACAACATTCAATCTATAGAAAGGACTTGTCACTACCTATTGCTTAAAACGCCTCTCTCGGCAGAACGTTTTAAAAATACGTACCTATTCTTAAAATTAATTATGCCAACGTACGTGACTGACCGTTCCGCATTTTTTTACATTACTCACTTATTTGCTTATAAAGCTGTTTTCAGTGTACCTACTTTAGTTCGCAATTAAGATACGTCGCAAAAAAAAAATGGTTTGCAACACTCATGTATGGTTTCATCCCTCAGATATGATCAGTTGTGCGTCACCCGCGGACATGCCGCCTGCGCATCACACCGCGCATCCCCAGGCCTGGGGACCACTGCTACAGCCACCCGCAGTGGTATGTATAACTGTCAAGTTATCTTTAAACTATTACACCAACAAGTACCTAGTTGTTTCGGGTCTGGCTGTTTTGTATACAGTATGTTAAGAAAACCCTGTCCGACCCATAAGGATAATAAAGGTTAGGTGAACACATGACCAAATATAATATAAAATTTTACGCAATCATCATAGTACCAATACAAATGAATTTTGAAATAATCTTTTTTTCCCGCGAATTAATTCCAACTTCCCCGAAATTTGGTAATTTTTAAAAAAGTGACAACACCGGTATTATTATGAGCGAATAGCGATGTGACCACGTGCCGCGTGCCCTGCCGCCCGCGGGCCGCGGAAGGGTGCATAACGCACATTTATTAAGTTACCTCTTTTTGCGAAATAATATTAATTTTTTTACTGGGATTTTTTTTTAAGTTTAGCCTGGTTTTGTATTCATTAGTAGAATCAGTCGATACCTAACAACACCTTCACGGGTCGGACAGGGTTTTCTTAACATAGTGTATACAGACGACAGCACATCAAGCTACTACAATCTGCCAGATTTCTTTATTAGATTTTCAACTTTATCTCTAAAGTTTTAAAGCTCAAGGTTGATTGGGAATATCTGACAGTTTCAGGTAGCTTAACCTGCTGTCGCCCGTTCGCACACAAGATACAGTAGAAATTCATAGTGTGTGACAACATTAATTTGAAAAAAAACTGTAATTGCGCTAACCCGTAATATTCATAGCCAAAGTCACAACCATATAATTCCTTTACACTTTCTACTTATTTCATTTTTAATTGTTGCTATCTGATATATAGTAGTATCTTTTAGAGTGTCCTAATTAAATGTATAATATAATAAAAATTATAATTAAATTATAATAAATTTATATAGAAAATATTATAAATATATTCTACAACTAGTACCCTTCTTTATAGAAATCTGAACCAATGGAAGACGGAAGCTTTTTGAAAGATCAAACTAGCGGCTTTTACTCGGAGGGCTTCCACAGCGCGTCTCCCTCGTCATCCAGTAAGGACTCGAACGGGCATTCCCCGCGCAGCGTCGGCAGTTCCGGAGAACCTTCTCCATTCTACGACACCATGTCTCTTAAAGCCAAAGCCAATCTCGGCACGCAATTGGACGCATTTCGCAATGGCTTACCGTACAGTCTGCTCACACCGCCCAGCTTCGAGCCTCGTAACAATGACGGACGTGAACCGTCGCCAGGATATGAGAGATCTTACTCGCCGAGAAACTTAGCGCCCCCCGCACATGTATCCACACCATTAGCTCGTATCGACGCAACCCCGCCTAAATCTCCCCCACGAACGCCTTCATCCCCAGATAGGGATCATGATCGGACATCTTATGAACGGTACCATGACTCTGGGTACGACGGTATCGGACAGAAAAATGACGGCGACGATGGCCGCGAAGGTTCCGGCGATGAGGACTTTGATGATGAACCGGGCCTCCGAGTCCCCGCCGTCAACTCCCACGGCAAAGTTAAAACATTCAAATGCAAGCAATGTGAATTTGTTGCCGTAACCAAACTGAGCTTCTGGGAACATAGCAAAGAACACATAAAACCAGAGAAGATGTTATGTTGTAGAAAGTGTCCATTCGTAACAGAGTATAAACACCATCTGGAATACCATATGAGAAATCATCTAGGATCTAAGCCGTTTCAATGCACGCAATGCTCATACTCGTGCGTCAACAAATCGATGCTGAACTCTCACTTAAAGTCTCACTCCAACGTATATCAATACCGCTGTGCTGACTGCAACTACGCCACCAAGTACTGCCACTCTCTAAAACTACACTTACGTAAGTACCAACACAACCCTGCCATGGTACTGAACCCCGACGGTACACCAAACCCGTTGCCAATCATTGATGTGTACGGAACTCGGCGCGGACCTAAGCAGAAGCCGCTGTCTAAGATGTTTGATCACCCGTCGCCGATGAACAACAACCACCAACAACCGCCACCTCCACCAACTCATCCAATCTTTGGTAACCACTTTCCCGTGAACCTCCCTTACCTCCCACCACTCCTACCTCATTCCTTCTTATTCCCTCCGAACAATAACTATGAACACGGCACATCTCCCAAACTACATGATATGCCTACTGAGAAACCTCAAACGGCTTCTCCTCCGCCTTCGCTACTGCACCAACGTCTTGCGTACACCGAGAGGTCTACCGAGACGGGCATGACAACACCGCCTCCTAAATCGCCTCCAAGCCTACCAGTAACACCAACCACTTCTCGAGAGGTGCCTGCAGCGGCGGACAATGACGCTCTCGACCTCACGAACACGAAGACTAGCGAGGCAGGCACGCCACCCCCTAGCACAGAGCAGGCGACGCCTGTAACTCCAACCACTGCTCTCAAAAACCGGCGGAAAGGTCGTGCCTTCAAACTACAACCAGCAGCGTTGAGACTTCAGCACGAAGACGAGAGGGTTAAAGATATGGAAATATCTGATTCAGAATCGGAAGGATCTGTGGAAGCTCCTGCTACCACACAGTCGTATTCCTGTCAGTATTGCGATATTACGTTCGGAGATTTAACAATGCACACTATCCATATGGGTTTCCATGGTTACAATGATCCGTTTATGTGTAACAAGTGTGGGGAGAGAAGTGCGGACCGCGTCGCGTTCTTTATCCACCTGGGCAGAGCACAGCACGCCTAGCTCACGCGGGGGGCAGTAACCCTTGCAGTTGAAGCGACGTGTTTGAAACAAAAGTAAATTATTGTAGATTATTTTTCATTAAGGCCAAAGACTTTGTATATGTAATTAAAGCAAAAGTTAATCGGAGAAGGTGTTCAATGATCTTCTCGCGATTCACTTTTGACTTAGCAAAACTTGTTGAAATCGTGTTTAACTTTATGTTTGATTTCTCCTAAAATGTAAATAGCTATATTTATGCTTACTCACACGTTTAGTCATAGATATAATGAATGTAATAAGGTTGCATGTTACCTTGTGTTTGAGTAGATCTAGAAGGAGTAGTTACGAGTGACCAATGTATAAACAAGACTGTATCTTTCTCGATTAAGTACAAAACAGTTGATAATTAGCGTTTTAGTTTAGTTTTAGTTTTATATTAAAACGTGCTTGAGTCGGTGGGACTTAATTAAAATACAGCAAGTCGAAATATTAGATACTATTAGTAAGTGTTGCTCTAATATTTATATATATCTGTAACAACTTCGTAATTTAAAAATAATACCTAGCCTTCGTGTGACTGACCTATAGAAGTGAAAACTTAAATCATTAAAAAACACAGGATACACAAAAGTTAAAACAAAAAAAAAAAACTATCGTAGTGTCATGCGAATTCAATGTTTTCCCACACCAAACAAAAGTTCTCAACATCCCTAAAGAAATTTTAACTTCAAAAACAAAAAACGAAGACAGTGTCGGGTCGGTCGCGAATTCAATGTACACGAATTCAATGTTTTTCCCAATCCACCAAAAGTGCTCAACGTCGTTTTCACTTCAAAAAAACCTGTCCGTTTCGACCGCGTGGCCACAATGTTATAGCAAAAAGACGACTGAAAGGATCCGTAAAACGCTGACTCAGAAAATCGCAAATTTGTAGATCCAATATTCAGCCAAATATGTATAAAGGTTTAATCTTGGCCACACATTGTAAACGTGGAGAACTGCGCAGGCACGCAGTTCTGCTTCGTAGAGGTCCCGTTCTTTTTGCTAACCACCGATACGATATCGAAGAAAATGTAGATAGCATGAATAAGCCTTAATGTTTGAAATTCAAGACCTATAAAGTGCGTTGGGGTAAGATCGACGCTGGGGTAAGAACGTACAAATCAAATATCCCATTTATTCACATGGCTTTATTTTTTAATGCTAGGTACATTTAGCTAGCATAGCTTTGTTTTAAATAAATTGGATATTTGATTTGTACGTTCTTACCCCAGCGCCGATCTTACCCCAACGCACCTTGCATAGGTATAGCACTTAGATATTAGGACTATGTTCATGCTATGCATATAAACAGCAGTCGAAACGGACATAAAAAACGGGTTTGATTAAAAATGATTAACTTTTTCTTTTTTATTTTTCCTTTGGCAAATCGCCTATTTGCACAATGCCATTAACAAACTTTTTTCACCTTAGCCTGAAATAACAAGCCATTGTTGTAATCAGTCTAAAAATAACCCGTTCTTTATTTGCGAAGTGTTACATTATAGCAAAACACATTTATACGGTATTGAAAACAACGGTGAAGTTACCTATTAGTCATAGCGTTATCAAAATATAGTGTAAACATAAAAAATAATAATAACAATTTAATGTAAATTATAACTAAATCAGAGTGTATTTATAATGTATGAAGAAAGATTTTATTTTATTTATTTATCCTTATTGCGTACGTAGTTTGTATGAGAGACGTAATTTGGTGTATTGTCATGTCATGTCATGTATTCATTTTGATATTGTTATTTCGTTAAAACGTATGTCACAATCTGACCTTGGTTGGTAAACAAAATTCTGTTAATTTAGTAAAAAAAAAAACTACAAAATACGACTAAAATAACCCCAGTATTTGACCTGTAAATATATTCAAGGTTCTGTGACTATGAATTATCGTAATGTTACATAAATTAATTGATGAAAAAAAACACTACTTATTTTTCTTACACAATTACCCCTCTATTCATAAACTTAGTGTAAATTAACTAATGATTACTGACTTTTAACAAACATGTTTGATATTTTAACGTCACTTAACTCCAATAATCGTTTATGAATAAACACCATAGTGCTTAAGGGTAAGGGTATTCATAAACGATAAATAAAGTTAAATGACGTGCAAACGTCTAAAATGTATGGTTAAACAATAATCTAATCACTAGTTAAATTTAAGCAACGTTTATGAATGAAGGTGATAATGTAAAAACTGCAAAGCGCAGTTTTTCGAAAAAATAATTGTAAGAAAACAGTCTAAAGTATGAAAAATCGAGTGTAAATTATTGTTGAACAAATTTTGTGTGCTGGATACATAATAAAAATGGAAATTTTAACTTAATCTCCTTGTTTAATTTGTTCTGCCCCGTCATCGTCATCGTATTTACACAAGTGTATTAAAAATATCGCAATCAATCTGCCCAGCTATTTGCGAACTATATCGGGGTCGGCATCCAATCTAACCGTAGCGGCCATGTATTAATACACCGTTTCCCAAACTTTGTTCTACTGTGACCTGCTAAAATTCATACTCCTTCGTGACCCATATAATTTTTGGAGCCAACTAAATTCGGTAATAGGTAAAATAAAACACAAATATTGCTAATATATATATGTATTAAAATACGTAGAATAATACACGCGTGGATGTCGGAAGGCCTGCAAAGTGCGATTAAAACAAAAGCTAGCTACAACGCATGCGCATGAGTGCAGTGCAGTCGAGCGATCATCATTTTCTCGTTAGTCAAGAAATAAAATCGACCATCTCCTAGTTCTTACTTATTTAAAGTCGCAGCTTTACCTCCGAAGTGCTGCGACCTAATGTTTTTTTTTTTTTGCAACTCATTGCCGCGTTGCGACCCTCCTGATGGGAAACGCTGTATACTTTACATAGACCGACTTTCTCATCTCCTTTCCGCAGCCCAGTTACTGAAAACACGATGTTCTTTGAAAAGAATAATTGACAGACTTTCGGGCTTCTGACCATCGACATATTCTAATGGACATGCCTTAGAGATGAAAATTGTGGCACTCCGAAAGAAAGAGAGGAAACGAAGTTTCGTCTATCTTTATTTCTCTCAAAATCATCGATCATCTACGAGGAAAGAAATAGTGCTAGATCGAAAGCATAGACAGTGATTTTTTGGTTAGAAAAGAGTGAGAGAGATGTCTCTCATCCTTTTCAAACCAAAACATTAGTGCAGATTATATCTACGCGTACGGCATGTCCATTAGTAGGTATATATGTATGTCTTTGCTTCTGACTGCCTTTAACGACTGGCACAGGCCTACGTAGGACAGCCGCAGTATATATCATTATTAAAAGAGTGTCCATGGAGTTTCTTGCCTGTTCTTCTCCATGGGTACCTACTCTTTGGAATGGGAAACTAGCTTCATCTTACTGACTGGCCGACCTTCTGACAATTCAAAATTGCCTATGACTGGTTTATTTGAAATAAATGCTTTGATTTTGATTTGATTTGTTTGATTTTAGCACTTACTTATTCACTTGAACTACAAACTCATTGATGAGAGGAATGCTTGTTGATAAACATTCCTCTCATCAATGAGTTTGTTGTTCAAGTATTTATAAATACTTACATAGCGGTGTTGAAGGATTTTTTATCACTTAATCGACTCGGGAATATAAACAATAAAAATATTACACGGATTTTGAGTTGTCAAGAAGTTACTAAGTTAGTCTGGCACAATGGCGCAAAGGCCAAGGAGCCAAGCCACAAATCTACAATTTAAAAACTAACCACGTTAAACAAACAGCTATTAACTACACTATTAACTAATATTAAACCTTAATAGGTTATTACCAGGGTAATAATAAGGTAAGACGCCCTCAGGCTGGATGAAGTGGCCAAAAATCCAGCCGAATGGCGTGCAATAAGGGAGGCTTATGTCCAATCAATCCTTAGACAACCTTGCGCATTCACTGCATGTTCCGCGGCCAAACATCGAGGACCTTTACGAACACCCGGTACTCACTCGTATTAACTGACATGGAGCTAGCACCAAAATTACAGGTACTTGATCAAATAAATCCAAGCTAAATCGTTAATCGTAGCAGCAGGACCATTGCGTAACACACAGAAGCGTAGCGTGCCTTAACGGGGCCCCGTATAAAAATTTGTTTGGGGGCCCTTAGGAAGGGTAAAGAATTCTCACAAAAGAAAAAAACATTGCATAAAATTAATAGAAATATTTATTCATCATAATTATCTGTCTGTCACTTTTTCAAAAATTTGAGAACTTCGCTTCCTCCGGAACCATTTGAAAGATCAGAGCTCTCATTGGATATCCCTAGTCGCGCGCAGTGTGCAGAGGCCATTACGCGGGAAAAAGAGAAATTGCATTTTTGACTTTTGTCATTTGTGAAATAAAAAAAAGTTGGGAAGTATTTATTAATTTTTGCTTACGCGAGTTGGGGGCTCCCATGGCCCGGGGCCCCGTATAATTGATACGGCAGATACGGCGGTAGCTACGCCCCTGGTAACACATTATCAGCAGCAATGGATTTCATTTTGACAGTTCAACAACATTCATTGCGTTATTTACTTTGTTGAGCAGATACATTTTCGAACATAGGGAGCAATTGAATAGCAATATACTTCTTTTCAAAGTTATATGTACTTTCTAAGTAAATTTTGGACAGCAATGACTAAAGGCGAAGGAAAACATCTTGAGGAAACCTGGACTTTATAAGTCTGAAATCGCCAACCCGCATTGAGCAAGCGTGGTGATTTCCTCTTAATCCTTCTCTGTATGAGAGGAGACCTGTGCCCAGCAGTGGGACGATAAAAAGGTTGTTGATGATGATGATGATGATGATGATGATGATGCTTCAAAATGATTAATAATGGAGTGTTACGCAATTAGGATGCTGGTTGTAAGCTATGAAGGAACAATAGCCAACAGTGAACTGCTATGGGCTGATGATGATGATGAAATACTAGTTACCTTTCAGGTTTGTTGTATTTGCTAATTTCTTGTTTAGTTACGTACATGTGTATCATAGTGTTCGGCGTTAGCGCAATTAGAATTCGAAATTTGAATAAAGTAAGTGCTGCGATTTTTTTCTATTATCTATAGTCGACTACCAAGGCGAAGGTGGTGTGATGAAAATCAAATATCTAAATGTATAATGGAAATTCGAGGATTTTTTGCCAGATGGACACAGAGTTTGAACATTTTAAACATCATTGGAATTGCCCACACTCTGTGAATGTTCTTCAAGTTACGAAAATTGCTGACAATGATCGCACAAGATGGGGAGGTATGGAAGAACTAAGAATAGCCTTTGCAGCAGCAGGAGAGAGGGGGAGTAGAAAAAGTAGGTACAGGTACAACAGTAAATCAACTAATGTGGAATGTCACAAAGCCTGTTTTTCTATATGTCAGTTTTAATATTTATATATTTAGAAAAATATCTAAGTTTAGCCAAAATCAGCAGTAAGGGTCAATTCACACGTACCACAACCGCACCACAACGACGCAACGTGGTCGGGCGTATATTTTGTATTGAAAATGAATATTAGAATTTACACGTACCACATTTTGCCATTGTTATCGACCACCTGTATAATACGACCACATCGCGACGGCAGCGCCACCACCGGCGGAGGTACCACGACCACATCGCCACGACATGACGTCATCAACAGAGTGCGCCTATAGTCTTATTTTTAATTAGACGAAGTCAACTGACGTTTACTGTGTTGTCAGTTTTTGATGAAATAAAAATAGTGTTGTGAGAAAGTGAATGAAAGACAACGCAACCACATCGAGATTTTGTCGGAAAATTTAATAAAAAATCGGATAGAAAGCAGTAGCCTGATGTCCTGTCGTCTGCACCAGAACGACTATGCCTGTTCAGTATGACACCTAATAAATCCATGGTCGGTTTCTAAGACATCAAAGCCATTGTTATTCTTCACTAGTCTCAGTGGTAGCCTAGTATGGTCCCAACTTACAAGGCAAAGGTCGTGGGGAGCTCAAGTAAAACTAGTGTAAATAATTTGTATTCTCACTGCTCTCAAAACGGTGAAGAAAAACATTGGTAAAGAGGGTTTTTTAGCAATTACGTTATAGGTATATGGCCTAAAACCAATAATCTGAAGATATGTACATCCGCCAACCAGTACTGGGCCCACGTGAGGGATTTTGGTCCACTCCCTTTTCACACAGATCTCTATATCCCAGCAGAGGAATATTATAGCTCTATGTGGACAGCAAAGGTGTATTATAAGTAAAAAAATTATGTGTATAATGTAAATAATAGCAGACAATGTAGCTGCAGTTACTTGCACGCAGGAATAGTTCACTGAAACACTAACTTAATCGCGAAAAAGTTTCGCTTTTACGGATTTTTCTTTGAATTTTCTTTTTTATCGATATCGCATTGTAATTTAATTTACACACTGCTGTTGCAAAAAAACATTTTTTATTTTCCAAACTGTTACCCATATGTGCTAAACAAAGGGACCGTCGTGCCCAAGTAGAAACTTAGCAGATAACATATTCTTTTGTTTCTAACTTAATTGTTATTTATGAAGCGACTATTTTTTACGAAACAATACTATTTTTAAGTCAGCGTTTCAAGTTAAAACAGCACATGAATATGTATGAGGCGTTACGTCTGCAGAATACCCATCAAATTGTAATGAAGGTGTGTAATAGGTATGTCAAATTGTTTGAGCCGAAAACACAAGGAGGTTCTGTTAGGAATGTGTTTACTCTATAACCATAGACAAACTATTATAATATACACACATCAAAAGTGTCTAGGGATCAAGCATTTTTATGCAGATTTCTTGAGATTGAGATGTGGCTTTGTAATAAATTTATGATTTTATAAATTTATATGGATCCTTTTTGGTGCATATCATAATTTGAATCAGGAACTGTGAATCAAATTCGAGTAAAAGATGAAAATCAGCTGTCAATATTTTCCCTATAAAAACATACAACGCATTGAAGACATTATTAGTGCTACTGTTTCCCTACTACTGATTAAAACCAACGTTATTATGGAGCGGCGACGTCATTTAAGCAGGGAAGAAATGCTCAGAGCCGTGGGAATGATAGAAGCTGGTTCCCGCAACGTACTGTGGCTTTAGCTCTGAATACAAGTCAGAGTGTTATCAGTCGACTTTGGACACGTTACCGAAGCACTGGTACCGTGGCTGAGCGCCATGGAGAACGGTATCGCTGCACCACACGGAGACAAGACCGATACATTCAAATCTTAACTCGAAGAGCTCCAACAATAACCGCCATGATGTTAGCCGTGAGGCTTCATCACTCTTCAGGGAACTTAATTAGCGACCAAACAGTCAGAAACCGCTTGCATGAAGTGAACCTTCATTCCCGAAGACCGCTACGGGTACCACCTATAGCAATGCACAATCGTAGGATTCGATATCAATGGGCTCTTGAACACAGAAATTGGGCAGAAGAAAAATGGCGTTTTGTGTGCTTTTCTGATGAGTCTCGTTTTGGTATGAGACCGGATACAAGACGTATACGACACTGGAGAACCCCTGGACGCCAACAGCGATTAAAATCCTGCCAGGAAGTCCATCCTTATAGTGGTGGAACCATCATGGTATGGGCGGGTATTTGGATCGGCGGAAGAACTGAGTTGATTTGGATCAGAGGCAACCTCAACGCTCAAATTTATGCTGAGACGATTGTATCAGACGTCATCGTTCCTCTACAAGTGCAAATCGGTCCCTTATTTCAGTTAATGCATGATAATGCACGACCGCACACCGCAAGAGTTGTAAGACAGACTCTCGCCGCAGCTAACATCAATGTCCTGCCCTGGCCTGCTCAGTCGCCAGACTTGAACCCGATTGAGCATGCATGGGATATGCTACAGAGAAGAGCTCTGCCGAATATAGAGGGTATCCAGTCGCAAGAAGACCTTTTTTTGTTGTTGCAACGAACATGGGCGGCCATTCCAAAGCGTGATTTGGATGAACTCATTTTGAGTATGCCAAACCGATGTTCTTGTGTTGTTAGTGTTCGCGGTAGAAACACGGATTATTAATTGTTTAAGTTACCCAATAAAATTTTAGAGAAAACTGTTATTTCAGTCTTTTTTTCGAACCTTTGTGTTAGTGGTTCAAATGTCAAATATCCCTTTATTAGGAAAATGGCAAATTTCTTTATTAATGCAAAGGTGACTTGGTTTATCGTTACTGTGACAAACGAAAACACTTTATTTGATGAATCCTTAAAAAAAATTTTAATTAATATCAATCAGGAGAAAAGTTATTGCAAAAATATATGTTGATCCCTAGACACTTTTGATGTGTGTATATTAAAATATCGTAGCTCTCATTCGTATATCTTTGACAGTTGACGCCATAAATTCGTGCCAATCTACACTTCTGGACACATCTATTGGCCCACCTTAGAGTTTAGATTTCGATGGCCCCTACCGAAATATGATTGTTAGATTGAACAAAAACTATTGATGCAGTTTTAAACCTGTTACATTTTACCATCTTTTTCGATCGTATTGTTTTAAAATTCAGAATACCATACGCAATGGAGCTACGCCTAACAAGCCGGATATGCGCCTTGTTAAAGGCAATTAACTTTTGAATAAAAAACATATTTTATCAAATAAAGGTTTAATTTAATAACGCGTGTTACCTCCATGAGTATCTAGCACAGCTCTCATACGATTGGGCATAGAGTTTATCAACCGCTCTATGAAATTTTGAGGAATCATCTCCCATTCCTCTTCCATGGCAGTTTTCAACTCCTGCATCGTCTGGGCAACTGGCTGACGAGCCCTAACACGTCTTTTTAGCTCGTCCCGCATGTGCTCAATAGGGTTCATGTCTGGGCTTCTGGCTGGCCAGTCCATAACTGTGATGTTCACATCCCAGAGATATTCCCTGACGATGCCGGCTTTTGCACTATCATGCAAAAAAGGAAATTTGGGCCCACATAGTCCGCGTTATGGTATCACGTGAGGTTCTAAGCACTCTAGAATGTACCTTTCAGCATTTAATGTTGGCAGACGTGGTCCTATAACAACCTCAAGTTGAGTTTTGCCGCTCGCGGATATACCGCCCCAGACAGTCCATGAGCCACCGCCATAAGCAACCCTCTCTTCAAAGCGGCACTGTGCGAAACGCTCTCCCTTACGTCGGTAGACCTTCTTCCTTCCATCGTTGCCATGTAACATAATTTTAGACTCATCAGAAAAGAGTACACGGCTCCAATCTTGCTGTGTCCAATTTAAATGAGTGCGTGCAAAATGAAGGCGCGCTGTTCGCTGGACTCGCGTTAGTTTGGGCCCATTAGCTGGCTTGTGTGGTACCGTTCTTTGAACCTTCTCCGAACAGTTCGAGCGCTCACACATACTCCGTGGTAGTCGTTGTAGTTGGTTTTGTATCTCAATGGAGGTATGGTGACGATTTCTCAAGCTGGTCGTCTCGATGAATCGATCCTGCCTTGCAGTTGTGACCCGAGATCGTGGCCTCCCCTGGCGACGAACAAAGCCGCCAGTCTCTAGGTACCTCCGGTAAACATTTCGGACCGCAGATCGACTTAAATTAAGTTGAGCACTCACATTTCTTTGGCTGTGTCCAGCCTGAATAAAGGCCACAGCTTGGGCGGCGACTTCAGGTGAAGTATCCATAGATTTTTTTTTTTTTTTTTTTTTTATGAGACAACAAGTATCCATAGATTATTGATAGAACCTTACCTTAATGTTAAGAATAAGTAATGTTTGTTGCAAAACCAAAGATATCAATCACTTTTTCAAGAATCAAAATCCAAGTAAACCAATAAAATCTTTTGTTTCTTTAAATTCTGTGATCAAAATTCAAAAAAGACTATTGAACGAAATTGTGAATGTGCCAGGTTCAAAACTGCATAAAAACTTTTTGCTAGACCTAATATAAAATTTTAGCCAGGACCAAACGAAACTGAAATTGCAAGGTGGGCCAATAGACCTGTCCAGAAGTGTATTAATAAGCGACACACCCATGCACATACATACACACACGGACGGACACATTAAAAAGAGAAACAAATAACTTGTGCAAATTTCAGGACAAATTATTTATATTTTTCTTTTGTATAAGTGTTCTATATTTTTCTTATGTTCTGTCGTCATTGGATACTTACTTTAAAAAAATATAATATACTTAGGTATATGTAGTTTCAGTTGGTTTATGCTGTTCAAAAAATTATAAATTCCTACAATCTACAATTTCGTATTTGCGTAATATGTTTTGTCGTCGAAAATAGTCTGAAATAGTATTGTTTTATTCTTGTGAATTTGGAGAAAACAGACATGCAGACATAATTATAATACCTACCTACTTCTGAATGTCAGAAGAAAAAGCTTATAAAAAAATAGGAACGAGAGGAGACCTGTGTCACAGGAGTGGCAACATTATAAGCTGATTTTGTATGTACTTACAGGTGACAGCACATCAAGCAAGATTTCCGTATTAGATTTTCAACTTTATCTCTAAAGCATTAAGGCTCAAGGTTAATTGGGAACATGGAAATATAAATACGTTTCGTAGTTTCGTGCCAATGGTAAACTGGTTCCGTTCCGACATTTCCCTGCACGGCAGCTTATCATCAAACTATAAATACTTACTTACACGTCTTAATTTAGACATTCGCTTTAATTAGATACGACGTTAACTGTACGTTAACCTTAGTTAAGGAATATTAGTGTTTTTTTTTTCTAACCAATACAACAAAATCAGCCTATTATGTTCACACTCCTGGAACATAAGCCTCCTTTCGGGGAGAGGGAGTGAACCGCAGGACCGTAATCTATTGTACGACGCCAGCCCAATACGGGTTAATTAAAAGATGTCGCATATCTTTCTCGGTGGTAGGCCATAACATCAGCTGCTGGCAGAAGTTACCACACACCAGACAGTCTTACCGCCAAGCGATTCATCCCGTCCCGGCGTGATGGCAAGCCTCCTCTAGGTGAGAGGGAGTGGGCCGTAGTCAACCACGCGGGCCCAGTGCGGGCTGCTAGATGTCACATGTCTTTGAAGTTTTACCTCTAGGACATACTTTCTCACGATATTTCCTTCACCGTTTTGAGAGCAGTGGTGATGACAATAATTTAGGTACACAAAGTGAAGCGTCTGAAGGGGTTTGAACCTTCGAACAACTTGTACGTCGCGGAGGATATCACTAGGCCACCGGTGGTCTTCATGTTCCAATAAATGAATTTATTAGATTGTGGAAATTTCAATGGCATCAATTGTACCTCTAGAAGTACAATTTCTCAATAGGATACCATGACCCTAGAGTCTAGTGTCATGGTATCTTATTGAGAAATAGGTAGGTTACCTTACCTACCTACGCAATTTACGTATCTCAAGAGGTTTTTTTTTTAATACATTAATTATGCAAAGAGAACCGTAGAGACAACCGTAATTCTGTAAACCGTATCTATACTAATATATAAAGCTGAAGAGTTTGTTTGTTTGTTTGAACGCGCTAATCTCAGGAACTACAGGTCCGATTTGAAAAATTCTTTTTGCGTTGGATATCCCATTACATCACGCTACGATCAATAGGAGTGGAGCATAACTAACTCCCCGCGAACGAGTCGCTGGCGGCCGCTAGTTATTAATAAAGGTGCCATAATTATAATTTTTGGTATTAATGGTATATTACATATGTGTATTCAACACAAGGTATGTATTTAGTGAAATATTTTCCTACTTGTAATTATTTTGTTATATCATTCTAAATATAAAGTCTATACATTAGTAGTTCCTGAAAATAGCACTTGTGAGGGACCAGCGGACTGAGAAACGAAGTCACCACAAGTGTTAAGTACTTTAAAACCATTTTGATACTGAACCTTGAAAGCCTTTATTGATAAACTCATGTTTTAGTGTATATTTTCAGGTCAGGTAAGTATACCTCAAAATTAAAAACTTGAACCATAAAAATAATTTTCCACCCCGTAATTCCAACTACATGGACCCGATTTCTATATTTTTTAAA
Organism: Sesamia inferens; assembly: GCA_037179545.1. Lineage (NCBI taxonomy): Eukaryota > Metazoa > Arthropoda > Insecta > Lepidoptera > Noctuidae > Sesamia > Sesamia inferens. The sequence goes on from CM073922.1 coordinate 12,123,610, forward strand.
ATATAGCACGAATTTCAAAACCCGCATATACTTACTAAATAAGTTTTTATAAATATATCTACAATACATTTTATTTAAAGTGAGTGTGCCCTGAAAGTGTTAAGTATAAAAAACAAATTATCAACATGAAACGGGTTGTATATATGTTATCTGTGTGAAATTTTCTAGCACATGTGTCCCCGAAAAAACATTTGTTATGTACATATGTACGTGCGTAGAGGCCTACCTAGTTTTTTTTTTTCTGAAAAACAATTGTTTTACGCACATTAGGTATGTGTCACTCCGCTTTGTGTGGTTATGTGAATAAAGAAGGTAACGGATTTAAAAAGCTTGGACAATGAACATGGAGAGAACGTGACATTTTCCAATTACTTTGTATTTTTCGCAACTCTTCAAATGAAATCATTTCTCGAGTTTTTTTTTTAATACATTTTACAACACAGACTGTATAAAAAATCAACTTTCAAAAATGGAACGCAAAACCCGATAAATTAACTCGGCCATGCCTGGCAATGGACTGAAATAGACGAAGTTAATTAATTGCGTTTTGTCTTTCTTTTAGTCTTCTCGCATTATGCTATACAACAGGACTGTCCTCCATCTTCAGTAGCCACCTTCTTCAGCTCATCGGTGCATCTATCTTCACCCTAGTATCTCATCTGCTCCTCCGGCCATCAGTCCTTCGAGAAATATGACCAATGCTGCTTCGGTCTTCGGTTTCATTACTCTGCAGCCTATATCGGTCATAATACCGCGGAGGTAATTACGTAACACAATATCACTCAGTAGCCAATAGGTTTCATATTGACAGTTCAATAATATTCATTGCGTCATTTACGTTGTGAGCAAACACAATTTTCGAACATATAGAGCAATGGATTAATACTATGCTTCAAGATGCTTCCAATGGATAGTAATAGTGTGTTACATAATTAGGGTGCTGGATCAAAAACGAAAACAATACCAGGGAAATCTACAACCTGATTTTCCTAGTTTTAAGTAAAAACTTTGCTAATTTCAAGACGAAACCAACAACGAAATGAAGTATCATAGAGATATACAGATTCTTGCAAATGTTTTATTTGCATATTTGCAAATCCTCAAGGTATGTTGTCTATAAAATCTTTGCAAATATCGCGAGTCACCCACAATTGTCGCCTGACCCAAATTCAGCGGATGTTGCAGATTCCACAATGAAAAGACCGTTTTTAGAAAAAAATGCGCTTAAAAAGAATTCGGCTTAACTCCATACGAGTGCTATGGGTACAAAAATCCGTGGAGTTGATAGCTAAATAATAAATATATACACGTGGAGTTGATAGCTAAATAATAAATATATATACATGCTTGGTTTTGTTTTAATAATTATAAACTAGCGCTTGACTGCAATCCCGCCTGATGGTGAGCAGTGATGCAATCGTTGATGGTAAAGCGCGCTAGTTTATTAAACCTATTCACTTAAAAAACTTAGTGAATATGAAGGACGACGGCAGTTGAGCGAGGTGGTGCAATGTTAAACCCAACAACAACACGACCAACGATGCTGCGCCAAAGGGAGATTGATGTAGAGACCCTCCACGACCAAACTCCCGACACAACAATACTTGGCGCATCGTACCCGGCACACATCGCAACACAACTGCTCAGACCCGTCCTCCGTACGGCTTCACCAGGAACACGACGAATCGCTTGGCGGCAAGACTTTGTCTGGTGGGTGGTGGACAATGTGGCCTACCACCGAGGATGCTTTATACTTAGTTTTTTTTTTTTTTTTTCTTTATAAGGTACTTAAATAAAATTTAAAAAAAAACGTATATAAACGTACAGTGATGAATATTCAGTTAGTTTATGAATTTTCGAATATAGAAAAATAAACAATGCCTATAGTCTACATAATTATGTTGCCTCTAGTCAAACGTGTTTTTACTGCGAAAACTGGATTTTCTGCCAAAAAAACCATTATTGGTTACATTTAATTCGTCTTCCATTTTAAATTATACAACGTAATTTTTCTTTAAACGAAACCTGAATACAGTTTTTTTCAGAATAAGCAATCGATTCAAATAATTTTTACATCATGTTATATTTTTCCCAAATACATTTAGAAATTGTTGCAGTGTGGTTACCGAGCGCACAACGGTAGATCATAGTACTAGGCGCGCGGTGAGCCAACACCAAAATTTCAAAAATATATCATGAAAAATCACAAAATTGTGAGCTTGTTTATCTTACCTGGTTGTCCCAACAAAGATATGGTCAATGCGCCGCTCTCCAGCTCGCGCCAGCAACGGCGGCATATTTTTGAAATTTTGCACATAGGTTCTTTACTTTAAAATATTGGACACGTATACCATAACGGTATACTTACCTACCATAACGGTAGACTGACATAAGACACACTTTTAAATAAATATCGTCGTTCCATGTTTTGTGGGTACGATAGCACTTCAAGCTACTACAATCTGTCATATTTCTTCATCAGATTTTCAACTTTATTGCTAAAGCTGTAAGACTCAAGATCGATTGGGAATATGTGACAGTTTAGGGAAACTTGACCTGCTGTCGTCCATACAATATTGTAATTTTGCATTATTCTAAATACATATTTAAAACCCATGAAAGTTTTTAAGCAAACTACTTAATTAAATTATACAAAACTACAGCAGTTTTAATAAATAACCAAATATCTTTCATCGGGATGAGAATCTCTACACAACTTCTGTTCTGAAATGGTTACTCAATAAATCCTTGAATCGGTGTGTGGATTGAATAATGTGGTGCTTTTTTGCCAGGTTCGTGCCACGCAGGTGCTGGCAACCCGTAAAAAAACCCTAAAGGACCTGCGTAAAACGCACTTCTACATTATAATGGTCTTTTGGTACAAAAGATTTTGGTAACTTATGTGTAAGGTATCGGACTGTACCATTCAGTATTTTTGGAAGTATAGGATGCATTGAAAGTCGTTTCTCCAGGAATTCGACCATCCTTCATCCCTGTCCAATGTTGCACATATTTTTAAGTTCTTAATTCTAAATTCCCGGCCAGTTATAAAAAATAACTAACATTATTTCGAAAAAAAAAGTGTTTTTAAAAAACCGCTCACTAAAATATAATTTAATAAGACCATTCATCTTCGAAGCCATTTATCAAGAGGCGGCGCCGGAGTTTCTATGGATACCTTTTAAGTTCACAATCGACCGCTAATTTGTGATTTTTCACACACACCCTAACAATTTTCGCATAGAATCTTAAAAAATGTGGTCACTGATTGATCGTATTTTGTAACAGAAAAGAATAATTTAATGTTATTACCCGAAGTTATACTTTTCATGGTAAGTGGGTGTTGTCAGATTTTATTGCCTTTTTATTATATTAATGAAAACAATGTTCCATATATTTTTTCTTAAAATACGATTGAAAATCCTTCAATTTAATAAAAAGAAATAATACAGGTAAAGGAATCCATAAATGTAACTAAAGCTAATTAAAAAATCTACCAAACATTTCAGAATTAAATTAAAAATGTTGAAAAAAGAAGGTTTGTCTATTTGTTGTCATTTGCCAGTGTCGAACCACTGGCAAGTGGCAAAAAGACAAGTATAGTAATTACGTAATGTATACATAGGTATTGCATTTAGTCACTGACCCCCACATCAAGCTATAGACAAAATTACAAAACTTTTATTTAATGATTACGAAGAAAGACATGATACACACATACAAGGTGGACAAAATTTTGTATGTGTACCTATTTTATGTCTGTAATCTGATTCAAAAATAGATTTTTTTTTTTCTTTCACAGATTATGATTTTCTATACAAGCTCTACCAACATAGAGGAAATTCGTATGCTCCTTTACCCCACCTAAAATAATATTTAAGTACTGCATATTTTTCCTAGTGATAACAGTCTACCATCTGGTTACATTATGAATTAAAAATAGATTCATATTTATATTTTAATACAGCGTAGATTAAGCTATTGTTTCTTGCCGAATGATTATTAAATACCTACATCATCAAGATGAAAAAGTAACATTATCACAAAGAAATTATACCAGATGTCCAGATCCAAGTGATAGAATTTTCAGACAGCATTTAACTAATAATTATTTTTTTATATTATTAATATCCAAAATTAAAAGAAACCATATGGCCAGTAGTCACTGACCACATAAGTAGAGACCCAGTAGTGTACAGCCCACTAGCCTTCTCGGTAAAAATAAAAAGAAAAATTGCAATAAGGGGCGTCATCGGGGCGGCACGCTTCTTAACCTCAAAACGCGTGATTTTTTCCACAAGGACCAATTTTTTCTTTTAGATCTATCTTTACCAAAGAAGCCAGCTGTTGTTTGATGACCACTCGTACTGTCCAATTTTTTGTTGATCTGGTAAGGTCCATGTTAAACGATACTATTATTGAAGTGGATTGAAAGTATGTAGACTGCACCAGTGCCTTTGAAGGATCACCGTTACTTCAAATTAGAGATTTTTTTATTTGTTGCTAATAAAGCTTCAGTTCGGTAAGTTTCATGCTGATTTAAAAATAAAACCGCCTCAGCTGTTGCAGCTTGTCGATATTACCAAAACAGGTTATCAAAAAAAGCTAAAAGTAAAGCTCGTAAGTATGTGCATGTTAGTTCCTTCTAACTTCAGCTTCTGGATCAAGTCACCAACTACTTCAGTCAACTGCCTGAAGTAGACTGACTTTTGACTGGTGAGTTGATCTAGAAGCTAACTAGCATCAAAGTCAGCTGTTTGACGGTGAAGAAATTTCCTAAGAAAAACGTACTTGATGATGATGATGATGATCAATAAGGCCCGATTCATATTACTGCGTTGTGTTCCGTCATGACCTTTTCTGACGCAGTTCTAGCCAATCAAACCTCTTTTTATTTGACTTAGTCCTGAACATATTCTTTAGATTGGCTAATCTCAAGGCACAGCATAACACGGCACAGTAATGTTTCTGTGAGTATATGGCCGTGATTCATTTCCCAAACAAAACGCAAACCTTTTATGTATTACTTTTTATCACACACGGAAAATATACATAATACTAACTCCTCATTCGCATCATGTGGCTACCAGCTCACCAGGTGCTCCTTTATATCATCTCTTATTCAAAACAGCTAAAAATAGTTCGAACAGCATGCAAAAATATATTTTTTTTTGTCACAAAGTTAAAAAAATGGTTCCCTAATCCCCAAAACAAGAGGAACGAATACGTTAGGGATGGGTGTTATTAGAATAAAAATCGATTTGCCGGTTCTAGGAAGCGAAGCACTTGCTTAATCTGTGGCGTGCGAGACAGCAGCATTTTGTGATTTTGTCGCGACACGTGTTCTATGTCGGCTTTCCATTTTTTTAGGTTTTCAAAAAATTAATTCGTGTACGGCGATCGAAGAACTGTCGTACCATTTGGGTACTACAGTTAGTCGATCGCATATCGCCAATGTCTTTTAAATTTTAATCAAGGTGTGTTTTGGTGTTTTGGCGACTCTTACTAAAGAGATAACAGTGTATAAAAATATATGGAAGAAACAACAAAAATATGTAGTGCAGAATGACCACAAATAAACTGGTATTGACTGGGGAATGATGACTTTTATTTCTTTAGTCAAAGCATTTACTTCGAAAATGTACATAAAAGATACTTTTGCCATACAATTTAATAACAATAAAATATTTTTTCAATATACTTTTACAATAGGTACTGTTAATTTTAGTCGTCCCTTCTTAAATTGCCGTTTTTGAAAACAAAAGAAAGGAAAGAAAGCAAAGAAAGTTAAGAAAAAGAGGTAGTGAAGAAGAAGAGGTAAGATCATCAAGAGATTTCAAACTAAAATAGCGAAGAAATTCCGTAATATACAAAAAATTATGAATTGATGACAGATCGCATTTTCTTTCATATTTTCAACCATATTCATCCCGTTACTTGGGCGTCGAATAAACGAATTTATTTAACCTATAAAGCAATGGATTAGAAATACTCTTATTATTTTGGATTGTTGTTGAAAATGTCAATCACAAAATGATTTTTATGACCAAGACATGGTAACTAAACGATAGAAATTATTTTAAATTAGGGTCTAAACTCTAAATGGCCGCTCTCTGTCTTCTATTTTCACATTCGAGTTCAAGTCAAGACATTCCACAAAACCAGCGATTCGTAGTACCGACAGCCACCAGTTTCTCGCCACGTTTCGTACCAAAGGACCAATATTTATCTCGCAATCGACACCCACCACAAAACCACCACGGATTAAGGAATTACGCTTTTAACAATAAAACATTGCCACAACTGCTTCACTTCGATGTTATCAACTCATAACTTATTTCGAACGACAGGTAACAAAGTGTTATCAGAAATCACAGAATTATCAGTTTTTACAACTTTTAATCCTTGGTCTTTGTATGGATGTTATTTCAATTCGTTATGCAAACTTAATACTCTATCTGAAGCAAGGTTGTACAGACGACACCACATTAAGCTAGTATAATCGGTAAAATTTCTTAATTAGATTTTCAACTTTATCTCTTAGTTAGTATTATATTAAAGCTCAAGGTTGATTGGGAATATTTGACAGATTCGAAACTTCTTGACCTGTCAGGAAATGTCAGAATGAGAAACTTCATCTGATCTAAGACAAAAAATACGAGTGTGCTTATGACCACACGACTGAAGTGAAACTTCTTTCGCTCCATCTGTATGTGTATATATATATATATATGTGTACAATATATACATGTATACACATATACATATATTAATTTTCTATAAATATTTAAATTTATTTCATGGTTTCATTGGTAAATTAATATTTTTGCATAGATCTTCTATTTTTATTGAAAAAAAAAAAACACGTTGTAGACCTTGTAGTACCAAGCTCGCGCCACGGGCGCCTCTGTGCTTATATCCCCCACTTAACTTCCGTTCGCCTTGCCCGATCACTTTTCGTAACGCTTACGTTACGCGTTCGCCAGCTTACTCCCCAAGTCAAGCGTGCGTAAAGAAGGTTCACTTCAAAAAACCATTCATTTGTTTATAAGGCGAAAATTCTGGGATTGAGATAGAGTTTCACAAGAAACGTGGTTTATAAACACGATTTTTAATCCTTACATTTATAATATAAAATGGGAAAGTGCTTTGAAATTTTACAGACGTAAAGTTAGAAGTCCGGATTAAATAATAGGGTACTTTTTATCTCTGAAAAATTTGATATTCCCGCGGTCAATCTAAAAAGCGCGCTATAACCGAGGACCACGCGAGCGAAGCCGCGGGCGGAAAGCTAGTACGTAGAAAAATGCAATAAAGATTCATAATATACTACTAAGTACTATCGCGTACATCGAAGGACTGGAACAATTTGCCAGCGGCGGTGTTTCCGTCTGACTACAATTTAAGTGTCTTCGAGGCTAGAGTGAATAGGCTCTTATATAATACGAGTACACTAGCGTGCATTGCAGTCAGACACTAGTAGTAGGTACTTATGTATAATTATATAAATAAAAAATATCAGAGGCTAAAGTGTGGAATTCTTTGCCAGCCTTTATATTCCCTTTAACATTTAGACTGCCTAGCGTCAAACCAAGACTGGACAAACATCTTCTGAGCATGAATGTTCCATCAAGATCTCATCTATCCCTTTCTATCAGGATCGGAGTCAACAGCAGCAGGGTAATTGCATAACACACTATCAGTAACAATGAGTTTCATTTTGACAGTTCAACAACATTCATTGCGTTATTTACGTTGTTGAGCAGATACTTTTGGAACATATGGAGCGATGGATTAACATTATGCTTCGAAACAATTCCAACTGATAGTTATAGTATGTTACGTAATTGGGGTGCAGAGTATACATCATCATCATCTACCTAACCTTATCCCAACTATGTAGGTGTCAGCTTCCAGTCTGAGAGGATGAATGCTGAAAAAACAGCTGACCATACAGCAATAATAAAATGTTTTTATAACGTTCAAATTAATTCTATTTACCTGGATAACAATCCACCTATCTACAACCAAGCCTACCTACTACTAAAATAAATTCCTCCGATTTAAGATATACAAAACCTTAATATACTCGTACAACATTTATTCGGCAAAACATAAAATAAAAAACCATTCTTTCTATAAATGTATTTCGTATCACATAGCCTTATATTCTCTGGTCCCTATCGCCCCCCGTCTTAGTAGCAGTAATAGATGCACTGATTGGAAATTCAAATGAGACTGACCGAATTTATGGCCCTCCGCCCTCGCGTTGAGGGAGAGCCCTCTTTTTACTTACTCCGAAACACGAGGATCGATGTGCGAGGAACTTTTATGAGTAACCTTCGCTTTGTTTTGGGGAAAAATGCTGCTCATTTATTGTAGTAATTTCGTGCAAGGTTTTTATTTAACAAAAAAAACCTTGAAATTATAGTGTTGTTTTTAGGATTCATACATTTCGGAGTTACTGTAGAGTACATTTAAATGTCGATACACAGATATGTATGTCAGCACAGATAAACGTCCGAATATAAAAAAGAGTGGTAACAAATTATTATTTTTAGATGAATCCCTGTCAAGCGATGTCAGGATTATTTATTTAAAAGAAAGTTTTTATTGTAAAAAGTAAGGAAAGGAAATGCAAAAACGCGAGTACCTGCCCACACTGTCCCTTTACAGCCACATGCACATTCCATTTTTAAATGTTATTCCAGTGATTGCCACATCAAAAAAATATATCTTTCATAAACTATCCATCTCTGCCACGAGAAAAAATCCTTTGTAATATCGCGAACTTCTTTGTACAGTTATAGGAAAGAACGCGAAATTGGTACACATTTTAATCCTTTTATGTTACGGTTGTACATTAATTTTGTTACAAACGTGAAGATTTCTAAGGAACACTTGCTTGATTAAACAAAGTAAATGTAACAACTTTGAATAATATCATATATTAAGTACATATGTAGGTAGTAAGCAGTGCCGTAACTAGCCTTTTATGCACCCAGTGCGAGCTTTCAAAACTGCGCCCCTGAAAAATGCTCTAACCAGGCTCTGAAAATAAAATTGACAAATGTGCATACAAATAAATCTATCTATTTATTGTTAACCAAAGTTTGTAAGTACCTACTTAGTATTTTTCTTTAAGATAAAAATTGTTTATTCAAAAATAGTTGCTCAAATACAGAAATGAGTACTTACTTTAAGATTACTTAAAGATTTACTTTCCTCGCTTTTCTCATTGCGAAGTCCTTTATTACATTTTCATATGACAGGAGCCGTGCTATGTCGCGTTCAATCGACAAAATTGCTAGGCTAGACAATCTTTCTTGACCCATCGTCGAGCGCAGATACGTTTTTATTAATTTGAGCTTACTGAACGATCTCTCGCAAGAAGCTACAGTCACTGGCATCGTTAAAAATATCTTTAAAACGACTACTATATTGGGAAACATTTCCTTTAAATCCAGTTCCACTATAGCTTTGAGAAGACCCATACTTGACTGACATTCACAATTATCAAATAATGTAGTCGCTTCAACTTGACTCTTCAAAGTTTCTATTTCGGACCAAAATTCTGTCGCATTTATATCTGCAGAATATTTGATGCTCAAATCAGCTGCATATTTTTTTAGTTCTTCAACCGAATATGTAGTAATGTGTTTTAAGGTCAAAAAACCGAAAGAGTTATGTATGTCGCGTAGTTTTTCGAATCGCCATTTTAATTCAGAAATGATTGTATCTATTGCTTCATTTATCTGAATTTTGAAACTTTGTTGCTGAGTAATGTCGTAGCCGGAGTCTGAACTTTCAATTAAATCGTGTCTTTTTACTCGCTTTCGTCGCTTTTCAGGAAAATTGTCTTCAATGCCACATTGTTCACAAATCTTTTTTGCCTTTTCGAAAACAATGTCTATAGTCTCGCGAATATTTTGTATCTGGTTTGTTAATCCCTTTATTAATTCAGAAGCTTTGTCGATAGTCATAGTTTTAGACTGTAGAGCTACATTCACTTTGTCAACAGATTCCAAAATTTTATCCCAAATTTGGAGAGTACATATGAATTTATAATTAATTTGGTCCATTATGCTTTTAGCTGTAGAAATTGTTTCAGCATTGTAATCATTGGTAGTTTGAATCTTTAGCACACACCAGATTTGGGGTATTTGCGAGTTCAAAGCTTTGACAGCCCTAGCTTTAGAGGCCCATCTAGTGTCGGCGTGTTTTTTCAAAGAAATATTTAAGTATTTCATTAAAGTTTCCCATCTGACCGTTGAACTCGAAAAAAACACAAATATTTTCTGGATTAATCCAAAAAATGTGATCATGTCAGGTGTGACACTAGCAGCGTGTACGCCAGATAAATTCAAAGAATGCGCTGCACACGGCACATAATCAGCAATTTCATTAATTTGTTTTATTTTGGCTTGGACTCCGTTATATTTACCGGCCATATTACTACCATTGTCGTAGCCTTGGCCACGAAGATCTTGAATATTCAATCCATCAACTTCTAATTTCTCTAAAATCTCTTTCGACAATCCCTCGCCCGTTTTTTCATGAGACTGGATGAAATCTATGAACCGTTCTTCGATTGTAACTTTCTGCTCGGATACTTTTACGAATCTCAATATTTGTGACATCTGTTCTTTATGCGATACGTCTGGCGTACAATCAAAAAGTATGGAAAAGTATTTTGCCGCACGAACATCGTCTAAAATTTGTTTTTTGACCTCAGAGGCAAGAATATCTATAAGCTCGTTTTGAATATAAGGCGTAAAATATGAAATATTTCCTTTATGAAGCGATTCAATATGCGCTCTAAGTTCAGGGTCGAATTTTGAAATCATATCGACGGCACTTAAGAAAACTCCAGATCCTGATTCTCCAATACGCTCATGAGAGCCTCTGAGCGGTAAATTATTTTCCGCGCAAAACAAAAGTATGTTGGTACACACTTTTAAAATATGTCTCCACTTATTTGTTTCTTGATCAATAGCCTTTTGTAAGGATGCATCTATTGTGGTCTTACGTTTTATTTTCTGTTCAAGCATTTTCCACTTAATACAATTTTCTCTATGAAATGTAGAGTTTTCGTGCTCAGGAATACGTGGACTTAAATGACGCCAATCATTAAATCCTTTTTGTGCATCAGCCAGGGCCGGCATTATTTGCTTAGTCGAGGAAGAACCGAAAAGTATACATGGGAAACAAAATATTGCATCTCTTTTTTTACTGTAAATCAACCAAGACCTGGGTAGCATCTCGCCATTGCTCATTTTTTTTGTAAACCAATGTATATTAAATTTTCGTCCTGCGTCTTCAGTTGAAGAAATATTTTGACTTACTTTTCCTTGATCAGGACCTTTCTCGACAAGGAAACAACGAATGTGATCAGTTAATGGTAACCATGAAACAGGATCGTTTATGTCTAACTGGATCTTATCAGTAGCAGCTGCTTTTTCAATTTGAATTTCAGAACTTGGACTGGTGGTGATGGGTAAGGTCAAGTCTTGCTGGGATGGGTTGACTGGGTTGTCTTCTTTTTCTTTATATATTATCTTTAAATTGTTTCCAGATTTAGTTCCAGACATACCAGTGAGGGCCAAAACGTCATCATTGGACACATCTTCCTGACTGTTTTCTTGTTGTGTGACTGTCCACTTTCGTAAGGTATTTTCCATTTTTTTTGCTTCCATCTCTCTAACGCGTTTTCTCTTACGAAATTCAGAACCAGATGGACGTTTTTGTGACATGTTGTTTGTTATAGCGTGAGTCCTTAGCTTACGGTAACCGACAGGTAATATTTCTGAAAAAAGAATCGCGAATCACGCCTAGTCTGATAAGTATATAATACAGGGTGTAAGTGACACCCTAGTGAAAACTATAACCAAGGCTTTAGACCGTCATCCTTAACAACCTACAGCAAGAACCGACCTCTCATACAAAATATTCAAATTGGTCGCTGATTGTGTACGAGAAGTCAATTTTTTTTTTTATTTCCGACAAACGTTCTTGCTGTACGATATTTAGGATGATGGTCTGAAGCTATGGTTAAAGTTTTCGCAACGCTGTCACTTACATCCTGTATATGTAGTTCGGAAAACTTCGTGTTTCGGCTATCTTATAGCCATTTTTTCGTTATTTTTTTTTATTGTTTATTATTGAGGGATTTTCAGACAGCAAATTAAAAAATAAAAACTATCGTTCAAGGATTGATCAAAAGGTGACATGTATGTCAAAAGCAAATATACGCTTTCTTTACGTAAAAGCCGAAAAAGTAATATTTATATGTCGTTCAATCAATAAATCTTTATTTTTGACATACCACACGCATAGGGCACCATCTCTATAAGATCTTATATTCTCTTTTTTTAATTTTCTATCTGAAAATTCCTCATTAGTACTTGACTTCACTTTGCCTGATGGACCTTAAATCTTTAAATACAATTTTCTAACTTACCCAAACGAGTTTATCAACGAACAACAAATCAACAATAACCTTATTCACTCTCACACACAATTTTACTTTAAATTAATGTCATTTTATACGAATAATGACAATAGTTGACAAAACAATCAATAACTATAACCTCCGCTACGGTCGGCCAATTGAATGCGTATTAGCGATGTATCGGGGAATCCCCGAACATTGGGACGGCGGCGCGGCGCGGCATGATCGATGCGTTCAGATATTAATGAATATTGGATGCGTTCTTAAAAGGACAAGTTTACATAGTAACTATTTAGTAATTTTTAGTTTAGCTCTGTCATGTGTTTTACTTTTTGTTTTATTTTTATAAAAAAATAAAAATATTTTTATTGGAGATTTTTTTGTTGTGAGATATCATTGAAAATAACGGTTTATGTAGGTACTTTTGTTTATGTATGTCATATTGCCAGCAAGACTTAAGGTGGATATACATTTGTCTGATGTATCGTGACGTGACGACTGACGCGTCAGAACTGTATCGGTTCCATACATAAACCATCACAACACGTTAAGCAGTAGTGTGAACGTTACCATACTAAATGTATAAAACCGATAATCCACCTTTACATGTGTTGTTGTTTCAAGATCGCTTGAAAATGCGATTTAAATATAACTATAGATAGTACAGTAGGGCGCGTCTACACCATGTTCGCAATAAAACAAAATGTACCTACTAGCTACCATGCATGAGATAAAAGTAGATACTAGTCTGGTCATTTCTGCGCCCCTCCAGGGTCTGCGCCCTGTGCCTGGGCACTGCTGGCACCGCCTTAGTTACGGCACTGGTAGTAAGTTCCTAAATGTAATATGATTGCAAACTTATCCTTTTCAAAATTTATAGACTGTAGACTAGGTATTTACTTATATTTGTTCGATATTCAGGCTGGTTGGGATATTGACACGCATTATGAACTTCCGCTTCGCCCAGAGCGGGAAAGTTCATCCACAATAAAAAAAAAAAAAAGACGTGTGGCACTCGGGGACTGCCGCGGTAAAGCTATCGCATAGCATTTTGTATCAATTTATGCAATTACATACATGCCTCGATACATGTTTTTGTCTTGTCTTCGTAGCAACAAACAATAACTTTTTTGCCTCATCAATGTCTTCCTCAGAAAAAGCCGACGAGCATATTTTTATTAAACTTTCGTTGTTTCGTTTCGGAGATAACAATATTACAACTCGTACACTTAAATGTACTCGTATTAACATTGTTCACCGACATCTTTCTGTAATATTTTATTTAATAAAAACTTCAACTTCAACTCTTGATCTGGTCCCTGTGGATAGATACCACAATTTTGCCAATAACACGTGTAACAAATTATAGAAATTCTTTAAAAAAATATTTCACAATAATGGCGGCTCTATAAAATCACGCGCTTTTATTTAGTAAACAACACTATAAATAATTTAAAAGTCCAATGAAAAATTAGCGTGACATTCATCTTAGCTTTTCCGTTAAAAAAAAAGCTATTTTATAAAAACACTATTAAATTAATTTGAATAAAAGTACTTAATATTTAATTATATGAAAAGTTTTTAAGGTAGCCATGACAACGTCGATGACGTCTATGATATATCTCTATAGAAGACCTATTTCAGAGGGAAAATTAATAGCAAGTTTAGCACATCGCGACTATCAGTAACATGGCAAGTGTGTAGAACTGAGTTCGAGCCCTGCAATATGCATGCTCTTTTTGAAAATATATAAATTGTTTTCAGAAGATGTAGTCGCACGCACCAAACATACCGTGCCGAAGACTGCCGAACTGAAACGACGTTAGACGATGTACGGTCTTCAAGCCACACCTCCGTGCCCGTCGGAGTGGGGAGCGTGAGGTTTTTTCGTTACGGAATTTCTGGATTCGGTCCCCGCGCTCAAGGCCCGCGATAGAAGCTATGCAATAGCTTAAAAGTAAATTCCCTTAATTAAAAATATTCTAAATATTAAATCTAGTTGCGTCTCATTTCAGCTACATTCGATCTCAAAAAGTTGTCCAAAATGTAGAGAAATTACAGAAATTTCGAACAACTGAAACAAAGATCGACTCAACCGTTCTTAAATTTACGAGAATTATTCCTGTGGTATTTTCAGAATCATGTACTACTAAAGATTGAACCATTGACAGCTATTTTTTCGCATTTATGTTAAAAAATCGCTAATTAGGTACTAGTTAACTTTAAGCAACGCTTATGAATAAGGGGGTTTATGCGTACCTAATTGTTTATGATGAAAACGTTCAAAATCGAGACACAGTCTCAATTCTATTCTTGATTAATGGCCTTTGTGGGAAGGAGAGACGCCACAATTTTGCCAAGAACACTAGACACAGTCTCATCTCGGCGAAAAGCAAATGTCAATGTCAAAATGTAGGGAAATTCATAGACATATTATACTAATGCCTAATGGACATGCCGTACGCGTATAATCTGCAGTATTTTTTTAGTTTTAAAAGAGCGGGAGAGAGGGCTTATACTTTCGGTGTAGCACTATCTCTTTCCTCATAGATGATTGATGATTTTGAGAGAGATAAAGATATAAAAAACTTCGTTTCCTCTTTTTCTTTCGGAGTGCACAATTGTCATCTTTAAGGTATGTCCATTATTATATGTCGATAGGGAAATGAGCCTTATTTTTGACAGATAGAGACTGACGAAAACAGACTATCACTATTCTTAAAGTAACTAGAACTATCCTAACTACGGTATATACGTAAAACATTTCATTTAATTCTACTGTCCGCCACCCCATCACACATTACACACACCGTCTTCAGTAGGGTGTAGATTTTGTTGGCTCGCTTTCAAATGTATATTCCCTTTGGTTGAAGTACTTCAGGTTGTAATTTAATGTACAGACAACAGCACATCAAGCTACTACAATCTGTCAGATTTGTTTATTCGATTTTCAACTTTATGTTTAAAACATTAAGGATCAAGGTTTATTGGAAATATTTGACAGTTTTGGGTAACATGACCCGCTGTCGTCCGTACATACTCACACTTATTTGCATTCAATCCTGCAACATATGCACAGCCAGAATAAGCATTCCTTCTAAACAAAATTCTTTTTAATACAACATAGTATTGCATTGTAACAACAATATTATTATATTATGACAGTACTGACCATGACAACCTTTCTTTCACATTATTTGTGGTCTGTTATTTTATAACTGACTAGACGTCCAAACTCCTCAAAAATTATATATTTTTCATGGCCACGGCCACTGACTGTATTCAAATATATACTTTAATGACGTTCTCGGAGGCCACATTGTGCCACGCAGAGCTGTGTTCAGTTCAGGTTTAGCCTCTGAGAAAGAAGCTCTGAAGACCCCAGAGTCTCCAAATCCTACTGTCTTACCCAAGAGTACCCTCTCCTGCTTGTTGAGCAATCGAGGTTCTGTTGCTGCTGCCTGAGTCCAGTTATCATCATCTCTACACTTCCTCTTTATCTACATAATCCACACCCGTCATCTCTTTTTTTAAACTACAGTAAGTATGCTTTTAAATTAATTCCTTACTCTTCTTTAATTTTTTAGTTTCGACTTTTAGTTTTCTTGTCGTTATATTACAAGGTGACTCTGGCAAACCATTAGAAAACACTAAAATGACGAATGTTTTGCTTTTAACAAATGAATAACAAAAATTCCGACAAAATTTAAATACGACAACTGGTCCTAGCCAAACAATACTTGGAAACATTAAAAGACTCCATTTTCTATAGATTTTTTTATAGATTTGCATTTTATTATTTCAACTCTTTGTCACTTAGTGGACGTGGACAAAATAAAATGTAGTTAACCCGTGAATAGTTCTACGGGAACAAAATGCTAATCTTAGTATTTGAATATGCAAATATATTACTTTACGTCTTATAACAATGGTCGGCACCCGACGGCGTGGACCATCGTAAAAAAGCATAGAAAATCACAAATAAGTTGTTCTAAATATTGCCGAGGTAACGGTACTCCATAAAAAAAGGGTTGGACTTCAAAAGCGGGCAGTTTTTGCTATACACAATCCTTTTAACTTGATTAATGGACAATGGCATTAATTTTTCAAGACTTTGTTTCGTTTCGCCGTAGAATAACGGCGACGCATACAAAACTTTCATGTGCCCGACCAGTATTTCGCCAAAAAATACAACGTGGATTAAATAAAAAGGGTTTAACTGTTTTACTGGCAATTTCTAAAGTTTGTCGAAGTCCCTGCTATTTTCTTTAAAAGGTTAATCCTATTACAATACTTGCCGATTTCTAAACACACCCAGGAAAACACCATTTTACTTCATTTCTGAAGCCTTTTAAAAAGTTACCCCTTTTAAAAAATCGGATTCAAGCTATAATTTTTTTGGCTTCAGACTTTATTAGCAGTACTTATTTATTTTCATTATTTACTTAGCAGCATTTTCATAATTATATACTCGTTCCAGAATACCCAGTGTCTAAGTTTAAGGAATTTTTGTACTCATTACTTACATAGTGCCACAACATGATTTTTTTATTATTTTGTAGATACCATCATCGCAGCACATACAAATATATATGTAGGTATAGGTATTTGAATTTGAGTCTTAAGTAGGTTTTTTTTTTAGAAAATTATTAACTAGCGCTTGACCGCAATCCCGCCTGATGGTAAGCAGTGATGCGATCGTTAATGGTAAAGGGCGCCTATTCACTCAGAAAAACTGAGCGAATAGGAAGGAAGACGGCAGTTGAGCGAGATGATGCAATGTTAAACCCAACAACACGATCAACGATGCTGCGCCAAAGGGAGATTGATCTGAAACCCTCCACGACCAAACTCCCAACACAACAACATTAGGCGCATCGTACCCGGCACACATCGCAACACAACTGCTCAGACCCATCTTCCGTACGGCTTCACCAGAAATCATGCCGCAACACGACAAATCGCTTGGCGGCAAGGCTTTGTCTGGTGGGTGGTAACTTCTGCCGGCGGCCGATGCTATGGCCTACCACCGAGACATACCGCCGAGCATACCGCCTATCACTGCAAAAAAAGACATCGCTAGGCGCTGTATGCCCAGTTACAGTACTTCAAGTTCGGCTGCAGATTCTCCCATATTATACTCTCAAGTAAGAGCATGTCTATACACGTTATATTAACTTTGGTAAAAAAAAAACAATTATAAGTAAACTAGCCGCGCCTCGCGGTTTCAATCGCGTAGGTTTCGACATGTTCTTTTCTATATGCTCCGCTCCTATTGGTCGCAGCGTGATGTTATATAGCATAAAGCCTTCTTGGATTAATGAGCTATCCAACGCAAAAAAAAATTCAAATCGGACCAGCTTTATACAGTATGTTAAGAAAACCCTGTCCGACCCATAAGGATAATAAAGGTTAGGTAAACACATGACCAAATGTAATATAAAATTTTACGTATTCATCATAGTACCAATACAAATGAAGTTTGAAATAATCTTTTTTTCCCGCGAATTAATTCCAATTTCCCCGAAATTTGGTAATTTTTAAAAAATGACAACACCGGTATTATTATGAGCGAATAGCGATGCGACCACGTGCCGCGTGTCCTGCCGCCCGCCCCCCGCGGGCGGCAGGCGAAGGGTGGTCAACGCACATTTATTAAGTTACCTCCTTTTGCGAAATAATATTTATTTTTTTTAGGGGGATTTTTTTTTAAGTTTAGCCCGGTTTTGTATGCATTAGTAGAATCAGTTATCGATACCTAACAACACCTTCACGGGTCGGACAGGGTTTTCTTAACATACTGTATATTAGTATAGATTAGCTCGTTTTTTTACCATTGCTAACAACCGACAACAATCCAGCACCCTGATTGCGTAACGTGCTATTACTATTAAGTAGTTTTAATCATTTCGAAGCAAATTGCCAATCCATTGCTTTATTTGTTCGAAAATGTGTCTGCTCAAAAACGTTAATACCGCAATGAATATTGTTCAATTGTCAAAATGAAACCCATTGCTACTGATAGTGTGCTACGCATTTACCCTGCGGCACCATTATAGTGCGATTCATCTAATAGTTCCTTTGCCGTCATGTTGGCATTCATTTTTTGTCACTATCGTATACAAGGTGGACGCACTCTGCGTCTCTCTCTCACACACACTAAGTGGCGTTAGTGCCAACATGACGGCAAAGGAACTATTAGATGAAACGCGCTATAGGGTGCTGATTGTTAGCAACGGTAGCGTAGCACTATGAATGTCAATGTAAATCATTTTGAAGGATATTGCTAATCCTTTGCTTGATATATCCGAAATATACAATATGTAAAGAAAACCCTGTCCGACCCATAACGATAATAAACGTTAAGTAAACACATGACCAAAAATAATTAAAATTTTACGTAATTATCATAGTAACAATACTAATGAATTTTGAAAAAATCTTTTTTTCCCACGAATTTACTCCAACTTCCCTAAAATTTGGTAATTTTTAAAAAAGTGACAACACCATTTGGACTGTATTATTATAAGCGATGTGACCACGTGCCGCGTGCCCTGCCCTCCGTCGTCGGCGGAAGGGTTGCCTACCGCACATGTATTAAGTAACCTCTTTTTGCCAAATACAATTCATTTTTTAAGGGGGATTTTTTTAAGTTTAGCCCGGCTTTGAATCCATTAGTAGAATCAGTTATCGATACCTAACAATACCTTCACGGATCGGACAGGGTTTTCTTTACATATTGTATGTCTACCCAACAACTTAAATAACGCAATGAATGTTGTTGAACTGTCAAAATGAAACTCATTGTTACTGATAGTGTGTTACGTAATTACCTCACTTATTTTAATACTAGTTCTATGTTTTTGTTTGTTTCAGTCCAGTACTAACTCCTCAAGATCTACAAAGGTCAACTGTAGCATCGAAAGTTTTGATTTTAATTATTCCTTTTTTTTTTTCTACATACACTCTTGCTTTTCAAACCACTTGACATTGGCAGAATAGTCGACATCCATCGATTTTAGTTGCCATAATAAAGAATAGAATTATTTTAATACTAGCTTTCCACACGCGGCTTCGCCCGCGTGTAGTTCGATTATATCGCGCTTTTTAGATTTCCCTCGGGATTATCAATTTTTTTTTTTGCGATTAAAATTACCCTAAAAGCAACCGGTTCGTAGTTACAGCGTGAAAGCGGAACAAACATACAAACTCACTTTCTGATTTATAATATTAGTAAGGATTAAAACTAAACAGTAAAACAAAACAATGTCGTCCTCCGTGGCGCAGCGGTCAACACGCCTGCCTGCGACGTGGACGCCCCGGGTTCGATCCCCGGCCAGGTCATGATGGAAAACGATCTTTTCCTGATTGGCCTGGGTCTTGGATGTTTATCTATATATGTATCTATTATAAAATATAGTATCCCATAACACAAGTCTCGAACTTACTTTGGGGCTAGCTCAATCTGTGTGATTTGTCCGTATATATATTTAATAGCAGCACCAAAACCTACCTAATAATTAAAACTGTCAACTAAACACACGTCTTCCTCACCGTAACAAGTAAAGCCATGACCCTAAAGAACTTATAAATTAAAGAGGGTCGCGCACACAATACCGGAAGCGTGCACACTTGACATTTACGCCCCGCGGTTAAAAACGCGCACGCGAACGTCAAAAAACGCTCAATTGTTTATTTATAACTTTTTAAACGCACCCCTGTATGAGGTGTCATAGTTCCCTTGGCTGTTTTTTGTAGAAAAAAAAAACCAGCACGCGTGTAATTGTTATTTGATGACGTGATTAGTGGTTTGGGCTGCTGTTGTGGTTTTTTAAGTGTATTTTTTTAACGAGAGAGATAATGATATCTTGTGTTGTTTTTGTTACATTTCAGTGTGATTATGGAGTTTTTGAAGCAATTAAGGAGTTATAATGTCTTCAATGTTCCCAATATTTTATGCGTGATAATGTTATTGGGTTTCTTTGTTTTTTATTTTATTGGAATAAGTATACCTATCGTTTTCATTTATTTTGATTTTTTTTTTCGTTAAGTAATTATTTCCCTCTCATCGAGAGGAGGCCTGTGTCCCAACAGTGAGAACAGATGTGGGATTATGTATGTTGTGTAAGTATGTATTTACTTTAAAAACTAGCTTTCCGCCTTCGACCGCGTGGAATTCGGTCATATCACGCTTTTTAGATTCCCTTCGGGAATATCAATTTTTTCAGTGACAAAAAGTATCCTATTATTAAATCGGACTTCTAACATTACTTCTGCAAAGTTTCAAAGCAATCGGTTCAGTGTTACGGCGTGAAAGCGGAACAAACAAACAAACAGTAGGTAAGGATAGCGTGTCACCGAGATACAAATCTGTTTGGTTTCTTATTTAATATTATGTTAACAAAGAACTATGCGGAAAACAGGATCAACTTAGTATCTGAAACTACTCCCAATAATGCTCTTTATGACCACCACAAATATTCTGTGGGTGGTATGACCGCTCGTCAACAACGATACCACCATAAACTTGTGGTACCGACATTACACCAGTTTTTTACCGACAGCCACAAAAAAGATATATGTATTTAAGAGACCTATTTGAACAGTGTCCTTACTTCCGTCAACACTAATCTATGTGGGGCAAAAAAACTCCCCTTCGTAAAAATCCGGGTAAATTATTATGAATACGTAGTGCATTAAAAAATAAAGGGACGTTTATAAAACTTGTTTCTATAAAAACTGGATCGATAAGTAAATATCTATTTACTAAGTTATTACACATACAGAAGAACGAGAGTAACCGACATAGCCCGAAGAATTGCAACACTAAAGTGGCAGTGGGCTGGACACATTGCCAGTAGGACCGATGCCCGATGGGGCCGACGGGTTCTCGAGTGGCGACCACGCACTGGAAGACGTAGCGTGGCAGCGTGGTAGCGTAACATCATACTTGTAAGTACACTGGTGGCTATTTTTATATTTAATGTAGGTAATTTTGGACCTTACTGCCTTTTTTTTTTAATAAATTATAAACCAGCGCTTGACCGCAATCCCGCCTGATGGTAAGCAGTGATGCGATCGTTGATGGTAAAGCACGCTAGTTTATTAAGAGCCTATTCACTCTAGCCTTGAAGACATTCAAATTGTAGTGTGCCGGAAACATCGCCGCTGGCAAATTGTTCCAGTCCCTTGATGTACGCTATCCAATACCTCAATACCTTCTCATCTTTACAGCATAAACCCTGTGTGAAACAGTTTCTATCACAACCCGTATCCTATCTATCCTATCCTTTACCTATATTAATACAAGTTACAAAAAATGTCATCATTTTCTCGGTGGTAGGCCATAACTTCGGCTGCTGGCAGTAGTTACCTCCCACCAGATAAAGTCTTGCCGCCAAGTGTTTACGCGTAAGGGAGTTTGGTCATGGAGGGTCTTCAGATCAATCTCCCTTTGGCGCAGCATCGTTGGTCGTGTTGTTGGGTTTAAAATTGCATCACCTCGCTCAACTGCCGTCCTCCTTCCTATTCGCTTAGTTTTTCTGAGTGAATAGGCTCTTAATAAACTAGCACGCTTTACCATCAACGATCGCATCACTGCTTACCATTAGGCGGGATTGCGGTCAAGTGCTAGTTTATAATTATTTTTAAAAAAAGTTCTTCCTATAGGTATCTATGATTAGGAGAAAAAATGCATAACAAATGCAAATTCTCAAAATGAAAGGCATTGGGATTGTGAGTGTCAGTCCGTTAATGCAATTAACTTGCTGCTAACACCGCCGCTTAAAGATGGTGATTAATAATCACCTACATTCATTGCATACCTATTACATAATTATTCTATAGGTACACAATTTACTAATGAATAAAAAAAATAAACTAGCATTACGTGTGCATGTCATTAAAAAAATATTGACGTGGCTGACATGGTTTTTTTTTTCATTGGCAACTGGAGCCGATATCGACTATTCTGCCAATTATAAAATTGTAACCTCAAGCATGTTTCTGGCTGGTTAACCATGAAGACAGCTAAGATTGAGCTGTTAATAGTGTCAATCCCTAGGTTTAGAATGACGGCTCACTCCATCTAAGTTAGCACAGTTCAATAGTTAAAGATTCGCACTGCTGGTCTGTTTTTTTTTTAATTTATTTATAAATTATAAACTAGTGCTTGACCGCTAAACCGCCCGATGGTAAACAGTGATGAAATCATGGATGATAAAGCGCGCTAGTTTATTAAGAGCCTAGTCACTCTAGCCTTGAAGATACTCAAATTGTAGTCTGACGGAAACACCGCCGCTGTCAAATAGTTCCAGTCCCTAGATGTTGGTACTCGGTATATAAGAGGAAGCGGAAGGCTTCGTCCGGATCGTAGTGGTGTTAACAACGTAAGGCTCGGCGCAAATGGACCACCGACCACAGCCACCGATGGCCAGCGACGGCGGCTTAACACACTTTTTAATTTATTTTGGTTGCTCGATGATTTTGTAGGTATAGACGCGCCGCGCCGTGTATCCGGTGGCGGCCACTCGCTACAGTAGTGTCCGCGACTCGCCACTATTGGTCACTACGTGCCACACAAAACGCCGACATCCACCCCCCGCGCAGTTAACCGTCCGACATTCTACGTATCGCACACCTATCTACCATCATGGAGCACTACGACGCGACGTGTCAATGGATTTTGTTACCTTCTTATCGGAAATCCATTCACGTCCAGCTTTTTGGAATTTGAATTCTGATCTGTAGGGTAAACTTGCCTAATTCGTACTTACGCCAAATTCGTACTCCACTTAAAACTCGGCTTTGGTAACAGCTATCAGCGCCTCTAGTGTCAGAAAATAGAAATAACAGTCGGCCATTTCCCCACCTGACAGATAACACCTGTGAAGTTGTTCTCGACAAAAATATTGAAAAAATAAGTTTTAGTCAACTATTGTTGTAATATTTTTGCACATTTCGTAAGAGTTTTATTCAAACAAGGACGCGTATTACCTATTTTAAGTTTTAACATGATTTTATGTGTATCTTAGCGATTTCATCTGACGTGTTTTCATACTCGTAACTGTTTTCATTTTTTTTGGCGGTTAATTTAAAATTTGTTTGGCTCTTGCTCCTATTTCGTACTCGAGTTAAATTCTTAAAACGTACCTACTGGTACGATTTAGGAAAACTATTTATGAATCTGAATTTGATAATTGACCAATTCTTAAACTGTTTATGACAAGTTGTTAAAGTAGATTTTTTATTGAAATAATAATCATAAAAGTTAAAAAAAATATTAAACATAAACATGTTCTATTATAGAAAACCATGATAAAAAGAAAATATTATTCTTGGAGTAAAGAAGACATTGAAGAAGCAATTAGAAAATATAACAACGGGGAATTAAAATTCAACGAAGTTTGTGGTGTATTTAAAATACACGATAAATGAGATTTCTGTGCAAGAACAGACTGAGCGAGCTATGTCCCCAAATTTTCCTGGGATATCCAGAATCCACCCATTGGAACAGAAAAAACAATGTCTAGAACAAAAAAAGAAAGAATTTTCTTCAGATACAAACATAGAGGATTTTACAGCACAGTCAATTAGAACGATGCTGGAAGCTATATCTCCGTTACGTGTTATTCCTGGTAATTCAAGGCCAATGAAAAGAAAAACTACAGGTGCTATTGTTATTACAGAGAGTCCCTATAAAAAAGAGCTCGAGGGTAAAATAGAAGAGTCGAAAAAGAAGAATGTAAGTATCAAAAAATCTAAGTGTTATGAAAAGTAAAACTACTACCAGTAAGACATCACAAAAGGAAAATAAGAAAAAGAAAGAAGAACAAGATGAAAATGGCAGTTGGTACTGCACATTATGTCAAGAAGACATAAGAGAAACCATGATCCAGTGCACACAATGTGCAAAAAAGCAAAAGAGTATAAATGCGAGAATTGGCGAAGACCATCCGTCAAATTTGTTAAAAATTAAATACTACTTGTTTTAATAACACATTGTTGATTATAATGCTGATTCTCAATACTGTATACTAATGAATAGATCTCAAAGTACGAATTAAGGATATAGCAGTACGATTTGGGATGAATGCTCTTAAATCGTACTTTATTAGTTTTTTTTTTAATTGTTTATTTTCAAGAAGTTTACAAGGTTTATGTTAAATTTGATTATAGAACCAATAAAGCATAAGGCAAACAAAAATTACTTTTAATTAAAACTAATTTATCTTCCCTAATTTTATAAATATGATGGTTTCCTCTTAAGGGGTACGAATATGGCAAGTTTACCCTACAGCAACAGAAATGAGAAAGTAAAAGCCTGGGAAGAGATTTGTGAATTATTTATTGGATATTTTTGTAGGTTATCGAAATGAAAGTTATATTTCACTGTAGGACCAGTTAAAATTGGAGGCACCCAATAGGTACCTAGGTAGTCTTCTGCTTAATAACAAAAGCGCGAGCAAACTTTCCGTGTTAAAATCCAAGATGGATTTTGCATCTTCAGACTGCGCAGCAACGAGCGGGTTATAAAATGTGGCGGCTTCCAGACACCGGTGGCTGTCGCTCGCTTCTGACACTTTTAGAAATGTGGCGGTAGCGCGCGACAGACATCGGGGCTTTGGTCGGTGGCCCATTTGCGCCGAGCCTAAGCGTGGAAACTCGCCGTACGACGGGTCGTCCGATGGTGGAACAGAGATGGGGGAAATCATGCAATTCCTTCGCACACTCACCAAAATGCAACCTATAGAATACCGAAAGGCTGGCTACTCTACGCCTGTGCTCCAGGCTTTGGAGAACGTTTTGAGTTAAAACTGGGTCCAGTGAATCCAAAGCGGTTAATAGCTGAGGAAAGGTTAAATGATATTTTCTGGCTACACATTAACATCACATTGTATATGTATAAGAGATTAGTGGTGCCTCAGTCAGTGGTACCTAACATACGCGACTTACGAGATGTAGATTTCGTCCCAGAGAGGCACTTTGTGTAAATTATTTATTTCACCATCACTACAATCAAAACGGTGAAGGAAAACATCGTGAGGAAACCGGCATGTTCTAGAACCAGATGCTCGATGACATGTGACATAGACTACGAGCCGGACGACTAGCGTGGTGGGTTATGATACTCCCTCTCTTCGAAAAGAGGCCAGTGTCCTAGTTAGAATATTGTAGGCTAGGAAGTTTATGCAATATTATAGAACAAAGATTGCAACATAACCAATAAAACCGTTATTTATCTTTAACTGGCTGCGCCACACGGTTTCACCCGCGTTTTTTTTTTTTATATGCCCCCGTCCTATTGGTCTCAGCGTGATGTTATACAGTGTAGCGGTACCTACAAAACGCCACAAAATGAACGACGCGTCATACTGACGTCACACGAATTCTACATCTCGCAATCAGAGTTTACCGTGCAATTCGCATACATACAACTTGCCAATTTCAACCATCGGGCAAGTGCCCGCCAGACATAACACCCGTCTGGTCGGAGGATCCTCCCTTTTCTATGGAGGATGAGTGAGCTTTACTCCCTGTTCCTCATGCCTCCACAACAGTTTGTTAAGAAAACCGTGTCCGACCCGTAAGGATAATAAAGGTTAGGTAAACACATGACCAAATACAATATAAAATTTTACGTAATCATCATAGTACCAATACAAATGAATTTAGAAATAATCTTTTTTACCCGCGAATTAATTCCAACATCCCCGAAATTTGGTAATTTTTAAAAAGTGACAACACCGGTATTATTATGAGCGAATAGCGATGCGACCACGTGCCGCGTGCCCTGCCGTCCGCAGAAGGGTGCTTATCGCACATTTATTAAGTTATCTCTTTTTGCGAAATAATATTTATTTTTTAGGGGGATTTTTTTTAAGTTTTGCCCGGTTTTGTATCCATTAGTAGAATCAGTTATCGATACCTAACAACACCTTCACGGGTCGGACAGGGTTTTCTTAACATACTGTATAGCCTAAAGCCTTCTTGGATTAATGCGCTATCCAACCCAAAAAAAAAATCAAATCGGACCAGTACTTCCTGAGATTAGCGCGTTCAAACAAACAAACTCTTCAGCTTTATATACACACATCAAAAGTGTCTAGGGATCAAGCATTTTTATGCGGATTTCTTGAGATTGAGATGTGGCTTTGTAATAAATTTATGATTTTATAAATTTATATGGATCCTTTTTGGTGCATTTCATAATTTGAATCAGGAACTGTGAATTAAATTCGAGTAAAAGATGAAAATCAGCTGTCAATATTTTCCCTATAAAAACATACAACGCATTGAAGACATTATTAGTGCTACTGTTTCCCTACTACTGATTAAAACCAACGTTATTATGGAGCGGCGACGTCATTTAAGCAGGGAAGAAATGCTCAGAGCCGTGGGAATGATAGAAGCTGGTTCCCGGCAACGTACTGTGGCTTTAGCTCTGAATACAAGTCAGAGTGTTATCAGTCGACTTTGGACACGTTACCGAAGCACTGGTACCGTGGCTGAGCGCCATGGAGGACGGTATCGCTGCACCACACGGAGACAAGACCGATACATTCAAATCTTAACTCGAAGAGCTCCAACAATAACCGCCATGATGTTAGCCGTGAGGCTTCATCACTCTTCAGGGAACTTAATTAGCGACCAAACAGTCAGAAACCGCTTGCATGAAGTGAACCTTCATTCCCGAAGACCGCTACGGGTACCACCTATAGCAATGCACAATCGTAGGATTCGATATCAATGGGCTCTTGAACACAGAAATTGGGCAGAAGAACAATGGCGTTTCGTGTGCTTTTCTGATGAGTCTCGTTTTGGTATGAGACCGGATACAAGACGTATACGACACTGGAGAACCCCTGGACGCCAACAGCGATTAAAATCCTGCCAGGAAGTCCATCCTTATAGTGGTGGAACCATCATGGTATGGGCGGGTATTTGGATCGGCGGAAGAACTGAGTTGATTTGGATCAGAGGCAACCTCAACGCTCAAATTTATGCTGAGACGATTGTATCAGACGTCATCGTTCCTCTACAAGTGCAAATCGGTCCCTTATTTCAGTTAATGCATGATAATGCACGACCGCACACCGCAAGAGTTGTAAGACAGACTCTCGCCGCAGCTAACATCAATGTCCTGCCCTGGCCTGCTCAGTCGCCAGACTTGAACCCGATTGAGCATGCATGGGATATGCTACAGAGAAGAGCTCTGCCGAATATGGAGGGTATCCAGTCGCAAGAAGACCTTTTTTTGTTGTTGCAACGAACATGGGCGGCCATTCCACAGCGTGATTTGGATGAACTCATTTTGAGTATGCCAAACCGATGTTCTTGTGTTGTTAGTGTTCGCGGTAGAAACACGGATTATTAATTGTTTAAGTTACCCAATAAAATTTTAGAGAAAACTGTTATTTCAGTCTTTTTTTCGAACTTTTGTGTTAGTGGTTCAAATGTCAAATATCCCTTTATTAGGAAAATGGCAAATTTCTTTATTAATGCAAAGGTGACTTGGTTTATCGTTACTGTGACAAACGAAAACACTTTATTTGATGAATCCTTAAAGAAAATTTTAATTAATATCAATCAGGAGAAAAGTTATTGCAAAAATATATGTTGATCCCTAGACACTTTTGATGTGTGTATTAGTATAGAAGTATAGATTTGAAGCAAATTAATTTGTAAGGGAACAGATAATACGGGCTGGTGTCCGTGTCCGCAACACCATGACAATGCGCATATTTTTGTTTAGGTAACTACTAGGTCATCATCATCATCATCATCATCAACGTTTTATAGTCCCACTGCTGGGCACAGGTCTCCTCTCATACAGAGAAGAATTGAGCGTAATCACCACGCTTGCTCAATGCGGGTTGGCGATTTCAGACTTAAAGTCCAGGTTTCCTCAAGATGTTTTCCTTCACCTTCAGTCATTGGTGTCCAAGATATACTTAGAAAGTACTGTTAGCAGAAAGAAGTTCGAATACTTGTAGCAACTCGCACCTACCCTGTTTATGCTTACTTCTACTGTAATCTATGCCTGTCTATTATAAATAGACAGCGGGCTGATTGACAGGCCCTTTTGCTCCTGAGCTCCTGGACGGTAAGGTGGTTGAATTGGTGGTCGGTGCGATTTGCAGTAAGTCCGTCATTTTGTTGGTATTTCGCTGTAAATGTTGTTAAACTGATGGTTGTTTGTGTTAGAATCATTTTAAGGTTATAAAATTGAGTTATTGATTATAAATCATTGTTTTTGATTTGTGTTGTACTTTTCTTTATGTAAATCTCTCTCCTGATCCTAAAATCAGAAGTGGGATAGGCCTGTGCCTATACAAGCCTATTTGTTGTAAAATTAGAACAGCCATCAATTTAAATCATTCCACGACCATCTCGCTCGCGTAGCGGTAGTAGTACAGGGGACACGCATCGTCGAAAGACGAAGCGGTCTCGTTGCAAGTCGCACCGGCACCGTCATAAGCCTCGCTGGCGGTCCCGTCGCGAATCATGAACTTACGTTCTCCGTCCGTACGTAACGTAGTATTCCGTTAAGGCAGTGCTAGGTTCAATAATTATGCTACCGAGGGTAATACGAAAAATAAAGCCCGTTACCATCTGATGTCAACACATCTCATGGTGATGATGCGATGATGTCTCATTCGCAGCTCGTGAAAATGCTTACAAATGCCCTTTTGACGATAGAAAAACCGAAAAATTATGTGTCAAACTTTGATGTGTCAAATTTTGAGGCGTGGTGTAGTGAAGTGGAACGTGCTAGTTTTTCAAATAATTGGGAGGATTCTGAGTGCTTATCACAGGTCACTAATTGTCTTATGGCAGATGCCAAATCCTAGCAGGGTGACTGGACTACAGGTGAACACACCTGGTCCAATTTCTGTAAAGAATATGCATGCCTTTGATCTCAAAAGATTGATTATTCCCAAACACGTCGACATGATGAATACTAGTTCAGACAAGTTTTCTACCTATACCGAGTATGCACAGCGTTTGTTATTAGCTTTAGTATTATACAAAGTCTGAGTGGTCATGATTTCTATTGTGGCGTCACTGATGCGCTAGAAGGTACGCGTAGCAGCAGCAAATGCCAACTAAACTGCCAATAATTTAGTGTAATTTTTGGCTATTTATTATGTCAAGCCACACTGAGTCGAACAATGGTTCAGCACATACATAGTTTAACAATAAATAAGAAATCAAATTCAGATCAAACTGAAGTAATGTGCTATTAATCTAAAATCACGTGTATTTTTTTGCAAAAAGATAGGGCACAATGACAGTGTCACTTCTTCTACTTTCACTAAAAATCGTTGAAAATATAAAAAGTGTCAACTTGTGTAATGAGGTTGTACTCTGAAGGCGTAGTAGTGACATTAATACCGCAATTATACAGGGCATTCCGGTCAACGTTCTCATAGACAGATATCCGCCGGTATTTTAAAACATTTTGATTGTAATGGAAAACCTATGCGTCAGGTTTTCAAAGGCATACGTACAGTGAGATCGTTGCTCGCGAATACATTACACTAACAGTGCAATTTAGTGAAATTTCATTGAAAGTATATCAAGCCATGGTCAGGTAGACCGAGCTCTCGGAAGGTATGTTTCGATAAATACTCCGGTACCAAGTCACGTCAGACAGGTACGCCAATTACTAGGCCTGGTAGGATATTTCTCATCTCACTAAAAGAACGTTAAGTTTGACTATGTCAATGAACATGATAGGTTCGTCAATACTTTGTAGCGCGACTGACGAGTGAATAATTGCAATTTCCAATCCGTGTCTCCCGACAGAATTGAACACTGATGCAAGCAGCGTAGGGTATGGAACTGTCCTTATGCAGACAAATGAACTCAACGTGTTTTTGGGGAAACGTGATTTCTTTATTTAGAGTCCCCAAACTATTTATTTTATTTATTTGATTCAATTTCTTAGTATTGCATAATTGCATGGAACACGTGTGAGCACAATATACTTGCTGTAAAGCATCTATTTGTTGGGTTAGACTTTTATTGACTTGATTGTGCTATGGCTGTTGAGAGTATGTCATGCTTACTCAAATGTCTCGCTGGTGGTGGCGTGTGTGTTGGATTATTAGGTTCCCTTCAATATGGTTGAGCTGAATGATGCTGATCCATACGTCATGTTCGTGAACGGACGCCGTCAGAGGGGACTGGTCATCTCTTAGCTGATACAGCGTATTTTAATTTCTGAATTGTTGTTTTTTCCATAATGGACGCTCTCAGCGTACAATATATTTCTGCCTCGTTCTCACACGATTGATTTCAAAATGAATGATGTAATCAAATATTTGTATCAATAGCTTGATACGAGTAATTTAAAAGAGTGTCCATGGAGTTTCTTGCCCGTTTTCTCCATTGGTACCTACTCTTTGGAATGAGCGACTAGCTTCACCTTACTGACTGACCGACCTTCTGACAATTCAAAAGTGCCTGTAACTGGTTTATTTGAAATAAATGCTTTGATTTCATTTGATTTGATTTATTAGTTTGTGACAGAAGTCGTATGTTTGAATCTTCTTTGTTTCGGTTTGTGATATCCATTATCCTTTACATAACGTCTGAGATGCATCATGCAAACGGTCAAGCTGAAAGTTATGCGAGGACAGTACTCAACCTGATTTGGATTGAATTTTTAAATAGAAAAACGTCTAATGTGTTATGTAAGATCCAGCTAGTTTTAAATATCTTAGTCTGAAACCAATGCAGCATTCGGCTTTGCAATTGTTGATCGGCATTAGCGCGGCTTCTTATGTAATACATGCACTCGTCAGAGATGTTGCTGTAGAGGCTACGAGCCATAATCGGGAGGCATAGAGGGAGATCAGTAGAAGTCGAGCCAAAACTCTGTTGGTCAGAAACACAGCTAAACAAGAGTCTTACGTGAATCGTCATAGACACCCTCCTCGAGCATTTCATGTGAATGATCATGTATTTCTGATCAAGTACTGTCAATAACAATCCAGACGATTCAAACTAGACCTTGATATGAGAGGTCCCTATCGTGTGACCAAAACAGACATGAGCTTAAGCTGCTCGGTAGTGATTCCCATGGGTTGCATGCTGGTAGATTTATCTGCATGATTTTAATATTGACATTGAATATCGAAAGGGTGTGTAGCGCGTAGGTCGTGTCGCGTAATTAAAACTCGGATAAATCGAACTTTGTGTATTGCACGAATGTAAAAGGGTACAATGTATTTGACGTGTACAATAACGCGATGTAAGATAATTATACACAAGAGTGTGAACAGGAATGGACTGCCATGTAATGTTGTTAATAATGGAATGGAATATGATGATGATAAAATGTCTCTTACAAGCTATGCACTCACTTAAATACTAGCTATCTCTAAACAATAGTGGGGTAACCAATAGCAAATCAGCTTGCTGTCCTGCGGATGTCCACGCGGTGTCGAGTGCGTTCTTGATGTTGATTCGTTGATTGAGGCAAGCCGCGACTTGTGATTGGTTGGTGTAGAAAGCACGCCAACTCACTCTTCACGTGCTAGACAACTCGCTATGGTTCTCGCTACATAACGATGATGGTCAATAGATGTCTTCCGGGGTGAGATTTATAGGAACCATCGCTGCAGGGGTCAGGGTCGCAGCGACGCGCGCCATGACTTCCGCGGTCCTGGTGTGATTTATAGGCGACCCTTCCCAGCGGGTAAGAGAACATGTGTAGCATCTGCTACAGGTGTGATTATGGGTCACGCTGATTACCTTAGAAGGAGTCCACTAACGTTTCAAGTCAATGACATCGATAGGCCACTGAATCGGCTGACTGAGACATTCTAGGCCACTAAATCGGCTGACTGAGACATTTGATCTTATTCAAAAACTGAGGGATGGTCATTTGGACTCCAATGGGTATGTGTGTCAGAACGATGTGCTCTGTTATCGATATTCACCTGTTCTTGATGAATTACGCTTACTTTGTTACAAAACTTTGATAACTCTATCCTATGTTTACAAGTTGGGTATCCGAATGGGTAGCTGTCTTATGTCAAAGTCTTATGTAAAATTCAATTAGTTTTGAATTTACAAAACTGAAAACCACACAATACTAAGCTTTGTACTTGTTAATTGGAACTAATGGGGCTCCTGTGATTCGTACACTGGCCCGTGACGTAGCCGTCCAGAACTCTTGTCCAAATCTTGACGCTTTTAGGGAACTATACAGGAGTTCCGCTAAAACATCTCTTGACAAAAATAAAATCAGTCAAGATTGTCGGGTAAATCGACAGACATCCGCCAAAGGTATTCCAGCTCAACGATAAGGTGTTCGTAATTAAGTATTCTGTCCACGGGCAAGGTTGACTCTGGCATGAGGGTCCATACAGGGTGAAGTGTTACCTGGTGAACGTTACGAGCTGAAACTGATGAGTGGTGCAGGAGGCAAGACAACATAAGCCGCAGCATCTTGTATTGTACATGATGCCTTGAGAAGAGAGTGGTGTCCCGAAAGCTATAATGCATTTTTTTGAAAGTACTTTCTTCTAACATGCACTTTGTTTCAGTTAGTTGTTCATTGCCTTTGTACGAGCTTGTGTAAATGCTGGATGGACTTGCATGAGGCTGGAAGTGAACATCACGCTATGAGGTGCACTCAATTGCTGGCGCAGAGATCGCTCCGCGTGATGGTGCCGCTGCAGGCGTGCGCTGCAGTTGTGCGCGGCAGGAGTGCGCTGCAGGAGTGCGCTGCAGGAGTGCGCTGCATGCGTGCGCTGCATGCGTGTGCTGCATGCCTGTGCTGCATGCCTGTGCTGCATGCGTGTGCAGCAGGCGAGCGCAGCAGGCGAGCGCAGCAGGCGAGCGCAGCAGGCGAGCGCAGCAGGCGAGCGCAGCAGGCGAGCGCAGCAGGCGAGCGCAGCAGGCGAGCGCTGCAGGCGAGCGCTGCAGGCGAGCGCTGCAGGCGAGCGCTGCAGGCGAGCGCTGCAGGCGAGCGCTGCAGGCGAGCGCTGCAGGCGGGCGCTGCAGGCGAGCGCTGCAGGCGGGCGCTGCAGGCGAGCGCTGCAGGCGAGCGCTGCAGGCGGGCGCTGCAAGCGAGCGCTGCAGGCGGGCGCTGCAGGCGAGCGCTGCAGGCGGGCGCTGCAGGCGAGCGCTGCATGCATGTGCTGCATGCATGTGCTGCAGGCGTGTGCGTGCGAGTGGACGCGGCGCTAGCGCTGGGCGAGCGACGGTGCTGAGACCGTTGCTGGAGGCGCGACGGTGCTGAGACCGTTGCTGACCAGGCGGCTTGAGCAGCACAGTTGGAGTGCGCTCTGACAGCTGTCCTCCTGGTTCCTGAATGCCTGGTTTTGGCAGATATGTGCCCAGTGTGGGTGTCGGGTGTTGTCCCGTGTTAAGCGTACTGTGTGTGCGCTCAGGTGTTGTCCTGGAAGTCGTGTTCTTTGAACGCGCATCGGGTGTTGTCCCGGGTTACGTGTACTATGTATGCGTATCAGGTGTTGTCCTGGAAGTCGTGTTCTTTGTACGCGCATCGGGTGTTGTCCCGGGTTACGTGTACTATGTATGCGTATCAGGCGTTGCCTGGCAGGCTGAGTCCTGGGTACACGTTTATAACGTGGGGAACTTGAAAGTTCAAGTATGAGCAAGAAAGAGACATGTTTGAAGAACTATGCATATTTTTGAAAGTGAAGTGTCTTTATCTTGTTCGACAGTGTAATTTTGTATGAGGGCCTTGAACGTGTGAAGAGTGAAAGAATAGGCAACCTCAAATGTCGTCATGATGATTTAATGACTTTGTTTCATGCAGATTGCGATGGCGACAACCCCTATGATGCTGGTTAACCTTCAGATACTCCTGCTGGATCTTCTGGTACTTCGAGTGCGCAGATGGTGTTGGCGAGCAGACGCTCGACGTGCTTCAGTGCTTCAGATGAAGATGTTGCTGATACTGATGCAGCCGAGGACGGTGCACGGTCAGGAGAGGCTGTGTTAGCAGAAAGAAGTTCGAATACTTGTAGCAACTCGCACCTACCCTGTTTATGCTTACTTCTACTGTAATCTATGCCTGTCTATTATAAATAGACAGCGGGCTGATTGACAGGCCCTTTTGCTCCTGAGCTCCTGGACGGTAAGGTGGTTGAATTGGTGGTCGGTGCGATTTGCAGTAAGTCCGTCATTTTGTTGGTATTTCGCTGTAAATGTTGTTAAACTGATGGTTGTTTGTGTTAGAATCATTTTAAGGTTATAAAATTGAGTTATTGATTATAAATCATTGTTTTTGATTTGTGTTGTACTTTTCTTTATGTAAATCTCTCTCCTGATCCTAAAAGTACATATAACTTTAGAAAAGAAGTTACATTGGTACTTGCCTAACCTGGAATTGAACCCGCACACTCATACTTAAGAGGCTGCAGTTTTAACCACTAGGTCACCACGACTTCCCTACAACAACTACTAGGTATTAATTAAGTAATTAAAATACTATTAGTAAAAGACATACCTTAGTATTTTTCTTTTATAATATGATCATAAAGTGTAGAGTTACGTTATATACCTACAACTTACTTTATATGTCATTTATTTCTGCAGGTCATAATACGCATTCCAGTATTATGAGGCTAGCTACTACACAAAGACTCATTACTCAGCCTACAGACACAGTCCTCAACTTCAAGCCTAAGTTTCGGCGACTTAGCGACATCTTAACGTAAGAAGCTGTACCTATGCTGTGCTGTATTACTTTTTCCTACTCAACACAACTCTTTTTAATTTAATATCCCTTAGGTATAATAATAATATCCCGTAATATCCCTTAGGAATAATTCATAAAGAACAGTGAAATATCGCAGCATAGTGGCCACATCATGGCTTTGTCTCAAACCTCCATCGTAAGACGGATCACGCCGTCTTTTTCGACATGAACAATTCATTACGTGACATTGGCTAAATGCACAAACCGTGCGAAGCCATAAAAGAAAGAAAGAAAGATAGTAGTATTCTTCTTTTCCCATAAGGAAAGGCAACGGTACAGAGCAATACAGCCTGATCTTTAATACACAACGCTGTTGATTATGTCTCTAATGACAACCTTTTTCTTCTAAATTCTTGACAGCCTACTATTTTTATTACTTACCGGATTTGTTATCCGAACTCCTTCAATTTATTTTTCCTACTAGCTTTCCGCCCGCGGCTTCGCCTGCGTAGAATTCGGTTATATCGCGCTTTTTAGCTTTCCCTCGGGAATATGAGTTTTTTTTTCGCGATAAAAAGTACCCTATTATTTAATCCGGACTTATAACTTTATGTGTGCAAAATTTCAAAGCAATCGATTCAGTAGTTACGGCGTGAAAGCGGAACAAACAAACTCACTTTCCGATTTATAATATTAGTATAGAAGTATAGATTTCTTATAATTTTGAATATCTAAATTTCGTCCTAAAGTCGTTCTACGAGGTTTCTTAGGGAACCCTCGCAGAGCAGTAACAGTTTTTCGGTCCGGCTTAAAAATCTACAGTACTTTAACTATGTATTTTTTCCTCCAGAGCACTCCCAGGGATACCCTCTTTCTCGCGGAGAGGAGAACCTCCTCTGAACCTCCTGCCTGTAACGCTCTGCCTGTGCTCACCTGTGTTGTGCTACTAGTGCTAATTCTGCCGCTGTTTCTGCTGCCTGGTGCCGCCTTTGATGGCGGCGCAGGTACTGTTGCCGGGCGCTGTTTCTGCTGTCTGGTGCCACCTCTGTTGGCGACGCAGCTACTGTTGCCGACGCTGCTTCTGTTGCCCACTTCTCTACTGCTACCAGCGACGCTGCCGATTCGCTGCTACCCGCAACCCGGCCTGTAGCCTAGTGACAGGCCCTGTGAAACTGCTGCTGCCCGACTGACGGCTACCTTTTTTTACTATGTTTTCTTTTTTTTACTTAACCCATCTTCATCCATTTTAATTTTTATCTAAATCTGTTTTTCTGTTTTATATTTTAGTTATTTTCTGTTGTAATAATGTTAATATGATTCCCTCCTCCCCTTTTCTTTCATGTCCTAACACGACAAAAGCAGATTGAAAGACAAATTATTTTCAATAATAGATAGGTACTTAAAAAATAAAACCAGAATTAAATTGTTGAATAAACTTAACTTTCCAGAACAGTTCAAAAAAACACCATATGTTACTCAACTTAGTTGTTGTGAGTAAATTCAAATCAACTACGTAATAGAACCTTCAATTTTTTTATTCTATAGGATTATCTAAAGGCAATTTTACGAGTAATAAAATATCTTCATCTGCAGATCTGTATCTCGGCTGCACATTTTCCAGGCACTCAACGGAACCAATATGAAGATGTAACTGATCTCTCAAAACGTAATCCGCCGTTACTTTATCCCTTGTTCAGGAATGGTCGGTCAGTCAACAGCGTCTCTTCGCTCTTTGTCCTACTTTTTCGACTTCGCCCCACAATGGCCGGTAATCTCCAAAAAGTGACCCCAAAGAGTGCTCAGGATTGTGCCCTGAACACGGCCCATAGCCCCGACACAGCAGCGGTGTGCACAAAAAATTTAATCGTCTATTTATATAGAATTCTGACACACGCATGTACAGCGTGTTGGCCGTTGAATTCATGTGTGATTTATTTTGAACTATGTTTGATTTTCATTTGTTATCTATTATTTTCGAAACTTGTAGGTAAACGTAGGTATAACCTACAGACATCGTTCACCTAACACAATAAAATACAAGTAGTTATGTACTCGTATTCTTTCATAGAAAACACACACATTTACACGCACTAAACAGAACACGTGTTTTTCAAAAGATTTTGTAAAGTTTTATTAAAATAATAATGGAACATGTTAAGTTTTGTAACACAAGTTAAAACAAATTTGCTATTTATAAACACAATATTGTCTCAAGTGTACATAGGTACATAGTGACGTAGTAGCAGAAAATAGTAAAGTTGAAGTCGATTAAAAAATTCACATGCATATTATGTACAATATACATATTCTTTAAATTAAGTAGTAGGTACCTAGGTAGGTAAATGTATACGCTGTTTAAATGACCTATAAAGACTAATTAAACAACTGTACAAACCCTTTTCAATAAATGGCATTTTCATTTTAAAAGGTCACGATTTTTAGGTATCAAATTTCATATCAAGAATTATAAGTTAATCATTATCTTTACGAAAGTAATCAGAATCATCCTGTGGAATGACATGTGCCCATCGTGCTCTATGGTCGAGCAGCTTGTCCCGCCAAATAATGGCATAAAGGATGGACGCACGCCGGCCGCGCGCCAATCTAGCACCTGCTTGCAGACTGCAACCGAACACATCACTAGAAAAGCAGAAACAATGCCGCTGTGGAAAGAAATATATAATATTTATATACAGTGAGGTATTTAAAGATGACATAAAATAAAAGAAAAAGCGATCCTGTTTAATAAAATTAGAACAAAGTAAATGGACAATGCCAAGGAGTTTATAGCTAAATAGGAGTACTTAGGTAGTACTTACTAGAAGCCATTTCATTATAGTTTTATACTTAAAACCATAATAACTTAAAGAAAAATTCAGTATCTTACTCTATTTAGGTACCAACTTCATCCCGCTAATTAGGTACAAGCGTCAACAAAAATAAGTCTCGAGCCAAAAAGTTAATGAGAATCCAAACTAGTGCAGAAAATATCAAGGGTACATATGAGAGCCAACCAGCTTATAACATCTAACGCGAGGCGGATCAATATCGCGCGCCGTTTCATCACGTCGCCGTCGATGGGAAAAAAGAGGAAAAAAATACATAACTTTTTAGGGGCGGCCGTCCCCCCGTCTCGCCTGCCCGCCGCCGCCGGTGCCACCTACCGAAATATATAAAAAAATATCGACGCGAGCTCCAGCGCGTGCTTACAATACTCTATAAAATATCGTATCAAATTTATATAATGGGAAGTGCCTTTGTTGGCACGAGGAAAGAGGAAAAAACTTATTCAGAATAAAAGACCCGGACATTAGGGCTGTTTTGATGGATTTAGGGAAGTGAACCGCGGATATTACTTAACGACCTACGGGGATGCTGTGGACTCGTGGCCGGTATGTGGATATCCATAAGTATGTACATAAGTGTAGTTGAAGAGTTGGGGTTAATTTCCTTACTTTTTTAATGCATTTAAAACATTTATAAAATTATATAAATTAATGTCTTGAAATGCTATCACTCCTTTAGAAGAAAGGTTAACTCCAACGAGGTATAAATGATGAGTTAGAAAACACACACTTATAGCCCTAGCAGAACCTAAACCTTGGTTACACTGTAAACAACCGATTCATTTTTTCTTAAAAACAACTAGAGAATTATATCAAAAAATGTGCACCATTTCAGCATCTTATGATCTCTATCAATATGTAACACGGACAGTGGACACGTGGTAAGATGTTGACTGACAATAGGAGTCTAGATCCCGACTGGTCATCGCTATTAAGACCAAAGAAGAGTTAGTTCTTGGACTCTTTATCCTCAAACGTTTTACATTAGAATACCTCAAGTTCATACATTAATTAACATAGGTATCTATAGTATATTATAACACGTATTACACGCTTATAAAGTCTACTACAAAGACCAAAACGCTACATACGCTTTCAATGAACTATGAAAATGTGAACGAAAACGACGAACGAACAAAAGGTAAACAAAACGGACCTTTAAAATCATAAAGCAAAGAGAAACACATAACTGCTTATGTTTTTAGTATTTTATGGTAGGTATACTAAGGTACCTTAGTGTGCGATACTTAGGTATTAGATTCCTAGCCTCTCGTTGAACTTAACGTGGAACGTTAGACGGTTTCATAACCGGTGTTGTAAAAGTTTTCTAACGTAGCGCGTTGGGCGGAAGCCAGCCAGAGAGATTAACTTTGATGTAATGATTTCTCACTGAAGTATAAGCACAGATTAGCCAGTTTTTACATCAGCCTATTTACTAGTAGCCATTAATCTTTTGCTTGCTGCGTCATGGGGAAATTATACGGTAGAAAATTTGGCCAAAATAGACCGACTTTATGATAGGATAGGATCGAATTTAATAAAATATTTTCCTAAAAGTGTACCATATAATGGCCTCGTTTTTGTTACCAAGTAGTTAAACAGGCAATTACATAAGCATTTCAAAAATTGTTATATCAAAATTAATATTAAATCAATTTAAAACGGTACTAGGAAAACCACAGATGTGATTTTGTTAGGTATTGTTTTATTTTGTTGGCTATTGTTGCTAATAGTAAATCGTAAATCAGCATTCGGTTGGACTAATAAAACGCAATATACTAAGTAGGTAAATATATATCTGTGTCTATAATTCCACCCACTTGTTGCCAATGCGCCGTCAGTAAGAAGACTGTTCGCTGCTGGCACGCCACCACCCAGTGAGGTGAACGCGCCACGCGTTCGTAGGCCAACGACCACAAGCAAACGGCCATTCTTCGGTTTACAGACGGGTTTGCGAACATTAGTGAGTATGAGAATTAGCGGACGACAGGGAGAGACAGCCAGAAGGCTGCCAGCGCTCGACACGCATGCTATTTGCAGGCGTGTCTTCACCGGGGAGCGGGAGCGTAATGCCCGCGATCTGATCACTGCCTATTCAGAATTGTCATCGTAAAATTTGATTTAAAGCAATTGATTTAAAATCATAACTTGGATAACAAGACAAGATAATTTGCTGTACCGGAGTGATGCAGTTATTATTAGTGATGATGAGCTTTAATTATTTTGTTACTAAGATAGGCAAGTACCTACATCATTATATAAATGTAAATAAGTATATACTAAAAATACACACTGAAATAATTATATCCTTATAATGTCAGCAGCTGTCAACTTTACGGAAAACGAGTCATGAAAACCCGGAATTAAGTCAGCGCTAGGTCCTGTTCACATACATACTACTTAGGTACCACACAAACAAGTATAGGAGATAACATGAAATAGTATTTATACAATATAGTATTTCTTGTGATGGTGCTCTTAGCACTCACGTTAAGTTTTCTTTTGACGATTTATACAGGAATAGGAGTTCCTTTATGCAGAGTAGTTAAAGAATTAAGGCCGCTGCCTCGAATCTTGCGGCAGCGGCAGCGGCACGGGAGTCGGGCGGGCATCGAAGACCCGTTCTCGAAACTAGCGGGCTGATCGCGCAGATAGCTGCGTAATGTTGTGTTCACGATTGTGTCAACGAGATATTTGTTTTCATTCGCGAAAGAAATGTCTGAATAATAGCAGCAACATCTTTTTGATTCAAATTTATTCCTAACGCTCAATTACCGCTCGCTGCCCGCAAGATTTGAACGCGAGAAGTACACCGCTCGCTGCCCGCCACCGCCCCGCTGCCGCGCCGCTATTTTCGAGAACCGATCAACCGATCCTTTTGATTTTACGCATAAGATCTTGCCGCTCACTCGCCGCCACCGCCGCCGCCCCGCTGCCCGCAAGATTCGAGGCAGAGGCCTTTAAAATCAGAGGCGGATGGTAGGGCTAGCCCCTTATGATACCTGGATGCAAAATAAAAAAGTTAAGTTCTATCCATACATATCGGGGCCCTATCCTCGACGGTCTGTGCTCAGTCAGAGGCCCAAAATATATAGGTATATAATTATTTTATCTAAATGCTCTCATGCTGTCATGCGTCAGGGTTCGGCATGGCGATGGAGCTTCAGTGTTTGGCATTTTGTGTACCCTGCTACGTCCCGGACACAGCCCTGTTACCATTTACTTAAAAACACTAAACTGTGTTAAGGCTAAACAACCTTCTAAAAATTATTATTTGGACTTTTATACTGACATTAGATTCATGTTGAACAAGTGTTATAAAGTATTGGTAGTAAGACCTAAGTGGCCTGTATTGACACGCTTGTACCGCCTCTCATTTGGGACTGGTATAGTGCCCAAGTCCTGGAAGCTTGCCAACGTGCAGCCCGTGCCCAAAAAGGGTAGTCGTGCCGATCCTACCAACTATCGGCCGATTTCGATCACCTCCATACTTTGCAAAATTATGGAGCGTGTATTGAACTCGCGCCTCTTGGCATACCTGGAAGGTAACGATCTCCTCAGTGACCGACAGTACGGGTTTCGCCGCAATCGGTCAACTGGGGACCTACTAGTGTATGCCACTCACTTGTGGGGCGAGGCCCTCGAGAGAAATGGGGAGGCGATTGCTGTCTCCCTTGATGTCTCGAAGGCCTTCGACCGGGTATGGCACGCTGGCCTTTTGAGTAAGCTTCCAGCGTACGGCATTTCCCCTAGCCTGACTGGCTGGGTACAAGACTTCCTGACGGAACGGTCCCTCCGAGTTGTTGTCGACGGATGCTCATCTGAGCCCATGTCGACTAATGCTGGTGTTCCTCAGGGGTCTGTTCTCTCTGCAACTCTGTTTTTGCTGCACATTAACGATCTGCTGATGCCCGGTATCTATGGGTATGCAGATGACAGCACAGTTGTGGAGAGATACCTGCCGGATGCTCGGGCTAGTAGGGAATCAATCCGGTCCGATAGAGAGGCCATGGTAGAGCGAACGAGTGTTGCACTTCAGGCAGTCTCCGAATGGGGCAATGCCAATCTTGTAGCATTCAATGCCGCCAAAACGCAGGCGTGTCTCTTCACCGCTAAAAGGAGCCCGTTCACCTTGGCTCCTACTTTTCGGAATGTATCCTTGGAGTGTACCGACCGCCTTCAGCTTTTGGGTGTTGAGATTTCCTCGAACCTAAACTTTGGGCGGTTCATTGAGTCCAAGGCCAAGGTGGCTGCCAGAAAACTTGGTGTAATCGCGAAGGTCCGGCAGTACTTCACACCAGGGCAGCTTTTAATGTTGTACAAAGCACAGGTCCGTTCGTGTGTGGAGTACTGCAGCCACATTTGGGCTGGTGCTGCTAAGTGTCACCTGGCCACTTTGGATTCAGTGGAGAGGCGTGCGAAGAGGCTGATTGGTGACCCTGATTTAACTCGAGTTGGTCTCCAAAGCCTAGAGCACAGGCGTAGAGTAGCCAGCCTTTCGGTGTTCTATAGGATACATTCTGGGGAGTGTGCGAGGGAATTGCACGATTTAATTCCCCCATCTCCGTTCCACCATCGGACGACCCGTCGTACGGCGAGTTTCCACCCTTATGTTGTTAACACCTCAACGATCCGGACGAAGCGTTTCGCCTCGTCCTTTATACCGCGTACATCGAGGGACTGGAACAATCTGCCGGCGGCGGTGTTTCCGTCGGACTACAATTTGAGTGTCTTCAAGGCTAGAGTGAATAGGCTCTTAATAAACTAGTGCGCTTTACCATCAACGATTGCGTCACTGCTTACCATCAGGCGGGATTGCGGTCAAGCGCTGGTTTATATTTTAATAAAAAAAAAAAAAAAAAAAAAAAAAAAAAAAAAAAAAGTGGGTAATATACCTACAACAAGAATTTTATTTTATGAAATGAACTTACCCTCATTTCAGTGCTTTACCTATTGAGCTTCAGCCTTAGGCTATCCCTAAATTATCGAATTAGATTGGCTGTGTAACCTTTATTTACGATTCTGATTTTCGTAATCGATAACCTAATGTAGTAGGTACTAAGTATAAAACACTATATAAGACGCGGCCCATTTATGCCAAAGGTGGCTAATTCCGTATCCTAATTACCTATATAATGGTTCCTAAAATAGGTTCGTTTACGACGGCCTCTTACAGCGAAAAAATATGAGCATCTTATTTTAGATTGTGGACCTGTGTTGTGAACAATAAAATTCAGCATCTCTGCGAGGTAGTTGCGTACAACACTATCAGTC
This sequence comes from Sesamia inferens, assembly GCA_037179545.1. Taxonomy (NCBI): domain Eukaryota; kingdom Metazoa; phylum Arthropoda; class Insecta; order Lepidoptera; family Noctuidae; genus Sesamia; species Sesamia inferens. The sequence goes on from CM073922.1 coordinate 12,166,865, forward strand.
GGTACCAAAGGATTTTCGTCGAGGTCGTGTTCCGGCATGATGTCTGGTGAGTGGTGGAGCCTTACGGAGGACGGGTCTGAGCAGTTGTGTTTTGAGTTTAGTCGTGGAGGGTCTCAAGATCAATCTCCCTCTGGAGCAGCATCGTTGGTAGTGTTGTTTGGTTTAACATTGCATCACCTCGTGTCTTCCTTCCTATTCACTCAGTTTTTTCAGTGAATAGACTCTTAAAAAACTAGCGCGCTTTACCATCAACGATCGCATCACTGCTTACAGTGAACATTAGTTTATAATGATTTAAAAAAACGGCGGTTTAGCAATATCGGCTGAAACTAACAAGTTGTAGGCCTTAGGTTTCAACCTCTTTAAGCGCTTTATTTTGTGTAGATACCTAATAATCTCATCACCGCTGCTCTCAAAACGGTGAAGGAAAATATCTTGAGGAAACACCCGCTCTGGGCCCGCGAGGTAGATTAGGGACTACTCCATCTCCCGGAGAGGAGACCTGTGTCTCAGGAGTGGGAACATTATACGTTAATAATGGATTAGCAATATCCTTCAAAATGATTCATATCATGATTGAAAGTGCGTTGCACAATTAGGGCACTGAATTGGATTCTAAAGATCAAGACGGATCGGATATAGTACCTGGTACAAAGATGATTACGCCGTCGCATAATTAACTACGTCGCTAATAGTGACATACGAATATAGACAATGGTCCCGATTCTTCTGTTCACAAACTATATTAAATGTAACTTCAGGTCATCTTTTCTTTGTATTTCTCTAAGAAAAGGACAGATGATTAAATGTTAATATAGACGTAAACTGGCGTATTTTCTTTTTCGCCATGTTTCTAATCGCGTCTAAACTGTCTATGGAATATCTTATTTTGACAGGATGAAACTAAAATATTATCTTCTATCCTTTTCTTAATGAAAAAGAAAGAAAAAGATGCACTTAACACAAAATTCGTTTAGTTTGTGAACAAGAAAATCAGAGCCATTGTGTAGACAGCACATCAAGCTACTACAATCTGTGCTTTCTTTGCTAGATTTTTAACTTTATTTCTAAAGCTTTAAGCGTCAAGGTTGATTGGGAATTTCTGACAGTTTCGGGTAGCTTGACCTGCTGTCGTCCGTACCTAATGTAGACGTGGTTATAAAATCTAATTTATATACTACTTGTGTTCTAAAAACAAGCAATACAATACACTTATACTATGAGTGCGCAGGTTCGATCCCACGTCATGTAACTTTTCTAAAGTTATATGTACTTTCTAAGTATATCTTGGACATCGATGACTGAAGGTGAAGGAAAACATCTTGAGGAAACCTGGACTTTAAGTCTGAAATCTCCAACCCGCATTGAGCAAGCGTGGTGATTACGCTCAATCCTTCTCTGTACGAGAGGAAACCTGTGCCTAGCAGTGGGAGGATAAAAAGGTTGATAATGATGATGATGAACATAAAATGACATGAATATAAATCGACACCTGTCATGTCACTTGCTGTTCGGCTGATTTTCTTCATTTAATTTATTGTTTATATTATAATATATATATATTAGCTCCTGTGTGTGCAAACGAGACGTTGCTCTAATTTACCTACGGTGCGTATTGTTGTTTTTATTTGCTGTAGCGGAGTCTTGAGTCTGATTTTTGTTACCATGCCACTGCAAAGAACTCCCCCATCCACACCGCAAGAAAATTCTAAATCTGATAAAAACCAAAGTTCAGCGCCCATTACGGACACTGACAATGAGATTTCCTGTAAAGTTACCAGCAGACGCCGTGCCCGTAAGCGCCAGTATGATGATGAAATGTCTGTTGTCATGGCTGATATGAAAGGATCCCTTAAAACTTTCAAATTACAACAGAACACAATACAAGATACAACCCGTTCACAGTCAAAAGCTGAAGCAGTAATCGACGTATGCAACTCTAATGAATCAACATTAAATGACACCTCTAATAGTGTACCAACGATATCGGATGACGAAAATGATGAGATCCTGGAACTTAAAAAACAAATTGATAAACTTAACTCAGATTTATTAAAGGCCCGTGAGGTAATAAACCAATTGTCGTCCGATAACACGATCTTAAAAAATACCATCACGTCTATGAACAACAACAAACACAAACAAGTGTCAAAATCATTGTCCGACATGGAGACTCCTAACCGAAACACTAATCAGTCTACTTCTAACAGAAAATCGCATTCATCCAAGAAGAAACAGAATTTAGCTGAAAATCAAACAATACTGAATACATCTACTCAAATAACGCCGAATCACATCTCTTCACAGAACAGTGAACATTGTATAAATAAAGTACCTCAAAAACAAAAAAACAAAATATGTATTCTAAGTAGCGATAAGGTAAATAAAATATTATCTATAGCTAAAAACACGTTCCCGAACTATGAACTATGTCACTACCTTACGCCATATGGCGGAGTAAACGAGCTCATTAATAAAGTCAGCCTAAAACTGACTGACTTCACGATGAATGATTACTGCATAATTCTCATAGGCGAGGAAGATTTTCGAAGAACCGATAATTATTTTGATTTGATTTTTAATATACGCGAAACACTAATGCCTCTGCATAAAACTAATATAATACTTTGTTTACCTACTTTTAAATTCAATTACCATTCTAATATTATCTACAATGGAAGGATAGAAATGTTTAATAATTTATTGTACCTTGACATAGAAACTCACAAATATGCACGATTATTTGACTCCAATTTTGACCTAAAATACGACCATACCATGTTTTTAAAGCATACAACTGGAAAGATAAATAACAATGGGATAAAAAATATGTTTAGAAACCTCCAATGTATTGTTCATACTATTTCTCCTGATATCCCGTCATATGATAATATTGTTTCAGACCCCGATATCAGTAATTTGTCAGATATCAATAACATAATTTCTCCCAATGTTGATAATATTTTTACACCTAATATTGTAAATAATAACAATTTTTTTCTTGTATAAACACATACATGTATTACATCAAAACACTAATGGCCTAATAAGTAAATCAGATCTATTGAGCTTGCATCTACATGAACTTGCTTGTAACAATAAAATGATAGATGTCGTCTGTGTAACGGAACACAATATGAAAGAAGGCGATGAAATCCATTTACATATTCCAAATTACTCACTCGCAACTCACTATGTTAGAAACAATCGAAGAGGGGGTTCATGTATTCTGGTAAATAATAGACACAAATATAAAATACTCAGTTTAAAAGAATACTGCTGTCCTAATATTTTAGAATGTTGTGCTATTGAACTAATTGATCACCATATAACTGTTGTATGTATTTATAGATCACCCAAATTCCAAATTGATACCTTAAACTCCTTCTTCTACAAATTTGATGATATACTTAAGAAGATATGTTACAATAACAAAAAGAAAGCCTTGATTTGTGGAGACTTTAATATAGATATTTTAAGTAATACGAAATGTTCTGTCCAATTTGAAAATCTTCTTCATAACTACCGTATGAAACTGAGTATTCGTGAACCAACTCGATTAGGCAGTGGTACCTGTATCGACAACATAATACATAATATAAGAGGCTGCACCAGTGAGGTGATGGAATTAGCGATATCTGATCACACGGCTCAAATCTTAAGATGTCCAGTTAAAAAAACTTGTACCATTACACATTGGTATACCTTCAGTCGAGATTTTTGTAAAGAAAATATGTTCAAATTCAAAAATGCTCTTCAAAGCATTAGCTTCAGTAATGTTTACCAATGTGCAGACCCAGATGATGCATTCCGTGAATTTAATAGCTTGTTTAAGTTATTTTACGATCTTTGCTTCCCTATAGTTAGAATTAAAAATCAATGCTCTAAAACACCGAAATGGATAACTAAAGGTATAAAACTATGTTGTAAACGTAAGCGTGAAATGCTATGGCAATTAAGACGCCGACCAAATAAATCTAACAAAAAAATATTTAAAACCTACACTAAACGTCTAAAACTAATTATCAAATTGACTCAAAAAACACAAAACAGTTACTTAATTAATAATGCTGACAACAAGGTTAGAGCAACCTGGAGAGTAATAAACTCAACTAAACTAAATTATCCAAAAGAAAACATTTCCAAAATACTTACAGAAAATAATAAATGTACTACAGCACCAAACGAGATTGCCGAATTATTTAATAACTATTTCATTGATCAAGTTCAACCAATAAATAATTGTAAAAAAGACATCGATTATAAACCGACATTGATACATTCAAACCCTAATTCCATGTTCTTAGCACCCACTATTCCACATGACATACATAAAATTATTATTGGTTTGAAAAATACAAATAGTACTGGCTATGATGATATTGTTACACATGCAATCAAAAACGTAGTAACTGAAATCTCACCGGTTCTTAGTTATATAGTTAACCTTTGTATAGACACTGGTAAATTTCCTGATGACTTAAAACTATCTGTTATAAAACCACTCCATAAAAAGGATGATCCACAAAATATAAAAAATTATAGGCCTATTGCACTTATACCAATATTTTCCAAAATCATCGAAAAAGTGATTTATAACAGTCTTTACTCATTCTTAGAGAAAAACAATATCTTAACTAAAGAACAGTACGGCTTTAGAAAGCATAAAAATATTAATATGGCGATCTATGATTTAATAAATGAAATTATTTCGAATATGGACAAAAAAATTCCAGTTACAGCATTATTCATGGACATGACGAAGGCGTTTGATTGTGTAGATCACAGAATCCTTCTTATAAAATTAAGTAACCTGGGAATAAGGGGGAATGTCTTGGAGTTGATAAAGTCATACCTCGTTAGGAGAAAACAAATAACTAAAATTTTAAGAATATGTAATAGAACAAACACAGAACACACCTACCTTTCGAAAGAAAAATGCATAAAATACGGCGTACCACAGGGAAGTGTGCTAGGTCCGTTGTTATTTTTATGTTATATAAACGATATTCCAAGAACCATACAACACCCCATGACTCTATTTGCTGATGATTGTACCACACTATTTATAGGAAAAAACTTAGAAAAATACGAAAATGAAATAAATAATAGTTTAAACTTAATTATTCAATGGCTAAGTAATAACAACCTAAAAATTAATTTTGGAAAAACCCACATAATAAACTTTAACCAACGATCAAACTGCATTGTTACGAATATTAAATATAAAGATAACAAAATTGCTATAGTAAACAACACAAAATTTCTAGGGATTTGGTTAGATCAGCAGATGACATGGAAAACACAGATTGATCATATAGTAAAAAAACTCAATCAATATTGCTATGCTTTGCACAATTTGAACAAGGTTGCCAATCGCAGCACTGTTCTTACTGCGTATCACGCATACGTTTCCACCACGCTGCGATACGGCATAATCTTTTGGGGTAATTCGACAGACAGGGAATTAGCCTTTAAGGCCCAAAAAAAGTGTCTTCGTGCAATATGCATAATTAAAAATACTGACAGTTGCAAACCATTTTTTATTAATCTAAAATTATTAACACTTCCGTCCATATATATTTTTGAAGTAGTCATGTTCATCAAACATAACCAAAACCTATTTCAAACTCTTTCCACAAAACGCCACCCAGGTGCTCTTAAATCTAAAACCCATCAAACCGCCCTATTTTCAAAAAGTTTCCTAGGTATGGCTCCAAAAATATATAATAAATTACCCAAATCCATAAAAGCTTCAAAAGACTTAAATACCTTCAAAAAAACACTACGTAGGTTTTTAATACAGAAAGCTTATTATACGATAAACGAATACCTTAGTGAAATATAGAATCTACACCATCTTTCTCAGATCTGTTTATTGCATTATTTTTTACTTTAGTTCATAAGATTGTTTTATAATACTTGTTTAAAGATTGTATATATATATATATATTGTTACTTAATTTTATAATTAGGTCTACAGCCATTAATGTACAGTGTACACCCACTACCAAATGGGTAAATATTTGTACGCCTTTCAAGGCGACACATAGTGCAACTTATTTTGTTTTTTAAATACCACCTTATAACACCTATGTGTACAAATAAATAAATTTGAATTTGAATTTGAATTTGAAAATAAATTATAAAATAATAACACAATAGTCAAACCTCATTATTTTAAAGCTTCTAATTAATAATTAGAAGCTGTAAATACCATTAAAAGTTTTTATTCCTGAAAACAGTTTTTATGATATACACACATCAAAAGTGTCTAGGGATCAAGCATTTTTATGCGGATTTCTTGAGATTGAGATGTGGCTTTGTAATAAATTTATGAATTTATAAATTTATATGGATCCTTTTTGGTGCATTTCATAATTTGAATCAGGAACTGTGAATCAAATTCGAGTAAAAGATGAAAATCAGCTGTCAATATTTTCCCTATAAAAACATACAACGCATTGAAGACATTATTAGTGCTACTGTTTCCCTACTACTGATTAAAACCAACGTTATTATGGAGCGGCGACGTCATTTAAGCAGGGAAGAAATGCTCAGAGCCGTGGGAATGATAGAAGCTGGTTCCCGGCAACGTACTGTGGCTTTAGCTCTGAATACAAGTCAGAGTGTTATTAGTCGACTTTGGACACGTTACCGAAGCACTGGTACCGTGGCTGAGCGCCATGGAGGACGGTATCGCTGCACCACACGGAGACAAGACCGATACATTCAAATCTTAACTCGAAGAGCTCCAACAATAACCGCCATGATGTTAGCCGTGAGGCTTCATCACTCTTCAGGGAACTTAATTAGCGACCAAACAGTCAGAAACCGCTTGCATGAAGTGAACCTTCATTCCCGAAGACCGCTACGGGTACGACCTATAGCAATGCACAATCGTAGGATTCGATATCAATGGGCTCTTGAACACAGAAATTGGGCAGAAGAACTGGCGTTTCGTGTGCTTTTCTGATGAGTCTCGTTTTGGTATGAGACCGGATACAAGACGTATACGACACTGGAGAATCCCTGGACGCCAACAGCGATTAAAATCCTGCCAGGAAGTCCATCCTTATAGTGGTGGAACCATCATGGTATGGGCGGGTATTTGGATCGGGGGAAGAACTGAGTTGATTTGGATCAGAGGCAACCTCAACGCTCAAATTTATGCTGAGACGATTGTATCAGACGTCATCGTTCCTCTACAAGTGCAAATCGGTCCCTTATTTCAGTTAATGCATGATAATGCACGACCGCACACCGCAAGAGTTGTAAGACAGACTCTCGCCGCAGCTAACATCAATGTCCTGCCCTGGCCTGCTCAGTCGCCAGACTTGAACCCGATTGAGCATGCATGGGATATGCTACAGAGAAGAGCTCTGCCGAATATGGAGGGTATCCAGTCGCAAGAAGACCTTTTTTTGTTGTTGCAACGAACATGGGCGGCCATTCCACAGCGTGATTTGGATGAACTCATTTTGAGTATGCCAAACCGAAGTTCTTGTGTTGTTAGTGTTCGCGGTAGAAACACGGATTATTAATTGTTTAAGTTACCCAATAAAATTTTAGAGAAAACTGTTATTTCAGTCTTTTTTTCGAACTTTTGTGTTAGTGGTTCAAATGTCAAATATCCCTTTATTAGGAAAATGGCAAATTTCTTTATTAATGCAAAGGTGACTTGGTTTATCGTTACTGTGACAAACGAAAACACTTTATTTGATGAATCCTTAAAGAAAATTTTAATTAATATCAATCAGGAGAAAAGTTATTGCAAAAATATATGTTGATCCCTAGACACTTTTGATGTGTGTATTTATAATGGTACCTATATTACAAATATTTTGTTTGTTTTTTTAAATAATGAGGTTTCATTTATCAGAAGATAGGTAAAATCAGTAGGCAACCTTTGGATGGGTGTTTGAGGTAAAGGTCGCTGGGACAGCCGGGAGCGAAAGGCGGAGGCTTTGTGGCGCAGGTTGGGAGAGGCCTATTTTGAGCTGGGGACTGTGATAGGCCAAGTTTATTGAGGGCAGTAAGTAATGTTCTTAACCTGTTGATAACAATTTGTTTAGACAACGCCCGCCATCAAAGCAATATGAAAAAGTTGTACCTAACGGCTTAGTGGCTAAGATAACCTATTTAATATCAGAATAAAATAAATAAAATATAAATTTACTCCAATTAAAATAGACTTTTTTGGAGAGACAACACGCATTTATTTTAAAACACCTGATGCAATAAGTTTAAAAGTAGGTATGTACATACATATGTAAGAAGTACCGAAATACCAAAAAAATGGGCATGTCTTTATTTGTCAGTTATCGATGTCAACAGCCGTTGACGAATTTGGCGAATATTTTTGTAGATGTAGGTTTAATGAATCGAGTGAACTTTAACAGTCATTCCACTGACAATTCAGCTGACTGGCGAGGGTCTAACGGAAACAGGCATCACGCGACAATGGCTATCGAACTTAAAATACATTGTAATGTCGAAAAAAATATCAACATCTGGCCATTGTACGGGTCGCGGGGGAGTCTCTATGAAATAAAATAAATAAATAAATAACAAAACGTCGCCACCGCACGCGTCATTATTCAAGTGCGATTGACAGCCACTTCCATGGCGCGGGGTCGCCGCGGCCTCAATAATACGCCTACTTACTGCCGCCGAGCAATGCGTGGCTACCGCGCGAAAACGTAGTTGATGCTTGACTGCGACAACCATCCGAGCTTTTATGTATGTAAAAAATATACCAGAGCAGACAAAACCTAACCATTATCGGAAAACGTACAAGTCGAAAACTGGTCAAGGTGTATGAAATAATACTGAATATTAGTCATTTAGGAACCTGGCGCTGCCGTCAGAGCATCTTGCCCCAGGAACTCTTTATACTCCTATGTATAACATGCAAATGTATAGTTTAATACAGTACCGAAGTACCTACCATTCCTTGCAGTGCCCTTGGACGAAAACGCGGAATGAGGCGAATGAAAACTTCATTAAAAATGTCATTCAATAAAAGCGCAATTTTCTGAAAAGCAAAAACTTGTCAAGCTTTTACTTACTCGCACAATCTTCGTTGGTAAACTTACCTTTATCATCGATAACATTCTTTTTAAAATTTTATTAAGTATCAAGACTGTATATACTCTACTAACTAAGGATTTTTCTAAGACGTGTCCTATCGCATTGAACAACGGTGGCGAATCGCAAACTTCATGAATAAATAAAAATTCGATATTCTTTTTGAATGAAAACGTCGAATAAAAAGGTGATTTATCATAAAAGTCGCGAGCATTCAATAGACGACAGTCTTTTATAACTTTTAAATAAACATCGATTTTGGGATGACGTACAAAATGGCTCGTAGCGAATTTTTAATTTTTTCTTCTTTTTTTGAAATGTCTTTTTAGTGGGACAAGGGGTACTAATGAGTGGAGGACACCCACGCTATGATGACGAAGCGTTTTCTTTTCAGAGGTTACAATATTGGCGAATGGCGAATGTTCTGTGTTATGTGGATTTTGGTCACTACAACCGTTTTTCTCTAAGTAAATACAATGTAGGTACTTGAAGTACTTATCAGTAACCAAGCTGGATAGTCCAACCGGTCTTTTTTAGAAATCTTTGGGAGAGACCATGTCCAGCAGACTTTTTTGTGGCTGACATAATGATGGTCATAAACCCACCTATAAATAAATCATCAGCAGAAACGCTTCTGCGCTGCAGCATGAACGCCTTCGTCGACCCTGCGCTGCTGTCGAGTGTAGTATTGCTGCGCTTCAAGCGCAGCAATACTACACTCTCAGAATAATAATAATCTAAGGCTGCACCGCAAACAAATAGTGCAGGTCGGCACCGAAGTGGTTTTCCGACCCGGGCTGGTCCAGTAGGCCTAGTACGAGTTTTCATTACGAAACTCGTTCGCCGATATCGAGCGCGTTTGACTCAGCGATTGGTCCGCTTCAAGGTCGTAAGAACTCTCAACCAATGAGAGCGCCAAACGTGCTCGATACGATCGAACGAGTTTCGTATTGAAAACTCATACTAGGCCTACTGGTCGACGGCGCGTTCTGTTTCACGCGCTCCTCGACTAGATGACAGTTTACCGTGACGGAGTCCAAGAAGACCCGGATGCGGGTTGGTTGAAAGGGAAGCCGTAGCTTTGGCGCACCGGCAAGTGTAGGAACACGGGTGAGTTTTAGTCAGCAAAAATCTGACGCGCCCTTCTGCTCCGCCCAGAGGGGGAGAGGTCATTTGATGATTTCCCATCCACATAAAAAAGCTGTTAATTCCACGCATTCGGTGACACTAAACAGTGTGAGTATAGAAACTAAAACCGACACTTATTTGTGTATATGACCACGCAAATCCTTCAAAGATTTACCTTCCGCAGTTCACCGTCTACATACACAAACGTTTATTTATTAATCAATGAATTTAGCAGGTTATATTAAGACCAATCTTCAAAGCCAAGGGCACAAGCGTCGGGTAGGCAGCCTTTCTATACCTTTTCCATAGGATGCATATTTAAAGCGAGTACCTACGCAGGAATTACATGACCATTATCGTTACATCATCGGACAACCCTTCCCACGACGAGTATCCATCCTTACGTTATTGACACCTCTACGATTCGAACGAAAGGTTTCTGCGAAGTTTATATGTTTACAACGAAGGACTGGATGGAACAAATTTCCTGCAACAGTGACATCCCTCAACGATTGTGTCACTGCTTACCATCAGGCGGGATCGCGGTCAAGCGCTAGTTTATAAGAATTAAAAAAACGACGAACATAATTGTATGGAAAGTTAAGACATAAAAAAACCATATTGGTTAGTTTATTTATCAAACCTACCGGAAAATGAAACGTAATTTCGCTTCGTAACACGCAGATGAGAATAACAGTTTAGCGTATATTTTAAGTTTACACTTTACACAATAATGTGTTTCCAATTAGATAATATTGACAACATAACAAATTATGTTTTGGTTAACGTAGTTAGCTCTTGTCACATAATTAAAATCAAAATTGTAATAGATTAGGTACATGTGATACAGGTACTGGGTATTCCGAACAGCAATGCATGAGTTGATAGTTTCGATGACATGAATTTTGACAGTGACAACTTGCCGCAGTCAAACCGTGACTCTCAAAAATTGTTTTAGCTAAATAATTCAACTTTTTCCACTTATTCCTGTAAGTATTATCTACCATTTACATCTCTTCACTGCATTATTATCATTTGGCACTGTAAATAACAATTTATAAGCATAACCTTTTTGTAAATGATGCTACAACAAGTAATCGAAGATGATATTCAAAATACACGCTATCTTAGTTCATCATCAAATAATTGGAACTGGTCATCTGTAAACCACTTTAATTAACTCTTTATAAAACTTATTTCAGAAATATGGCGGCATCAGTAGTCAACGCTTACAATGATCCATGCATTCCTGAATGGATGAATGCTCCGCACAGTACGGGAACTTCAATCATGGCTTGCGAGTTCAACGGTGGTGTGGTGATCGGAGCCGACTCCCGCACCACCACGGGCGCCTATATCGCTAACAGAGTGACGGACAAACTGACGAGAATCACTGATCATATCTACTGCTGCAGATCTGGGTCGGCGGCTGATACACAAGCTATTGCTGATATTGTTACTTATCATTTGAGTGAGTATACTTTGTGGTGCTTTATCTTTAATAAGAATAGCTTATAGGAGCTACTAATGTCCTCAGAGTTCCATCTTTTCAAATTGGATTATCCCTAAACCTTAGATGAAAGTCTAAACAAAGAGCTATTACCTTTTTACAGTTAACTAGCTGTGAGCTAGTGACAATAAAAGAAGGTTACAAATATATCATCATAGTCTCAGCATTAATCCCAGTAGCATCTTCTTTCAGCATAGTCTGGGGTCCGCTTTACTAGTCTAACTGCTGATTTCCTTAAAGCAACTGTTGTCTGAGCTCATCCCGAAGGCAATATCGAAGCATTGCAGTTAGACCATTTGTTGGACTTTTGAGGGCTCCAACAACCCATAACAACTGCCATTAGATGTTCGTATAGCAACCGGGACCAACGGCTTAAAGTGCTTTCTGAGGCACAACCAGACCAGTACAAATATTCATATTTACGCATACAAATATTTGCACTGAGCGGGGAACGAACCCACTCCACCTTGCACAGTGGCCGCGTTTGCTACCGCAACGCCATAGAGGCTGTGAAGGTTACAAATATGTAATTAACTTTAATGTATGTGCCTACCTGTCAAAACTGTATTAATAAAGTGCGTACATTGGTTATTCAGCTAAACAACCCTAGTAATATGCATTTGTGATCTACATACTTGAGAATTGCTAGTCCATTCATTGCGTCTTCAAAATAAATCAGTTACTACTAGCATCATTACTGTCCCTAATCAAATACTTTTGTTTTCAGACTTCCACAAGATGGAGCTGGGCGAGCCCCCTCTAGTTCACACCGCAGCAGCCATATTCCGTGAGCTTTGCTACAATTACCGTGACTCCTTGGTCGCTGGTATCCTGGTTGCAGGATGGGATAAGAAGAATGGAGGTAAGAAAAAAAAGGTTCAGTAATTCTAGCAGAATAGAGTTAGTTACAGGGTCTGTCATTATTACCCACTAATACTGAACTAAATCACAATTAATTAATTAATGATTAATTTAAACTCTGGTTTCCAAAGTAACGTTTGTCAAAACCCTGATGCATAAACAATCTAGTAAAAGTATAGAACAATGAAAATATATAGTAAAAATTAACACTTGAAAATTCCGAATAAAACATCTTCAATAGCAGCAGTGTTGACTATCGAACATTTTCTTAACACTATATATATATCTTTTTACAGGACAAATCTACTCAGTCCCAATCGGTGGTATGGTCCAACGTCAAGCAGTGTCCATCGGTGGGTCGGGTTCAACCTATGTGTACGGTTATGTGGATGCTAACTTCAAGCCTAACATGACCAAGGAGGAGGCCATCAAGTTCGTCACCAACACGCTGACACTGGCCATCCTGCGTGACGGCTCCTCTGGTGGTGTGGTGAGACTTGGAGTCATAACAGAAGCTGGTGTTGAACGCTCTGTCATACTTGGAGACCAACTGCCCAAATTCTATGAGGGCTAGATTTCTTTTTGTATTCTATTTTGTAAGGTAATAAAATTTTGAAAAAAAGAATTGCTTTTTCAAGTGGTTGGTTATATTTGAATTATTTTCGCAAGATATGTGCGAATCCCACCAAAAACATAAATGTAAAAATTGGAAGCCATTTTCAATATTATAATATTTTTTTTTATTTATTCACAATATTAACCTTTCGACAATATTTACTTGTATACTGCTCATACATATTATTATAAAAATATAGGTATATACCTAAACGTAATAACACTACAAAATCCGTTATTACCCTACCTACCGAGGTACCATCTTAATATTAAATAATTCCAGCCTATGAGTGTATTATTTAAATCTTGGGTATCCATGATATGTTACAAACAAACACAATTACTTGTCAAATTAAAATATCGATTTAAAAAATAAATTAAACTTATTAAATCAACATCACTTTCTATGTTGAGAACTGTCGTCGCTTCGCAATTCATGATTGCAAAATATTTAATAACTCTTCATCTTCACGAAACACGAAAAAGGCCTACAACACTAGTTGCATTGAGCGATAAAGCTTTTCCGTGATTTGTCGGGAATGGCGGTGAGGCAACTCACAATACAGCGCGATTTAACCTTGAAAGCTCCTTGGCCGCACGTAATAATACAGTGACGGCGACCGGCGAATGTCTGCACTAGTGACGTACCGCGTAATGAGATTTTTATACTTTTGTCGTAAAAATTAAAGAATATTGAACTTAAATACATTTTAATGTGTACAGAATTTTGTATCAGAGTAACACTATGGCTATATTGTGGTGAAAGTACCCACTTTCATTGCAAATAGTGATAGTAATTTCTAAAGAGCCTTGTTTATTCTTAGACAAGCTATAAAATATTTTACGGATTTGCCCCATCCCTAGTACTCGTAAAATTACGTGATTGGCGATGCAGGTAGGGAGACCAGTGATCACGATGTATTAAAATCTCATAATTCACAATATTTTTTATTCAAAACATTGAAAAATGTCAATAACAATAACGATTATACCCTACTTCTTATAATTGACACGTTTTATATGGAGTTTGTGCACTATAAGGACTTATTAGATAAAATAACGTAATTATACGAGTGTTGGCGGTTTGGGCTCAGATTTCAGAGCCCGTAATATTATGTTGTTAAACTAAATCTCATAAAATTGCAAACGGAATAAAACATCCATCAAAATATTGGTTCAATAACCTCCAATCAGCGGGCGACAGCGCGGTCCTGTATCGACTTGTTTTTTGGCGCCATTAATGTCAAAGTTTGTAGGTACCGCTGGATGCGGCGGTAATTAACCTGTAAGCGCCTCCTTGTCAACATATAGGTACATCATATAGAAAATGTGAAAAATGATTTCCTGTGACTGAAAAATGACTACCTGTAGATTGAGAATGTCTTGAGGTCAAAGAGATTTAAGATAAATAGAGAGGGCATTTCGGGAAGCTACGTAGAATCTTTTCGTCCGAAATACCCCAGTGTCTCGAGACAAGTCTTCGACCAGTGTGTGTTGCCAGTGTTGACTTATGGAATTGAGACGTGGTCGCTAACAATGGGCCTTTATAAGAAGGCTCAAAGTCACTCAAAAGGCAATGGAGAGGGCTATGCTTGGGGTTTCACTGCGCGATCGAATCAGGAATGAGGAGATCCGCAGAAGAACGAGAGTAACCGACATAGCCCGAAGAATTGCAACACTAAAGTGGCAGTGGGCTGGACACATTGCCCGTAGGACCGATGCCCGATGTGGCCGACGGGTTCTCGAGTGGCGACCACGCACCGGAAGACGTAGCGTGGGTAGGCCCCCGACAAGGTGGACCGACGACCTGGTGAAGGTCGCGGGAAACCGCAGGATGCGGGTGGCGCAGGACCGGTCGTCGTAGAGAGCCTTGGGGGAGGCCTATGTCCAGCAGTGGACGACTTTCGGCTGAAATGATGAAATGATGAGAGAGGGCGGAGGGATGTGTCAAAATGGCATAGAAAAACTGTGATCCCATGTCTCACTTCCGCCATCTAGTACAATATAGCAAAATTAGATCGACAATTGTCTCCAATTTGGAGACATCAAATAGTAAAAATGAAATAAGTTTAAAAAAATATATTCAGCTATAGCCAGGTAGGTGGCCAGTGTGGTCTATGTTACCAGATCCGATTTAATACCCTAGTATAGTTCAAATAGGGTAAATAAATATTGAAAAGTAAACAAATCAAGTGAAACTTGATAAAATAAAACAATTAAACAAATATCAAAAACTGTTTTAGAATTTTATTCGCTACTATTCATTTTCCGTGACTCCGTCTATTGGTATTTTAAATGTGTTTTGCTTACGAATTATTATAACACTCAGTTTATTGCGATTTTTTAGTATAATAGCCCTTATAGACCATAAAGCGCATTTTGTTTTGCAATTTTAGTTTGCATTTAGTTTTTAGCAAAACAAGCAGTCAAGGTGCTCTAAACGTAAACAGTGAATACTTCTCAACAAAGATTTCATGAAAACAAACACACATGTTGAATATACTTTATTACTTTCTCACTTTGGTACCTTCATTTTACATCAGATATTACATCAACGGAAATATAAACTTTATGCAGCATATCTACTTCAAAAACATCATTTATTTTGAATACCATTATACCAATGCAATGCATAATATGTATTAAATTCATGAAGTATGCTTATCACATCTATGACCTATCGTTCGGCACTTTCGCGGTATTGTATAGGTTTAGGTAATGAGTCCCAGCTCCTCCATTGTATCCAGATCTCGCATCAGCATCTGTACAGTCTGTTTGGTGCGCGGGAAGTAGTCCGCTGTCTCGTCGTCCTCAAATGATGGGTCTTGAGATTCTAGTTCTGAAAACGAATATAAAATTATTATTGATATGGTAATAGTACACTTTATTGTAAGGCAGAGTTGTTGTTGAAAAGTTTAGCTTTGATACTAGATCAAAGCTAAACTTTTCAACAACAACTCTGCAACTTTCTGTTAAAAACTAAATGTCGCATTTTTGCCGCCATGCTTCTAATCACGTGTCAACTGTCCATGGAGAATCATAATTGGACCAGACTAAAAAAACAAAAAAAAATATCTTTTACCCTTTTCTTGATGAAATGGAAAGAAAAAGATGCAATGAACTTAAGCTTAATTTATTTTGGGAAGAAGGGAATCTCGCAATTTTTTCCTGATTGGGTGACATAACAACGAAATAAATAGTCTAGGTACTAGCTAGCTACCTTAGTAATTTACAGGAGTTTTGGCCAAATATGTATGCACTAGAATTAAAGTCATATCGAAAGTGTTGAGGATTAACCTTATAAACATTACCAAATCAACTGCTATTGCTCTTATATGTCGCTTCTATCGACCTGTAATACCAATAGCAGTTGACAGTTTGATTTTATAGATAGAAGTTTATGTTAGGACTAACGAAAGTATTACTGAAGTAGTCTTTACCTGCAACCTGTGCTTCAATGGAATCAAGCCTAGCGTCGATGAGTGCTTGGCAACGCTGCAGGTGCTTCAACAGTTGTCGGCGACACGCTGCATTCTCTATCGGCGCCTCGGGCTGCGGGGCAGAGATCACGGTACGCTGAGCGGCTTCTTGCTCTGAAAATATTTATTATGACCTATTTGTTAGTAACGAACACACGCATCACTAGAAAGAGTATCAATTTGATAGTCGTAGTACTGAATGATAACAACAATAGTAATAGGCTTTAGATAATATATTGTGGAAGTACGAGGAGCAGCGAAGCACACTCATCCCCCATAGTAAAGGGAGGATCCTCCGACCAGACTGGGATTGTCTGACGGGTCACTTTGCCCGCCGCCGGTTGATGTCGCGGTCTTGTATGTAAAATTTCGATTGTGACATACAGGATTCGCGTGACGTCAGTATGACGCGTTGTTCGCATGTTGTGTTGTAGACACCGACAACACAAGCTGTTACGGTAAAAGTAGATCTATACCTTGAACAGTCTTGGCGAGTCGTTCCAACTCCATTGTGCTGATAGGCAGATCCAGTGACGCTCCACCCGGACTTGACATTAGACTACTCAATAGGGTGTGAGAATTGAGCTGAGAACTTTGTGTGTACCTGGAGAAAGCAGAAAATCGTAATGTAAACCATGATCATCATCATCTCAGCGTCAGCCTTAATCCCAGTCGCAAAGGAAGCTTTCAGTTTTTGAGTCTAGGGTCCGCTTTACCAGTCCAACTGCTCAGTTTGGCTAAAAACGAATTTAAATAATAAAAAAACGAGTGCGCTTATGACCACACGACTGAAGTGAAACTTCTTTCGCTCCATTTGTATGTATATATATATATATGTGTACAATATATACATGTATACACATATACATATATTAAATATATAAATTTTCTATAAATATTTCAATTTATTTCATGGTTTCATTGGTAAATTAATATTTTTGCATAGATCTTCTATTTTTATTGAAAAAAAAAAAAAAAACTCGTTGTAGACCTTGTAGTACCAAGCTCGCGCCACGGGCGCCTCTGTGCTTATATCCCCCACTTAACTTCCGTTCGCCTTGCCCGATCACTTTTCGTAACGCTTACGTCACGCGTTTGCCAGCTTACTCCCCAAGTCAAGCGTGCGTAAAGAAGTTTCACTTCAAAAAAAAACTCGTTGTAGACCTTGTAGTACCAAGCTCGCGCCACGGGCGCCTCTGTGCTTAAATCCCCCACTTAACTTCCGTTCGCCTTGCCCGATCACTTTTCGTAACGCTTACGTCACGCGTTCGCCAGCTTACTCCCCAAGTCAAGCGTGCGTAAAGAAGTTTCACTTCAATAATAATTTAATTTAAACTTCGATATTTTCCGTGAAGCGACTGCCGTCTGACCTCCACAACCTGAAGGCGATATCGAAGCATTGCAGTTAGAGCAATTTTGACCTTTTGAGGGCTCCAACAACCCGTAACGACTGCCACTAGATGTTCGTATGGCAACCCGGACCAACGGCTTAACGTGCTTTCCGAGGCACGACCAGACCAGTGCAAATATTCATATTCATGCATACAAATATATGCACTGCGTGCTACGCCAAGGACGCTGTCGAAACAATCGTAATGCAAACCATTTTAACATAATATTTTATCAAAGTAAGCTGCAGAATGAGAGTCTGATAAACTTATTTTCAGACATAACGTTCTGCGTAATAACAGCGCGGCAAGTCATAATAAACGTTTCTATCGCGTTATAACGTATAAACTCTCATTAGACCCTCAGTTCATGCAAAAGATTATTTCAACGTAGCATTTGTCAGAATCCGCATACAAATTCAAGAGAGAACCCAGAACACAAAAAATAAAAATTCTGAAATAATTCTACTTCTTAGATTGAAATCATTTGAACGATCGAGCGCAGAACCTGAGGGTTCTAAGCTTAGTAGTACAGGTTATGCGTTGATTTTATCGCAGCAATCCATAAATATGAAATACAACCCCGCACCTACCTCTCATGCTCGTGCTCATCAAAGGTCGGAACGCGTATGTCCATCGGCAAGTCCTTCACGTCCTCTGGCCTGAGGGGCTGGTTCTCCTTGTCCATGCTGTTGATCATGATGTTCAGGTCCGAGTAGTCCGAATTCAGCTTCTCTTGCGTGTATTGGATCTCCACCTGCTCCCAGTCTTTGGCCCAGAGATATAGTTTCGGGTGATCTTTCTTACTGTGGAAGAACAAAAATATTATAAATATGTTCTGGACTTTCAAGTTAGAGTATTTAAGAACAAGTGTTTCTAATTTTTATATTCTAGAAAAATGACAATATTATGTAGTTTTTTTTTTATATATATATTTAATTCCAGTATTAAATTCGGGAGTCTAAATAAAAATCATAATTTTTATTTTCTTTCAATGATTCTAAAATATAAACTCAAAAAAAACCTTAAACCTTACTAAACTTAACTTATTAAAGCAGGCTCTTGCCTGGTTTAGTCCGAGTTTTAGTACAGTTGCAAGACTTCAAATAAATTCTAAAACTGAACCGAATTTTTATTTAACTAACCCACACAAGAAACTTAATTTGGAAGTGTTAAAACAGGTGCTCAATAACATAACCAAATACTTCGATACTCACGTGGCGACATAGTACTTGACCCTCAGTGCATGGAGAGCATCCTCAATCCTGAGGAGATTGCCGGCCACCTCGTGCGAACGTCGTAACGTCTCACATGGTTTGCCTCCCGGTAGCAGACCCTCGTACATTCTGTCCTGGTCGTGCAGGAACCGCTGCGACCGGCGACCACGACGAGGGTTTAGGCAGATGCTGCATGTATATTTTTCGGGCACCTGGATATTAGGAGAATATGAATACGAGGTTATAAATCAGTAGTAGCAGTAGGTGGTGCACCGTACCTGTGCACTGCATGTACTTGTAGAAAATTGAAACCTTATTCAATGGCACAACTTATCAACTTCCGATTTTTTCTAATACGCGTGTTATGTTGAAAAACCGCATATCACATAAACCTCTGTTTGAAAAATAATCGTAATTAACATAAAATTTCATTCAAAAATAAAGGAGTAAATCGTTATTGAATAAAGCAGAGTCGAAGCGATCGAAGCCCATTACGGGCGGGCAGGCGAGGGCAGCCACCCCCCTGTAAATGTCTCAGAAAAACTGATCTGGAGACCCTCCACGACCAAACTCCCGACACAACAACATTTGGCGCATCGCACCCGGTACACATCGCAACACAACTGCTCAGACCCGTCCTCCGTACGACTTCACCAGACATTTTGCCGGAACACGACGAATCGCTTAAGTTATAAAGGCCTTCTTCCTTGTGTACGGCTATCTGAATACTGACAGGTAAAAGTAAGTATACTCACGTCACACTCCCTCTGTATGTTGTGGCACATAGCGTGTTGCCAGCACAGACACAGTTCACACTGCACCATGAGCCCGTCCTCCTCGCGGAACCCGCAGTGACAGTTGATGATCTCCTCGCGTTTCATGTGCACTATCTTTATCCTCTCTCCATCTATAAACAAGAAGAAAAAATGGAATTAATCAAAATGGTTGAATTAAATTGATTAAGGAAACTAGGTGAGCCACACATTACATAGGTCTACAGAAAACTCAGCGATGGTATATGTCTATCTCTTATGGATATCTCACAATAACATTTTTAGTCATTTACTTAGACTTTTTACGACAAATAATGGCTATAATTTTTTATTACAATATAAACTAGCGCTTGACCGCAATCCCGCCTGATGGTAAGCAGTGACGCAATCGTTGATGGTAAAGCGCACTAGTTTATTAAGAGCCTATTCACTCTAGCCTTGAAGACACTCAAATTGTAGTTCGATGGAAACACCGCCGCTGGCAAATTGTTCCAGTCCCTGCATGTACGCGGTATAAAGGAGGAGGCGAAACGCTTCGTCCGGATCGTAGTGGTGTTAACAACATAAGGGTGAAAACTCGCCGTACGACGGGTCGTCCGATGGTGGAACGGAAATGGGGGAATTAAATCATGCAATTCCCCTCGCACACTCCCCAAAATGTATCCTTACTAAACTAATGCAGCATGAAACCTTATCTATTTATATACCTTAAATAAATTGTTCATTTAATATAGATCTATATGGCCCTTACAGAATATGATTTAAATGAATATTTTCGAAGATATGACGGACACTATGTTTTTATACAACATTCACATTTTTCTGTAGTGTATGTAGTATCAGCATTGCACCCGTGCGAAGCCGGGGCGGGTCGCTAGTTATTAATAAATGGTAAGTCCGCCTCGGTGCGGTGTCATTCTCAATGTTTGTTGGTAGGTATGTATCTATATTTTTCTTAAGTAGTAGTAACATTCGACTTTACAAAACAATAATCCATTTAAAAAAAAACCGGTGTAATTTTATGTGCAAACATTTGTTGGTGTCATTCACCTTTAATAAAAACAAACCGTTCAGAATAAAGTCTACATTTACAGTAGAAAAATATTATGAAATAACAGTCACACAAACAGACATTGAAAGCGATTTTTAGACTATTTAATAATACATATTAATAACAATAAAAACTTACTTTCAGTAAACATATACATTTGAACATCCTTCTCCTCATTAGACTCTGAAGACACGGCCGCCACTTTAGAATCAGCCTTCGAGTCTGGTGTTCCAGATCTGGGGAAACTGGATCTGGTTTCAAAGTCCGAACTTGCCCCAAACCAGTCCTCTTCTTCACTAGCCGGCTTCTTAGCAGCCATCGCGAAGGTCTTACGACGCTTATCACCTCCTTTACGCCTCTTCTCAAACACAGGTTTTGTCACTGTGTGTGTGGATATAGCACTCTCGAAGTCTAAGGGTATTTCCATAACGGGCATTTTATTGCCTGATTCTATAGGGTCTCTGTCCTCTACGTCTATTTCTTCGTTCATAGGATCAGGTATAGGTGGTTCCGGCTCCGGTCTTCGAACGGGTAACAATACCCTTGGGCGCTTCACAGGCTTGTTGATGAGAGCCTGCCGCAGTTTGGGAGAGTCCTGACTCCTGGGCACAGGTATAATATCACTATCTTTGGCCGGCGTTAAGGGTGCTGTGTCTACTTGTAATTCACTTTGAATGTCCTTTACTTCTTGTTTAGGTTCTTCCCGTTTCGGTGGACGGGGTATCTTCACTTTAATGATCCTGTCATCTTTATTGCGAGGAGTTTCCAACTCCACTGGCTTGGTTCTTGCGTACGCTAAGTCTAACACTTTGGGAGTCGCTCCCATCATCTTTCTGAGTTCTTTGTGATAGTGTTTGATATGCATCTGTAGTAAAGTATTGTTGCGGAAGTTTTTGAAGCAACCCTCAGCCGGACAACGGAGGAGGTTATCGATTACTTGCACTTTTAGCGAGCCGACGTATACTGAGAGAAGAAGTCATCAGATTAAAAATAAATTATGATACTTTTGATTACATGCTCTTTTTTTAAACTAGATTTTAAAATAATACAAAGGTTGCCCACAAAGACCAGTTTTATCTACGAACTTAAACACAAACTTTGAAAAATATCTACAAGCTATTAAAAAACAAAGTTTTATGTCTGAATACATACCATATCCATCTTCCAATGGGGGCGCATCGAGGTAACCGTCACCAGGAATACTGTCACTTACACTTATACTACCTGGAGATGGTACTGTGTCTTCTGAGGGTACGTACTGTAGAGAATAACATTTTAATGTATTTTACATTTTTTTAAATGTTAAGAGGGTACTCTAGTGGCGCTTTCTCTATACAAATGTAATCCGCTGTTTTCTTCGTTGATAACGCTCTTAGAGCAATCATTTCTTTTCTACAATTTTACACCTTTATTATACGTGCCCCTATCATTTGATTTTTTTTAAACCGTAATGAATAAAAAAAAATGTTCAGACGACTATATTATACAAATGTTAGTCAAATGAGATAAGTTTTTTACAAAAAAGAAAATAATAGAAGCGTAGGTATACTTTTCCACTAAATTTTTCTCGGTGGTAGGACATAACATCGGCCGCCAGTAGAAGTTACCATCCACCAGATAAAGCCTTGCCAACAAGCGATTTGTGTTCGTGCATGGTGTCTGGTGAAGCCGTACGGAGGACGGGTCTGAGCAGTTGTGTTGCGATGTGTTACGGGTACGATGCGCCTAATGTTGTTGTCTTGGGCACAGGGTCACACTTGGGTTTTCAGATCAATCTCCCTTTGGCGCAGCATCGTTGGTAGTGTTGTTGGGTTTAACATTGCATCACCTCGCTCAATTGCCGTCTTCCTTCCTATTCGCTCAGTCTTTCTGAGTGAATAGGCGCCCTTTACCATCAACGATCGCATCACTGCTTACCATCAGGTGGGATTGCGGTCAAGCGCTAGTTTATAATTATTAAAAAAAAAAAAAAAAAAAAAAAAACAATTGAAATCTGTCGTATTTTGAAAATGAAAACAGCGGAATACGAAACGAATACTTTTGGCCAAGATAAATTCAGCCTGAACTGCAACTGTATCTGTATCTTTCGCAGTTTACGCGGAGAGGTTGTAAGCGGCGCGACGGCAATAGTTTCTTCAAATACCTATTTTTCAAGTTCCTCGGCACTAGAGTCCCCTCTTAAGAACACGCATCTTTAGTCATGCTTTGACTATAATTTAGAGAATTTTGACGTTTTATTTATATGTTTTTACTGATTTTCATGAATCCTGACATATACAAAATTCAAACTTATTAATTCTATTCCACTGGTGGATAAGTCCAGACTTATTCTATATTAGTATAATTAAATTGAAAATACAAGTAATTGGCTACATGAACATATAGAACAGAGTCTAGTAAAAGGTCCAACTTGTCCGCCAGTGTACATACCTAAAATATTGTATACAATAATCCTGTAAAAGTGTACAGTGTAGACATGACTGGACTTTATTCTGTCGGAATTAAAGTTATTTTGGCATAAAGTCATTTTTCTTTACATTTTTGGCGATTATGTCGCCATTTTACAATAGGCCATAAAAGTTTTACCCTATAAATATGTAGCCTGTGTGCGATAGGTCACGAGAACAAAGCCGTGGTAGATATTTTTGTACATCTACCCCAAACTGTTTTTATAACTACAAAACAGCAACTTTTCTTTATAATATGTAAGATTAATATAATTTCTGGGATAAATTCTCTAAATAATTGTGAGTACCGCATCAAATGTAATAAATACGCAACTACCAGCTGACCCGTGCCCATTTCGTTCGGCGTTTTACTTGTGATGAAACCAGTTAACATATCATTTTCAAAATCGGTTCAGGAACTCGAGATTAGCCCTACAACATCACACACTTTTACCTATTTTTAATATTAGTATAGATGTATAAAACCCGACTCTTACATCTTTCGGCACCTTCAACTTAATATTTATTTTGGGCCTCCTCTCCTTGCCCTTGCTATCTCTATCCCTCTTCTTCTTAAGACTGAGCTTCCGTCGCTTAACAAGCGGTGAGGTGCTACTGAGCGTGCCGGAGGGCAAGAGGGAGGCGCTCGGAGTCCCGTCGGGCGTGTGCGAGATCCAGCCGAGACGCCGCGCCATCTTTAGGTGTACGCCAAAATCTGTAAGCGCGTGTTCATACCCTTGCGCCACAAGCTCTGGATTGTTCTCTAAGTATATGCGCATTTCATTCTTTGTGTGGAATCTGCGGTTGTCAGGACTAAAATTGCAAACATATACGTTAGAAACTTCTTTATACGCTGGGTGGACAGAAAAAATGCAAGAATCCTGTTGGTTAGTCGAAGGGATTAACACCGCAATTACAAAACTAATCAAAAATAAAAAAGACTGTAGGACATTAAGGTAACATGCCTGACTAATACAACGTCCCATTTGCCCGCAGAATTGCCGAAGCTCCTACGAACCATGTGCTTGGTCCAACCTTCTGGTAATCTTTTGTCTTCGACCTGGAATACAAAAAAGTCATATTATGGATTTATCCTTTGAATAGAGCACAAAACCTAACAGAATTGAGAAAGTATAGAGAGCATTTTCAAGAATGCTTGTTGCGAAATACCTAACATTTGCCTGACTTTGTGAATATTACAGAAATTTCATAGCTACGTATTCGGTCATTTTACCAAATTTCTAACACAAGTATAAGAACATAGTAAAGTGAAGAATTCCTACCTCCTATTTTCAACAAACTTCAAATGTGCAATGTTAAAGATATATGTGGATTCACTCATGTGTAGCATAACTAAGTATATTGATAGATTTAAGTTGTCACAATAAATAAATTCGCGAATCAACCTACGATACAAGAAGTATTAGTGCTTACCTGCACACTCCTTCTAGGCAGCGGCAACTGAGCCCCGGGTTCCCCCCGAGGCTCGCTTTCGATCTCACTCACAGCGCCCACAGGCTGGCCATTCACCCAGTGACAGCACCACTCACCCGGCATCAGGAACGACTCAGGCATAGCCACGCTGTTCTTCAATTCCTGCCCCTCCAACAACTGCTGCCGCATCTCGTCCATTTGCTTCTTCATCATCTCCAGCTCTCCTTTTACCTTCTCCACTTGCTTTTTCACTTTCTTCTCGCGTAACATCCGCAATTTCTTACTCTTCTTTACTTTTGTCAATTTCTTACTTCTATCTTTCAGTTTAATCACGTTTTCTGACTCTTGCTTAACTTCTACTTTTGGTTCAGGTTTTATTTCTGAAGATGTCAGCACTTCGTCTTTAGGTTCTGGCTTGGATGATTGTTCTAACTTGAGTAAGCCGACCTTTTCGACGTTGATCAGACCATCCTCTAATTTGTTGATGGCCTCTTTGATTCTGTCAATAACTTCCTCGTGTCTGACGTCGTCTGGTTTCTCGAATTGTTCGAGTTTCACTTCTTCGTTGAGAACCTAATAATGAAATAAAACAATAAATACAGGTAAAAAAGGAAAAACGACGTGGCAGCCGCGCGAGCCGTCTGTTTGCGAGTTTGCCGCGCATTATCAATACGCACCTTAACTCCACTCACTTGCTCATTACCAAAAGCTGGCTTTAAAAGAAATAGACTGTTTTAAATATGAAAAAGTAATAAGATGAACTTATATGGAATTTTAGAAAAAAAATCTACACTTACCAGGTCTAGTTCACCTTTCAGGTCTTCCAACTGAATAAGATCTTCACTATCAATAGTGGTTGGAGGCTCTGCAGGCAAAGTCTCTTCTTCATTTGTCATGTCAGTGGGTTCTTGTTCATTTTCCTTCTTTACAACTTCTTCCTCCAGGACTGGTTCTGGATTATCATGTTCTTTCAAATCTTTCCCAACTTCCAGAGGCACTGTTTCCTCTTGGCTTAGAGTACCAATGATGGATGCTACAGCATCTACGGTTAAGATTTATATCATGAAATAACAAAACTGAGAAACTGCAGAATAAACACAAGCTTATACCAACGCCAAGTTTGATAAAGAATAGAGGTAAACAAACCAATTTAGGGTTATCACAACTCACGTTTAACAAATATCCTATTATTTACATGATTATTGCCTTTTACATACTAACTATTTATTAATAATTCCTATTACAGCATATTTCAATAGAATCTCTAAAATAACATGCATAATAACTTGGTATTTCGAAAAGCCATTAAAAAGTCGACATTAATTTTACGTGATGGCCCTACAAAAAAAGATAAGATAGATGAATCGACAACACATTTTGTGGAATTCAACCAATGAATAAATAGAGTCATTTGTCAATACAATTTTGCGTATCTTAATTACTTTCGAATCAACTGCATAACACATGCATTGTAATACTTTCAAGTAGGTATGGCCTAAAAATAATACATGTATATGTATCAAAAAATATAACCTATTAGGAAATTAGCTCAAATTCGAATTGGTTAAGCGTTCTATGCAAATCATAAATATCTGAACATAAATAAATTGTTTACATTAGTAGGAAGTAGGATTATTGCTTTTATGAAAATCATCTATCTAGAAAATAAATAAATATATATGGGACAAATCACACAGATTGAGCTAGCCCCAAAGTAAGTCCGATACTTGTGTTATAGGATACTAACTCAACGATACTATATATATAATAGAGACATATATAGGCCAATCAGGAAAAGATCGTTTTTCCATCATGACCTGGCCGGGGATCGAAACCGGAACCTCCACGTCGCAGACACTCACCGGGTAGCTCAGTCTTCACCTCACTCTCAAGCTTCAATTTGACCACCTTCTCTCTCCTTTTCCTCAAAATCCTTGGTTTCCTCTCGATTGTTTTCTGCGTCTTTTCTTTCTGAATTTTCTCCTTACGTGATTTTTTCTGTCCTATATTGAATATTTCTTTTATGTTAAGTTTGCGTTTCATTTCGCGGCGTTCGCTTTTTGACCCCAAGTAGTCTCTTGTGGGATCAAAGAGATGTGTGTGGAAGGCAGGGCTAGGGAACTGTGTGTTTGCTTGTGGGGTGGTGTTGCTAGGCCCTGCGCCGTACATGAAAGGGGCCGAAGTCGTGTCAGCATCGCCCGTCTTCGAGCGCAGTTTATGAAGCCTACTCGTGTTACATGTCCAATGGCAACCGTCATCGAATACTATCTCGAAATTGCCTGTCAAAAAAAAAAAACAAAAGCTAAAATAAATGATTTTGTACATATTATGTAATTTTTTCAATACAATTCATGAGGCCGAAATAATAGATTAATTGTATAGGCATTTAGAAACCAGTTTCATTTTAATCCACTCTGTGAAATAAAATTAATTATACTAAATATTAATTCTCACCATCGCCCAAATCTCTAAGAATAGTCGCTAAAAAGCGACGATTATCGCGCCACCTCGCAAGGCACCGCTCGCCCACCGCGTAGCTCAGCTTACTATTCTCTTCAACCTTTACATCTTTGGACTCTTCTTTCAAACTGGCTATCGGTATCGTATCGGTAAGGCTTTCCTCAGAACTAGGGCCAGGCTTCACTGTGGTGGCACTGGTAGTAGTGGTGACACTACTGGCAGCAGACGAACTGACCGGGCGTAAGCGTGGACTGCTCACGCTAATCCATTCGTCGTGTCTGCAATTGTTTTTTTTTATATATGTTTATTGGTAGCCATCTTTTTTTTAACGATATCCATATACTTAATGATTTTTTTTTTCCAATGAGATAAGTCTCGCGGCCGTATTCAGGCACGATGTAGAGAATAAGCTACCTATGTTTCTCGCGTGGCGTTACTATGAAGCTGCGTGGTATACGCGCCAGTCCGCTGCCAATGGCTGCCAACATAAACGCGTAGTTTTTATCATCCACGCAGCTCCCTCGTGCCGCCTTTGTTATGCGATTAATATTAACATGGGTCTTCATTCCCAAACCAACGTGTACACTTTGTGTGTTTAATCAAATATACTTTAAATACTGAGATAACCTCTCTCATAATCATTAATTTTTACATTAAATATGAAAAAAAAGTAGATTGGGTTGAAATAAAAGATCAATGTAAATCAGCCATTGTACATCATTCATTAGGCCATTACAATCACTACATTAATATAAGTATTTCTCAGTTTCTCAGATAAAATCTACCACAAAAATCAGAGATATGTAAAAATCTAAATACAAAAAAAATTGTCGATAATAATAATAGCTTAGTTACAATGAGAAAATATATATAAATATTATATACCTGCGTCCTTTCCGCAATGTTTTATTACGTGTATTATATGAGAAAGACATTACAATTACGATAAAATAGTTATTGAATTCATAACCCAAAAATTATGCAATCATAGAATAATGACACTTTTGTTTTTATTTTATATGTGGCCAGCCTGTTATTGTCTTTTTTTAAAAAGAGGATTTATTGAATTATTACAAATA
Organism: Sesamia inferens; assembly: GCA_037179545.1. Classification (NCBI taxonomy): domain Eukaryota; kingdom Metazoa; phylum Arthropoda; class Insecta; order Lepidoptera; family Noctuidae; genus Sesamia; species Sesamia inferens. The sequence goes on from CM073922.1 coordinate 12,195,397, forward strand.
TTTTATCCAGATTTATTGCCCTAGGCTAAACATTATAGCCTTTTTTAGGGTTCTGTAGCCAAATGGTGAAAAACGGAACCCTTATAGAGTCGTCAAGTCTGTCTGTCCGTCTGTCCGTCCCTATGTCACAGCCATTTTTTTCCGAAACTATAAGAGCTATACTGTTGAAACTTGGTAGGTAGATGTATTCTATGAACAGCATTAAGATTTTGATGCAAAAATAAAAAAATAATAATAAATATTGGGGGCTCCCCATACTTAGAACTCCAACTGAAAAAAAAAATTTTTTTTCATATAACACATACGTGTGGGTTATCTATGGATAAGTCTTTAAAAATGATATTGAGATTTCTAAAATATTTTTTTTTTCTAAACCGAATAGTTTGAGTAGTTAGTAGTAAAAACTACCAACGAAAATTGTTTTGAACGAGATCTAGTAAGTAGTTTTTTTTTTTTAATACTTCGTAAATCGTAAACCGCTTATTACCGCGTAATCTTTCATACAAATAAATCCTTTAATTTCATAAACCAATGGTACGGAACCCTTTGTGCGTGAGTCCAACACGCACTTGTTTAAAAGGAGAATTAACATGCATTATTATATAAAGGGCGTATCTGACATCGACGCACAAACGAGTACTATGGATCCAGTACCTACATGATTCTGAAACCCCAGTGGTGGAATTTTTCGTCGGCTTTTTCCTGAATTTAAATAAAATAAAACAGTTTTTTTTTTCACTTTACACCGTTCATAATATCTATAGTTTTATAAATTTATAACCTATAACCCAATATGATTTTACAGTAAAATAGTACATTATGGTACTAGTATGATTACCTCCGAGGCGCTATTGAGATCCGAGCCGTAGGCGAGGGTCTTAAGAGAGCCGAGGACTGTAATCGTCAATACACACGTGTATCATACGGCGTTTTTCAACATGCTTGTGAATAAATTAACAACAAAAACTCTTTTTCCTTGGAGTTTTCAGGTAGCAAACTTTGCATAACGTTATGGGCTTCATATCTTATATCGGGCGGTGTACAACATAAATAATTTTCTTCGCAACTAGTGCTTGTAGAGACAATTTAATTAATAAATAACTATAATATTAATTTCAAGAGTGAGAACGAGTTGTGAAAAATGTTTCACTATGGAGGGAAAAATAATCAGTTTTCCTATGCGCACGCGCATTGCAATCGGCCACAGACTAAAACAGGCATTCCCAAAGTGGGCGATAACGCCCCTTTGTGGGCGCTGCAGGTCTCAAGGGGGGCGGTAAGAGACCCAGAAAGAAAATGGGGGCGTTGTGTAGAGGCGCGGGGGGGGGGGTGATTTGTATTTTCATTTAGCTAGGAGGCCTCTTAAACAACGACTGCAAGAGCTCTCGACTCTCAACAACAACTTGTGAACATCAACTAATATGAATTAATTTGATTGCTCAAGCTCGGTTCTATATTTCTCTATATTTTTTAGGATATTTTTGAGCGATATTTAATGTTTCGATGTATCGAGGTATCGATATAATACTACAAGTATTGAAAAGGTATAAAAATCGATATTTTTTATAATTAAAAAATCCTAAAAAAGAATACTTTTTTTATACTAACATTTTTTAACAAATTACATTTTTTTTGTCTTTGGTCGACTGCAATATCTAGATCAGCCTATAATACCCAGAAAAGAGAATCCTACAAAATTCTGGTTTGATTGTCGTCATTTTACTCCAGTCCTTTCCGACATAGCTCTAAAGTATTTGATATCGCCTGCGTCCTCGGTTTCCTCAGAGAGAGTGGCATCTGCTGTAAATCTCGCAGTACCCAATAACAGAAGTCGGCTTACAGCCGAGCATGTAAATCAAAGAGTTTTTCTTATGTCTGTATCAGATAAATATTGGTTTGATTAATAAATAATTAATATTTTTTATTGTTGTCCTTGATTTAAAAAATTTAAAAATGATGTCTATTGATTAGTATTTATCTAGTAATGTAAGATGATTGAAGTAGATTAGGCCAAATATTTTTTTTTTTATCACACCGATATATCGATATTTTTAAATAAAAATATCGATATTGATATATTCAAAAATTATCGATACAATATATATCGATACTTTATTGCATTTCCGACATCCCTACCCCACAGGGTGCGGTGTGGGTGCTTAGCGTGTAGTCGCTTAGTTTTTAGTCGCCCTGGCTGGAGGCTTTAAATCTATAAGGCATCCACAGGAAAGTCCGGTTAAGTAGTCACGGCCTCTAATGGGTTGACCATTACGAGATGCCATAATCAAAAAAATATATATACATATATATTTTCATTTGTGGTCTCGCGCGCAATAGATGAGCAGTACTTACGCCTCTACACTACTCGCGAAGTTGAACGTATTTCTCAAAGCAAAACAATGTCGGAAGTAAAAAAGAAGACACGGCAATACTGTGCGGAATATATTAAATTCGAATTTATTGAAAATCCCACAAACCCATCGTCACCTTTGTGTACATTTTCGAATGAAGCAATGAAAATCTTGGAGCCTTGAAGGCTTTCAAGGCTCCAAGATCATTTGAATAAAATGTATCCAGATAAGAAAGACAAGAATGTAGCATACTTTCAAGGCCTAGAGAAGAAGCATATATAAGCCAAGTGTAGCAAAACTATTTTCGGCGGCTGCTAAGCAAGATGACGATGGACTTCGAGCTCCGTACAATATCTCTTTGTTATTGCTCAAAAAGGCAAACCACATAACATCGGAGAAGAGTTAATATTGCCAGCAATAAATGAAGTAATAACTACTGTGCTTCATAAACATTGACATTGGCACAAAGATACTATAGTGCCATAAAAAAAAAAAATATTGATTACATTAGGTGTACAAATAAGTTTCCGCAATTTACCAAAAGATGTCCTCACTAAGAGGTTTCGTTGAAATTGTCAGATGTAAAATATGATATCGTAAGTTTGGACATCTGGTAATAACATACACTGAGTACCTATCAGTATCACATATTTATATTGTGCAATAATATCAAGTTTTGTGTCGAAAAAGCGTTATTTGCGGAAACTTTTGTTACTTCTTTAATTTGTAAAAACTTTAAGAGAGAGAGAAATTGTGGTGAGTGGTTTTAAAAGTTTAGAAACTGTGAAGACAAAGAACGTAGTGGAAGCATTATCGGGGGAAGATAGAAAGAAGGAAGAGGAAAAACGCTCCCAGTACTATTCCAGATATGACAAAATTATTTTCCTACATGATAATACTCATCGTTCAAAAAACGGCGGAATCTTAAATAATGATATAGGAATCGGAAGGAACAAAACTGAAAGGTGTCATGGGTGCTCAATACTTTTGGCTAAGGCTGTATTTATTTCGTGCGTGAATCAAACCCATGACACACAGCGAAATAATCAACCATGGTCAAGCATATTGTATGAATTTGTGTGGTGCTAGAAATGCTGAACAAGATTTTAAAAATATCAATACAGTACTCACCTTTTTATATCAATATAATGTATGAGCACTTCCATATCTTCATAGTCAACTTCTAAAATATCTGCAGGATGCCATTCCTCGCCGAAGTCTTTGACCTCGACTTTAGAACCAATAGAGAGTGCCATACTGCTGTTACCTGTAAAGGATGAAGAGAAATGTTTCAATAAATTGGATGGTCACAATTGTAATCAGATACACCCCTAGGACATGCTCTTGACTGACACATTGTTTGTTGTGATTAATTAGTAATGTTGTTGTTGGTGATTGATTGGGCATGTAGTTCAACTATTAGGTTTTACCCTTTCACCTGAGGATTGGAAAATCTGTCATTTTATTTACATGAATTTTGTTTACATACCTTTATCCACAGGACTACAAATCTCCTTACTTGCAACATTTTTCTTTCTAGCAATTTCAAGTTCCGACTCATTGAGTATCATATCTAAAACACTGCTGGCCACACTTAGTGTTTCCTCCTGATTTAGTTTATCAACATCTACATCTTTATTTTTCTCAATACTCTGAATATCTGCTTCTCTCTGCTCTTGTATCTCTTTCTCTTGTGCTTCAATAAATTTCTTTATAGCATCTACATTTTCAACCTCACAATCTTTGCTAAAACCTTCCACTGGGGCAGTTATGTCTTCCATTTCTTCATCAGTGTCAGAATCCCAAGGAAATATTGATGGAATAGCGTCTGCAATCAACTATGTTATTAATCGTTGTTTTTTTTAGTATATTTAACATGCAAGGATTACGCAATGATTTCTACAAGTGCATCCTGAAAGAATAATTAATTATTGTAAATAACATTTTCAGTTTTCATACTTCAACATTTTATATCCATAAGTCTTGTCTACTGACAGCAATAACAAAAGGTATGACAGAAATTCAAAGAGATCCAATATTAAGCAACTTTTTCTAAACTATAAAATATATTTTATATTCATATTGTTTTGTACATTGTTCAGCAAGTGCACTACTACATTATTAGCCAATACAATAAAATAGACAGAAAACATAGAGACAGCTACCAGTGCCTTTTAAATTAGCAACCAAAACTACAGTATTACCATTCAATACAAAAAATAAGAAATAACTTCTAAGTGACATACAAAAAGAATACAAATCATAATCAACTTAAACCAGTAACAACAACCCAACAAGCAAACAGACATTCTACTAAATACCTGTTCTCAATTTGTATTTAGAGTCCTTGAAACTTTGAAAATCAGTTTTACAGAAATGCCGCGAGCACACAAACTTGGGCAAATCTGTGTCTGAGTGTTTGTTATGTGTTACGGTTATCCAAATGTCGCGTATAGCAATATTTTTTGGAAACTTGTGGTATGTTACACCTTTATCCTCCTTTCTTGTTGAACATGACTTACAGTGGTCAATGCAACATTTTTTTACAGCCATCCTAATGTTAATATGTTAAGTTTTAACAATGTATTCAGTGCTTATTTGTAAAAGTCAATAGAAGAGTGACTGTTAATAGAGAGACCTGTACAAAAGTATCCTTGTTGAATCTTAGTATGTGCAGGTTATAACAGAGTTATAATTATTTTCATAATTTTAAGAATGTGCATAGTCTGATCTATCTCAATCAGTCAAAAATACTAATTACAATGTTTTGTTGCAGGGATGAGATTGCAACAAGATTTGAATATTTCTTACTGTGGGTATTTGGCCTCCAGCAGTCTATAACACGAAGCATCATTTCAAACTATTGTACCTATACCCCCTATTCATAAACACTGCTTGAAGTACACTAGTGATTAGCAATTCTTTAACCATACATTTTTGACCTTTTAACGTTACTTAACTTTAATCATCCTTTACGAATTATTATGAATTCATAAACGATGATTAAAGTTAAGTGACATGCTAACCTCTAAAATGTATGTTTAAACAATAGTTAATAACTAGTTAACTTTAAGCAGTGTTTATGAATAAGAGGGATATTGTCCATCACTCCACCATGGGCACTCAAAAACACTTATCAAATTTATTTTAAAACAAACAACATTTTACTTTTGATAAAATTTTATATATTATAATGTCATTATTTAATTCACAAAATTTCTAAACCTGTACTTAAGTGTAATGTAGCGTGTTTATGTTGTTATTTGTGGCTTCTATAGTAAGAATTGAGTTTGACTGTTTTACATATTATGAAAATAATTATAATTTCCAACAAGATTAGTGTAATAACATAGTAAGATGTTAAAGGTAAGAAAGGGAAGATTACCAATAAGAAACCACCAAATATAGAAATTAAGAACAACCTCAGTACAACATAACCTCGATCGAGCTGTAAAGCTGGGAAGAATGAAGAGTTTAATCAAGGATTACATCAGAGTATTTCTGCATAGTGCATCTCAAGACCCAAGGCTTCCAAACACTCAAGGTAACAAATGATAAACCCAATAAATTCAAGCAAACTGGCAGAAATACTCAATGTTAAATTTCTTTTACTGATAAAAATAATAAACATCCATCTGAAATCCACGCGGTGAAAGCATCTCGATGCCTAGATATTAAATAAAATGTTAGCAAAAAGTAATCTAATTTTCTTATTTGCTTATTTATTACGGATAATGTTATTGGTAAACACAATCTTATTTTGCTAAAGAAACCAGGTATACAAACCTGATAGTCACAGTTAATATTAGTATAAATCAACAATTTATTTATATATATATTATTGCAGTTTTATACGCATATCGGTGTAATCTCCAACATAATAAACTGAAATTCCCTAAAAAAAATACTCATTTAGGTTAGGTTTAGGTACTAAAAAAAATTAATGATTAAAAATGAAATAATAACCAAAGAGATTATTTTTTGGTTCTCTTCTTTCCGTTCAGAGGAACGGAAAAGGCAAAGGCATAGTACGCCATACAGCCTAGTCTTAAGTAACTTTTTTTCTTCAGTTTATATCCTAACTTATCCTTTTTTTTTTTGTTGTTGCTGGGGAAAATGTCAATTACGCATCCCCACCCGTCGAGGGACGGGAGGGGTATGTGGGACTCCCCGGGAGAGAGGCTCCCGGTATACCCACTAAAAACCCTAGCGCTACTCCGGCATCGCCATAGTGGCGGGGGAGTGGGAAACTAGCGGAGCCTGAGCTACCTCTCCCCCGCCGGCGTCCCCGCCTAGTGAGGCGGGCCCTCATTTGCCTCTCTTAAAGAGGGGCCGTGGCTCCCACGTGGTGAGCGGTGCAAGGCGGGCGCGGGCACCCCCGTGCCTCACGCCCGCCGCTCCCCTCAGGGAAGGACAAAGCGGGCAAAGTCCCGCCTTCTCCTACCCCTACGCCGCCTACGGAGCGCTGGACCGAGGGGATCCTCCTCTCGCTCCCGCTCCGCGGCCTCCTTCTGCGACATCACGACCTCGGAGAAGGAGGCCACCTCCGCCCAGGCCCCCTCGCTCCCCACCATCGCTCTGACGACGGCGGGCAGCGAGAGGTCCCCTCCTACCGCGGCGACAAGATCGCGGCGCGGCACGGCCCACGACGGGCACACCGCGAGGGTGTGTTGCGCCGTGTCAAATCCTAACTTAAACTAACCTATCTCCTTTCGTTTCCCGCGTGAGGCCGACTAGGAGGAGTTTGGGGTAAAGTCATGATGTGGCCACTATGCTACAATATTTCAATGTTCTTTATAAATTATTTACTGAATGCACTTTTTATTTAGTAAACAACACTATAAATAATTTTATAAGTCCAATAAAAAATTATCGTGACACTCAGCTTGACTTACCCGCCAAAAAAAAAAAAAAACTAGCACAGCAACTAAAGAGAAAGAGAAGTGTTGCTGTCCCTGTCCCCCAACATATTATCGATATCTACATTTCGTACATCTTGATTGCTAATCGATTACAAATATTATCATAATATGATATATTAATATAACAACCATTTCGATAAACATATTATACCCCCTTATTCATAAAAGATGTTTAAAGTTAACTAGTGATTAGCGATTCTTTAACCATACGTTTTAGACGTTTGCACGTCACTTAAGTTTAATCTTCGTTTATGAATAAACCCCTTAAACAATGTGGTGTATATTCATAAAGGATGATTTCGATCCCTAACATTCTATTGAATATTTTAAAAAAATAAATAAATATATACGGACAAATCACACAGATTGAGCTAGCCCCAAAGAGATTCTAACTCAACGATACCATATTTATAATAGATACATATATAGATAAACATCCAAGTCCCAGGCCAATCAGGAAAAGATCGTTTTCCATCATGACCTGGCCGGGGATCGCACCCGGGTTTCCACGTCGCAGGCAGGCGTGTTGACCGCTGCGCCACGGAGGACGGAGGAGGATTTTACATAGTGTGTGAACATTTAAACTACATTTTTAAATTGGTTATTACCGTCAAAGAACAATTTACATATATTATTAATTAATAACAATATATACTTTTAAAGTGAATTACATCGCCTCAAACTTTTTCGTCTGTGTATAGTACATATAGCGTGACGGTCGGCCGCCGTGGAGTAGGGATAAAGAGAAAGGCGCTCAAAAGGCGCTTGTCAGAGCAGCCAATGCCAATATTTTAGTATAAGTTTCACTTTTATCGTGGTTTCATATAACCACAGCCACATAATCCTTTTTTCTCATAACGCCAATTTTTGTCTACTTGTCTTTGAACCAATAAAAAATCGATAGCTCGCAACACTAAACAGCCAAAGTAACTTTGCAGTTTTTACCACTACTAACATAGCATCATTGTTATAAGTGAAAGAGACATAGCATCAGGTTTATCTTAATGTGATAAGGACAACATGTGTTTTAAAGTTAAAAGACGTAGTTTTTCAACGATATAACGTAACTTTGGCCTCAAATCGAGTCTGACGTTTCATTGACCTTTATTTATTTTGACGTCTAACATATTATCAATGAGTGTACGTGAAACTGTTTAAAGCTTACCAAATCACGTCAACAATATTGATATTTAGGGTGTAAAGCTTTAAGTAAAATGGATTTAGCAAAATCTCTGTTCAGTTCCCGCGATCATGAGGGCTATGTGGGTCGTGAGGACCATGAACGTAAAATAAGTGCTGCATTAGCTGACGACGACCCTGAAGATATGATCGATGCGATACGAGGATTGAATATAGCTGATGAACTTCTTCCAGCACCTGGTGGTCCATTCTCGGCACTGACGGCTAGTATGGTACCTCAAGACATAATGGCCAAATTAGCACAACCAGAATCTGAAGGTCACGGTGGTGGACTCCCGGATTACAGATTCGATGAGTTTGGATTTTGTGTTGAAGAAGAAGATGGACCAGAACCAAGTTCGAATAAGTTATTAGCAGATGCGTTTGTGGAAGATGACCAACACCGCCTGCAGTGGGAATTTTATAGCAAAGAAATTAACTTTTCTGATGGAGAAGGAAAGCTGGAAAAAACTGACAAATTGCAAAAAATGGTCAAAGATGGTGTGCCACACTCGCTCCGCCCTCAGGTATGGATGCACTTATGCGGTGCAAACAAAAAAAGGGCTTCTACTGAAATAACTTACCATGAGATTGTACGAGCATCAAGTGATGATGGATTGGTAACAAGTAAACAAATTGAAAAGGACTTGGTACAAATATTACCTAATAATGTTTGCTTCTCACACCCAACTAGCACTGGGGTACCAAGATTGCGTAGAATACTTAGGGCACTAGCATGGCTTTACCCTGATATTGGATACTGTCAGGGAACTGGAATGATTGCGGCATCTCTACTCCTGTTGATGGAAGAAGAAGATGCATTTTGGATAATGTGCACAACAGTAGAAGACTTGCTACCAGCATCTTATTACTCGTCTACTTTAATAGGAATACAAGCAGACCAAAAAGTTTTAAGAAGCTTGATCTCTACTTACTTGCCTGGTATTGATCAGGTTTTAAATGCCCATGACATTGAGCTCTCTCTGATAACAATGCATTGGTTTTTGACCCTATATGCCAATGTTGTTCATATGAAGATTTTACTCAGAATTTGGGATTTGTTCTTTTTGGATGGTTCTTTAGTGCTATTTAAGGTAACCTTGGCTATGCTAAAAATTAGAGAGAACAGATTTACAGAAATATCTAATTCTGCACAAATTTTTAATGCACTATCTGACATCCCTGGTGAAATTGACGATGTTGAGCTCCTGATCAAAACAATTGATGAAGTTTGTGGGGATACTTTAAGTCCTACATTAATTGATACTCATAGAAGAAGGCATCTAGCATATTTGATGGCTGATCAGGGAGCTCTGGTGGGTAATCCTAGTGCTGTACCTAACTTACCTAAGCAGCAGTTACAAAGACGCCAGATTAAGAAAAGCAAATCTGTAATACAAACAATACTTTTTGGGGAAGATAGTAACAATGAAGATGCAGTTTCAAAGAATGTAAAGCAGACAGAAATTTTAGTTGATCTCAGAGAAGCAATTTTGCAAGTTGCTCGTCACTTTTTAGCCCTCGAGCCACAACTAGCTTCCGAGGTTCAATTGACTGCAGACTACACAATGCAAAGCCACGCAGCTGATCGAGAAAGATATGTCAATGTTTCAAGAAGTAAGAGAAGAAGAGCTAAAGCACTCTTAGATTTTGAAAGACGAGATGGAGATGAATTGGGTTTTAGGAAAAATGATGTTATTGAAGTGATTAGTTCAAGAGATGAACACTGTTGGATTGGTGAGTTGAATGGTCTAAGAGGTTGGTTTCCTGCAAGATTTGTTAAGCTGCTGGATGAAAAAGGTGTTAAGTATAGCAGAGCTGGAGATGACTCTGTAACAGAAAAAGCTGCTCATCTAGTCAGAGGAGTTTTAGCTCCAGCTTTTAAAAGAGTACTCCTACATGGTATAAAGCGCCCTAGTTTCTTGGATGGCCCATGCCACCCGTGGCTTTTTATTGAAGAAGCATCATCACGAGAAGTTGAAAAAGATTTTAATTCTGTCTATAGCCGTTTGGTGTTGTGCAAAACCTATCGTTTGGATGAAGATGGTAAAGTTTTGACACCAGAAGAATTACTATACAGATGTGTCCAGGCTATAAATTTGTCGCATGATAACGCTCATGCCCAAATGGACGTCAAATTACGTACATTGATCTGTATGGGCTTAAATGAAGAAGCTTTGCATTTATGGTTGGAAGTTTTATGCTCTTGCGTTGATATTGTCCAAAAATGGTATCACCCCTGGTCATTTATTAATTCTCCAGGATGGGTGCAAATTAAATGCGAATTGAGAATTCTTTCGCAATTTGGTTTCAATTTAAATCCAGATTGGGAACTTCCATTAAAAAAGGACACGCAAAATCAGCCCTTAAAAGAAGGAGTGCGAGACATGCTTGTAAAACATCATTTATTTTCGTGGGACTTGTAATTATTTATTTATAGTATTCGTAGTTTCAAAGTTAATGTTATTTCTATTAATGCTACCAAATTATAAAATATGTAAATACTTAATAAAAAATATACATAATTATGCACTGTTAGCCTATTCTAAGAATTTTACAATCGTGACGCTTATTACAACTAAATAAAATATAACTAACTAAAATTGTGTTTAAAATTTCTTTTTATCTTCTTCTTTTATAATTTTTCAGTAAGTACATAATATTATGTCACTTTATTTTTTAAAATTTCATAAACGTGGTCTCATAAAAGTAGTCTCGAGCCGAGACTGCTACTGTGATCGTTATTAATGTAATTTCTCTCGATATTGATAATTTCGAGACTCTCGATATTGATAATTTCGAGACTCTCGATATTGATAATTTCGAGACTCTCGATATTGATAATTTCGAGACTCTCGATATTGATAATTTCGAGACTCTCGATATTGATAATTTCGAGACTCTCGATATTGATAATTTCGAGACTTTCGATATTGATAATGTCGAGACTTTCGATATTGATAATGTCGGGATTCTCGATATTGATAATTTCGACACTCTCGATATTGATAATTTCGAGACTCTCGATATTGATAATTTCGAGACTCTCAATATTGATAATTTCGAGACTTTCGATATTGATAATGTCGAGACTCTTGATATTGATAATGTCGAGACTTTCGATATTGATAATGTCGGGATTCTCGATATTTATAATTCCGTACCTCTCGATATTGATAATGACGCTGATTCTCTTGTTTACAAACTAATTTTTCGTTAAGCGTATCTTTTTATGTCATTTATAAGAATGGGATAGAAGATAACATTTTAGTTTAATCCTGTTAAGCTACTCTATAGAGAGTTATCGCGATTATATTGACCGTTATCAATGTCGAGACTCGATGTTGATAATGTAGAGACTCGATCCTCGATCGTTTCTCGGTGGTAAGACAAATCGGCTGCCGGCAGAAGTTACCACCCACCAGACAAAGTCTTGCCGCCAAGCGATTCGTCGTGTTCCGGCATGATGCCTGGTGAAGCCGTACGGAGGGCGGGTCTGAGCAGCTGTTGCGATGTGTGCTGGGTACGATGCACAGGGTCTCCACATCAATCTTCCTCTGGCGCAGCATCGTTGGTTGTGTTGTTGGGTTCAACATTGCACCACCTCGCTCAACTGCCGTCTTCCTTCCTATTCACTAAGTTTTTTAAGTGAATGGGTTTAATAAACTAGTGCGTTTTTCCATCAACGATTACATCACTGCTTACCATCAGGCGGGATTACAGTCAAAAATACGACAATTTACGCCAGGAGCGAACTAATTTGACAGGTCTACCTAGAACATTTTATCTTCTGTCCTTTTCTTAATTGAATAGAAAGCAAGAAATGCACTGAACTAAAATTTAATTTAGTTTGGGTCATAGTCGAGACTCGATATTGATAATGTCGCGACTCTCGATATTAATCATGTCGAGACTCTCGACATTGATATTGGGCGCAAAGTCCTGTTGATACGTTTGTCTATACTATATGTATATATTTGGTACTCTCGACTCTCAAAGTTGCTGATTTTGTTTAAAATAATTATTTACACTAAATTATACTTACTTAATTTTTTTTTTGTTGTAATGACTGAGTACAAGGTGAAGGAAAATATCTTGAGGAAATCTGGACTTTCTCGTTTGAAGTTATTTGATTGGTTGAAACTAGTTTTAAGTAATGCTTAAATCTTGAGTAAGGTTCTGTAATTCGGTCCTAAGTCTGAAATCCAGTCAACCGGCATTGAGGAAGCGTAGTGATTACGTTCAATCGATTCAATCCTTCTTTGTATGAGATGAGACCAGTGGCCGGCAGTGGGACGATAACAGATACAGAAGGATGATGATGATGAATTTTCTCCGTATTCAAAGAGATTTAACTACGGCTTATAATTTCTCTTTGATAAAACAGAACTCTGAACATGGAAAGTTCTGTTATATGGTATTCGTTAGCCTATCGACGCGACATAGGTATCTTTGATATAGAGACTTTCGTTTTTCTTAAGGATCGTTACAGCAAGCTATTATTTTCGGTATTATATATACTTAAATATCATCGACAGTTTGCGACAACATCATTAGCAATTTTTTTACTTTCTTTCTTCTTTCTTTAATCAGAACAGTTAATTTTAATTAACTTGTAACACTGATTTACTGCGATCCAAAAACCCACTTGACAACTTCAATATTCAATACATTCATTGAAATAATGAACAGCAACATTAATCATGTCTTTCTCACTGTAATTCGATGAACTGCATTGGTCAGAGCGAGATGCAAGGATTTTTTAATTTGATACATGCTACAGATATAAAAGTTAGCCAGAGACTAGGGACACGGTTCAGAAAAGCAAGAATCGATACTGTACTCATGAGTAGTATCGATAAAAAAGTATCGATACCTCAAAGTATCGAGTACTTTTCTTAAGCAGGGGCCTACTTCATACGTTAGTAGGGTCACGGCATCAAATAGAAAGTACCGGTACTCTATTCATGAGTAGTATCGATAAAAAACTATTGTGCGCGTAAAATAATCAACACAAAAATATCGATACCTCAAAGTATAATACCGAGTTCTTTTCTCAGGCAGGGCCTACGCTATACTTTAGATTGTCAATGTTAGTAAGTATCGCCTGTTACCTACATACAGACAAAATGAAAAAATAACAAATGGCATAGACATAGATAACAGGACATCAAGCTAGCACACACAAACTGTCAGATTTCTTTATTAGAATTTTATATTTATCTCTAAAGCATTATGGCTCAAGGTTGATTGGGAATATTTGACAGTTTCGGGTAGCTTGACTTGCTGTCGTCTGTACGTAAATATTAGACAAATAAAAACCACCAGTACGTATAGTTACATATTTTAAATCTAATATATTATATATTATTCTATTCCTTCTCGGTATTATCGATCAAGAAAAGAAGCTTGTCCAGCTTTTTTAGCGATAGGCTATACATACTGGTTTTAGTAATTGTACCTACAGTATCATACTTAAAGTTCATGGTAGAGTGGCAATATTTGTCAGTTTCAGATAGCTTGATCTGTCGCTATCGACGGTATTTCCAGATTTCAAAAACAATCTTTCTAAGTGCATTGAAGTTGCACAAATAAAAAAAATAACAAACGAGTTAGAATCAAACAAGTGAAATGTGCATCCGGCAGCCTACCGGCAATGGAATTTATTCGATACGATACCTGGTCAAAAGTACTTGTTAAGTAAAAGTATCATAGAATACAAAAGGATCGGTATCGAAATAAATGTACTCGATACCATAAAGTATCGATACTTTTTCGTGTCTCTACCAGAGACAAGAACTTGTCAAACATTTGACAGATACGAAACCTTTGACAAGTCTCTACCTTTTCGTTTCTCTTCCAAACCAAGAAGTCAAACGTGCTTGTTCTCTGAGAGCTAAGGCCTGTTGGCGACTTGCACGTCCTATAATTAAAAATGGCATCAAAGGCTGAATTAGCTTGCGTTTACTCCGCTCTCATCCTCGTTGATGATGATGTTGCCGTAACTGTAAGTATTTACATGTTTTCCATAATTTTCATCTTAGGTTAGGGTCCAGACATGAGATTATCCACTTTCATCGTGACTATTTCTATGTAAGCATGGCACGAGATCATTTTGAATGTTGATTGAAATGTCAAAGTATCCATATATACTTATATTTTAAACTTTGGCAAAGGTTAGTCTTGGCGCGAGTTGCTGATGTTGTTTTTGTTTTGTAGGGTGAGAAGATCTCCACCATCCTGAAGGCAGCCAACGTTGATGTTGAGCCATACTGGCCTGGTCTGTTCGCTAAGGCGCTTGAAGGCATCAACGTGCGCGACCTGATCACAAACATCGGATCCGGCGTGGGAGCTGCACCGGCCGCTGGCGCTGCGCCCGCTGCCGCCGCCGCAGCACCTGCTGCCGAGGCCAAAGAGGAGAAGAAGAAGGAGGAAGAACCTGAGGAGTCTGACGACGACATGGGCTTCGGTAAGAATCAAAACAGAAATTATTACTTGCAGTTATAAGTATATTAATGAAATATTCCCCTAAAAACAAATAGTGCCAAATTACACATGGCTCAACATGTCATTATTTATTGACATCTTAATATAAATCCCACATTCCAATGATGATTGATTTATCATGTATTAGCTTCAGAATCTAATGATTGAAGAAATTTTATCTGAGATATTGCAACCACCACAACAGAAATGGATACCTATAACATATGCTAATTTCATTTTGTTTTGTTTCAGGTCTCTTTGACTAAAAAGCTTTATATCAAAGCTAAATTCCATTGTAAGCTTTATGAAGCTTATTTAGTTCTAAGGATTAAATGACTTTATAATAAAGTTTTTATCAACCTAAAAGTTTGCGTTTGTTTAAAGCTCTCGACTGTTAACACATGTTGTAAATTTGTTCATTCTAATTGAATTTTTCCATGCTGTGTATAAGGAGAATAGAAAGGAGTTTGTATAATCACAATTATGAACAGATCATCACCTGATGTCTCTTAAAGGGTACATGTTTTCAGTTAGTCTAGACTTTGAAATATGTGGGAATATAAAATTCTGATAATTTTTAGGTAGGTACCTATTCAAATCTAACTATTAAGTTCTCAGGTTTCTTAAAATCGTAGCCAGATGCACCTTACTACAACAGGAGCCAAGTCAATATTGTGAATATTAACAAATTCCATGTGGATGATGCCGCACAGATTTAGAAAAAATTGTAGAGCTTAACCCCTTAATGCATGATTCCTTCTATATCGTTATAAAAAATATATATATTAGAGAAATTGACATAGAATACAGGAAAAATAATAAAAAAAATAATTCTTTATTATTTATATATTTAGAGCCAATTACATAGATTGTGCCGTTTTCGGCACTACATGCATTACAGACATGAATATGTCATGGTTTAATTTTTTTTATGCAGCTGGTTAAAACAGTCCTTATTCTTTTTTGCACATAAATGCACATTGCATTTACTGCATTTTACAACAGTTTTTAAGTTGCATGTTGGGAACATGCACCGCATCCTCTCTGGTGTTCTTATTTGTTCGTGACCCACGCCGTCAAGTATAACATCAATTGAAGGTAAAGTTTGGCATGGTTTACCCTTTCGTATTTTAGGAAGAGGCTGGCCATCTAAAGAACTTGATCTTGGACGGCCTCTTGGGATAGGTGTGCTGTACTTACACAATGTGTCTGCCAGATCAGATCGAAAATCTGGAAGGTTCATGATGTCTTTACTGGCTAAACCTTTTTGGATCATAACTTTCTTGTAGAGAATCCAAGCGTTGATTATGCTCAAATCTAAAAGGTGATAAAAAATTCGTAAGTACCACTTTCTGCTCTTTATCCTTATTTTATATCTACCGAGGTGGGCATCCATTAGATCCACCCCTCCCATGTGGGCATTGTACTCTTTGACGAGTTTTGGACAAGTGATTTCTGTTTTGCGTTTGAGTTTTTTATCATACCTCTGGATCTTCTCTACAGGTTCAGCGCCCACATAAGTTGATGCCAAAACTACCTGTTTGTTGTCCTTCCAAGATACTGCTGTTATGTCTACATTATCATAGTTAGTAACATATTCCTCGTACGATCCGCGTGGTACAGAACTTTTCATTACGTCTTGTTTGTTTGGTAGCTTGCACGTTCTCCCTAATCGATTTCTTTGAATCGTACCTAAAGAATGTATCCCTTGGGTTGCCAAATAATGCATCAGAGGTAAGGAAGTGTAAAAATTGTCAAAATAAACGATGTGATTTCTTTGACGAGGCACTCCTCTTACAAGCTTCATAACAGTTTGGCCAATCACACCCATTTCAGGTTCACAAGGTGGTTTTTCTTCATCTTTTTCTTTACATATATGGCATATATAATAAACTTATACGCATATCCCAGTAGGCTACACAAAACAAATAATTTGAAGCCCCATTTATGGGGCTTGTTGGGCATGTACTGCTTCAAGAAGTGACCTACTTTAGTTGAACACATCTGCTCATCAATTGACAGACGTTGATCTATTGTAACGCTCGAAAATCTTTGATTTAGGTGTTCAATCACTGGGCGCAATTTGTGCAGCTTATCGTGGTCCACATGGCCCACAGGTAGATGTTTCAAATTATCATTGAAGTGCAGATATTTCCGAATTTTTTCAAACTTGTTGACAGGCATTGTATCTTTTATTGGGGCAAAACCATATTTTCCCCAGTACGAGCGAATATTAGGATATCGGTAAACAGACATAAACGTAACAATCCCTATAAATTTACGTAAATCTTCTACTGTTATTTTTTCAGGCTTACTAGGTTGTTGCTGGGTTGAATACAAATTTGACTCATGAACAATTGATTCCATAAAATCATTCGTAAAAAAGTAACAAAAAAACTGATAAGGTGTCTGTAGCACTTTTATATCCGATGATAATTCTTCAGAGCCCAAAAATGCAATTTTTTCTGCTGAATAGGGCAGATTTTGTTTTTTCCAGAGCAAATTTCTACCCCCAATCGGCAAAGGATTCGCGCTTTGTGAAGCAGTTGGAATGTCATGTACCAAAGGCGGATCATCGTCGGAGGTAGCACGAACATCACCAATACTATTTTCAGATGGACTTGTATTATCTTCCAATAAAGCTTGACCATTGTCTTCATCACCAATATCTGCCAAATCGTTCTCCAACTCGTCTAGAAGAGCTTGACGACTTGGATAAAAATCTTCACCATCAGATTCCATGTCGTCTTCAGAGATTTCTCCGTTTTCTAACATGCAAAGTATTTTTTCTATTCTGTCGTTATCCATAGCTGTAAAGCAAACCAAAGCAAAGTCAAAACCCATCACCCAACACAAAATAACAACAGAAACAAAGTTTTACAACGGCAACTACAGTTGTTAGAATGCATTCAGCAAAGTTATAAAATTAATAGCACTAATGCATGATGTGCCGTTTTCGGAACATACACATTTTAGCGTTTATAGAGCAAAATCCATGTCAAAACAATAAAAAATCCATAAACCTTATTATGTGAATGACATACCTGAAAAAATAATATTTTTCCTTGGAGTAATACAGAAAATAGAAATATTTTTTACACAGATGAACTTCGAGTAATTCACGTAACATCAAACAATTGGCGCGCTTTTCCAATTTGACAAATCTGTCAAATACGATGACGTTACATACAATGACATGTTATTTTTTTAATTGTCTATTGATCACAGACTGTGAAAACACCCTTCAACTGTTAGAAACAGCAATACAACGCGCGTAATTTATAAAAAAAGTAATTGTGCCGTTTTCGGCTATCTATGCATTCAAGGGTTAAAAGATAAAAATATGTATAAACGTAAAATACGTTTATTAAGTCGTTAGTTCTTAAAGTATGCACTTTGGGGTCTAGATTTTCACGTTTATACAAATCTTGTAAGTGTCTACAACATATTACCAAGTATCAATGATGTTCCTTTAATAATTAAAGAGTTATAGGACAATTTACCATGAATAGATCACTGTTTAAAAAAAGAAGTCAAATATCACGACATTCTAAAGGAATCTTGACGTTAAAAACGTTAATCCGACAAATGAAAACGTGTGTTTTATTTATCGACCTGAGTTAGACTTGACAGTCATCTCTAAATAAATAAATATATATGGACAAATCACACAGATTGAGCTAGCCCCAAAGTAAGTTCGAGACTTGTGTTATGGGATACTAACTCAACGATACTACCTATATTTTATAATAGATACATATATAGATAAACACCCAAGACCCAGGCCAATCGGGAAAAGATTCGTTTTCTATCATGACCTGACCGGGGATCGAACCCGGGGCCTCCACGTCGCAGGCAGGCGTGTTGACCGCTGCGCCACGGAGACCATGATTATTTAATTTATTTAATATCTATAATACGTTGAGCATCCCTGACTGCCAGCCAGTTCAACGGGGAAAGAATGATATATTTTATTTGAAAAATTCATTTTTCTTGCTTCTAGAATGCGAATTTTTAATGTAACTCATTTTCAAGTTATTTAGGTTATTGAAGCAGAAGGTTTATTGATCACCACACAAGCATAATGCCTATGAATACGATTTTAGTCACTATTTCAATCTTACCCCTTCAGCATTTCATCTTTCCCCTACATTTTTTTTTTCTTAAGACCAATTTTACTAATGTTTTTGTGCTGTAAACTTTACAGAAACAAGTTGAATGTACTTTTTTACCCAAAACATCATTTTATGCATTTGACTTAAATTCTTCTGTTTTACAACAGTAACCATCACACTGTTTATCTCATCAAAAATGCATTCAGTTTTACCCCCACTCACCTTATCGCCTCGTTGCAAACTCAAATGGCACGTGAACAAAATCTATGTAATATAATAATACAAAAAGGTTTACAATACCTGATAGAAATTAGTCACTTACCTTCCATTTCCATAAAAACACACAGGTCGTCACTTGTAAAGGCACTGAACGAATTTACTGACTGACTAAATTCGATACACAATCGTAAATGACCTTTAACAAGTGAAACACGAGAAAGAGCTAAAACTCCTACAATTCGTGGCAGATAATTCCCCAGGGCAACCATCAAAGTCTCTGGCGCTTGGTGCCCCAGTGGCATCATGGAATTATTATTTGACGCCAGGTACTACAGATTACTAAAAAGACCTCCGCACGGAAACGGTTAAATAGCATAATAATAGTACCTACTGGGAATCATCATTTGTATGTATTAGAGATGTAACGGATAATAGTTTGGCCGGATACCGGATATCCGGCCGACCATGTGGCCGGATAGCCGGATATCCGGCGAAACTTAGTAGTTTGCGCAGGCGGCGATAACCTGTGAGCTGATTTTTTTTCTCAAGTCAGTGCAATTGATTGCAATTGCTACCCTTTGTGTAGTGGGCAGCTAACGCCAAACAATACCCAAACTTGGCAAAGTTTGCTAAAATCTACCTTTCTGCACCTTGCAGCAGTGTGTATAGCGAAAGACTTTTCTGAAGCTGGCCTCATGAAGAGAAACGCAACCGCCTGCTACCTCCCAATGCTGAGAAATTGTATGATTTAATTCCCCCATCTCCGTTCCACCATCAGACGACCCGTCATACGGCGACTTTCCACCCTAACGTTGTTGACACCACTACGATTCGAACGAAGCGTTTCGCTTCTTCTTTTATACCGCGTACATCGAGGGACTGGAACAATTTGCCGGCGGCGGTGTTTCCGTCACACTACAATTTGAGTGTCTTCAAGGCTATAGTGAATAGGCTCTTAATAAACCAGCGCGCTTTGCCATCAACGATCGTATCACTGCTTATCATCAGGCGGGATTGCGGTCAAGCGCTAGTTTATAATATACAGTATGTTACGAAAACCCTGTCCGACCCATAAGGATAATAGAGGTTAGGTAAACACATGACCAAATATAATATAAAATTTTACGTATTCATCATAGTACCAATACAAATGAATTTTGAAATAATCTTTTTTTCCAACGAATTAATTCCAATTTCCCCGAAATTTGGTAATTTTTAAAAAGTGACAACACCGGTATTATTATGAGCGAATAGCGATGCGACCACGTGCCGCGTGTCCTGCCGCCCGCCCCCCGCGGTCGGCAGGCGAAGGGTGGTCAACGCACATTTAATAAGTTACCTCCTTTTGCGAAATAATATTTATTTTTTTTAGGGGGATTTTTTTTTAAATAAAGCCCGGTTTTGTATGCATTAGTAGAATCAGTTATCGATACCTAACAACACCTTCACGGGTCGGACAGGGTTTTCGTAACATACTGTATATAAAAAAAAATAGTATTCATTTACCATAATTTGCCCTTAATGCAGTATGAGTACTAATTCATTCAATTTCTTTGTATTACATTAATTTACTATTGTGTGATTAAAAATATAAAACTTAAACCAATTATATAAAAGTGATACTAACTAAATAAAGCAAATAATTACTCAAAAATATGTTTCTTTTATCCAGTTTGTTCTATTTATTCGGCCGGATAGGCAGGATACCGGATAGTTATCGAATATCTGTTGCATCTCTAGTATATATATACTATTTTATGCAATTTGCTTTTCAACCTGGACTCCTGAAGTAAAAATGATGAGTCTTAAAATGCTGGTTGTAGCAAAACTGCATAAAATAAATATAATCCACAGCTTAACTTTACTTCTTACACCAACAGCCATCTTCTGTAGTGCCAACCCCAACACTTGGGTGCCACCCTAATGCTATCTGCAATGGCAACAATTTCATCTGCCTACCTTGCTACTGGACAATCAAATCTCTTAAAAAAATATCTATCATCCCTATGAGGTGTCCTTTTAGGTAAAGTAATTATTAGGGAGTAAATAGGTCAATAAAAAAGCACAACTAGCTACAACATAATTTATTTAATTAACCAACTATACATATCTAAGCACATATTTCATTCTATCCCCACATAGCTCTCTGTACACCAGACAGTTTATTGTAGTCAGCCAGGTGTCTCCACACTATACGGCTCATCCGCCATTCCTTCACTATACCTCGGGGCCTGCAAATTTAAAAACATCAAATCAGCTTAAATGGAACTTAGTGTTATTGAGATTGAATAATGTTCATTTGGTACCATAAAACCGGGTGAATAATGTGTTTACTGCTCTATAATAAACAATTAAGGCCCTTGTTGGCAACAAACTACATCATTTCAATGTTAAACACCATAAAATTTAACTATCTTGATTAACCCTGTTTAAAACTTCTTTCTAGTTTAATTGAAAAGGCAGATTAGACAATTTTGTGATTTGTTGTATGTTGTTGTTGAATAAATACCTTGATGTTACAACGCATCTGTTGTTAATTCTCAGTGGAATAGCATTCATTTCAAACTTGTTAATATCTTTATTCGCTAGTTCTCTGATTTCCACAGGCAGAATATCATTTTTCCTCATCGCATTTATACGAGTTCTTTCAAGAAAGTTTTCCGCACTCATTCGCCGCCTTTTCACATCTCGGATCATGAGCCAGTTCGCCCATTTGTTTCTTACTTGTTGGAACTGCAAGATGCAAATGATTTTAATATTTTTCTGGTAATTATTAACATTCCAGAATCATATTTAAAAATCTGAATATTTTCGAAAACATTTTCATTCAAGTATGTAATGAATAACGAACCCCGAACCCAGCAACATTTTGAGATTTCCACACATATTTTGCAACACTAGATATATTGAAATTCATGTTTAATTTTATATTAAAATGATTTAATTTTAATTATATTTTGTGGTCCAATTTTAGGTTACGTCTATTCTATAAAAACATTGACATTCAGTTGACAGTTGACATTTCACAACTGGATGTTTTTTTTTGTTTTGGCATTTTATGACTTGGTAACCAAGACCTTTAGGTCAATTTCACACCTAGGCCTAGGCTTACTAGAGGTGACCGAAAACTACAGAAACTGCGAAAACTCTGCGCAAAGGGGACACATACACTAAAAAAACCGCTATAATTTTCACAATCCCTGTCTTTTTGAGTTAATTAAATGTACGTAACAACTGAGTATTCACTATTCTGTTAAGATATGTCAAGACGTTCATTATTTTTGTATTTTACTACGGCATTCTACTGCCATTTAAAAGTGGATGACTAAAATACAATTTGTCTCTATAGTCGTAAAAATAAATGAGGGCGCTGCGGTCATGCATATAACAACTCTGATAGTGTGACCAAAGAATTTACATAAATACCTAGAACGCTGACGAACCGGCAAAGGCGTTCCTAGAAATAGAAACGCACGAAGGACCCCTGTGTCCCTTTCTAGTAGGGTGTACACAGTTCATAAGAAAATTGGGACATTTAATAAACTTCAAAATTGTTTCAAGTAAAATAATAATAACAGTAAGAGGTAGCTACAAAATAAAATATGAACTATATTTATATTGTATATTAGCGACCCGACCCGTCTTCGCTCGAATAATCGTATTTATATTAGGTATATACAATATGTAAAGAAAACCCTGTCCTACCCATAAGGATAGTAAAGATTTGGTAAACACATGACCAAATCTAATATATAAAATTCTCGTGTCACGGTGTTCGAACTTAAACTCCTCCGAAACGGCTCGACCGATTTTGATGAAATTTTTTGTGCTTATCCGGTATCTATGACAATCGGCCAACATCTATTTTTCATCCCCCTAAATGTTAGGGGTAGTCCACCCATAATTTTTTTTTATTATTTATATGGCAAAACAACGTTTACCGGGTCAGCTAGTATAATATAAAATTTTACGTAATCATCATTGAAACAATACTAATGAATTTTGAAATAATCTTTTTTTCCCCCGAATTAATTCCAACTTCCCCGAAATTTAGTCATTTTTAAAAAAGTGACAACACCGGTATTATTATGAGCGAATAGCGAGGCGACCATGTGCTCCCCGCCGCCCGCGGAAGGGTTGCTTACCGCACATGTATTAAGTTACCTCTTTTTTTGCGAAATAATATTTATTTGTTTAGGGGGATGTTTTTTTTAAGTTTATCCTGGCATGTATCCATTAATAGAATCAGTTATCGATACCTAACAATACCTTCACGGATCTGACAGGGTTTTCTTTACATATTGTATAAAGCCCCGTGACGCCGGCGGGTAGTCACTGCCTCCTGTCACTCCAGGGGCCCGAGTCTGCTATTGCAATAGTGTCAAAATTGTCGACTTTTAATGTCATAATGACCGATTTTGACAAAATCCGTAATCTACTAACAAAATGGCGTGCCAAGTGGTCAATCACTGAACGAAATGGCATAAAACGGTAATCTTGTCCAAAATGACAAATCAATGACTGACATATGCGGTAATCTGCTAAAATTTTGACAGTTCATTTGATCATTGAACTGTAATGATGCCGTCTTTGTACAAACATTGCTTTTCGAAGCAAGGCAGCTCGATGGTGGTGGTGGTTTTGTACAAAAAGTGTGGTATATATAGTGTTTGTGGAATATTTGAGAATGTTTTCATTACTAGCAAATATTCTTGAGCTAGCCAACTCAGTGGATGCTAGAGAAGGAAGATAATATGCAGGAGACGTCGAACACATCGCTTGACGAGTTTGAATACAGATCCCTTTATTAATGTTCCCAAAGCGAAATTTCTGAAAACGTTTTGCCTTGAATATGTCTCAGTAAGAGGGTTAATTGAAGAACTCATTCTCCTTATGGCCAGACTGCGTCGAATTGATAGCGTATGGGCAGAAATTAAGGTGAGGAAACGTAATTTGACAATTGATGTATTATTCTATAGTAATCTATAGCTACAAACACGAAATAGGTTGATTAATGTTATATTTTTATTGCAGATTCTAATAGCACTTGCATTTTATGCATCAGAGTCCTAAGAGAATTTTATTGGACAAGGACATTGCCCTCCTTAAAGCTTCACAAATTACTGTGTCTAGTGCAATCAATGAAGGAACAAACACTTTGAAACTAAAAAATAAACCACAAATATTGCAAACATGCCAATAGCATTATTGCCACCTGATGAGGATTATGCAGAAGTACTGTGACAGGTATGAATTTCTTTTAACTATGTTGGTAAAGGTACATAATAGTTGGACTTCTATCAGTTATTTATTTATTGTTAACTAAAACAGTACACTAATTACATTAATTAACTTAAAAACAACTACTAAAACTAACATGGAACAGCGGACTCTCTCGCATACTTTCTTTAACAGACGACCAAACATACACCCATAAGCTTATTCAGCACCTTTATAGTATGACAGACCGGAGATCTGATTTCTGTTTTTGCTGTTAGCAACATAAATGAAACTACTATACCTATTAAAAATCATAATTTTATTCAACATAGTGATATATACAAACTTATAAAACTAAATAAATACAAATTACTAAATAAAGCTATTACCCTAATTAAAACTATTAATAAAAATCAACATTTATTTATAACTATATATCTATTTTCTCATAAACTAAATATCTACTTTACATTAAGTAAAAAAAAAAATATTATACAAAACAAAAAGACATTTTCTACTAAAACTAACATGGAACAGCGGACTCTCTCGCATACTTTCTTTAACAGAAGACCAAACATATACCCATAAGCTTATTCAGCACCTTAATAGTATGACAGACCGGAGATCTGATTTCTGTTTTTGCTGTTAGCAACATAAATGAAACTACTATACCTATTAAAAATCATAATTTTATTCAACATAGTGATATATACAAACTTATAAAACTAAATAAATACAAATTACTAAATAAAGCTATTACCCTAATTAAAACTATTAATAAAAATCAACATTTATTTATAACTATATATCTATTTTCTCATAAACTAAATATCTACTTTACATTAAGTAAAAAAAAAATATTATACAAAACAAAAAGACATTTTCGTCTTTTAAATAATAAAACAAATCCTAGGTACAACACCTAATGTAATAATATTAACACATCAATAATCAGTCTTTTAATTTCCAGCGCAGTATGAACCGGGATCTTCTTGAAGGTTGAGCACTGCACCAGGCTTTTGTTGACTATCTGTGGAAAAATGCATACAATAAATTAGCAGGTATGTAGTGTAAACCCTTCTCAATATTCTAGGAAATTATGAAAACACTCTAATTGTTATTAAAATGATTTAACTCTTTGTTACAGATCCACCGCAGTCATGCACAAAACAATGATTTAAAATAAATTATTAATCTTTTTATAAACACTGTTTCATTTACTTATTTCATCCATTTGTAACCCATACTGCTAGACATAACTTCTATGGACTATTATTATATGGACAAACTATAACCTACTAAGTATATGGACATAGTAGGTTATAGTTTGTTTAATATTTTAGGAGATCTCTCCTAAAATATATTTCATTAAACTAGCTTTTAATAAATTGTCAAATTTACCTCTTGCATTCTCCAGAAATCTGACTCAGAATCTGATAAGATTATAGGTAATTCTGCAGAGTTCCTGTAAAACAAAATTGACTTTAATAAAAAGTTCTTAGACTTAATATGGTTTGGTATCTAGCGCTTAGTATGTAGTTGCAATAAAGAATTTAAATTCTGGCCAATGTACTACTACTGATGTAAACTTACATCTAACACAAGCTTAGCTGGGGGGTTATATTTAATTTTATGTTCTTGTTTTCAAAGCTACTTAATACTTATTGGGGGTATGTTTGTAGAACACCCAATGAGTGGAAGTTCTGATTTAGGATAATTAGGTTTATTCTACTAAACTTTCATAAAGATGAATTACGTATGACTATGTATATAAACAGTGCGTAATTACCTTTTTTGACACAGATATCTCGATGACCTTGAACCATTTTTGCTGTGATGGAGCTCTCTGAGCATGTGTTTGTGTTCCCGACTTCAATAGCATCCAGCCTTGAAGTTAAAAGAGTTTGAAACAAATTACTTGAGTTTAAAACAAATTACACTTCGCATTTTATTGACGCGGCTGTAGTGGCCTAGCGCCATATCTTGACCAAAATTTGCTGATTGTTTTATTATTGTTTTTCTTCATGTAGTAATTATAATTTTAATAATATAAACAAATATAAATACATAACAAAACACCAGCTGTTAAAAAAAAACAAGTAAACGTCAGTCAGTCTGTATTAATGTCACATTGACTTTAACAGATAACAAAATATCTAGTTTTATAGTTTCACAATAATGTTTTTTGCTATTTAAGAACTATTTTCTATTCCAGGCTGCTTATAAAACTTTAATTAATATATAAAAATATATATTAATAAAATCTTGCATTACGAAATGTTCAAATTGAGTAGTAGTTTTTGGAAACTCATTTCTACTAACGAGTTTTATAATAATGGCAATACAGCAATGATCATTCCGTTACGAGATCAATGACCGATCTTTATGTTCTTAGCAGATTACGGGATAAAAGCAAAATTACAATGGTAACGTGCTGGAATGACAAAATGATATAAAATAGCAGACTCGGCCCCCTGCTGATCAAGTGCAGGATATTATCAGAGGTCTCAAACTTAAAAAAGCTCCCGGTTCTGATGGCATTACCAATAAAGTGATCCGACTCCTCCCTGCCCGTCTGATTATATCCTACTGCCCACCATCTTCATTGGAGCCATGGGCAACAATATCTTCCCACAAACGTGGAAGGAAGCGACCGTTATAGGCATTCCTAAGCCCGGCAAGCCAAAATCTGAGCCTTCGAGCTACCGTCCTATTAGCCAGCTAAAAGTTCTTGCTGTCTATGAAAGGCTTATTTATAAGCGTCTCAGGACCTTTGCCGATAACAAGGGCCTCATTACCGACGAACAATTCGGGTTCCGTTCTCGGCACTTCAGTGTCCAACAAGTCCTCCGTATCACCGAGCGCATCTACGCAGGATTCCTACGTGGTATGATGACAGGTATAAGCCTTTGATAAAGTCTGGCACAACGGCTTAATATACAAGCTGTACCAACTCGGTGTGCCTGACCGTCTCGTGCTCATCCTGCGAGACCTTCTTTCCAACCTTTCCAAACCAACCGTGTCCTCCCCGCATTGGGCACAGTGGTGGCACCGAGCGTCCGGCTCCCTGCCTAAGCGACGCAGGTACTTGCCGAAGCAGCCGTGCCCCGACAGTACCTGCGTCACCCTGAACGACAGGGAGCCGTGCCTCCTGCCGAACCAGTCGTCGAGTACTAGCCGCATCGCCTCGAGGGTAGCGAGGCCGGTGGTAGGGCGCATAAGCCTCTGCCGCCAGTCCGCCACCAGGACCTGACGAAGCTCCCCTCGGCGCAGCTCGATCTGCCGCAGCACCGGACTGGAGCCCCGTGTCCGCTCTTCCTCGCGCCATCGGTACAATGACGCGAGTACTTTCGCTTCTAGGTCCCAGGGCGGGGATCCGGCGAGGACGCAAGCTGCCTCGTAGGATATCGTGCGATACCCGCGGACGACCTTGACGGCCATCGCCTTCTGGGAATATTATGGAGCAAAATCTAACTTGTTAAGGTAGATTTTTTTCGTACAGAAATTACCTGCACAAAATTGTAATGTTCAGGAATGAATAAGACTGATTAGTCAAAACACATTGTTATAATTAAATTATTGTTGACTTTTAATTAAAACCCACAATCATCCTGCATGTTTTTTTTTTTTTTTTAATTTGCCTTCAGTTCACTCTTGCGTGGCAAGGATTCTTATTTACTTTTTTATTCTCTGCCAATTCTTTTTTTTTCGCCTAATTTCTTTTAGCGGCATTGGCCTTGTCTTTATGGGTCATTCTTTTCCCTCGTCATTCTTTTCTTTTTGTCATGTTTTTCTTTTGTCATCTTTTAGTGCTTTGTTACATATGTTCTTACTTCTGTTACTTATTTATAATTACAATTCACTTACTAATTCTACGTGATCCTTGCCGACGGCACAGAGCTTGGCTGTGCTACCCTCGTCCGGTTCTTTTCAATGGCCACTTTTGCAACCTTGAGGCAAAACCGCTCCAGGTACGGCCTGGAGTGCTTGTCCGCCATAAGGTCGGCTATTGTTATTTCGGTCAATGCTCTACCAGTACTTACTTACATCCTGCATGTTAGAACCACCTACCTTCGGTGTTGGAAATTTAAAATATATAATACTATCTTTCCTCACGCGTGAAGTTCGGTTATATCGCGCATACCCTATAATTTAATCCGGACTACGATTCCGTCAAGGAAGTCTGTGAAAAAGAATTCATTGTATATTTTTTTGCAAATTACAACACTCTATTATATAGAACTAGCGACAGCCCCGCAGTTTCACTCACATATCCTCCTGCCTAGTTTCCTGTGTTAATCCAGGTCTAGTACGGACGACACCAGGTTAAGCTACCCGAAACTGTCAAATATTCCCAATCATCTTTGAGCCTTAATTTTTTTTATTTTTTTTATTAAAGTATAAACCAGCGCTTGACCGCAATCCTGCCCGATGGTAAGCAGTTTATTAAGAGCCTATTCACTCTAGCCTTGAAGACACTCAAATTGTAGTCCGACGGAAACACCGCCGCCGGCAGATTGTTCCAGTCCCTCGATGTACGCGGTATAAAGGAGGAGGCGAAACGCTTCGTCCGGATCGTAGAGGTGTTAACAACATAAGGGTGGAAACTCGCCGTACGACGGGTCGTCCGATGGTGGAACGGAGATGGGGGAATTAAATCGTGCAAATCCCTCGCACACTCCCCAGAATGTATCCTATAGAACACCGAAAGGCTGGCTACTCTACGCCTGTGCTCTAGGCTTTGGAGACCAACTCGAGTTAAATCAATCAGCCTCTTCGCACGCCTCTCCACTGAATCCAAAGTGGCCAGGTAACACTTAGCGGCACCAGCCCAAATGTGGCTGCAGTACTCCACACACGAACGGACCTGTGCTTTGTACAACATTAGAAGCTGCCCTGGTGTGAAGTACTGCCGGACCTTTGCGATTACACCAAGTTTTCTGGCAGCCACCTTGGCCTTGGACTCAATGAACCGCCCAAAGTTTAGGTTCGAGGAAATCTCAATACCCAAAAGCTGAAGGCGGTCGGTACACTCCAAGGATACATTCCGAAAAGTAGGAGCCAAGGTGAACGGGCTCCTTTTGGCGGTGAAAAGACACGCCTGCGTTTTGGCGGCATTGAATGCTACAAGATTGGCATTGCCCCATTCGGAGACTGCCTGAAGTGCAACACTCGTTCGCTCTACCATGGCCTCTCTTTCGGACCGGATTGATTCCCTACTAGCCCGAGCATCCGGCAGGTATCTCTCCACAACTGTGCTGTCATCTGCATACCCATAGATACCGGGCATCAGCAGATCGTTAATATGCAGCAGAAACAGAGTTGCAGAGAGAACAGACCCCTGAGGAACACCGGCATTAGTCGACATGGGCTCAGATGAGCATCCGTCGACAACAACTCGGAGGGACCGTTCAGTCAGGAAGTCTTTTACCCAGCCAGTCAGGCTAGGGGAAATGCCGTACGCTGGAAGCTTACTCAAAAGGCCAGCGTGCCATACCCGGTCGAAGGCCTTCGAGACATCAAGGGAGACAACAATTGCTTCCCCATTCCTCTCGAGTGCCTCGCCCCACAAGTGAGTGGCATACACTAGTAGGTCCCCAGTTGACCGATTGCGGCGAAACCCGTACTGATACGTTAATACTTTAGAGATAAGGTTGAAAGCCATATAAAGAAGTCTGAGAGATTGTACTAGCTTGATGTGCTGTCGTCTGATATGTGTGGAAAATTTCTTCCGTTGAATGGTTTTTGAGTCCATCTTCACTTTTACATGTGTTAATAATATAATAGGAAGGGATAGTAGGATTATGTATTACAGAATTCATCCGCGCCGGGAGTCCATCGTGAATATTAATATTTCTTTGAATATGTTCCCTCCGTTGCAAACGTCTAACAAGGCGCACAGTTACATAAATTATTCGATATATCTTTTTATTTCTTGTCTGCGGTCATCCGTGCGGCGGGTTAGCCACCACCCAGTCTCCTCATTGAGAGGAGCTGGGGGCCCCGTTTGCATTCGTGCAAACGAGTGGGGCCTGTCGGCGAGTCGCCCAACGTGTGATTCCTCGTATACTTTCTTAGCGGGAATCTGTGCCCAAACCGCGACTCGACGAAATGTTTTATTAAATGGGGGTCCGATGATGGATGCTTCGACTTACCTAGGTTGATCCTGTTTCAACTGGTGTGTAATGGATGTAATGATCTGCTTCGCTTTGTGACACGATGTTTGCCCTCCGTGTTAAGCCCACGCTCGATGTTAACCTCTCCATTCTTTAGTCTGTAGGGATTAAGCAATCATCATTTGCTTGTTATGGAACTAAGTGCACAGGGCCAACCAGGCATTATATTATATTGATTAAATTCATATTAATAGATATCTTTCTCTAAATCTCCAAAGGAGGGATGGTCTAATGCAGCGCCGTGCGCTACGACATAGCGAGTCGTACTAATCGGCTTTAACATTGGATGTCCTGTATAGTGCGACCCGAGCTCACGGCTTCGGGTTTGACGAGCTTTGCTCGTTCGAGTCAGAGGACCCTCGCACGCAGCGTCGGGCTGTACTCCACTCAGAATACCCTCGCACACAGCGACGAGCTTCGTTAGTTCGAGTCAGAGGACCCGCGCACTCAGCGTCGGGCTGTACTCCACTCAGAATACCCTCGCACACAGCGACGAGCTTCGTTAGTTTGAGTCAGAGGACCCGCGCACTCAGCGTCGGGCTGTACTCCACTCAGAATACCCTCGCATACAGCGACGAGCTTCGTTAGTTTGAGTCAGAGGACCCGCGCACTCAGCGTCGGGCTGTACTCCACTCAGAATACCCTCGCACACAGCGACGAGCTTCGTTCACCTCAATTCAGAGGCCCAACACTCACGGCGTCGGAATTTTACGCACAGTTCTATAGGACATACAATGATTACGATACTTTGTGTTACATAAATTCGGTAGCTTTCGCTCCGATCAAACTATCACGGTACCTTATAATTAGATTGCTATTAAATAGTTAATGAATTAACCCTAGGCACTTAGCTTTCGTCAACTGGAGTCCTCCCAGCTGCCCCGGCACTCGCACAACACTCAGAACAATACTTTAAATATATTTCATTACTCAAATTACTGATGAAGATGGCGGTATGACGCTAACAGGAATGAGCCTGTCGCGTTGGTTCGTTAGGTAAAATAACCATAGACTATAAATGACCAAGTTATGGTATTGTCTATTACCTTGTGCAAATTTGTCTATGGTCTTGTGAGAATGTCTTCTCTTACAATATTATGAGTGATTTCGCGATAAGTCGCGACACTCCCGCCGGAAACATTTAAAAGAAAGTAATCATCAAGTATTTCGCGATAAGTCGCGACAGGGCCAAAAGGAAGGATACCTCGCTAAAAACCCTTGGCTGCTGCGTCTTCTCGCACAAAAAGACTTACCCAGCCCGGCCCTTCCTATGGAGGGACCACTGTGTGCCCGCCTTTAGGCGGGAATCGCCGGCGGGGGATTGGTAGCGCAGGCTCTGCCATTTCCCATGACCCCGCCAATAAGGCGATGTCGTTGTGCCGCTGTGATTTTAGTTTAGTTGGTATTCCCGGCTTCGGCTGGGCGAGTCCCACACACGTCCGTCGCCTGGCGGTGGGTATGGTGCGTAAAGGCATTTCCACAGCGTCAAAAAATAAGCATAAGTTAGGATAAGATAGGAATTAGGATATTACTCAAGAAAAAACTTGAAGTCCAGGCTGTATGGCGTACTAAGCCTTTGCCTTGTCCGTTCAGAAGTACGGAAAGAAGTGAACCAAATTGACAAGTTATGACAAGTTTGTTTTGAAAAGTGAAAACCGCGGTAGCGGTACGGTTTCGGGTACCTATCTAACCTATCTAAACTATAATCTTTTGTATCTAGTAATATATTGTTATACTTTTAAGCCTATTATATTTTTATACCCTTTGTTTCGGGCTTCGAAGTGAAAAATCTAATTATTAAACAAAGTGAAACAGGCAAAAACATGAGTTCTAAAAGAGTTTTATCTCAACGCAGCTATATAAGTCAGAATAAGAAATCAAAAGTATCGGACATTAGTAGTACGTATTTCCGCGTTGCGCTGCGAGATGGCGGACTTATTTTAAAACATCCACCGGAAAAATGCGTCTCTTCGCATGATACAATACATACTGTTCGTAATATCAAGAAACATTTAGAAAAACATTTTGACTATCCACGAAACTTATCTGATTTTTTTTCAAATTTGGAGAATGAATGTAGAGATATGGATGTTTTCAAACATTATTTGTTTCCAAATGTTGTGAGGATATCTGAAGACAGCCCTGAAGAGTATCCGTTGAGCGACAGTGTTATCAAAATACTTCTGAGCATTCCAGTTCTCCAAAATAAACTAACTGATTATGTGTTTGAAAAAGCTATTGATTTAGCAGCTGAATCAAAGTGTGGCCCATGGATACAAATGATACTGAAATGTTTCACCTCTTTAGACAGTATAGTTAATACAGACAAAATGTCAACTAATCTGATAAACCTACTAGATGTTGCATCTGAAAAAATGGTCAAATTGGAAATAATAACTGCAATTCCGGACATTATTGGAGATCAAGAGCATGACAACATCTCTGCTGAAATGAGCAGAATCCTAAGTGAAGATCACGATCTTATTCCTGCCATATTAGACTGTCTATCTTATCTCTGTTTATCTGATGATCAATATGAGCAACTGCAGAAGAAAACACTAAATATCCTAACAAGTCTTTCTAAATGTAATTATTTCCCAAATTTTGTCAAATTTCTACTAATACCTGGAAGAATGAGTGATAATGCTTATTTAGAAGCAGTCCAAGGCTTAAGGAATGCTCTAGGATGGACAACATCAGTTGCACAAGCTCAGGAAGTAGCAACAAGCCAGGTGCTCACTGCCTCAGCTATAAGAAATTCTATGGTCTCATCAAAAGTTATTTTCAATTCATGGATAAAGGCAGTATCTTTATGCAAAGTGCACACAGATCATAAACCTATTGATTTTATTTTACTTCTAATTGCATATTCAACATCGGAAGAAAAACAAAGACAAGTAGAAAACTTGATAAGAAAACAAATCAAACTTAATATTCTGAAACAAGAGTTACTAGATGATGTATTTAAGAAATTCAAACCAATACTGAAGGAATATTTAAGACATTTGATTGATCTCTCTAATTCCCTGTTGAAAACTAAACTAGACCAGGCTGTAGAGTCATTTGCTTCTTATATGTACTCTCTTATGTTTGCAGAAATAGAGGAATGTTGTCCAACAATTGTTGCTGAACTGTTGCAGTTGGGATTGGATTCCAAACAGTGTGTTATGGGTATTTTGCTTGTCTTAAACAATGTTGCATCAAAAGACATGTCCATTTTGAAACCACAGAGTGTTCAAATGCTGACACTTTTGGATAGAATGGATGACATGCCTCTAGATGAAGTTAGGGCTGTTATGAATTTACTGTGTGGTTTGGCATACAGTTATGAAAACTCAGTTATAAGAGATGATCTTCATATGATCATAAGGAAAGAACTAGGTTCATCTAATCCGAGAATCAAAGTTCAAGGTATCCTAGCAGCAATTCATGCCGTAAAATACCTGATGGTTGCAAACTCAGACGATGATCAGACCAGGGAGTTGCCAGATGATGTGAGCTATGGATCAATTACTCATTTGTCAGAAGGGGATCTTCGTGAAGCAGCTCAAATTATAGAACTAATAAGCCGAAGTACTAGACAATTTCCTGATATGATTGCTTTCTTTTATGACGAATTGTCTAAAGTGATTTCCTCAGCTTCATTTATAAATAAAAATTTTCTGACATGGCTCACTGATGCGGTGACTAATGACCTGCAACAAAACTTTATTGTGGATTCAATTGAAGTGGATAGAGTTGGTGAAATAAAACTGCAGATGCAATATTGTCTTAATGCAGACAGTGAAATGGATGAGATTATTGCCATTAATGTTGCAGCCATGACACTAGAATCAAATTCTGAAGTGTATATTGGTATTTTGTCTCCACTTTTTCAACTTGTGCAAACTTTGCATTTTAAGCAGCATGCAGGAAATTTATCTAGTATAGATGCACTATTAGGATGTCCAGTTGTGATGCCTAAGTTCGACATGGATGCAGTTGAAGACATGGATTCAGTGGCAATTAGTAACATCTTAGATTGTTTAGTCCATTGCATTAATTGGTTCAGGGAATTACTCAATGCTTTTGCTACTCAAGATGATGAGGACTTGAAGACAAAAACATTAAGAAGGGTGTTACAAATCGAAGAGTTAGAAACTTTTGTTAAAGAAATACTTATTAAAACCAAGATTCCTTACAAACCACCTGTTTGTACATTCAATGTTAACAAGTACACAGGTGAACAGCTTGAAAGAAAACCCATAAAAGTGCAACCTGCAAAACAAAAAGTGACCAAGAAGCCAGCCCAAGATGACACTGTGCTAACTGAAATAGCACGCACGCAACCAACACAGAGCAATGTCTCTATAAAAAGCAGCCTTGAAATAAACCTAAATCTGCCCCTCAGACAATTAAATTTAAATTTACTCCATTTGATCAAAAATGATATGACTGAAGACAAAGAGTCTGATACTGAGCTAACAGTGAGAACCTTAACCTTTTTATTGAATTGTGTTAAGAGTAATATAGAAAATATTTTGATTTCTAAAATCAAAAGGAAAACATTTCTCACGAAACAGGAGATTGCTGTGTATGATGCTAGTAAAGCTGAACAATGTGCTACGTCAGTCAGTGCAGTATTACCACAACTGCTGGAACATTTGAAATTCGTGACATTGTGCATAGAAAAGTTAACAACTGAGAATACACAAGTAGATGGTGGAATTTTATATACATCAGAACTGATTAATCTCCTTACATGTTTAGACTGCATCTACAACTTCTGCACCATATACTTTAAGTGGATAGGTTTTAAGAATCAACAGCATAGTGCCTTACTTAAGAGTTCACTGCGAACTATTGCAAATACAAATACTGCTATAGTTTCATTGAAAGACTTACTAATAGCTGCTGCCCAGCACCTACAGAAACATGAAAAATATTGTTTGCAATTATCAACAGCAGTCTCACTAATAGAATTCCTGAAAAGTATTCAAAACTTCTCTGAGAACAGAGTCATACTTAATATTTTAAAAACATTAGCACACAGCTTTTTGTCGCGACAGTGGAAAACTCCGGAAGGTATACTAGAAAAGGGGTTACAGTTTAATCAAAGTGTAGATCGATTGGCTTCCATTTATTTTATAAACAACGAAGTTATAGCATTGAAAAATTTGACTTTGCAACTTGCAGAAGATATAAAGTTACTGCAAACAAGCAAAAACACTCTAAGAACGTTCAAGTGTATAACAAAGAGTAACTTCCCTATTTTGTATAGAAATTTAGGAACGGCTGTTTATGAAGCAACTAAAGCTCGCTTAGAGAAAGGTATAACAAACTCTGAACATTTGGATCTATGGAAGGACGTAGCCACAATAATGAAGAATATGTCTGAAATTGCGAAAACTCACGAGAATAGAAATAACTTAGCCGCATTTTTCAAAAAATCTATTCCAGTTCTTAAACTATTTATGTCGCAAGGAATCCCTATTCTGGAAATTCAATTCAAAAATGAGAATCAAGAGGTATTGGAAATTTTGAAAATTCTTCAACAATCCACTAGATTCTTGCAGTCATTATGTTGCCATTCAAGATTGAAGAAAGATACTGTTCTGATGAGTAAGGTCCCACACATGAGACAGCTTCTTGAAACTTTGATTTATAAAGTGAAAGCTGTCTTAGCAGCAAATAATTGTTCAGAGGCATTTTGGATGGGTAATCTCAAAAATAAGGATATTCATGGCGAAGTAATTGCTTCTCAACAGAGCATAGCGAGCGAGGAATCCATAGAAGATTGTGATGAACAGTTGCCGGAAGACGAAGAAAGTGATGATACAGATGATGAAATGCTTAATCCTGATTCTAGAAGTCTCAGTGATATTGTTTGAAAGTACCTATTATACATATCAATATATATTTGTTAACAGAAATCTTGTTGTTTTTGTTTAAGAATGATTTATGAACCATTTTCACTGGCAAACGCTTCAGGGTGGTGGTTTTGTCTAGGGCCCGGCGCAGATTAACACAGCAAAAACCACTAGAAATTGCTGAAAATTAGCCATAACTATTAACCAGCAGCCCAATCAAAGCGCCGAAACACTCCGCCCGGACAAGATCGTTTACCTTTGATCATGCAGCTGTCGCAGCTTGCCATAGCTTCCAATTGCTTACAAATCTTCAATAATATGGATTTTTCCTGGGTAAAAGAAAAATGATTCTATTTAGTAAAGTCATTCAGATTATAGAAAAATATTGGATTCGTATATTTTGCTATATCAAATCAATAAAAAGTGACAAATATAAAAGACATCCAAGATCAGGAGTAGTGGCTGGTGACGTCACTGCTCGCTAAAAAGTGTAGTGTGCAGTGACGTCACAAGAGTTTTCAACGCACTGTGTCGTCTTCATTTTTTGTTTATATGAAAAAGAAAAAATACGTGTCTAGTTTTTTTTTTGTAAATCTGACGGACTGATTAGTTTTTTATAGTCAACTACTTACCCTATATTTTGTCCTTTACATCGTCTTACTCTGTTAACTCTTCATTTCATATTCATTCTTGTGTTACAATTTCCTCTCGATATCAGGATGGCCGCCAGTCGGTTTGCATTTAGGTAAGCGGAAATTGCAGATATTTTCGTAACAATTAGGGTAGTAATTTCAACACCTGTCTCCCAAATTTTAGTTTTTTCAATATATTATGGTAATGGTATGTGTATAGTATAGCTTATTGAAGAGTTTTTCTTTTCTTAATAATTCTCTAAACTAAAACACCTGACATCTAGATCTCCCTCATACTTGAGGGAGATCTAGGATCCTAGGATCTACGAGTACCATACCACCCATATACAAAATACCTACAGAGTAGCAGACACCAGCCCATATTACCTATTAGATACTCGTACCTAGGTCTGGTTAAGTTTAGGTATTATAACAGCTAATAAAAAAACAAAATAGTGTAAAGTCATTTATTGAAGTAGTTTAGTACAATCTCTGGGGCGGGCCCATTGTGGACTTCATATGAAGTGAGCGCACATTCTGCCAATGTTTCTTCAGCAGGGACACCAGGAAGTTGATGGACAAGTGCACATTCTGTGCAAGCTCATCCGGAGTCATGTCCACGTGGCCGACTGCCACTGACAGGCACAATACCTGGAATAGACAAGAATGATAATTAAGACTCAAAATCACTAAATCACAATTTTGTTGTTGCTGAAAAACCTATTATTTGTATCTTATTCAAACTGAATGAATACAGCTAAATTAATCTATGTGCAAAAGATGCTGCTATGGTCAAAGTCCAAAGATGTTAAAATCTGCTGCTTCAAACTAACTGCTGTTAGAATGAAAATTCACATGAAATGAAACTTACCTTCTTCATCTGGAACTTGATGGTAGCTTTGACTTCATCAATTTTCTGCGTCATGGACTCTTGGTGGGAGAGGAGACCAGGGAACTTGCCGGCCTTGTTAAGACCAGGTCCCAACAGACGCGGGATCTGCTTAATAAGTGATTCTGATGCAAGGAAGGCATCATATCTGAAAAAAAGTGAAAATAGTGTTATTATGCAGCATAAGCAGACATAAGCAAAACTAGGACAAAATATTTACTTCTAAAAAGATACAAATACCAAGTGTTTTTTTTGTAGGAGATAGGTAATCTTTGGAATCACAGATGCAATCTGAAAATCCTGAGAAACCTACCTACAGTAGGTAGGTAAAATGGGCTGGTGTCTGCATAGACAGGCATGCCCTATGCATATAATCTGCTGTAATTTTTTGATTTGAAAAGAGAGATGGCCTATGCTTTCGGTCTAGCACCATCTCTTTCATCATTCATTTATGAGGAAAGAGTGCCACAATGGGTGTCCGCAACTCCACAACACTGTCACTGCCTAAAATATTGCAGTGTCACTTTTTGTATTAAAATATGTAAGTAATTTGAGACAAAAATGTGGGCCAGAGATAGTTATTTATAATTTCAAGATTTGTAGTTGTTTTAGTACCTCTTAACAATATTTTATTTTAAAGGGTCAACCTTTTGGTAAATACAACCTTGTGGGGTTAAATCTGTCCATGTGCTACTTTATAAATAAATAATACTTACTTCTTCGCTAGTTTCTTAACAAGTTTTTTGTTCTTGTTAAGTTTTTTGAGTGCCTCAGCGTCCATGCAGGGTACATTCAGAGACTTGGATTCGTCACAATGCTGTTGGTCACCAAGAACACACACTTGCATCTTGGGGCGGGGAATGTACTTGAGCCTACAGAGTAATATTATCAGTCAATAATTGGACAAAGGGTGGAAAATTTTGAAGTAATTTTTTAAAGTATCAGTGGTAAAGTCTTCATCAATATCAACAGATAATACATGCAATTTTTAACATCACTTAGCATAAACGTGCTTCTGTATTATTTTCAGTCAACATAATGTCTCCACAGTTTAATTCAATGTGAACACAATACATTCTACATTTTTACCACCAATATGTTCGATGAGGCATACCTGAAGCAATGTTTTCAACATCTTATGCTAATTCGGTAAGCCGGGGCTAACCTACCCGATATTTAAAGACTCTGGGTCGAGTCCCGTCGGTTTTCACCGACTCCCTGTCCAGATTCATCTTGGTGGAGAATTTAAATAAAAGATCTGCCACTAAGATGCTCTTTCCAGGTAAACGTACTTGACGGTGCCCGAGAAACGCTTGTCCTTCTGGGGGTCATAATTCTTCAAACCAATTTGAAGCTCGACAGTCTCCAAAAAGTTACGTTTTTTGTCCTTGGAGTTCTGCAGAACAGCATTTACACACTCGTAAAGCGTATCACGCGATACTTTGGACCTAGAATGAGATAATAAGACATGTTATCACTTTTAAGAGGTTATGAAGTGGGATGTATGAAATTTGGTAAAATTAAGTTTAAAACCAATTATAAAACAATATAAATGAAGACCGCAGTTGTAATACGAATGTAAGAAGTATTGATTTCTAAAATATAAACGGATTACTTACGACATTGTTGAAGAGTTGTCCTCCCTTCACGTTGTCAACAAATTGAAAGAAGGATTTATGAATTGAGAATTCTGACTTTGACAATTGTAATTTGTATTGTAGTGGGGTGACCATAGCCAATACGGAAATAGTGAAGCTGGTAGTATATTCGACTAATTAAATTAAACACCTTCTACTGTTTTGTGTTAAATGTTTTTATACTTTAATCCCGTTTCCGTGCTTTGTAGTGTTTCTTTTAGGAAATTCTGTTTATGGATGGGTAGACTGCAAACTTGGATGTGAATAAACTTAGCAAATATAGTCCGTCTATAAATTCGTGAAAATGGCTGTTTCTTGAACTAAACATTTTTAAAGTAGGTCTACACTATATCTTTCTAAGTACAAGTGGAGTTTTGGCGGGAAAGTCAAGCTGAGTGTCACGCTCATTTTTCATTGGACTTTAAAAATTATTTATAGTGTTGTTTACTTAATAAAAGTGCGTGGTTTATGTAGTAAAAAGTGCATTCAGTGAATAATTTATAAAGAAATAAAATGAAATTAAATCGTTTATTATGCAAGTAGGATCACCGATCACTTTTACGCGTCATTTTTTTTTTTTTTAACTAGATGAAGCCGGCATTTCCTAACTGACTACCTCTGAGAAGAAATAGCCGAAACAAACCAGGGATCAACGTCTTTTTTCAAGTCCAGACATTAAAAATGAAAATGTTTACAATAATTTACCTTATAATTACGCATATTGCTTAATAACAATGCTTAACAGAGCGAGCAGCTCAGTCCCAAGCTATTTAATCTTCTAAATAATCTGTGATTTTATAATACCCCGTTTTGCAAAGTTTGACCTTTATATAGTTTTTAAATCGTTTAATGGGTAAGTTTCGAATGTCCATGGGAAGCTTGTTGTAAAAGTGTATACATTGACCCATAAACGAGTTGCCTACTCTGTGGAGACGAGTGTGATGTACAGCAAGATTGTGTTTGTTCCTGGTATTTATATTATGAAATCGCTTATTTTTTTTAAATCCGATATATTTTTATATACATACATAAGATTTTCAAATATATGCTGTGAAGCTACAGTCAGAATGTCCACCTCTCTGATTTTTTCTCGAAGAGAATCTTTAGGACCAAGGTTGTAAATGGCTCGAACAGCCCTCTTCTGTAATACAAAGATGGTATTGATGTCCACACAAGTTCCCCAGAGAAACCCCTGCCATGCACTCTCGCTCCGGACTATGGCCTGGACCAGGGTCGGACGCGAGAGATTGCCGCCGATCGCCGCTACGAGGACACGGCGGTGCTCTACCCAAGCCGGGCAGACCTCCACCGTACGCTCCATCGTGTCCTCAGGGCGATCCACACAATGTTGACACCCTGGCGTTTTCTCCCGCCTAATACGGAACAGGAACCTCCCGAAACAACCGTATCCGGTGAGGACCTGCGTCAGACGGAAGGTGAGGGCGCCGTGGCGCCTCTCTAGCCACTCCTCAAAGAGGGGACTTACCGCCGCTATTGTGGCGTGCCCAGCACTGGGCTGCGACAATCGCACTCTCCATGTTGCCATGAGATCCCGCCGGAGCTCTGTCCGCAGTACCGCGATTTCCCGCGGCAGCGGAGTTATGCCCCGATGTTTTGACTCCTCTCGCCACTCCTACATGTGGGCAAGGGTTTTTGCCTCCAGATCCCATGGCGGCAATCTGGCAAGGGGGCTCGCCGCCTCAGTGGAGACCGTGCGGTATCTCTGGGACGCGGTCAGGCATCGGGCTGGTCGCTTTCTTAGCGACCGCGCCCACACCGGTGCCCCGTAAAGGGCCATGGACCGCACGGCCCCCACGTAGAGCCTCCGGCAGGAGGCGTTTGGTCCCCCTAGATTGGGGAGGAGCCGCCTCAGGGCAGCCTCGGCCCGTTCCAGTCTGGGTGCCAAACGTCGGAAGTGCTCCTCGAAGTTCCACCGGCTGTCGAGAACTAGTCCCAGGTACTTCATCGTCGACCCGACGCCGATGTGAACCCGTCCTACTGTTATGTGGGAAAACGACGGTGGCGCATTCCGAGGACCATGAAAACACATGGCCTCGGACTTCTGCAGGGCCACCTCGAGTCCCAATTGCCGGATCCTGTTGACGATTGTCGCAACCCCGAGGGTCGCTGCGTCAGCCGCCGCCTGGTGTGACCTCCCTTGTGCCAGAGAAAGAGCTGACTTGCGATCGAGCTAGTAGACGATTTGGACTATTAGTCAATGTATTTGCACTCGCGCCAGATCCATTGTTCAATTGCAAGAATTCCCTAATAATTTCTTGCTACGTCTCTAGTCCTCCAACTCGTAGTCAATCCAACTCAGCTGGGCTGCTTTCGGGAAGCTACGTAAAATCTTCTCGTCCGAAATACCGCAGTGTCTCAAGACAAAAGTCTTCAACCAGTGTGTGTTGCCAGTGATGACTTATGGAATTGAGACGTGGTCGTTAACAATGGGCCTTATAAGAAGGCTCAAAGTCACTCAAAAGGCAATGGAGAGGGTTATGCTTGGGGTTTCTCTGCGAGATCGAATCAGTAATGAGGAGATCCGGAGAAGAACGAGAGTAGCCGACATAGCCCGAAGAATTGCAACTACACTAAAGTGGCAGTCGGCTGGACACATTGCCCGTAGAACCGATGCCCGATGGGACCGACGGGTTCTCGAGTGGCGACCACGCACCGGAAGACGTAGCGTGGGTAGGCCCCCGACAAGGTGGACCGACGACCTGGTGAAGGTCGCGGGAAACCGCTGGATGCGGGAGGCTCAAGACCGGTCGTGGTGGAGAGCCTTGGGGGAGACCTATGTCCAGCAGTGGACGTCTTTCGGCTGAAATGATGATGATGATGACGTCTCTAGTAGTTTTGCGTACCTAGTTTCCTATTAGTAGGTGAATGTCGTTTCTGATACAAAAGCGTAGCGTAACAAACGCTACGCTTTTGTGCGTGATGACTGATGCGCAAATCGAAACATCTAAAGCGATCTTTTTATATCATGTCAGAGACTTTCTTTTAGGATCATAATAAAATAACTTGAAAGCTGAACAGATACATTTATGCCCTTTTCTGACGAGCAAATTACTTATTTAGGGCCCATTTTGGACCTTATTGCCCATGGAAGTTTTTTTCTATTTACCCTAAGTTCGTAAATGTCGTGTAAATACCTAAGTAATAATAATAAAGTATTGACACATACAAATACTTTTGAAAATCTAAAAACAGATCTCTGAACCACATGTGTTTCATGAACGCACGTTCATGAACCACATGTGTTTCAAGTAAGTAAAGCCTACTTCCGGCTTTTTTATATTATATTATTACTAGACTATAAAATAAAACAAATTATTAAAAGAAACATGTTGGACTTGTCGGTCGATTTTGCATTCTTGTATTGGGACAGGGAACATGTTAAGTCTCGTTTGAAGCCTTTTGCTTGGTTGAAACTAGTTTTAAGTAATGCTTAGAGATCAATGCTTGAGGTTCCTTCTGGAATACGGACCTTAGTCTTGCCGCGCAGGTCTCTCTATACCTCTATACTTTTTGCGCGCAGGCGTACCAGACTAGTACAGAGCAAGTAATCACTAGGTTTCCACACTAAATTGAGCGACATTTAACCCCAAGGACACAAGTATTCGATTATGATTTT
The DNA here is from genome assembly GCA_037179545.1 of Sesamia inferens. NCBI lineage: Eukaryota > Metazoa > Arthropoda > Insecta > Lepidoptera > Noctuidae > Sesamia > Sesamia inferens. The sequence goes on from CM073922.1 coordinate 12,238,709, forward strand.
GTTCGCAATGTCTTGTCTTTTGTTAATAATTTTAATGTCTTGAGTAAGTTGAGATCAATGATAAGAAAAACTAAAAACTCTTTACATATATATAATTGAATTTCACGTTGTCTTTTTTTGTTTCAGCCTTAGATTATAGTTATACGATGATAATAATCGAGGTTTTGGCGGGAAAGTCAAGCTGAGTGTCACGCTCATTTTTCATCGGACTTTTAAAATTATTTATAGTGTTGCTTAAATAAAAGTGCGTGATTTATGTAGTAAAAAGTGCATTCAGTAAATAATTCATAAAGAACAGTGAAATATCGCAGCATAGTGGCCACATCATGACTTTGTCTCAAACCTCCATGGTAAGACGAATAACGCCGTCTTTTTCGACATGAACAATTCATTACGTGACATTGGCTAAATGCACAAACCGTGCGAAGCCATAAAAGAAAGAAAGATGATAATTATCAGTTTTGTAGTGTAAACATCGATATATTGGAAGAGATCATATGTATAAAGAGATTATGCACTCCATAAAATTAAAAATTAGACTTATTTTTTATTCAGTGGTGGTCTTTAGTGTTTATGAGCATACAGCTATAAAATAATATTTACTGTATGCGCTAGTACTGCTCTCTGGTGGCCGAATATTGCAATATTATCCCCTTTGGTATTGCTTCATAAAGTTTGATGTGTAGCCGTGCATAAGTACCGTCACCAAAATTGATAAGTAAGTTAACCGGGATCATCGGATATGTTGATGTTTAGTAGAAACCTGATGTTTAAGAACACTATTAATATTAGACCTTTACCGAATAAAATCAAAATCTTTGTGAGTTATCGTGTTGGCTTCATTCAGTTGTGCGACAAATCGCATGTGCATGCAAGCCACTTGGGCCACACCGCAGTTAGAAAAGCAGGAAAGAGTAGGTAGATAAGTTGATGATGTAATGCACTACTTAAATTTATTTTTATTTTCAGTAATAACATACCTAATAATGTTATATTATAAAATCAAAATAGAGTTGCATATTTATTATTTTTTCGCACTTTGTCTAAAATCAAAGTGTTCGGTGAAGTAGGTTGTGGAAATCTTGGATTCGTTATGTACCAATCATCTTTCAATAATGCCGGATCGTGTTGCCACCAGCCATACTAAAACCATAGGAGTTTCCCAAAGTAAGCGCTGTTGTGTAATCATGAAAAACGATAGACGGTCTATATTTTGGGAAAGTCTTATAAACAAGCAATAAGCAGGTACCTACTTAGGTACAGACGATAGCACATCAACCTACTACAATCTGTCAAATTTCTTCATTACATTTTCAACTTTATCTCTAATGCATTAAGGCTCAAGGTTGATTAGGAATATTTAAAGTTTCGGGTAACTTGGCCTACTTAGGTACATCTTGTTTATAAGACTGCTCAAACTTACTTTGCTAGGTTACCTAAAATAAAACAATGAACGTAATATTGCCCGACCCCTAGTGGATCAACGTGTAATAAGTAAATTTACCTCATTATAAGTCGTAGGCGGCAACCTGTATATATCACAAGGAAAAGGAGGTAGCATTACACCTTTGCGTTTCATTTTAATAAATCTTTCCGCTGAGCCGTATGAAAATCCATTAACTCTTCCGATGTAAACATCAATAACTCTGATCACATCTACATCCGGGCGTTGTATCTGTTGAATAAGAAAGCTAAGGTAATGAAGGTATTGTTACGGGCTAAGAGGTATTAAAATGCCGGTTAAGAGTTACGAAGTTTTTTGGCAATGAAGGTACCGAAGTCTTCCCTTACGTCCACGAAGTCCGTATCGTACACACACAACAACACTATATATTCACGTAGTCCTCAGAGTTCTCGTTGGGTTATCGCTGTAGATCTTCTTTGGTATCGCTTCTTAACTGTCGCTTGTTCCTCTTCGCTAGTCAAATGTAGACTGACTGCGGGCTTTTTTTTTGATATGGCATCTCGTAGTTGACCATTAGAGGTCGTGATTACTTACCGGACTATCCTGTGGATGCCTTAATTACAATTAAAGCCTCCAGCCAGGGGCACTTAAAAACTAAACTAAAACTAATTAGCGACTACGCACTAAGGGCACCCTCTGTGCGGTACCAACCTCGGCTTAGGGCGTCGCTAGAGAGGACAGAAAGGGACGGTTGGATCGAAAAGGGACTACGGGCTTTATATAGGTCAGCTGATCGAACATTCCAGATCTGTCCAGAATCAATAATAATAGCGCATAATTTCGAGTACGTTCAGAAATACCTATAGGTACTTTACCAGAGACGACTTTTTGGAAATTTCGATGTCGATACTTTGTTGACAATATTGATAAAACTTGTACCATTCGATAGGCCATCCTAGGTCTAGCAATGCGTTTTTATGTTGTACCTTAAGAGCTTAGGGCTTAAGAGTTAAGTACTGCATGTTACGCAATATTGAACCTTATTCCATCGACATAAGGTGCACCCGTAACAGTATATTTAGATAATAGCACATCAAGCTACTACAATCTGACAGATTTATTCATTACGTTTTCAACTTTATCTATGAAGCATTACGGCTGAAGATTGATTGGGAATTTTTGACATTTCAGGTAGCTTGATCTGCTGTCGTCCGTACCTACCTATTCTCCGTGATGCCACAACTAGACAAAGTCTCTGGGCCAGCCAGCCCATTAGGAGGAGCTGGTTGTATGGCTAAATGCAAATTGAATAGCTCACGGTAATGCTGAGGGTCCTTCGTTTAAAGGTTTGACCGCATTGGGTCAGCCGACATGTGATGGAGACCGTAGCATCCAATGAAGCCTTCGGTAAACGCGCCTATACGAGCATTTTGCTTTGTTAACAAATTTTTGAATTTTTACCCACAGGAGCTCTATGTAAGGACGACAGCAGGTCAAGCTAGAAGGCGTGGCAGGCGTAGAAACGCACAGTGCGTCAGTTAACGGGTCGTGGGACTGGAACGAAGACTTGGCGGGGGCAGATCGTTTGTGGTTTTTCCTACCTCGTAAGTGTCATGATCCCGACATGTGTTCCATACTATTTACGCCGAATTGGAACTTGCATTGTATTATAGTTAGAGCAACGTAGAAGATGGTGTTTTGTGCTGTTAAAAGAACAGATACCTGAAGGCCATCAAAGATTGTAGGTATTTTATTTAGCTACATATTATCAATCCGGAATAGGTACCCACCGTTTTTGGGAGTGTTGAATATTCCTTAACTTTTTCCATCAAGGGTTTAACTTGATCTTTATTCATAGGTACTTTGTATTTATCTATCACTATATCCTTGAAGTAATTCTGAGGACCATACATAGTAAGACCAAAGAACTCCATCTTTGTAAAAGTAAATTTTGTCACAAAGCATAAAATAAATAAAAGCTTGTATAAATAGAAAATGGGCGTTAAATTAAATATTTTAAGTTTAAACTATGTATCAATGTTTTTAAACATAAAAAGGTGCATTTGACTGCAGGAACGACGTAAGATGACTTTTATCACAATCCCTATTAAATAGTTATGCTCCAAAGAGTATAACAATATACCTACTCTTTGGCATCAATCAAAGACGTGTCAGTGGAGATTAGTATAATGTGGTGATGATCATCGTTTATGTAATTATCAATTTTTATATGCGATAATGTTACCTGTGGAGTTTTGGCGAGAAAGTTAGGCTGAGTGTCATGCTCATTTTTCATTGAACATTTAAATTAAAGTGTTGTTTACTAAATAAAATTGCGTGATTAATGTAGTAAAAAGGGCATTCAGTAAATAATTCATAAAGAACATTGAAATATCGCAGATTCGCAGCATAGAGACCACATCATGACTTTGCCTAAAACCTGCCTCGTAGACGGTTCACGCGGCCGTCTTTTTTGACTTATTGTCTATGATTGATTGATCGAGGTCGAACGAAAGAAAGAAAATATAATACTCGAAAATGGCAATACGCAAGCCGCCTCATACCAAATGAAGAAAGAAGAAGAAGAATGTTACTGTCATTGATCCCTATTATATTGTTATACTTTTTGCACTGTCCTCTTTAGGGGTTTGCCACCAATTCTTATAGAAGGGTGAAACCCGCATCACCGGCTATAGATAGAGTAGAAACACTGCGCTGGTTTTATTACCACCCCGAAACATACTTTAGCTAGAAACTTATTAGCATCATTGTGATTTGAAGGTCGATGAAACGAAAAAGTGAAAGAAATAGACACAAAATCATAACATGGGATAAAATGAGGTAGGAAGCATTAAACGGTCATTCTTATCGACTCCCTGGTTTTTATTTCATACTTCAGTTATCATAAACCTCTTGTATCTATGTTTCGAAAATGTAAGCTCCGAGTCTAAATAAATATATCTAATACTAGCGATCCGCCCCGGCTTCGCACGGGTGCATGCAGAGGCGGCGTAAGGCGTGGGCGACGTGGGCCACCGCCTACGGCCTCGCGGTACAAGGGGCCTCGCGCCTTCAAATATTTGTATGCATTGCATCAAAGAAAGAAAAAAATAATAAAAAAAACATAAATTAATTTTGTTGGGCTTCTTTTTAACATATTCAGCCATTTCATCATCATCCTTTTTATCGTACCACTGCTGGGCACAGGTCTCCCCTCATACAGAGAAGGATTGAGCGTAATCACAGGCACAACGTCCCTTGCTACGATACGCTCTTAGCTCAGGCGCGGCACGCGAGCGATATGGGTGTCCTACATGAACAATTATGGCAGTTAACTTTAGAGTTAGCTGAATTCAAGAACAGGCAGGAACCCAGACCAAGATCACACAGACCATTCGACAGACGGCATTCAAGATCGTATTCAACAAGTAAGGATAATAGCAACTGCAAGTATTCAGAACAATCACTAAACTGTTATTTTCATTGCAAGTTCGGCACAGAGGCGCGAAAATGTACGCGTACGTGCAATTTCGATGGCAACAGCGCCCATTCGGAAAACTAATGCCTGCGTCGGTTGAGGCGGCAACTGACGCGAACAACACTTCTTACCACCTATTCATAACTGATAAGAATTCGCACCTGTCATTCCTTATTGATACCGGCGCAAACGTTTCCGTGACATCGAGGACAAAAGGCGGGAAAGCTAAACAGATTTTTGTTTGTATGCGGCAAACAACACGATAATTCCAACGTACGGAGAGAAAACCTTACAACGGGATCTCAACCTACGTCGGCCGTACACCAGGAAATTCATCCTCGCTGCAGTCAGCAAACCTATCATCGGTGCAGACTTTCTGAAAAGTCATCAACTTCTTGTCGACATAGCCGGCCGACGGCCATTCATTCCGCCGAACCGACAGTCCGAAGTATCGACATGGAACAGCCGTATCATCAGCTCCTCAGTAAGTTTCTTGACATCTTGCGACCCTCATGCACGAAGGATACTCCCTAACATAGGGTAGAACACCACATCGAAACTGCTGGCCCACCAGTGTACAGCAAGTGCAGACCTCTTCCTCCACATCGCTACCTGAAAGAATTCGAACTCAAGATGCAGCAAGGAATTTGCCGACCAAGCAAAAGCCCTTGGTCCAGTCCGTTACATGTCATTCCTAAGAAAAACGGCGACTTACGCATCTGTGGTGACTACAGAAGATTCAATGACGTCACCAAACCCGATTGCTATCCAGTTCCATGCCTCAAAGATGTAAAAGATTACAATGTGTATGACGTGTACAATAACGTGATGTAAGATAATTATGTACAAGAGTGTGAACAGGAATAGACTGTAAATATGAAGGTGTATCTTACAAGCTATGCACTAACTTAAATAACTTAGCAAATGTCTAAACAACAGTGGGGTAACCAATAGAAATACAGCTTGCTGTGCGCAGAAATCCTCGGGGTGGCGCGTGCGTTCTTAATGTTAATTCGTTGATCGAGGGAGGCCTCGGCGTGTGATTGGTCAGTGTAGAAAGCGCGCCAATTTACAGTTCACGTGCAAGACAGCTCGCTATAGTTTCCCACTCACATCGACGATGGTCAACAGATGTGCTTCCGGGGTGAGATTTATAGATACTTCGTGACTGGCGGTCGCAACGCGCGCCATGACTTCCGCGATCCCAGTGTGATTTATAGGAACCCATCGCAGCGGGTCGTAGAATATGTGTAGCAGCTGGCTGGGCTGCTACAGTACTCCCCCTTTAGCGAAGTGTACGTAGCGTGCAGGCGTTTTGACGATCCTATCTGATCTGGTATGTTGTTCCCTCGTATGCGCGGGGCTGGAAGTAGGCTGGATTGCTTGTCTGTGGTAGCTGCAGGTGCTTGATTGGTCTCGCTCGTCGTATGCTTGGGACCACCTTGTGTTGATTGGGTACGCAGGTTTGAGGCGATCGATCGATATGGTGCTAGATCGTCCTGGTAGTTGGATTGTAAAGTACTTTTCTTTACGTTCGATGATCTTGTATGGACCTTGGTATGGATGCTGCAGAGGTTTGCGGATGGTGTCATCGCGTACAAACACGTGGCTACATGTTTGTAGGTCGTTGTGCACGAACATACATCGCTTGTTTGCATGCGATTTGTATGTAGGTGTGATCTTCGTGATGACGTCGTGCAGGTGATTAACGTAGTCGTGGTCCATTTTCGGTGTGGCTGGTGAGGGTGATATGAAATCGCCGGGTATGCGTATTGCTTGACCGTAGGTGAGTTACGCTGCGCTTGTGTTAGAGTGGGAGCGGATAGCGGCTCGTAGACCCATTAAAACAGTAGGCAACTCGTGGATCCATTTGTTGCTGTTTTCTAGCCTAGCCATGAGTGCGATTTTTAACGTTCTATGCCAGCGTTCGACGATTCCGTTACTCTGCGGGTGGTACGCAGTAGTACGGGTTTTTTCTGCACCGAGTAATTGAGCGAGGTCTTGAAATAGTCGACTTTCAAACTTACGACCATGGTCACTTGTGATTCTTATTGGACAACCGAAACGAGATATCCATACTTAGTAAAGTTTTCTTGCGACGATTTCAGCGGTTGTCTCCTGAAGTGGTACAGCTTCGGGTCATCGTGTGCACCGGTCGATCATAGTGAGCAGGTAATTGTGTCCACATGCTGATGTAGGTAGCGGTTCAACGATATCGACGTAGAAATGTTGCGATGTCGCTATGATTGTGTCGCTGTACTTTGGAGATATACACCAATAACCGAACAACATAAGCTGATAAAATAAAAAGTATTTTAACAAACAACAATTGTGCTAGTTTTGTCAACTTTTTAATTTAGCCGCGTAAAATGTAGGCACTGCTTACTTGGGCTTATAAACTGAATGAAATTGCAAGACAACACACGAAAAGTTTACACATACAATCAAATAATTTTATACACACACGCGAATGAAAGAGGCACATTTAGTAACTGCTTACGCCGCTACGCGACGTGGCGCTGGCGTCGCAACGATGCCGAGTTGCGCGGGCCGCATTGTACTGTGTGTTAGTAGTTTGTACTAGCCCCAATAGATGGCAGTGTTATAACTAACTGATTAACAAGTTTTAAGTTTGTAGTATATACATTATTTTACTGTAGTACTTATATTATAAATAATTATATTTTTTTTTAGAAAATTATTAGGGTATGCTTATCTGCCTCTATGGAGCGCACGCGCCTGCTTGTGGATAATGTACCTTTCAAATGATGAAAGAATTTTTTAAAATGGTCCAGTAGTTTTTGAGCCTATTCATTACAAACAAACAAACAAAGTTTTTCTCTTTATAATATTAGTGTAGTTATAAGAATAAAATAATTATCTAACATTGTATCATTTTGACAATTACTAACTATTTCCTGAAATTCTACATTCGTCTATTATCTGGAAACCAACATTTTTGAAAGTTTCACTTACACCACGTGTGAATCGCACACACTTTTTTAGTTACAAAAGTAAATAAATAAAAAGCATCACGAAAAATCTAAAATATTTATTAACTCAGTTAACTATAAAATTTGGGTACCTTAACATATAAATTTTAACATTCATAATAGTGTATTTGCCTAAAAAATACTAATTAGTCCATCAGTCAGATTTCCAAAAAATAGAAAAATAAACAAAAAATGAAGACGACACAGTGCGTTGAAAACTTGTGACGTCATCAGCCACCACTCCGGATCTTTGATGCCTTTTATATTTGTCAAGTTTTATTGTAAAACAAAAAAAAAACGTGTCTAGTATTTTTGGAAATCTGACTGACGGACTAATTAGTTTTTTTTTAGTCAAATACCCTATTCTTTATTTGCTGGTTGCATGTGTAGATATTTAATACCATGTATTTTTTTAAATGAATAATTCTTTTATTCATAAAACAATTTACTGTTCTTATTATTACTATCAAAACATTAATTGAATGAATAATTAAGTAAACATATTTGACATTATAATCTACAAACTGTCGCCGTAGAGTGAAAACCTCGTAAGTCCAAAAACAGTAACTTTTCAGGAGGAGAAAAAAAACTGCATGCTGTAAAATTTTTGTACGGCGACTTTTATATGTTTTTTATTAATTAATATGGAGATTTAACCCGCTTTCATACACAAATCCGTTCAGTATTATAAGATTGCTCAAATGAAAAAGAAAATAAAATGAAACTACAAGTTCGTAGCTAGATATTCATACGAAACCGACAGCTGCGCGTGTGTACGAGGTTCTCATTTAGTGTCATAGATGTCGCTACGAGTATCGAATGAATAAAGTAGTCGGATCAGGATGTGCGTAGATTTCTTCCCAGAAACGCAATAAAATAAATTTGAGCAAAAATGCATTCCCGAGGTTTTCACTCTACGGTGACGAAAGATACATTGATACAAAAATACATTTTACGAATGGGGTACATGCATTAAACTTATAATTTGATATTATATTGATATTCAAATTCAACAAGATATGATATTGCTAAACTGGAAGGTTTATAAGAAAAAAATGCTATTTTTACTTAATATTTTAAGTATAAATTACGTGAAATGGAACTTAATTTGAAACACCAATCAGGGAGTAGTGACGTCACTACATCGATTTCGGATTGTTTTGGATTGTATTTAGGTGTTAGCGAAAATAATAAATATGGATATAGGCTTTATTAAAGCAGATTCGAGAAATCTTCCGAAGGTAGACATGGATATGGTGAGGTTTTTCTTCATGGAAAATAAAAACTATACGGGTGTGGAGATGAAAGGGCAAAAACTTGCGCGGTGAGTTGAATTGAGGTTATGTTACTTTAGATGTTTGTTTAAAGTAAAAACACAAAATAATCGTCGAAGGGCAATCCATTTTGGGAGTTCCGTATTAATGTTTTATAAGATTAATCACAGATCACATGAGATTAATTTAATATTCAGACTTTTAATAATCTGCTAACCATAACCTTTGATAAAACAAAATCCATGCAGTGACGTCATGTCACGTGACTTGGCGTTATGGAGCGAAATTTGAAAAATCATATTTTGCACGCGGTTATTAAAATAAATATAGCATTTTTCTAAATTTGAGTTTTAAAATTATTTAAGTAAAGCCCAGATCTTTGCTTTGCACCAAAAAAATAATCAAGTGCAAGTTCCCTATTGATTGCGAAGGTAAATAGCCACATTAGTTCCAAAACTGTATTGCAGCTATTAACGCCACGTCTAATGGAGTCTACCCACTACACCGTATCATACCATGACCGTAATAGGAACGTATCAAGCACGGAAGGTAATACGATTCGGCTTGCTTTGCCCACTGAAACGAGTCGACGGCGTTTAATGTCCGTATGATGCCGCTATGGTGTCCGTATGCAACCCGTATGTTGCCCACCCGTAATTTGTATGACTATTGATAGGAAGCCGTTTCAGTATCGCATGTGTATCGGTAATGCCTGGACGTCTGGGGAGTGATTTCAAGTTATAAAATAATAAAATATAGGTATGGCTATTAAAAGATTAACTGTTAGACAACTGGCAATGATTGCCATAATATTGGATGAGGAAGAAGAAGAGAACCAAAAACCCACTCGACGCTACTGGATTCACGATACTTTAAAAAAAAAAACAAAAAAAATACGTGCGTCCTGTTGAACTGGCAACGTATGACTAAACTCAGCGTTTATAACTGTCCTTATACGCGGTTATAACCCGTATTATCACCGTTTTGCTGCCGGCACGCATCGGTTTGGCAGCGTCGCGTGCCATGCGCGGACCGTATCGGCACCGGCAAAATATTCTCGCCGACATTTATCAACGCACCGTGCATGGCACGCGACGGTACGGGTCGGTGACGGAACGGTCTAGTGGGCATAGTATCATGCTTTTCTGTACAAAGAATATTTTTTTGCCTGACACGTTCCTATTACGGTCATGGTATGATACGGTGTAGTGGGTAGACTCCTTTAGAGGGACGCAACAGTGTAGCTACCATGAGTTTACATTACGAGACTCGATCGTCGATATCGAGCGCGTTTGACTCATCGATTGACCCGCTTCAAGGTTGTAAGAACTCTCAACGAATGAGAGCGCCAAACGCGCTCGATATCGACGATCGAGTCTCGTATTGAAAACTCATGGTAGCAACACAGTTTTCTTGATTAGAACAAAAAGAAATCAATAAAAAAAAGAAAATAGGTCATAATTACCAATATAAGCCGAACTCTCATTGTACAGACGACAGCACATCAAGCTACTACAATCTGTCAGATTTCCTTATTAGATTTTCAACTTTATCTCTAAAGCATTAAGGCTCAAGATTGATTAAGAATATCTGACAGTTTGGGGTAGTTTGACCTGTTGTCGTCCGTACAGACGACATCACATCAAACTACTACAATATGTTAAATTTCTTTATTAGATTTTCAACTTTATCGCTAAAGCTTTAAGGATCAAGGTTGATTATTGACATTGATGGTTGGCTATTTGAAAGTTTCGGTTATCTTGATCTACTGTCGTCCTTACGAAACACTTGTGTTGCCAACTTGCCATGTATGTTATGATATACATGGCAAGTTAGCAAAATTTTTATAATATTTAAAAAAATATATGGGAATATAGAATTGTTGTTCCTCACATTTCCATAATTTACATTAACATTGCGTAGCCAAGATAATAACAATAATATAATTGGAAAAAAAAATACAAAAAAATGTATCGAAAATTACTCAACTAATTAACTTAGATATCGAAATAAAAACGTCTATTTCAACTTGATTGATCTTGAACTCGGCATGAAGCATTTATACCCAATCTAGGGGGGCCAAACGCCTCCTGCCGGAAGCTCTACGCGGGGGCCATGCGGTCCATGGCCCTTTACGGGGCACCGGTGTAGGCGCGTCCCAGAGGGTCATGGCCGTTCGGCTGGTCCGGGGATACCGCATGGACTCCGCCGAGGCTGTGAGCCTCCTTGCCGAATTGCGGCCATGGGATCTGGAGGCCAAAGCCCTCGCCCACATCTGGGAGTGGCGAAAGGAGGCAAAACGCCGGGGCATAACTCCACTGCCGTGAGAAATCGCGGTATGGCGGACAGAGCTCCGGCGGGATCTTATGGCGTCGTGGAGATTGCGATTGTAGCAACCCAGTGCTGGGCACGCTACAATAGCGGCGGTAAGTCACCTCTTTGAGGAATGGCTAGAGAGGCGCTACGGCACCCTCTCCTTCCACCTGACGCAGTCCTCACCGTACACAGTTGTTTCGGGAGGTTCCTGTTCCGAAAAGGCGGAGGAAACGCTAGGGTTTCACTATGGTGCGGATCGCCCTGAGGACACGGTGGAGGTCTGCTCGGCTTGGGTAGAGCACCGCCATGTCCTCGTAGTGGCGATCGGCGGCGATCTCTCGCGTCGGGCCCTGGTTCAGGCGTTGGTCCGGAGTGGGAGTGCATGGCAAGCCGTCACTTCCTTCTGCGAAGCAGTGATGCTGGCAAAAGAGGAGGCGGAGCGCGTGAGGGAGCGGGAATCCCAGCGCCTTCACGCCACTAGCCGCCGCAGGAGACGCCCTGGTCGGGAGACAATATCAAGCTCCCGTCGAAGCATCGACCGGCTTGCGGGCGGTGAGCAGTGGGCACCTCGCCGCCCGCCGCGTTTCACGCGCGCTTTAAAGAGATGTCAGCACATTGTGATGGGGTGACGAAGACAGATGCCTCCTGAGTCAGGGTTGTGGGTTGTTTAAAAAAGAAACCGTGGCCCTGGCGACAGGCAAGTGAAGAAACACGGGTGGGTTTTAGTCAGTAAAATTCTGAGCGCCCCTCCGCTCGGCCCAGAGTGGGACCTGGGAAATGTCCTCTCATTTGATGATTTCCCATACCAGAAAAAAAAATATTTGTACAGTCAGCAAAAGTCGATTTGTTAAGGGAGAAAGAGAAAGGACCGGAATGCTCTTCTTCAATTTAATGTCACCTCGGTTTCGATTTTAATAAAATATCTGCCTCAGTAAAAAAAATAAACAAAATAAGTGTTAATCGACTTTTGTTGCTGTTTTCCGTGCCAAATCGATAGTTCGAATAGCCTAAACTTATGCAAGTCCTTTATATTATTTTACCCTTTTTGTTTTAGTTCTTCTTTTAATAATTCGTAATGTTTTCTCATCGTCTGACGAATTTTCTGTATCGGTTGAATTGTGTTTTTTGTTTCTTCGCACTTTTCGGGCCCGTTTTTGTTTTTTCGGTATATATTTATAATTTTGATGCTTAGAACGAATGTGAATATTCACGTTTCCCTTATGCGCAAAGCCCTCTCCGCAAATATGACATTTAAATGGTTTACTTCCAGTATGAGTCTGAAATTATTTGTATATATATTAATTATAATATAACTTAAATAGTATAAATCGTTTAATATATAACATAATTTAAAACGTAATATACAAATAGTCATACATATAGAGTATGTTAAGAACACCCTGTCCGACCCATAAGGATAATAAAGGTTAGGTAAACACATGACAAAATATAATATAAAATTTTACGTAATCATCATAGTACCAATACAAATGAATTTTGAAATAATCTTTTTTTCCCGCGAATTAATTCCAACTTCCCCGAAATTTGGTAATTTAAAAAAAAGTGACAACACCGGTATTATTATGAGCGAATAGCGATGCGACCACGTGCCGCGTGCCCTGCCGCCCGCCGCCCGCGTAAGGGTTGTTAACGCACATTTATTATGTTACCTCTTTTTGCGGAATAATATTTATTTTTTAAGGGGATTTTTTTTTAAGTTTAGCCCGGTTTTGTATGCATTAGTAGAATCAGTTATCGATACCTAACAACACCTTCACGGGTCGGACAGGGTTTTCTTAACATACTGTATGTATAAAATGTGATTACCATAAAATTATGCTATTTTAATGGCATTATGTAGCTTTTCAATGGAGGCATAATGAAGGTTAAAATATAAAATATACAACGTAATTGTTTCTTTATACGAAACCTGAATAGTTTTTTCAGAATAAGCAACTGAATCGATTCCCAATATTTCTACACCGTGATTTCTTTTTTCCCCAAATATATTTAAAAAACGATGCAATATGGTTACAAAGCGCACGACTCAGTTCACAGCGGATCAGTGTCCTAGAGCTTCCGTCGCGACGACGCGTCGCTGCTGGCGCGAGCGGACGAGCGCCGCGTTGACCATATTTTTGTAGGGACGATCAGGTAAAATAACAAGCTTATAACTTTGTGATTTTAAACGATAGCTTTTGAAATTTTATACAAAAATTCTTTACTTCCATAAAATGTTACCGCACTGAAGCAAGTTAAAAATGTTACCAATATGAAAACTGCTTTTATATCATATCAAGCCTATGTTGAATCGATATTACGATACGGTGTTATAATGTGGGGCAATAGCACTGATATGGCTAGAGAGAGTATTCATTGCTCAAAAAAAGTGCATAAGATCAATTTGTGGACTAAATAAAACCTGACGATTCGTGTCGACTAATGTTTAAAAGACTTGGCTTGTTACCGCTCCCACGCATTTACATTTACGAAATATGCAGCTGTATAAAACTGCAAATGAAATATGTCCACGGATCAGACGAGATCCTTTTAGATTAGTACAGAGTGATCTACCAAGACTGACCAAATATAATAAAAATTGTCTTGCAACATGTGTGCGGATATATAACAAGATGCCAAGTCGTTTCAAAGTATTAAATATAAGATTATTGAAGACTGCAATATATAAATGGTTAAATGAATGTAATTTTTATAGTTTAGTTTACCTTAAAATTTTGCTATGTCCATCTTAGCTAAACATGCCTGTACCTACTGTATTCTTATTCAACACCTTTGTATACTATGTTTGTTGCAAATAAACGATTTATTATTAGTATTATTATTGAAAAATACTGGAAGTGTTTCAGGTTTCGCATATTCAAAAAATAACGTCGTATAATGTAATTATACAGAAAAGGAGTCAAGGACATTAAACTTTAGGACGCATTATTGCCCTCGTAATTGGTTTACCAGCCTCTCAGGTTCGCATGGGTGCGTTTTTTTCACCCATTGGATTCTCAACGCACAGCTGAATAGTTAACTTAATGAGATATATTTAATTATTTGCAGTAACAACGCCTTTAACTCACCCGAATGTGTCGCGTAATACAAGTTCTGCTTTTGAATACTTTGGAGCAGTAATCACACGTATATTTTGTTTTTGGGTGAACATTTTGCATATGGCGGTACAATCTAACTTTATTGGTATATACTTTTCGGCATATAGCACACTTCAGTTTCTGCTTAACATGACTTTCCTCATGTGCTTTTAATCGAGCTTCTGTCTGCAAATAACATAGTAATGTACATGTCAAATTGGGGATAATACTGCGATATTTGGCCACTAGAGTGCAGTACTAGCGCATACAGTAAAGGACTTTTTAAGTGCATTTTTTATCGATAATTCACAATTCTGTTAATTACTTTTATTGTTGTATTTTTCCACCGAATTCGCACCACGTAAGCGAAGCAATTTCTTTAGATCGTCCACTTTAAATGGCCATAATAAATAGTTAAAACAAAAAAATAATGAAAATTTTGATAATAATGGGTAGCCATAAAAGTGACACCTAAATTTTTTTTTTAGATGGCTCATGTTGAGATGCATCTGAATCACCCCCGATAGTACATCTCACAATTTTTCGTGATTTTTTCGGGACACTGTTATTTTTTGTAGATTTTCAAAAATTTCTACAAAAAATAAGCAGGGTTTTTTTGCTATTATGTCTCTATGAACTGTATTCACTCTCACTCGTATTTAGGCATAAAATAAACAGTCTCATAACTTTAATGGAAGTTAATAAAAATTATCTAAAATTGAGACTTCAGTCAGTTTTCATTTAAATTTTCAACTTGAAGCTCTAGACTGGCAATTTCTTATTTTTAAGTAGCTGGAGAGAATGCGCTAGACTCAGCTTTCATAATAATAATAGTCAGATACGATACAACACGAGGCACCCAAAAATATTTTTGGACGTTATTTTCCTGGCCAGCCTATATTTTAACAGAATGCCCAGTTGTTAAATTTATATACATAACACATACTGTATAAACTACATAGCGTTCAAATTATGGCGGTTTGTTTACTGTATGCGCTTGTGGCGCCCTCTGTGTCGACTTTCGCGCAATGTTCCCTATTATAGCAATATGTAGTTACAGTTATTACTAACGAAAGCTAAAGTGTTAGTGAGCAGGGCACATTTTTCGCCGAACTGAAGGCCGATGGGGCCGAAAGTTCCCATAAGGTGCGACAAATGACATGGGGAAGCATAAATACGCTGTCTGGGTACGAGAAACATAGGACATGTTTCTCGCATCTAGTCGGTCAGGGTCTTGAGGAAGTGGCAGTGAATAGGGTCGTCATATTGGGTTAAAATTATATTGTGTCCTTTAACTGTTTTTACAGCTGTCTTAGAACGAGTTAAAACGGTGGTAGGCCACATCGGCTGCCGGCGAATTATTCCAATATTATGTAGAAGTCAATTTTAAAATGTGTAATAAAATAAATATTAATGAGTTTTTAAAGACATTTCAATACCGTCGTGTATCAATCAATATATATTGCGTGTTGCCACAATCACTATTTTTGACATGCTTAGATAGATAGACTACATAGTCTAGGAGGGGAGGCGAGGCGGAGGGGTCTGTCAGACACTTGCTTAGATGTCTAAGCAAGTGTCTGACAGACCCCTCCGCCTCAGGGCCAGGGCGGGGCAGGATATCCTATAGAAAGGCACGTACTATAAAATCTATCAACGGCGCTGATTCTCCAGTTCACAAATTAAACTAATTTTAAGTCAAGCGCATGTCTTTCTTTCTATTTCATTAAAAGGATAAAAGATAACATTTTAGATTAATCCTCACAAATTAAGATATTCCATAGACAGTTTATACGCAATTATAAACATGGCAACCAAAAACACATCAATTTACGTCACCCGTGGACTAATTTGACAAGTCTAAACTAACACATTATCTTCTGTCCTTTCCTTAATGAAATATAAAGAAAAAGATACAGTGTACTTAAATTTAGTTTGTGAACAAGTGAACCGGGGCGAGTACTTACACACAGTTTGCCACAAATAGAACAAACGCTATTCTTTTTTATTTTGTAAGGATATTCCGTATTGGGATGAACATAGAGATAGTGACGATAGTGTTCACTTCGTTCCAGCACTTCATAGTCACACTGTAACAAAATTAAGTACCAAATATTAAAATGTACTACCGTTTTTACATGAGCTGAAATAAACATATTTAAATATTATCAATGGCATAGACTGATTTACATGGTGCAATTTAATTGCCTATAATGGCTTTAATTAAGTTGAAGCAACAATAAAAGCTCTATTGTCTAAACTCCATTTAGATGATGGAAGTCATTTATTGCATCAATTTTATTGTATGCCATAGGCAATTAAACTGCACCTTGTAAATCAGTATTTATAGAAGCAAACAATGTGGAAATATAATTTTGAAAGCACCATTATACAGGAAGAATTTTTATTCACCGTCCAAATTTTTTGTAGGCATTAGGTATCATTCACTAATACCATTTTTGAAAAAAAAAAATTGATATGTAAAATTTTCATATTAATTCGTTTTCTCCAGGGTTGATAAAAATCATGACTTTTTTAAAAAAATCAAAATAATCCGATTAATTTGATTTAAATCTGATTTATTTGATTTAAATCTGATTTTTTTGAAGATTTTTACTTTCTTGTCTTTTTTTAAAATCTAATAGTCAGTTCTTCATTGAAAGGAAAACGACATATTTTAGTTTAATTTTATAATGTTAAGGGAATCTTCAAGTTGATCTACTAATTCTTTCCAGATAAGTACACTGTCTGAAATAGTACACTTATCGCTTTGAATCTTGTCTAAAGCTTTGGATATTGGCTCCAGCCGTGCAACAAGATCCTCCGCATTTCTTTTAATACTCATATTTTGTATGAGGTTTCTGATGTCAGTGCTAATATCCTCTTTGTTTTCATCTACTATTTGCATCAATATCGGCCAGTTTTTAATATAGCTCTTTAGTGAATCACACATTGTGTTCCACCTTACTTCTTGAGGCATTACTAAACTATTCGTCTTGGTGAGTGAATATTTAGCATGTGCGAAATGATTATTTCTAAAGTATTTGATAACTTTCAGAACATGTCTTGTAGCATTTGGAATTTCTTAATCTTTAGCCAATAAATTAAGAATATGCGCTGAACATCCGTATGTAACTATAGGTATATTAACTTTCGCTGCATCATCGTCACCATTGTTTGTTTCAAGCTGTCTACGCATTTTTGCCATATTGGCGGCGTTATCTGACACAACGCTTCTAACTTTGCAGTTATACAGTTGTTCTGCTTTTTGTATACTTTCATTTGCCACAGTCTCTAAGTAGTCGGCAGTGTGATGATGGTCGGTCGTATCAATAGTATCAACCAGTACCGTTTTGCCATCATTGGCTGTGACACACGAGCAAACGATAGGATCGTTTCGTATGTTAGACCATCCATCAATTGATAAGCATACAGTTTTGGTATCTTGTTGTGTTCTTCCTTGAAAATCTCATCAAGCAGTTTGCCGCCAATATCAAATCGAGTTGGAGGAACGTTATCAGGACGCAACATACTTATCAGTTTCTTAAATTCCTCGTGTTCCGAATGCAGAAATGGAGTGTTAGTCGCAAAAAAATATCTCGCAACTTGCAGATCGAAAAGATGATTTTGCGTAGCATTAGTTTTTATCACGTATTCATTTAGTTTGCAAGCACTCTGGTTAGCTTTAGATGAAGAACTAGCAGAAACAGACACAAAAGCACAGGAATTTTCATTGACTTCTAAAACAAATAAAAAAGTAACATTAAAGAAAAACATATTTGTTTAACCTGAACACTCCGTTATGAAGGTGCCAGAGAGGGCGCCTCTACGACGTAAAAATGTATAAGATAACAAGTTACCCGTGCTCGCGGCATCGCCTACGCTTCCATCGTCGTCTGGGCTTGTGTTAAGATTGCGTTCCATCACACATGTTTCCAAATGCTTCTTCATTCTTGCTACTAAGCCCATTAATTCCTTATTACACCGTTTACACACCGCTTTGTTAAACTTGCCGCTAGCGGACTTTTTTCTTCAAAATAAACCCACACAGCATCTTTCTTTCTTCCTGACATTCTTATTGTATTCACTCTTTCAGTAGTCAATTACTTATGATCGGGCGCAAAGCGAAATGTATTCACTCTTTCAGTAGTCAATTACGAATGACCGGGCGAAAAACGAATCTCGTAGCATGTTTAAGTTTCGGGGAACCCCGGAACTGTATCGGTAATCTGTATACTCGCATGGCATTACACACGTGTGCGCCCCATAATCAATGTCGGGGGATGTCCCTAGACAATTTTGGACGCCTTGGTTGCAGTAAAAATGTAATGATTTAAATCATTGATTTAAAAGAAAAAATCACTTGATTAAAATCACTGATTTAAATCAAGTGATTAAAATCATATCAACCCTGGTTTTCTCGAAAGAATTATCCGCTCTACGTGGTCACTAAGTAAACTAAGTTAAATGTTAATAATACTACACTGCCACGCAAACATTAAATGAAGCAGAGCGTATCCCTCTTACTCCCCGCCCCGCTCGCTACACCTGCGCGACACAAATTTCTCACACTTTGTCGGCCCCACACACACACCCTTTGTGATGCAAGCGTTTACTTCTGTGTTCCCGCGCATTCCAGGGGCGCCGCTATCGTGATTTATAATGTATTCCAATCGCGATATTATGAAATGGTGCGATCGTACATACTTAGTGAATTATTACATAGTTCGTGATTATTTAAATGCGGAACACGGTGATCGTTGGATTGGCCGCGCTCCATGTGACTTTTTTTGTGGGGCGAAATAAAACGACGAATGTATGTGGAGGAAGCCCGAAGCCTAGACTAATAAAAAGAGCAAATTCTAAGTGCATTCGACCAAGTGAAAAATGACACTGTAGTGCTCAACAAAATTAAAAATAATGTGCAAAAACGTGCAAGACTCTCTCTAGAGAGGAACGGTATGCATTTTGAACATTTATTAAGGTACTATTAATGTGATTGTTCTGAGTTGGTTTAGATTAGATTTTTAATTATTTGTATAGATGTTCTATTTCACGATGAAGGTTTTTTACCATGGTTGTTGTGAGCCGTGCACATGTACATTGTGTTAGTGTGCGTAAACTCGGGAGCGCTCAGTCACAATTGCGATGCGGTCCGAGTCACTAGTGTATTGCATTCCGCTCAAGATGTCTACACAAAGTACCGTTAGCAAGGCAGAAAAAGAAAGCACGCCGTTTTTAAAAATGATCAATTGAAAACATTTGGGGAATTGTAAAAAAATATATTACTTCAAAGAATATTGAGCAAAATATGACTAGCAGCATATATGACAGCGGAAAAACTAATTAATGGAAGCTTAAACAAAGTTAACAGCGAAACGTGCATAAAACATGTAGTCATGTCGAAAAAATAGAAAAAGAATACTTGAAATACTGTGACCAAGATTTTGAGATCGTTATTGATCTGCAAAATGATTCGGTTGACAGCGTATTTGACATTGATTACAAATGGCGATCAATAATGACCACTTTGTTCTTTTTACTACCTAAATAAAAATACAGTATGTTAAGAAAACCCTGTCCGACCCGTGAAGGTGTTGTTAGGTATCGATAACTGATTCTAATAATGCATACAAAACCGGGCTAAACTTAAAAAAAAAAATCCCCCTAAAAAAATAAATATTATTTCTCAAAAAGAGATAACTTAATAAATGTGCGTTAAGAACCCTTCCGCGGGCGGCGGGCGGCAGGGCACGCGGCACGTGGTCGCATCGCTATTCGCTCATAATAATACCGGTGTTGTCACTTTTTTAAAAATTACCAAATTTCGGGGAAGTTGGAATTAATTCGCGGGAAAAAAATATTATTTCAAAATTCATTTGTATTGGTACTATGATGATTACGTAAAATTTTATATTATATTAGGTCATGTGTTCACCTAACCTTTATTATCCTTATGGGTCGGACAGGGTTTTCTTAACTCACTGTATATAACAATTTACGTTCACTTGTTTTGTTTCTATCAAGCTATTTACCACATTTACTCCCTATAAATAAATGGTTGATAAATATTCAAATATCTAAATAATCATTATTAATAATTAAAGATAAAAAATTAAAACAATTTAAAAATGCGTTTCATACTTCTATGCTAACGCTCCTTCAGTTTACACACACAAACGAACCTATCTGTATAGGTACGCCACTACTACAACCAAAGTCAAACCTTCATCGTGAGATGGAATATCTGTACATAAGTTGATACAATTTTTTTAAATACGCCTAACAGCAAAAAGTTTTGGCACGGTTATAGTAAGGTTTAATGTTGGTTCTTACTTATGTAATTTATTAATAACTAGCGGCCGCCCGCGGCTTCGCCCGCGTGGTTTTCGTTTTTTCACAGAAAGTGTTTATCGCGCGTTATCCCTCGGGAACTACTGATTTTTTCTTTTTGTTTATTTTTTTACTTTCTTTATTTTTTCATAATCTATCATGTGTGTATAAACGAAAGCACTCTTTTCTTTATTTATCCAAGAAAGGATTTCATGTCCCATTACTGTTTCTTCGGGATCATCAGAATCTTCAGAAGAAACTGACATCCTGCTCAGTGCGTGTCGCAGTCTATCAGCATGTAAGCGGTCCTCACGTTGTTCTTCTGTCTCTGCACGCCGTAAAGCATCTACTCTCTCCCTTTCCATTTCTAGTGAAATGTTATGATTTTCACGCAAGCGTTCATAATTTTCTCTAGCTACTTCTAATCGTCGTTGATGTTGGTCATCGCTTTCTAAAGCTCGAGCAATACTGTGTCGTTCTCGATCATTACTTAAGCGGTCAAGATACTGAGTAAATGTTTCCGAAGCGCGAGACAGTTCGTGGCGGTCCCTGTCGGATGTCAATCGAGATTCTCGTTCCGAAAAGAATTCTGAGGTGCGAGATATTGTATGGCGCTCACGATCAGCAGTCAAACGAAGTTCCCGTTCTGTGAACGTCTCTGATGCGCGCGATACTGTATGGCGCTCACGATCAGCAGTCAAACGAAGTTCCCGTTCTGTGAAAGTCTCTTATGCGCGCGATACTGTATGGCGCTCACGATCAGCAGTCAAACGAAGTTCCCGTTCTGTGAAAGTCTCTGATGCGCGCGATACTGAATGGCGCTCACGATCAGCAGTTAAACGAAGTTCCTGTTCTGTGAACGTCTCTGATGCGCGCGATGTTGTATGGCGTTCACGATCAGCAGTCAAACGAACTTCCCGTTCTGTGAACGTCTCTGATGCGCGAGATAACCTATGGCGCTCACGATCAGCACTTAAGACGCGAGACAATCTATGGCGTTCAGAATCAGCCGTCAATCGAGAATCCCTTTCAACAGGTGTTTCTGACGCGCGATGCAATGACATACGTTCACGACTTGCCCTAAGTCGTTCTTGCCTCTCTTCATTAGACTCTTGAGATCTAGTCATTCTCATTCTTTTCGATGCTCTGGTGTAGGTAGATAGATTAGACCTTTTTCGGGTCATTTTCTAAGTATTGTATTATTATTTTTAACAAAATAAAAATTTCGAAGAAGAAAGCCAAATAAAAACGTTAAACACAATCCTATTTATATCCTCTAAACCAAGTAATCCAAATCGCAAAGCAATCTCTAAATATCCGTATTCGTAGCAGGTAAGTTGTTATATTTTTTGAGATTTTTTACCTATTAAAAAGCACAAATATAAAATTAATTTTGAAACTATATTTCGATTGATGGATACGAATTAGAAATGATAAAATCGCACAGTGACATCTATTGGATTTTATATGTACTAAAAAACGTGAGCAGCGCACCTAATAATTTTAGTTTTATGTATTTACCTACAGATACTTACACTTATTTATTTATATTCTTACATTTATATCATTCATTTCTGCAGGTCATAATACGCATTATAGTACAATGAGGCGCTGTTCTGATAACATTTTACTTCACCAAGACTCGTTATCTAGCTTACAGACACGGTGCTCAACTTCATGCCTAAGTTTCAGCGACTTGGTGATATCTTAGCGTTAGAAGCTGTACCTATGCGGTGCTGTATTAATTTTTGTACTCAACACTACGCTATAATTTAATATATTTACATATTACACTAATATTTTCATTGTTATGACAGTTTTTGACAACGCTGTTGATTATGTCTCTATGACAACCTTTTCTTCTAAATGTCTCTATGACAACCTTTTCTTCTAAAGCTATGGTAGTTAAGTGATTTTCCAAATATTGTTACCTAGACTGACTTTTTTGTCTGTTGTCCGATTTTGATGAAACAAAGCCTATACACTGCCCGGGAGTGTGCATTCTTCATTAGTGAAAACCGCATAAAAATCCATTCAGTAGTTACGAAGATGTGCTCGACCAAACAGACAGACAGACAGACAGACAGACAAAAAATTAAAAAAAAAAATTTTTTGTGTTTCATTGGTTTTCTTTTATCGCCCTGACTCCATTTTTGTCAATTATCTTCAATGTACAGACACACCGGGTCCTACTGTTTTATTATATGTATAGATTGATTAATTAAAGATTACTTACTAACAATAACGAACATAGCACAAACCTTTTGCTAATTGACGGTCCTAAGCCTGTGAAAGTATGAAGGAAAAATTTGCAACTTTGGTTATGATTGTGTTCACTAAACTTCATGGCGCGCGGGGCGGGCTGGCCCGCGCATTTACTAAGCGCACGGCGAGATGTCTATAATCATTTCAAACATTAACTTTTCATACATAAGTTTGTGATGTGATATCTCAATATTTTTGTATTAAGTGATACTAAAAGAAAAAATACGTATTCAATGATTTTCGCCAAAAATTAATATATCGAAATTTGGACGGTGACTAAAAATTCTTCCTGTATTGATGTAATGAATAACAGCACCATAACAACCATAAGTACTGTTAACTATAAATGAAATACATATAAGCATATTGCTAATCCATTGCTCCATATGATTAAGAAGTTTGTCCGCTCTATAACTTTGACGACACGGGTGGTGCAGTGGCTAAGCGATCGACTGCTGCGCTGCGTGTCACGGTTTCTATTCGACAAATATTTTAATGGCCTATAGTAGTTGTTCTGGGTCTGGCTGTATGAGTATGTGAGTTAAAATGTTTGTAAACGCTTACGCACCCATGATAAAGGAGTAATTCCTAATGCAGGGCAACGCTTGTTTAAAAAATAAACAAGCTAAATGATGTTGTTGAGCTATCAAAATGAAACCCATTGCAACTTACAGCATTTTACAAAAGCTTTATTGCTGCTCTTAACGATATGACTGCCCATTGTGTCACCCTTTGCAACATTGCAGGTACATGATAAAGAGTATTTCTATTATAATATTACCAGCATTCTTTTATTTCCGAGCTATTAAATTACAAAAGTTTGCCTTTATGGTACAACGGTTACCAACTGTAAGTTACATCGCAAAAGTTCTCACAAAAGCGTCTTTTGCTATGCGCTTGCTAGATCAACAACACATTCGAAAAAGTAAAATGAAAGCAAAAATCCAATTTCGAATATTAAATTCGAAATCACACATTACAAGAAAAAAGTATCAAAACAATTCGTACCTAGTTTCAGGCTTTTTTTTTTATTGAGGATGCGAAATCACCCAATGACCTCTCCCGCTCAGGGCGGATCCGAAGGGAGTGTCAGACTTTTACTGATAAAACCCACCCGTGTTTCTCCTCTTGCCTGTGCGCCTGGGTCACGGTTTCTTTTTTAACTAACCCGCAACGCTGACGCAGGAGGCATTGTTATCATGGACCCCGTCACGATGTGCTGACATCTCCTTGAGGCGCGCGGGAAACAAGACGCGTCCGCAAGCCCGCGCCTGCTGTGGCCAGGAGTTCATGTCTCCCGACTAGCCTCCCCTGCGGCGGCTAGAGGCGTGAGAGCGCTGATATTCCCGCTCCCTTACGCGCTCCGCCTCCTCTATTGCCAGCATCAATGCTTCGCAGAAGGGGAGATGACGGCCTGCCATGCACTCTCGCTCCAAACTATGGCCTGGATCAGGGCCGGACGCAAGCGATAGCCGCCACGAGGACACGGCGGTGCTCTACCCAAGCCGGGACCAGACCAGACCGTGTCCTCAGGGCGATCCCCACAGTGGTGACACCCTGGTGTTTAATCCCGCCTTATCCGGAACATTCGTGTCCGGTGAGGACCTGCGTCAGGCGGAAGGTGAGGGCGCCGTGGCGCCTCTCTTGCGACTCCTCAAAGAGGGCCCGATGGGGTTGCGATTATAGCACTCTCCATGTCACCACGAGATCCCGCCGGAGCTCTATCCACCGTACCGCGAATTCTCGCGGCAGCGAAATTATGACCGGCGATTGGGGTCCTCTGGCCACTCCTACATATGGACGAGGACTTTGGCCTCCAGATCCCATGGTGGCAATCTGGCAAGGAGGTTCGCCGCCTCAGCGGAGACCGTGCGATATCTCCAGACCAGCCGAACGGCCATGATCCTCTGGGACGCATCAGGCATCGAGCCAGTCGCTTCCTCAAGGACCGCGCCCACACCAGTGCCCCGTAAAGGGCTATGGACCGCACGGCTTGCGGGTAGAGCCTTCGGCAGGACGCGTTTGGTCCGCCTAGATTGGGGAGGAGCCCCAGCCCGTTCCAGTCCGGGAGCTAAACGTCGGAAGTGCTCCTCGAAGTTCCACTGGCAATGAGACCCCCTAGGCACATAGTGCCCAAGGGGAGTCATTGCCCGTACCGCAGTTCTTATAGTTCCGGGTTCACGCACACTTGAGCATCGTAGAGTGCATCAATACTCCACGGTTCTTGGAATTTTGTACCTACGCTAAATGGAATTTTAGGAAAGAATTTTTTGTACCTACATGGTCACATTTTCGTGGATAAACTCTATCTACTATTGGCTTTTTGATTTTCTTTCCTTCATCATCAAATGAGTCAAATTCTGAATCTTCAGAGTGGCTTGTCGAGTCAGGCTCATAATCTTCATCTATTTTCTTTTTAGAGTCGCTTTTTGAATCTTCAGAGTGGCTTGTCGAGTCAGACTCGTAATCATAATATGTTATCTTTTTTTTCTCATTTTGCTGGGCACCAGACTTTGCTTTATGTAAAGCATTTCTGTTTGATTTGCCTTTAATTTGTTCAGGCTCTGGTGTTAGAATATTGTGTGTACTTGTATAAAAATCTGTTGTGAGTGGATCACCAATTTCAGTTTTAATATAATCTATTTCTACTTCCACTTCATCTAAATTACATTGCTCTGTTTCAGTGTCTAATTCTTTTTCTTCATCACTGCTAGAAATTAAACTTATGATTAGAGGTGTATTGTTTGGGAAATACTTCTTTATTTTCTTGTTTATATTATTTTTGACTTGTTCATGTTTATCAGCTAAAATGTCAAGATTTGTTTGGTTGTTGTCAAGCTTCTCATTATCACAATTTACAACTGAGCTGAGATTAACAGAATTTAGTCCACTGTAGTGTCTATCTAGACTTTCAAGCATTGGCAGGGTAATCTAAAAAAAAGTAATAAGTTTTAGTTTTTTTATAGGGTTAAATCTTGAACCTTTCATTACTTATTTAATTTCAAGAATTCGGTACGCAGGTCAAGCTACCCGAAACTGTCAAATATTAATAATTATTATTAATAAGCATAGATATACTACTGCTAACACAGTCGGAAATCACATTAAAATGTTAATGTACAGACTACAGCAGATCAAGCTACCCCAAACTGTCAGATATTCCCAATCAACCTTGAGCCTTAATGCTTTAAAGATAAAGTTGTAAATCTAATAAAGAAATCTGACAGATTGTAGTAGCTTGATGTGCTGTCGTCTGTACAGCACACGCAACCAATGTTTTTATTGTTAAAAAATGGGTAAAGATCTCAGACATTTTTTCATTTTATATGTGATAACAAGCCTTAATATATTAAAATATACATAAAAAATGAGAATAAAAATACAAAAAAAAAAATGCTATTAAAGTGACCTCTTTGCTGCCAACAACAACTGGAGCTGGCAAAGTATTGGTAAAACAGCATTATAATTCAGCAGTTACTCACACACAGAAGAGTACTGATTGATAAACAGACTTTAAGTGAGCCAATAAGGAAATGTTGCTAAAACTATTTCTTTTATGATCATTTCCTAGATCAACAGACAAAATTTATTCAGGTAAAAATTTAACCCTAAACTGACGACGGTCGGTAACGTGCGGTCTCACGGGTCGAGCGACGATCATATCATCCTCTTCCCGTGTTTGAGTGCCTGAGTAGTTTCGAGTATAGTGTACCAATGCCTTAGAGGTTAATAGATGCGTCGGCCAGGGCCAAATCGGTAAGGTAGATCGATTTAATATTCTCTGGCTGCCACTCAGACCTTTTGTCATCACTTACGTAACTTTTTAGGAATTTCACTATATTGGTTTATTGTGGTTTTTTTTTTTCAGATATTTCTTTCAATGAATGACTCTGAACCTCCTAGAAAAAGTATGATCAGTCGCATATTTTAAAGTTGATCGTTTAATTGTAGAATGGTTAGCACAAGAAGACTATATTTCATGTACTACTCGCACGAGTTAATTGTACACCTAGCTGGAATGCGATCCCTCTCCCCATACTCCGTGGCGCCCCGCATTTGCCGTAACCGCTGAGTAGCGATAGAATCTTTGTTGCAATTGTCTAAATACAGTTTAAATCCCCTGTTGTTATGTTTGTGTGGAGTTTTTGCCTTGTGTTCGGCACTATACAACTCCCGGGGAAGTGGATAATGAAACTACATTTGTTTCCTAATCGAGTACAAAAATTTATTTTCCTTCAAGGGGTATAGTCTAACGGTCGAGCATCTTAACAGCGAGATTCAGAAATCGACACGAAACGTACAACGCCATCTATCGAGCGCGACGTGCAACTCACGCTCAAACATCCCGCCCACCATGGACAGAATGTCCAGAACTATTATAAATGAAAAAAGAACTAACTGTCCGCCCACCATGAGGTCAGGGGCTACAAAACTTATTAATAAGTGTTTACATAATCAAAATTAACAACACGTGAAAAAAAACTATTACTATCTGTGGAATTACACATTCCTTGAAAGAAAAAAATACAACTTATAAACATTTTTTAACTATAACAACTTGTGGACTGTATATAAAATCAACATTTACTGCAATTTTACAAATTGCTCAACAATGGTTTAATTCTACGTGAATTTGCAAATAAAACTAAATACTCTTGAACATTATGTACCTCCTAAAAGTAAATTAACATAACTATTACATTATTTTGCAATCGGCAAAATACACAATTTTGAAATCGGTCGTTTAATCAACGATCCGTTACACTTAAGAGTTACTACTCTTGTAACTTTATCCGAACCAGGGTGCTTTTCCACTACTTTGCTCAAAAGCCAACGGGCAGGAGGTAAGTTGTCCTCCTTGACTAAAACTACATCTCCAATACTTGGTTCTGGAATATTTTTAGTCCATTTGTAGCGCTGTAATAAATGAACCAAGTATTCATTTGACCAACGTCTCCAAAAATCTTGCAACATGCGTTGTGTAACATGCCAGCGTCTTAGGTTACTAATGTTAGAACTCTCATAATTACGTTCAGGCACCGCTATCAGAGGCTCCCCTATCAAAAAATGACCTGGTGTTAAGGGAGCTGTATCCATAGGATCGTCAGGCAACATTGATAACGGCCTGGAATTAAGGCATGCTTCTACTTGGGACAAAAGGGTTGACATTTCTTCAAACGTAAGTGTTGAAGTACCTATTACTCTCCTCAAATGGAATTTAGTCGATTTCACACCGGCCTCCCATAAACCACCGAAGTTTGGGGAATGGGGCGGAATGAAATGCCAAGAAGTACTGTTGTTGCTTAACCACTCTCTAATCTCTACAGCCACGGAAGATTTTTCCGCGGCGACTAAGTGCCGAAGTTCTTTGGCAGCGCCAACAAAATTAGTGCCGTTGTCACTCCAAATATTACTTACAAAGCCTCGTCGAGACACAAATCTTTTAAAGCCAGCAATGAAACCTTGCGACGTCAAATCGCTGACGGCTTCTAAATGAATAGCTTTGGTCACCATGCACACAAAGACACAAATGTAACCTTTGTAAGATTGGTGGCCACGGCCCTTTGACGTTCGCATGCTTACGGGGCCAGCAAAATCCACGCCACTGTTTAGGAATGGTCTTGCTGGGGTAACTCGACTGGTCGGTAACTGACCCATAAGTGGAGTTTGAATAGATGCTGAGTATCTCTTGCATTTTACACATTTGTGAACGTGACCTTTAACCTTTGTTCTAGCTGAAAGAATCCAATACTTAGTACGCAAATGGCTCAACATCAGCGTTGGCCCTCCATGTAGTGTCCTTTTGTGAGCATCATCGATCACTAGATTAGTGAAGTGACTATCAGATGGTAGGATGATGGGATGTTTAACAGACTCGTCTAAATGAGCATTTTGAATGCGCCCACTGACACGGAGAATCCCTTCATCGTCTATGACTGGACATAGACTCTTTAGCTTGCTTCTTGCTTTCACACTTCCTGATTTTAGAATGTCCTTTATTTCTTCAAAAAACTCTTTTCTCTGAACTAATCTTATACACGTCTTCGATGCTTCTTCTATTTCTTCTTTAGTGAGATACATTTCATATCTCTTCTCACCGTGTGCTTGTTTATTCCAACTCAAAACTCTTCTGCAGTACGCTATAACCCGAACCAGCCTTTGTATTGACGAATACTTTGTCCAGAAAAAATCTTGATGAGGTTCAGTTATGACATGAACTTTGTTTGATCTCTGCTCTGTGTTGGTCGTAATTGACTTTGGCCTCGTGTATTCTATTGTTTCATCATGAAGCCATGAGGGTCCTTGACTCCACAGTGAGCTGCTTACTAAATCTTGTGGTGTTACACCTCTGGATGCTAAATCGGCAGGGTTCTGCGCGGATTGGACATGAGCCCAATGTGAGTTGTCGACGAGAGAGAGAATTGTGGACACCCTATTTCCAACAAAGGTTGTCCAGTGACTAGGGTGTTTACTGAGCCATGCCAAGACTACTGACGAGTCAGTCCAGGCATGTAGTTGAGACGGTGTTATTTTCATTACTTCAGCGACTTCAGAAATTAGTTCAGAGAGCAACACTGCTCCCATCAGCTCTAAACGCGGAACTGACTGCTGTTTGATTGGTGCAACTCGAGTACGAGAAGCGATTAAACTAACATGAATGGAATTGTTGGCATCGATGACTCTAATATATACTACAGCGGCATAAGCCGTAATCGACGCATCGCAAAATCCATGTAACTCAACCAATCGATCGTCGGATTTCGTCTTAATCCACCTGGGGATGCTGAATTTGTTTGTCTCTAGAAGGCTTAAACGGTAAGTTTCCCATTCTGAGAGAAGTTCCGGGGTCAATTCTTCATCCCATTCCAGGCCAGCAAGCCAAAGCTTTTGAATGAATATTTTAGAAGTAACAATGCAAGGTGCCACCCAGCCAAGAGGATCGAACAGGCGTGTGATGTCGGATATTACCTTTCTCTTAGTGATTGGAGTCTGCCGTGGCTCAAGTTTCACTGAATATTTAAACTCATCACTTTCTCGATCCCAAGAAATTCCTAATATTTTTATAACTGAGTCTAACTTAATGTTCTTTTCCTTTTCCTCTTCCCTTTCTTTTCCTAACTTTGTTTCTGTGTTTTCATGAAATTTCTGATTTAATTCATTGCAGCTGCTGACCCATTTCTGTAGTTGAAATTGACCTTTGGTAAGTACATCTGTTAATTTTCTATGTATATGTAAACCTTCTTCAACTGTCTGACATCCTGACATCAAATCATCGACATAAAACTCATTTTTTATTATGTCAGCTATATCAGGATGATCTTCGCACGAATCAACTGCCACTTGCTGCAAGGATTTTACTGCAAGGTAAGGAGCTGCTGCTGTACCAAAGGTAACTCTTGCTAATTTGTATTCCTTTATTTCAGATTCCGGATCATCGCGCCACACTACTCGCTGGAACTCTGTATGTTCAGGAGAAACCTTCACCTGTCTGTACATTTTAATAATGTCAGCACAGAGACTTATGGGATGCGTTCGCCATCTCATAATGATGTGACGTAAAGGAGGTTGCAACATGGGACCAACCATAAGATCGTCGTTCAGAGACACTCCATTTGAACCTTTCATTGAAGCGTCGAACACTATTCGAACCTTACTGGTGAGCTTGTCCTCTCGGACTACGGCGTGATGTGCGAGATAAACGGCTGTACTCTTATTACGTTCATCACCGTGTACAGGCTCCATATGGCCGAGGTTTATGTATTCTTTGAATACATCTGAGTATCGAGCTTTGATTGATGGATTCTTCTTAAATTTATTTTCAAGAAGATGAAATCTTTTTATTGCAAGGTCTCTCGAACCCCCATATTTACACTGAGGATCTTGATCGCGAAAGGGAAGATTAACTATGTACCGCCCTTCCTCATCACGATACGTAGTCTGTGCGTAAATATCCTCACAACGTTGTTCTTCGTCAGAAAGGATCTTCTTATCAGGGACAGTAGACTCAATTTCCCAAAACTGTCGCAAAAGTGCGTTGTCATCAGCCTGATCTGAGCTGCTTTGAATGACGTGATGACAATGTATTGAATCTGGGTTTGACGATATCTGTCCAGAAAGGATCCAACCAAAGGCAGTATTCTGAGCTACCGGTGAGTTTGGCGGACCTTGAATCAAACCATCTCTAAGTACCTGACTATATATTTCCGCACCAAGTAAAATGTCTATCTTGCTTGGCGTGTGGAACTCTGGATCAGCTAAAGTTATCTTCATTAGCTGGGGCCAATAGGCCTGCTCTAATTTTTCTGAGGGTAAAACTGAGGTAATGGTACCTAACACGAACGCATGGACTTGGACACTAAACTGTGGATTTAAACGTGAGTGAATAGTCACCGTGACTGTAAACTTTGAAGCGAAAGCGCTTCTCTCACCGCCTATCCCTGAAATAACCGACTTGACCGGCTTCTTCTTTAGTCCAAGTAACTGTACTGCTGATTCTGCTATGAATGATGCCTGAGATCCCTGATCTAATAGCACTCTCAGCAGTTGTGTTGACCCGCTTCTTGTCTGTGCTTCGACAAGCGCAGTGGCCAACAAAACTTGAGTAGGCACTGATCCCTTAGAAAAATGCGAAACTATAGAATTTGAAGTTAATGGTTCGCCAACTGACAACGATGCCTGAACGTTAGACACCGCTGATTTAACTTCATCTGCTGTATTGGAGTTTTCTCTAACTACTGTGGAGTTTGAGACCGAATTTGGATGTAGTAGTGAGTGATGCCTTTTCTTACATATACGACACGTCGCGTTGTGTCGACAAAACTTAATGGAGTGATTTGCGCTTAAACAATTATAACATAAGCGCCTGGTTCGTGCAAAGCTGTGACGAGATTCGTAACTCTCTTGAGTAAACTTCTTACAATTAAATATTTTATGATTTTCCTTGCAAAATGGACAGGTTTCTGCGGCTTTATTATCGGTAGTGACTACATGGTGAACTTTAGGTTTAGGTTTACTTGATTTTGTGTCAACAAACTCTAACGCCCGAAATCGGGCTTCTAAAAACTCTCGGAATTCCGATAGCACGGGTAACTCATCTTTGATACTTATCTTTGTCTCCCATTGCTTTCTAGATTCGAGATCTAGCTTTGCACTAATAATGAAAATGACTATACTATCCCACGTGCTTACGTCAATGCCGAGATTTTTTAAACCATTTAAACATTCCATTGTAGTATCTAGTAAACCTTTTATGCTATTTGAACATTCATTTACGTTATTCTGACTTAATAAGCGTTTGAGTAAACAATTTGATAAAAATCTGATATTATTATAACGGTTATGTAGCAGAGACCAACACTCTTTATAGTTGTCTGAAGACACAGTAATATGTCTGACAAGTTGTTCTGCTTCTCCCGATAATAAACCCTTTAAATAATGCATTTTTTGCACGTCTTCTAAACTATCATTATTGTGAATCAAAGAGGTGAACAAATCTTTGAACGTGGTCCATTCCGCATAATTTCCCGAAAACTTTGAAATATTAATTTTTGGTAATCTAACACTATTGGATACTGCGTGGTCTACATTTGTCTTTAAGCTTTGATCTGACTGGTGATTGCTAAATGTATTTAATATTTCTTTTAATTGGGCCTTATACAGAATGTACATTTCCTCGGTGACATCATATACATCGTTACTGAAATATTTATCTGAATCTTGTTGTGCGTCATTTAGCAACATGCTCCTATGTGTAGACGAAAACTCTTTCCACAAATTTTCTAGAGCTTCTAATCTAGTCTCCACATAAGGCCTAGAAATTCTATCTTTAGGCGTTTTTTTGAAATTAATTTGAGCCTTTTCTATGCGAATCTTATTATTACTTTGCAATTTATATAAAGCCTCCATTTTGGATTTAACCAGTCAGTTATTAATAATTTAACTTTTTATATACTTAGTTATTTTTTGAAAACTATCAAAGTCAAATTTGTACCAAACTAATTTACGACTAAAGAACAATGTTTAAAACCACCTTTAAAGCAAATATTTGACAACTAACAATTCTCTAAATATTTACTGTAAAATTCCAAAAATAAAAACAATTTAAAAAAAAATAGCAACATCGAGAAAACGGGCACATATATATCATAAAAAAAAATGTCACAGAAACAGGTACACATAAAAACATGTAAACAAAGTGATTTTAGTAGCACTAAAGTCCTATAAATCTTTTCAGACTAAATTTTCTATGTTCAGAAAATCAGTCTTGCAATTTAACACAATAATGTACTCACGATTTTATCTTCGACAAACCACACTTCACTGAATCGGCAACTCCGCACTCACTAACTGGTGAACTAGACTATTCCCGCCCAGCGCCTCGCTGAGCTGGCGATGATGTCTAGTCAGCCCTGCTCCACTCGTCACTCCGTGGTACTCGAACTTCGCCCTGCGCCGCCTCTTTGGTCTGGTACTCCGATCACGCCCTGCGCCACCTGGTACTGGTCCTCGCCCTGCGCCACCTGGTGCTGCTCCACGCCAACTCCACTGCTGCAGCACTCACTTCACTTTGCACACCAGCTTGGGTATGCGGCGCTTCAGGGCGATCCACCCTGGTTTCCACGCCAAGTAGACACAAAACACTCTGGATCTCACTTATCCGGCTCGAATGACCAAATGTTCGGCACTATACAACTCCCGGGGAAGTGGATAATGAAACTACATTTGTTTCCTAATCGAGTACAAAAATTTATTTTCCTTCAAGGGGTATAGTCTAACGGTCGAGCATCTTAACAGCGAGATTCAGAAATCGACACGAAACGTACAACGCCATCTATCGAGCGCGACGTGCAACTCACGCTCAAACACCTTGTTAATTTTTTTTTAGTAAGTTTTTGTTTTTTACATTTTCGACGCGTTAGTGCAGCCTGTTGGTTGCACCAACATTATATTCCAGTAAATATGTATTCATTTAATTGCAAAACGTCATGAGTAAAATGACCTAGCATTATGACGCTTTATCATCAAAACGACCTTTAATTAAAACAATTGTAATTTATATATTTTTAACATATTCTCATTTTTTGCAAACGTACCGTCCGAATGGCGTCACAGAGCGAGGTGCACAGGTAACTCGCGCGAGTAGTAGTGGATCGAAAGCAGAACACGTTTCCGAAAATGATGTTCCGGATCATAGCGACCTGTGCCTACTAAATTGAACCGTAAATCGAATTATCAATGTGTATCATACGATAAACGTGTGTGTTTAACATTGTCATTTTTGAGATATAACATACTTGTGATAAGTTGTTTTTTTTTAAGTTATTTAGTGTTTGGACTGACATTTTTTTATTAATTATAAACTAGCGCTTGACCGCAATCCCGCCTGATGGTAAGCAGTGGTGCGATCGTTGATGGTAAAGCGCGCTAGTTTATTAAGAGCCTTTTTACTCAGAAAAACTGAGCGAATAGGAAGGAAGACGGCAGTTGAGCGAGGTGATGCAATGTTAAACCCAACAACACGACCAACGATGCTGCGCCAAAGGGAGATTGATCTGAAGGCCCTCCACGACCAAACTCCCAACACAACAACATTAGGCGCATCGTACCCGGCACATATCGCAACACAACTGCTCAGACCCGTCCTCCGTACGGCTTTACCAGACATCATGCCGGAACACGACAAATCGCTTGGCGGCAAGGCTTTGTCTGGTAGGTGGTAACTTCTGCCGGCGGCCGATGTTATGGCCTACCACCGAGAGTAACTACCTGTTCGTAAATAAAAATATATTTAGACTCTTCTTGTTGTTTTAATTTTTAATTTGATATCGAATTTAACACGAAATAAACAGGATAACCTACCATATTTTAATACAATATATTGTATAGACCAATTATGGTTGTGGCCTATCAGGCCACTTGTCACTAGTTATGTCACAAAAATCATGTCCCCAGTTTAAGGTTAAGAAAAAAAAACTGGCATTAATAAAATAGAATGAACAATTACCTTATCAGTATTTTTTAGTATGTCACAAATAACATATTGTGCATTCCAAACAGTCTGTATGTAATTAAATGATTTTTTAAGAAGAGTAATACAGATGTTACAAACATATTCATCATCAGTTGGAATCTGAAAACAAGTAAACAATGAGGTATAATGTTGGGAGTATAATTTGAAACTTAGGGATTAGGTATAAAAATAAAATAAGTTTAGAATAAAAACATTTTTACAAAAAAAAAAGCAACCGACTTCCAAAAAAACACTACAAAGTGAAAAATAATAAAATTTCGGAAGTCTGTAGCAAAAACGAACATGTGTACATTATTCATGGTCATGGTGTTGTAGCATGTAGGGAGTTTTACGTAATTAAAACTCAGATGGATTGAAAGTTATGTCATCATCATCATCATCATCTCAGCGTTAATCCCAGTCGCATCCGTAGCTTTTCAGCTTTGGAGTCTAGGATCCGCTTTACCAATCCAACTGCTGATTTTGGCTAAACTTCGATATTTTCCGTGAAGCGACTGCCGTCTGACCTCCACAACCAGAAGGCGCTATCTAAGCATTCCAGTTAGACCAATTGTTAGACTTTTGAGGGCTCCAACAACCCGTAACGACTGCCACTAGATGTTCATATGGCAACCGGGATCAACGGCTTGACGTGCATACAAATATTTGCACACGAGGATCGAACCCGCGCCTCCTTGCGCAACAGCCGCGTTCGCTACCGCTTCGTCACAGAGGCTGTCGATTGTATGTTATGTATTGTTCGTATGTAAATGAGTACAATGTGTATGACCTGTATAATAATGTGATGTATAGATAAATATGTGCAAGAATCTGTATCAGAAAGTATACAGGAATGTCCCAGAGTGTGAACACTTATGTCAAAGAGAATGTACAAGAGTATGAACAGGAATAAAAATTTCTCTTACAAGCTATGCACTGACTTAAATAAACTTAGCTATCTTTAAACAATAGTGGGGTAACCAATAGGATAACAGTTTGCTGTGCTGCTGAAATCCACACGGTGGCGAGTGCGTTCTCGATGTTGATTCGTTGATCAAGGGAGGCCGCGGCGTGTGATTGGTCGCTGTAGAGAGCGCGCCAATTCACAGTTCACGTGCAAGACCGTGGTCGTGGTAGAAGTGGTATAGTCGTGGTGGCCTAGTGGTTAAAACACTAGCCTCCCAAGTATGAGTGCGCGGGTTCGATTCCAGGTCAGGCAAGTACCAATGTAACTTTTCTAAAGTTATATGTACTTTCTAAGCATATCTTGGACACCAGTGACTGAAGGTGAAGGAAAACATCTTGAGGAAACCTGGACTTTATAAGTCTGAAATCGCCAACCCGCATTGAGCAAGCTTGGTGATTACGCTCAATCCTTCTCTGTATGAGAGGAGACCTGTGCCCAGCAGTGGGACGATGAAAAGGTTGATGATGATGATGATGATGATGATGATGATGATGTGCAAGACAGCGCGCTATGGTTTCCCACACACATCGACGATGGTCAACAGATGTGCTTCCGGGGTGAGATTTATAGGCACCTTCTCGATGAGCGAA
This sequence comes from Sesamia inferens, assembly GCA_037179545.1. Classification (NCBI taxonomy): domain Eukaryota; kingdom Metazoa; phylum Arthropoda; class Insecta; order Lepidoptera; family Noctuidae; genus Sesamia; species Sesamia inferens. Next base: position 12,275,438 of record CM073922.1, read on the forward strand.
TGTGATTTATAGGCAACACAACGGGCCGTCAGGTAGTCCCGTCTGAATGTGCGCAGCTGCTACAGTGTCTTTGGTCTTCGGTTTTTGTATATTCGTTTTTGCCACCGACTTCCGAAATTTGCTATTTTTCACTTTGTAGTGTTTTTTGGAAGTCGGTTGTTTTTTTTTTGTAAAGTTTTTATTTTACAATTTTTAGTGTAAAATTATACTGTTCAGCTGCATCCGGTCAGATTGGACGCTGCAGACAACATAGATGGGAATAGGCTGGCAAGCAAACAATACATCTTTGACTTGAATTTTTACTCGTAATTTTATTTTAAATACCAAACTACTGAACCGATTTTTATTAAATTCCTCTGGTATCATACTGAATGTATGAGCTTTGCTAGAGATGACACGATTACGCGACTTAAATTCGGTCTCTTAATTTTTTGACGTGACAACGTCTTAAATTAGGTTGCGGCTGGGAGTCACTTATGAAAAAGTGTAACGCTCGGTAACGTTACGATGCCTTGCGTCTCTCTCCCACTCAGCCTTGCGTCTCTCTCCCACTCAACTATGATCGGTCTGCCGCGCGCGCAGCACTAGAGAATTAGGCGCATTGAATCGGCGCATGCTTGTGTCTCTGTCTTTGTCTTTCTCGAACGTTCTTGGCGTTGGAAAAACAAGAAAGCGTCATAATACAAGTTCACACGTGTGGTTAAAGTATCGTCAGCTGTGTCTGTAGTGAAAATGTGGAGTGCTTAGATTCGTCATTTACAACAACTACAACAATAAAGGTAAATAATTGTACACTGATATTTCATTATCGTAAACTATGATTGATTGATTAATTGTTAGATTGACACAAAAGTTGAGAAACTGAGTTTATAGGTTATGTCATACTATTGATAAATGTTGATAGTGTTAAGTAAATTATTAGTTTAAAAAGTTGAGAAACTGAGTTTATAGGTTTGTATTATGCAATTTTTACCTATTGTGCAATTTAATTATATTCATATTAATAAATATTCTACCGAGAAAAAGACGTTGTCACGTAAAATCTTCGCCCGTAAAACCGACTTTAGAGGCAACCATTTTTTTTTATTTTTATTGACTAAATTTTAAACTGATGTGTTTGATATACCTGTCACACATTTTAATGATTTGATTATGAATTTTAAGCTGTTCCCCGCTGTTTCACCCACTTAAGGGTCAATCCCAAAGGAATATCTGGATAAAACTACCCTATATGTTAATTCTGGTTATAGACTATCTGTGTGCCAAATTTCATCCAAATCTGTTGACTAGTTTTTGCGTGAAATAGTAACAAACATACACCCAAACTTTAACATCTATACATATCAAAAAATTGTGAGTGTCTTAAATAATATAATTTTAGAAATATGGACCTTAACAGAATATTAAAATTGCTTACTACAACATTATTACAAAAGCTGGGAAAAAATGTTTAAAGAGATTCAGAAAAATTAAGTAAAACAATAATATAATTATTTATATGTTTTTTTTTCTACGCTTGCTATTGATAACGAGACGTAATCAATAGCATTGCATAACAATAGTTACATTTAAAACGAATAATGAATCCACATACACCTATGATATGGTCGAGTTGACACACTTTGTCTTCAACTTTTATGGCATGGTTGATGCACTGTCTCCAATTTTCAGGTGTCACTTCCATCAGGATATATTCAGATATTTTTTTACGTGTGTTATTTTATAAGTTTTATTGTTGTACACCGTGCAATTTCATTGAGTTTATAAGGCAAAATAAGCCGTGCCTACTATACGCCGGCCAATTTAAGAAGCTGTACAAATGGCATACTTAATTGTTTTTCGTTAAAAGACATTTTTATTTTACCAGCCTCACAATAATAAATTACTCCAATTTTTATCGCCATATTGATGTTTGTTGATGTGTTGAGTTCAACTGAATTGAATTCGTTTTTTACTTTAGATACTCGTAAGTATTTCTTTCTAAAATATGGAAAATTATTCTTATGAGCTCTGTTCTGATGATGTGTGTTTAGATAAACTTAAAACGCGCGCTTTTTTTAACGTTAAGTTTTTATAACTGGTTAGCAGGCTGTGTACACACCAATAAATTATTTTGTTTCCCGTGTATATTATTTTGGTGGCAAGTTTCGTCTCATATAAAAAAAAAACGCGGAAAAGTCACACAAAAGTACGCAATTAAGCTGAATTGAAACTGGTAACTTTACGTTTTTTAAGTTTTACCATATTTTTTGTTTATGAGAAACCTGAAACACGTGTCCAGTATTTTTAAATAAAGAATCTATGTACAAAATTTCAAAAAGATATCATGAAAAAGCACACAGTAATGATCTTGTTATCCTAGACCCGCGACGATCAGGCGGGCGCGCGGGGCGTTGACTTCTGGCGTCAGCTGTTATACAGGCTGGTAGTGTAAACACCGGTGCTCATGAAATCAGTGGTTTGATTTCACTTTCAGAAGGTAAATTCAATGAAAAAAGAAAATTTTTTTTTAGGAATATGTCCCTTTTTTCACGAACTTATTTTCACACTAGACGCTAGCAGATCATTAGGCCTAGTATGAGTTTTCAATACGAAACTCGTTCGATCGTATCGAGCGCGTTTGGCTCGCCGATTGGCCCGCTTCAAGGTCGTAAGAACTCTCAACCAATGAGAGCGCCAAACGCGCTCGATACGATCGAACGAGTTTCGTATTGAAAACTCATACTAGGCCTACTGATGTTTCGTGAACGCTAAGGGTGAACGACCGCTCCTCGCCGATCCGCGACCACGCCGGCAGCGCGCGCGCGCCGCTGCTCTCTCCGTCAGGCAGGTATTGGACAGAAACTTTTTAAAATTTTTGAAAGAAAAAATGTTTATTTAATTTTCAATTCAGATAAACATTTTTATAATTAAGAAAACAACCTATGGTTTTAGAGTCAATGGTTTTTACCCTTCCAGGCTGTATGTGTTTGAGAAAAATTATAACAGTGTAAAAATTATTGGAATTGATTCAGTTGCTTATTCTGAACAAACTATATTCAGGTTTCGCATAAACAAAAATTATTTTGTATAAGCACAGAGATTTCAGAAGTGTATGTATGGATACCCTACCTGAAATCTCTGTGCACGCCCCTGCCTTCCACCAGTTTGAATTAGGGATATACTCTGCTTTTCTTTATTGGTGTGGTGCGTTATCTAATAGCAGCACTTCATTTGGCTAACTGGTTGGGTCTTTTGGGCCTGTAGCCAAACTTTAATATAATATAATACTGACAAAAATACATATTGAAACTGAAAAACTATTCACTAAACACAGTTGTAAATAAAAATATTCATTTTCATTCATTAATCCAGGTCTCATCTTGATAGCAAATTATTTTTCCCTGCCTCAGATATTCTTTGATAGTTACCATGTACTGTCTACGAAATAGAATCAAGTCTGCTCTGTCAAGCAGATGCATCTTTTGCAACTGGCATATTTAAATTGTTATTAAACTACTTGCATGGTACTTTTTGACATTTGACAACCTTCAACTATTTCAATATTTAACTTGATGTAACAGTGTTTTACGTAATATTTAATTACTTACCATGTATGTGTTCCTTTGGATTAAAATTACATATTTTTATTTATTAAACGCAATTTGATATTGAATAAAAAATATGAACTAACTTTTAATTGTAAAAACTTGATTTTACCACATCACTATTTATTTAGACACCTTGCAAAACTAGAAATGATACTGACTCAAATTCAAAATCTCACTATATGTTTGTTCCGTCTAATCTCCGAAATAGTTGGACCGATTTTGACAGGACGTTTATTGGCAGGTAGCTGCTATAATAAGGAGTAACTTAGGCTACTCTGCTATGTTCTTTTATTCTGATATTCCCAAGGGATAGAAATTTATGCGGTGAAACCGCAGTGCGTAGGTAGTTTATGATATTATTAGGACATGCCTTTTGTCCACTCTGATTAAACTAGTTACATTACCCTCTTAGGCATCAGTCTGATCTTCACAAAACATACACCCATAAACGTAGAGTTTTAAAAAGATTGAACAATAAATTATGTAACTCCATACTAAATAGATACTTACATATTGAAATGGTTTTAGTTTGATAATACTTTCGATGAAAGTTTTGAGATGAGTATTGTTTAATCTATAAATCTTTTCAGTAACTCTAAGACATAGTCTGCAAATTGTGTTCACTTCAAATATGCACTTCATTTTAGACCTTATAATCCACAAGTGTTATTGATCACTATTATTTAGTATTTTGAGTAAAAAGATGTTAATGTGCACGGTATCGCTTTTTTTAACGATTGCTTCAACACTACAAAATTATTCAACTTTTACGCAGGTCGCACAGACTAGAACTAAGTTAATTATGATCTCGAAACATAATAGGTCCACATATCCGTGCAGACTGCAGTGAACTTATTTGTATCAAATTCTTCTAAATTCCAACAGTTATAATATTGTACGTAAAAAGCGGTTTATTGTTATAACTTTCATTTGGCAGACATTTTGCTCGAAATATAACAACTGTGAACTGATAATTAATAATTCAATTCAATTCTTGATTAATTGCCTTTGTGGAATTAACACAAAAACACGTTTAAATCGAATGGCAATGGCAATTTTAATTTGTGACTTTAACTGTCATCTGTCATTCATTCGAATTAATTGATTTTTTTTCTTCTTGGCTTTGTCCAAGAATTTTAAGGACACTGGATATAGCGCCAAGAATAAAGAAGTGAAGCCTAAAAAAATGACCTTGAAACAATTCATTTATGTTTTGCGTTTCTTTCACCACGGTGATAATATTTTTACTTGCTCTAGGATATTTTGTGATATTATTTATATAAATTGTAAAAATTAGGTATAGACGACAGCACATTAATCAACTACAATCTGTCAGATTTCCTTTTTAGATTTTCAACTTTATCTCTAAAGCATTAAGGCTCAAGGTTGATTGGGAATATCTGACAGTTTGGGATTGCTTGACCTGCTGTCGTCTCTACATTAACATTTTAATGTGGTTTCCGAATATGTTAGCAGTAGTATATCTATGCTTATTAATAATAAACTATTAATATAATTATTCTAAAACTGAAGTATGTTTTTTTTAATCGCGCTAATCTCAGGATTTACTGGTACGATTTGAAAAAATCTTTCACTGTTAGATAGCCTAACTGAGGAAAGTTACAACATCACGCTACGACTAATAGGAGTGGACGAGTAAACAAAGATGCGGGTGAATCCGCGGGGTACCTAGAGCTAGTTTATTATAATGCATTACTAATGTAAACAGACGACCGTGTATGTTAGCAGTGTAGCGCGTAGGTCGTGTTACGTAATTAAAACTCTGATAAATCGAACGTTGTGTATTGCACGTAAGTAAAAGGGTACAATGTATATGACGTGTACAATAACTTGATGTAAGATAATTATAAACAAGAGTGTGAACAGGAATAGCGTGTACATATCTGTACAGTAATGGAATGGAATAGAATAGAATGGAATGTGATGTTGAATGGAAAGTTTTTTTTCTCGGTGGTAGGCCATAACACCGGCCGCCGGCAGAAGTTACCACCCACCAGACAAAGCCTAGCCGCCAAGCGATTTGTCGTGTTCCGGCATGATATCTGGTGAAGCCGTACGGAGGACGATTCTGAGCAGTTGTGTTTTGATGTGTGCCGGGTACGATGCGCCAAATGTTGTTGTGTTGGGAGTTTGGTAGTGGAGGGTCTTCAGATCAATCTCCCTTTGGCGCAGCATCGTTGGTCGTGTTGTTGGATTTAACATTGCATCACCTCGCTCAACTGCCATCTTCCTTCCTATTCGCTCAATCTGAGTGAATAGGTTGTTAATAAACTAGTGCGCTTTACCATCAACGATCGCATCACTGCTTACCATCAGGCGGGATTGCGGTCAAGCGCTAGTTTATAATTATTAAAAAATAAAAATAAAAATGTGATGGAATGTCTCTTACAAACTATGCACTCACTTAAATACTAGCTATCTCTAAACAACAGTGGGGTGACCAATAGGACATCAGCTATCTCTAAACAATAGTGGGGTAACCAATAGGAAATCAGCTTGCTGTCCTGCGGATCTCCACGCGGTGTCGAATGCGTTCTCGATGTTAATTCGTTGATCGAGGGAGGCCTCGGCGTGTGTTTGGTCGGTGTAGAAAGCACGCCAATTTACAGTTCACGTGCAAGATAGCTCGCTATAGTTTCCCACTCACATCAACGAACCCATCGCAGCGGGTCGTAGAATATGTGTAGCAGCTGGCTGGGCTGCTACAGTACTCCCCCTTTAGCGAAGCGTACGTAGCGTGCAGGCGTTTTGACGATCCTACCTGATCTGGTACGTTGTTCCCTCGTATGCGGGGCTGGAAGTAGGCTGGATTGCTTGTCTATGGTAGCTGAAGGTGCTTCATTGGTCTCGCTGTTCGTATGCTTGGGATCACCTTCTGTGTTGATTAGGTACGCAGGTTTGAGGCGATCGATCGATATGGTGCTAGATCGTCCTGGTAGTTGGATTATAAAGTACTTTTCTTTACGTTCGATGATCTTGTATGGACCTTGGTATGGATGCTGCAGAGGTTTGCGGACGGTGTCATCGCGTACAAACACGTGGCTACATGTTTGTAGGTCGTTGTGCACGAACGTACATCGCTTGTTTGCATGCGATTTGTATGTAGGTGTGATCTTCGTGATGACGTCGTGCAGGTGATTAACGTAGTCGTGGTCCATTTTCAGTGTGGCTGGTGAGGGTGATATGAAATCGCCGGGTATGCGTATTGCTTGACCGTAGGTAAGTTACGCTGCGCTTGTGTTAGAGTGGCAGCGGATAGCGGCTCGTAGACCCATTAAAACAGTAGGCAAATCGTGGATCCATTTGTTGCTGTTTTCTAGCCTAGCCATGAGTGCGATTTTTAACGTTCTATGCCAGCGTTCGACGATTTCGTTACTCTGCGGGTGGTACGCAGTAGTACGGGTTTTTTCTGCACCGAGTAATTGAGCGAGGTCTTGGAATAGTCGACTTTCAAACTTACGACCATGGTCACTTGTGATTCTTATTGGACAACCGAAACGAGATATCCATACTTAGTAAAGTTTTCTTGCGACGATTTCAGCGGTTGTCTCCTGAAGTGGTACAGCTTTGGGTCATCGTGTGCACCGGTCGATCATAGTGAGCAGGTATTTGTGTCCACATGCTGATGTAGGTAGCGGTTCAACGATATGGACGTAGAAATGTTGCGATGTCGCTATGATTGTGTCGCTGTACTTTGGAGAAATACACCAATAACCGAACAACGTAAGCTGATAAAATAAAAAGTATTTTAACAAACAACAATTGTGCTAGTTTTGTCAAGTTTTTAATTTAGCCGCGTAAAATGTAGGCACTGCTTACTTGGGCTTATAAACTGAATGAAATATTGCAAGACAACACACGAACAGTTTACACATACAATCAAATAATTTTATACACACACGCGAATGAAAGAGGCACATTTAGTAACTGCTTACGCCGCTACGCGACGTGGCGCTGGCGTCGCAACGATGCCGAGTTGCGCGGGCCGCATTGTACTGTGTGTTAGTAGTTTGCACTAGCCCCAATAGATGGCAGTGTTATCACTAACTGATTAAAAAGTTTTAAGTTTGTAGTATATAAATTATTTTACTGTAGTATATTATAAATAATTGTACGCGCCCCAGTACAGCACGTACATTTACCGCGATCAGTCACGGCTTACACAATAAAGAAATCTCCGACCACACTCCACAGCAAAACTAAGGAACATACCTAGGACACCATGTGTTCCGTCGTGGGATGAAATTCCGGAGAGCCGGCGCGCGCGCCGACTTACAACGCTGTCCGATGGCTCCAAACACACTTCTTGTCCAATACCAGTAGACATTAAAGTTCCTCCATGAGGACAACCAAAGCTCACCAGCATAAAAAAAACCGTTAGTTAGCAGCGTCAATCCACGCCCGACAAACAATCAGCAATGAAACCACGTTTCCGATTCAAATTCAACTCAATTTAAAGGCGGCACTGTTACGGTTTATAATCCAAGTAAATACTTCAAACACACGGGCAACAAAACGCGAGAACTGTCCAAAACCGCGGCCCGGGACTATATTTCCCGAAAATCAATCGTCAAAACGCACCCCGCCTGCGCGATGATTTTCTCAAGACTTCTCGAAACCGTTCTGCTCGCCGCGCGCCACCATAGATTATAATACATTACGCTCGGTCGCGCCATCTATCAAACAATCTTCGAACTAACAATCAAAGACGCCTGGAGACGATCAAGCGTAAACATCCCCCCGCCCCGGACAGTAACAAACGGTCCGACAATTCAATCTAAGGGCAGGCGAGAGAGTGTGGCGATCGCGCGCTTCAAGACAGAGTCCCCCACCAGGACCTCGACAAACCTGGGAACACCATCTGACCCTGGATACAATTTAACAATGCGTCCACGACGCCATCGGAGGGGTGGCAGGTTTGGGTCCTTTAACAAAACGAGGTCTCCGACTCTTGGTGGGTTCGTCTTGTCTGACCACTTAACGCGCTGTTGTAAAATGTGCAAATACTCCAGATGCCAACGGCGCCAAAAACTCTGCGTAAGCTGTTAAAGCAATTCAAATCGCGAGAGCCGTCCGGAGTTAATGTCCAAATAAGGATACTCAGGCAGGGCGTTAAGTGGTCTCCCTATCAAAAAATGGCCCGGCGTGAGGGCCTCCAAATCATTCGCGTCGGATGACAAAGGGCATAACGGACGCGAGTTGAGGACCGCCTCAACCTTACAAAACACGGTCGCGAGCTCCTCAAAAGTTAGGATAGTATCTCCAATAACGCGACGAAGGTGAGTTTTGGCGGCCTTTACAGTTGCTTCAAATATACCTCCCCAGTGGGGGCAGGACGGCGGTGAGTACTGCCATCGTACCCCTCTGCGGGAGAGTGTGGATCCGATCTCAACATTATGCTTATCTAAAAATTCACAAACATCCTTCAAATAACGATCGGTACCCTTAAAGTTGGTCCCACAGTCGGATCGAATTAAGGACGGCAGTCCGCGACGCGAAACAAATCTGCCAAGAGCAGCGACGAACGCCTCTGTCGTGAGCGCACTAACCACCTCGAGGTGAACCGCTTTAGTAGCTAAACACACAAAAACGCACAAGTAAGCCTTCTCGGTCTTAGCGTTACGGAGACGCGAAGCTTTTACAGTAAATGGTCCCGCAAAATCCGTACCAACTCCAGCAAAGGGCATCGATTCGGTGACTCGATCGGCAGGCAAATCCCCCATTTGGGGCTGCACGATGTCCGCCTTCAAGCGGTAGCACGGGAGACAACGAAAGATAACATATCGGATCACTCTCCGCGCAGACAAAATCCAAAATTCACGTTGGAGGATCGCAGTAAGAGCGTTACATCCGGCATGTGCATTTTTCACATGGCGGTCCGTGATCAACAACCTCACCAAGGGGCCGTTCTTGGGGAGCAACAATGGATGACGAGCCCCATAGGGGAGCTTAGCATTTCTAAGCCGACCTCCGACACGCATCAAACCCTGATCATCCACGAAAGGATTCAAGCGCCCTAAGGGTCCCTTCAGATTGGATGTGCGTTAGCGGAGGGTTTTCAACTCCGATGCAAATTCACTCTCTTGAACTATCCGCACCCAATATAGCAGAGCGTCATTGCGCTCTTGCGGTGAGAGGACCGGAGACTCAAATTTGCCACGAGGGTTACGACAGTTGTGGATGAAACGCCGTATCCAGGCGGTGACGCCGAGCAATTTATCCAAAGAACTGTAGCGCTCAAGCAAAAACTCCGGATCTGGAGCCGCTACGGTCTCGGTGGCGTGAACATGCACCCCTGGCGTAGATGCCCTGACCACTGCGGGGGTATGGGGCCAAGAACCCTCCGGCTGTAACAACCATGGTGGTCCCCACCACAGCTGGTGATTCGCAAGTTCGGGCGCCACGCAGCCGCGGGAAGCGCAGTCTGCGGGGTTCAATTCGCCAGGCACGTGGCGCCAAATCAACTGAGCTTTCGATGTCTGAATTTGAGACACCCGGTTGGCCACGAATACCTCGAGGGTATGGACTGAACTTTTCAGCCAACAAAGGACGACTTGGCTGTCAGACCATGCAAAGATCGACCTAAAGTCGACACTAGCTCCCAAGGTGTCGACGACGTGGTTAAGCAATCGGGCTAATAGAGCGGCGCCAGACAACTCCAACTTCAGCGTCACAAAAGCCGTGTAGGCTAGCGGAAAACCGTCCCTCAGGCAATATGTGCCTAGGGATACAAACACGGTTGACTTCCGGGAGGGATGAGACAAACTGCACCCAGTCTCGGAGCAAGTTGCCGGAGAGGGGCTCAACCCAGGTCACTTCCGCTGCCCATAGTTCCTGTAGGAAACACTTCATCGCGAACACTACAGGACTAAGCCAACCATTCAGATCAAAGGTGCGAGCTACAGTGGACAGCACTGTGCGTTTAGTCCAGACCTTTGGGCTCGGAAGCTCCAATCTATAGGTAAACAAATCTTGGACTGGTTTGTACTGTACTCCCAAAACAGACAACATGTCTGGAGTATCAGGGTTTTCAAAGAGATGAGGCTTCTGCTGGTGGTCCTTGGGTACATCTGCCAAGAGTTCGGGCGAGTTGGACACCCATTTCCTCAACTCGTAGCCACCAGCTCCTAGGAGAGCGATCAGCTCATCTCGCAAGACCAGGGCCTCTCGTACACTCGAGGCGCCTGTACAAACGTCATCGACGTACAGATCTTCCTTTATGAGGACAGACGCGCGGGGGTAGCGCAGCCGTTCGCGCTCTGCGAGCTCCCACAGCGAACGGATCGCCAACAAAAGGACTCGATCGTAGTCCATAGGTGTTGGTGTTCAGCTCGTAGACCAGCATTGGATCCCTGGGATCCTCTCGCCAAAGTATAAGCTGGTATCTCCTGTCTTCCGGGTGAATCACAGTCTGCCGAAACATCATGCGGATGTCGGTCACAAAAACGACAGCATGTCGACGGAAGTTGGTCAAAACATCACTCACGTCGTGATGCAACTTCGGTCCGGCGTGCAAACACTGGTTCAACGACACTCCGGTTGACGTGGGTGCTGAACCATCAAAGACCACACGTATCTTCCCGTTGGAAGTCTTCAAAACCGCGTGGTGGGGAAGAAAATAATGTTCTTCATTTCGCCAATCCAGATGCGAAACCGACATGTGCCCCAGTTCCTCATACTCCCGCATGAAGTCCACGTACTTCTGCTTAAATGCGGGGTCCCTCGCCATTCGGCGCTCCATAGACAATAACCTTTATTCGGCCTGCGGCCGGGAGCTGCCTAAGAGGGGGCGAACTGACAAAAAGGGCAAGCGAGTGATCAAGCGACCCGAGCGGAGGCGACCAGTATTGTTTTGATAGAACAATTCGCACTCCTCGTCCAACGGGTCCACTCGTTTTGCGGTCGGAGGCTCCTCCACCTCCCAAAAGCGTTGGAGGATGTCCGACAAGGCAGAACCAACCGCGAGGTCGCTGTCTGCCGAAGGGGGGTCTGGGACGTCCCTAAACGATCCCATTACTACATGACCCAAAGAGGTGGATATGGCTACAAAACCGGCTGCCTGCAAAACTCGTTTGCTTCCACGCAACAAACGACCTAACACATTCACCCCGATCAATAAATGGACCGGGCCAGATCGGTGGAAGTGAGGATCAGCCAGAGCCAGTCCAGCCGACAATTCAACGGCGGCGTGTGGGGCTCGCACTTGCGGAAGCGGGCCGACCACCGTTTCAAAAACAATCGCCGAAGTACCGATTTTCGGCGTTGAGGAGGAGTGGGGGGAGAAGGAGAACGAAACCCGACCGATCGGATCCGAAATCCGCAGGTCTCCAACGCCCCGTACCGATTCCCTATGCGGCACAATATTTAGGCCCAACTGTCGGACGAGCCAAGTAGAAATTATGCAACCCTGGGCCCCTGAATCCAAGAGGGCACGCACTGTGACAAAATCACCTTAGGGGCCCCAAACACGCACGGAGGCTGTTGGCAACAGCACAAACTCCTGTGGGGGGGGGGGGGGGTGGCGCCCGACAGTGGCATTAATGAAAATCCGAGGGGGGTGATTGCCCCCCTGGACCCCGGTTGGACTGAGTCGAAAAGATGGGAGGGGGTCGCCGAAAGTAGGCGAGAGGGTCCCACTCCGCAACATAGGGGCTCCTTCTAACACTACTCCGAGGTGTGGGCCAATAACCGTGGGCTGCATACGGGGGAACATAACGCCCCAGTCGAGGGTACTCCATCAAGGGGGGGGGAGCAGCGTACCGCCCGCCTCCCCGAGCCTCCGACGGCCACCGCTACATCCTGCGGGGGGCCCCGCCCGTGTGCGGGGAATTTGGGCCCCTTTCGGACCCGCCACCATTGCGATTCAGGCACAGGAGAGCGTGATGTCTCCCGCCGCAATGTGGACAAGCCTTAGCCTGGGGGCACACTGACTGGAGGTGGTCCCCCAGGCACATGTAACACCAGGCGCGTTGCTTGGCGAGGGCTCTTCGTCCCGCAGTCCGGAGGCCCCCGAACTTCGCGCAAGCACGCACGTCATGTCCGTCCCCCCGGTAATACCGGCACCGTTTACCTGGTGCGGGGGGGGAGTCCCTTCGGACAAACGAGAATTGTTTGGTCGGACGGCGGGGTTGTCCCCTCGCCGCCACCGGACGACCCGTGCTCGTTCCCGGTGTGGGGTCGGTCAGCTGGTCCATCACTCTGCACTCGTCCTCCAAAAAACGAAGCAGGTCCGAGAAAGGGGGGAGATACGAGGCGCTATTGCCCCCGTACCTTTGTTCAAATCGCCCCTTTACCTCTGCGGGCAATTTCGTGAGGACGATGTGCAGAAGAAGAAAAGACCACTGGTCGACCGGCAAATCCAGCCGGCGCAACGAGTGGATGGCGGTCAAGAGCGGGTTGACCAAATCCTTCCGCAATGAGGAAACCCGCGTTGCCTTCGGTAGGGCCAAAATGGCCGCCACATGGGTGTCCGCTAGCAAGCGGACGTTTTGGTAGCGGTCCAGCAACAACTGCCGCGCGACCTGGTAGTTAGCATCGCCAACTATCAGGTGCTGGACCACTGCGCTGGCTTCTCCGCGGAGGGCGGAGCGCAAATAAGCCAGTTTCTGGCTGGGGGACAAATCTTCCCTGGAGTCCACCAAGCTGTCAAACAGGTTGATGAAGCCCATCCAAGCCGTGAGGTCCCCGTCAAAGTGGGGAATCTCCAGTGTGGGCAGTCTCCCTAACAAAGCCGGCGGGGTCGGTTTAACCTCCCCGCTCAAAGTCGGCTCTCCCCTACGGGCAGCCAGGAGCCCTTCTGCCGACTCCGTAATTTGGTCGGCCAGTTCGTATGCCTGGTCGACATCCCTTTTAAAGGTCTCCACTACGGCGTCATCCGCTGGAGGGTGTTCCAAAACGTAGGCATGGAAGTCGACAACGTGTCGCTCCAACTCTTGCATGCGCGCAGGCAACCCTTCGTAACGGGTCAACAATGCCTGAACCCGATCCTGGCGAACAATCAGGGCAGCCGCACCCGCGAGCCAACGCAATGCGGCTCGAACCTCTGCTTTAGCCGTAGTAAGCGGATTGGGAGCCATTTCAAATTAAAGCCTCAAATTCAAATTAACAAATTAAATTCAATTAAAAAACGCGCGGAAAATAACAAAAAAGCGTAAATAACTCTATAAATCCCGCGAAACCGTGTGGGGACCAAAGCTAAGGGCAACCGTTACAAAACAAAATATTAACAAGTATAAATAAAAATATTACAATGTATAAATACAAAATATGACAGTGTGCAAAGGGCCTAATTTAATTGCAACACAGTTCAAAACTTACAAACAAAACAAAATTATTACTGCGAATTACAAACTAAATCAAAACAACATTCAAAAACGAACTATTTGTGTTCGTACGAATACACGGGTTAACCAAATCAACAAAAACAAAACATTACTCGTAAAAATAACTCGTACTTACTGATAGCCGTAGGCTCAATGATTCAACAATGTACTTACTGGTAGCCGTAGGGCTCAATGATTCAACGACAAAACAAACTACCTACATTTTTAAGCTATTGCATAGCTTCTATCGCGGGCCTTGAGCGCGGAGACCGAATCCAGAAATTCCGTAACGAAGAAACCTCACGCTCCCCACTCCGACGGGCGCGGAGGTGTGGCTTGAAGGCCGTACATCGTCTAACGTCGTTTCAGTTCGGCAGTCTTCGGCACGGTATGTTTGTGTGCGTGCGACTACATCTTTTGAAAACAATTTATAGATTTTCAAAAAGAGCATGCATATTGCAGGGCGCGAACTCAGTTCTACACACTTGCCATGTTAGTGATAGTCGCGATGTGCTAAACTTGCGATTAATTTTCTCTCTGAAATAGGTCTTCTATAGAGATATGTCATAGACGTCATCGACGTTGTCATGGCTACCTTAAAAACGTTTCATATAATTAATTATTAAGTACTTTTATTCAAATTAATTTAGTAGTGTTTTTATAAAATAGCTTTTTTTTTAACGGAAAAGCTAAGATGAATGTCACGCTAATTTTTCATTGGACTTTTAAATTATTTATAGTGTTGTTTACTAAATAAAAGTGCGTGATTTTATAGAGTAAAAAGTGCTCACGCGGCCGTTTTTTCAACTGTGATTGGCGATATCCGCCATTATTGTGAAATATTTTTTTAAAGAATTTCTATAATTTGTTACACGTGTTATTGGCAAATTGTGGTATCTATCCACAGGGACCAGATCAAGAGTTGAAGTTGAAGTTTTTATTAAATAAAATATTACAGAAAGATGTCGGTGAACAATGTTAATACGAGTACATTTAAGTGTACGAGTTGTAATATTGTTATCTCCGAAACGAAACAACGAAAGTTTAATAAAAATATGCTCGTCGGCTTTTTCTGAGGAAGACATTGATGAGGCAAAAAAGTTATTGTTTGTTTCTACGAAGACAAGACAAAAACATGTATCGAGGCGTAAGAACAAAAAGCAGAAAGACCTAAAATATACGATTACGGTGTTTAAAATCACGGATCCCGAACAATCCCAGTTTTTGTGGCATATGACCTTCACAAATTGCCACCAGTTTGCTTTGACTACGTAGAACGTACGTAAAGAAGTTGATGAAGGATTTATTAATTCTACGGTCAGATGTTAACGCAATCAGAAGTGATTATGTTACTAAAGATCAGCTCGAAAATATTAAATTGATAACAAATAATTCGACACCGACGCCGTTCATCATCAACAACCTTTTTATCGTCCCACTGCTGGGCACAGATCTCCTCTCATACAGAGAAGGATTGAGCGTAATCACCACGCTTGCTCAATGCGGGTTGGCGATTTCAGACTTATAAAGCCCAGGTTTCCTCAAGATGTTTTCCTTCGCCTTCAGTCATTGGTGTCCAAGATATACTTAGAAAGTACATATAACTTTAGAAAAGTTACATTGGTACTTGCCTGACCTGGAATCGAACCCGCGCACTCATACTTGAGAGGCTGGTGTTTTAATCACTAGGCCACCACGACAAAACAGTGGGGTATATTGAAAAAGAACCTCGGAGTATTTGAGTATATTTCGTGGTGCTCCCTGTGCGCCGTTTCCGAGTCAACGAAATACCAGTTGGTGGAGTCGTAAGGATACTATAGCTGTCTTGCCTGGTTTTGCGATTGCACCGAAACAGCACACAATGACAGAGATTATAAGTAATAGCATAGACAGACCTTACGGAGGAATTGCCCTATTGTAGAGGAAGTCCGCTTTCTCAAAGGTATCAGTGTTGTTGTGTAATAGTGATCGTTTAGTTCTCACACGGATCGTTCTATGTTAGTTTTCTCATTTTACATGCTTACTGACTCGAGTGATAACTGTACTTGTAAAATTTGTGTATAAAGTGTTTTGAATATGAATGAACAAAGTGCATTTATTATTTATTTATTTAATAAAAAAAAATTGTTTTCTTATCGGTCACCACGCTCAAAAAGTGTAACTTGAATTAATATCAAAGAAAAAGAAATACTGCATAAATAAAATAAATAAATAATTATAATTGCATAAATTGGTACAAAATGCTATGCAATAGCTTTACCGCGGCAGTCCCCGAGTGCCACACGTCTTTTTTTTACATTTTTTCTTTGCCAAATTATAAATTTATTATCGGATCCACACAAGTGTATGAAGGTGGTCAGAGATTTAATTTTACGACTACCGACAACAAAAAATAAAAAATCAAATATTTGCAAAATAGCCGCTGAGGGTTATTAAGATACTGGAATGTTACTCTAATTAATCAAATTAATCAACCACGCTCTGCTACCATCGATGAACGAGTGTGGTTGATTAATAATATAACCCAGAGGTCCGTGGATCGCAACCACGCTCTGCTACCATCGATGTACGCGCCCCAGTACAGCACGTACATTTACCGCGATCAGTCATGGCTTACACAATAAAGAAATCTCCGACCACACTCCACAGCAAAACTAAGGAACTTACCTAGGACACCATGTGTTCCGTCGTGGGATGAAATTCCGGAGAGCCGGCGCGCGCGCCGACTTACAACGCTGTCCGATGGCTCCAAACACATTTCTTGTCCAATACCAGTAGACATTAAAGTTCCTCCATGAGGACAACCAAAGCTCACCAGCATAAAAAACCGTTAGTTAGCAGCGTCAATCCACGCCCGACAAACAATCAGCAATGAAACCACGTTTCCGATTCAAATTCAACTCAATTTAAAGGCGGCAGTGTTACGGTTTATAATCCAAGTAAATACTTCAAACACACGGGCAACAAAACGCGAGAACTGTCCAAAACCGCGGCCCGGGACTATATTTCCCGAAAATCAATCGTCAAAACGCACCCCGCCTGCGCGATGATTTTCTCAAGACTTCTCGAAACCGTTCTGCTCGCCGCGCGCCACCATAGATTATAATACATTACGCTCGGTCGCGCCATCTATCAAACAATCTTCGAACTAACAATCAAAGACGCCTGGAGACGATCAAGCGTAAACAATAATTATATTTTTTTTTTAGAAAATTATTAGGGTATGCTTATCTGCCTCTATGTAGCGCACGCGCCTGCTTGTGGATAATGTATCTTTCAAATGATGAAAGAATTTTTTAAAATGGTCCAGTAGTTTTTGAGCCTATTCATTACAAACAAACAAACAAAGTTTTTCTGTTTATAATATTAGTGTAGCTATAAGAATAAAATAATTATCTAACATTGTATCATTTTGACAATTACTATTTCCTGAAATTCTACATTCGTCCATTATCTGGAAACCAAAACTTTTGAAAGTTTCACTTACACCACGTGTGAATTGTACACACTTTTTTAGTTACAAAAGTAAATAAATAAAAAGCATCACGAAAAATCTAAAATATTTATTAACTCAGTTAACTATAAAATTTGGGTACCTTAACATATAAATTTTAACATTTATAATAGTGTATTTGCCTAAAAAATACTAATAAGTCCGTCAGTCAGATTTCCAAAAAATAAAAAATAAACAAAAATTGAAGACGACACAGTGCGTTGAAAACTTGTGACGTCATCAGCCACCACTCCTGATCTTTGATGCCTTTTATATTTGTCAATTTTTATTGTAAAACAAAAAAAAAACGTGTCTAGTATTTTTGGAAATCTGACTGACGGACTAATTAGTTTTTTTTTAGTCAAATACCCTATTCTTTATTTGCTGGTTGCATGTGTAGATATTTAATACCATGTATTTTTTTAAATGAACAATTCTTTTATTCATAAAACAATTTACTGTTCTTATTATTACTATCAAAACATTAATTGAATGAATAATTAAGTAAACATATTTGACATTATAATCTACAAACTGTCGCCGTAGAGTGAAAACCTCGTAAGTCCAAAAACAGTAACTTTTCAGGAGGAGCAAAAAAACTGCATGCTGTAAAATTTTTGTACGGCGACTTTTATATGTTTTTTATTAATTAATATGGAGATTTAACCCGCTTTCATACACAAATCCGTTCAGTATTATAAGATTGCCCAAATGAAAAAGAAAATAAATTGAAACTACAAGTTCGTTGCTAGATATTCATACGAAACCGACAGCTGCGCGTGTGTACGAGGTTCTCATTTAGTGGTCATAGATGTCGCTACGAGTATCGAATGAACAAAGGAGTCGGATCAGGATGTGCGTAGATTTCTTCCCAGAAACGCAATAAAATAAATTTGAGCAAAAATGCATTCCCGAGGTTTTCACTCTACGGTGACGAAACATACATTGATACAAAAATACATTTTACGAATCGATTGCGAAGGTAAATAGCCACATCAGTTACAAAACTGTATTGCAGCTGTTAACGCCACCTCTAAGAGAAACAACAGTGTAGCTACCATGAGTTTAAATTACGATACTCGATCGTCGATATCGAGCGCGTTTGACTCATCGATTGACCCGCTTCAAGGTTGTAAGAACTCTCAACGAATGAGAGCGCCAAACGCGCTCGATGTCGACGATCGAGTCTCGTATTGAAAACTCACGGTAGCTACACAGTTTTCTTGATTAGAAAAAAAAGAAATCAATAAAAAAAAGAAAATAGGTCATAATTACCAGTATAAGCCGAACTCTCATTGTACAGACGACAGCACATCAAGCTACTACAATATGTTAAATTTCTTTATTAGATTTTCAACTTTATCGCTAAAGCTTTAAGGATCAAGGTTGATTATTGACATTGATGGTTGGCTATTTGAAAGTTTCGGTTATCTTGATCTACTGTCGTCCTTACGAAACACTTGTGTTGCCAACTTGCCATGTATGTTATGATATAGGTACATGGCAAGTTAGCAAAATTTTTATAATATTTAAAAAAATATAAGGGAATATAGAATTGTTGTTCCTCACATTTGCATAATTTACATTAACATTGCGTAGCCAAGCTAATAACAATAATATAATTGGAAAAAAAAAAATACAAAAAAATGTATCGAAAATTACTCAACTAATTAACTTAGATATCGAAATAAAAACGTCTATTTCAACTTGATTGATGTTGAACTCGGCATGAAGCATTTATACCCAATCTAGGGGGGCCAAACGCCTCCTGCCGGAAGCTCTACGCGGGGGCCATGCGGTCCATGGCCCTTTACGGGGCACCGGTGTAGGCGCGTCCCAGAGGGTCATGGCCGTTCGGCTGGTCCGGGGATACCGCATGGACTCCGCCGAGGCTGTGAGCCTCCTTGCCGAATTGCGGCCATGGGATCTGGAGGCCAAAGCCCTCGCCCACATCTGGGAGTGGCGAAAGGAGGCAAAACGCCGGGGCATAACTCCACTGCCGTGAGAAATCGCGGTATGGCGGACAGAGCTCCGGCGGGATCTTATGGCGTCGTGGAGATTGCGATTGTAGCAACCCAGTGCTGGGCACGCCACAATAGCGGCGGTAAGTCCCCTCTTTGGGAAGTGGCTCTCCATCCACTTGTCGCAGGTCCTCACCGGACACGGTTGTTTCGGGAGGTTCCTGTTCCGTATAAGGCGGGAGGAAACGCTAGGGTTTCACTATGGTGTGGATCGCCCTGAGGACACGGTGGAGGTCTGCCCGGTTTGGGTAGAGCACCGCCCTGTCCTCGTAGCGGCGATCGGCGGCGATCTCTCGCGTCCGGTCCTGGTTCAGGCGAGAGTGCATGGTAGGCCGTCACTTCCTTATGCGAAGCAGTGATGCTGGCAAAAGAGGAGGCGGGGCGCGTGAGGGAGCGGGAATCCCAGCGCCCTAACGCCACTAGCCGCCGCAGGAGACGGCCTGGTCGGGAGACAACATCAAGCTCCCGTCCAAGCATCGGCCGGCCTGCGGGCGGTGAGCAGTGGGCACCTCGCCGCCCGCCGCGTTTCACGCGCGCTTTAAAGAGATGTCAGCACATTGTGATGGGGTGACGAAGACAGATGCCTCCTGAGTCAGGGTTGTGGGTTGTTTAAAAAAGAAACCGTGGCTCTGGCGCACAGGCAAGTGAAGAAACACGGGTGGGTTTTAGTCAGTAAAATTCTGACCGCCCCTCCGCTCGGCCCAGAGTGGGACCTGGGAAATGACCTCTCATTTGATGATTTCCCATACCAGAAAAAAAATATTTGTACAGTCAGCAAAAGTCGATTTGTTAAGGGAGAGAGAGAAAGGACCGGAATGCTCTTCTTCAATTTAACGTCACCTCGGTTTCGATTTTAATAAAATATCTGCCTCAGTAAAAAAAATAAACAAAATAAGTGTTAATCGACTTTTGTTGCTGTTTTCCGTGCCAAATCGATAGTTCGAATAGCCTAAACTTATGCAAGTCCTTTATATTATTTTACCCTTTTTGTTTTAGTTCTTCTTTTAATAATTCGTAATGTTGTCTCATCGTCTGTATCGGTTGAATTGTGTTTTTTGTTTCTTCGCACTTTTCGGGCCCGTTTTTGTTTTTTCGGTATACATTTATAATTTTGATGCTTAGAACGAATGTGAATATTCACGTTTCCCTTATGCGCAAAGCCCTTTCCGCAAATATGACATTTAAATGGTTTACTTCCAGTATGAGTCTGAAATTATTTGTATATATATTAATTATAATATAATTTAAATAGTATAAATCGTTCAATATATAACATAATTTAAAACGTAATATACAAATAGTCATACATATACAGTATGTTAAGAACACCCTGTCCGACCCATAAGGATAATAAAGGTTAGGTAAACACATGACCAAATATAATATAAAATTTTACGTAATCATCATAGTACCAATACAAATGAATTTTGAAATAATCTTTTTTTCCCGCGAATTAATTCCAACTTCCCCGAAATTTGGTAATTTTAAAAAAAGTGACAACACCGGTATTATTATGAGCGAATAGCGATGCGACCACGTGCCGCGTGCCCTGCCGCCCGCGTAAGGGTTGTTAGCGCACATTTATTATGTTACCTCTTTTTGCGGAATAATATTTATTTTTTTAGGGGGATTTTTTTTTAAAGTTTAGCCCGGTTTTGTATGCATTAGTAGAATCAGTTATCGATACCTAACAACACCTTCACGGGTCGGACAGGGTTTTCTTAACATACTGTATGTATAAAATGTGATTACCATAAAATTATGCTATTTTAATGGCATTATGTAGCTTTTCAATGGAGGCATAATGAAGGTTGATATAAAATATACAACGTAATTGTTTCTTTATACGAAACCTGAATAGTTTTTTCAGAATAAGCAACTGAATCGATTCCCAATATTTCTACACCGTGATATCGTTTTTCCCCAAATATATTTAAAAAACGATGCAATATGGTTACAAAGCGCACGACTCAGTTCACAGCGGATCAGTGTCCTAGAGCTTCCGTCGCGACGACGCGTCGCTGCTGGCGCGAGCGGACGAGCGCCGCGTTGACCATATTTTTATAGGGACGATCAGGTAAAATAACAAGCTTATAACTTTGTGATTTTAAACGATAGCTTTTGAAATTTTATACAAAAATTCTTTACTTACATAAAATGTTACCGCACTGAAGCAAGTTAAAAATGTTACCAATATGAAAACTGCTTTTATATCATATCAAGCCTATGTTGAATCGATATTACGATACGGTGTTATAATGTGGGGCAATAGCACTGATATGGCTAGAGAGAGTATTCATTGCTCAAAAAAAGTGCATAAGATCAATTTGTGGACTAAATAAAACCTGACGATTCGTGTCGACTAATGTTTAAAAGACTTGGCTTGATACCGCTCCCACGCATTTACATTTACGAAATATGCAGCTGTATAAAACTGCAAATGAAATATGTCCACGGATCAGACGAGATCCTTTTAGATTAGTACAGAGTGATCTACCAAGACTGACCAAATATAATAAAAATTGTCTTGCAACATGTGTGCGGATATATAACAAGATGCCAAGTCGTTTCAAAGTATTAAATATAAGATTATTGAAGACTGCAATATATAAATGGTTAAATGAATGTAATTTTTATAGTTTAGTTTACCTTAAAATTTTGCTATGTCCATCTTAGCTAAATATGCCTGTACCTACTGTATTCTTATTCAACACCTTTGTATACTATGTTTGTTGCAAATAAACGATTTATTATTAGTATTATTATTGAAAAATACTGGAAGTGTTTCGGGTTTCGCATATTCAAAAAATAACGTCGTATAATGTAATTATACAGAAAAGGAGTCAAGGACATTAAACTTTAGGACGCATTATTGCCCTCGTAATTGGTTTACCAGCCTCTCAGGTTCGCATGGGTGCGTTTTTTTCACCCATTGGATTCTCAACGCACAGCTGAATAGTTAACTTAATGAGATACATTTAATTATTTGCAGTAACAACGCCTTTAACTCACCCGAATGTGTCGCGTAATACAAGTTCTGCTTTTGAATACTTTGGAGCAGTAATCACATGTATATTTTGTTTTTGGGTGAACATTTTGCATATGGCGGTACAATCTAACTTTATTGGTATATACTTTTCGGCATATAGCACACTTCAGTTTCTGCTTAACATGACTTTCCTCATGTTCTTTTAATCGAGCTTCTGTCTGCAAATAACATAGTACATGTACATGTCAAATTGGGGATAATACTGCGATATTTGGCCACTAGAGTGCAGTACTAGCGCATACAGTAAAGGACTTTTTAAGTGCATTTTTTATCGATAATTCACAATTCTGTTAATTACTTTTATTGTTGTATTTTTCCACCGAATTCGCACCACGTAAGCGAAGCAATTTCTTTAGATCGTCCACTTTAAATGGCCATAATAAATAGTTTAAACAAAAAAATAATGAAAATTTTGATAATAATGGGTAGCCATAAAAGTGACACCTAAATTTTTTTTTTTTTTAGATGGCTCATGTTGAGATGCATCTGAATCACCCCCGATAGTACATCTCACAATTTTTCGTGATTTTTTCGGGACACTGTTATTTTTTGTAGATTTTCAAAAATTTCTACAAAAAATAAGCAGGGGTTTTTTGCTATTATGTCTCTATGAACTGTATTCACTCTCACTCGTATTTAGGCATAAAATAAACAGTCTTATAACTTTAATGGAAGTTAATAAAAATTATCTAAAATTGAGACTTCAGTCAGTTTTCATTTAAATTTTCAACTTGAAGCTCTAGACTGGCAATTTCTTATTTTTAAGTAGCTGGAGAGAATGCGCTAGACTAAGCTTTCATAATAATAATAGTCAGATACGATACAACACGAGGCACCCAAAAATATTTTTGGACGTTATTTTCCTGGCCAGCCTATATTTTAACAGAATGCCCAGTTGTTAAATTTATATACATAACACATACTGTATAAACTACATAGCGTTCAAATTATGGCGGTTTGTTTACTGTATGCGCTTGTGGCGCCCTCTGTGTCGACTTTCGCGCAATGTTCCCTATTATAGCAATATGTAGTTACAGTTATTACTAACGAAAGCTAAAGTGTTAGTGAGCAGGGCACATTTTTCGCCGAACTGAAGGCCGATGGGGCCGAAAGTTCCCATAAGGTGCGACAAATGACATGGGGAAGCATAAATACTCTGTCTGGGTACGAGAAACATAGGACATGTTTCTCGCATCTAGTCGGTCAGGGTCTTGAGGAAGTGGCAGTGAATAGGGTCGTCATATTGGGTTAAAATTATATTGTGTCCTTTAACTGTTTTTACAGCTGTCTTAGAACGAGTTAAAACGGTGGTAGGCCACATCGGCTGCCGGCGAATTATTCCATTATTATGTAGAAGTCAATTTTAAAATGTGTAATAAAATAAATATTAATGAGTTTTTAAAGACATTTCAATACCGTCGTGTCAATATATAATGTATCAATATATATTGCGTGTTGCCACAATCACTATTTTTGACATGCTTAGATAGATAGACTACATAGTCTAGGAGGGGAAGCGAGGCGGAGGGGTCTGTCAGACACTTGCTTAGATGTCTAAGCAATTGTCTGACAGACCCCTCCGCCTCAGGGCCAGGGCGGGGCAGGATATTCTATAGAAAGGCACGTACTATAAAATCTATCAACGGCGCTGATTCTCCAGTTCACAAATTAAACTAATTTTAAGTCAAGCGCATGTCTTTCTTTCTATTTCATTAAAAGGATAAAAGATAACATTTTAGATTAATCCTCACAAATTAAGATATTCCATAGACAGTTTATACGCAATTATAAACATGGCAACCAAAAACACATCAATTTACGTCACCCGTGGACTAATTTGACAAGTCTAAACTAACACATTATCTTCTGTCCTTTTCTTAATGAAATATAAAGAAAAAGATACACTGTACTTAAATTTAGTTTGTGAACAAGGGAACCGGGGCGAGTACTTACACACAGTTTGCCACAAATAGAACAAACTCTATTCTTTTTTATTTTGTAAGGATATTCCGTATTGGGATGAACATAGAGATAGTGACGATAGTGTTCACTCCGTTCCAGCACTTCATAGTCACACTGTAACAAAATTAAGTACCAAATATTAAAATGTACTACCGTTTTTACATGAGCTGAAATAAACATATTTAAATATTATCAATGGCATAGACTGATTTACATGGTGCAATTTAATTGCCTATAATGGCTTTAATTAATTTGAAGCAACAATAAAAGCTCTATTGTCTAAACTCCATTTAGATGATGGAAGTCATTTATTGCATCAATTTTATTGTATGCCATAGGCAATTAAACTGCACCTTGTAAATCAGTATTTATAGAAGCAAACAATGTGGAAATATAATTTTGAAAGCACCATTATACAGGAAGAATTTTTATTCATCGTCCAAATTTTTTGTAGGCATTAGGTATCATTCACTAATACCATTTTTGAAAAAAAAATCCATATGTAAAATTTTCATATTAATTCGTTTTCTTGAAAGAATTATCCGCTCTGCGTGGTCACTAAGTAAACTAAGTTAAATGTTAATAATACTACACTGCCATGCAAACATTAAATAAAGCAGAGCGCATCCCTCTTAGTCCCCGCCCCGCTCGCTACACCTGCGCGACACAAATTTCTCACACTTTGTCGGCCCCACACACACACCCTTTCAGGGGCGCCGCTATCGTTATTTATAATGTGTTCCTATCGCGAGTATTATGAAATGGTGCGATCGTACATACTTAGTGAATTATTACATAGTTCGTGATTATTTAAATGCGGAACACGGTGATCGTTGGATTGGCCGCGCTCCATGTGACTTTTTTTGTGGGGCGAAATAAAACGACGAATGTATGTGGAGGAAGCCCGAAGCCTAGACTAATAAAAAGAGCAAATTCTAAGTGCATTCGACCAAGTGAAAAATGACACTGTAGTGCTCAACAAAATTAAAAATAATGTGCAAAAACGTGCAAGACTCTCTCTAGAGAGGAACGGTATGCATTTTGAACATTTATTAAGGTACTATTAATGTGATTGTTCTGAGTTGGTTTAGATTAGATTTTTAATTATTTGTATAGATGTTCTATTTCACGATGAAGGTTTTTTACCATGGTTGTTGTGAGCCGTGCACATGTACATTGTGTTAGTATGCGTAAACTCGGGAGCGCTCAATCACAATTGCGATGCGGTCCGAGTCACTAGTGTATTGCATTCCGCGCAAGATGTCTGTCTACACAAAGTACCGTAAGCAAGGCAGAAAAAGAAAGCACGCCGTTTTTAAAAAGGATCAATTGAAAACATTTGGGGAATTGTAAAAAAATATATTACTTCAAAGAATATTGAGCAAAATATGACTAGCACGGAAAACTAATTAATGGAAGCTTAAACAAAGTTAACAGCGAAACGTGCATAAAACATGTAGTCATGTCGAAAAAATAGAAAAAGAATACTTGAAATACTGTGACCAAGATTTTGAGATCGTTATTGATCTGCAAAATGATTCGGTTGACAGCGTATTTGACATTGATTACAAATGGCGATCAATAATGACCACTTTGTTCTTTGTTTTTTTTACTACCCAAATAAAAATACAGTATGTTAAGAAAACCCTGTCCGACCCGTGAAGGTGTTGTTAGGTATCGATAACTGATTCTAATAATGCATACAAAACCGGGCTAAACTAAAAAAAAAATCCCCCTAAAAAAATAAATATTATTTCTCAAAAAAGAGGTAACTTAATAAATGTGCGTTAAGAACCCTTCCGCGGGCGGCGGGCGGCAGGGCACGCGGCACGTGGTCGCATCGCTATTCGCTCATAATAATACCGGTGTTGTCACTTTTTTGAAAAAATTACCAAATTTCGGGGAAGTTGGAATTAATTCGCGGGAAAAAAATATTATTTCAAAATTCATGTGTATTGGTACTATGATGATTACGTAAAATTTTATATTATATTTGGTCATGTGTTTACCTAACCTTTATTATCCTTATGGGTCGGACAGGGTTTTCTTAACACACTGTATATAACAATTTACGTTCACTTGTTTTGTTTCTATCAAGCTATTTACCACATTTACTTTCTATAAATAAATGGCTGATAAATATTCAAATATCTAAATAATCATTATTAATAATTAAAGATCAAAAATTAAAACAATTTAAAAATGCGTTTCAAACTTCTCTGCTAACGCTCCTTCAGTTTACACACACAAATACCTATCTGTATACGCCACTACTACAACCAAAGTCAAACCTTCATCGTGAGATGGAACATCTGTACATAAGTTGATACAATTTTTTTTAAATACATACGCCTAACAGCAAAAAAATTGGCTGTCTATAGAACTCCGTCTACTGCCGATATTTGAATGTGATAACGTCCAAACAAAAAAAACATAAAAAAATTCCAAAAAAAAAATTAAAACATAAAAAAATTAAAAAGGATAAAAAACGTCCGTTGCCGTCAGGAATCGATCCGCGGCATCTCTTGAGTGAGTCGATATTAATCCGAGCGTTTCACCACTCGGCTATCAATGCTTTAATCATGTATGCGAAAAACTGCTACTAATTTTTTACAACCGTGCTTTTAAGTAAATAATATTGCACTCTAAAGCTACAAGGCTAAGGTTAGTTTTAGTAGGCGTGGACTCCGTGTAGCGTCAGATTCGGCCGTTACGCAGTTTTCGCGAATGACTCCCAGCATACCGATTTAATAGACTTTATCACGTCAAAAATTTTGGCACGGTTTTATAAGGTTTAAAGTTGGTTCTTATTTATGTATTTTTTAAATAATTGATTAATTAAAGATTACTTTCTAACAATAATGAACATAGCACAAACCTTTTGCTAATTGACGGTCCTAAGCCTGTGAAAGTATGAAGGAAAAATTTGCAACTTTGGTTATGATTGTGTTCACTAAACTTCACGGCGCGCGGGGCGGGCTAGCCCGCGCTTTTACTAAGCGCACGGCGAGATGTCTATAATCATTTCAAACATTAACTTTTTATAGATAAGTTTGTGATGTGATATCTCAATATTTTTGTATTGAGTGATGCTAAAAGAAAAAATACGTATTCAATGATTTTCGCCAAAAATTAATATATCGAAATTTGGACGGTGACTAAAAATTCTTCCTGTATTGATGTAATGAATAACAGCACCATAACAACCAAAAGTACTGTTAACTATAAAAGAAATACATATAAGTATATTGCTAATCCATTGCTCCATATGTTTAAGAAGTTTGTCCGCTCTATAACTTTGACGACACGGGTGGTGCAGTGGCTAAGCGATCGACTGCTGCGCTGCGTGTCGCGGTTTCTATTCGAAAAATAATTTAATGGCCCATAGTAGTTGTTCTGGGTCTGGCTGTATGAGTATTTGAGTTAAAAAGTTTGTAAACGCTTACGCACCCACGATACAGGAGTAATTCCTAATGCAGGGCAACGTTTGTTGAGCGATTAAAATGAAATCCATCGCTACTTATAGTATGTTACACAATTACCCTGCAACTTACAGCATTTTACAAAAGCTTTATTGCTGCACAGTGTAGCATAAAAGCCCACTTGTGTAGGATATAGCATGGAAATAAAATAACGCTACATCATGTACCTATAATTTCGATTTTTGATCCTAACATATTAATTTAAAAAAAAAAGATAAATAAATTAATATTGTTGTCTGTAAAAGATCGCTCTTAACGATAAGACTGCCCATTCTGTCACCCTTTGCAACATTGTACATGATAAAGAGTATTCTATTATATTATTACCAGCATTCTTTTATTTCAGAGCTATTAAATTACAAAAGTTTATGGTACAACGGTTACCAACTACAAGTTACATCGCAAAAGTTCTCACAAAAGCGTCTCTTGCTATGCGCTTGCTAGATCAACAACACATTCGAAAAAGTAAAATGAAAGCAAAAATCCAATTTCGAACATTAAATTCAGATTCGCATATTACAAAAAAAGGTATCAAAACAATTCATACCTAGTTCCGGGCTTTTTTTTTTTTGTTGAGGATGCAAAATCACCGAATGACCTCTCCCGGTCAGGGCGGATCCGAAGGGAGTGTCAGACTTTTACTGATAAAACCCACCCGTGTTCCTCCTTTTGCCTGTGCGCCTGGGCCACGGTTTCTTTTTTAACTAACCCGCAACGCTGACGCAGGAGGCATTGTTATCGTGGACCCCGTCACGATGTGCTGACATCTCTGAGGCGCGCGGGAAACAAGACGCGTCCGCAAGCCCGCGCCTGCTGTGGCCAGGAGTTCATGTCTCCCGACTAGCCTCTCCTGCGGCGGGTAGAGGCGTGAGAGCGCTGAGATTCCCGCTCCCTCACGCGCTCCGCCTCCTCTATTGCCAGCATCAATGCTTCGCAGAAGGCGAGATGACGGCCTGCCATGCACTCTCGCTCCAAACTATGGCCTGGACCAGGGCCGGACGCAAGAGATAGCCGCCACGAGGACACGGCGGTGCTCTACCCAAGCCGGGACCAGACCAAACCGTGTCCTCAGGGCGATCCCCACAGTGGTGACACCCTGGCGTTTAATACCGCCTTATCCGGAACATTCGTGTCCGGTGAGGACCTGCGTCAGGCGGAAGGTGAGGGCGCCGTGGCGCCTCTCTTGCAACTCCTCAAAGAGGGCCCGATGGGGTTGCGATTATAGCACTCTCCATGTCACCACGAGATCCCGCCGGAGCTCTATCCACTGTACCGCGAATTCTCGCGGCAGCGAAATTATGACCGGCGATTGGGGTCCTCTGGCCACTCCTACATATGGACGAGGACTTTGGCCTCCAGATCCCATGGTGGCAATCTGGCAAGGAGGTTCGCCGCCTCAGCGGAGACCGTGCGATATCTCCAGACCAGCCGAAAGGCCATGATCCTCTGGGACGCATCAGGCATCGAGCCGGTCGCTTCCTCAAGGACCGCGCCCACACCAGTGCACCGTAAAGGGCTATGGACCGCACGGCTTGCGGGTAGAGCCTTCGGCAGGACGCGTTTGGTCCGCCTAGATTGAGGAGGAGCCCCAGCCCGTTCCAGTCCGGGAGCTAAACGTCGGAAGTGCTCCTCGAAGTTCCACTGGCAATGAGACCCCCTAGGCACATAGTGCCCAAGGGGAGTCATTGCCCGTACCGCAGTTCTTCTAGTTCCGGGTTCACGCACACTTGAGCATCGTAGAGTGCATCAATACTCCACGGTTCTTGGAATTTTGTACCTACGCTAAATCGAATTTTAGGAAAGGATTTTTTGTACCTACATGGTCACATTTTCGTGGATAAACTCTATCTACTATTGGCTTTTTGACTTTCTTTCCTTTGTCATCAAATGAGTCAAATTCTGAATCTTCAGAGTGGCTTGTCGAGTCAGGCTCATAATCTTCATCTATTTTCTTTTTAGAGTCGCTTTTTAAATCTTCAGAGTGGCTTGTCGAGTCAGACTCGTAATCATAATATGTTATCTTTTTTTTCTCATTTTGCTGGGCACCAGACTTTGCTTTATGTAAAGCATTTCTGTTTGATTTGCCTTTAATTTGTTTAGGCTCTGATGTTAGAATATTGTGTGTACTTGTATAAAAATCTGTTGTGAGTGGATCATCAATTTCAGTTTTAATATAATCTATTCCTACTTCCACTTCATCTAAATTACATTGCTCTGTTTCAGTGTCTAATTCTTTTTCTTCATCACTGCTAGAAATTAAACTTATGATTAGAGGTTTGTTTGCGAAATAATTCTTTATTTTCTTGTTTATATTATTTTTGACTTGTTCATGTTTATCAGCTAAAATGTCAAGATTTGTTTGGTTGTTGTCAAGCTTCTCATTATCACAACTTACAACTGAGCTGAGATTAACAGAATTTAGTCCACTGTAGTGTCTATCTAGACTTTCAAGCATTGGCAGGGTAATCTAAAAAAAAATTAATAAGTTTTAGTTTTTTTATAGGGTTAAATCTTGAACCTTTTATTACTTATTTAATTTCAAGAATTCGGTACGCAGGTCAAGCTACCCGAAACTGTCAAATATTAATAATTATTATTAATAAGCATAGATATACTACTGCTAACACAGTCGGAAATCACATTAAAATGTTAATGTACAGACTACAGCAGATCAAGCTACCCCAAACTGTCAGATATTCCCAATCAACCTTGACCTTGAGCCTTAATTCTTTAAAGATAAAGTTGTAAATCTAATAAAGAAATCTGACAGATTGTAGTAGCTTGATGTGCTGTCGTCTGTACAGCACACGCAACCAATGTTTTTATTGTAAAAAAAATGGGTAAAGATCTCAGACATTTTTTTCATTTTATATGTGATAACAAGCCTTAATATATTAAAATATACATAAAAAATGAGAATAAAAATACAAAAAAAAAATGCTATTAAAGTGACCTCTTTGCTGCCAACAACAACTGGAGCTGGCAAAGTATTGGTAAAACAGCATTATAATTCAGCAGTTAATCACACACAGAAGAGTACTGATTGATAAACAGACTTTAAGTGAGCCAATAAGGAAATGTTGCTAAAACTATTTCTTTTATGATCATTTCCTAGATCAACAGACAAAATTTATTCAGGTAAAAATTTAACCCTAAACTGACGACGGTCGGTAACGTGCGGTCTCACGGGTCGAGCGACGATCATATCATCCTCTTTCCGTGTTTGAGTGCCAGAGTAGTTTCGAGTATAGTGTACCAATGCCTTAGAGGTTAATAGATGCGTCGGCCAGGGCCAAATCGGTAAGGTAGATCGATTTAATATTCTCTGGCTGCCACTCAGACCTTTTGTCATCACTTACGTAACTTTTTAGGAATTTCACTATATTGGTTTATTGTGGTCTCTTTTTTCAGATATTTCTTTCAATGAATGACTCTGAACCTCCTAGAAAAAGTATCGTCAGTCGCATATTTTAAAGTTGATCGTTTAATTGTAGAATAGCACAAGAAGACTATATTTCATGTACTACTCGCACGAGTTAATTGTGCACCTAGCTGGAATGCGATCCCTCTCCCCATACTCCGTGGCGCCCCGCATTTGCCGTAACCGCTGAGTAGCGATAGAATCTTTGTTGTCTAAATACAGTTTAAATCCCCTGTTGTTATGTTTGTGTGGAGTTTTTGCCTTGTTAATTTTTTTTTAGTAAGTTTGTTTTTGTTTTTTACATTTTCGACGCGTTAGTGAAGCCTGTTGGTTGCACCAACATTATATTCCAGTAAATATGTATTCATTTAATTGCAAAACGTCATGAGTAAAATGACCTAGCATTATGACGCTTTATCATCAAAACGACCTTTAATTAACATAAAAAACAATTGTAATTTATATATTTTTAACATAATTCTCATTTTTTGCAAACGTACCGTCCGAATGGCGTCACAGAGCGAGGTGCACAGGTAACTCGCGCGAGTAGTAGTGGATCGAAAGCAGAACACGTTTCCGAAAATGATGTTCCGGATCATAGCGACCTGTGCCTACTAAATTGAACCGTAAATCGAATTATCAATGTGTATCATACGATAAACGTGTGTGTTTAACATTGTCATTTTTGAGATATAACATACTTGTGATAAGTTGTTTTTTTTTAAGTTATTTAGTGTTTGGACTGACATTTTTTTATTAATTATAAACTAGCGCTTGACCGCAATCCCGCCTGATGGTAAGCAGTGGTGCGATCGTTGATGGTAAAGCGCGCTAGTTTATTAAGAGCCTTTTTACTCAGAAAAACTGAGCGAATAGGAAGGAAGACGGCAGTTGAGCGAGGTGATGCAATGTTAAACCCAACAACACGACCAACGATGCTGCGCCAAAGGGAGATTGATCTGAAGGCCCTCCACGACCAAACTCCCAACACAACAACATTAGGCGCATCGTACCCGGC
The DNA here is from genome assembly GCA_037179545.1 of Sesamia inferens. Taxonomy (NCBI): domain Eukaryota; kingdom Metazoa; phylum Arthropoda; class Insecta; order Lepidoptera; family Noctuidae; genus Sesamia; species Sesamia inferens. The sequence continues at coordinate 12,307,817 of CM073922.1, forward strand.
ACATATCGCAACACAACTGCTCAGACCCGTCCTCCGTACGGCTTTACCAGACATCATGCCGGAACACGACAAATCGCTTGGCGGCAAGGCTTTGTCTGGTAGGTGGTAACTTCTGCCGGCGGCCGATGTTATGGCCTACCACCGAGAGTAACTACTTGTTCGTAAATAAAAATATATTTAGACTTTTCATATTGTTTTAATTTTTAATTTGATATCGAATTTAACACGAAATAAACAGGATAACCTACCATATTTTAATACAATATATTGTATAGACCAATTATGGTTGTGGCCTATCAGGCCACTTGTCACTAGTTATGTCACAAAAACCATGTCCCCAGTTTAAGGTTAAGAAAAAAAAAAACTGGCATTAATAAAATAGAATGAACAATTACCTTATCAGTTTTTTTTAGTATGTCACAAATAACATATTGTGCTTTCCAAACAGTCTGTATGTAATTAAATGATTTTTTAAGAAGAGTAATACAGATGTTACAAACATATTCATCATCAGTTGGAATCTGAAAACAAGTAAACAATGAGGTATTAGTTGGGAGTATAATTTGAAACTTAGGGATTAGGTATAAAAATAAAATAAGTTTAGAATAAAAACATTTTTACAAAAAAAAAAGCAACCGACTTCCAAAAAAACACTACAAAGTGAAAAATAATAAAATTTCGGAAGTCTGTAGCAAAAACGAACATGTGTACATTATTCATGGTCATGGTGTTGTAGCATGTAGGGAGTTTTACGTAATTAAAACTCAGATGGATTGAAAGTTATGTCATCATCATCATCATCTCAGTTCGGGATCCGCTTTACCAGTCTATCTGCTGATTTTGGCTAAACTTCGATATTTTTCCGTGAAGCGACTGCCGTCTGACCTCCACAACCAGAAGGCGCTATCTAAGCATTCCAGTTAGACCAATTGTTAGACTTTTGAGGGCTCCAACAACCCGTAACGACTGCCACTAGATGTTCATATGGCAACCGGGATCAACGGTTTGACGTGCTTTCCGAGGCACGACCAGATCAGTGCAAATATTCATATTCATGCATACAAATATTTGCACTGTGCGGGGACCGAACCCGCGCCTCTTTGCGTAACGGCCGCGTTCGCTACCGCTACGCCACAGAGGCTGTCGATTGAATGTTATGTATTGTTCGTATGTAAATGAGTACAATGTGTATGACGTATATAATAATGTGACGTATAGATAAATATGTGCAAGAATCTGTATCAGAAAGTATACAGGATTGTCCCAGAGTGTGAACACTAATGTCAACAAGAATGTACAAGAGTATAACAGAACAGGAATAAAAATTTCTCTTACAAGCTATGCACTGACTAGTGAATAGTGGGTTAACCAATAGGAAAACAGTTTGCTGTGCTGCGGAAATCCACGCGTTGGCGAGTGCGTTCTCGGTGTTGATTCGTTGATCAAGGGAGGCCGCGGCGTGTGATTGGTCGCTGTAGAGAGCGCGCCAATTCACAGTTCACGTGCAAGACAGCGCGCTATGGTTTCCCACACACATCGACGATGGTGAACAGATGTGCTTCCGGGGTGAGATTTATAGGCACCTTCTTGATGGGCGAATGTGATTTATAGGCAACACAACGGGCCGTCAGGTCGTCCCGTTTGAATTTGCTCAGCTGCTACAGTGTCTTTGGTCTTCGGTTTTTGTATATTCGTTTTTGCCACCGACTTCCAAAATTTGTTATTTTTCACTTTGTAGTGTTTTTTGGAAGTCGGTTGTTTTTTTTTTTTTTGATAAAATGTTTTTATTTTACAACTTTTAGTTGTGAAATTATACTGTTCAGCTGCATCCGGTCAGACTGGACGCTGCAGACAACATTTTTTTTTTTTTTTTTATAAATTATAAACCAGCGCTTGACCGCAACCCCGCCTGATGGTAAGCAGTGACGCGATCGTTGATGGTAAAGCGCGCTAGTTTATTAAGAGCCTATTCACTCTAGCCTACAACAGCAACATAGATGGGAATAGGCTGGCAAGCAAACAATGCAAATTTGACTTGAATTTTTACTCGTAATTTTATTTTAAATAACAAACTACTGAAGCGATTTTTATAAAATTCCTCTGGTACCATACTGAATGTATGAGCATTGCTAGAGATGACACGATTACGCGATTTTTGCGAGATTTAAATTCGGTCTCATATTTTTTTTTTTTTATTGACTAAATTTTAAACTGATGTGTTTGACATACCTGTCACACATTTTAATGATTTGATTATGAATTTTAAGCTGTTCCCTGCTGTTTCACCCACTTAAGGTTCAATCCCATAGGAATATCTGGATAAAACTACCCTATATGTTAATTCTGGTTATAGACTATCTGTGTGCCAAATTTCATCCAAATCTGTTGACTAGTTTTTGCGTGAAATAGTAACAAACATACACCCAAACTTTAACATCTATACATATCAAAAAATTGTGAGTGTCTTAAATAATATAATTTTAGAAATATAGACCTTACCAGAATATTAAAATTGCTCACTACAACATTATTACAAAAGCTGGGGAAAAAATGTTTAAAGAGATTCAGAAAAATTAAGTAAAACAATATAATATGTTTTTTTCTTTACGCTTGCTATTGATAACGAGACGTAATCAATAGCATTGCATAACAAGTTACATTTAAAACGAATAATGAATCCACATACACCTATGATATGGTCGAGTTGACACACTTTGTCTTCAACTTTTATGGCATGGTTGAGTCACTGTCTCCAATTTTCAGGTGTCACTTCCTTCAGGATATATTCAGATATTTTATGTGTGTTATTTTAAAAGTTTTATTGTTGTAGACCGTGCAATTTCATTGAGTTTATAAGCCAAAATAAGCCGTGCCTCCTATACGCGAGAGCCAATTTAAGAAGCTGTACAAATAGCATACTTAATTGTTTTTCGTTAAAAGACATTTTCATTTTACCAGCCGCACAATAATAAATTACTCCAATTTTTGTCGACATATTGATGTTTGGTGTCGTTTTGAGTTCAACTGAATTGAATTCGTTTTTTACTTTAGATAAGTATTTCTTTCTAAAATATGGAAAATTATTCTTATGAGCCCTGTTCTGGTGATGTGTGTTTAGATAAATTTAAAACGCGCGCTTTTTTCAACGTTAAGTTTTTATAACTGGTTAGCAGGCTGTGTACATACCAATAAATTATTTTGTTTCCCGTGTATATTATTTTCGTGGCAAGTTTCGTCTCATATAAAAAAAAAAATGCGGAATAGTCACACAAAAGTACGCAATTAAGCTGAATTGAAACTGGTAAGTTTACGTTTTTTAAGTTTTACCATATTTTTTGTTTATGCGAAACCTGAAACACGTGTCCAGTATTTTTAAGTAAAGAATGTATGTACAAAATTTCAAAAAGATATCATGAAAAACCACACAGTAATGATCTTGTTATCCAAGACCCGCGACGATCAAGCGGGCGCGCGGGGCGTTGACTTCTGGCGTCAGCTGTTATACAGGCTGTTAGTGTAAACACCGGTGCTCATGAAATCAGTGGTTTGGTTTCACTTTCAGAACGTAAATTCAATGAAAAACTTTTTTTTTTTAGTAAAATGTCCCTTTTTTCACGAACTTATTTTCACACTAGCCGCTAGCAGATCATATGTTTCGTGATCGCTAAGGGTGAACGACCGCGCCTCGCCGACACGCGACCATGACAGCTACGCGCGCGGCGCCGCGGCCCTCTCCGTCTCCCCTCAATTCGGCGCAGCCACGATTTGGAAAGGACGGGCGCACTGCGCTTGCTCGTAGCGCAATGCTCGCGACGCGAAGTCCGAAGTCTGCCTGTCACCGCTTATTTGTCGTGCAAACTGTGTCTTATGTGTGTAGTGTATGTACATACACTATGTGTGTTATGTAGTGTAATATTTTAGCGTACACAAAACTACAGTAGACCGAAATGGTTCGGCTTTACGCCGTGGCTGGCGATAACCTGAACGAGGCCCGAAGAATTTACATATTTACTATGTTCATGATGAACATTACGGGAGCCGGGTAAATCACATACGGCACGAACATCGAATACGGCAAAACAGTTACCAATTACCACCATCGTTTTAATGTAAGTGTACATTATTCAATCAATGTAAATTTAACAAGTATTTTTTAATGAAACTGTAGCTAAAAATGTGATTAAACTTTTAAATACCAAAGCCAGGAAAAGTTTGAAGGGAAAGTTACATAACAGGTTATGTGTAGGTATTATGTTTTTATTGGAATTTAGTTAGTTAAAACTTATGTAGGTAGAAGTTAGAATGGACGGCCAGGTGCAAGAGGTCAGCGCCCTTTGCACTGATACATACCTCGGGCGCATTGTATCTATGAGTTTACGGCAGGATCGGAGAGAAACTTTTTAAAATTTTTGAAAGAAAAAATGTTTATTTATTTTTCAATTCAGATAAAAAAAAAATATAATTAAGAAAACTACCTATGGTTTTAGTGTCAATGGTTTTTACCCTTCCAGGCTGTATAGTATGCAATACTATGATCTACCATGCGCATTCAGTAACCACAGTGCAACATTGCCTAAATGTATTTGAGAAAATATATAACATAGTGTAAAAATTATTGGAATCGATTCAGTTGCTTATTTTGAACAAACTATATTCAGGTTTCGCATAAACAAAAAATAATGTTATATAAGCACAGAGATTTCGGAAGTGTATGTATGGATAACCTACCCGAAATCTCTGTGCACGCCCCTGCCTTCCACCAGTTTGAATTGGGGATACACTCGGCTTTTCTTTAATGGTATTGTCCGCGCCCCAGTACAGCACGTACTAATGCGCGGTAGATGTACATCTACCGCGCATTAGTCACGGGTTATACAACAAATAAATCGGCTTATACCACAAGAAATCAATCTCTTACCACTCCACAACAAAACTAAGGTACTTACCTTAGGACACAGTGTGTTCCGTCGTACCACCAGAGGGGTCAGCGCGCGCGCGCCGACTTCCAGACGCCGTCCGGATGGCTTCCACACTGGTTGTCCAATACCAGTCGACACATTAAAGTTCCTTCAGGAGGACACCAAAGCCCACCAACGTAGGAAACCGCTATTTAGCAGCGTCAATTCACGCCCGACAAACAATCGACAATGAAACCACGTTTCAGATTCAAACTCAACTCAATTTAAGGACGGCACTGTTATGTTTTATAATTCAAGTAAATACTTCAAAAACACGGGCAACAAACGCGAAAAACTGTCCAAAACCGCGGCCGGTGGTATTTACTTCCCGAAAATCAATCGTTCTAAACGCGCCACGCGCGCGATGTTTTCGTCAAGAGTTCTAGAAGCGGACTGTCAAACGTTCTCGAAACGTTGTGGTATGGCCGCGCGTCACCACAGATAAAAATACAATCCGTTCGCCCGTACCGGTCGCGCCTTCTATCAAACTCGACTAACTAACAATCGGACTCGACCGATGAACGAGCGCAAACAGGTATGGTGTGTTATTTACTAGCAGCACCTCTTTTGGCTAACTGGTTGGGTCCTTTGGGCCTGTAGCCAAACCTTAATATAATACTGACAAAAATACATTTTAAAACTGAAAAACTATTCACTAAACACAGTTGTAAATAAAAATATTCATTTACATTCATTAATCCAGGTCTCATCTTGATAGCAAATTATTTTTCCCTGCCTCAGATATTCTTTGATAGTCACCATGTACTGTCTACAAAATAGAATCAAGTCTTATTGCTCTGTCAAGCAGCTGCATCGTTTGCAACTGGCATATTTAAATTGTTATCAAACTGCTTGCATGGTACTTTTTGACATTTGACAACCTTCTGTTGGAAGTAATCTCAACTCCTTTGTGAGAATACTGGCCGAATCATGGATTGCGTGTTTTTAAATAGTGAATGTCAAAATAATTAGAAGGTTTGTACTGCGTCAAATTGACGCAGTTCACAAAAAACCATATTGTTGTAAAGATGTCTAAATTGTAATAGTTATTTCTAGTAATATATATGAACAAAGGAAGATATGTAATAAAGGGGTTTAAGTCCTAATTTTCATCTTTCATTTGTGAGCCCTGCAAGAGACCTGTAAGGTTCAACAGGTTATGGGCCCAGAACGCAGGAACGCGAAGAAAAGTAATACGGTTGTAAGATGGAACAATTGAAGATGGAATAAATGAAGGGCGCACAAATGAAGGGCGCTCAAATGAAGGGCGAACAAATGAAAGTGATTCAGAGAATGAAGAAATAAGTGAACAAATAAATTAGTGTAGGGAACAAAACACAAGGATACAGTTGGACAACCAAAGGGAAACCAGTATTGGGAGAAATTTTGGAGATAGAGTTGAAGTAGAAGTTGAAATAAATCATGAGATTGATAATGAAGCTGATACAGAGGAGATGCGAGTCAAGAGATTATTGAAGAGAGAGTTAATGAGTGTGAAGAAGAATCTAGTGTACCCAGGAGGAATCCTTATAGAGAGAGGAAGGTTCCTAATAGATTTAATGAGTTTGAGATGGATTTCTTAGCAGAGTGGCGCAGTTGGAAGTTATAGATAGGGAGTTTGTTGAAGTTATAGATAGGGAGTTTGTTGAAGTTATAGATAGGGAGTTTGTTGAAGTTATAGATAGGGAGTTTGTTGAAGTTATAGATAGGGAGTTTGTTGAAGTTATAGATAGGGAGTTTGTTGAAGTTATAGATAGGGAGTTTGTGGAAGTTATAGATAGGGAGTTTGTGGAAGTTATAGATAGGGAATGGTTAGAAGCAATAGAGGAGGAAAAGTGTTCGTTAGAGAAGAATGGGACATGGGAATTAGTAGACGAAAAAGAAGCTTACGGAAGAAAATTTAGTGACTTGTAAGTTAGGTTAGTTTAAGGGGGTGCACTTAAGTTTTGTAATAATCAAAGATTTTTTATTAGGGGAGGAGAAACACTGCGTTAGCACAATGGAAGCGTGAGCATAATAATATTGGAATAGGTTTGTGAAACATTGGAATAGGTTTGTGAACTCTTTATAGGTACGATTTATGGGATTATGTATATGTTTTTTAGATTTATGTGGTTGTGTATGATTTGTAGTGTTTCTTTGTTAAGGTTGGTAGAGTGTTTAGTTTTTGTCTTATTGTTGTGAGGTTTAGGGTTAGTTTTATGTTTGGGTTTGGTTGTTTAGAAAGTTTTTGAGAAAATGGTGTGTTGTCCAAAGTGTTAAAAAATTTAATGTATTTAAGATGTTTAAAGTGGTTCTGGATGTTTTCTCTCCAAAGGGTTGAGATTAAGGGGGTGTGTTGGAAGTAATCTCAACTCCTTTGTGAGAATACTGGCCGAATCATGGATTGCGTGTTTTTAAATAGTGAATGTCAAAATAATTAGAAGGTTTGTACTGCGTCAAATTGACGCAGTTCACAAAAAACCATATTGTTGTAAAGATGTCTAAATTGTAATAGTTATTTCTAGTAATATATATGAACAAAGGAAGATATGTAATAAAGAGTCCTAAATTTTATCTTTCATTTGTGAGCCCTGCAAGAGACCTGTAAGGTTCAACACCTTCAACTATTTAAATATTTAACTTGATATAAAAGTGTTTTACGTAATATTTAATTACTTATCATGTATGTGTTCTTTTGGATTAAAATTACATATTTTTATTTATTAAACACAATTTGATATTGAATAAAAATAATATGAACTAACTTTTAATTGTAAAAACTTGATTTTACCACATCACTATTTATTTAGGAGAATAACGTTGCAAAACTAGAAATGTTACTGACTCGAATTCAAAATCTCACTATATGTTTGTTCCGTCTAATCTCTGAAATAGTTGGACCGATTTTGACAGGACTTTATTGGCAAGTAGCTGCTATAATAAGGAGTAACTTAGGCTACTCTGCTATGTGCTTTTATTCTGATATTCCCACGGGATAGAAATTTATGTGATGAAAGTGCAGGGCATAGCTAGTTTATGATATTAGTAGGACATGCCTTTTGTCCACTCTGATTAAACTAGTTACATTACTCTCTTAGGCATCAGTCTGATCTTCACAAAACATACACCCATAGACATGGAGTTTTAAAAAGATTGAACAATAAATTATGTAATTCCATATTAAATAGATACTTACATATCGAAATGGTTTTAGTTTGATAATACTTTCGATGAAAGTTTTGAGATGAGTATTGTTTAATCTATAAATCTTTTCAGTAACTCTAAGACATAGTCTGCAAATTGTGTTCACTTCAAATATGCACTTCATTTTAGACCTTTATACCACAAGTGTTATTGATCACTATTATTTAGTATTTTGAGTAAAAAGATGTTAATGTTATCGCTTTTTTTAACGATTGCTCAACACTACCAAATTATTCAACTTTTACACAGGTCGCACAGACTAGAACTAAGTTAATCATGATCTCGAAACATAATAGGTCCACATATCCGTGCAAACTGCAGTGAACTTATTTGTATCAAATTCTTCTAAATTCCAACAGTTATAATAGTGTACGTAAAAAGCGGTTTATTGTTATAACTTTCATTTGGCAGACATTTTGCTCGAAACATAACAACTGTAAACTGATAATTAATAATTCAATTCAATTCTTGATTAATGGCCTTTATGGAATTAACACAAAAACACATTTAAATCGAATGCAGTGTTGCCAACGCAAATTTTGAGGCGGCCGTGTATATATGGTAAAAAAGCCGTGTTCATAAGGAAAAACGTCGACTGTCGGCCGTGTCTTTGCCAAATTTTTGTGGAGAAAATAAAATGACCTTTATATTGAAGGAGGTGGGCTGATAAGAGCTATTTTTCGGCCAACATACACTCAAAAAAAAAAAAAAAATTCCGGACTACGGCAATTTTTAAATGTATTTGTAAACTGGAAGATATGTACTTTCTTATATGATTGACGTGATAAATAAAATAGTAAGTCGAAGAAATTATTATCCAAAAACAATGTTTTGGGTTCTTTATACATTTTAGTCGTTTTTTTTGTTTTCGATTTATTATTATATTAAAGAAGCTTTCCATGAGGGGAAATCCCCGCCCACAGACTTTACAATCTTGGCATTCAGAATAGATAAACACTCGAAATATTTGTAAAATCGTTGTCTACTCAAAAAGTTACGATAAATTAATGAATTACTGTAGAACTTGCGAAAAGCCGTAAATTCTGCTACGGCCTTAACCCATTACTTCCCAAGCATTGAAAATATTGGATTTTTTTGATGAAATCTTGTATTAGGGCTCTTAATATGTTAAGAAAAAATAATATGGCAAAAAAATAAATTAAAAAAAAACGGTTTCGCTGACTCAGCATGTCCTATAAATAGGACAGTGGGAACATATGGTCAGGAAAAAGTAAAGATAAGAATTATATGGAAATCAGCTTTATTTAAAAATAGGACCAGTAACAGTATCAGAAATAATGTAATAAAAGCTTATTTTGTATGATAAGGTATGAAACAATCACTGCAGAGTGTTTTTTCACATTTAGAACAAAATGTTAAAGGCTTTTTTTTACAGCCTTGTCCTTGGCAACGTCTTTGTTTGTCCCTCTTGGTCATATAGTGACCATAGTTGTCAAATCTTATAGGTTGTAAAAGAACTTCTGAAGTACCTGATGTAAGCTTATTTACTTTGCCTTCCGATTTTTTCATCCAAGAAAAACATACCCTTCTTCTGAAATCAAGCAGAGGTATGGTCTCATCTTTATTTACCTGGTTATAAATAATCCATGCATTGACTAGAGTCATGTCCAAAACACGGATTACTAGAGGCCAATACCATTTTTTACCTCTAAAGCGGATTGGATACTTAGAAATAAGCCAATCATGTTTATCCACTCCTCCCATGTTTTTATTATAATTATGAATAAGCTTTGGCTGATTCACAGCAACTTTGGCCTTTTCTACCTTTGAGTACCTATTAGTTTTTACAAAAGGTTCAACAGTATCAAAATTAGTTAAGAGACATACTACATTGTTATCATGCCATTTCACGCATAATATTTCATTATTTTTATCGAAACGATGATCGGAATAACCACGTTCTTGCTTTTTCATTTCTTGTTTGGTCATGATTGGACATTTCTTAGTCCTATTGTCTCTGACTGTCCCTGTAGCTCTGAACCCTTCAGATTTCAAGTCAATCAACAATTGCATACTGCTGAAGAAGTTATCGAAGTAGACTACATGTGCACTAGGATCAGTACATACTGTAAGCAACTTTTTTACCACTCTTGAACCCAAGCCATCACCAGTATTACAAGATATTTGAGGATCCTTTCCTGTATAAAGCGAAAAGTTATAACAATATCCGCTTACTCCACACAGTGCCCAAAGCTTGTATCCAAATCTTACTGGTTTACCTTTTATAAACTGTTTGATACCATGGTGACCAAAGTATTTGACGATCATTTCATCAACAGCTAAGTTGGATTCAAAAACACCAAACTTTTGGAATGATTTATTAGCTTTATCGATAAATGGGCGAATTTTGAAAGCTTTGTCACTATTATCAATTCTTGAATTGTCATTGAAATGTAAATATGATTTAATTTTATCAAAACGATTCCGAGACATCGCTCGTTCAACAAATGGAATGTGTACATCATCATCTCTGCACCAATATAGTTTGCTTTGAGGCAAGTGGAGATACGAAGAGAAAAACAAAATTCCTATGAATAGGTACTTTTAGCTCATTCACGGTAAGATTGAAGTTCAAATCATTTTTATAATTTTTGGCATAGGTTATTGTTTCATGCACTATATATTCTAGAATCTGGTCACATAACAAGTGTTCGATGATTTCTACCGCAGATTTTCCTTCCAATTCCGTAATCATATTTTCTAAACATTGTTTAGCAGTATTAGATTCCGGCTGAATTTCAGAATATACAGGTTCACACTTACGCCAAATGACTGTCTTGTTGGTCCGAGATGTGGTTTGAGTAGGAAGATCTTCCTCGACGTTATCAATTGTACATGAAAATTCCACTTGACCAGCCACATCTGACACTGGCAGAACTCCCATATCGTCGTCATTACCTTCTTCTATATCAGTCATTTCATCCACTTCATCCGGGGGCAATATCGCAACTTCCAAGTCATTGAACTCCTCGTCACTACAATCTTCAATATCTTGAAGATACTCGGTGATTTCAGACACCATCAATGCTTTTTTATATTTTCTTCTCACTGCATCCATGATCTATAAACAATAATTATACATATATAGTAAGTATAAAAATTATATTATATATATATAAATATATATATACATATACCATCCCAAACTAAACAAATATATCGTTAACCACTTGATAAGAAACAAAATCTAATATTTTTGCTTACCTCCTTTGCTTTCCTCAATCTTATAAAAAAATCACAATTTTTTATATTACGAGATGTGTTGTGCTTGACGAAGACTTATCGACTAAAGTAAAGTTTACGAAACACTTGCAAGAAACAAAACAATAGACACGTTTGAACTTATAGCGAGCGTAACAGGATCGAACACGCTTTCACGGCTACTTGTAAAGACATGTTCCCAGTGTCATATTTATAGTACGCCTTTTTTTGAATTAGTATCACAAGCTTCCAAATAATATTTTGTTTTAGTTTTTAATTATAATAGATTCAGTAGAGATCTAAAAATCTATTTGATGGACTTTGAAGCTGATAACTTTTTATTTTCGGTTTTTTATAATCAAATCATAATACTCTTTTTAAGCTGACGAATTTCCTCAATTTAAAAATATGTATATTATAAATACGATAACTTTTTTAAGAGCGAAAAAAATATATTTTATTGGGAAAATAGTGTGAAAATACGAATTTCATCAAAACCAATAAAAATAATAACCCTAACATAGAAAAAAAAAATGTTGAATATAGTGTCCTAAAAATAGGACAGTGGGGAGGAATGGGTTAATGTGAAGGCCGTAGCCCGTAGATTTAGCGATTTTCTGACCTAAAAGCCGTAGTACACGGTAATTGCCGTAGCAATGGCAACACTGATCGAATGGCAATGGCAATTTTAATTTGTGACTTTAACTGTCATCTGTCATTCATTCGAATTAATTGATTTTTTTTTCTTCTTGGCTTTGTCCAAGAATTTTAAGAACACTGGCTATAGTGCCAAGAATAAAGAACTGAAGCCTAAAAAAAATGACCTTGAAACAATTCATGTTTTGCGTTTCTTTCAACAGGGTGATAACATTTTTACTTGCTCTAGGACATTTTGTGAAATTATTTATATAAATTGAGAAAATTAGGTACAGACGACAGCACATTTATCTACTACAATCTGTCAAATTTCCTTTTTAGATTTTTAACTTTATCTCTAAAGTATTAAGGCTCAAGGTTGATTGGGAATACCTGACAGTTTGGGATAGCTTGACCTGCTATCGTCTGTACATTAACATTTTAATGTGGTTTACGACTATGTTAACAATAGTATATCTATGCTTATTAATAATAAACTATTAATATAATTACTCTAAAATTGAAGTTGTTTTTTAATCGCGCTAATTTCAGGATCTACTGGTACGATTTGAAAAATCTTTCACTGTTAGATAGCCCATTTACTGAGGAGAGTTATAACATCACGCTACGACTAATAGGAGTGGATCAGTTAACAAAGATACGAGTGAATCCGCTTGAGCGATACAAACAGGAGCTGCGTGTCACGGAGATGAATATGCTTCGGTGGATGTGGGGAGTTACGCGGAAAGACCGCATCAGGAACTCCCGCATCCATGGCGGTCTTCGTGTCCGTGACATAGCAGACAAACTGCAAGAGGGTTGCCTACGTTGGTACGGTCACGTCTTACGAAAACCGGTATGCTACGTAGGTAACAAATGTCTTGCCATGGCGCCTCTGCCGGGCCGGAACAAGCGAGGTAGACCACAAGTGCTGGCTTGACGTCATAAGAGATGACATGCGTGTCAACAATACGCCACTCACGCCACGGGATGCCAGAGATCGTGCGAACTGGAGGAGTAAGTGTAGGAAAGCGGACCCTGGGCTCCAACGCGGAAGCCTCGGATGCAACCGGGATTATACGCTGAGATGATGATGATGATGATGACTGCAGAGCTTATTCACTAAATTCATTTTGCATTTTATATATCGCACTAATAATACAATAGTGTATCAACTCAAAATCGATCATTTTTCAGAATTAACAAAAAACTTATTACTCACTTCCTTTAATAGTTGCAATTTGAATAACTGCCATATGAGCTATTAAACTGAATTGAAATGAATAATATGTTTACAAAAATAAAAAAGGAACACAAATAGTTTAATTATTTAGAAATTTTGAGTTAAGCCTGTCTTTCTCCATAAACTTTTTTCAAAATGAAACATTATTTTTAGTTAAATCATTATTGGTGAAATATTTTGTGTTGTTACAGTCATTTTGAGAGTGACCGCGAATCAAAAATTTATGCGTAATACTTTTAATATTCATTTTTTGTACTGCATACGCATAAGCTGAAAGGAGATACTTATTTGGAGGAGGAATCTTCTTAGGTAGAATAAAACTGCGTGTCCGATATGATCTGTGTTATTCGACTTCAAAACCCCTGCTTATATCTACATTTTTTATGGTACAAGTTGCGCTATGACTAATTATTTACAATTATAAAATACGATATTATTACATCGATGTTTAACACGCGTCGCGTCTCGGAGAGGGGCGCGGGGCGCCGCTGGCCCGCGCTGTGAATCTATAAATATAGGTAGACGCGCTGAGTCGTTCCTTTTCGCCGAGGGCCGCCCGCCGTGTCAGGATCTCCGCTGCGCTGCGCCAGCTTCGTGTGTCGTCTTCGCGCCAAGATTCCACTGCGATGTATCCTTCGTGTGCAGTCTTCGTGTAGATATCTCCGCTGCGATGTAACCTTCGTGTGCAGTCTTCGCGTACAGATCTCCGCTGCGATATATCAACTTCATGTGTCAAAAACGTACTTGCGAGTGATGTCGTTGAACCCACGCAACGCATCACGTATCATATTCCTTTGACAGTAAACGCCTTTTTCAAGGCGGCCTCTTGTTCCTTTCAACAGATGAGTCAAACGTATAGCGTCTCTCTCGAGACGGCGTTGTTCGATTATTCCTGAATGGATGTTGTCAAAACGTATTGGTAATAAGGTGTTGTTGGTATTCCTTGGTAACTGGTAACTGTTTGGAGGTAACTGGTAACTGTTTGAAGGTAACTGGTAACTGTTTGGAGGTAACTGTTTGGAGGTACGGTAATTCTATGTGTGCTGTATGTGTGTTCCTACAGCATCCCCCTCTTAAGCGAATCGTACGTTTTTCTTAACGGTGCGTCCGGTGCGAGTGACGTAAGATTCGCGGGTTGTACTCGAGGTCGGCGGGGTCAGCGGCCGCGGCTCGTTATTCGCGCTCGATGTCTGTGTGCGACGAGTTTCACGTGCGTCTGTTGTTCCTCTAGTAGTAGGTTCTTCTTGCTTGAGTAAGTGTGCTGGTTTGAGTCTGTCGATTGTGATGACAGATGTTCGTAGGGGCATCTGAATGGTAAATTGTTTGTTGCCGCGATGTAGAACTTTGAATGGGCCTTCGTAAGGTGGAGTCAGTGGGCTTCGTACGGTATCATTACGCACGAAGACATGAGAACACGTAGCCAAGTCTTTGTACACGAAAATCTTTCTGTTGTTGCTATGTGACTTGCTGTTTGGAGATAGTGTCGACATTGTTTCGGTCAGCTGACGGGCGAATTCTGCGTCGTCGTTTTTTGGCTGTGTAGGCGTGAAAAAATCTGACGGTATTCTTAATGTTGACCCGTATGTCATGAGAGCTGGGCTGACTTGCGTATCTTCACGTAAAACTGTTCTTAAACCGAGGAGTACGGTCGCTAGTTCCTCGCTCCAGTGTACGCCGGCGTTTCGCGCCATAAGTGCGGATTTCAATGTTCGATGCCATCGTTCGACTTGACCGTTTGCTTGAGGGTGAAATGCGGTGGTTCGAATCCGTGTTATGCCAAATTTCTTCATCAGTGCGTTGAATAATGACGACTCGAACTGTCTGCCTTGATCCGTTGTCACACGTAAGGGGCAGCCAAATCGCGCTATCCATCCCTCGTAAATTGCCTTAGCAACAGTGTCGGCGGTGATGTCACGAGTAGGTATTGCTTCGGGCCATTTAGTGCAACGGTCGACCATCGTGACTAGGTATCTATAGTCATTAGACGGCGGAAGTGGTCCGACAATGTCTACGTGAATATGTTCGAAACGCGCTGATTTTTGAAACTCGCCGAGCGGGCTGATAACATGTCGCTGGATTTTCCCGCGCTGGCATCCGATGCATGACCTTGTCCACATACCGACTTCTTTATTCATATTTGGCCAAAAGAATTTAGTGACCATTATCTTTCTTGTCGTACGTACACCTGGGTGGCTAAGTTCGTGTTGTGCTTTGAACGCTACAAAACGATAAGACGCTGGTAGGTACGGGCGTAAGTTGCCTGTTGATGTTTCACATATGATAGGTCGTTGACCTCCGGGCAATGTGATTTCTGCAAACTTCAGATTCGGGTTGGTCATGCTGATCTTGAGTTCGTCGTCGTTCTCTTGGTCATTAGCGAGTTGATTGTAGTCGATCGTAGATTGCGACAAGTCGATTTCTTCTATACGAGATAGGGCGTCGGCCGCTTCGTTATTATTACCGTGTACGTATTGAATTTTCGAGCAAAACTGACTTATGTAATGTAGTTGACGCTCTCTTCTCGGTGTATCGCTGGTACTTGGCGATCTTGATAATGCATACGTTAATGGCTTATGGTCGGTGAATATTGTTACGTCGTTGCCTTCTATCAGCCGACGTAGGTGTTTAATTGAGGTGAACATTGCCAATAACTCGCGATCATATACGCTATATTTTCTTTCCGTATCACTCAATGTTTTTGAATAGAATGCCAGTGGTTTCCATACGCCATCGACCTTTTGTTCTAATACAGCGCCAATGCTAGTGTTTGACGCGTCTGTGTATAGACGTAATATTGCGTTGGGAATCGGGTGCGTAAGTGTTGTGGCCTTGAGAATGCTTTGTCGGCATTTCTCAAAAGCTTGCTCGCTTTCTGGTGTCCATTGTATCGGAGTTTTATCATTTTTCTTGCTGTTGTGTAGGTACTTGTTTAATTCATGCTGATGTTCGGCTTGATGTGGTAAACAGCTGCGATAAAAGTTAATCATGCCTAAAAATCTTCTTAGTTCTTGTACTGTCTGTGGTTTCGGGTAATTGACTATTGCTTGTATACGATCTTGCGTGGGATTGATACCATTTGCTGATACTTGATAACCGAGGAACTCTATGTTTTCTTTATCAAACTCGCACTTGTCGATGTTAAGACTGACGCCGTAGGTATTTAGGCGTTCGAGTACTATTTGTAAGTGCTGGCGATGTTCTTCCTGGTTATTTGAATAGACAAGTAGATCGTCGACGAAACAGAATACGATGTTGTCCAGTCCTCGTAAAACTTCATGCATGAAACGTTGAAATGTTTGGCCTGAGTTGCGTAATCCAAACGTCATGCAGTTGAATTCGAATAGGCCGAAAGGTGTGATGATTGCGGTCTTCTGTGCGTCTTGTGCAGCTATAGGAATCCAAAAGTATGCCATTTTCAGGTCCAATTTTGAAAATATTTTCTTGCCGTGTAACTGGTACGTAAAATCCTGAATACGTGGAATAGGATATCTGTCAGGTACGGTGACTGCATTTAGTCTCCGGTAGTCTCCACATACACGAAGTGACCCATCCTTTTTCTTGACGACGTGGAGAGGACTTGCCCACGGACTTTTTGACGGCTTGCATATACCCATCTCTATCATGCGCTCGAATTCCAGTTTTGCCGCTTTGTATTTGTCCGGCGGTAGAGGGCGCGGCCGTGCGTATATCGGCGGTCCTGTAGTCTCAATATGATGTGTGACGTCATGCTTCACTGGAGTCTTGAGTGACATCGGCCGCAGAACATCAGGGTATTTCTTCAATATGTCGTGATATACGTGGTCTCGGTTGACCATGTGTATAGTTTCTTCGTTGTTATTTATTTTGATGGCGTTCACGCTGAGATCGGTAACGCGGTCGATAAGTTTCCTCTGGTGCAGGTCGACTAGCAATTTGTGGTATACTAGGAAGTCTGCACCCAGTATTGAGGTTTTTACATCGGCGACTACGAATGTCCATTTGAAGCTTCTTCGTAAACCTAAGTTGAGTTCAAGCGTGCGCTCTCCGTAGGTACGAATCTCTGTTCCGTTTGCCGCGAACAATTTGTAGGTATTCTGGGTCGGTTTATTTTTCTTATTTCGGACGGCTAATACCGATATGTCGGCTCCTGTGTCGACGAGAAATCTCTCTCTGTTGTTGATGTCGATCACGCATAGGCGGCGAGATGTGTGGTTTACATCGACACCCGCCACAGTCGATGTACATTTTAGTTTTCCTGCTTGCTCTTGGAACACGGCGACTCGCAATTCCGAGCATCGTCGCCGTATCGATAGTGATAACGGCATAGCCAGTCGGCGTCCCTCGGTGTACGTGCGTTACTAGCGCGCGGCCTTGACCTTGCGTGTGAGCGAGAGCGGCTATGTTGACGGCTAGCAAAGTGCGAGCGGGAACGGCGATGTGATGCGTTTTGCTGATTACTTCGTAATTCGGCGACTTCGAGAGATAGCTTTTCTATTTGTTTGCAAAGCATGCTGATTTGCAGATTTGTGACGGAGTTCTGTTGTACTTCGTTGACCGATGCTGGCGGGGGAACTACGGAGACTGCGGCGACTGTTGGTTCGAAGTGTTCCATCATTTTGTCGGCCATCGCAGCTAGAACTTCGAGTGTAGATTCTGTGTTCACGGATAATACTGCGCGAACTTGTGCGGGCAGGTGATTAAGCCACATGACCTTGAGCGCTTCGTCGGACAGAAGTTTGCCACTTAGGTCGCGCATTTTGCGTAGCAGCTGGCTCGGTTTCTGATCACCGAGTTCGAGACCGCTGAGGAGTTTCTGAAGCTGGCGATGGTCTGATTCTTGATAAGTGGAAATCAGTCTCTCTTTCAGCGCGCTGTATTTACCGGTGGCTGGCGGTTCCAGTATGATGTCGGCGATTTGTTCCAGGTCGCTGCAGCCGAGTAGTGGGACGACAAGGTTAAATTTCTGCTCGTCACCTATCTTGCTGGCGGCGACGGCGGCTTCAAACTGCGCGAACCAAAGACGTGGATTTTGGCGCCAAAATGGTGGTAGTCGTGCAGGCAGCGATATCGTAGCTACGTCGTTCTTCATTGTTGTGACGCCTAATGCATCGCTGAATTCTTCGCTCCTCGACATTTTTTTTTAATATAATTTCTGCAGGGATTCAGTCTTGATATTTCTTCTTTTCTTTCTTTTCTTCGGGGTCACCAATTTGGAGGAGGAATCTTCTTAGGTAGAATAAAACTGCGTGTCCGATATGATCTGTGTTATTCGACTTCAAAACCCCTGCTTATATCTACATTTTTTATGGTACAAGTTGCGCTATGACTAATTATTTACAATTATAAAATACGATATTATTACATCGATGTTTAACACGCGTCGCGTCTCGGAGAGGGGCGCGGGGCGCCGCTGGCCCGCGCTGTGAATCTATAAATATAGGTAGACGCGCTGAGTCGTTCCTTTTCGCCGAGGGCCGCCCGCCGTGTCAGGATCTCCGCTGCGCTGCGCCAGCTTCGTGTGTCGTCTTCGCGCCAAGATTCCACTGCGATGTATCCTTCGTGTGCAGTCTTCGTGTAGATATCTCCGCTGCGATGTAACCTTCGTGTGCAGTCTTCGCGTACAGATCTCCGCTGCGATATATCAACTTCATGTGTCAAAAACGTACTTGCGAGTGATGTCGTTGAACCCACGCAACGCATCACGTATCATATTCCTTTGACAGTAAACGCCTTTTTCAAGGCGGCCTCTTGTTCCTTTCAACAGATGAGTCAAACGTATAGCGTCTCTCTCGAGACGGCGTTGTTCGATTATTCCTGAATGGATGTTGTCAAAACGTATTGGTAATAAGGTGTTGTTGGTATTCCTTGGTAACTGGTAACTGTTTGGAGGTAACTGGTAACTGTTTGAAGGTAACTGGTAACTGTTTGGAGGTAACTGTTTGGAGGTACGGTAATTCTATGTGTGCTGTATGTGTGTTCCTACACTTATTTTTCTGTTGCCCACAACAATTGTCAGAGTAAAATATAAAATCTAATTCTTTACCAAGATTAACCTGTATAATTTGCTCAATATATTTCAGCTCACAATCTCATTTGCACCACGTTTGTCATTTGTGTCGTCCCAAAAAAAATATTCAACATTTTTTGCGTATAAGTCACTTACAGTAAAATTATAGCAGTTAATTCTACTTTTATAATAAAATAACGAAATTTGACCCTTTGGTATTGGCATCACAGTTCGTAAATCATATACAGCAACTATTGTGAAATCTGGGTTAGCCTTTTTGTCTTTTTCTTTCTCTTGTTTGTCATCCTCATTAACATTTTTGAATGTTTCACAAAGATCACACAGATCTTTCTTTGGTGTGAGCCTAATAATGAATTCTCTTTGTTTTTGTAAGTTTCCTAAATTCCAATATTTTTCAAAAAGTTCATGCCTTGAAATCTCGTTTATTTTTGAACTACAAGTTAACCTGCATTTTTCACCACACGTAGGACCAATTTGTCTTTCAGGTATTTATTTTTTATTTGCAGATTCATACGCTTTGCCAGTATTACGAAGTCGTTTAGCTACACTATGTTTCCAGGCTTCGACGTTACGTACCCTCATCCTGCCCCGTATGATTACTTTGGTCTTCGGTTGAAATATTTGATTCTGTAGTTAAGCTACTGGTTCTACCAAGGAGCTTCTTGAAGAAGAATCACTTGGATATTTTGTTGTTCGACCTCAAAGTAGATTGGGAGTTCTGCTTTTCATATCAGGAACAAAATGAGGATCATTATCAGAATCATCAAAGTCGCTCTGGCCTGGGTGGATGGGTAAAATGTAATATTTCTTTTGGTTGCATTTTGTTATCAGGCTAACGTTACTAACCATATTTGGAGAACTGTTTACGTCAGTTTCTTGAAGTACTGGATGAATTGTTGATGTCGATGGTATAGAAAGTGTTGACTGTTCAATCGCATCATCTCTGTCTTCTCTCTGTGTATTTGTACACACTGATGATAATAATGACGGTGACGAATTCCTGACAAGTTCGTGATTTTCCTTATCGTGATGGCTGCTTGTAATACTTCTTGCCATATCAACAAGTACATGGCCACGATGCATACTGAACCTACAAATAAATAAAATTTTGGTGAAATAAATAATTGGTTGATGGCTGTCACAAATAGTGTATTAACTCTAAATTATTAAAATAATAATTCTAAGTAAGCATTTTTCTCATAACTCTTATACACATTCGAATGAGTTATAGATATTACTGCAATTGACATATAGATATTATGAATTATAAATTTATAAACCATACAAAAATCAACTTAACCTCGTGACTCAACAAAACTGTATCATATCAAAAATTACTAACCAAATCAATTATAGTGTCATAAGTAGAAATAATACTTTAATTACTGTTTTTGCAAATCAGTAATAGTGTAATAACTCTAAATAACACCAAGCGCGTGTTTAGGTCAAATCAACAATACTGTGTTAATTCAAAATAAAAACATAAATTTTACATACCTGATTGAGTAATACTGTTGCAACTCAAAATATTACGCCAAGCGGCAAGTGCTCTCCCGATCACTGACGGTTGCAACTAAAGATGACACAATATTGTGGGAGGGAAGTGGCAACCGAAATATCGTAAATAGTGACTTATAGGGCCATCTCTTATCTGTTTTTTGCACTATTTGAACGACGGTTTTGATGACGTGTGAGGAATTAAATTTTACGTGTGTTTATAGTATTATGTCAAGTACGACGTATTTTGAGTTGATACACTATTGTATTATTAGTGCGATATATCAATATTGCCCTTTACAGCGTGTGATTTAATAAATATTTTCGAAGATATTACAGAGAAATAGAGGCTGCGGCCCGCAGGGGCAAAGCGAGCCTGTAACTGTCCCTATGTATATTTAGATCTTTAAAACTAAGTAACGCGATACGATTTTCTATAATAGATAGAGTGATTCAAGAAAAAGCCATGCAAGTTATACATTTATTCGAGCGAAGCCAAGTCGGGTCGATAGTATACTATAAAAATATAGTTCATGTTTCATTTTGTAGTAACTTCATTCATATAGCGTTCATGTATCGATATTTTTGAAATATCGATATATATCGCCCAAGACTAAAGCAGACAGCCTTAATGTCACTTTTTTACGTCATTTGATGACAAGATAGACTTGGATTGGAGCTCAACAGAGGTACCTACCTAGTCTGTGGAGCTCAAGGAGAATATTTAGGAATGACTAAGTGAAGAACATTTAGCTAACCATTTTTTTTGGGAGAATTCACAGTATTTGTGTGTGAAACACTTGGTATTAAGTAATATTGTTTCCTTCTATTTTTGTCAATTTCATTGTAAATTAAGCCAATCTTATAGCCATAATAATGTTGATTTTTGCATCTATTTATTTTTCATTTTAGTGTTTGCATTTAGGTTTGTACAGGTGTGTTCGCTTGTTGAAACTATCTCCATAGATTACAGCTAGGCAGCATGGAGGAGGTAAGCTGCATCTAAAACCTATTAACGCATTCTTAGCTCTATACTTATCTTTATGTTTATATATATCCTTATATATATTTACATTGTAAATTATCTTCGTTGTACTAGGCCTCCCTACCGGCACACTAGCTTTATCATTTATGAGTGTTTTAACCCTACATCTACATCAGACTATCTCACTACTTGCCTGTACGGATGACAGCGGGTCAGCTAACCCAAACAATCAAACATTCCCAACCAACCTTGAGCCTTAATGCTTTAGAGATAAAGTTAAAAATCTAATAAAGAATTCTGACAGATTGTAGTAGCTTAAAGTGCTGTCGTCTGTACCAATAACTATTGTTCTTCATAGAAATGTTGTAACATCCTATTCCTGTAGAACATTTCGAGAAAGCATCACAGTAGAATCCAGACTGACAATTTAAAAATTTCTTGTTGTGTATACAGGATAGCAGAGAAACAAGCAACCAAGGATTCAGTATATGATTCAGAACTTACAACATACTTAATTAATTTTTTTCGTAGGCCATAAATATCTGATGTTTTTGGACACTTGGGATCTAGAATCTTGTGCTGAATACATGGTTACAGTTTGCAGGTCAGACCCTGCAACTCTGCAGAATAAGTAATTGGTGGCAGTCAACAACATATACCTACTCCATTTTGATAAAGAGAAATGTTGGGAGTATAAGAATGTTCCCAATGTCATCTCTTATATTATTTTTTTTAACAGATGAAGAGCTTAAATTATATTGATCACATCTTGCTGTGTACCAATAATTAATTTATGATTTGAGAAAGTTTTGGACAATCAAATTATTATAACCATACCATTGGACTAGAGCTTGTTCCCTCAGAAAGTAGTTCTTGACCTTGTACAGGCAAGGTAATACAGGCTAGTGTCTGCAAGTCCATGGTAACCAAACCAGTAACATATTAGAGGTTTGATTTCTGCACACAGTTTCTCCAGTGGACCATTGTGCCTACGCCATGGTGGCTGTTGGCGGTTATTCCAACCAGCTTACCTCTCTGCAGGAGTTTTATGGTTTTGCTTCTGATTTGGGTGACACCTGTACATTTGAAGAGTACATGCACAACTGTCTCATCAGCCTCTATGCAGGCTCTGCACAGAGAGCTGTCAGTTATGCCTATTGTGTGGAGATGCTTATTCAGCGAGCAGAGGCCTGTGATGATCCCCGTCATCAATCGCAGGCTTTTCCCCTTATTTTGGGCATAATTCAATCATAGGAGGGAGGTATAGAACTGTTTGAAGTGGTGGTGCTTAAGAGCAAGCTTCAGTCTAGCTGTAGCCATGTGAAATGATGTCTTCAAACAAACTAGAAATATTTAAATTATGTATTCAAAATCAAAAATTTAAGTACTACCGTTAACTGCAGAGCCTGTACATATTATGTAATTTCCAGTTAATAGGACGCACAGAGCAGTCCAAGCGAAAAGTACCTCCAATGTTGAAGAAAATATTACAGGAAGATGTGCGGTTCACTAAGAAACTTGTGGAACTTGGGATGAAAGTCACCTGGACAAGATCCCTACGCAATAATTATAGGCTATTTGAGGTATGTATTTTGTACACACAGCTAATTATTTGAACTAAATTCTTAGTTCAGAAGCAGAGAGGTTAAAACAGTTTTTAAGAATAATAACAGGAATTGGATATTCCATGCAACACAACTTAAAGACATAAAAAAATACAAATAAATAATGTTTTCATACATGTGGGTTTAGTAATGTTATCTATATTTTGTTTGTAGGTGTCTTGCCATGGGATTGTTTGGTTGGCTGGCTGGCTCACCTTTATCTGGCTTTTCAACAACAAGGAACTTTATCAGTTGCAAGTTAACACACTCATAGGTATGACAACACTTTTATTGTAGCCATATAATTACTAAAGTTGTACTGGATTAAAACTAGAATGTTGGATGATGAGAGATCTAAGATGAAGAGGGATGTTATGTAATAGATTATAAGGGCTGGAGTTCGCAAATCCACATTAATACACTTATTGTGGCAGGTAAATCGATTGTCTGATCCACCCCAGCTCTTTATGGATTGGCAGCAACGCCTTAATGCTACCGAACATGTAACGAAAGACACGTGCACTCTAATTGCGAAATAAGTAGTAGTCCTAGTATGAGTTTTCATTACGAGACTCGATCGTCGATATCGAGCGCATTTGGTGCTCTCATTGGTTGAGAGTTCTTACAACCTTGAAGCGGGCCAATCGCTGAGTCAAATGCGCTCGATATCTACGATAGAGTTTCGGAATGAAAACTCATACTAGGCCTACAGACCATTACTATAAGTTGGAATCATTCTGCAGCTTATTGCTATTTCATTGCTCCCTATGTTCTAAAATGTGTCTGTTCAACAACGTAAACCATTAAATAAATATATATAAATTTGTTACGCAATTACTCTGCTGGGTTAATGTTAAATACTTAATAAATGATTGAGACTAGTTGGTATCGTTCGGGCCGTCCATTGGTCCGTTCGGTCCAAACGATCCCAACTAGTCGCAATCATTTGACAAAAATGTGTTCACCGATTAGGGGGTCATGCTACCAAAAACTGTCAAATACTTCCAATCAACCTTGACTCTTAATGCTTTAGCGATAAAGTTGAAAATCTAATAAAGATATCTGACAGATTATAGTAGCTTGATGCGCTGTCGTCTGTACATCATTACCAGTCTGTGAAACATGCAGAAAAGAAATAAAGTTATGACGATGTCAGATCATTGCCTACATTTTCTTACTATGAATATAGTTATGTATAACATACATACAATAATACATATTAGGTACTAATAATGCACATGATTATGAAAGTAATAAATTTCAATAATGTCTGTGCAAAAATAGAAATCATATTTATTTATTTTTTACAATTCATATTAAGGGGACTTGATTGGGCGAAGTCACACTTCGTTGCGGCGTCGTATCGCAAAAACGACGATACACAGCAAAAGGGTTTTGGGTGAGTGTCGTTGTGCGGTCTCAAAGATTTTTACGATGCGATGCCGCAACGCAGTCTTGCGGCCTCTCCCATTCAGGTTCAAGTCAATGTATTGTATTGTGCAACACGATCCGCATATTAGCGCAGCGGCGACTGTCGACATGAATAGCATACTAATATGTAACGGGAATCCCGCACACAACCCTACCAATAGTCTTCCGGTTCCGATGTAACCATATATTACGTCGGAATTCTACTAAAACAAAAACAGGCCGGCGAGTCGGTCAGTGTCATTATCCAAATATCAATACAAATTTAGAAAAAAAGTAGTAAAAAATAGTATTTGTTATAGCAGCAACAAAAATACATCATCTGTAAAAATGTCAACATTCTTGCTATCACAGTTCATGAGATACAGCCTGCACTCTAATTGGGTAACACACTATTACTGTAAATTTAAATCATTATAAGATTTTTTTTTTAAATATAACAAGGCTCAAAGTCACTCAAAGGGCAATGGAGAGGGCTATGCTTGGGGTTTCACTGCGCGATCGAATCAGGAATGAGGAGATCCGCAGAAGAACGAGAGTAACCGACATAGCCCGAAAATTGCAACACTAAAGTGGCAGTGGGCTGGGCATATTGTCCGTAGGACCGATGCCCGATGGGGCCGACGGGTTCTCGAGTGGCGACCATGCACCGGAAGACGTAGCGTGGGTAGGCCCCCGACAAGGTGGACCGACGACCTGGTGAAGGTCGCGGGAAACCGCTGGATGCGGGAGGCGCAGGACCGGTCGTCGTGGAGAACCTTGGGGGGCCTATGTCCAGCAGTGGCGTCTTTCGGCTGAAATGATGATGATGATGAAATCATTTTGAAGCATATTGCCGGTCCAGTACTTCATATGTCGAATAATTTGTTTGTTGAACAGCGCAAACAACGCAATGAATGTTGCTGATCTGTCAAAAAGAAACCCATTGCTACTGATAGTGTGTTACGTAATTACCCTACTGGTGACAGACAGACAGATGGACAGTAGACTTTTAGTAATGAAATACCGTTTTTACCTTTTGGTTTTTAAAGAGATTTCAAAATATGACCCTAGTGGCAATGGCACTTTTCTCAAAACAGTGAAGAAAAACATCTGAAGGAATTAGGGATGTCCTAGAAGCCCGCACTGGACCGGGTATTAATCATAGCCCACTCCTTCTAGAAGATAGAAAGCCTGTTGGCCCAGCAGTGGTAAATTTTTTTAGGCTAAATATGCTACAAGTAACTAATATTGTTATGTCTGATACCGGGCTTAGAATAGAACCGACCCTTATCCTACCGTGGGTCTCGTAAGAGGGGACTAAAGGAACTCTCACCAGGGATGCAAGCAGCAGCGCTTCTCCTATGGAATATTAAATTACTGCGTTCTCCAATTGGCCTGCCAAACGTGGGGTTTGTACCAACTCCTCAAAGTAATAAAGCCTTGGGGAGGCCTTTGTCGCAGTGGACCTCTATAGGCTGAAGAAGAACTAATATTATGTAGGTTACTTCACGTAACATCATGCATCTACATATTCCACGAAGTTTAGGCAGAGATAAAGATCTTTATTCGCTACAATACATAGCGCGTGAGTTCAATATGAACTCAGCAAGATCAACAATCCAGCGTGGGCAGTCGATTAGCATACAATTGCCATTGCAAAATTATTTAAATTGGACACCCTCTGCTGAGTCAAATTAGGAGTTTTGTTAATTTTGTCTGCTATATCATATCCATCAACTGCCTAGTCTTTTCTCAACTATTTTGGGATCGCCTTCATTTTAACTGCCAGGGTAATTGCGTAACGCATTATCAGTCGCAATGGATTTCAGTTTGACTGTTCCACATCATTCATTGCGTTGTTTACGTTGCAGAGCAAACACATTTTTCGAATACAGAGTGGTGCTGACAATACGACAATAAAGTAAACATCGTCTACCTTAACACATTCTCAATCTACCCATAAAAAATCATATAAATATGTCCATTAGTTTAGTCACAGGAAATTATTTTTCATTTTTCACATTTTTTACATGATGTACTAGGAAAGCTTACAGGTTAATGACCGCCGCATCTTGCGGTACCAAACTTTAATAATAATGGCGCGAAAAATAGG
Organism: Sesamia inferens; assembly: GCA_037179545.1. Classification (NCBI taxonomy): domain Eukaryota; kingdom Metazoa; phylum Arthropoda; class Insecta; order Lepidoptera; family Noctuidae; genus Sesamia; species Sesamia inferens. Next base: position 12,334,678 of record CM073922.1, read on the forward strand.
GATGCGCAATGGCGAGAGGTTTCATTCGATTGTTCAAATATCTCGATGGTTCTCGATTGTTTCAACTTGGACTCGAGTCCGACTCGGTCTGTTATTGCGACGGGCTCACGAGTCACGGCGTGTTCATTCGAGAGCAATCGAGATATGTTCCTCGATGGTTTAGACGCGAGTCCATGTCTTCCGTTGTGTTTGGGAATCCAAACTAATTCTTCCAACAAGAGCAATCGAAAATATGCAGTACCACGACGGGAATAAAATGTTAGTAGTTTACTTACGTACGAATAATTAGATAGAAGGAATCGTAGAAATAGAATAATAAAACATATCAGGGGATCTTATTGAATCTGTTTTTTTATAAATTTAAATGTAAAATCAGTCGGTTAAACACTAGCTAAAATAAAACAGTACATCGTAAGTAAAGGTATAAATAAATGTTCACAAATTACATACGGCTCGCACGATTGGACTCCGACATGATTTCGCCTCTATGTAAGTAACATGCACCTCGATTCGATGCATGCAATCGACTGACCTCCCTTGGCACCCTCGCTTATCGAGTGGAACGAGACTCGATGACTGATTCGAACAATCGAAAACTAGCGGTCGATTCCATTGTCTTGAAACAATCGAAAAACATCTCGATTGTTTTGTAAACAGCCGAATCGATGGTTGACTCGATAGTTTATTATAACGACTCCGATTCTTTCGATTGATAAAACATCTCGGAATCGCCCATCGCTAGCGAAAAAAGCAAGTCGATACAGGATCGCGCTGTCGCCGATCGGAGGTCAGTGAACCAATATTTTTAAAGAATGTTCTATTCCGTTTGGAATTTTATGCGATTTAGTTTGTTTGAATTTTTTTATTTTTATGCTAGGTTTTTTCTATGGTTTAGGATTATTCCTATGAACCAGCATTGTTCGTGGTTTCATTTATTGTCGTATTGTCAGCACCACTCTGTATATGGAACAATGGATAAGCGATATGCTTCAAAAGGAAGAGTAATAGTGTTTTACGCGGTTACGGTGCTATTAAACCATACTTTTTGATGTTTGAACGTCATTTAACTTTAATCATCGTCTATAAATAAATCGCATTCATATAATTAGACACTGTTGGTGTACGGACGATAGCAAGTCTACCTGAAACTGTCAAATATTCCCAATCAACCTCGAGCCTTAATGCTTTAGCTATAAAGTTGAAAATCTAATAAAGATTGTAGCAGATTGATGTGCTGTCGTCTGTACCGTTAATAAATAAAACGATACCCACTCAAATGTAATGTTAACATATATTTTCCACAGCACTCATCTTGGATATCGTGGTAATAGCTGTGACCAAGGCGTTCGTGCGTCGACGTCGGCCCGTCCCAATGAACAAGTTATTAGAAGTCGGACCGGACAAGTTTTCCTTTCCATCTGGACATGCCAGCCGAGTTTGTATGATCGTATCCATACTTATGTACAACGAAGTCCCTATCTACTTCGCCCCGCCGCTTCTTGCCTGGGTGGGCGCGGTCTGCCTCACTCGAGTTCTAGCCGAAAGACACTACATCTTGGACGTAGTATGTGGAGTTTTGATCGGGCTTCTAGAAGGTTCCCTAATGCAATTACTATGGCTTTCTGAAAGCACCTGTGCGTCTATCGTAGCGTCGTTGTCAGATGAAAAGATTGATGGAGGAGAATATCATGTGTAAATTATTGTATTTTAATACCAAAGTTTTTTTTTTAATTTTTAATCTATTAGATACCTACCTATCATTCAGTCAAAAGTTATACACAGTTTCAGACTACTGTAAGTACACCTTAATTTTCACTTTTGTAAAGAATTTTTTTCTAATTGTAAAAGAAATGCCTAAATTCAAAGTTATTGCCATTTTCAGCATTCTAATTGCCTAACATAGGTACTATTACTTTCAATTTGAATAATTTTGAAGCGTATTGTTAATCCGTTGGTTTGAAAAATATTTCTGCTCAATAATGTAAGTAATGCAATGAGTGTTGTTGAACTATGAAAATGAAACTCATTGCTACTGATACAGTGTTACCTAATTACGCAGCTGTTTTTTTTTAATGATTGAATAGTAACTAAGAAATGTAACAGTACTGTAACCTGACACATTTCGTATTCTGTGATGAGGTAATTTCCTAAGTATAGTGCGTTACATCTAATAGTTCCCTTGCCGTCATGTTGGCACTAATACAACTTAGTGTGTGAGAGAGAGAGAGACGCAGAGTGCGTCTACCTTGTTTACGATAGTGACAAAAAATTAATGCCAACATGACGGCAAAAGAACTATTAGATGAAACGCATTTTAGTACTTTAATATACTCCATTCGCGATAGTATTGGACAATTAAAAACGCTTGTTTTTTATTATATTTTTATTGAGCAATTAAATAAAAGATTTAGTTATTACTTAAACGAATTTTAACAAATTTTCGGTATTCACTCGTTGTGATTTTGTTATTGTTATTATATTTCAAGTTGTTAAAATGTAATATTGAAACAATTATTTATTAAAAAATAATTAATCTCGAAATGAAATGTGCATCACTGTTTCTATGAATCTCTTGTTCTATGTTACGGATTTGGTTTCTGCACTTAGTCGTTTAAGTGGATCATTGTGCGTGGGCCATGGCAACCGTTGGTGGTTATTCCAATCAGCCTTCTTCCCTCTAGAACCCTAGTAAGTCTCCTGGGATGTTGAGAACATCTATCTGTGTAAAATCTTGATTTCCCGAGGGTTCTATTTATAATCTGGGTGACGCCTGTACATTCGAAAAGCACATCTGCAACGATCTCATCAGTCTCCATACAAGCTCTGCACAAAGAGCTGTCAGTTATGCCTTTGATGGTCCCCGTCATAAGTCGCAGTTCTTTCTTATTCAGGCGTAACAGTCGTTTGGTTAGCCGGTCCAGGGATGGCATATGAACCTCTTTTGTCTAAAGCTAACTCGAACGGAGTATATGTAAGAAAAATGTGTTAATTAAAGCTAATGAGCTTATATTGTGATGAATAAACCGTGATTAAAAAAATTGTTGTTTTATTTACTGTGTAAAGGCAGATTTTGACACGTTCGCATGCGGCCAGCGAGGGCGAATATGAGTGAATGTTTTCATATTGACGACCTGTGTGGCTACGATGAGTTTTCATTACGAGACTCGATCCGACGATCGAGTCTCGTAATGAAACGCGCTCGATATCGACATATCGAGCGCGTTTGGCGCTCTTATTGGTTGAGAGTTCTTACAACCTTGAGGCGGGCCAATCGATGAGTCAAACAGGTAGGTAGTTAATAGGTAAAACGGGCTGGTGTCCGCAACTCTATGACAATGCGCGTATTTTGTGTACAGGACGTTCACATATTCGTTGTTTTGACAAGTTTTCCGAACGCATCCATACTATAAACAACGAAGCACAAACTATTCGTAAAAATCAATGAACAGTCAGACTGTATCGTGTTCATATGCGATAAAGTTGCATAGATTCTGTTCAGAATAAGATTAGACATTCATAAATCTTTTGTACAGTCTGTTCAACCAGTTATGACTGCTGTTGCGTTAAGGCGGTGATCGACGTACGAACTTAAAGTACCTACGTGGTTTTTAAGATCGTGAACTTACTCGGCTCGAACTTTAGCGGCTCCCGAGACGAGCTACGAGTAACATTTGAAACTGGTTGGATCGCTTCGAACTTGCGCGGCAATTTTAAAGTATGCGTTTTTATGGTGACACGGGAAAAAGGTCGTCGAGCCACAAGTCCGCGGACTTACTCGCACGTCTATCACCCACTTTAGTGGCATGACAAGGCAGCTGCAATAAATAGTTGGTATTGTATCCACTTTTTTCTTTTAATGCCATCCTTATACTTACAATCAGTTGACCGGACTGTAAAATGGATTTATTTCAAACTAGCGACCCACCCCGGCTTCGCACGGGTGCATCTCTATCTATTTAAAAATTCGCATCAAAATCCGTTGCGTAGTTTTAAAGATTTAAGCATACCTACATATGGATATAGGGATTGAGAAAGCGACTTTGTTTTATACTACATAGCGGTCGCCCGCAGCTCCGCCCGCGTGGATGTCAGTTACCGCTGCTAAACGCCTACCCAGGAAAGACATGGTCAGCAAAATGATTTCCAAGTCAATTCACAGCACCGACATTAACATCGACGACGCAGTCATCAATGATTCGAATTTGCGCACCAATATGAGAGCTCATCTACATGGAAATACGCATAACAATTTTCCACAACAGCTGCTGAAACTTGGAAAAGGAATTCCATCTTTAAATTTTGGCACCAATTACTTTGGATGAGTCTCTAGGCCAAATCGCCTATGTTATATATGCTGATATCGAAAACTTACATCAAAACGATTTTCGTTGGCTGTGTTGTAGAGCAATAGTTGCTCCCGGGAATGAAATAGACAACGAAATAGACAATTTAATTAAGCAGAAAGTACCGGGTGAAGTTAAGTGCTATAAATTCATAGACACCGTCATTAACATCGAGGTCGCAGTGCACTACCCCCAGGAATATTTAAATTCTCTGAACCCCGTTGGTCTACCACCTCATGAACTGTCGCTAAAAGTAGCCGCGTCGATAATGCTTCTCAGAAATTTAAGTTCTCCCAACATGCGTAATGGCACGAGAATTCTTATAAAGGAGCTAAAGGATAATTTAATAGTAGCAAAGGTTATCACCGGCCCTGCAGCTGGTGAATTAGCTCATGTACCTAAGTACCAATATACCTTTCAAAATGCTCAAATTTCCAGTAAAAATTTCTTTCGCACTAACGATAAACAAATCCCAGTGTCAAACATTCAAATTAGCAGGAATTGATTTACGAAAAGAATGTTTTACGCTTGGGCAACTTTACGTTTCCCTATCGCGGGTCGGGGCTCCCGATCATCAGTATATTTTAATACCTGAAAATAATTTAACGTCAAATGTTGTTTACAGAGAAGCTCTAGAATAATCGCTTTAGTTATCTATCCTAAAGCAATGGTCTGCACTCCGGAACTGGCAGTAGAGAAAACTTAGTAGGTATGTTGGTATTAATTACATTTAAATATTTTCATCATTAATAACTTTAACATCCTGATAAAGACAATCTATGATATGAATCGACGCAGTCATTGATGACTGCGTCGTCCAAAGTTGAGACGATTTTAAACATGCACTCCTAATATCTGTTCACGTGCCTCTGTTGACTCCCGCACGCGCACCCCCACCTTGGTGACGCTCACTAGGTACGTAACGGGCGGTGCAGCAGAAATCGTAATATTTTAATTTCGGCATTATTTCAAAATCAAACGTCCAATTTTAATCATGCATAGACCAAATATTATCAACATAAACTGTACTTCGCGTCTTCAGCCTATGGATGTCCAGTGCTGGACAAAGGCCTCCCCCAAGGTTTTCCACGCTGACCAGTCTTGCGCTGCCCGCATCCATCGGCTTCCCGCGACCTTCACCAGGTTATCACCTTGTTGGGGGCCTCCCTACGCTGCGTCTTCCAGTACGTGGCCGCCACTCCAGAACCTTACTGCCCCATCGGCCATCGGTTCTACGAGCAATGTGCCCTGCCCACTGCCACTTTAGTTTAGCGATTCGCAGAGCTATGCCGGTCACTTTGGTTCTTCTGCGGATCTCCTCATTTCTGATTCGATCACGCAGAGAAACTCCGAAACTCTTTCCATTGCCCTTTGTGTGACTCTGAGACTTCGTATGAGGCCCATTGTGATGAACTAATTACTTAGTGATGAAATAATTTATTTTGATATGAATTAATAACATGAGTAAAATAAAAGCGTTTAAATGTAGTTTAAAAAAAATTAAGTAAATTACTTATTACACGACCAACTTTATGTCGCGTTGTCAGGAGCGGGCTGCGGTGAATATCAGTATGTTCTGCCACAACAATTACACAGAAACTAAAAATATCATTTACGTAGAAGTACTTTAAAATAAGTATATTCTTCTATAACTTCTTAATCGCGATCATAATAACAGAAATTGATACAAACAAAATCGTGGACGACAACTTGTATTATGTGTAATAGGAATCACGCCTTTCGTCAACATAAGACAGCTACGGACAAAAGAAATATCGCCTGGGACCTTATCTTAACAGTTTCTAATTTGTGTCTTGTAGTTCATTGTTTTTATTAAATGATAGAAAAAAATATTCTTGCGGAAAAGCAAAAACAATGGCGCCGATTCTGTTGTTCACAAACTAAACTAATTTTAAGTTAAGTGCATCTTTTTCTTTCCATTTCTATAAGAAAAGGACAGAAGATAAAATGTCAGTTTAGACCTGTCAAATTAGTGCGCTCCTGACGTAAACTGGCGTATTTTTAGTCGTTATGTTTATAATCGCGTCTAAACTGTCTATGGAATATCGTATTTTGACAGGATTAAATTAAAATGTTATCATCTATCCTTTTCTTAACGAAATGGAAAGAAAAAGATGCACATAACTTAAAATTAGTTTAGTTTGTGAACAACAGAATCGGCGCCATTGTCACATCCAAAGATTTATTTTTCGTAATAATTGAACACACCTTTTGAAATGTCACTGTCAAATTTGGACGCGGTGGATTGTGATTTGTGATGCGTATCAACGAACTGTCAAGTGTCAAGTTAGTGCCCACTTGTCCTTGGTCTTATGGTCTATGCAGCTGTCGTTGTCATACTGACGTTCGGCCGCGGCGTTGTGACGTGTTATTTTTTGGCTAAAATTATCCAGAATTTGTATGAAATTAAATTAAAATAGTTAAATAGCCTGTTTAGTGTCGGCATTCAAAGGTATCGAAAGAATATTAAATAACTTTGATACTTATTAATAGAAAATAAATCCAGTTTTTAAAATTATCTCTTGTCTGATAAGAATGTTATTGATAATATTTTCGAACGTGGCATATCTCCACAGTAACTCTAGGTACTCAATATATATCTTTATATTTCAGCAGCACAATGAGGAAACTAAAAGGAGCAGTGAAAGAAACAGCGAGACAAAAACGTGAGAGGAAACAAGAATTTGCTCAAAGTCGACAACAAATCCATACGGTTGTTTTGCCTACATTAGCGGTAATTTTTCTGTTAATTTGTGTATACGTGTATTTAAAAACCAGGCCGACGTCGATGCAGTACGCGTAACATAAATAATAGCTCTTAAGTTGTGTGAAAATTGTATATAAATTGGTACCATCAATTTATATTGGTTTGGGAAATTTTATTAAACCTATAAGGTTGTGAGCTCAAGTATTTTAATGTATTTTAAAACAATGCATACCTATAGACAGAGTATTCTATATTATTCATATTAGAACTGTGCTATAAGACATTCCACATTATTGTTCACATATCAACATGAATTTCTTGTTCTAAAAGTGACAAAATTAATGTAAATATTAAAATTAAATTATTTAATTATGTGTCTGTTTTAATGTATAACCCTGATTCATAAAAGTGGCGTCCTTCCACATTTTTGCTTTGGTCACAGCAATACATATGCTGATATTGCAGCATACAGTAGGATGACATTTACTATTTTTCTCAAGAAACAATTTGCTGAGTGAGTTTGTGCAATAAACATAGAAATTAAGAAAACAAAAACAAATAAAACTATCCAATTTAAACAATAATTTATTTAAAAATTACATGATGGCTGTCTTTTCTGTCTTGTAAATAAATAACTGATTTTGTAATAAATATTTATATTATAATCCTAAAAAGAAAAGAAAAATATATTTTGTAATAATAACAACTTAAATGTGCATTACATACATTTTTCCTTTAAATTTAAAACTGAGTTAGCAAACTTTGATTATTTCGCCTCCTTTTTATATATTTTTTTTAGCACATAATAATAAATAAATAAATCTATAAAGCTTAAAAAACTAAGTAACATGTATTTAAAATACAACAGTTGTAGGTAATTTATTTCTTTAGTCTAAATTAAATCAACATTATACCAGTTGTGTAAACATGGAACAAGGTTGTCTATTAAGTTTTCCAACCACAAAATTTGCAGGAACATATTTTAAAACCTTGAACAGCCCCCTAATCGGCGAACACGTTTTTGTCAAATGATTGCGACTAGTTGGGATCATTTGGACCGAACGGACCAATGGGCGGTCTGAACGATACCAACTGATCCCAACTAGTCGTAATCATTTGACAAAAATGTGTTCGCCGATTAGGGGGCTGGTTATAATGACCTGTTCAAGGTTTATTACTTATATCTTTATTACTAATGATAGCGCTGAGTCATCCCTGGTAGGGTCACCACATATTACATGGCTCTCAAATATAACTAAGAAAATGTGAGTAGACTGGTATACCTCTGCCTAACCCTTTGCAGACATTTTTTATGTTATATCATCACTGGTTTGCATAAAAGAAATGCCATAACAAACAGCACTTGTGTAGGGTTTGCATAGAGGCTGATGATTCTACTACACATGTTTGAGTACACGGACATCATCTGGACAAGGTCAGGAACTTTCGGAAAACCCAGATCTAACAAGCCAAGAGATATGTAGTCTAGAGGCTTCCAACTCAAAAACTAAACAAAATCATTCTTGATAAGAGTAAGAAACTTGAACAATGTATTTTCCAGATACATGCTCTATTTAGTAGTAGAATGGATCTCATTCTATATCTGTGAAGTCTCACAGATAAGTCTGCAATACGCTTTGATCCTACTATGGAAAGTACCTAATGAGTGATGGTCTGTACAAATGGTAAAAATTGGTAGGCCTTGCGAGGTAGTCTGAATCATTCACATGGCACATTGAGAAGATGGATCTTGATTAATCATGTACATATATGGCAACACAGGCTTTTAAGCAAAATAATTCATTGTCACCCATTTCAAGCCAGTGACATTCTCTTCTACTACAAATGGCACAATTCGTTGGGCATTACATACATTAATATTCTGTGGCGTGTACGCCTTTTGTTTCACGAATTCACGATATCTTATCTTCTCCCCAGATTAGCTGCAATAGTTTACTTTCTTTATGCATTCATGGCTACAGAGTTATGTAACTATTACTAAGGATGATGGCACAAAGGAGCGGGTTACCGGTACCGTCAGGTCGGTACGGATCGGTGCGGGTAAAATAGTTCTACATTAACATATGTGTCCACACATAAAGAAATAGGTAAAACATATTAACTATTCCCATCAGACATCTGCACCAGAATTCGGCCCCGAAAACATGCTCCTTTATGCAAGCACCTTAACACTACATGGTTACCCATTCACATGTTAGAATTAAAGCTTGAATAATCGAATTTAAACAACTATTCGTAATTGTGGCTGTTGGCATAATATTATTATACTTTTGCAATAACATGCGAGGACCAACAACTTTCTTAAACTCTCAACTAGTTCCATTGGTCAAAAAGCAAACTATGAACTATATCAAAAGCTGCACCAGTAGGCCTAGTATGAGTTTTCATTACGAAACTCGTTCGATCGTATCGAGCGCGTTTGACTCAGCGATTGGCCCGCTTCAAGGTCGTAAGAACTCTCAACCAATGAGAGCGCCAAACGCGCTCGATACGATCGAACGAGTTTCGTATTGAAAACTCATACTAGGCCTACTGTTATAAATCTACCATCATGTCACAGCACATTGAGATGATGTACGAGTCACAGCCTTTGTTAAAACTAAATTTATCTACATTATATTATATAACAAGCTAAATAGTTAAGTACCTTTTTCATTTAAAAAATAAAATAAAAATCTTTTATTGCACTTAAACCAGGGTACTTATGGAACTTCAAGGTTACTCTTTTAAAATTAATCGGCTTTTAGACTTTTCAAATCACATTGAGTGAGGGAGGACAGCATAGACCTGTATTTACCAGGTAATTAATAAAATGAAAAATTATATACAGATCATTTACAATATAACGTTATTTTTTTGTTTATGCGAAACCTGAATATAGTTTGTTCAGAATAAGCAACTGAATCGATTTTTACACCATGTTATATTTTTCCCAAATACGTTTAAAAATTGTTGCAGTGTGGTTATCGAGCGCCCCACGCAGCTTACGGTATATCATAGTACTTGCGCACAGCTGCCGCCAGAGGTCAACAAACCGGTCGCCGGCCCGAGCGGAGCGTGGAACATATTTATGTTGGGACAGCCAAGTAGGATAACAATCACATAACTTTGTGGTTTTTGATGACATCTTTTGTATATAGATTCTTTATTTAAAAATACTGCACACGTGTTTCGGGTTTCGCATAAACAAAAAATAATGTTTTATACAGTATGTTAAGAAAACCCTGTCCGACCCATAAGGATAATAAAGGTTAGGTAAACACATGACCAAATATAATATAAAATTCTACGTAATCATCATAGTACCAATACAAATGAATTTTGAAATAATCTTTTTTTCCCGCAAATTAATTCCAACTTCCCCGAAATTTGGTAATTTTTAAAAAAGTGACAACACCGGTATTATTATAAGCGAATAGCGATGCGACCACGTGCCGCGTGCCCTGCCGCCCGCGCCCCGCGGAAGGGTGGTTAACGCAGATTTATTAAGTTACCACTTTTTGCGAAAGAATATTTACTTTTTTAGGGGGATTTTTTTTTTTAAGTTTAGCCCGGTTTTGTATGCATTAGTAGAATCAGTTATCGATACCTAACAACACCTTCACGGGTCGGACAGGGTTTTCTTAACATACTGTATTGATAATATCTATCAAAAGGATAGATAAAATATCTTAAAATCTAATTCTGTAACTGCCATTGTCCGCTGTCCGAAATGACAGTTTTAGTTACATAATAAGCCTATAATATGTTCCCACTGTTGGGATACAGGCCTCCTCTGGATGAGAGGGAGTTTTAGTTATCAAAATTTAGTTACCACATTTTCATTACATGTATTTATGTTATCGAAACCACTTCTTATTTTGAAAAGTCGAACGTTTTGCAACTTACAAAATACTTTCTAAGACATAAGAGAAGTCAGGGTTAATTTAAAATATAATAAGTAGATAGTAGTATGTATTATGTCGGAGATCTTGGAAGTCCTGACCCCAAGACAGTTTTTTTTTTTGTTGGCATGGGAAATGACCAAATGACATCTCCCGCTCTAGGCGAAGCGGAAGGGCGTGTCAGACTTTTACTGACTAAAACCCACCCGTGTTTCTTCACTTGCCTGTGCGACGGCTGGGGCCACGGTTTCTTGTTCAACCAATCCGCAACCTTAACCCAGGAGGCATCGGTCTTTGTGGACCCCGTCACGATATGCTGAAATCTCTTTGAGGCGCACGTGAAACAACGCGCCGTCGACTCGGGCCTGGTCCTTACCGGGCGGCGAGCTGCCCACTGCTCACCGCCCGCAGGCCCGCGCTTGCGGTGCTTGGGAGTTTGGTGTCGTCTCCCGACCAGGGCGTCTCCTGCGGCGGCTCTTGGCGTTCCCCACTTCCTTTGTCATCATTGCTTCGCAAAAGGAGGTGACGGCTTACCATGCACTCTCGCTTCGGACCAGGGTCGGACACGAGAGATCACCGCTACGAGGGCACGGCGGTGCTCTATCCAAACCGGGCACCGTATGCTCCACCGTGTCCTCAGGGCGATCCACACAATGGTAACACCCTGGCGTTTCCTCCCGCCTAATACGGAGTAAGAGCCTCCCGAAACAACCGTGTCCGGTGAGGACCTGCGTCAGGCGGAAGGTGAGGGCGCCATGGCGCCTCTCTAGCTACTCCTCAGAGGGGGCTTATCGCCGCTATTTTTTTTTTTTTTTTAGTAAATTGATGGTAAAGCGCGCTAGTTTATTAAGAACTTATTCACTCAGATTGAGCGAATAGGAAAGAAGACGGCAGTTGAGCGAGGTGATGCAATGTTAAACCCAACAACACGACCAACGATGCTGCGCCAAAGGGAGATTGATCTGAAGACCCTCCACGACCAAACTCCCAACACAACAACATTTGGCGCATCGTACCCGGCACACATCGCAACACAACTACTCAGACCCGTCCTCCGTACGACTTCACCAGACATCATGCCGGAACACGACAAATCGCTTGGCGGCAAGGCTTTGTCTGGTGGGTGGTGCTATTGTGGTGTGCCCATGACAACAAGACACTGGCGCCGATTCGATTGAAACTAAACTAAATTTAAGTTAAGTGAATCTTTTTCTTTTATAAAATTAAGAAAAGGATAGAAAATAAATACTAGTTCAGCCCTGTCGAATTAGTCCGCGCCTGACATATAGACGACAGCACATCAAGCTACTAAAATCTAACAGATTTTTTTAATTACCTTTTCAACTGTATCTATAAAGCATTAAGACTCAAGATTGATTGGAAACATTTGACAGTTTAGGGTATTTGACCTGCTGTCTCCTGTACATTGGCTCGGTACTAGACCTTTAAGCCAAGTCATTATTTAGGAAGTCAAATATACAACTAAAGTGTTGCCAAGTAATTTGGCGATGCTGCTATATCAATGCAGCATTCGTCAAAGTAAATTAAGAAACGATGCGTTTTAAACGCTTAGTTTCCACTCTAAGTACGGACGACAGCAGGTCAAGCTACCTAAACCTGTCAAACCTTCCCAAAAAAAACTACAGCTTTAAAGCTTTAGAGATAACGTTGAAAATCTAATAAAGAAATCTGACAGATTGTTGTAGCTTGATGTGCTGTAGTTTGTATCTATGAAGTAACATTAAAGTGACATAACAATATAAATAGCCTTATACAAAGCAGCTATCAATACTGATTATTATCACTGATACTTTGTTTCTGGCGGCACATGTGGATCATCCAGCCGAGAAGCCAGACTGACGCCAGCAGGAGGTACAGGCCACTGACGGCGAAGTACTGAGAGACTATGGGCAGCTTGAGGCTCTGGATGAAGACCACCGTCAGGATGGACTGGAGACCGGTCCCGATCAGCGTGTTGATGCCGAAGATTAAGCCGAAGCAACTCTCGTCACTTAATTGGCTTGCGATGTTTGCACTGAAATGATGAAAACGAAGGTTTAAATAAATTAAAATGAAGTGTATGTTTGTGATGTCCAAATTACGGCGTTTTAAGGCATAAGAGAGTATATACAGTACCTACACCGTAAGGCAGGCCATAAAATCGGCTGCCGGCAGAAGTTACCACCCACCAGACAAAGTCTTATCGCAAGCGATTCATCGATGTTTTTTTTTTTTTTTTTTAAATAATTATAAACTGGCGCTTGACCGCAATCCCGCCTGATGGTAAGCAGTGATGCGATCGTTGATGGTAAAGCGCGCTAGTTTATTAAGAGCCTAATTACTCAGAAAACTGAGCGAATAGGAAGGAAGACGGCAGTTGAGCGAGGTGATGCGATGCTTCGCCAAAGGGAGATTGATCTGAAGACCATCCACGACCAAACTCCTAACACAACAACATTAGGCGCATCGTACCAGGCACACATAGCAAAATACAACTACTGAGACCCGTCCTCCGTACGGCTTCACCAGACATCATGCCGGAACACGACAAATCGCTTGGCGGCAAGGCTTTGTTTGGTGGGTGGTAACTTCTGCCGGCGGCCGATGTTATGGCCTACCATCGAGAAAATTAGTAGGATATATGGAAAAATAAGACTTACCTCGCCACAGTGATTGTATAATGAAACAGCATGCCGACGACAATGTACCCGGCGTATGACACGAACACATCGTTAACATAGGTGCCCAAAAACAGTGCCACTCCTTGAATGGCTGCGACGGGCGCGGGCGAGCCCGACGGGGCGAATATTGACGCTAGGAACGCGCCTCCTGCGCCCAGCAGGGTTTGTACCGCTTCTACTGCACCGTTATATGCTACCTGAAGAATAAAGTAAACAAATTCATCTTTATGTCTTCAAAATCAAAAACCCATTCATTCAAATTAGGCTGAGAATCAGCGCTTTTCGAACTTCAAAATTACAAAAGGCAGGCCCTAAAAACGCCCGCTCTTCACTTCTTTTTAATGCTATTGGAAGTGGCGCAAAAATCTCCACAGCAGAACAGCTGTATGTTCAGTTAGAAAATAATTCATTGTATATGTAATTAAAATTCAAGTTATTTATAGCAAAAGTAAATAAATAAAATAGTGGTCATCCCTCGATAGATCATGATAACTCACTGTGGGGAATGGACCGTATATTATCAGTATTATCACTAGTCCGCACTCGTTTATGAATAAACCTCTTATTCATAAACGATAGTTAAATTTAAGTGAAGTTCAAACAACAATAATGTGTGGTTAAACAGTCACTAATCTCTAAGCAACGTTTATGAATAAAGGTGTAAATGTTTAACGTGCATTACTTTCAAATTTCCTTGTATGCCGAATGAAAACATAGCACTTAAGCTGTTACTATCCTCAGATAAACTGTTTGCCAGACTTATGAAGATACAGATATTTACATTGATTCTTTGTGTTCCAGACTGAGTGTCATTCATCATGGAATAATTTATGTAGGTAGACATTAACCCGTGTGGTACCGGGCTTAGAATAGTGCCAACCCGTGGGTGTTGTAAGAGGCGAGTAAGGGAACTCTTACCAGGTAAGCGGGCAGCAGCGCTTCTCCTGTGGAATACGACCCCCAACCCGCCTGCCAAGCGTGGTAATTATGGCAATGGTAGCAGTTTGCGCGTCGATAATCCTAGCACCCTGTATTGATTTGCAATGGCTGTCTCTGTTGTGAATGGATTGGATTGGATTCCTGATTTTAAACAAGAATCTTAATTTTTTCTTGATGATAGATCTTTTATAACAGATTCTATTCATAGCCTACAAATTTCTTGAACCTTTCTTTCTATTTTTTTTTTTTTTGTAAATTATAAACTAGTGCTTCAACGTAATCCCGCATGATGGTAAGCAGTGATGCAATCGTTGAAGACACTTCAATTGTAGTCCGACGGAAACACCACCGCCGCAATTTTTGTGTGTTCTTAGAACACAAGATAAAGATTAAGATATAAAGTAATCAAGATTAGGTATAACAATCGATTGCTTGTTGATAATCTGTCACTATCACATATCATATAATGTATCTAAATTAGTACAGCTGATATGCAGCGTGTTTGAATTGGCCTTGACGTGGCAGACAAATCATGCACAAACAAAGTCCCAAACGATGTCAACAGACCGTTTTTTATCTAACTTCATATCCCAAGATAGCGCGTCATGTAGTTTTATTCAATTGACATAAGGATCAAAATGAGATAATTTAGCATGAGTATAGCATGGCCGACAAATCATGCGAGGCTCTGAACGTCACGCAATAATTTTTTTTTAGGAAAATGAAAGGCGGGTGTTTTAGCGGGACTGTCTTATTAAGTATTATTATTATCTTCTTAATATTGTAGTGTTCGATCGAAAGTTCGGTTTCCGTTTCGTTGTTACTAACTAAACCGAGTTTCGGTTTAGTTTCGTTTTCGGCAACAAACTTGGCAAACTACGACCGAAACCGAATGTGTATTCGGGAGATTTCGCGCTGTGATTGGTCATGTTCGGAGCGTTGAATTAATGAATGAATCCCATCAGAGCCCATGTCGTTGCTAATCGTTTTGTTTTGTTGTGGTGGTGAATTTTAGAGTGATTGAGAGTCTAACCTATTCTAGGGGATTTTTAGGCGCAACTTTTTTTCTTAAATAAAGATTCCTCCTATGTTGATTATTAATAAATGAAAATGTTGATGGCTGATTTCAAGAGAAAACAATAAAAACTGACTGATTATAATAACGTTTTCTTTATGTTTTCCTCAAAATATGATTCTTGTAAAGAAGTTTCGGTTTCGGCCGAAACAGAGACAATTGCAGAAATTCGTTTTCGGTTTTTAAACTAGTTAAGGTCGGATCCTGTAATATTGACGTTCAAAAACTGCTGATTCTCAGTTTAATTTGTATTTAAAATGAATAAGAGAACATGTGCGAAAGTTCGGATAGCCATGTTTAGACCCGCCATGATTCATCGGCCGTATTATAACTGCCGTCAACTACTCTAGGTGTCATTTAAAAGATAATATTAAATAAAAGCGTTTGTAGCGCGACTTAGAAGCTGTAGATCGTTGGCTCGCACTCTGTCAGGCGCTTAACTTTGTGTAAATTATTTCATCACCACTGCTCAAAAGGGTGAAGAAAAAAATCTTGAGCAAACGTGCTAGAAATACACAAGAAGACATCTATCAACCCTGGCCCAGCCCCAGAAAAAGGGATCATTATAGGCTTATTATATTCCTTTGTATCTATTCAAAGTTGTAAGTTTCAAACATAACGCTGATGTGTATCATGTATCAAAAAGGTTCGGACCATCAAAGAGAACAATGGTCTCAATAAGACCTACATTGATACTGTTGGCCTGCATTATCCCACAGCTGGGCAAAAGCTTCCCCCATGACTTCCAGCTTTTTCGATCCAAAGCTAAAGTAGACCACCAGCGAGATCAATATCGTCACGCAAAATAGGTAATCAACTGTCCTATACAAAACTTCAATACCTTCACCCAAGCAATTGATTTTTCACGATTACAATATTATTTGGCCCTGTGGAGGCATGAGAAACAGGGGGTAACGTTCACTCATCCTCCATAGAAGACTGAGGATCCTCCGACCAGACGGGTGTTATGTCTGGCGATATAATTGATAATTAATATCATTGCAGCTAGACCAATAGGGATGTATCCAAGGTATGAAATTCAAAAATATAATTAGTCCGTCTTGTAGATAATAAAAAAAAAATAAAGACCCGTATTTTTCATTTTGTCGAAATTACCAAAAACTACTGAGATATAGCGTTTTAAAGTTACGGAGTGGGGGCTAATTACGGCACGCCGTTGTATATTTTGTAACACGGCGTGACGTCATGCGACATTTCAAATTAATATATCTTCCTAAGTATTTGAATGAGAGAAAAAATAAAAAATACGTGTTCAATATTTTTTATAAATCTATCTGATGGACATTAAATTATTTTTTAGGATACAACCCAATTGTTGCACTTTTGAGAGCTCCAACAACAACCCGTAACGACTGCCACTAGATGTTCGTGAGGTAACCGCGAACAACGGCTGTAATTGAACTGCAGTACATACGGCAATAAGAAATTACAGATAACGCTGGTAATTAATTTTCTTCCGGAAACGGTTGAAAGCACGATACCGCTACCTATAGTGATAAAATTTCACCTACTAAGACTACAATTTTAAGTTTTACACAAACGATAGATTCGTTTAGAATTTTAGGAGGTAGAAACGGATGCACCTTTGGCCAGTATTGGGAAAAAAATATATAAGGTAACATCACAAAGCATAACAAAAAATTAGATACGACATTAATTTCGTTTTATATTGATTGTTAATGTAGGTATAGTATTTTATAATTGTTTATATTAATTTTATACTTAAATATGTTATGTGTGGTTAAAATCAAATCCAAAGGTCATTTATTCAAATTAGGCTGAGAATCAACACTTTTTGAATGTCAATCACTACATAGTATAAAATAAAGTCGGTTTCTCTTTCCCTATGTCCCTATGGATGATTAAATCTTTAAAACTATGCAACGAATTTTGATGCGGTTTTTTTAGGGTTCCGTAGCCAATGGCAAAAAAAACGGAACCCTTATAGATTCGTCATGTCTGTCTGTCCGTCTGTCCGTCCGTATGTCACAGCCATTTTTTTTCCGAAACTATAACAGCTATACTGTTGAAACTTGGTAGGTACATGTATTCTATGAACCGCATTAAGATTTAATAATAAAATAATAATAATAATAAATGGGCTCCCCATACTTAGAACTGAAACTCAATTTTTTTTTTCATCAAACACATAAGTGTGGGGTATCTATGGATAGGTCTTCAAAAATAATATGGAGGTTTCTAAAATATTTTTTTTCTAAACCAAATAGTTTGCGTGACAGACGCTTCCAAAGTGGAAAAAAGTTGGTGCCCCCCTCTTACGTCTAAGATAAGAAAATGAAAAACTAAAAAAGAACATGATGTACATTACTATAAAAACTACCAACGAAAATTGTTTTGAACGAGATTTAGTAAGTAGTTTTTTTTTAATACCTCGCAAATCGTAAACCGCTTATTACCGGCAGAAGTTACCACCCACCAGACAAAGCCTTGCCGCCAAGCGATTTGTCGTGTTCGTGTGTAAGCGATGTCTGGCTAAGCCGTACGGAGGACGGGTCTGAGCAATTGTGTTGCAATGTGTGCCGGGTATGATGCGCCTAATGTTGTTGTGTTGGTAGTTTGGTCGTGAAGGGTCTTCAGATCAATCTCGATTTGGCGCAGCATCGTTGTTCGTGTTGTTGGGTTTAACATTGCATCACCTCGCTCAACTGCCGTCTTCCTTCCTATTCGCTCAGTTTTTCTGAGTGGATAGGCTCTTAATAAACTAGCGCGCTTTACCATCAACGATCGCATCACTGCTTACCATCAGGCGGGATTGCGGTCAAGCGCTAGTTTATAAACATTAAAAAAAAAATCCTTTAATTTCATAAATCAATGGTACGGAATCCTTTGTGCGTGAGTCCGACACGCACTTGGCCGGTTTTTGTTTTTTTTATAATAGATAGAGTGATTAAAGAAGAAGGTTTATAATGTAGTAAATAATTAGGTACATTTTCGCGTTTGCAGTGAAACGCAGGCTGAACCCTACGAGATTTATCAAAATTATGTACTAAATATTGTACATACAGAAAGGGTCCGCAGAAAAGTCCGCGATGGTATATGTCTATCTCTTATGGATATCCCACAATAACAATTTTTTGTCATTTACTTTTTACGACAAATACTGGCTAATTTTCGAGGTGATTTTAACCAATACAGCATTAATCGTTATTCAATTTAATACCTTAAATACATTGTTGATTTAATATAGATAAATATCCTTTACAGCATATGATTTAAATGAAAATTTACGAAGATATTACAGATTTAAAAATTGCGGGGCGTCGCATTTGCGGCGGTACCGGCCAGCTGGGGGCGGCGGCCCGCTGTTTTTTATACAACGTTCACAGTTTTTCTGTAGTGTATGTAATATCAGCACAACACCCGTGTGAGGCCGGGACGGGTCGCTAGTATTACATAAGACAGTCCCCCCAAAATACCCGTCATTCGCCACTTTCTAGTGCTTTCGCTGGAAAGAAGTGGCGGAACAAACTCCCCAGTAGCGATAGAAGCAGCAGGTATAGAGGGGAATCTGTGCCCAACGTGGGTGTGTAGGAAAATACGGATTTTATATTATAATAACTCACTCTTGTCCTGCGGGGTGAATGCGTAAAATACAAACAATGATAAAGGATTTTATTTTGACAGGTCAACTTAACAACATACAGTGCGTTTTTTTTATCTTTATTTAGAGAGCTTTGTCAGACATGATAATGCCGCTGTGTAATACCATAACTAAATACACTTTTGTTACTGAGCCTTTGCCCGAGGGTGCGTTACAGTGCGTTAATTTACGTTGCTGAACTGAAAATTTTCGATTATATGAGGCAATGGATTAGCAATACTGTTCAAAATGTTTTAGATTGTGGATTGTTATATTATGCAATGGGGATGTTTACTGGGTAAAAAAAAATGATTCTATTTAGTCCGTCATTCAGATTATAGAAAAATTTTGGATACGTATATTTTGTTTTATCAAATCAAAAAAGGCATCAAAGATCAGATAGTTTCTAAGCAACTGAATCGATTCAGTTACACATTTTTACACCATGTTATATTTTTTCCCAAATACATTTAGAAATTGTTGCAGTGTGGTTAACGAGAACACAACACAGCTGGGGTACATCACTGTGAGACAGCCCCTCCCTCTGCGCCGCTGCAGATGTGGGCGGGTTAGCGGTGCGTTAACCATTTTTTGTTGACACAACCAGATAAGATAACAAACTCGTAACTTTGTGACTTACCATTATATATTTTTTATTTTTTTTTACATACTTAGATAGACCCGTGTTTCGGCTTTCGCATAAACAAAAAATTAAGTTGTATAGTTCTGAGCCTGCACGAACAGCGCTAGCGTAACAGCACAAAGTTCTGCAGGCCAGCTTTTTGAGCCGCCTATAGTGTTACTAACATAATGTTACTCACCGGAGAGTTACTCTCGTCCTGTATCTGTTTCCACAGCAGCTGTATATAGGTCTGTGCCTGTACGAACAGCGCCAGTGCAACAGCATATAAAGCTGACCAGGCCAACACTTTGGGCCGCGTATACGCAGATCGGGCGTGTCGTGCGATCAATGTTGTTGCTTCTACCACATTGGAGCGGAACAATTGCTGGAAATGTAACAAGGACACTGTTGTTAGTTGGCTTTGTGGAGGAGATACCATATCAGGGAGATATGTATGAAAAAATAATAATAATAAAGCATCGAAGAGACTGCGCTTTGAACCCATTATGTGTCGGTTGATGAAACAGTTAACGGAACACTAACGATTACGTACTTGTTATTATTTGACGACGGCAATGCTATACCTTCGTATTTACGTGTTTAAAAAAAAAAACCTCGACAGGCGGCGCATCAATCGATCGCTCAGCCACTGCACCAATCGTGTCGACAAAATTGAAAAATTTAAGACAACGCTTTTTTGGTTAGACGATAGTTAGTGCCATTCTTGACGTATGAATCAAGTTTACATGAAACAGTTCGTCCTACGTCTATTCAATCTAAGAAACACCATTGCTTAACCCTATAAAGATAACGTGCGACTCAGAGGCGCCCGCAAAATACATATTTCGCGGCAATTTTGTAACCGACGCGTGTACAAGCTTGTGTTTCCTAGCCAATTTACATAGAGAACATAAAAAAGTTGTTTGCAACAATTGTCTTTATCCGTTGATTTTTCCAATATTTTTGAAGTGAAACTTCTTTAGGCACGCTTGACTTGGGGAGTAAACTCGCGAAAGCGTTACGAAAAATATTACAAAAATGATCGGGCAAGGCGAACGGAAAGCAAAGTATAGTCCTATTTCGTCTGTAATACAACGAAGCAGTTGGCACATGTAAATATTGCATGACATGCCGTGTATAAAGTTGTGGGTTCGCATCTCGCCGAAGATAATGTATATTTTTTGGATCTTTTTAAGATTTGTTAACAATTGAGTCGAGTATGAAGTTGTGAGTTCGCATCTCGCCGAAGGCAATATATATTTTTTGGATCTTTTTAAGATTTGTTAACAATTGATTACCTAAGAGCACAAATAATTTATAAATTTCGTTCTGTTCTGGCCTTTATATTGTTTTATATATTTTTGCTGAACATTTCTGATATAATTGAAAGTATAGAAGTTTGAAGATATCGTCACAATACGATAATTGGACACAAAGTACAAATTGCTTTCGAGCAGGCGCGTGCGCTCCTTAGAAGCAGATAAGCATTGCATACCCTAATAATTTTCTAAAAAAATATATAATAATTACATTAAAATAATTTATATACTACAAACTTAAAACTGAAAGACTGTTGATAACACTGCCATCTATTGGGGCTAATGCAAACTACTAACACACATTACAATGCTGTCCGCGCAACTCAACTTCGTCACGACGCTCGCGCCAGTTCGCGTAGCGACATAAGCAGTTACTAATGTGCCTCTTCCATACGCGTCTGTGAATAAAATTATTTGCTTGTGTGCATAATCTTTGCGTACGTGGGCGTGTAATTTCATTCAAATTTTTAGGCCGAACAAGCACAGCTTCTAATAATGCGGCGAATTTAAGAAGTTCACAAATATAGCATGATTGTTGTTCGTTCAAATACCTTTTTATTTTATCAGCTTATGTTGTTTCGTTATTGGTGTATTTGGTTAATAATATGTACCTATATTGATTGTTTTAAGCGGAATTGATTATTCATTTATTTTAGAGTTTTTGGTTTGAACTCAAAAGAAAGGTTGTCTTAATAAAAAGTATTATGTTAATTATATGTAGTAGCAGGCTGTGTAGTGTGTACAAATAAATTGTTTTGTTTCTCGTGTAGGTATATTATTTTAAAACGCGACATTGACAGTTCGTAGTTATAAAAACTTAAAAGACCATAAGTTTTTTAACCTACTTGCTTTTGAATTTCAATACTATACTTTATATTGTAATAATTTTCCTGATGTTTACAAATTGGCAACATTTAATAGTTATGATTCCATCACGCATATTTATGAAACACACAGGGCGAAAGTAGACTCATAGATTTGTCTATATTTCCATTGAAAAAGAATTTTTAGCGATTTTAAAACTATCTTATATAGGTATATTTAATTTTTACAGAGTTATTTAAAGAATAGGCGCGTTTGTTTTAATTTATAGATAGTAAAATATTTTTTTTAGTTTTTTTGAGAAATAAATTATTACTTATTTACAGTTGAGTTAGTAATAACATTTCATTGTATTTTGACAGCCTCCGTGGCGTAGCGGTAGCTAACGCGGCCGCTGCGCGAGGAGGCGCGGGTTCGATCCTCGCGCAGTGCAAATATTTGTATGCATGAATATGAATATTTGCACTGGTCTAGTCTTGCCTCGGAAAGCACGTTAAGCCGTTGGTCCCGGTTGCTATACGAACATGTAGTGGCAGCAAGTGGTTTAACTGCAATGCTTCGATATCGCCTTCGGGTCGTGGAGGTCAGACGGCAGTCGCTTCACGGAAAACATCAATTCAATGTTGACATGCGAAAAAGTACGCGACTATGCTAAACTAAGTCTACGTTACGTTTTTTTTAAGTTTTACCATATACAATATGTAAAGAAAAGCCTGTCCGACCCATAAGGATAATAAAGGTTAGGTTAGGTAAACACTTGACCAAATATAATATAAAATTTTACGTAATCATCATAGTAACAATATTAATGTATTTTGAAATAATCTTTTTTTCCCGCGAATTAATTC
This sequence comes from Sesamia inferens, assembly GCA_037179545.1. Lineage (NCBI taxonomy): Eukaryota > Metazoa > Arthropoda > Insecta > Lepidoptera > Noctuidae > Sesamia > Sesamia inferens. Next base: position 12,357,582 of record CM073922.1, read on the forward strand.
CAACTTTCCCGAAATTCGGTAATTTGTAAAAAGTGACAACACTATTTTGACGGTATTATTATAAGCGATGCGCCAACATGCCGCGTGCCCTGCCTCCCGCCGCCCGCGTCAGGGTTGCATACCGCACATGTATTACGTTAACTCTTTATGCGAAATAATATTAATTTTTTTAGGGGTATTTTTTTTAAGTTTAGCCCGGATTTGTATCCATTAGTAGAATCAGTTATCGATACCTAACAATACGTTCACGGATCGGACAGGGTTTTCTTTACATATTGTATAAGCACAGATATTAGGGTAGTGTATGTATGCCTACCCTCAACAAAATCTCTGTGCACGCCCCTGTATATATATACATACAGATGGTGCGAAAGAAGTTTCACTTCAGTCGTGTGGTCATAAGCACACTCGTTTTTTTTTAAATTTGAGACTGATTATAATTAATAAGTTAATAAGAAAAAAAAACACTGTAAAAGTTGCATATTTTTTTAAATTTCTATCTAAGTACAGAAGACTTCTAATTTTTGTTCATTTTTGTTAAGGTTTTATAAAATCCAACAAATTTTAATATTTTAAATAAAAAATGATGATAATACGCATGTATTTTATTTACTTATTAATAATTCAGCGATTTACAGTAGTAAATGAAACAAAAATAATTGACACTCATAAACAAAAAAAAAATCGGCTATTAAAACGGTACGCTTCTGAGGCGCATGTTTATCTTTTCAGTACAAAAAATAAATAACGTTATCTTTCTAGGGTTAAGCAGCGAAACTAAAATACCAACGACAGGTTCAGGGGCCAAATTCGAGTTCGGAAGAGTGTTATGGTATTTTTCCATCTCTAATTTGTCAGTAAAAGGTTGAAGCCAATACATTCGCCCTATAGTGCATACGATTTAAACATAACGCGCGAAAAAAGGATGGCCACCTTTGACTTTGGGCCTTAACGCTTTAGCTATAAAGTTAAAAATCTAATAAAGAAAAACAGATTGTTAGGAGCTTGTGCTGTCGTCTATACATCTCTACCTAAACCTTCGGGGAAAACATACGCCATGTTATGTTACATGTTTCCTATGGGCTCAAGAGTTTAATCTTACCCTACTAGACTGATGCAGTTCCTTGTCGAGTGGCGGGTCCTCAACAGACGACCTCCGGTGGAAGTAGATGCCGTAATTCACGGCCGGGAGCCAGAACGCCCAGCACGTCGCCAGGATCTGAGCTAAGACATTGCAGTGTTACTTACGGCAGAATTCTAAAACGAAATTAAAAAGCCCGTTTGCATAACAAAGTACTAAATGGATTTAGCATTTAAAACACGTCAAAACACATCGTTGTATGTTGGTTTTCGTTGCAAATACATAGTAATTTATGGTGGTAGGCCTAAGTCTCCGTTCAGTATCAAGCTAACAGCAGAACCAAAAGTGCTTGCAAGCGGCCGTTGACAGTTCTCTCTTGATCTAGTGACGGGCGATTCTGCAGAGACTCGAAATTAGAAGCATGGTCGTATGTATAGGTCCGACCACCTGCACATACGACCTAATGCTTCCAAGGTCGAGCTATACAATGCTTCTAAGGTCGAGATATATAGGCGAGCAGGTCGGGCTCCGCCTTCAAAGACATTTTGAAGTTGAGTGGGACAATTCAAGAGGAGATCGTGCTGTCGCTTTATGCATCAAATTAGTTAAAATTACAAAACTTTTTTTTTTATGTACTTTCCTCTCACTGAGAGAAGGTCAGTGTGCCAGGAGCGGGAACTTTAGGTATATGCTGATTATGCATGTATAAATTTCGCGGTTCTGGCGATTAAAAATAAATATTCGCGAACAGCTGGAGGCTACCGTTATACCTGTGAAGGTGATGTAGTTCAGGTCCCGGTAGTCCATGAGTCCGAAGTGAGTGAGCAGTTGAGCGCTGACTCCCGACAGGAACCGGCCAGACAGCGCGGCGATACGAGTGTAGGACGACACACGTGGGTACTTCGCCGATTCCACCTGGAGAAAACATTTGTGTTTATTACAGACCCTATTTGTTACACCACATTGCAATTCATACTTTCATAACCAGGTTGACATTGGCCAAAAGTTGCTAAGCTGACTTGGGATTGGAATGATACACTTTTGTCGTATGGCTAATGAGCTGTGGACCAATATAAACACGTGGTGAGAGAAGGCGTCGCGACAGACGAGTCGTTCTTTGACATCTTAATGCAAAAACTTGTGAAAAATACATATTCTCATGACGTTCGTTATAACATGACCGAAACGCTCTTTTACGAAGCGGTACCTTTAGGAACAAAATGGGACAGTGAAGTAGAATCCTACTAGAATCCTTTAGTGCTTTTCGAGGAGCTTACCACCAGCTTTAATAACAGAGAACCAAATAATTACAAGTTGAATTATACTGCTTTTTGGTTCTATGACAGTTCAAAAAAACTGGGCAGTCCCAATTTCTACCCTGCTTTGTGAGCTGGCTGAAAGCCCCGTAAAGGTTAATAAACATAGTTTGTAGAATCCATCATGAAGCGAAGTCTGTTTTGTTGTTTTGTTCGTCACTGCCGTGTGAGATGGTGTTTTTGTAAGATTTCCGGTATTATTATTATATTATAATACTGATTTCTAAAGCAAATCAAAAAGAAATTTAAATATACTCATTTCGATATTTTATCCTTACATCTTATTTTGAATACACTCCCGGACTTCTGAATCGAGTCACTTAGCATAATGAGTGTATCATCCATATCTTAGAAAAAATATATTTCTCCTGTATCGTAGGTGCGTTTACAGACATGTAAACTCACATTACAAACTGATGGCTGTTTGAAGTTGGAATTAATTCGCGAGAAAAATAGATTATTTCAAAATTCATTAATATTGTTACTATGATGATTACGTAAAAATTTATATTATATTTGGTCATGTGTTTACCTACTCCTACTCTATTATCCTTATGGGTCGGACGGGGTTTTCGTTACATATTGTATACGCCTATTCGAATATCTACAATCAAATCATTAATTTTAGATAAATGTCCATAGGTTTTACTAAAGTTAAGGCTTTATTATCTACTAGAAATTTAGGGGCTTTTGGTCACAATACGACCATGCCAGCCCCATCATAACCTAATACAAGATTTACACTATTCCGACTTCAAAACCGTATAAACAATTTTGTAAAGTAAAATAGCTGCATTCATTCAGTATGAAACACGATACTTGTGTCTTTATGGAATGATTAGTGATAATTGCTACACCACCGTGTGAGTCGCACCTGTCTCTTCTAAATACAGTATGTTACAAAAACCCTGTCCGACCCGTGAAGGTGTTGTTAGGTATCGTTAGCTGATTCTACTAATGCGTACATAACCTGGCTAAACTAAAAAAAAAAATACCCCCTTAAAAATAAATAACTTAAATAAAATAAATAGGTAATTTCATGGCAACACAGGCACAGGTCATGACCTCAGTTGACCTCATGCATGTAGGTATTGGTAGTCTAACCACGTTTATCGACTCTAGAAAGAAACAATGATACCTACTTAGGCAGCTCGTGAAAAGAACTTTTTTTTAAGTAGGAAGGTCGTCTGACCCTCCGAATGTATCTTCGAATTTCATTCGATGAGCACAATGGCTGTGGCGGAGATGTTGTTCCATATTTCGTTCGTTAGTCCACTCCTATCAATCCACTGCTCGCCGAACTGATAGTGGAGGTACTCACGTACAGGTCGGCAAAAATATGGTGGGGCACCGTCATGCTGGAACCACATTGACCAAGAAGTAGTCACATCCGAATCGTTCAACACCTGATCACAACACAACACAATTGCAGTTTTACTAGGTACCTTCCATCAGCAGGTTACATTACGTTAGAAAACTATATGATCACACAATAAACGATACGTCTACACTGACGCAATGTCTACGCGAAACTAATAAATTTAAAATAAAAATGATTTTTATTTCATAAAAATAGGTACTCTAACTACACGGCGGTGCCCTTTGACTAGAGGTGTGAAAGTATTCAAAATATTTCTCGTATCGATTTTTGGTATCAATTTTGTATTTCACGCAACGATTCAACATCGCATGGCATTCTTTAGATTTTAGAACTTTCAAATAACTTAAATCAGGTGAACTTAAATGCTTTACATTGTTTATAATATTCTCCTAAAATCGTATTTCATAAGACCTATCTAGTTCCTATTTACTAATAATAGGTACTTGTGTTACAATATTGTTATGAATAATTAATCGATAATCAAAAAAAGTACTTTTACCATTAGGTAATCTGCGTTTTTACAACAAATCATTCGAGCAGGTAAGTTTCGAATAGTAGCGACAAAAACAAAACGTTATTACGCAAAAACTAGTACAGCTCTAATTATTCCTTTGCGCGTCGGCGGCTAGACACACTGACGCCGCCGACAGTTATAAGGTCTAAAATGGTGTTTACACTTTTTTAAATTTCCCGAATTTTGGGGAAGTTACAGTAAATTCACTGGTAAAAAAGATTATTTCAAAATTCATTAGTATTGTTACTATGATGATAATGCAAAATTTTATATTTTATTTGGTCATTTGTTTACCTAACCCTTATTATCCTTGTGGGTCGGACAGGGTTTTCGTAACATACTGTATATTATAACCACTAATGTGGCTGTAAGATTCCGGCTCAATCCATGTTTCACTAACAATAGCAACGTGGCCGTTTTCTTGAAGTAGGTAGTAGGCATTCAAATTCTACTCATTTTGGCAGTATGTTTAAAGTTGTCTCGTGCTGGGGAATATACATTCAATAGCTTATTTAAATATTCTCCACCTTTCATTAAAAAGTGTTTTAGAGTTTCAAAAACTAATTTCAATATATCAGTGATCTTCTCATCTAAATGTTTTCTGATGAAAGGATGATGGTCTGTAATCCGATTCATTAAGTGCCAAAACGAATAATTTTCCTGTTTGTTTTTCTTCCGATTATGCTCTCCATCATTCTGCTTCTGCTCCTCATCATTTTGACTTCCTACAGGTTCCTCTTCAATGCCCTGTTCCCCAATAATCATATTTTCGTTGTGCTCATGCTCATTTTTCCTTTTTGTCTTCTTTCTAACTGATGTCATATTTACTTGGACAGTCTTTTCTTTTCATAGTCTAATGCCTTTGGTTTTTGGGTTTCTTCCACTAAAATGTCCCGGGGTATGTTGACAATCATTTGGGGTGTTATTATCATTACTTATAATTGACTATATTTTGCGTTCATCATTTTCATTCCTATAGTGTAAAGTCATATTCTTTTCAGTTTCTCTCTCTTTAAGGTAAATATCAGAGCTTTTTATAAGTGGAATTCATAGTAGACATAATTCGACGTCTTTCTTTTTCTTTCAAGAAAATGGGACAACATTTATTGAAGGGCAAGTGTGTACCATTACCATTGATACAGCTATACATTGTTTCACAGTTTGCATGAAATCCACCACACTTTGGGCATATAGGCCTTTTACTAGGACACTGACGTAGTAGATGACCAAACGCCAGCAGTTCGACATTCTGTTACTGGAAATGTGTATGACTCCACCTTAAACTTGCAGCCGTATACCTCAACCGTAGGAGGTACCGTAGGGCCTTTAAAACAGATGCGAACTGTTTCATTTACCCTTTTTCCTTTTTCCGTGAATATTTTCAAACGCTTCACTGAAACAATATCATATTCACAGTGTAATATGTATTTCTGTCAGTTCTGTATCATCCACCTTCAATTCGATGTTCCTGACGATTCCATAAGATAGATTAACTTCTTGAGCAAATTGACACCCAATTCCTACATTGTTTCGCAAGACAATAGTTTATCAGCATGTTGCCCGCTTTCAAATTGTATACGTACTCTAAACGAGTTTTTATAATTAATTTTGGTAATACCCAGAATATTTTTGGATCTTAAGAGCTTGGCAAGACCAATTTGTTTTGGTAGGCATTCATTCCTTAGAGGAAATATAAACCTCATAATTGTTTTCCAATGTACGGTTAATATCATAGTTCAACGAGGAACTACGATTTAGCCGTTTTGGGTTTCTTCACACTGTTATAAATTCATCTCTATATTTTCTTCGTAATCTTTCCTCATTCTCTTCTCGATTATTGGTATAAAGGAATATTCCATACTAACGGATTGAATTTCTATCTCGCTCTGCATTTTGTCTGAATCTTTATTACTGCATACCACCTCCTTTAAAACTTGTTGCTCACGTACAACTGATTCTTCATCACTATTTAAACTCGTTAAACTATCTCCATCTGAGTTATTACTCATTTTTATTATATGTTAATTTGAGGGTATAAAACACATACATATCGATAACAGAGTAAAGCATCCGCTCGCTAAAAAGTGACGCGCGCGACTTGAATAAAAGTTAAATAAAAACACAAATTTCAACACAAATCAACCAATCAAACAATCACAATATTAACAAATTAGTAAAAAAAAAAAAAAAAAAAAATTATACACATACATACTACATTAAATAATAAACGCACTTACTTTCGCGTAAATGTAGGTGTAGTAGGCGACTTCTGTGGCCATGTACAGGCCGTAGAAGAACTGCGAAGCTTGCAGCCATTCTAGACTTGAAGTCCAAAGCAGAATGGCGTAGACAGCTATGCCGCTTAGACCTGTGAAATAAAAAGACATAGTAAAATATATGAAATAGTTGAGAAAGCTGAAAATTAGGTAAGAATGATGCGGGTTACATGATTAACGTTTGCACGGATCCTATAAACAAAAAGAAATCATTTTGCTTACAAGCATGCGATGTTAGCTCTTTTTTATTGCGAAACTGGGCATATAAAAGATCTGTGGAAGACCAGGGTTCGAAGGATATATATATCAAAACTTACTAGGTATTTTGCATTTAAGTATTTTTTTTATATTCGTCGTTTTTTCTGTCTTTAGACCGTAATAATTCGAATTTACTTAGTAGGTACTGCGATCAATAAGAGTCCAACGTAAAAGAGCCAAAATAATTTTCAATTCTATCATCTGTAAACATTCTCCTTAAAAGTGAAGTGTTAATCCTTTAAGAATGGCAACGGGCGATTTGACAGTTCTATTCTAGCTGACTAGAAAAAGACTAATTTGTTATTTGATTATAACTCCACTGAGTATAAATATTAGGATTTTTAAGATATTTTAATTTTGTTTCCCTAATACCTATATAAGACTTTGTTTTCTCAGAAAAAGATGTTTTTTTTAGTTGTTTTTTGTGAATCGTACGATTATATGTTTGTTTTGTTAAATCAAAACTAAAAATATGTTGTAATAATAATTCAAAATAATAAATTGTTGTGTAGCTGTGCAAATCGTATAGTAATAAGATAGTAAAACGACAGTCTTAAGAAATGGATATAAATATCGGATATATATCATAAATAACCGATATTTTGATATTTATTATAAATATCGGATATTTTCGAACCCTGTAGAAGACTGTTATAGCTACGTCCACATGGGAGGGTCTACTATGCAAAGCAAAGAGGTCTTTATTTCATTATTGGTAAAGATAAATACAATCTTTAATTTATACCAATAACGGTCCATAAATTATAGCAAGCGGCCATTGACCGGTAAATCAATAGCAAATAATAGCTTTCGCTTACACGTCAACGATCTGTTAAAGGGACCCAAATGCTAAATTTAATGAAGTGGGGAAGTAGATCCTTATATCAATCTACCCAGTTTATTCCCAACCACATTGAAATCGACTTCCAGTTTATCAGGATGCAGTTAAATACCTTAGCAATCCAGTTACTGGGCAATTCGATATCCCTTGGTAAGAATGTCAGATTTTCTGGCATCTGGCGACCTGTATTGACTGTCAAAGACCTGCTAATGACACCCGATCCCAGTGTCTTAACGTACTTTCCGAGATACGGAGGGGTCTTATGAGGTTACCACCGTCTTTGGTCACTCATCCACGAAAAAACTATTTAAAACTTAGCCTGATCGTTAGACCCTCCCATGCGGCTCCTATAATATAGCTACTAGCTCTTTCTTCGGAGTGGAGGAGATAAGGAGTAGATTCAGTATTTTGTAAATATACGCTTGCAAATCCCGTTCGTTTGCAAGGAAGTGATGACAATATGAAGTTTACAGTAGACATCGTATTAACAGTGTTTGTGCCATCACACACATATACATGCAATAGTCAACATCAACATAGTGAAGTAATTGTATAATACAGTAACTGTAGGAATTAATTATTTATTATTACGTTTTCTAGCAGTATTTTTTTCTAGCAGTACTTCACACCAGGGCAGCTTCTAATGTTGTACAAAGCACAGGTCCGTTCGTGTGTAGAGTACTGCAGCCACATTTGGGCTGGTGCTGCTAAGTGTCACCTGGCCACTTTGGATTCAGTGGAGAGGCGTGCGAAGAGGCTGATTGGTGACCCTGATTTAACTCGAGTTGGTCTCCAAAGCCTAGAGCACAGGCGTAGGGTAGCCAGCCTTTCGGTGTTCTATAGGATACATTCTGGGGAGTGTGCGAGGGAATTGCACGGTTTAATTCCCCCATCTCCGTTCCACCATCGGACGACCCGTCGTACGGCGAGTTTCCACCCTTATGTTGTTAACACCTCTACGATCCGGACGAAGCGTTTCGCCTCGTCCTTTATACCGCGTACATCGAGGGACTGGAACAATCTGCCGGCGGCGGTGTTTCCGTCGGACTACAATTTGAGTGTCTTCAAGGCTAGAGTGAATAGTCTCTTTATAAACTAGTGTGCTTTACCATCAACGATTGCGTCACTGCTTACCATCAGGCGGGATTGCGGTTAAGCGCTGGTTTATATTTTAATAAAAAAAATAAAAAAGATTTGAAGGGATGGATTACCAATATCCTTCAAAACGTTTCCGATTATGATTGATAGTGTTTACGCAATTAGGGTGCTGTTCTTCACCACTGGGTCATAATTACCTAAAGGTCCGACATATTATTAGTTTTTGTTCTTTTTTTGTTTGCTGCGGCTTAGGTACGTCTGAAGAAGTTTTTATTTTTTATAAAACATGGACACGTCAACGGCAGAGGCCGCCAAAGTGGTGGCATTATTGGATTCTAGACTTAGTCAGCGTGTTGTCGCTGAAAGATTGCATCTAAGACTGTCATCTGTTCATAGTCTACAAACGTTATCGAAGGACTGGTTTGTTCACGCGCCGTTCAGGATCTGGCAGGAATCACGATACTTCGGAGCGAGATGATCGATTTATTGTAACATCTTCTACGAAATCGACGCCTTAACGCTTTTCAACTACAGCAGCAGCTTCATATTGTACGTGGCGTGGTTGTATGTGACTCTACAATTAGAAGAAGGTTGAAGGAACGTGGATTGGTACCGCACAAACGGGACGAAATTAACTGCAGACTATCAGAGAGCACGGCTTAGCTTTGCACGTGAGCACCTAAATTGGTCATACGTCCAATGGAGCAAAGTCCTCTTTTCTGATGAGTGTAAAATTATGCTATATGGTAACGACGGAAGAAACAAGGTCTATAGAAGAGAAGAAGAAGAAAAGGTCAGCTACAGTGGCGGTTCGTGGACGGTTTGGGGAGGAATCAGCGCCGAAAGTAAAACAGAGCTAGTGCTAGTGTCTGGGCCACGTCTGCCTGCACTAAACTGTCATCGGTACGTGGAATAGTGTCTTGAGCCTCACGTGATGCCCTTTGCACAATTTATTGGCAACGGCTTCATATTCATGCACGACAATGCTAGGGCGCACACCGCGGGCGTCGTACGAGATTATCTTGCCGAAGTCGGTATCCCCATTATGGAATGGCCAGTAAGAAGTCCGGACATGAATCCCATTGAACATTTATGGGATGAGACGTGTTCGTGCTAGAAACCCGGCCTCGGAATCCCTCAGCCATCCAAGAAGAATGGAATGTAATGCCTCAACATTTGATTGTTACTATCATTCGTTCCATGAAGAACCGCATGGAAGCAGTCATAAGAGCTCGGGGAGGGAATAACAGTAATTAAATAAACTTTTCCTAGCTATTTTTTTCATTTACATGTATTGTTTAATTCATACCCTTCATATTCTATACAGGGCAAAAATTACCTACTCGTTACCAAATACGAATACTATGAAAATTTAATTTGAATTTAGAACATTAACATTAGAATTTTAACACGTCTTTTTATTCACTATTAAACGACATATGACATATATTTCTAAATATGTATATCTTTCTGATAATCCTTACATAACAATAACTTGTAAGCTGTTTCAATTTTTTTGATGAGAAGTGTATTATGAAAATATAAACAAAGACATTCATTTGGCAATATAAAATAAAATGTTAAAGGTTTGTTTGTTTGTGATTAAATTGTTCAATGAATGTGCGTCTTTGTGACGTGTGAGATGTTAGTTTGTGTGAAGTATTAACGTAATATACTGATCCTCTTTAATAACGTTTAATCAGTTAGGTTCGACCAACCATAAAAAAGTAATTAAAATACAATAATTTCGTTGTTGCGTTGGTTTATTTGACTAATGGCATTGAGGCACAATTTGTAAAGATTGATAAATTGAAATATATTAGCAGACTATTCGGATCAATTAACGCACACGGTGTTCCTCTAGAATAGAATAGAATACTCTTTATTATGTACACCATATATGTAGATTATAGAACATAAATAAAAATATTTAACAAAGGGTGACACAATGGGCGGGCTCTACCTTGTTTTTTTGCAGTAAGTAGGTATGCCTCCCGTATGTGAAGCGTTGCTCACCGCCGAGTACCAGCACCCTAATTGCCTAACATACTTATCACTATTAGTTGGAATCATTCGAAGCTTATTGCTAATCCATTGCTACATGTGTTCGGAAATCTGTCCGCTCAATAACGTAAATAACGCAATGAATTTTGTTGAACTGTCAAAATGAAACCTACTGCTTCTGATAGAATGTTACGCAATTACCCTGCAGCAGCAGGCCTAGGTCGACGACAAGTTGTGTTCGACGCGTGCCTCATAGAGCCTATCGTGACTGGGTCCACTAAGACCGATGCTTGCTAGAGCCGTGGATCGTTCGATAGATAACATGGCCCCTGCCACAGTCAAATGAAGGAACACGGGCGGGTTTTAGTTACTAAAAGTCTAAAATAGCCTTCCGATCCGCCCCGACTGGGAGAAATAGTGGTGAATTCTCACCCAAAAATAAAAGGCTTTAGGTAACCTACTTTAAGGAGGAGGCGGGGTGCGTGAGGCAGAGGGAATACCAACGCCCTCACGCCACTAGCCGCCATAGGAGACTCCCTGGTCTAGAGTCGACATCGAACTCCTGGCCACCGTAGGCGCGGGCTTGCGGGCGGTGAGCAGTGGGCAGCTCGCCGCCCGGTAAGGACCAATCCCGAGTCGACGGCGCGTTGTTCGCATGTCCACGAAAATCGACGCGAAAAGAAACCGTGGCCCTGGCCGCCGCACAGGCAAGTGAAGAAACACGGGTGGGTTTTAGTCAGTAAAAGTCTGACATGCCCTTCCGCTCCTCCCAGAGCGGGAGAGGTCATTTGATGATTTCCCATCCCAAACCAAAAAGAAAGAGGTTACTTATTTTTTTTATTCTCTGCTTCTGGTCGTAGCTTAGGACCTTTTGTACACGGTACCCCGCATTTTATGCTTTTACTAACTGTTGCTTTTGAGGTGGAAGTTGGCACTTTTTTTGTAAATAAAATCATGCGACAACTTAAAAACTATTTACGAACTGCGAGACTGTAACGTAACATTGCACGTGTTTTTGTCACATGACCTGCTTAGAAAGGATGTAAGAGAATGTAGCTATATTACTATTATACACTTTGTTAGAAAGACATGTATTTAGTTGCAACTATGATAAATTGTTAAATTGTGTTAGTTATAAATTAGGTATTATGTAAAGAATGATGCACAGACAAAGGAAGTATGGCAATAAAAGGCAAAACCCTATACCCAGCAGTGGGTGATTTCAAGCTGAAATAATGTTTTGTTACTTTTTTATGTGTTTCTTAGTTCTTAACTGGTTTTAGTTTTCTAGGCATTATATACAGGACAAAAATGCTTGAGATTGGGCTGCTTCCAATTTTAAAGATTGAATGGTTTTATTTACTTGCTTTTTTTTACTCCAACTGAATGAAAAGAAATTAAAATCTTATATTAAACGCACACTATGTAGCAAAGTATATTTTTAGTTCAGGGGAGTACATTGCTGAAAAAATGTCTGGCTCAATGCTGGTCCCACTCTGCAGGAGCGCATAAATTAATTGGCACTTGGAATCATTTTAGAGCTGCTGAATATTGGAAAAACTCACTTTGCATGTAAAGATTCAATTCCTTAGTATGTATTATACAATATTATGAATATATTTTGTTCAGAATAAGCAACTGAATTGATTCCAATAATTTTTAAACCATGTTATATTTTTAACCAAATATGTATATTTAAAAAATGATGCAGTGTGGTTACTGAGCACACGACACAATACAGAGGATCCTAGTTTGCTAGGGCCTCCACCGCACCGCTAAAGGCGCGAGCGGGCGAGCGGCATGTTGACCATATTTTTGTAGGGACCACCAGGTAACATAAAAAAGCTTATTACTTTGTGATTTTCTTGATAGCTTTTTGAAATTTCGTACATAAATTCTCTACAGAAAAATACTGGACATATGGTTCAGGTTTCACATATACAGAAAATAACTTGGTGTATTTGTATAGTATTATACAGTATGTTCAGAAAACCCTGACCGACCCGTGAAGGTGTTGTTAGGTATCGATAACTGATTCTACTAATGGATACAAAACCGGGCTAAACTTAAAAAAAAATCCCAATAAAAATAAATATTATTTCGCAAAATGAGGTAACTTAATAAATGTGCATTAAGCTCCCTTTCGCGGGCGGCGGGCGGCAGGGCATGCGGCACGTGGTCGCAACTCTATTCGCTCATAATAATACCGGTGTTGTCACTTTTTTAAAAATTAGCAGATTTCGGGGAAGTTGGAATTAATTCGTGGGAAAAAAAGATTATTTCAAAATTCATATGTCTAGGGTACTATGATGATTATGTAAAATTTTATATTATATTTGGTGATGTGTTTACCTAACCTTTATTATCCTTATGGGTCAGACAGGGTTTTCTTAACATACTGTATGTAAGTACTACATACTTGCTGTAAAGCTACCATTTACTGGGTGTGACTTGAATGTGTTCTGGCTGCTGAGAGTATGTCATGCTCACTTTAATGTCTCTCTAGTAGCATGTGTATTGATAATTCAGTTCCCTTCAAAATGTTTGAGCTAAATAATGCTGATGGATCCAGTTCTGATAAAGAATGATGTTTGACGATGGTGAAAAAAATATTTAATACAAGAAAAGTAGTAGTAGTCAACAAGTTCAAGAAAAGATAAGTTTGTGTCAAGCTTAATTAAAACAGTAGGTACTTCAAATTTTGGAATACGGAATTGAACGACTTATGATCACAGAATCAATGCATTTCATTTACCTACTGATAAACCAAAGACTGATTACAATATACGTAACTCAAATAAGTTTTTATTCAAAATCTCAACTATTGTGCTATGTACTAAGATACAAAATTCGTTTACATATGCTACAAAATATCACATGGGTAGCTAAATGGTGTATATCTTATGAGAAGGTCAAACAACTCACATGTAGGTCATGGACAGTTAACAAGTTTAAATACTCACCCGATAGGATAATTACAGGTTTGAATCTAAGGAAATCTGTTATCAGGAACACCAAAACTAGCAGCGCAAGGTAGGAGTAAGTTCCAACAGGATATACATCTCTGTTAAGTTGTTCATCAGTGATATTCCTCCATTCTCCGAGCAGGAACTCCGAAACAAACGGCTCGGACGGACGGATCTCTCGCAGCAAACCGAAAGCGCACAATATAAGCGTCACTTGAATCCAAGGCAACATTTTCGAATACAATTTTATGTAATAAATGTGGATTAAAATGTTCGCGCAACTTTGCCTTTGTCGTGAGCAGCCGCGCAATGTGCTCAAGTGCCGCGTACCGACTGATGACTCTGATGAGGCAAAACCGTGCTTGCCTCGGTCCACGCATTTCTCACCGGCGAGCACGCGATCATTAGTCCTTCGCGCCAAAACTTACGTAAAATATCAAGATCGAATCTTTTCACTTTACTTATCAAATTTCTTTTAGATATGTACAGATTTTGTAGTTTTTTTATAGATCAATTTCGTATCGCTGATCAGTATTAAAATTGCAATCTTGTTAAATTTATTGAGCAAACTTGACACAAAATATTTTACTGACTCGGTTTCAGTTCGATAAAATAATGTGTTAACTTTGTGTTAACAATAATTAATTTCACTGCACTCTTTCATGGAGTGAAACAGGTAAATTCGCTATTATATTGTTATACTGTTTAGTTTGGGGTAAATTATGGAAATCAGCAATCACGGTCTCTACCTCTGTCGACAAATTTAACAAATTAATACAATCGTCACAACATCGTCACATCACGTCAAGGTCATAAACGTCAAACGTCATTTACGTGATCGTCTAGGGTTAGTCTAGACGATGACGTTTGACCGCGCCAGGGGCTTATATTATAGTACTCTGTGGTCGAGAACGACTGAACGTGTGAGCAGTGAGGGTGAGAAAAAATCGAAATAATTGCCGGGAAAACCATGAAAACAGCCCTTTTCCATTTCCCATACAAACGTTTAAGAGTCAGTGTTTCTTATTTAATATGGATTCATTTTGTTTGGTTTAAAATTATTTTATACAATAGTTTAGATCTTTTATTAATCAATTGAGTCAGTACGAAGCCTACCGGGTTAGCTAGTTATTGATATTAAATCATACCCGATTTCCCTACATTGAAGAGATTTAGTCATGTTGCATTAGTGCCAACATGACGGCAAAGGAATTATTAGATGAAACGCACTATACAATTCCCTCGCACACTCTCCAAAATGCCTCCTATAGAAAACTGACAGGCAGGCTACTTTTTGCCTCTGCTCCAGGCTTGGGATACCATTTTGAAGCAAAACTGGGTTACCAATTAGCCTCTTCGCACGCCTCTCCAATAAAATACCTAAAGTAAAGAAACATGATTACATGACAGATTGTAGTAGCTTGAAGTGCTAAAGTCAGTTTGTACAGACGCCAACAGTAGGCCTAGTATGAGTTTTCAATACGAAACTCGTTCGATCGTATCGAGCGCGTTTGGCGCTCTCATTGGTTGAGAGTTCTTACGACCTTGAAGCGGGCCAATCGCTGAGTCAAACGCGCTCGATACGATCGAACGAGTTTCGTATTGAAAACTCATACTAGGCCTACAGGTACGAAATTTACACATATACAATACATACCTACTATACTTAAGAGCATGCAGAATAATTAGTAATTACGTGATTTGAGTGAAAATTTCCGGAACGTTTATCAGCTGATTGCTACTTTTTATTTTTGACATTTGTCTGCAATTGACAGCCAGCTGACGCGTTCTGTCAAGTCAATGTCAATTGTTGTGTTATGATTTCGCGTGCTAGCCGTGTTGTAGCAATTACTCAAAAATTTGTAAATTATTGTTTTTTTTCCATATTGTTGATCCCAAGTGAATACTAATTGCATTAAGCGTTGCTTTAAAAAAGTGCATGGTAATATTTGTATATAATCTGCTTGTGTAATATTTAAGGTTGATTTAAATAGCACTTTGCAGAATAAGCACTTCAGTTTACAATGCCTGATAAGAAAACAATACTGAAGTGTCATCACTGTTCTAAGAACTTCAAATACGACAGTGAAAGGAGGCGGCATGAACAGAGCCACAGTCCGCAGTTCCAGTGCAAAGTCTGCGGCAAAAACTTTAGTTTCATGTAAGTTAGATTTGTCCCCTTATCTCTGCTACTTGTGTTCAATCTATAAATCAATCGAACTTTAGGTATCATCCTCTATGACTCATATATTTATCTAGTAACTAACCTGTGAGGTGATATCAGTGGCTTGCGTAATAAGTACCTACACAATATTTTATTGAATATTCTGACATGCATAGTCGCAATGATTATGACTGAGGTACATTGGAATTATGTAACAAGATAATTTACAAAATATTAGCTTGATGTTAGCTTACAGAGTTAAAATAAAAATAAGTACATCTATATAAAACATAAGAGGGACAAAAAAATTATCATCATCAACCTTTTATCGTCCCACTGCTAGGCACAGGTCTCTTCTCATACAGAGAAGGATAAAAATTATCATTTACCTCAAAAGCCTGGTAGTATGTTACTGTTTGTATGGCCATGTAGATAAATTCTGCCACTTACAAAAAATAAGGCAAAACTGAAATAAGTAAAATATTAGAAATTTTTTCAGATCTGCTCTGCGCCGCCATGAGAAACAACATGAGAGGACAGGCAGTGTACAATGTTCTGAGTGCGGAAGAGAATTCCGTGACCATATCCTTCTTAAAAGACACACCAAATATGCACATGGAGGTAAATAGTGTTCATTTGATTTAATTGTTGAAATTATTAAGATGAAATATAACTGACTGACTGAAATATAAATAACTTTTTACTTTGCATGCCAAAGGTCACATAGTCTGTTCAGTTAGGGCTATCTGTGGCCAAAAATAGTTTTGGAATTGAATTATTGTACAGCCAGTGCATCAAATTTTTCTATTATATTTTAACAGATCAAGTGGTTCAGGAGCCATATTATGAGGAAATTTTTTTTTAGAAACTGTCTGCCACTAGACATTTCTCCTGTATCATGGGTGTGTTTACAAACATATAAACTCACATACACAAACAACCAGACAAATATTTGATTCCTACCCGCAACATGCAGCTCTGCAGTCAAACATTTAATCACTACGCCATATGTGCCATCAACACTGTGAAAAAGGATAGCGCTATTTATCCTGTATAGCTCCATATTTGTCTGACATGAATTCATATGAATTGACACTGGAACAACAATGGTTTAAGAATCATAGTAGCCTAATAGATTAATTAACCTTACATTTCCAGGAACATATACATGCACAAAATGCAACGCAGTCTTCAGCAGTGAGCCAGCACTCTGTACACATATGAAGACACACAAGTCACCATCTGAGAGACGCTATCAATGCAGCTTCACGGGCTGCCCCAAGAAGTTTAACTTCGCACATCATTTGAAACATCATGAGCTGACACATACAAACACTAAGCAATATTATTGTAAAATTTGCAATAAGGGTGAGTCATATTTTGATTCTACGTACTATTTACGTAAACCTTTTGATATATGAAACTGGTTTCAAAGTTTTAAGCTGTGTCAGGATGCACTCTTTCAAAGCATTAAAAGAAAACATTGTGAAGAATCCATCCATCATGTCCTAGTATACAAAAGTCCACACTGGGCTTGCTTGTTAGATACCAGTGTGGTTGGTTCTTACTCGCATAGAGGAATCTTGTGTCCCAACAGTTGGGAACATAATACAAATTTATTTTTCCAGTTGATATTAATAGACAGTAATAAAATGTAAAAGCAAAAAATAAGTTTAATGCCTACACAATAAATTGTAGTGAGGTTTATTTGAAGCAGGATATAATTTTTTTGTTTTATTTGCTCATCTTTGTTATAACTTTCAATTCCAGGTTTCATACAGTCCCATCATTTGAAAACTCATCTGAAGACACACACTGCAGATACGTCACTGTACTGTTCATTTGCAGATTGTGATAAGAAATTTGCCACTCCGTATGCGAAAAAGAGACATCTGGCTAAACACCGTAAGTGTTCCCAAAGTATTTAAACATGCATGCCACTCTCTTCTTTCTCTATGCAGCGGAATGCCGTTGGCCTCTTAGCCAATAAACTATTCTGATCTTTGCAGGCGAAAGTATTTTAATTATAATTCTAAGGCTTGCATTTATGAACGATGTTCACGCATTGATCTTTATTAGAGATTAGATGCAGCGGTGGCCTAGTGGTAACTGCCGTTACTTACAAGTACTTTTGTGTAAGTTATTTCATTACCATTGCTCTCAAAACGGAGAAGGAAAACATCGCTCCTTTAGAACAATAGAGACCTAATTCGAAATTTGAAGATTTCAATGTTGACTCATAAAATTACCTTGCAAGACCATCTTCATCAACTGTTAATAAAACAGAGATGGTTATTCAGGAAAAGGACGAGTCCTTTTCATGAACAACCGTGAAACCGTCTCTGTTTTATTGTTCAACATTGTTGTAACAAGTTCAACATATCAACATTGAAATCTTCAAATTTCGAATTAGCCCCCTAATCGGCGAACACATTATTGTCAAATGATTGCGACTAGTTGAGATCAGTTGGGATCGTTTCGACTGCCCATTGGTCCGTTCGGTTCAAACGATCCCAACTAGTCGCAATTGTTCTAAAGGTGCGACATTGTAAGGAAGGCATGTATTAGAGCCAAAAACTTCAAAGACATGTGACATCTACCAATCCGCAGTGGGTCAGCGTGGTGGATTACGGCCCAATCCCTTTCACCGAGAGGAGGCCCGTGTCCCAGCAGTGAGGTCATTTTAAATTGTTTGTTCAATGATACTGTCAATTCCATTCTGCACATTTCCAGAATGGGTAACTGCATCCTTCATTTTTTTCACTTGGAAGGCCTTTAATATTAACTTCACTATCATTTTATACTTCACTCATCCTCAATCACTTGGAAGTTACTTGAGGATTCAGTGATCAGGAAACTTTCAGCATGCAGCAATGTTTGAGTATAAATTTTACTAGTGCAATATGTTTTATTGATTTTGTTTTAGATAAAGCAGACAGTGGAATATCATCAGATTCTAATTCAGCCTGTGATATGTCATGTGTGACGAAAAAGAAAACTGATAATGGTAAGCTTGGATTACCATTTTTTTTTTCATTCTGTAACCTGAAGATTTACTGAAACTATTTGCAGTCAGTCACCATTTATTTCATTTAAGACTTAAAATACCTTCCATCCTTTTTATAGAACATTATTTTTGGTTTATGCGAAACCCGAAACACGTGTCCAGTATTTGTAAGTAAAGAATCTATATACAAAATTTCAAAAAGATATAATGAAAAACCACAAAGTTATCAGCTTGCTATTCTACTTGGTTGTTCCAACAAAAATATGATCAAATGTCCGCTCGGGCGGCGAGCGCGGTGCGTTGACTTCTGGCGTGAGCTGTGGCGCGTGCGCAAATACTATGATCTATCGTAACCGCTCGGTAACCACTCTGCAACAATTTCTAAATGTATTTGAGAAAAAATATCACATGGTGTAAAGTTGATTGGAATCGATTCAGTTGCTTATTCTGAACAAACTATATTCAGGTTTCGCATAAGCAAAAAATAACGTTGTATAATCCAGTCCAAATTATTAGGTCTCTTCTTGAAACAGATCTGTCATTGTTAGAATAGTGTGGCTACCATGAGTTTTCATTACGAGACTCGATCGTCGATATAGACCGCATTTGGCGCTCTCATTGATTGAGAGTTCTTAAAACCAGGGATGTTACGGAGCTTCGACTCCGACTCCGTTAAGTCGGAACTTCCGATTATTATCATACCTTCGGTTCCGATATTTTTAAATCGGAGGTTTAAATTGGAGCTTATTAAAGCATAACATAGCGATGGCGGCCTGTCGACTGTTATGAGCAGCCCCCTAATCGCCCATTTTTGTCAAATGATTGCGACTAGTTGGGATCGTTTAGACCGCGATCCTAACTAGTCGCAATCATTTGACAAAAATGTGTTCGCCGATTAGGGGCAGGTTTACATATCACGCGGGTAATTCCCTGACTCCTGCTACGCGCACTCTATCGTCAATTACTTTTTCACTTGTTATTAGTTTGTTACCACACAACACGTTCATAGGTTATATACATAAGTTTTGATTTTTGCCTAGTTTTTGGTTAGTTGTGAACTTCATTTAATTTCTTGTTCATTTGAAAATATGCAAATTTTCTTTCCATTGTTGTGTTTAATTTTACAATAACAAATTTAAATAAAAAAATGAATGAATAGTGTGTTTTTGTGTTTAAATAAAAAAACGAGTGTGCTTATGACCACACGACTGAAGTGAAACTTCTTTCGCACCATCTGTATGTATATATATACAGGGGCGTGCACAGAGATTTTGTTGAGGGTAGGCATACATACACTACCCTAATATCTGTGCTTATACAATATGTAAAGAAAACCCTGTCCGATCCGTGAACGTATTGTTAGGTATCGATAACTGATTCTACTAATGGATACAAATCCGGGCTAAACTTAAAAAAAATACCCCTAAAAAAATTAATATTATTTCGCATAAAGAGTTAACGTAATACATGTGCGGTATGCAACCCTGACGCGGGCGGCGGGAGGCAGGGCACGCGGCATGTTGGCGCATCGCTTATAATAATACCGTCAAAATAGTGTTGTCACTTTTTACAAATTACCGAATTTCGGGAAAGTTGGAATTAATTCGCGGGAAAAAAAGATTATTTCAAAATACATTAATATTGTTACTATGATGATTACGTAAAATTTTATATTATATTTGGTCAAGTGTTTACCTAACCTAACCTTTATTATCCTTATGGGTCGGACAGGCTTTTCTTTACATATTGTATATGGTAAAACTTAAAAAAAACGTAACGTAGACTTAGTTTAGCATAGTCGCGTACTTTTTCGCATGTCAACATTGAATTGATGTTTTCCGTGAAGCGACTGCCGTCTGACCTCCACGACCCGAAGGCGATATCGAAGCATTGCAGTTAAACCACTTGCTGCCACTACATGTTCGTATAGCAACCGGGACCAACGGCTTAACGTGCTTTCCGAGGCAAGACTAGACCAGTGCAAATATTCATATTCATGCATACAAATATTTGCACTGCGCGAGGATCGAACCCGCGCCTCCTCGCGCAGCGGCCGCGTTAGCTACCGCTACGCCACGGAGGCTGTCAAAATACAATGAAATGTTATTACTAACTCAACTGTAAATAAGTAATAATTTATTTCTCAAAAAAACTAAAAAAAATATTTTACTATCTATAAATTAAAACAAACGCGCCTATTCTTTAAATAACTCTGTAAAAATTAAATATACCTATATAAGATAGTTTTAAAATCGCTAAAAATTCTTTTTCAATGGAAATATAGACAAATCTATGAGTCTACTTTCGCCCTGTGTGTTTCATAAATATGCGTGATGGAATCATAACTATTAAATGTTGCCAATTTGTAAACATCAGGAAAATTATTACAATATAAAGTATAGTATTGAAATTCAAAAGCAAGTAGGTTAAAAAACTTATGGTCTTTTAAGTTTTTATAACTACGAACTGTCAATGTCGCGTTTTAAAATAATATACCTACACGAGAAACAAAACAATTTATTTGTACACACTACACAGCCTGCTACTACATATAATTAACATAATACTTTTTATTAAGACAACCTTTCTTTTGAGTTCAAACCAAAAACTCTAAAATAAATGAATAATCAATTCCGCTTAAAACAATCAATATAGGTACATATTATTAACCAAATACACCAATAACGAAACAACATAAGCTGATAAAATAAAAAGGTATTTGAACGAACAACAATCATGCTATATTTGTGAACTTCTTAAATTCGCCGCATTATTAGAAGCTGTGCTTGTTCGGCCTAAAAATTTGAATGAAATTACACGCCCACGTACGCAAAGATTATGCACACAAGCAAATAATTTTATTCACAGACGCGTATGGAAGAGGCACATTAGTAACTGCTTATGTCGCTACGCGAACTGGCGCGAGCGTCGTGACGAAGTTGAGTTGCGCGGACAGCATTGTAATGTGTGTTAGTAGTTTGCATTAGCCCCAATAGATGGCAGTGTTATCAACAGTCTTTCAGTTTTAAGTTTGTAGTATATAAATTATTTTAATGTAATTATTATATATTTTTTTAGAAAATTATTAGGGTATGCAATGCTTATCTGCTTCTAAGGAGCGCACGCGCCTGCTCGAAAGCAATTTGTACTTTGTGTCCAATTATCGTATTGTGACGATATCTTCAAACTTCTATACTTTCAATTATATCAGAAATGTTCAGCAAAAATATATAAAACAATATAAAGGCCAGAACAGAACGAAATTTATAAATTATTTGTGCTCTTAGGTAATCAATTGTTAACAAATCTTAAAAAGATCCAAAAAATATATATTGCCTTCGGCGAGATGCGAACTCACAACTTCATACTCGACTCAATTGTTAACAAATCTTAAAAAGATCCAAAAAATATACATTATCTTCGGCGAGATGCGAACCCACAACTTTATACACGGCATGTCATGCAATATTTACATGTGCCAACTGCTTCGTTGTATTACAGACGAAATAGGACTATACTTTGCTTTCCGTTCGCCTTGCCCGATCATTTTTGTAATATTTTTCGTAACGCTTTCGCGAGTTTACTCCCCAAGTCAAGCGTGCCTAAAGAAGTTTCACTTCAAAAATCTCTCTCCTTCCACCACTTCTGACCCTGCCTCCGACTCCGGTTCCGACTCCGATAAACCAAATTTAAAAACTTCGATTCCGGTTCCGATATAACTACCTCCGTTACATCCCTACTTACAACCTTGAAGCGGGCCAATCGATGAGTCAAACGCGGTCGATATCGACGATCGAGTCTCGTAATGTAAACTCATGGTAGCCACACTGTTCTTTATTTGCTAAGAAAGTAGGAACAAAATGCAGATGTTAAGTTTTAAAAGATCCTTATTCTACCTTAACTAAGGCCTGCAAAAACTATTGTAATTGTAAGTCACGGAAATTGTGGATTGTATTATTGTTGATGGTAATACTATTGTTTTCTCTTTTCAATTCCAGATGCCATAACTTGTTCTTCATGTGGACTAATAATACTCAAGTCTCAGTATGAAAAACATACATTTAGTTGTATAAAGAATTTTAAAGAAGAATTCCCTGATGATGCACGTATTGCTACTTTTGAAGATCATATCATAGACCCACCGAACGAAAATATAGAAAATGATGAAGTAAGCAATTGTAAATTAGTATTAGGCAGTTGTATTATGGTTGATAAAGGCGAAAAATGCGTTTGTGCACAAATATCTAAGACTGTTAATGAAGACTACGATTTTACACCTATAGAAAATGAACCAATAAACATGAGCAAAGTGGAAAATAACGTTAGCAACTTCTGTGAAGGCTGCGACTGTTCTGAACGACGCAATGTTCAGAATGAAGGTACCACTGACTATTATGACAATCGCCCATTAATAGAATATAAGGCTGATGGCACTGTGAAATTAAAAGACATATTTGAAATGGATATTCCTCCAGCTAAAAATGTTAAAACGGATATTCCTCCTGTTAAAACTGTTAAAATGGATATTCTTCCAGCTAAAACTGTTAAAATGGATATTCCTCCAGCTAAAACTGTTAAAGTAGAAGTTGATAGGATAAATAATGATGCCAAATTCATTCCATACAACAGTTGCAAGGCTGTTTTAGGTAACTGCATCGTCAGTGGGAATGGAATGATGGGTGACGGATGTCTATGTGCAAGGATGGCTCTAGATGAGCAAGCGACGGCTCAAGAGATAGACGATATCACGCCGAGACCAAAATATGAAATGTCAATGTGATATGTTGACCATCGTCAGTGGGTATGGAAAGATGGGTGACGGGTGTCTGTGAGCGAGAATGATCCTAAAGGAGCAAGTGACAGCTCTAGAGATCGATAATATCACGCCGAGACCAAAATATGAAATGTCAATGTGATATGTTGACCATCGTCAGTGGGAATGGAAAGATGGGTGATGGGTGTCTGTGAGCGAGAATGATCCTAAAGGAGCAAGTGACAGCTCTAGAGATCGATAATATCACGCCGAGACCAAAATATGAAATGTCAATGTGATATGTTGACCATCGTCAGTGGGAATGGAAAGATGGGTGACGGGTGTCTGTGAGCGAAAATGATCCTAAAGAAGCAAGTGACAGCTCTAGAGATCGATAATATCACGCCGAGACCAAAATATGAAATGTTCTGTGATTAAATACAAATACAAAGCTGTTATGAACTGTTGTTACGTATGATAGATTTGTATAGTTTATTGGTACTTAATAAAGTTTACATATAGTTTTAAAATATGATTTTATTGTTGTCTATTGTTTTTTTTTACTAAAACAATTCTATTTGTTTTAATTGTAACTAAAAACAATGAAACAAAATCGCAAGTCATTTTGTTTGCACGTGTGTACCTCTAACGAATATTAAACATTGTGTTCATTAGTGATACGTAGAAGTGAACAAAGTGTTCAATATTCGTATTGACCATGTTTTTAGGATTCCGTACCTAAAAGGTAAAACGGAACCCTATTCATGAGACTTCGCTGGCCGTCTGTCCGTCCGTCCACCCGTCTGTCACCAGGCTGTATCTCATGAACGGTAGGTAATAGCTAGACAGTTGAAATTTTCAGAGATTCTGTGTTTCTGTTGCCGCTATAACAAAAAATACTAAAAATAAAAAAAAAAAATGAATATTTAAGGGAGGCTCCCATACAACAAACGTGATTTTTTGCCGTTTTTAAAGATACATTACGTACGATACGACGCGATACGTTTTTAAAGGTACGGAACCCTTCGTGCGCGAGTCCAACTCGTACTTGGCCGGTTTTTGAGTACATGGCTTTAGAAGTAAATTTTAGCACATTTCTAATGTCGTATAAATTGAAACGTTTTACATATATAGTAGGTACCTACTTTTTGAATTCCCCCATCTCCGTTCCACCGACAACCCGTCGTAAGGCGAGTTTCCACCCTTACGTTGTTAACATCTCTACGATCCTGACGAAGCGTTTCGCCTCCTCCTTTATACCGCGTACATCGAGGGACTGGAATAATTTGCCAGGGGCGGTGTTTCCGTCGGACTAGAATTTGAGTGTCTTCAAGACTAGAGTGAATAATAAACATGCGCTATACCATCAACGATTGCGTCAAAAAGGACTATAATATGGTATATTTGAGCTGATCTAATGATTGACCCAAGAGGTTGATAGTGAACCTCTTCAGTGGCTCCTAGCAGCGGCGGCCTTAGGGGTGGCGAACTGTGCAATCGCCCAGGGCCTCGCGCAACAACCCAAGCTAATATTAAAAAAAAAAAAATGTTAAACTTGTTTCTAATCTAAATTAAAACTTTTAACTTTAATTCTTATTTATTAAGAAAATAAAGTTAGTTTAGGCCCTAATGTTCTGCTCCTTTCTTTTATCGCTGTTCGGAGAATCCTCGTGATGCATTTCGTTCGTAACTCTTGTCACCTTGTAATTATTTTGTTGCAGTATGTATGAGTTACAAAATCGTTACTGTTTCAATTTTTAGAACACGCAAGGGCTCTCAATTGTATTTTTTTTAACATCTCATGATTTGGCTTTCAGTGATCATAGAGAGAAGTTAACATCTGACTTAGATTCGAGTAAGATAAGCGGCAACTTTATAGATTCAGTGAAGTTAATAGCCCGATTTTTTTTATAGTTATAGTGTTTGGCCACAATCCCGCCTGATGGTAAGCAGTGATGCAATTGTTGATGGTAAATCCGCTAGTTTATTAAGAGCCTATCATCATCATCATCATCATCCACCTTTTATTGTCCCACTGCTGGGCACAGGTCTCCTCTCATACACAGAACGATTGAGCGTAATCACCACGCTTGCTCAATGCGGGTTGGCGATTTCGGACTTGATAAAGTTCAGGTTTCCTCAAGATGTTTTCCTTCACCTTCAGTCATTGGTGTCCAAGATATACTTAGAAAGTACATATAACTTTAGAAAAGTTACATTGGTACTTGCCTGACTTGGAATCGAACCCGCGCACTCATACTTGAGAGGCTGGTGTTTTAAGAGCGATCTTTTACAGACAACCTTTGGATGGAATTCTAAGAGGTAGGATAAAGAAATAGTGTAGGTAGTCTACAGTGTACTATTTACATAGATTATACAATAAATATATATGTTAAGTGTATCATACTAGTGTAAATAAATTTATACATCTAATTAATAAATATCATACAAGAGCACATTAAATATAATAATATGTTTAAAGAGAGAGGAAGTGCTTTTTTATCATAGTTTTAAAAGTAAACAGTGTTTGAGCCTTACAGACACGGGCAACTCATTCCATAGCCGAACTGCTTGTACAGTAAAATATTTATCATAGAAACTAGTGGAATGCATCGGCATGTCTAATATCAGGTTTTCAGATGACCTCAGTAGGCCTAGTATGAGTTTTCAATACGAAACTCGATCATCGATAGCGAGTGTGTTTGGCAATCTCATTGGCTGAGAGTTCTTACGACCTTGAAGCGGGCCAATCGCTGAATCAAACGCGCTCTATATCGACGATCGAGTTTCGTAATGAAAACTCATACTAGGGCTACAGATATCTATTATGTGTGTCATGAAGGAACTATGGTAAAGGTGGTGGTGGTGGTTGGTGTTATATTGCATATTATTTGGAAGTCTATTGTATTAAGGTTGCAGGAATAATAAACACTCAAATATAATTATTATTAACTTTATATTTATTTACAACATAATTCAATTATTTTACAATTCAACCATTTATACAAAATATTTATCTTAGTTAACAAGTACTAAATTAATTATTATTTTACAATCAGACCTCACTTCTGTGTAATATCACTAAGTTAATACGAACGGAATGTAGTTTACTGCGAGTTATCACATACGGCATGGCAGACGATCACAAGAATATATAACAATAGCCGTCTAACGGTTACGCCATTTTATTTTCAAACTCGACATAGCGATTCAGGAGTAATTTATTTAAAATAATAATAATATACATTTAGCTATGGTAACAATTATAAGATAGGACGGTCAGGTAATCCTCTAAGAGCGAGGGCGTAGGTAATATTATAAAATTCAAGGTTTTTGTGTACCTCCAACTCCATAGAACACGAATCGCGTAAAATACTTACCTAAATAAGTTTTACCAGTAATTTATACATTTTTACGCAATCCATATAATTTTTATATAGACAAAGCAATAAATAAATCTAAATCTTTCTTTCAAGACGATGACTCTTCCTAGTTTGACTAGTCTAATGAATAAAATGTTCACGATATGAAAACAGCACGATAACATTAAAGTTACTGCGTAATTTTCTTAGGACGGAAACCCAGTAAATTGAAATAATTAATAATATTGCATTTACATTGGTATGTTTAGAATAATTTGTTCGACGGGATCACAGGAAATGAAATAGCAACGTTAAAACTAATTGTGTGTTGAGTTAAAATTGAGCGACGCGTACTACGCTTCATTATTAATTACTGAATCAAATTTGGTACCATCTAATGTCCTTTTATCACTTTTTGGCAAATCACTTATGTCATTGAGTTCTGCAATGTTTTCACTTTTATGCTGCTCCAGCAGGTCTTCATTCTGTTCTTTAATGGGGACAACACTGAGGAACCCTCCATCGTTGTTGTGCACTGCTGAAGAAGTAGTCGCATCTACCTTGTTATTTCTCGTTGTTAGAGTGTCTAAGTCATCAGTGTCCAATAGGAACGTGGAAATGGGTAATTTCTCAGGTTTCTTTAGTGTCGCTGGAATCGTAGTGGTATCTGTATCTGTTCTGTTTCCTGCCATGAGCAATTCATTAAATGAAGTATCGTCTTCTGAGGCTGTTGGTGGACTCTGTTCTGCCTTGTTAGTGACTGTCTCAGCTTCCTTTCCTATTACAGCTAAAGATTCGTTATTTGAGGACAAAAATCCTTCAGATTTATTTTTAACATGTTCCTCTGTGTTCTCGTTTTGAGTCTCAGTGAGGTTATTAGGCTCAAGGTCATGACCTTCTTGAAGTTTTTTGACTAAGCTTTTGTTGTTCTCGACCTCTGGTAAGAAAGGATTCATTTCAGTTTCATGGTCATCATACTCCGCTGATTGTGCATTTCCGGATTTTGCTAACAGTACTGAATTATTACCGCTATGACTAGAGATCTCATATATAGTTACGTTTAGATTACTTAACTGTGTTGTATTTTGGGAGTCAGAAAGATCTGAATTTTCCATTGCGGTTATCGTACTATTTTCGGTGTTTTCGTTTATTGGTACCATATTGGTTGGTGCACCAGTTGAAGAGTTTGTTTTTATTTCATCGATCATAACAGGATGCTGAATTTCTGTACTTTGTTCTATTTTTTTGGGCAGTTCTTTGACTGTTAAATATTTTTCAGAGTCGGACTCTTCCCAAACGGGTGCCGGTTCAGCTTTCATGGTTGGTTCTGGTTCTTCAGTTGTTAACGGAGATGGTTTATCATTATCCACAGCTGGTGTCTCATCTTCCATCACTGGGGACGATGAATTATTGTTTCTTTCTTCATGCTCCGTTATGCTTACATCGGGATCATTAGTGGACTTTACAGCTACTTTGTAAATATATTCGCTGATAGTAGTAGTTTCAACTGGTACATTTGTGTTAACTATCACTCCAGAATTGTTTTTACCGACATCCCCTGCTTGTGTGGAAACATTTTTCACTGATTCAGTTGTTATCGCTTTGTTAACTCTTTTAAAACGAGTATCATCATTATCATAGTCATGCGTCATACCGTACAATGGTTCGTCCTGTTCCTGCTTGTTACCATTGGTTCCCATGTTATTTAAATAATCGGGTTCAAAATCATCTTTCATCTGGCCATGTTTCATTATTTCATCTATTTTGCTTAAACCAGATTCTGTTGTTTCATGTTTTGCCATTTTGTTCATAGCTTCATCGTAGTTTATTTCAGTAATGGCTTCTGACAGCCAATCGGAATCAGTTGAAGAATCTGCGCTGAAGCTGGTATCCTCTGTTGTGTCTTGCATGCTACTATTATTGCCGGATGTATCAGGTTTTTTTTCAATAGATTTAGAGGACCGGTTGTAAAGCATGTTTATTGCATCAAAAGTGATATCCATGCCTTCTTCAACTTCGTGTTCGGTTGTAGTTTCGTTTTTTTCAGAATGTTGTTTATTCTCCAAAACTTCTAATAATTTATCTCCATCAGACTCTTGATAGTGTTTATTAATAGAAAATTGTTTAATCGTTACAGGTTCTGAGGTTGTTGTTTCCATTGACATTGATTTGTTGGATTCTATTGACTTGGCTTCCTCGAGGACAGAAGTTATCATAGATCCCATTTTAGATTCTGACGAATCTTCAGTTACCGTTTCAGTTTCAGCCGTGGTCATTTCTAATTCAACGGCAGGCATTATGCTTATACTTTTAGTCGTTGTTTGTGCAATACTAATTTCTCCTTCAGATGTTTCTTCATTAATGGGTGAAATTGCAACTGGCGTTTTGGTTTCATTTTCCATCCTTTTCATTATTTCGGTACTTGGGTTCTCGACATATTTGCTGACTAAGTCTAGCGAATCGTTTTCGTTAACAGAATATATGTTTGAAGTAGTTGTTGTTTCAACTAAGAAGTCTTCATCAAATGTTTTAAATGACCTTTGTTCTGATTCGTGCATAATTTTATTAGCATTATTATTTATGTCTTCAAACTGTGTTTGGTTATGATCGACCGATTTAGCAGAATCTTGAGATGGCTGTTCAAGCCAATCGGTAGATTCAGTTGTGATGCTAGTTTCATCGTTTGTATTAGTTGAACTGTTTGCTTCATTATTTTCCTGTCTGGCGCTTAAAATTGAAATAATTTCGGGTTTTGGTTCGTAAGAGGGTTCATTTATAAGGTTTGGTTCAGATAAAGAAATTCGTCTGGTTGTTGTTTCTTGAGTATCTTCAATAGGTTTATATTCGAATTTGCCTTCATTAGTATATAAAACTGACTTTTCTTCAGAGCTCTCTGACTGATCAATGTGATGCTCAGATTGATGTCTGTTGTCTGTGACTGTGGTAACACTTTCTTCTGTGACTGCTGTAGACACTTGCCTAGCTTCATATTCAAGTGTATGCGACATTTCTTTTTCTATAGAGTGTGAAGTTTGTGTATTACCTTCGGGGGACGATTCTACCATTAGTGAGGGCGTTGGTTCGGGTTCTGTTGTCGTTTCAGACTTTAAAGTATGATCTTCTGATTGCTGTTCCTCTCGGAACATAAAGGCAGGGTTCAATGCGACTGTCTCTGGTGTTGTGGACGAAACTTCTGGTTCTGGCTCTGGCTCAGATTTTGGTTCTGGGGAGGGTTCAGGCTGAGCTTCTGATACTGGTTCAGGTTCTGATGTTGGTTCTGGTTCAGATTTCGGCTCCTGGTCGTCCTTTAGCTCTCGTTCCGTAGCTGGTTCGGGTTCCGGCTCAGCAGTTGGTTCAGGATTTGACTCGGCTACCGGCTCAGGCTCAACCTTGGGTTCAGGTTCGGGTGTGGGTTCAGACTCCGATTTAGGTTCAAATGCAGATTTGTGATCAGGTTCCGATGTGGGTTCAGGCACAGATGTCGGTTCAGGTTCAGTCGTGGGGTTAGGTTCTGCTATAGTTTCAAGTTCGGGTGAGGGTTCAGGCTCAGGTTTTGGTTCTGGTTCTGGCTCAGGTGCCGAATTCTCTTCGCTCGAATCAGGTTTAATTGTTTCTGTAGTCTCTTCAGGCTTTTTGGTTGAGTGGCCAAAAATGTGCGAAAAATTAACGTCCGTTTCAGTTTCGGTGGTCGTCTCTGGCATTCTGTGATGAGTTTCAGTCCAGTCGAAAGTATGACGAGGTTGATTAACCGGTTCAGTGGTGGGGTTTTCTTCTTCGGGAATCATTTTAGTAGTAACTGGATTGGCGTTTACTGATTGAACCGTAAAGTCGCTCGCTTTTGTGTCTTCAGTACTCTTTTCATTTTCTGAGCCTAATAGCGGTATACAACGTTCAGGGTTAGCCATGTCTAATATTTGCCCATATTGGCATGTGCAAGTGAAGTCAAGTGTCACTTCGTTGAACTCGCAGCCATGCTCACAACCATTAAGGTTCATCTGACAGACGTCTAAGACTGGTCTTGTGACCAGCTTTTCTTCGGCAATGTGGTAAACGTTGATCATTCTGTTATTCTTGTTAAGATAGGCATCAAGTCGGGCCTCAAGTGTGTTAGCATTCAACAAGTCTTCTTTTGGTGCATTTTGCAGCTTTGGCTTCCAGTGGACTCTGTAGGTGACAACGACCGAACCAGGTCTGTAAATAAAAATGGAAGTGTTATTTATGTACACTGGAAACCGTAAATACTGAACAAATAAAAATATTGCAAAATAAACATTACTGCAGAGCGCACTAAATAAAAAGGCCTCTGTCACAGATTAATCATAATTATAAAAGTTATTCGTCTCAGGATGGAAGCCTAAAAAACTAGTCAACATTTTCTTGTCATTTAATTCAGATGGGTATTTATATAATAACTGTGTGAAAGTATATCTTACTTGAGCTGAATAACTTCAACTGTAATTTCATTGTCTCCGTTTTCCAGGCTGTTCCTATCGAACAGAGCTCGTTTGATTCCTTCGGAGAAGTTCATGACAAACTCCCTGTACTCGTTGCTCTCAGGATCTTGAAGCGCGCTAGTATATTCCTCGTTATCAATTTTCAGCTCGCCTTCCACGGTTCTGGGTACTGTGAAGTTACAAGAAAAACATTAGTTACTTAAGATGAGAAGTAGTCTTATTGTTTTATATTTATTTTACATTCATCATCATCATCTCAGCGTTAATTCCAGTCACATCGGAAACTTTTTCAGCTTTGGAGTCTGGGGTCCGCTTTACCAGTCTAACTGCTGGTTTTGGCTAAACTTCGATATTTTCCGTGAAGTGACTGCCGTCTGACCTCCACAACCCGAAGGCTATATCGAAGCATTGCAATTAGACCAATTATTGAACTTTTGAGGGCTCCAACAACCCGTATCGACTGCCATTAGATGTTCGTATGGCAACCGAGACTAACGGCTTAACGTGCTTTCCGAGGCACGACCAGACCAGTACAAATATTCATATTCATGTATACAAATATTTGCACAGCGCGGGAATCGAACCCGCGCCTCCTTGCGCAACAGCCGCGTTCGCTACCGCTACGCTACGGAGGCTGTCATTTTACACTGATTTTGTTAAAACCTAAATGTTGAGTTTTGTATCTAGGATTTACCAATAGCTTAATTTAGGTACAAAAACCATCTGCATAGACGGATATTGGCTTCGATTTCCATGTTGACAAACTAAATTAAATTTAGGTTCAATGCATCTTCTTCTTTCTATTTGATTAAGAAAAGGACAAAAGATAAAATGTTAGTTTAGACCTGGCAAACTAGTCCGCTCCTGACGTAAAGTGACGTATTTTTGTTCACTATGTTTATAATCGAGTCTAAACTGTCTATGGAGTCCTTTAATTTGACAGGATTAAACTAAAATGTTATCTTCTATCCTTTTCTAAATGTAATAGAAAGAAAAAGATGTACTTAGTTTAGTTTCTAAACAAGAGAATAAGCGCCATTGTCTTATTTGATTTTATTAAGTGTACACCTTATGGTTATATTGAATTAAAAGTTATGAAATATTATTGCCTGATTGCGTACATACCCACTGGGGATTTTGTTTTTAACTACTTACTAAAATGATTGGTTAAAAAACCTTAACTCACCATACATAGTGGTATCGACGGTTTCGTCCGACATGAGTGAGGGTTCGCGACCCTCATCACTCTGCGGTTCAGGTCCGTGTTGATGCTCCGTCGTCTCCACGCTGTGGAGTCCATGGTCTGCACTGTGGTCGTGATCGACGCTGGTGTTGTGGTCATGGTCGTGGTCAGGACTGTGATCATGATCGTGGTGAACGTGACCGACGCCGCCCAGCGCCCGCGCCGTGCTGACCGATGTGTTGTATTGCTCCAGAGGAGTCGGTGAGTTCGTGAATAAGACGCCCGCTGGAAATTATTGAAGAGGCAGGGTAAGTCACTGAACAGCCATAGAAGTATTAGTAGTTTGCAAGCCACTGGTGTCCCAAATCAACAAGGCAGGTCGCATTTGATGTTTAGTTATTATTATCATCCACCACAATAAACATATGTACGGATTTTTCTGCTGGACAAAGGCTTCCTCAAGGCATTCCACGATGATCGGTCTTGTGCTGCCAGCATCCATCGGCTTCCCGCGAGATTCACCTCCCTACGCTGCGTTTTCCAGTACGTGGCCGCCACTCCAGAACCTTACTGCCCCATCGGCCATCGGTTCAACGTGAAATGTGCCCGCCCACTGCCACTTAACTTTAGCGACTCGAAGAGCTATGTCGGTGAGTTTGGTTCTTCTGATTTGATCGCACAGAGAACCTCCGAGCATAACTCTTTCCATCGCCCTTTGTGTGACTTTGAGGCCCATTGTGAGCACCACGTTTCAGTTCTGTATGGCATTACTGTTAACAAACACTGGTCAAAGACTTTAGTCTTCTAGACACTGTGATATCTTGGACGACAAGAAGTATGGATTGTTAAAAATTAATTTACTTAGTAGGTATTTAGTCGTCAGAAGGATGTTTCTGCTCACCAACTTATCTCTTCTCTGGCTAACAAGACGTCGTTTATGAGACTCACGACAGGCAAAGGAGAAGCCTATTCAATTGCTACGTTTATGTAAGCTTTCCCAAAAGTTAAAATAATTTAATTAAGAACACGATATTCTATTTTATTTATTTGTTAAAAAAATCGTTGCCTCATACTACGAATTTCTCCTGTATCGTGGAAAAACTAATTGTAGGCCATACACATATTTGTTCCGTGAGGAAATCGAACCCACCACACGCAGCTCAGCAGTCGATCGCTTAGCCACTACGCTAATCGTGTCGTCAACATATGAACATAACCATTTTAGTCTGCCTGAGTATGAGTTTCACTAACAGTATACGAAGCAAGCTGGAACACTCCTAACTGTGATCTGGTGGGGGTTATTGATTTTGCGATAATACATTCATCTTTGACGGCAACCCCGTCTATTTTAATGCGATAGGGTTGTGTACTTACTGGCTGCTAGTACGATGATGGCGACTATGGCTGCGACGACTAGTCCGAGGAGGGTCCAGCATAGAGGTCGCTTGCAGCCTCCTTTCTCGCCGCGTTTGTCTGCCGTCACATACAGCTTTTCACCTCTGTTAACAACAAAAATATATTGTGTTAAATAAGAAAATAAAAATGGCGATAACTTAAAATAATAACACATAAATATAAATGATAATATTTTTTGACCTATTTATTCTTTAACCCTTTTTAGTTGTAGTCCTACCTCCACATACGTAGGACTACAACTAAAAAGGGTTAAACAGTTAGGAAAAAAGGTCTCAATCTTTCTTCCACTTTTCTAATAATCGTATAAAATTATTAAAAAACTAAAATATTTCAAAACAAAATTACCTACACTCGTAACAAGAAAATAAAATGTGTCGATAATTCAAACCATCATGGCCGTTTTCATCAAAATTTTGAGCAAGACTTGCTTCATCGGCTATTTAACCAAACAAATAATTACCATCGCTTCTACTTAGACAGACAAAAACTCAATAATTAGATATCCAATTACGAAATAAAATGTGAAATTACACGGTGGGCAAAATCACCCACCGTATCCCAAGAGGTCACAAAACATGGTTGATTTGCATAAAAATTAGCTAGAATTAATTATACGCACTCTTCGACGTTTGAGTTTTCATCAAGAGAGTTCAAAAGCCTTTCTGTGGGATTTTCCATGATTTCAATTGCACTAACACTGGAGGAGAAGTGATTCACTTTAGTCCAACAGATGAATGGACATCTATAATTTTTTCCTTAACTTTTTCTCGATAGTTGACATATTTTACGATCTACCCACACGAATTTATTTATTGGTAAAAGTGAATGTTGCCAGTTTGAGGTAAGTAATCAAAGGTATAATGTGTCTATAAAGTCGTGAAAATAAATGAGGGCGCAGTGGTCTTGCATATAGCAACCCTGTTAATGTGATTGAAATCATTTTGATACTAGAACATTATTTTGTACTAGAAACAAAACTCTTTTTAATGAAAACACAAATCTATGGTCTCTGGCGTTTAAATAAAATGAGTAAAACATAAAATAAAATCATACATATTTATTATTATATGTTTTAACATGATTTTACCAATGAAAAGTATTCCAAAACATAATAATTGCTTTCATCATCTGATTCCAAATATTATTCGTTAAAAAGTATTTTCATTGTCAGCTGCGTCACTAACAACGTCTCCGCTACTACTGTCACCAACCTGCTATCTTCACTTAAGCGAATAACTAACTCATATATCTTGATAAAGGGTTTACTCTCACATTTTCCTGTAAGATTAATAATAATAATATGAAGAGGAGAATCTGTCCATTCTTTGGTTGCCTGGAAGAAATCGCATTAGCGATAAGGCCGCCCGTTGTATGTTTTGTGTTGAATGTATTTTGTCCGATGCTTGATTGGTGTACAATAAAGAATATATAAATAAATGTATAAATAAATAAATAATTTTATATCAGCAGATGGATAGCACTAATTGAAATTCCCAACACGATATAATTCATTTTTAAAATCAGCGGTAAATTAAATGACCTAAAATACACTACAATATGGTCTACTTATTTATACTTGCGATCTAACCTAAAAATTAGCAATGTAAACAATCCTGATTTTAGTCTTAAAATCATTTACTTAGAACATTTGAAACTTCTAGTAGATAAAAAAAAACAGTACTTAACATGATTACATACTTGTTTTAGATTGATAAGATTTGTCCAGCTTGGTGTACTAACAAACATTGATGATAAACTTTAAAAATAATTTCCCGAGCTCGACTCCGGTTTGTTTTTCTCATATTTAACACATTTCTTCGATGTTTTTTCTAAATAGAATTGAAAATTAATACGTGTTGCGCTACTTTTAAAATTTTTAATTACAGATACATCCATTTTCACGACTTTATAGACACGCTATAGCTTAAATTGCGAAATAATGTTATAAGTATATATTTGTTCCTATGAGTATTAACGGGTTGTTCTTATTCCATTTGTAGTTATTTATCATCTTCTGTAAGATTGTAATGTTACATTTTGTTAAACGGTTTAATTATAATTCGGATGAGCTTTTATACATGGATTGTAAAACGTTGGTTTCATAAAATACTTGGCGGTAAAAAAGTGCCCCTCCTAGTCTTGTTAAAGTCTATGGATAAAGAATGAGATAAGTCTGAGATTTTTTCAGCAGAGTTTGGATTTAATTGCACCAATGATACCGATTTCAGATCTAAGTACCTATTATTTTATTTATGCACCTAAATATAAAGCAAATAAGTCTTTGATTAATATCTAAAGTAGTTTATAATCAGGTGCGATAGAATACAAAGTTCAATGGCATAACACATGGCTTTTAACACTGATTTCGGATGCACCTATGCAAATACATAGCTTGAGTTATTTGAAGGTCAGAAGCCAAGAGTCAGGGTGTGTCGCATTCCTGCCACGAAATGTTGCTGTACTTATAAGAAATCGAATAGCTACGATACTTAGAACTTATAGACAGATAAAGTAAACTTCTTTGCCCATTCGTTTCGAAGCGTTAATTTATAATCACGTAAAATAATTATGGTAACAATAGTTTGCATATGCACCTTTCATTGAAAAGAAGTGTCCAAAAAAATTAAGTTATGGATTTTGGTGTGTCTAGCAAAAAACTAAACTCAAACTCACACGTTTATTGCCATATTTTGTGAAATAAGTAAGTACTAAATCCATGCTAATTTTCGGAACAGCGTTACCTACGTCATTTTGATAGTTCTTGATTTGATCCTGCCTACAGGCCAGTCCTTCATTTATTTTATCCAGAGAGATGGGATAAATATATACCGGATATGATAAGGTTTACAATAGTATTGCATAAGCACAGATTAGCATAAGTTGGTTTGAACAAATTATCTATGGTTTTATTGATAGTGGACGGTTTACCGTGGTTTAAAAATGCCAATCGTGCATAAATAGTGCCAGGTGCATAAGACCACTAGTTTTCTTCAATGATCACTGTTATATAAGTAGATATCTGATGTTATTTTACTTCTGAGACCACCTGGACAAGATTTCTCATTTCTTGTTTTATTTTTAAATTGAACTATCTGTCTTCGTTTTATTATTGCATAATCTGACGACGATCATTTTTCTAGATTATATTTTGGCTATAATAATGACTATTATCTTTTGGAATTATTTAACTACATAAATACTTAATGCACTGTAGTTTTAATTTTTATAATTTGATAACCTAGCCGGGACCTTACGTTCCGTTTAAAACACTGAAAAGATTTATCATCTACCCTCCATTACCAACTTATTTATAATTATAGTATTTGCTATTTTTATAATCTTCATTATTTAGAGGATTTGAGGTAGAATTAAAATCTACCTAGAGGAGACAAAAGTTTCTACGATTTTACAAAATCAAACTTCACCTTTGTTCTTCAAGAAAAAATTAAGTTCATATTGTATAATTTTGCACACGCTCTATGCGCTTCTCCCTCGCATCGACCGCGACGGCCCGGCGTGGACCATAGACATGTTATAGAACAGTGAGACATGTCGGTTATTATAAAATCCGCCGGTGGTCGCGAGGTGAGCGCGGTCGGCGGGTCGTCGCCCTGCGCTTTGTTCCCCGCGCCCGCGGCCCGCGACCCGCGACTGGCGCGCGCTCCTGCCGGAACACAGAGTCCTACACCTTACTTCCCTTCCTAACTTATACCTTCGGCCCTAGTGTTTGAAGTAGAAGTGAAACTCCTTGCCAGGATTTGTCACTTTATAGCTAAGTTATAGATATTCTGTGTTTAGCGGTGTGTTTTGTTGGTGTGAGTTCCTGTAAGCTTTCAATTGTTCGCACATTGGACATAAGCAATTCTGTTATGATGCTGGTTATGTAAAGTAATAGGAACTAGTAATCCATACAGCAGTACAAAAGTAAACCAAAATATTAAAGTTGATAATGGTCGTTTAATTTTCCCATTTCAGAAAGAGCAACAAATCTGCATCTTAAAAAGTCTAATGAGGCCAATTTTAAATCCGCGTAGACCTGTCAAAGGTTGCGTAATTCAAATGCGATTTTAAACAGCAATTAGTGCGAAACCAGTTTTGTCTCAGCCGAAAAGCCGTGAACAGCAGTGACCCACATTCGGCGCGTGTGTGATCATGATCAACGATCAATCAGATCACGAGCCATTGAGCAAGCCTCTGTCTATTCAGATCATGAATGGGCTCAAATATCAGTGTGTCGTTTAGAATTGCGTAACTTGTGAGAAAACTGTGCGTCGTATTGTTTGTTTATAGACAGTGTTTAATTCTGGATTATCTTGTTCTAAGTAAATAAACTAATGAAATGAAATGAAATCGTTTATTAAGCAAGTAGGATCACCGATCACTTTACGCTTTTTTTTTTTTTTTTTTAATTACTTGAAGCCGGCATTTCCTAACCGACTACCTCTGAGAAGAAATAGCCGAAACAAACTCAGGGATCATCGTCTTTTTTCAAGTCCAGACATTAAAAATGAGAATGTTTACAATAATTTACCTTATAATTACGCATATTGCTTAATAACAATGCTTAACAGAGCCAGCAGCTCAGTCCCAAGCTTTTTTGTCTTCTAAATAATCTGTGATTTTATTACACCCCTTTTTGCAAAGTTTGGCCTTTATATAGTTTTTTAATTCCATGGGAAGCTTGTTGTAAAAGTGTATACATTGACCCATGAACGAGTTGCCTACTCTGTGGAGACGAGTGTGATGTACAGCAAGATTGTGTTTGAGAATTATAATGATTAGGAGACGGCATTAGCTCCCAGATAGTTGGGGATTGATAAGTGAGTGAGAAAAAAACTTTGACATTTAAATGCAGCTCCAGTAACGATGTCTTTCAACATCGATGTCTTCTATCCAATTTTGTGTGTCAACGTTCGACTAAACAACTGTTATTCGTCTCTGTGTTTCAGTGTTTGCCCTTTGCTTGGAGACTATAGATTTGTAGTACAATGTTTATTTGTGTTCCAAGTTCCACTGCATCCCATTTGAGTACGTTTACACGGCAAAGAGCGTGCGATATTGTTAATAAAGCGATCTACATATGACTAGGTTTACTGTAAGATTTTGTTAAAACTGACTTAGGTATTGTTCTTATGCTATGTGGTCTAGAAATTAACTACTAATTTGTCCTTGTCTTACTATTTCTATATTTTCTTTTTACTGTGTAATTGAGCCTTATATTACCTAAGCAAAGGCAAGTACCTATGCTTATCGGTAAAATGAAATGGCTCCGTTCTTTGACGCGAGCTTTTACCGCCATTTGGGCCAGTGCGGCCAGCACTGCGATCCCCTTTTGTTTTTTTTTTTATAACAATAGACTAAATATTCTATTTGTAAGCTTTGTTCTCTCTGATATTCCAAATTTGAACAGAAGGAAGGTAGAATATATGAATGTTCGTGTGTGTTGTGTTTCGGACTGCCATAGGCTGAGATTGTTGCACGAAAGCTTATCTTCAGGCGCGATTCCACTTAAAATTGTGTTCACAGTGCATGCACAATTACAGTAGGTAAAACTGTAAGGATCTTTAGTAAGCGTACAGAGGGTTTACTTTAATATGTTAAAACCATCAGGGTTCGAGTGTCAGAGAAAGATGAAGCTTTACAGCATGAATAGTGTTATCCCTTTTCACAACAGCTTAATGATAGTTTTAACACTTCATAGTCGGGTCCTAGTGCAGTACTTTTGTAAATGTTTACTTGCGTGAGTCCACCAAAAGAAATATTTGCATTGTACACTGTGACGCTTTCTGGTGCAATGACACTTTTATGTAAGTGTTCCAGATAGTGTGCTACCACCGAACTCTTTTACTTTGCGTTTGTAACTCCCAGGCTATAATAGCATTTATTTAGTTCAGTACTAAAATACCCCATAATTCTGCAGATATTTTTCTTTTCCTGTTGACAAGAACTCAATACATTCAATGGCTCTATTCCCTTGTTCACAAACTAACCTAAATTTACGTTAAGTGCATAAGTTAGTTTACACCTGTCAAATTAGTCTGCGCTTGACGTAAATTTATGTAATTTTGATCGCCACCTTTTTAATCGCGTCTAAACTGTAGGTATATGGAATATCTGACTTTTGACAGGATTTTTTTTTTTTAATAGCTATAAACTATCGCTTGACCGCAATCCCGCCTGATGGTAAACAGTGATGCGATCGTTGATGGTAAAGCGCGCTAGTTTATTAAGAGCCTATTCACTCAGAAAAATTGAGCGAATATGAAGGAAGACAGCAGTTGAGCGAGGTGATGCAATGTTAAACCCAACAACACGACCAACGATGCTGCGCCAAAGGGAGATTGATCTGAAGACCCTCCACGACCAAACTCTCAACACAACAACATTAGGCGCATCGTACCTGGCACACGTCGCAACACAACTGCCCAGACCCGTCCTCTGTACGGCTTCATCAGACATCATGCCGGAACACGACAAATCGCTTGGCGGCAAGGCTTTGTCTGGTGGTGGTGGTAAACTAAAATGTTATCTTCTATCCTTTTCTTAATGCAATAGAAAGTAAAAGATGCACTTACCTTAAAATTAGTTTAGTTTTTAAGCAAGAGAATCGGCGCCAATGAATATTCAAGGCCTTTTAGGCTCTGTCTACAGATAATAATAGAGTATGCCAACTTTAGTTGTCAAACTGGTTCGTATCAAATTTCTGGTAACTTTGTGGACATTACATTTACTTGAAAATAAGCCACTGGCCGCCATGTGAGGTCCACTTTATATTCCCTATGCGACGTGAGGCAGTTTCGGTCTCTCAGCTCCCATACCCATGAACGCGGTCTGCATCATTTATAAACACTATAATGAGCATCTGAGGTGAAACTAATTAAATATTTACCACATACCATGTGTTTTATAGTTCATTTGTGAGTAAAAATTGGTTTTTAAGTTAACAGGCGTGCAAGAGCTCGAGCTGGTTTCTTTAGTGTTACCTACTTAATGAAATCGTTTTGACAATTGAAAAACGTTGATAAAAGTGAAACGGCTAGCGGATAATAGACTGAAGAGTTGGGTGTTTTTAGATTTTACTGCTAGAAAATGATTTAATTTTTGGTATACAATTAAGAAGCTTTTAAGTTTAAACAAATATCCGAAAATCCTTTTAAAAGATTGTGACATTGTTTTTTAACAAAGTCTGTGTAAGATACGTAATTTAAAATAATTTTTAAGTCTGATCGTTACACTTTTTTGTGCAGTACATCGTGAGTCACGAACTAATCGACTAACCAATCGACTCCTAGCAGATCTAAATTTAATTACTAAGTTAGCTACACTACTCAATAGTGAGACGAAGGCATTGAAATGCAATACCAATGCTTTCGTCATGGCCTAAGTCCGGAGCGAGCTCCATTTCGTATTGTTATGAATTTCTTTCACCCCACGACACACTCTTTTGTTAAACAAGTTTGAATATGCAACGGCTTTCTAGAAACAAAGGCAAATAGTTTCAGCTAACGTGTTATTTTTTGTTTACAACTAGTCCAGGCTATTTAGTTGTTTTAAAAACTTTCTGCCGGATTTTAGTTTGTTACAAAAACAACGGTTGTGCAACCTGAAACCACTGTTCAGGCACGTAATTTGAAAGTTAAGGAAACTAATCGACGTGACAGGCTTTTTTAAAATTTAAAACTAGCTATGGAACCAGTAATATAGGTACCTACTGTATGTATGTAGATTTGTATCCGTTTTTATATTGTTTAATTATTTGGTTTAACAACGTCCTTAGAGTATTTTACTAGCCTATATAGACGTTGACTAACGCGCACAGGTCTATTATTAACTGTTTATGATAATAATCTACTATCTGCTGTCATACACCACCGAG
The DNA here is from genome assembly GCA_037179545.1 of Sesamia inferens. Classification (NCBI taxonomy): domain Eukaryota; kingdom Metazoa; phylum Arthropoda; class Insecta; order Lepidoptera; family Noctuidae; genus Sesamia; species Sesamia inferens. The sequence goes on from CM073922.1 coordinate 12,399,532, forward strand.
GAAAGTAAGCATAATTGGAAAGCAGTGGATTATTAATGCAATTTATGAGCAAACTTTCTAATTAACGATGCAATTGCTGAACACTAGACACTGTGGGACATTATTTAAACTGAGATTAATGAAAAAGCTCGCAGCATAGTCAATTTCGAGTGAAGTGAAACTATGACTAGAGTTAGGTCGTTAATCGATGTAGTTATAATCGAGTTGTTAGAAAAACTTTTCGATTATTCTCTTACTGATACTCAAAAGGCCAATTCCGTCAAAATATGTATAAGTAGCGTCGCAATTGTATTTCAGTGACTTAGAAATAGAATTAGAGATATTTTTGACAAATATTGAGATTGAAAATAGAATGAAAAAGTAACGGGAACAGCGATTTTGTTCTTTACTATCGTATGCTGTAATTTTATCAGCATTTTAAAAACGACCTTAGTTTTCTGACTGTTCCGAGTTGGTACAGACTATACCTAGGCACAGAGCCATTCCTACATACACGATTTTAAGTTGCAAAGAAAGCTTTAAAACAAAATGACTGAACATCCTTATGGCTCGACCGTGAGTGACCGGCGAGCGATAGAGAACATATTGCATAATAAAACAAGTCGTGATGTGCACTTCCTGGCTTCCGGCCTTTCAACAATACTCAGCTGTCGTGGGATTAACATGTTCTGCTTAATATTTTGTTATTATCTCGACGGTGAAAGCAAACTTTGAGCGTAAAACACATTGTTTTGAAAAAAAAAAATGTTTAAAAGATGTGTAGTGAGAAGTCTGTTTTTATATTTATTTGCTAACATTGCAAAATGATTTTTAAGTATCTATTATTAGGTATATTTTTTTTTTAGGTATCTGTCCTTCATAAATCGAAACCCTCCTTGGATGCCTATTATATCTGAAATAGTTTTAGGTATATTTTGACTTTGTTATCCACGGAAAACAGCGGTAACGAATACTCCTTGCGAGTTGCAGATCGCTGGTTCCTTAATAGACGTTTTGTTGCTATTATTAAAAGCCCGTGATGTAGCCCGTGATTGCACTGCAGGGCAGAGGCCTTTCCACTCTCTTTCCACTTCTATCTGTATAAAGCCAGCACAAGTTCTTGTTGAAGGAATACAGCTTACTCCACTACCTCCGTCTGGGCCTGTCGCAATGTCGTTTGCCATTAAGAGGGTCCATTGGGTCGTAAGGTTGGCCCATTAATCTCTTGAGTCCAATTCAATTTTAGCGTGGAATCTTTCCGAGTGACGTCAGTTATCCTTGTGATGTAACTGATAGTCGTATTCCTAACTTGGTCTCATCATCATTATCATAATCTCGGCGTTAATCCCCGTCCCATCGGAACCTTTTTCATCTTTGGAGTCTGGAGTCCGCTTTACCAGTCTAACTGCTGATTTTGGCTAAACTTCGATATTTTCCTTATTCCTCATTCAGTCTGTCAGTTATCCAGAATACATGGTTTATTAGAACTTAGGTAAACTTCTGCTTCAATGTGTGTAAATTATTTCATCGCCGCTGCTCTCAAAACGATGAAGGGAAAAATCGTAAAGAATTCTTGCACGTCCTAGAATCTATAACTTCGAATTTCGAAGACATGTGAGATCTACGAAATTTGGCACGCAGATGTATAACCAGGATTTAAATATAGAATAGTTTTTATCCAAATATTCCCATGAGATTGAAACTTATGCATGAATGGAGGAGCATAGTTTAATAATAAATCAACTACTTCAATCTAAGAATAACGCCAATGACTCAGGTACCTATATATAATCTATTTCTAAATTCATACAAATACCAACAGGCATGTGTCACAGGATAAATTACGCATTCAAATATTTTTGATTACTATTTTGTCTACGTGTTCTATCGACCGTTCATAATCGCCTTATTAAGAAACTGGTCTGATGAAATATAATAATTAAAAAAAATATGTTTAGTTTTGTTATTAAAAGAAGTTTCCATAACAATCTAGTTAAAAAAAAAGATTTAAAAATAAATACTTGTCTGGTTGCGTCAAAAGAGCAAACTGTCACTGCTTTGCATAATTGCAAATTAAAACTAGATTCCAGCTGTTTCTGCCTTTCAACTTACTCGTTTTGCAAGGTTTAAGATAGCCAGCTGTCATCAACTATGCGTTTAAAATAAAATTTAAGAAGTTTTTATTGATTTTGATAATTTTTAGCCTAATCTATTTGATTAAAAGATCGGGATAACACTATTAGATATAATACGACATACCACGCTCGATAAACTACTAAATTTACAAGCGGTACAGTTTTAGTTAATAATTTTAATAAACCTATGCTAGAAACATGTCGAAGAAATGCATCACAATTTAACGTAACTCCTTTGAGTTGTGTTAAATTCGGCGTTGCGTTAAAGGCGGAATTTTATAAATTAAGATTTCTTTACAAAGTTATGAGATCAATTAAAGTAATCAAGGAAATTACTCATTGCCATTACAATGATAACCGAAACCAATTTCAAGCTAAACCGGTATTTCCGTTAACGTTTGCGCTTGCGACTTATAAGGCACAATTATCAAATCTAGTTGTGTCAAGTTTTTACAAGAAATTCAACGGATTGTTTCCTTAGTAATTGAAATGTTGGTAACGTTCCAATTACAAATGGAAAAAATTCGTTGAAGTAAACGTGTTCGTTCCTACTTTTTAGAATGTTAATAGTGTAGTAGACGACCTTCGATCGTTTTATATGAAAACTCGGCTATCGATGTAAAGAAATTAACAGATTTTGATCAACAAGTAACTATTTTGTTACATATACAATATGTAAAGAAAACCCTGTCCGATCCGTGAAGGTATTGTTAGGTATCGTTAACTGATTCTACTAATGCCTACAAAGACGGGCTAAACTTAAAAAAAATCCCCCTAAAACTTAATATTTTTTCGAAAAAGCGAGGTAACTTAATGCATGAGTGGTAGGGAACACGTTAGGCATGCGGGCGCGGGTGAAGGGCAGGGTACGCGACACGTGGTCGCATCGCTAGTCGCTGCGTCACAAATACGGTGTTGTTACTATTTAAAAAATACCAAATTTTGGGGAAGTTGGAATTAATTCGGAGAAAAAAAAGATTATTTCAAAATTCATTAGTATTGTTACTATGATGATTATGTAAAATTTTATTTGGTGATGTGTATACATAACATTTATTATCCTTTTGGGTCGGACAGGGTTTTCTTTACATATTGTATACCTTCTTAAATATCTCATTAAGGATAAAATGGTGTCAAAAATGTTAAAATTACAGTGTATCAGACTTTTTTTTATAACATTATGTAATTTGATTATTTGACAATATTGTATTTAAATCAGAATGACTTTGGCGTTAACTTAATAAATTATTTTGACTTTTTGACTTAATTATTCTTAATTTATTTACGTTATTTAGTTTTTTTTTTATTTTAGTTTTTGTATGCCTGTACCTAAGTATGTATCACAAATACAATAGTTCTGATTTCTTATAAAACTGTTTGGCAAAACTACTGATGTCCTTGAAATCGAGTTGATCCAAACTAATTTAAGCGACATTTAAACAGACTTGGATATCATTTGCATTTATAATTATGTAGCCTTAAGTAGGTAGTAGATCAGAAGGCTAATATTCTCGTCTAGTCGTAGAGTTATCTCAATGACAAACAAATTTTTAAAACTTGTCAAAATGTATTATTGACAGTAGGTATTTGTGACTATGATCAGTACCCTAATTATGTAACACACTATTTCTATCAATTGGAATAATTTCGAAGCAAATTGCTCATCCATTGCTCCATGTGTTCGAAAACAAGTCTGCTCAACAACGTAAATAATACAATGAATGTTGTTCAACTGTCAAAATCAAACTCATTGCTACTCATAGTGTGTTACATAATAGGGATGTATCCAAGGTATGAAAATCAAAAAAATAATTAGTCCGTCTTATAGATAATAAAAAAAATTAAGACCCGTATTTTTCATTTTGTCGAAATTACCAAAAACTACTGAGATAAAGCGTATTAAAGTTACGGAGTGGGGGCTAATTACGTTACGCCGTGCTAAATTTTGCACCACGCACGGCGTGACGTCATGCGACATTTCAAATCAATATATCTTCCTAAATATTTGAATGAGAGAAAAAATAAAAAATACGTGTTCAATATTTTTTATAAATTTAGGTATCTGATGGACATTAAATTATTTTTTAGGATACAACCCAATTAATAATTACACTATTGACTGTGAACGTTTTTAAAATAACGTGATTTGCCGATTTTTCGACATTTTCGCTTAAATGACAATTAAATTATTTTGAACCTCACATGCGGTAAATGATGAGGTGGCTGAGCGTTCGACTGCTGCTCTGCGTGTCGCGAGTTTGATTCCCGCACGGTACAAATACTTCTATGGCCTACAGGTAGTTGTTCCAGGTCTGGCTGTTTGTATATGTGAGATTGACCAGATTGATACAGAAGAAATTTATAGTGTTGGCAAAGTTTTTTTTTTTTTTTTAAAGATATGATCTTATTACAGCTATCATTCTTTAGATGCTACAAAACTCATCCACCTAAAATGATATTTGATATCAATTCGTTGGTTGGTTGGGTTTCTAGAACAGGCTCACGTGGATTTTCTTTCGAAGATGAAATAACATCGTATGTTCTTGATAGATGAAGACGTGTTTTGATGAAAATAAGAGAATATATGGAGCATCGACATATATTAATGGACATGCCTTAGAGATGACAATAGGGTATTTGACTAAAAAACTAATTAGTCCGTCAGATTTCCAAAAACTACTAGACACGTATTTCATCTTTTTTCATATAAACAAAAAATGAATACGACACAGTGCGTTGAAAACCTCTTGTGACGTCACTGCACGCTACACTTTTAGCGGGCAGTAACGTCACCACCCATCACTCCTGATCTTTGATGCCTTTTATATTTGTAAATTTTTATTAATTCGATAAAACAAAATATACGTATCCAATATTTTTCTATAATCTGAATGACGGACTAAATAGAATCATTTTTTTTACCCAGGAAACATCCTTATTGTGGCACTCCGAAATAAAGAAAGAAAATAAAGTTTCGTCTATCTTTATCTCTCTTAAAATTATCAAACAGCTATGAGGAAAGAGGTAGTGCTAGATCGAAAGCATAGGCCATCTCTCTCACTCTTTTCAAACCAAAAAATTACTGCATATTATACGCGTATGGCATGTCCATTATTATATGTCTATGACATGGAGTATATCTATTGAAACTTTTGTTTATCAATAACATATTCGCATTATGACTGTAAGATTATTATTGTTATGACATATGTATAATCTATATATATATAAAAATCAATTCCACTTTCTTTGTAATTTTATAACTCAAGAACGGACTCACCTATCCAAACCAAATATTCAGGCTTTGTTTTGACTAATTAGTAGATGGTATGGGTGAATTTTGAACAGATTCGGTCGAGCGATTCTTCATTTATCACATTTTTTGTAACAAATGAATACAATGAACGGTGGACATTCATCTCATCTATATATATAAAAATCAATGCCACTTTCTTTGTAATTTTATAAATTTGTTTTTATTATTTCACTTTATACGTTGTATATAGTATATAGACATGCGACATTTTGGGTTGCAATTACAATAAATTATATTCATACGGTAAGTATTTAATGACTAGAGGTCGGAAAATACGGCGCTTATATACCTTCCTAAACTTGGACAAAATGCCGACAAAAGAATAATGTGGACGCCTTTTATATACACCATCTGGTGGTATTTAAAGAAATATTTATAAACAAAACCTATGGTGGCATAGATAGGTATAGGAATATGAAGGATATAGGCATGGGATAGGGATATTAATATAGGATATTCATATCTTTCATTCGTCAAATCAAGTTAAGGTATTTAAGCGCCGAAATATCCGACTTCTACTATTAGTAATGACGTTTGGACAAATTAATCGGTGATTTCCCGAAAACAGATTTCTTTATTTGTCGATTTCAGGAAAAGGACATTGCTCGTTACCGAGTTACTTAGAGAATTTCCTTCGGAATGGGAAGTGCTAATTAAAGTGCAAATATCATGAGGTAAAATAATGTTAGTGGAAGTTACATGCAAACCCTTTGTTCCTTTATAAGTCACTCAACTTGAGATAAGTCATCTAATTAAACTTGCTAAGTAATTATAGTTAGAAGATTTAGTTTAGTATCTATTATTTTAAATGAAGAGCAAAGACTATTACAATTATTTTTTTTTATTAAATTATAAACTAGCGCTTGACCGAAATCCCGCCTGATGGTAAGCAGTGACGCAGTCGTTGATGGTAAAGCGCACTAGTTTATTAAGAGCCTATTCACTCTAGCCCTCAAGACACTCAAATTGTAGTCCGACGGAAACACCGCTATGGCATATTGTGTTTACTTCATGATCAATTTAGTATCTACTAATGAAATTATTATTAGTTACAATAAGACCTTTAAAAAACACTCAGCCTCTGGGGATATTTACCTCATTATAACCACCCCAGTGATTATTATCAGCAAATAGGGTGGTCTGACACACTATTACTATGAGTTTTAATCAGTTCGAAGCATTTTGCTAATCTAATGCTCCATATGTTCGAAAATATAGTCTGCTCAACAAAGTAAATGACGCAATGAATGTTGTTGAACTGTCAAAATGAAACCCGTTGCTACTGATAGTGTGGTTCGCGATTACCCTCCAGTTCCTCTTAAAAGAACAATTCCGGAACCCCCTTATACAACACCTGTAAGGCACATCGATGGGGAGTCTAGTAGATCTATTTACTTCTTAAAAAGTAAAAATAGATGTTATATAAATGTAGAAACGGAATTTTATTGAGATTAATATAAAAACTGGCTGAGTAATGAGTAAAGAATATTCTTTGACGTTTTTTATACATTTTGCTATGAGAGGTTTACAAAACTATGGCGAATTGTGATCAAGATTTGATCAGAAATACGTTACTAATTTACAATTCTGAGGAGCGCTTAAATACGTGACGAATATTCGCGTTGGAATCCTTTCAAGGTCAGATCTTATTAACGAATCAAATTGTTGTTTTGTAGTCAACGGCTTTTATAATTTCAAACTATTCATTTTAACAAAAAATAACACGACAATGGTCCTGTTTCCCTTTTTCACAAACTTAATTAAAATTCAGTTCAGTGCATCTTTTGCTTTCTATTGAAATAAGAAAAGGACAGAAGATATAATTTTAGTTCTGTCAAATTAAGCTACTTCATAGATAGTTTAGACGTGACATGGCGCCAGATGCTGACTAATTTAATGAAATTTGTTACCAGTTTCTTCTTAGCGACAAACAAATGTTAAAAACATGTCAAAAATTTAGATTTTTTTTAGGATATTTTGACTGATTGTGTCTGGGATCTGTTGGGTAATTGTAACACATTGTCAGTAGGAATAGCTTTCATTTTGACAGTTCACAAACATTCATTTCGAACATAATATGGAGCACTGGATTAGCAGTGCTTCAAAATGACTCTAATTGATAAGTAATAGTGTGTTAGGCACACAATTAAGGTGCATACTATGAACGTTTTTTAATATTACGACAATTGCTCCTCTGGTGGAATGCGATAGTTTATTTCAAGCCCATTCCATCGTAGTTTTGACGGTGACATTTTTAAAGAACATTCCAGCTGGAAATAATGAAGCAATCATAATTAAAGAAGGCAACCTTTTAATTAGCCTTTTATACGTAATTCCACAGTATGATTACGAAAACTCGCTCCAGTTGAATATCGGTATCAGACAATAGAAAACGCGAATCTGTCAGAGTAAATGAATACTGTGTTTTATTGAGTGACGTTTCGGTTCATTGGGTAAGCTTGCATAACGCTGACCGTTTCGAACCGCACTTTGTGATGGACTGATTACCCACGCTGCTGGTAATTTTGGGATATCAGTTATTCTACTATTTGGCACTGTTGAGTTTGTCTACTTTGTGATATCGTGGGCTTGGGAATGTGGGTAAGGAAATTTCATTCAACGGCTTAAAAACCTACCTACCTATGTAGGTAAGTAGGTACCTACGGCTCACAGAGAAGAAGACTGGTCAGTGGTCGGGCTATGCAGGACTGTATGCCAATGCGCCAGGTGCTAATTATTAATAAGAAATAATAAATAAAACTTTATTGACACAAAAAACCTCAGTAGCAATTGATTACATTTCATATAAGGATATTAAATTTGGAAAATAATGGTTGTACAAATAGTGAAAAACCCTGCCTCCTAAACTAGGGGGACCCTATGACTTAGAAGTCAGTCGCCGGTTAACGATATTGATAAATATCAAGGTTAAATAACTATTTGGTAGCCATTACATGAAGGAACGAAGGCGCTTTTATATGCGTTTTGCATATAAAAGCTTCTTTATCACATCACTAAACATCATAATAATAAATCATAATGGCCTATCCATTACATTACAGTTTTCAAATAAGAAATTTTAATGTGACTTTAATTCCACGTAGGTTTATTTCTAGGCATTTAAAGATAACACATGAGTTGCTAGATCCGTGTGCTTTGCAACCTAGATAGCGCTTCACTTTGTAGACACAGGGATATGTAGGTAAGTTTATGCACACAGTGTAATCTTATCAGTAATAAATATAGTTTAAAAAACTAGAAAAACATGCTTTTAAAGAATATCAAACTAAAAAGTTAAAAATAATTTTAAAATTTAATATATGACAATAGCATATAAACAATACTAGTACAAATGAGAAAAAAGCGTGAGACGTTTTGTGCCATAATTTATGTATATTAAGCGCCTCACGCTTTATTCTCATTTATGAAGAAGTGAAGCTAATAAAAAGCATGTAAAAAGAGTTGAAGGCCTATTAGGTGCCTTTGGCAGTCGCAACGTCAGTGGCGGTTTTAGGTGGGAAGTGGTGGAATTGATGGAGTCAGGGCGCAAGTCATTAAATACAAAAAAAAAAAAAAATACTAAATGAAGATTACGAGTAGGTGTTTATTTTGAGTTTTAACAATATTGTACAAGACATTGATCCAGATTTCTTTGTTCACAAACTAAATTAAATTTAAGTACAGTGCATCTTTTTCTTTCTGTTTCATTAAGAACAACACAGAACATAAAATGTTAGTTCTTTTTCTTTCTTTCTTTTATGGCTTCGCACGGTTTGTGCATTTAGCCAATGTCACGTAATGAATTGTCCAATATCGAAAAAGACGGCCGCGTGACCCGTCTTACGATGGAGGTTTGAGACAAAGTCATGATGTGGCCACTATGCTGCGATATTTCACTGTTCTTTATGAATTATTTACTGAATGCACTTTTTACTACATAAATCACGCACTTTTATTTAGTAAACAACACTATAAATAATTTTAAAAGTAAAAATGAAAAATGAGCGTGACACTCAGCTTGACTTTTCCGCTAAAAACCAGTTAGTTTAGAACCTGTCAAATTCGTATGCTCCTGATGAAACTTGGCGTAATTTTGGTCGCCATGTTCATAATCGCGTCTAAACAGTCTATGGAGTATATTAATTTGACAAGATTAAACTAAAATGTTATCTTCTATCCTTTTCTTAATGAAATAGAAAGAAAAAGGTGCACTTAATTTAAAATTAGTTTAGTTTGTGAACAACAGAATCGGCGCCATTAACAACTTGGATTCGGATTTCGGATAATACCTTAAATTATTTAAATTGCCATCAAAATATTCCAAATTGCATTTCGAACATTTAATTGTGTTTGTCATATTAATGTCATGTCGAATTACGTATACATTCCATAGAGGTCGCGGAGTGTGAACCTCTTTGCTGAGTTGTGCAAGCGCGGCGCATTGGCCCGAACGCGTAATGGAACGGTTCATCGGATGTTGTAATGATGTATTACTTAATTTGGTGTTTTTTTCAATTATTTTGATTACCATATTTGTTTGTAGCAGGCCTAGGGACGTTATAGATGGAAAATTTTCGTTCTATTTTTATATACTTACATTTTGTACTCAATTGAATTTAATGAAACTAGGACGGTGAATTTGAAATTGAAATCAAGCATCAATTCTAAACTGCACTTAAATAAAAGTAGAATCGCTTAAACGTTTTAAAATTAATGAAATTTTGATTAAAATCAAACCGTGACGAGTAAAAAGAAATAACAACAAAATAATAATAGAAAATAGGTCGGTGTCATTGTAAATTGGTATAACATGACGTAAATAATGCACAACTACTTAATTCAATAACCTTACCGTACCTTAAAAAATTCTAATCTTCCTTTTCTTTAGACTCGAAAATACTCGGGCGTTTTAAAACAAGCAAATGCTAATTCTAATTTCACAGTTCGGTCGTGAACCCTTGGACTATGTCGTATCTATTTTGGAATTGTTTTGGTTCTGAGATGGTATTGACGCGGAAAGCAGGCCTGTGACCAATTGGGGACACGCTCCGTGAATCTTGAGTTTTAAGTCCTTTGTCAACGTGGTATAAAAACTGATGGCAAATTTAAGATGGCATACCTAATTGCAGCATCATTTCGGTATTAGGCAGTCTTTAATGAGAGGTAGGATTTGAAGTAGTTTAGTTTTAAGAAGAACTGGTAGTGCTCCATGCATAAATAGGATCAAAATTTGCATCATTTTTTCAAATCTATTTAACGTAAAATGAATGGTGTTCAACTGCCAAAATAGGAGCCATTTCAACTGTTAGTATGTTAGGCAATTACCTCGCTGGTCCTGGCCCTAATGTCACTTTGGTCTAGCTATGTCTTTTTTATAATTATAAACTAGCGCTTCACCGCAATCCCACCTGATGGTAAGCAGTGACGCAATCGTTGATGGTTAAGCGCGCTAGTTTATTAAGAGTCTATTCACTCAAAAAACTGAGTGAATAGAAAGGAAGATGGCAGTAGAGCGAGGTGATACAATGTTAAACCCAATAACACGACCAACGATGCTGCGCCGGAGGGAGATTGATCTGGATCCCTCCACGACTAAACTCCCAACACAATCACATCTGGCGTATTGTACCCGACTTTCATACGGCTTCACCAGACATCATTTGACAGACAGACTTTGTTTGGTGGGTGGTAACTTCTGCCCGCAGCCTATGTAATGGCCTACCACCATGAACCGAGACCGTCGATACATACTTGTTTTGAGTGTGTACGCATTAGTTGAGATGTTCCTTGCACAACTTACCTATTATATTTTGGCAATAGTATGTATGTGTATATAGCTTATTTAAGTATTATATTTAAGTAGTGTTAAGAGTATGATTTCATTATAATGTTTTCAATTAAAGCACCTGCTTCTAATATCTTCACCACCTATGTTTGACTGGTAGAGAATGCCTAAGGCATTAAGTCCGCCTCTGTAGAATTTATGTGCGAAAGAATAAATAAATAAATATTATGGTGGCCTACCTGATATTTTCTACAATGGTAGTTGCTGCTAGTGTATAGATAACGGGGCATATGGCATTGTCATTATTTATCATTGGTGAAGAAGTGTACGATTATATACAATTTGTTTTGAACTATGTGGCAAGTGATATGTATGAGAATAATGTTGGCGAAGTACTTATAAGTTGAATTGGTTGTCTTGAGCGTTGGCCACACGATATATTTTAAAGTTTTGAAAGAGTTTGTACATTCAGTTATACAGATTGTCGTAATCACAACATGAATTTATTAAGTGTATTTTTTGACTAAGATTTTTTGCAACTCTTAAAAGATAAAAGTAAATAATATATTTAATTACTTTGGTGCTGTAAATTACAAGTAGATTGTATATAGTCACATTAATTTAAAAAATATCTTGTGGCGGTGTTTGTGCAATGCTACCTTTTTAAAAAAAATATAGGCTGTATTTTTGATATGCCTAAGTAACTTCGAGTCAAACGTTTTGGCGTCTCTTAACGAAATCCTAAATCTATGGTCTCAAAACACAAGGAGAATGGGTGCGTAGTAATAAAATATATAAGGATGAGCGGGGGTGTGGGGTACAGCGCAACAAGTAGCTCGCTCTTAGAGCCTCCATAGTTTGACACGAACTGTATGACGTCATAGCAACAAAAAGTAATTAGAGTATTAAGCAGTTGTAAATAAATAGGTGATAAGTAATAATCGTACATAGTATACTTATGTTTCATATATTAATAAGGCATTACTCACGTCTTCTTTAAAATCACAGTCAAGAAATACTCGGAAATATCGACAACAAAAAATGGATGGCCCATAAAAATTCACTTCCATATTTGTTAGACTACTTAATGTTGTGCTTCCAAGGTACGCCTAGACAGCCTCCATTATTATTTATTTATTGTACAATTGCTGATGGCACACAACCATTAGCCGTGACATTAAACGAACAGCAAAACATTTGCAATCATCATTTAATTGAGTTTGAGTATTTCCATAAAATATGAAACGATTGTTCAGCCCGTTTGAAACTAGGTATTTCCATTTTAATATATGGGACTAGCTGTTGTCCGTGACTCCGTCGGCGTGTTGATATTAAATAAGCACCCGTTAAAATAATGGGAGCAATATGTCCGTCCGCGTTTGCCCCCGTTTTCGCAACATTTTTTATTACTGCTATGCTCCTATTGGTCATAGCGAGATGTTACATAGCCTATGTCCTTTCTCAGGCTCTAGACTATCTGTGTACCAAATTTCATTACAATCGGTTCAGTAGTTTGGAGTGAAACCCGGACAGACAGAGATACTTTCGCATTTATAATATTAATATATCTGTATTGTATGTAAAGGGAAAGCTTGAAAACTGTTTTTTTTTTCAAATATTATTGACGCTATACGTTGTATTATTTCATTACTTATATGTTTACTAACTTCATCTAAATTCTAAACTATATATTCATCGGTAAGAAGCAATGTAAAAGTTAGTTTGATGTTCAATCCGTTGAGGTCACTAATTTGCACCGCAGTGTAGCGGCACTGCCAAGTTTGTACAATTTGTACGTGCTCAACGGTACTCACTGATAACCATCACCTCTTTCGCTGTGAGCGAATCAATCCACCAGTGTTTCTCAACTGTGGCTGGAATTCATGTGTGTCCACGATTTCGGTGATTTCAAGAGAGAAAACTTAAATGATTTGCATGAAAGGATCACAGAATCAGTCGAGTGCATAGACAAAGTGATCAACGTTAATGATCATGAAACGGTAGAAATGCACGGGACCGACAAAAGCTACTGAAAAACGTAATTATTATGTCGATGAAGGTCGTTGTAGACATATGAAACGCTTTGGAAGTGATTGCCAGTCTGACTAAAGCTTATCAAGTATTGTATCATTACCTTTCTTTTCTAGTTTAGGAAAATTTTGAGCTGTGCTCTTCAGTAGGTGCATTCGATACCGCCTCACACACGTAATGTAACGGGCCCGAAGCAAGGAAGGTTGAGCACCGCTGCATTAGATCCACGGTATTAAACACAGCCGTTGTTTATTTGGTTTCGTTCATGATAGTCGTCTTTTAGTGGCCAGTATTATTATGTTACGTTTAATTGTTTTTATTTTGAATACGACGGCCATAGAGCAGAGGAAAATTTATTGTTCCAAAGAATCTTGTACAGGCGTCATCATATCAAGCTACTGTTATGTCTTTAATAGATTTTCAACTTTATAGCTAAAGTGTTAGGGTTCAAGGTTGATTGGGAAAATTTGAGAGTTTCAGGTAATTCGACCTGCTGGCGCCTGTACCTGCTGGGACCACCTACTGAGAAGCTTTCTTTAACTGGCCTTAATAACAGTGTTGGTATTTAAAACATATGGTAATAGTCATACTATTCTCCAGATGTTAAGTATATTACAGTCTGCAGTTAAAGCTGTTTTATGACCTCAAATAGGTCACAGTAAAACTCTTAAAGATTTTCATAAATTGACTACCTGATAGATACGTCTTATCAAATAAAAATGCGCATATTCATTGAAGCCGTACGGAGGACGGGTCTGAGCAGTTGTGTTGCGATGTGTGCCGGGTACGATGCGCCTAATGTTGTTGTGTTGGGAGTTTGGTCGTGGAGGGTCTTCAGATCAATCTCCCTTTGGCGCAGCATCGTTGGTCGTGTTGTTGGGTTTAACATTGCATCACCTCGCTCAACTGCCGTCTTCCTTCCTATTCGCTCAGTTTTTCTGAGTGAATAGGCTCTTAATAAACTAACGCGCTTTACCATCAACGATCGCATCACTGCTTACCATCAGGCGGGATTGCGGTCAAGCGCTAGTTTATAATTATATTAAAAAAAAAAAATATGAAATGAACTATAAAAAACTATCTAGCGGAGGTTCGCCTGTACTGTTCGAGTAACGGTTTTTAGAGGAGTGGGAAGCACAGAGATTTGGACCCAAGTTTTTTAATCAATGGTCGTATCGTATCTAATCAAAATCTAAATTCTATTTAGCTGAACCAATCAAGAACCTTGAACGATTGTCTTTTGATAAAGAACAATGAAATGAATCGTCTAAATTCATCTATTTTGTTGTTTTGTATTGATTGTTGACTTCAGTCTACTGTGGAATGATTATCTTGGCTGTAACATCTGAAAATCTATAATAAAACCAGCTAGATTTACTGATGCTCGTGTGGCATTCGTTGGGAAAGTAAAGAACATCCACTAACCTCATATATTTCCTATGCTCGTTGACCGGCACGAAGTACTCGTCGTAGGGGTTCGAGGCATTCATGTCCACCTCCACGTCTTTCTTCTTCGCATTGCCATTCTTCGGGGCGAGGTTGATCAGTTCCAAGTTCACTGCTTCCAGGGTTTTTGTCTCTCCATTCGGCTCTTTAGTGTGCCCATTCTGCTGCTGTGGGCCATTTGAGGAGAAGGAGTCGTTGTGGTTGGGGTCTGATTCATCGTGTTGGTAGGCCTGGTTGTCGAAGGCGCCCGGAGAGGCTGGGGGTGACGGAGGTCGATGCTGCGGCCGCATGGGCTCGCGCGGCGACGCCGATCTACTGTGGCTATCCATTACTTTCGGAGCGGACTGACATCTGCAAACAAGTGAACACGGTTAGTCAAGCGAACCTATCTCGGCATTTTGTCTTTAATTAATTAACACATTAAGTGATGATTTCTGTAAATGTGGGTCATTAATGCGGACATAATGTGTGTTACGTAAATGACTTCAGAATTTCGCTAAGTGTTGGCTATTATTTTAGCATGCAAACATTGTGAATATTGTGCAGTAAACGTTTTCTTTGTATTTGAACTACAGCTAACATTTTTAAATTACTTGTAATTTGTGTAATGTTTTCGTGATCTATGAATATGATGTTTGCAAAACTGATAATCGTGGGAAAGGTCATAGGCTGTATTCGTATACCAAATTGTATTGTCATCGTTCTGGTAAATGGCCATTCACTTATACTTATACCCCCTTATTCATAAAAACTGCTTAAAGTTAACGAATGATTAGCGATTCTTTAACCATACATTTTTGACCTTTTAACGTCACTTAACTTAAATCATCCTTTATGAATAAACACCACAGTGGTTAAGGGGTTTATTTGTAATCGATTTTTAAAGTAAAGTGACCTGCAAGCGTCTAAAATGTATGTTTAAAAAATCGCTAATCACTAGTTAACTTTAAGCATCGTTTATGAATAAGGGGGATAAAGTGAACAATCTGAAGTTTTAAGGGCACCAAAGTTCAAAGACAAAAAAGAGATATACATAACTCGCGCAAGTTAACTGTGCACCTCGCTGGAATGCGACCATCTCCCCCTTCCTCGCGCGGCGCCCCGTATTCATCGTAAGCACTTAGTAGCGCATCGTTGTTACAAATGTCTAAATACAGTTTAAATCGCCTGTGATTATTACTGTTTCTGTGGAGTTTTCGCTTTGTTAAGTTTGTTTTTGGTTTCACATTTTCGACGCATTAATGAAGCCTGTTGGTTGCACCAACATTATATTTCAGTCCATATGCATCAATTTAATTGCAAAACATCATGAGTAAATATTTAGTATTATGACGCTTTATCATCAATACGACCTTTCATTAATATAAAAAAAAAATATATATATTTTTTAACAAAATTCTAATTTTTTACAAACGGGTCCGGCCGAAGAACGTCACAGAGCGAGGTGCACAGTAACTTACGCGAGTTGTACGTAGATGTACACTTATTATCGAAATACCTAATCATTGCTATTATTGGTACATGATACGTCGGTGACAAATGTAACATGACGTGACATTTTGATGTTGTTGCTCAAGTTATTCAAATGGATACGGAAGTGTGACTCCAATAAAAACCTTTGGCGTGCCAAATTAGAATGTTACGAATAATGTGGAGCCACTCGGTCACGGTCCAATATACGCTACAATAATAACCCTGGCTGTGGTTGGCAACTGCAGCGAACCATACTTACCTATTCCTTTTTAAGCTGGGTTGAAAATTATAACTTAGGTATAACGTTTAGGAAAAGGAAATATGACCGAAATCCAAATTGATCGTGATTCCTTTTTTTTAATTGATGCTATAGGCAGTATCTTTCTCTAATAAGTAGTAGTTAATGACACCATTACGATAATAATCGAGATGTACAGGCATGAGCGTACCAGCTTCTGGCCTAGGTGTGGGCAAGTCCGGCCTAGGTGGGGCAAGTCATATTTTTTGAGTGAGTAATTTCGTGCGCTATAGTCGGACACGATTTTTTGGCAATTACACCACACATTTTGTCAGTGTCTACTACGTGGTTTATAAGTTAGAGATAAGTCTTCATATACTTTTTTTTTAGTAATCAGTGGAGTTCATACATGTTCTGGGAGATTCCCAGGGGGGGGGGGGGAGCAGTAACCCCCTGCCACCCTTGGTTTTTCAAGTTTGCTAAGAAGCAGTTGACCCATCCTTTAATAGTAACGTCAATACTAATAATATGCATGTTGTCCCCAATTAAATAAGCTTTTCAATCTAAAATGCCGACAAAATTAACTTCCGCGATAAGAATCAAATTCAATTCTAATTTCAGATTCGAAGGAAATTGAGCAGTTATACCGTTATCGCTGATTGCGGCGCTTCTACATAATCAAAATGCCGTAGGCTTTCCCCACCTTTGATCCTGGCCAGAATTATGTATGTCTAGACTACAATTTGAGTGTGTTCAAGGCTAGAGAGATTAAGACCCTATTCAGGCTCTTAATAAACTAGTGCGCTTTACCATCAACGATTGCGTCACTGCTTACCATCAGGCGGGATTGCGGTCAACCGCTAGTTCATAATTTATTAAAAAAAAAAAAAAATGCCAGGTTAATTTTGCAATTTTAAGCTTAACATACATCTATAAGTTGTTATTAGATTATTCCGTCGTGTACATCATCTGGGCCTATCTATAATGACGTGTCTATAGGTTTGAAAAGACATATCACACACCCCTCAGTTACGAATTCAGTACAGACGAAAGCACATCAAGCTAAAATCTGTCAGATTTCTTTATTAGTTTTTCAACTTTATCTCTAAAACATTAGGGCTCAAGGTTGATTGGGAATATTTGTCAGTTTCGGCCTGTTTTTCTGTTGTCCGGTAGTAACATGGCACAAAAGTAATTGGTGGGAAACGTCTATTATTTTTGATGTAATTTGCCGTTTGCAGTAGAGCTTAGTACTAGTTATTCTGCAGTAGTGCGTAATGTTACATCATCAAAGTTAATCATTATGGGTGCATAAAGCGATAGGTCGTAGAAGTGTTAAAAACTTCCGTACGAAATGAAATTTTGGCTTTCAATACTAGAAGAAACCAAGAAGGTATGGTCTATCCCAGTTATGGAGTTGTTATTTTAAAAGCAATCGGGTCCACCATGTGTGCTCACGGTGGTTTTAGTGGGGTAAAAGTCCCACACTCCCGTCTCTCCTCCGAGGTCAGTGCCTTTTGAAGGCTTTCCGCGATAAATAAATTGTGGTCCAATGGCTAGGCTCTAGGCTTATTTTTTTTACACCCTTTATGTTGAAGTACTTAATTATTACCGATTTCTCAGTCTGTCTTTCAACTGGAGTAAATGGATTATTTTACGATACATACGTCAGACGTCTACAGAGAGTAGTTTATATGCAAGTATTTCTTATTGACATTCCTTCGCATCATGTCTGGTTTGTTTAGATACTTCTTAGAGGTGCTGTTGAAACAGCGTTCAAGTACCGAGAAGATGCATGAATGTGACAACGTGGGTATCAAAGTAATGAGCCTACGATCAATGGTGAACTGAGAACAAGGCGTTTGTCCTTAGTCCCAATACTCGAGTCGTCGAGGCTAGCCACCTTTTACTGAGCGACGCGACGTGTGCTCCCCTGTGCTCTGCGATAATTGTACCAGTTAGAGGTCGGGGTTCAGCTGTGTTGTTAATAGAGATAAATGCTTATAGAATTTTGATCTGTGATATTTGTCTAAGTTCAGGAAAGGAACACGGGTGGGTTTTAGTTAGTAAAATCCTGATAAGCCATTCGCCGAAAGAAAAGAACTGACTGGATGAGGTTGATTTGGGAAAACAATAGCTAAAAATTAAATTTTGAGAAAGAGACGTATAGAACGTAGAATACAGATCAAGGTGCATATTGTAAAGCTTAGGTCAGCGACAAGAGCGTAGATGTTGCCCAGTGAAAACAATAGTTGTTTACAAATAGTTGATGTTGACGATCGTAAAAATAAACTAGACATACTTGAATACGTACTTGCATATATCGTATGAAGTAATATTAAAATTAACAATGATCGAAGGAAGAAAACTGAACGCCAACAAAACTACATGTTATTTAGTTACTATTTTACTTTGTTTTAATCTATTATCGAGCATCCATTAAATGGTATTGTTATCTTTCATAACATTACGCCTGTGTTCTCTGAAGGCTCAGACAAAGGTGTACCTGTACTGCATCCACATATTGCCAGTTAGGTATGTTTTCGTCCTCTGCAACAGAGGTCGCGTCATTTGCCATCTGGTGAAGGCACAAATCTAGTTTTCCGGCTGTTACTGAGATACTTTAGATTGACAAATTCAAAAAAATTGTGCCCTATTCTGCAATCTAATGTTTACGACCGCTAGACCAACGAGTCGATTTATTCAATATTCTTTAAACTAAATTTCATCCAAATTTTTTCTATCCCAATAGTTCAGTGGTAGTTTCAAATTCAAAGGTGACCAGAGTGGCTACTATGAGTTTTCATTACGAGACTCGATCTTACGCATCGACCGCGTTTGGCGTTCTCATTGGTTGAGAGTGCTTACAACATTGTAGCGAGTCAATCGATGAGTCAAACGCGGTCGATATCGATGTTCGAGACACGCACTGAAAGCAAATGATAGTTATGAATTGCTGCGCTACGCCATTTCACCCATATAATCGGGTGATTCGGGTTAAAAGTAGCCTGTGTTATTTTTGGTTATAAGCCATCTGTCTGCCAAGTTTCATCTAAATCCATTCAGTAGTTTTTGCGTGAAAGAGTTACAAACATGCATCTATACATCCATTCAAACAAACTTTCAGTAGGATTTCGCAGTACAAAGTAACCTTTGTTATAAGGTTTGATTTGTTGGCATCTTCTTTAGTGTTGCAACTTTTAAATACGCGACCCCAGTCAAGAGAATGCTCAATTAGATTTAAGTAATACTATCATTTATGTAAGTTGAAAGAAGGTTCGTTCACGTTTTAAAACATAGCTATCCATAGAAAACTGTTGTTACAGTTGTGTCATTGACTAACGGCTTCACAGTTATTTTACACCATTGCAAATTTTAAACATTATACTAAATCAGACAACACTGACAATCTAGGTTTAACTTCTTAATTAAATTTTTAAGGTTAATCTTTTTATTTTGTTTAAACTTATGAACGTTTTTGGTTTTTAAGGGTATTTCTGATTCCCGTGTCGTTTTTCTGGACTTTTAATCTCTAAACTCAACATTTATTTCTCACCTTGTACGTGGTGTACTTGGCCTCTTTTTATTCGGAGAATCTATCACCAAAGATCTTGTGTAGTAGTAGCGTGCATGCGAGGTGCGAGGCGTGCGAGGAGCCTTGCGGAACCTTTCGGCCCTCACCAGGTTCCCTCCACCAGGCATGGTTCACTCACATCCTACCATTTCCTCAAAATAATGCATTTTTCTTTACTTTTACTAAAAAATGTGGTTGTTTGAACGGTTTTATTGTAGTACTGACGTCCGCACGGCTCGCGGTGCGTCCGTATTCAGGTGACGAAGAAAACAATGTTGTAAACAATAATATTGTTCTGTTTCGCGACGTACGGGATGCTCCATATTTTGTTTATTAAATTCTGAACCGTTAAGCAACATAGTTCGCCAGAAGACGACAGTAATTAGCCACATATTTGAACCCGTTAACAGAGATTTGTGCCTTTTTTGGTTTTTCTAAAGGGTCAATATTAGGTTCTATTTAGAATCCTATCAGTATAACAAGTAGTGTAATTGAAATTCAAGTCTTCTGAGTACAGATTGTCATAGCGCCTTAGTATTTTAGAACGTGTTCTAAATCAATGTCAAGGTAAAGCGGCTTCGAATGAATCGCTGACTCACAGAAACTTTGTAAACTCTACTACAATTATAATTAGTCAAGATCCGGATTTAAGCTGACCAAATGTCAAAAAACCTACAATTCTGTAAAAGAAACCTTCGCGGAACTGATTCAGGTCGGTGGGGCATCTGTGGAGAAGTTCTTTTTCAGTCTATAGAGGTCCACTGCTCGACAAAGGCCTCCCCAAGGCTTTCATTACATTGAGGGGGTTCGCCATAATCCCCACGCTTGACAGACGGGTTGGGGATCGCAGTAGATTGATATTCCTCAGGAGAAGCGCTGCTGTCGGCTTTCGTGGTGAGAGTTCTCTTAGTCGCCTTTTACAACACCCACGGGCGAACACGGGGGGTACGGGATGGTACTATTCTAAGCCCGGTACATTGAGACTTTGAAATCAGATAACAAGTGTAAAAATCTTAACATCCTGTATCGATATATTTTCAACATTAATGACTTCATGCTAAAAGAATACAACGACTCGCGTACAATGCGTTACCATTCAAAGAATAGTCTGATCACTCAACAAATTGACGCACAATCGTCTGTTTACTATAAAACACACATAATTCATCAATATAAGCGACTGTGTCTATTATTTTCAAAGGTTTTCGTAAACATTTAGGGACTTTGGTTTTGTTCATAAACAATGTTCTGACAGCAGTAAGCAGTAGCCATTTTAAATAACTTAACAGCTACTTAATGACTTTAGAAGTAATAGCATCTTAGTATTATTATTACTTTATAATTTCCTTTTTGTATGTTTCTTTGTTTCGCTTTCACACTTAAAAGAATAAACGGATTTATATGAAATTTGGCACACGAGCAGGTAGATTATGATCTGAAAAAAGACATAAGTTTTCGCCCTAGATGTTGAAGGCAACAGCTATTAATAATTTATATTATTTAGTCCAAATAAAGTTCATCTTGATTAGAAGATTTTTCAATGGTGAAGTAATTTTTTTACCCGTCATAGTAGTGAATAAATCAATAAACAATATAATTTATCACTATGGACACGTCGATAATTTAAAACACTTCAGTAAAGTAAAACACGCCGGTAAAGTAAAATACGTCGGTATAGCGTAGCCTGCGCAGGCGCGGCTGTTTTGCTGCATTGCAAGAATGTTAAGCACGTCGTTGTGAAAGGCCCAGCAGCCTTAGCAAATACTAGACTAACTGCATTTCAATCTATGACGTACGATGGCACCTGTTTACTTGTGCTAATTACTGCTGGAGATATGTACTTCGTGAGGCCTTTGCTAGCATCTACTGGTTTGTTGCCAAGATTATGTTTGGGTACATTTTGTTCAGGTTTATAATGGCTTTTTCAAGAACCAATCAAAATCAAAAGTCATTTATTCAAATTAGGCTGAGAATCATCATTTTTTGAACATCAATATTACATAAGACAGTCCCCCAAAAAAAGAAGTGAACTTTCATTTTTACTGTTAAATAAAAGAAGAAACATGGGTTTGTTTGCGATGAATTTTATGTAAAAAGTTACAAAATACATGCATCACATTCACGCAAAAGTTATTGAAGCAATCAATTTATTAGCAATATTCTGTTCCTACGATATGGCTAATTTTCGTCTAGTTTTGGTAACAAGACTTAAATGTTAGGTTTTACGTCTACGCTCCATAACTGTCGCTAGTTTATCACCTGCATTTTTATTATTACCAAACGCTTCGTGTCATGCACCAGTTTCGAAACTTTTGGCACGATATTCATTAACAACATCTTGGCATAGACTATGAAGATGTTCGCGTTGGTATGCAACACCCAGAGAGGCAGCCTTATTCCACTACCTTCAAACAACCGAGGCTAATCTGTTGTAACCTCATTTGTTATTCAAATGTCCCCATTTTTCACTCTTAAATCAATACGAGATTGAATCGTATGTATACGAATCACGTTGGATACTGTTCTACCTACATCAGGGACACGACTCGTTGCGACTTGCACTTTCACGCATGCAACGAGTGGATTAGTCTCGTTTTTTTGCGGTTTCAATGCTAAAGTCCGTGTTGAATTTTTAATATCAAAACCAGACAATTCTGTAAGAATTTTACCGTAAAAACTTAAGTTGAAGTGTGCTGCCGTTCCCTAGGGAAAGAGGATGTCGTCTGTCCGTAGCGGTTATGATAATTAATTGGCGCGGATTCTTTTGTTCAAAAACTAAAGTAGTTTTAAGCTAAGTGCATCTTTTTCTTTTTATTTCATTAAGGAAAGGACAGAACTTAACATTTTAGTTTAATCTTGTCAAATTAACATGTCATAGACAGACGTCAACTTACATCAGGCGTGGACTATTTTGACAGGTATCTTCTGTCCTTTTCTTAATGAAATAGAAAGAAAAAGATGAACTGTTCTATATCTCCGCCATATCAAAAATTTCGTAAAATTAGAAATCCGTTTCCCTATCTTTAGTTTCTAACAATCCCAACACTTGACATTGGCTGAATGCACAAACCGTGCAAAGCCAAAGAGAGAGAAAAAAAAGAAAAAGATGCACTAAACTTAAATTCAATTTAGTTTCTCAACGAGGGAATCGGGGCCATTGTTAGTTTTAAATTTATTTTTATGAGAAAATTATGACACTTTATGCGAGGAAAGGGAGAGTGGGACCCTATTGTTTTTTTTTCAATTTATTGCTATCATAAAAAGTGAGGTAAGAACTTTCGTTTTTGTTTTGATATTTTTTATTATCTAATGTCAAGTTAAGGCCGTAGGGGCACGTTGGATTTGAGAAGCACAGAACCTGTGGAAGAGAATGTGCTTGTGGGATGTCTACATATATCCAGTATTGAATATATTTCGACTGGAATGTTGATGCGGAAGATGAAAAGGTTTCCTTCTGTCAATGTTATGGAATTATAAGCTTTTTGGCATCTTATTTCTTCTGTCGCGTCTGCAGTAAATTGTTCTTTGTGATTTAAACTGTTGCAATTACTTCGAAATTAATTGAAGGCACGATTCGTTTTCGTCCATCCGTTAAACGTCTTGACGTTCTTAGATTATAACTTCATTATATTTTTTGTGTTGTGCTGGTCTCCGAAAAGTTAACTGAATTTAAGCGTTAAGTGTGTTTAAAACAGTAGGTAATATTCACCATCATCATCATCAACCTTTTTTATCGTCCCACTGCAGGGCGCAGGTCTCCTCTCTTACAGAGAAGGATTGAACGAAATCATCACGCTTGCTCAATGCGGGTATGCGATTTCAGACTTAAAGTCCGGGTTCCCTCAAGATGTTTTTCCTTCACCTTGTAATAGTAATTAGTGTCCAAGATATATTTAGAAAGTACATATAAACAGGCTTTACTTTGTGTAAATTATTTCTTCACCACTGCTCTCAAAACGGTGAAGGAATCTATCTGACATCTATCAATCCGCACTGGGCCCGCGTGGTAAAGTACGGCCCACTCCCTCTCACAGAGGAGGCCTATGTCTCAGGATTGGTAATATTATAGGCTAAATATCTATGTACATAACTATATATGTAATGGTTAAGACCTGAATAAGGATCGTCTATTGTTTTGAATGAAGAAGAAACTTCAGTCTTCTAAATAAAAAATATTTCACAAAGCAAGTCCTTGAAATCGATACGGTAAATAAGTAACAGTAGATTTCCAATTTGATTTAGTTGTTTCCTCATGGCCTAGGTGTTACAATTTGAGTTTAGTAATAATCACTTAGCCTAGACGAATCAAAATCAAGGTTCTAAATTCTTGTGTTTTTCTAGATCTTTATCTTTAATAAAGGATAATGATAAATAGGTATTTTTTAATAATAACACAGGCAGTTTTTTTAAATGATTTATGAGATCTATTCTTTTGTTTTTTGCTTATTTTTTTGTGATAATAGTACTTACCTACATACATTGTTTTAAGGCATTAATTAGTTTTTATTGTATTAACGATGTGAACCACTAGTTTAATAAATATATAAACCACTTGAGTTATAGGTTAATAAACCAAAATGCAATATTGTAAAGCAAAAAAAAGTTTTACGAAAAAAAAAAATAACAATCCAAAAAACTATCTTTGAAGACAAAAAAAAAAAATTGTCATTGGGACCGACCGATTTAGAAAATTATGGATTAGATGAGGCAAGCGTTTAGTTCCAAATATAAAATATCTTTGGTTTCAATATTAATTTGCCAATAGTTCACGTTTATCGCAAGAATGCCAAACGTTACCCAACACCACCTAATTATAAAGCATGAAATTTACACCCTGTTTAACAAAGGTACTGCATATTTGTGTTTACGAAATATGGAGCTAAAATCATATAATGATACGGTTCTTTTTGAATTATCAGCGGTAATTAGTTTTGGTAACAAGTCTTTGTCTATTGTGTGTTTATGTCATAAGTGAGGAGATGGTGATAGGTATACTTCATTCTTCGCTATGTTAACCATACATTTTAATAATAATTGAAGCATTGAGATTTTTATCATTGGCTATGACAACTGGCATAAAACTTGATTACCACAGTCTGAAAAAAAAAAGATAAAAGGTTCTCTGAGAACGAATTAGTATTCGAAAATCAAACTACAGTCTCCGAATCAACTGTTAAAAGGCGAAACTTTTTATTTCAACAATTAAAAAGGTTGCAGCTCCAGTTTGTACCAATCCAGCATGTTATCCACGGACGCGCAATATCTGGATAAAACAAACGTGCAGCAGTGTAATGATCATGACTAATCTCAGTACAAATTACATTAAGGTGCTTGTCCTCGGTTTACATAATCTTAGGTCGTTGACTTGGTTATAAAAACTATATCGTTCTTAGCATCATTAGTGCATTTTTATTTACTGATGATAATTTGCAGTATGTTGTTTTAATTGACTTAACATACAGCCTTTAAGGTATTAAGAAACTCTGTGCTAACGTTTGTGTCTGTAATCTGGCTTGCTTTTTAGTTTATTTTGTGGCATCGTATTTTAATATCATTTGTAAGTTTGCATATACTGTTTGCACACACACGCACACTTACAAAAAAATTACACACGTACATAAAATATTAGTACATACAATGTCGGGATAAAAACTACAACATATGTTATTTTTGATTATAAATCAACTCTGTGCCAATTTTTATCCTATGTGTTATGAAATATTTCATTTTATTTATTTATGTGCATTTCACATCGATCACTTATGCACTAGATAGAGAGTCTCGAACATAACTCTTATCAAAAATGGCGACAAGTATTATTAAGCAGTCTAAAGTAGTCAAAATAAATATTTATTAATTTAAAATCAACCTTAAGTGCAGTGTATAAAGTTCATATCACAAAGTGGTATAAAGAAGCCATTATTTTTTACGATCGAGTCATACATCAAACCAAATTCAACCTTACACGCATGCATTAATGTCAGAATTATAAAGTGAGTACCTACTAAATGAAAGAAACACCCAAGTGCTGCGGTGTGCGCTTGTTCAGTTCAAGCACTTTTTAGCGTTGATTGTGAATCCGTGCAGAAGTTTTTGGATTAAGAAATAAAAATCACACATTATAATATTAGTAGGATTAGCCAGCTTGTTGGTGTTCTATAGGATGCATTTTAGAGTATGGGCGCGGGAGTTGCATGACTTAATTCCTCCATCTTCGTTCCATCATCGGACGACCCGTTGTACGGCGAGTCAGCAACCCTTATGTTGTTGACGCCGAAGCGTTTCGCCTCGTCTTTTATACTGCGCACATCAAGGGACTGGAGGAATTTGCCAACGGCGATGTTTCCGTCTGACTACAATTCAAGTGTCTTCAAGCTTAGAGAGAATAGATTATTAACAAAATTAGCGCGATTTACCATCAACGATTGCGAAAAAAAAAGTATTTGATACTATTTAGTACCTACTATCTATGTATGTTGTTACATATTTATCAGGCTTTTGACATCCACAACTTGAGATAGATATTTACTCGATAACAGGTTATACAATGTTATTGTTTCTCTATACGAAACCTGAATATAGTTTGTTCAGAATAAGCAACTGAATCGACTCCAATCATTTTTACATCATGTTATTGAAGTGAAACTTCTTTAGGCACGCTTGACTTGGGGAGTAAGCTGGCGAAAGCGTTACGTAAAATCATCGGGCAAGGCGAACGGAAGTTAAGTGGGGTCCTATTTCGTCTGTACTACAAACAAGGAGTTGGCTCATGTAAATATCATGACATGTCGAGTATGAAGTTGTGAGTTCGCATCTCGCCGAAGGCAATATATATTTTTTGGATCTTTTTAAGATTTGTTAACAATTGATTACCTAAGAGCACAAATAATTTATAAATTTCGTTCTGTTCTGGCCTTTATATTGTTTTATATATTTTTGCTGAACATTTCTGATATAGAAAGTATAGAAGCTTGAAGATATCGTCACAATACGATAATTGGACACAAAGTACAAATTGCTTTCGAGCCTCATCAATAATTGAGCTTAATTATTAAGCTAAGTACCTTGATTGATTAAGAACTATGAATTTCTTCGAGAACATGACGTTGGCTCATGTAAATATTGCATGACATGTCGAGTATGAAGTTGTGAGTTCGCATCTCGCCGAAGGCAATATATATTTTTTGGATCTTTTTGAAGTGAAACTTCTTTAGGCACGCTTGACTTGGGGAGTAAGCTGGCGAAAGCGTTACGAAAAATGATCGGGCAAGGCGAACGGAAGTTAAGTGGGGGATATAAGCACAGAGGCGCCCGTGGCGCGAGCTTGGTACTACAAGGTCTACGAGTTTTTTTTTTTTGTTAAATAAAATAGAAGATCTATTCAAAATTTTTTTTTTTAAATTTTGGGACACGTATACACTTATTTATTTATTTAGTCCCTCCTGTATCCCCCCTCCCTTACTCCCCCCCCCTCATCCCTTAATATTCACACGAAACTACCCCCCCCACCCCCCTCCTTGATTAACTCACCCCCCCGTGGATTATCTCGGGAACCAGAGGTCGTGGACTATCCGAATTTGGGGTCCTCTGATGCAGGAGGTCGTGGACTACCCGAGTTTGGGGTCCCCTGAATCAGGAGGCGGAGCCCGACCTTTTGGCCCCGAGGGAATCCACTCCCCCTTCTCCCCCTCCCCCTCAACCCCACGAAACCTATCCCCCCCCGACCCCCTTTAGTTACTTCACCCCCCCGTGGATTATCTCGGGAACCAGAGGTCGTGGACTACCCGAGTTTGGGGTCCCCTGATTCAGGAGGAAGAGCCCGATCTTTTGGCCCCGAGGGAATCCACTTTTTTTTTTTTCAATAAAAATTGAAGAACTATGCAAAAATATTAATTTACCAATGAAACCATGAAATAAATTTAAATATTTATAGAAAATTAATATATGTATATGTGTATACATGTATATATTGTACACACATATATATATGCATATATATACATACAGATGGTGCGAAAGAAGTTTCACTTCAGTCGTGTGGTCATAAGCACACTCGTTTTTTTTTTTCCAAATACATACATTTAGAAATTGCAGTGTGGTTACCGGGCGCGCCACGCAGGTTACGCGTGCGCACGCCCGTGCAACAGCTGACGCCAGAGGTCATCGCACCGCTGGAGCGCAGCGTTGACCATATTTTTGTTGGGACAACTAAGCAGGATTTTGAACATAGATTCTTTACTTGAAAATACTGGACACGTGTTTCGAGTTTACTAAACGAAAGAAACAAAAAATAATGTTGTATAATCACATCTTCAGTGCTTTATTATACTAGATATCTTTTGAATTGTCAAATGCTTAAGGTTTTTAATGGTCGTCCTTGTCTTAGATGCCTAAGAAAGGTTAAAATCGCACGGTCGTGTTTCGATATCTTTTATAATTGTCCTTAAAAACGCAGCGTGGAGATGTAAGGTTTAGATAACAGATGTTTTTATCATTTGTGGTATCTAGCCTTTACAACTTGACAATTCACAGTAGTAACATTCTCAGTTCCTCAAATATTTTTCATGGTACCTAAGTAATCGTAAAAGTAAATGTTTTTTAGTTTTTTGCTCAAATCGAAACTGTAATAGGGTACTTATTTGACTAAAAAAAAACTAATTAGTCCGTCATTCAGATTATAGAAAAATATTGGATACGTATATTTTGTTTTATCAAATCAATAAAGATTGACAAATATAAAAGGCATCAAAGATCAGGAGTGGTGGCTGGTGACGTCACTGCGCGCTAAAAAGTGTAGCGTGCAGTGACGTCACACGAGTTCTCAACGCACTGTGTTGTCTGCATTTTTTGTTTATATGAAAAAAGATAAAATACGTGTCTAGTATTTTTTGGAAATCTGACTGACGGACTAATTAGTTTTTATTTAGTCAAAAACCCTATTGTACCTGATGCTTTCTGTCCCGTTCTAATTTAATGCTTTCCCAATTTCCTTTTTCAGATTGCAAGACATCTTTATCAGACTACAGCGCCCTAATTGCATAACACACTATTACTATCAATTGGAATCAATTCGAGCCCAATTGCTAATCCATTGCTCCATATGTTAGAAAAATGTGTTTGCTCAACTACGTGAATAACGCAATGAAAGTTGTTGAACTGTCACAATGAAACTAAATGTTACTGATAGTGTGTTACGCAGTTACCCTACGGATCCGTAATCATTATTCTCCTGCCTTTTCTTTTGTTTTGGATAGGAAATCATCAAATGACTTCTCCCGCTCTGGGCGGAGTGGAAGTGCGTGTCAGACTTTTACTGACTAAAACCCACCCGTGTTTCTTCACTTGCCTGTGCGCCAGGGCCAGTTTATTGTACCGGTTCGGTGTCAGTTGTGATTGTTTGCTGCACCTGGTGACGTTTTTAGGTCGGCGCCGGCTGTCTCCGAAAACCAATGCTGCAGGGCTCTGTTTTGCATAGGGTATCAGCATAATGCTGAGCGACAGCCATTTTGCGTGGATGTGACGCACGTTCCCTCAACAACTTTTTTATATTTGTAAATTTTGCGTCATGTTTCCGGAAATACACGTATTTTTTCTTTCATTCTGCCTTTCGCTACGAATCCGTAATATCATGCCTTATTTGTTTTGGCGTCAATAAGTAGCTCGATCACTGCGGTAGTAAGCCAATAAATTCTGTAAGATTCTCGGGAATCTCGCAGAACATGTATGAACTGCCTGAATTACTAATCAAAATATAAACGGGGAATGATACAGGACCATTTGCGTCTATTTACCCTACACACTACACTACAGATACAGGACCATTTGCGTCTATTTACCCTACACTCTACACTACAGATACAGGACTATTTGCGTCTATTTACCCTACACACTACACTACTGATACAGGACCATTTGCGTCTATTTACCCTACACACTACACTACTGATACAGGACCATTTGCGTCTATTTACCCTACACACTACACTACTGATACAGGACCATTTGCGTCTATTTACCCTACACACTACACTACAGATACATACCGTTTCATGTAGATGTGCTTGTGCAGTTTCTAAGACAAAATAACTGGGGATGATCGACCCTAAAAATTTGACTTGCCCCTATATCAGAAGCTGGGTACGCCCATGACGGCAGGTCAAGCTACCCGATAGGCGATACTGTCAAATATTCCCAATCAAATTTGGGCCTTAAAGCTTTAAAGATAATGTTGTAAACTTAATAAAGAAGTCTGACAGATTGTAGAAGCTTGATGTGTTGTCGTTTGTTCTAAGATTTTGCTTTTAAAATTGCCGAAATAATAAGATTTATAATGATTACGTCCATAATAACGTAGTCCGCGTAATAAGTTCTGTAACGGATCTAGTGCATAAGTATTAGTATTTTCTCTCTGCAGTTCCTTTGTGTCGGTGAAGTGAACCGTTCAGTATTATTTGCAGCCAGTGAAAGGTATGAGGTCACGAGACTTGTGCCTGGCTGTTTTAGCGTTTAATGTTTTGTGGGGGAAACGGTTTTGAGTAGATTTTAGGATATTCGAGATTTGAGAAGTTTGAATTTTTTTCCAACAAGCGATTTTTCAGAAGATACTAAATGCACGAACCATTTTTTCCCTCTTGATAACAAATTTTCTTCGTATAAGTATTATCAATTTAACTAGATAGGTACGTACATCTACAAAGCATAATTGCATCACAAAATGAGTAAAAATAACAAAAAAAAAAAAAATGGAAATAACAAAACTCGTTACGTTAGTGTTTTGTTATTGTATAGTGTTAGACTTTCAAACCAATTCTTTTGAATAAAACCTCAAATAGAATTTTAGCAAGAAAATAAAACTTCACACTTGTCAGGTAATAAAACGTTCTCAATGGGTGCTCAACTACCTGTCTAATGATTTGTAAAAAAGCTCGACTGTGTGCGTCTGCGCATCCGGGTGTGACCGGAATCTTTAGCGGTGACATCAGTGACAAGTTGCAATTATATACAGGATTCCTTTGTGAAAGTTCAAAGTGTGATATTTTATTAATACTGTTACGTGTTTATAGCAGACTGTTGTAATGTATAAAAGAAAAAAAAACCTAAGTACAGGTTATGTACTTTGTGGCTTTGGCTAGAATAAAACATTAGCACAAGTTTCTTCGATTATTTTCTAGCTATAGTTAATTAAAACGAATCAAAATAGATTCATTAATACAAATCACTCTTATGCACATACAGGGTGTATCTGACATCGTAACGCAAACTTCGCGAAAAGGCTAGACCGCATGCTACTAATAAAATGATGATAGTCATTTATGTCGTTAATGAACGGTTACAGTGTATTCAAAGTGTTTAAAAAAATGTCTTGGCTCTGCCTTTGAACGTTGCAAGCGTGCCGCCGTGCGAGTTTGTAGGTATGACGTTGATCCCTGATGTGAACTCTATTAAGTCAGCTGATAAGATAGTTTTTCGAGTTTTGTGAGTGTAATTAGCGAATTAATTAATTTTTACTTTAAAATCTTATTAGGTTATAAAAGTATAGCAATTATGAACGGTCTAAAGTGAAAAAAACTACATATATTTTTTTTCAAGTCATGAATAAGCTGACGATAAATTCCACCACTGGCGGGTTCAAAATCATGTACTGGATCCATGGTACTCGTTTGTACGTCGATGTCAGATACATTTATAATTATACATACATACTTTATAATTATATTCTTATACAAAACCATTGAGGTTTTACGATCGTCATTTATAACGTGGAAATACCAGCCATGTATAAAATATAACAAAGGGAGCAGGAAAACCCGCTTATGAGTCAAATAATAAAAAGGCCCGTCAACCGGAAAGCATTGAGAAAATCTTGTACAAAGATATTTTTCCTGATCTTGATAGTGTCCTAGACTTTGAGGATAAAGCGGTTATTAATAAACAGGTAGCCAGATACGACATGTTTTGGGTGTAATAAGGAAATCTATTCATGTGATAATTTTCTGATTATTCGACCAAGAGGATCACTGATCGATTCAGTAAAAGTATCACTATCAGTAGCAATGGGTCTAATTTTGACAGTTGAACAGCACTCATTGCATTATTTACGTTGTTGAGCAGACACATTTTCAAACATAGGGAGCAATGGAATAGCAATAAGCTTCAAAATGATTCCAACTTGTCAGTTGAACATTACACACCAGTACTGTCGTACTGGTGTGTTATGCACTTAAGGCGCTAGAGTGAGTTGTCAATAGTTTCAATGCCTAGTATTAGTTGGAATGATATCTCTTTGTTGACTTCACATAACTTTTTGCGGTGAGTAGGCTACAGAATCACACTGCAGATCTCGTTCCTCGAATGCTATATATTATATATACTAATATATAAAGCTGCAGAGTTTGTTTCGAAATGGCTTTATTATTATTTATACATATGCTAGCTGCGCCGCGAGCTTTCACCCGGTTAGGTTTCGCTCCTGTTAGTCGCAGCGTGATGTTATATAGCCTAAATTCTTCCTGGATTAATGGACTATTCAACGCAAAAAGAATTTTTCAAATCGGACCAGTAGTTCCTGAGAATAGCGCGTTCAAACAAACAAACAAACTCTTCAGCTTTAT
Source organism: Sesamia inferens (assembly GCA_037179545.1). NCBI lineage: Eukaryota > Metazoa > Arthropoda > Insecta > Lepidoptera > Noctuidae > Sesamia > Sesamia inferens. Next base: position 12,432,120 of record CM073922.1, read on the forward strand.
ACATTAATATAGATTTGTAAATATTTCAAGTGTTGTTAGTAGTTTGTTAATAAGTTTGCTTTAGTTATATTAGTATCTGAGGATGAAATATGGACCTATTTAAGGGTAAAGGCCTCCTCCATTTTTTCCATTACTCTCTGTCTCTACCATTTTTTTTTCAATCATAATTATACTATTTATACGAACATCACCAAATTGGCTCCTCCTTATACATAGGTTTTAAACACAACTTTCCACACAGACCGGTCTTGTGCTGCCCACATCCATCGGCATTCCGCGACCTTCATCAGGTCAACAAGGTGGACCGATGAACATTAGATGGTCAATGTGGAAAGCCCTAGGGGAGGCATTTGTCCAGCAGTGGACTTCTATAGGGAGAAGAAAAGAAAAAGCAGTAACACAACTGACCCTGCCTTTTTACCTATTTGTTTTAATTAAAATAATATCTGGCGAGCAAAACAGAAACATGTATATTTAAATGAGGTAACCACTATTTTATTTAATGTCATTCTAATTATACATTAAACAGCATTTACATTCAGTAAATGATGTTTATAGGCTAACGCTGGTATTTATTTCTGGGTGTAAAGTTTAAGCTTGGTTTATGTTGTAATTGGACTGTAATTTAATTGTAATCATCATTTTATCACTCTTGTCTACTTAAACCTTTTTCTTTTTAAGAAACATAAGGTTTTGATAGCACCAAAACCTTGCTTAGCTTGACTATAATGAGTTTAAACTTTTAACTATCTGAGAGTCTATAAACTTGGCAATTAACAAACTATTGAAGAACGAAGATAAAATTGTTTAAAAAACCCGAAAGCGAAAACTTTTACCTCTTCGGTACATACCACCAATATTAAGGACACATTAAGCAATTTAACCAATCGCCCTTCAACACAGCCTTCGAACAAGAATCGGAATTCCGCGCATGCTTTCTCAAGGCCGTTAAGGTCTATATTGCTATGCCTTGTATACAAATTGGCCCCATCAGAGATTCACAGCAGTACCGCAGTCACTCGGCAATATTAGGCAATTCCGATCATGTCTTGCGACATAATATCTACATACAATCGTGAATTGTAGGCAACCTGTTCTATTATGTGTGGTTCGATTTGCAAGCTCGTGTTTTGAACTAAGTTTTCCCTTTTAGGGCGGCTTATAGCACGTATTATGTAGAGCAGATCAGAGGATTAGTGTTATTTCATTGACAGCTGAGATATTTTGAGCGCGGAAACAAAGATATTTGGGGTCATAAAAAATGATGAATGGGCCTGCACTTGACTTGCAATATGCCTGACGGAATGCAAAGAATGAAGTTTATGGTGGAACGCGCGTGCGTTTTGAATGGGACGGGAACACAGATAGGGCAGTGAGGCCAGGGCAGAGAGTGCCACAATTTAGCTGTGCGCATAATAATCGTTTAGGTGAAGAGAGGATTTATTTACGGGTTTGCCATGCATGTAACTGACCTAGGTTTACGCTAAAAGGAGGTGACCAATGGGCCAGTAGAATCATCTAGATAAGTTAGACATAATGTTCGTCATAATGAATGGACATTACATACATGCAATGCAATAACGTATCGTGCTGTTGGTCTATATAATTTAACTGACGAAGAACGCATAAAAAAGAAAGTAAAAGCGGTCTTTGTTCATTGGTAGTTCAGTTTACATTAAGTAATGTCTAAATTTTTCTTCATATTGTAGCACATAATAATACAGGCGAATTGACGATGTATATAATATATAAAGAGAGTGTTCATTTTGTATATACATAGGCCTCAATTCGCCACATCAAAGTCAAAAAGAATTAACTTAAGAATCTCCCAATTTGCGCTAATTAATTCATATCTAAAACATTTATCAATCTTTTTGGCAAATGAATTGTTCACCGACCTCTACTCTCAATGATGATAATTGTTCAAAGTTAACGGTGGCAATTTGTTTCCCAGGAGTGCGTGGGAGTTCATAATTGTTCGCTGTTACCGCCCTCTAGCAGAACATACAGAAAGCTGACGTACGACGCTTGCGTAATGAATAGGATTAAAGATTAGATGATTTAAGCTTGCATATATTATGTGGTTAGATGATGATTTTGTGTTTCCTGTGTTTAACGGCTCATGTGTAATTGAAATTGTATCATCGTAGTTTCGCTGGAATTCAGTGAGACATACAATCTGTAATGATATCCTTAGCACGTTTAAAGATATCTGATACAATTTTCCTGATGTCAGATAGAATAATTTTGCCAGTTTCTGGAACTAACAACTTACAGCATTTCTTAGTTTCAGAAACTAGAAAAATAATTACTATCCTATCAGCATATCGTAAATTACTTTTACCTATAATGCCTTTTTCCATATGAGAGGGCCTACAATGGTAAGATATGAATTCTTTGCTTCATTATTGATAAAATACAACAGATTTAACTTTGTACAGATTTAGCAAATAACGGTCCGTAAATTATAGGAATTAGCTAAAAGCGACCTTTTGTCGCTCAATTCTTCTCTGTATGAGAGGAGGCCTGTGCCCAGAGGTGGACCGATAAAAAGGTTGATGATGATGATGACGATGATGATCTTTTGTTGTTTTCCATATAGGAAACATTCATAAGACCAGAACACAACTACAGAAGCCTACCTAAACCGATGTTGTAATTATTAGCTTTACAGTTGCTCACAGACGCAGGCGCAGCTAAGAAAGTCGCTTATCTAAATCCATCAAACAATAGAGCTTTAGCCTGAGGTCGTACATTCTACATGCATTCTATGACTCACGAGTAAATTCAACATTTTTATTTTCCGTTTCAGCAAGTTTCATTATTGTAAGTTTTATTCATGCTCATGCATTTTGTATTAGACATTTATGTGATCAGAATTCTGAGACTATTGACTGAGTTGACCGGAATGACTACTTATTGTAATATTGTAGACATATTTTGTAAAAAAAAAAAAACTGGAAAATCTTGGAGGTAATAGCTAAATATTGTTGTTTCTAGCTTTTGGCTTGGTTATAGGCATTTTGATTTTTTTTTTTGAGTTAGTGGGATACCGTTTAGAACCAGCTGTGAGGGTCATTTTAAAACAACCCAGCCTTGGTCATTTTTCTTTGCAGACATCCTTCTTTGTTAAAGCTACTTTTTTCACTGCTGAAATTATACAAGCAATTGCGGATGTCTGCAACTCTTTTAAGAGTTAGTAGATCAGACAAATAACTTGCGAACTTTACGTAAAGGTCAGGTGAGTCAGACACACAGCTACTTACAACTCTCGCCTCCTACCTTCGTCAAGGCAGCTCTCGTCATTCTATTTCCTTTACGTTATTCAACACGGTATTACAATATCCAATTTAATGTTTTCAATAAACGTATTAACATTAATTAATTCCTGATCATATTCATTTGATATTATTTCCTGAGTATAATTGAATATTTCTTTGAAATGATTTTTCCTTGGTTTTCTTTGACATAATAATTGTAATTTAATAGTGATTATTCCTTTTAACCATTATTTATTTCTTTGGTTACTCGTCTACGTTTCGTCAGCGCAGCAATCCTGCAGTCGCTCAATCACTGCGCCAAACCTGTCGTATAGTTAGTAAAAAGTTTTTGTTTTCATTATCATTGCTTTCTGCTTGATGTCATGCTTCCAGCGACTTCTTGTTATTTACTTTTCTTTATCAAATGAAAGTTTATTTTTAAACAAATTAAACCTACATGCAATTTATTGCCTTGTTATAATTCTATGAATTTAGCACAATATACAGCAACGTTTTCAATTTAAATGTAACGTGAGAAGCTCAAGTTTATTCTGAAATAATAACAACAGCCACTTCAGAGCAATAAAACACCATCATCCACAAAAAAAATAACAAAGAGATTGTCTCCAATACGATCTTATTCTTGTCTATAGCCTAGCACGAAACATTTTTGCGATGATCGTTATAAAGAAGAAAAAAAAAAACACGTTTGAAAAACGAAGTCAACCGACGAAAAATTTGAAGCGTCCGAAGCATCTCGGTTATACGTGTCAGGCTAAAGGTGAGGTAAAGATCGTTTCTACTCGTTTTTCAATGAATTTGTTGAAGACTAGGCTGCGTACAAATGTACCGATAGATAGAAACTACTTGATTTGGTACAAGGTATGTATTTGGAGTGGCGTTTCGCAAGCGCGTCAAGTGTCGTGACACCGGTCGACCTCGCCGCGACTTTGGAGAACCAGTCGAAATTATAGAACCTGAAATTAAATTATGTTTACTTATGTTTTGTGGAGTGTATTTGCCACTTAGATTTCATATTACTTATGTAGTCCTAAGTAAATACATTGGGTAATTCACAAAGATATTATTTGAGTAAAAACAGACGTCAAAACAGACTTTCAATTAGACCAACCTCTGTGTTTTGCGCCATTGGAGAAATGGCGAAATGAAAGGAATCAGTTGGCTAGGAAATGCTTGGTTTTAAAATATTGACATGTAAAAGTGTTTTAAAATATCTAGATAGGTACCCTGGTACCTACATATATATAAAGAGTGACGATTAGGTTATTACATTAAATGATACAGCGGTTATTAGAGGCTGTTGAAAATGAAAATAAAATATGTTATTATATTTTACTAAAAATAGAAAACTAGTTTTTCGCATAAATTATATAAGTAACTTATTTGATTCGAAATTAGTATTTCGACCCAAATAAACTGTATATTTTATGTAAAGGCGATGGTATCAACAATTCTACACAAGTTTTAGTAACTACTAACAGTAGCAATGACTTTAATTTTGACAGTTCAACAACATTCATTACATTCATACATTTACTTTATTGAGCAAACACATTTTTCGAGCACACGAAGCAATGGAATAGCAGTATCCATCAAAATGGTACCAGCTATGATTGAAAGTGTCTTTAATTGACTGATAATGAATGAGAATAAAAGGAAGTAGAACTGTACAAAACTCTTTCAGAGAAGGTAACGGAGCCTTTTAGGAAGTGTTTCACTTACAAGTTTAGTCTTTCCCGGTGATGCAACTGGTTCGCTTGTTCCAAACATTTAAAAGGTTGCTAAATTTAAAATCGTCCTGCCAATTCGTATAAGGAATGAGAGTGCATGGAAGAAAAGCGTGACTTATCTACGTCAAAATTATGTCGTGCAGCTTCCAACCTTGCCACAGCTTTGAATTGTTCTGAAACTTTTGTAACAGGAAATCAAACTGCATTTGACGTGAGTCATACTTCTTTATGGACCAGAACTTGACGATAAACTCTATGCTCAAAATATAATTATAGTTCTATGCCAGCATTTGTGAGTGTTTTGAGTGTAAGGTTTAAAATCCGAATCTGTTGAACAAATACTATTGTGGCACCAGGCAGAATAGTATTTTTGTTAATTAATTTTTGTCAAACAGGTAATTGCATGACACGCTACCAATCTCAATCTGAATCATTTTTAAAGTTGTAAGTAATCCATTGCTTTTTATGTTCGAATAATATGTCTGTTCAACAAGGTGAAGAACGCATTAAATTTTGTTCAACTGTCCCTGCTGATACATCCATCACATTGGCTGTAGTTTTACGCAAGTTATCTACAGCTTTGACATTAATGGAATATCACTATACATTTAAAATAAACGAAATTACAATACAATTACTTGTAATTGCATTGCGTGTTGGAGTAGCAGGCAAATATTTGTGATTTAAACTACATTATATATTGCTAATGACTATGTATTACCGTAATTATGATTAAAACACTGTGTTGGGCACTCATAATTACTTTATATGATTGCTAGTAGTTTCAATAACTGAGTGCAGACAAATAAGGTTAAGTTCAGGTCCTTGCATGATGACTTTTTTGCATAGAATAAAATACATCTTAACTGATTATGTCCATCTTTAGCTGTGTGAGAATCAAACTGTATTTTATTGACACCATTTAGTACCTACCTACATAAACGTCCATCGCTGAATAAATACTTTTCAATTAGGTAGGTACTAAAAATCACATTACTGGGGTTGCTTTAATGGGAATATTATATACTACAATTGCCACGCTTGTAAAACTAAATTAAATGTCTTCAACTTATAATTTGCTACAATAAAATTACGCCAAAAAGAAAAACAAAACGCTTCATACAATCAAGCTTTATTGTAAAAACAAAATCACATAATATGTTTTTTTCTCAACTTGTTCCATCAATCGCCATTCCATTTTCAAATTATTAACATCGGAGTGGCACACCGAGTGGGAAAATATTGTTATTTTCTCTAATAGGTTTATTACAGTGTTTTTACTTCTCGCCAAAAACTACAGTTATCTAGAAATATCCGGTGTCTTTAGTTGGGAATCGAATTACGCGGTATTTATTTAGACGGCTGTCTGATTGATCACCGCCATTACGGAGTGGTCACGTAGTCGGAAACGATTCCGTGTCTGGGCTCGTTTCGGGCGTAACTGTAGTGTGTGGTCACTGACCACAGGGCTGCCAGGGCGCTATGGGGATAGATTAACTGTCTGTTAAGGAGAGTAAGGATGGGAGTCATCCAACTGACAGCAAATAGAAGTGTTTACCCCATTGTTGTCTTCATAACTTGGCGGTTATCGAACCAAAGGAAAAGAATGTTCTTTACAATCTACGGGATCCTGACTGTATGAAAGTGCAGTTTTAAAAATTCACGTTCATATACCTAGCTGGTAGCTTTGCATTTAGTGACAGATCGAATATTTTCTTAGTAATGCAAAAACCGAGGTCAGAAATTGCAGAAAACTGCGTAGGTATTGTACTGCTGTTATCTCCCGCTGGTGGCAATTAAGCTTTCTCTATAGCCGATCTAACTGATTACTTGTGCGAGCATTCAATTTCCTCATACAATTAATGTCCTTAGACTGTACTGACAACCTTAGACGACCAGCGACAGACATTAATGAACAGACCAGAGGTAATCGAACCTTCTTGTGTGGGAGTGGTATGAAATCGCGTCTGTTTAGACGGAATCATGATTTATTGAGAAGTTAAAATGTGTTCCATCCAGTTTAATGACGGAATTCGAAAGATAGGTGCTGATTTTATGACTTGAGACTGGTAAACAGGGTTGGAGAAATATCGGTTATTACTTCAAATGATACTATAACTGATAAAGTAAATAAACAAAGCCTTGTTGTTTCTGTTCAATTTCTTCAAGCATTGAAAAAACAATAATTTTCTCTTCTGTACATGTATCTATAGAAGAGAAAAATACATTAATTTTACAATACAAAAACAAATGGTTCAAACCTACCAACCTAAAGAAATCTACAATTGACTATTAGGAGGATATTCATTAAAATGTTCATGATTGGGTATTCGACTCAACCATGAACATTTAAATGAATATTGTTCAGCTATAGAACCATTTAAAATTCAATAACAAACGTGCACTCATTGTGTCTGGTTTTACTTTTACACACAAAAAAAATATTGTTCCTTTTACGAATCTGAAATTCGTAAAAGGAACAATATTTTTTTAAATTAATTACTTAATGCCTTGGAGTGTAGTTTTTAGCACAATAGTAATTCTTTGTTTTAATATAAAGGTAATATTTAGAAATTAATTGGAATTTTTAATCTAAAATGGACATGATTATGGTACCCGGTTGCAATTTATAGTCGAATGAGGAAGCTAAGTTATGATACGTTGTTTTAATCATAGTTGTTCTGTGAGTAATAATGACATTATGAAGTCAATAAAATCTTGTTATTGCTGTTAGTAAGCGACCTACTGCAGAACAGTTGTTAAACTTCGAAACTTCTTCGGCATAAAACAAAAAAAAAAAAAAAATATATAAAATTTATTTGTGCACAGGATTAAAAATCTGTTGTATAATAGAATTACATGTAAGGGCGGATTGGTACTCCTGAAATATGTTAAAAACAAGTGTTTTAGGAGTCAACACTCCATTACATTAAGCAAACAATGTCGAAGATTCCCTTGTCTATAAACTAAAGTAAATTATATAAGGCTGAGTGTATTCTTTCTATTATACATATTAAGAAAAGGACGGAAAATAAATATTTCTTTAGCTCTGTTTGAATTTTCAGCTGTTGTACCTATCCATACTAATATTATAAATGCGAAAGTAACTCTGTCTGTCTGTTACACTTTCCCGCTAAAACCTCTGGATCGATTTTGTTGAATTTTGGCACAGACAATCTTTAGACCCTGAGAAAGAACATAGGCTACCTTTTAATGAAAAAAAAAAAAATGATATTCCCGAGGGAAATCTAAAAAGCGCGATATAACCAACTTCCACGCGGGCGAAGCCGCGGGCGGAAAGCTAGTATAAAATATGCCACACTGTCCTATTTATTCTTCAAATAAAAGATCACGATTCTTCACGACTGTTTTTACCTTCATCAATGTTAAAAATTCGTTGTTTAATTTTAAAATCAAACCCAAAACTGCCCTATGTCTTACATTTGCATGTAATACAATATTAGCAAGATTTGAATTTAACTAGGAACTACTTAGAATTTGTTACGCAATCTGTGGTAGCATTTACCTACACAGATAAGTAAAATCAAAGGGGTTGTGGAGGTCAGATTGTATGTGCAGCGTGAAAACCAGAAATAACATACATAAATACAGATACCATGCAGCAGTGTGTAAAGAACTTCTACAGATAAGTATTTAGAGGGAAACAACTGGACTTATGTACCTACGTTTACTAAGATAGAAGATAATTCAGTAGGTAGGTATAAATTAATTATCCTGGTTTCATATTGAGGATTAATCCGCAACTATCCCACAATTTGGACACACTAGCAGTATGAATGGCTTCCATTTTGACAGTTCAACAACATCCATTGCGTTATTTACATAGTAAACAGACAAATGTTTCGACCATACGAAGCAATGTAATGGCCACATCCTTTAAATATCAAAATACTCTTTAGATGATAGTTGATGATGATAAAAACATTTAGGAGCATGTTCGGCTTGACTTAAACCAAATACGAGTTTATGGAAAAAATAACTTTACTTTCTATCCAATAAAGTTGAGGTTACGCTACACACTTTTGTATCTTTTTCAATAGCGGTAGTCAGTCTGAAATCAACATAAGTAAGTACAAATAAAATTGTTATTTGATTATCTTGATATAACGACAATTTGAAACATAAATACAATTTGAATATACTAAGTACGAGAATGTGTTCTTCTTCAACCTGTATAGGTCCACTGTTGGACAAAGGCCTCGCCCAAGGCTTTCCACAATGACCGGTCTTGTGCTGCCCGCATCCATCGGCTTCCCGTGACCTTCACCTGGTCATCGGTCCACCTTGATGGGGGCTCCCCTTAGTTGCGTTTTCCGGTATATGGCCGCCACTTCAGAACGTTACTGCCCCATCGGCAATCGGTTCTACGAGCAATGTGCCCCGCCCGTTATTCAGTAACACAAAAAAATTGCAGCTTACCAAGATAAGCTCATGATATCGTTAAACAAACTCGTTAGCAAGAAGCGAAGAGACAGCTGAATCAAATCCTTTGTTAGATACCGGAAAAATATTTCCTTGATAAGTTGTCGGTGCAGCGGTATCCTATTCTAAAAGCAGTCGATACAAGGCCGCACCCGCGTTCCTGTCGAGAGTTGCAATAAATCTGTCCATATCGATCGTGACGATTGTCGAGTGCAGCGCGTTTTGTTGCTTGTAGTAGACAGTTAAGGTAAGAAGGTTTGTTTTATTCAACTTTTAATGAAGAATTATTTGACTGGACACTTATGAAAGATTTTTTGTTCAAAGCGGTTCAAAATTTTAGTTTTACAGAGCGTTTTTTCAGGTTAGCAGGTAAAATGCATTTCTTTTTGACTAAGTGTTATGAAAATTACATGTCGGCTTAGCGTCAGATTTATCACAAGCACAACAGCATTTTACACTTCATGTACCTTTTCCATCTATTTTGTGTCTGGCAGGTATCGATTGCGGTTGGCGCGTTACGCGGAAATATGACAAAGATATCGATCGATTTGATAATAATCGTCACGAAATCTTTTGTTACATATTTTATAATAACTAATTATGTTTTGTGAATAGGGCTCAATGCTGATAAATAATTATGATCATTAATTACTTATAACAAAGATAAGGAAATACCATTCAAGTTAGGGGGACACCCTTTCTGATCAAGACCTCCCTTTCCGTTATTATAATAATTGATTTCCTATTTTTAAACAAATGATAAACCTTGATTGTTTGTTTTAAAGCGCCAACTTCTAGAACCACAGGACAGCTTCCGAATTGCGTAACAATCTATTACTGTCAATTGGAATCATTCTGAAGTCAATTGCTAAACTATTGCTCCATATGTTCGGAATATGTGTTTGCTCAACAACGTAAATAACGCAATGAATGTTGTTGAACTGTCAAAATGAAACCCATTGCTACTGATAGTGTGATAAGCAGTTACCCCCTGATTTGAAAAAAAAAAAGGAATTTTATATTTATCTGAGGCAAAAGCAAAAGATGTCGGAAAAACGCTTCGCTAAAACGTAGTGACAGCGCAGCCAAGGAATTTCACGCGATGACCTTTTAGGAAGTGACCAAAAGAATATCAGGCTTAGCGAAAATGAAGCGATAGCTGCGGGTAAGAAATTTCACGCGAAAGAGAGCCGCAGACAGAAATCAGTTCAGTTAATAAAATAACATAGGTTCCTATAAAATCAAATTGTCATACCCGACCACTCTACGCAACATCTAAATTTATAATTAGCCCACACGAACAGCCCAGCTAATAAATATCCCGTATTCCGCATGACTAAACAGCACAGAGCACCGATTATGACACTTGCCCGTAAGCTGTCAGTGTGAAAGAATTCGGGCGCAGGCGCAGGCACTGGGCCACGCCCCTTCACACAATGGAAGTGAGCTGAATGAGCCGCCGATTAGCATCGAAAGAAACGCGTGGAGGTATGGCTGTAGAGACGTGAATGGTATGAGCTATTATTAAGATGAGGTGTGGTAATCCAATGTATTTTGAAGGATAAAAGAAGTTTTGAAGACCAAAAACAACCGAAAACATTGTTAAGAAGATAGTGAAAGAAAAAAATCATAATTGAAGACGGCTTGCTTTGAAAATTGTCTTGCTAAGAGGAAGGATTCGGCAATAGGGACTCTAGGTGGCCCTGCACAAGTCCAAGGACATGTGCTTTCATGGTCCTCGGAACGCGCCACCGTTGGGTTCCCACATAATGGTAGGGGGTTCACTTTGGCGTCGGGTCGACAATGATGTACTTTCGACTCGTCCTCGACAGCCGGTTGTACTTCCGACGTTTGGCTACCTTCTACCGAGACTAAGAAGTAGCTAAAGAAATGAACAGTAGCTGTTGAGTAACGCAGAGCTCATGAACATCGAATGCCTTCAAATGTTGATGCTTGTGAAGAGACCGGTATGCGTTCCAAGCATGGACAATATACTGCTAAGTTAATTAAAGTATTTATTGAGTATGAATGATGCTAACTATACGATTAGGGGACTGACACTGAGACCACAATCCTCCAACAACACAGGAATACAATTGCGACAGCAGACACACGAGGTCAAAAAGAGGTGTCAAATTTATGAATATTTTTAGAATACTGTTAAGTGTAGAATACGTACAATTATTATTAGAATAAGATTAAGCATTAGGAGAAGAAACTTATATGTAAATAAGTATGTTGTCCGAATAAAAGGCTAATTAGTATTATTATACGAGTAGGAGAAGGCCAAATAAACAATGGATAGATTATGTGACAGATGGTATGGTTAGAAAGTAAGTAACTATCGAGATGACAATAAGCAGGTAAATAAGGAGTAGGTATGAGACATGTTGCGTCATCTTCAAGTAATTTAGTTCTACGGCACGAGAATGATGAGGTAGCAACTCTTAAAAAAGCTTAATAAGACAATATAATAAACTTACATTTTAATATAATATAGTCAATTAAAAAATTACATAATGAAAAAATTCTTTTACCGACAAACAACCACTTTTTTCAAAAAACTACGCCCCATCAACATAATTAAATTAACAAGAATTCATATAATAAAGTTGACTGGTCAACAGTCAAGTTATATTGCATAAGTTAACATGTGGTAGCACAACTTTTACTTGACAATGAACTAATATAATGTGCCCACCGACCTCGTGGGCTGATCTTATTGATCCATATTCCGTATGATAGGGCTGCCAATAGAGATTGATGGCCAAAGGCAATATTTCGTCTCGACAGAAAGGCTTATTCAAAGGACTATATTGATTACCATTTGGTAATCTGTGCATTGATCAAGATTATATGATCAAAGATCATCCGACTATTGTCTTGGACCGTTAGTTATCTGTGGTCATAATTCACACGTATATTTCCGTCATCAATGTCTTCTATATTACAATATCAACATAATCATCAACCTTTTTATCGCCCCACTACTGGGCACAGATCTCCTCTCATACTGAGAAGGATTGAGCGTAATCGCCACGCTTGCTCAATGCGGGTTGGCGATTTCAGACTTAAAGTCCAGGTTTCCTCAAGATGATTTCCTTCAACTTGTCAATCAGTCATTGGTGTCCAAGATATACATAGAAAGTACATATAACTTAGAAAAGTTACATTGGTACTTGCCTGACCTGGTTTTTCTGTAGTTACTCGTACAAAAACCATGATGTATAGAGTATATAGGCGCAATTTTTTACCCCCTTTTTTGTTTGTTTTTTTCACTCGTCTTCCTTCACTTGCCTGTGCGCCACAATATCTTTTTCGAATAAGCTGCGACACCTGTTTTGTTGCCTTTCGATCCATTTCATCCTTATCCTTAAGAAATAGCATATATGTAGGTATCTATTAAGAGTATTCAACCCTAGAGTCACAAGTGCGCACGCGCCGTTTGCACCGTTACTTCCGCTGCAACCGGATGTACAAATGTGAACGGCTTTTGTAACCATCTCTATTGGCCATTGAAAGCCACCTTCAATCATTTTATTACTTCTTATATTAATTAAAATGTAGCCATTAAATGGCGAATTTATATTTCAGTTTGAATATAATGCATTAGTGTAATGGCACAATTACACATAAAATATAAAAAGATTTACTTTATGAGGTAATATTGTATACTTGCAAGATTTTTGCAACTATTATGCTTATATAGCAAACAAGACTGAGCATATTAGGAGACTGTCCTACTGGCCAAGATTCTGTGTTTGTTTATTAGAACATGAATGTGTGTGCTATGAAATTACTAAATTTCTTGTCACACCCTAAATCTTCGTGAACGGTTTGTTTTATTAGCCTACCACGACTTTAATAATACCCTCCACCTATTTTACCAAGTGTCACTCATAAACTATGTTCCACTTATTCATAAACCATCTACGTAAAAGGTCTACATCACTAACTTTTACTATCATTGGACATTCATGCGCCCGTCAACTCTTACGCATGTGGTGTTGAAAACGAGAGCGATGCGTAGGCGCTGGCCCTGAGTGACGTCGACATCACACGAGGTTACAGAGAATGTACATTGTTCAGGTATTAATCATGGATGAATAAATAATGTTTACAGGTCAAACGTGGGCAGGGATGATTCTCATAGTATACTTGAGGCTGCATTAATTATCATGTACTGCATCAGCTTGTGTTGTCTTCAAGTATATTCATGGTTGTAAAGGACTGGGCTTGTATAAAAGTACACTATCACATAAGGTTAGAATCTAGTCTTACCAGAAGTTATACAAAAATTAAATACACTGTCATCAAGATTCCAAGTCAAATAAGAAAGACAACCAGAGTCTTTATCTGCTAACTTACTAGCTAGCAGATGTCACGAGGGTGTTCAGCATAGACGGCTTGTTTATGTCCCTTTAGGCTGAGAATGTGAAAGTTTGTACGTTCAATTAAATTAGCGTATTGTTGTCAGAAGGCAAATGGAAACTGGGAAGTAAGCAAGGTGATAACTACTCTTACTTATTTGAACAGTTTAAAAGCATCTTCGACACATCCAACACTTGTTTTATTTATGAAATTGCTTATGAAAACATCACAATATCATAAGACCATTGGTCCCCTCCTGATCATATCGATTTCTTTATCCTGGTCCGTTATGTTCATAACCTCATAACTCCATTCTTGATAGAGCGAGCGGTCTACTTAAACCACATTAATGTACGGATCAAGCAAAGTTGGATAGCTGTGGCATTGATTCATGAGCTCGTAGTACTTCCAATAATGCTAAATAGTGAAAAACATTGGGCAACGCTTCTAGGATTTCACCTGAATATGCTTGTCACACTTATCCCCCAGCTCCAAGGCGTGGCCAACTATAATGAGCCAACGAATAAGCCAACACCATTTCATTTTGGTGGTGTTTCGAAACTGCATATTTTATTAGATTTTTAGCCTTTAAGTAAATTATATAACAAAGTCTTTAATGAAAGAGAAAATACTTGAAAAAATAAAGCTAAAAAATTGTATGTTCAAAGTTGACAAATTATTGGCAGACAATAGATGTATTTCTCATTATATCAGCAGTAAAGTCAGTGAACTTAGAATGGTGATGTAATAAGGAATCAGGTACATATATCGCACCTTTAGAACAATAGAGACCTAATTCGAAATTTGAAGATTTCAATGTTGATATGTTGAACTTGTTGCAACAATGTTGAACAATAAAACAGAGACGGATTATCGGATGAAAAGGACTCGTCCTTTTCCCGAACAACCGTCTCTGTTTTATTAACAGTCGATGAAGATGATCTTGCAAGGTAATTTTATGAGTCAACATTGAAATCTTCAAATTTCTAATTAGGTCTCTGTTGTTCTAGAGGTGCGATATGCCCCCGAGGTCGTAAAAATCAGAATGATGTGGAGAAGACACACTGGGCCATAATCTGTCACGCGGGCCCAGTGGGGGTTGGTAGAAGTCATAAATTTTCCAAGTTTTGGCTCTAGTACCTGCCGCTTTGATCACGATATTTTCCTTCTCCGTTTTAAGAGCAGTGGTGATGGAATAATTTATACTAAGTAAAGCGCCTACGGCCTATCGCTATCGTTGAGTTGCGGCCGAGACCGCTTGGCTTCCGCTGCTCTCCTAGGTATAAACGTATTTCAGCAATATTGTTTATGATTATGGACTCATAGATCGAATTTTGCATAAAACAATATTATCTTTTACCGCTTTTTTTTTTAATAATTATAAACTAGCGCTTGACCGCATCCCGCCTGATGGTAAACAGTGATGTGATCGTTGATGGTAACGAGCGCTAGTTTATTAAGAGCCTATTCACTCAGAAAAACTGAGCGAATAGGAAGGAAGACGGCAGTTGAGCGAGGTGATACAATGTTAAACCCAACAACACGACCAACGATGCTGCGCCAAAGGGAGATTGATCTGAAGACCCTCCACGACCAAACTCCCAATACAACAACATTAGGCGCATCGTACCTGGCACACATCGCAACACAACTGCTCAGACCCGTCCTCCGTACGGCTTCACCAGACATCATGCCGGAACACGACAAATCGTTTGGCGGCAAGGCTTTGTCTGGTGGGTGGTAACTTCTGCCGGCGGCCGATGTTATGGCCTACCACCGAGAGAATTATTATTATTTATATTCTCGTGTCTTTCTAGCATGTTTGCTCACGATTTACCACCGAGAAAAAACACGTCTGATACAAAGGCACAGATGACAGCACATCAAGCTACTACATTTTGCCAAATTTCTTTATTAGATTTTCAACTTCATGTCTAAAGCATAAGGCTCAAGATTGAGTGGGGATATTTGACAGTTTCGGGTAGCTTGACCTGCTTCCGTTCATATTATAAGAGAGACTAGCAGGTATGTGTACGAAGCAATCATTAACCCTATCATATAGCGAACTTTGTCAATAAATAAATCTATGACACAATATCATCATCACCCGCCTAGCTTTTTTCCCAATTATGTTGGAGTCAGCTACCAGTCTTACCGGATTCAGCTAAATACCAGTACTTTATAGGAAGCGACTGTCTATCTGACCTTCATAACCGATCATCATCATTATTTCAGCCGAAAGACGTCTACTGCTGGACATGTGCCTCCCCCAAGGATCTCTGGGACGACTGGTCCTGCGCCTCTCGCATCCAGCGGTTTCCCGCGACCTTCACCTGGTCGTCGGTCCACATTGTCCAGGACCTACCCACGCTGCGTCTTCCGGTGCGTGGTCGCCACTCGAGAACCCGTCGGTCCCATCGGGCATCGGTCCTACGGGCAATGTGCCCGGCCCACTTCCACGTCGGTTATTCTCGTTCTTCTACCATGTAAAAACATGTGAACATAAGTGAAATTTCATTTCATGTATTCGTTTGCTATATAAGCACATCAGTTATAAAAATCATACAAGTAGGTGTACAACATAACTTGTTAATATATTTTATGAGTGATTGTGCTAGTATGCACCACTTATGTACCTACGTTCATCATTCAAGTTCAACATTCCACAGAATAGCAGTGATTGTTATATAAATATGATGAGAGCACATAAATATGAAACTCAAAAATCATTTCACGTAATTGAACGGAGATGAGCATAACTTGACCTATGATAATGGCTACCACATCAAAATACACATAAAAATCATTGAATTAAACTTTCACTTATCTCAGCCAGGCACGACTAAAGCTATTGATGTCATTCAAATAAAGCCAACGCAAACATTGGACAACGAGTACATAATACATACGTAATAACAGGCCTAGATACATAATGTAAAGTAATTTCTATCAATTACCGTCTCACCATTGACATGAGATACAGAGTCACTGTCCCAATAGTTATAGGCGTTTTTTTGGGATAGGAAAGCATCAGATGACTTCTCCGGCTCTGGGCGGAGCGGAAGGGCTTGTCAGACTTTTACTGTCTAAAACCCACCCGTGTTTCTTGACTTCCCTGCGCGACGGCCAGGGCCACGGTTTCTTTTTTAACCTACCCGCAACCCCGACCTAATGGGCTTGGATACTGTAGACCTTTGACAGTCGTTACGGGTATTTAAGCACGATAGTCTGACAACCAGTCACTCCAAGAGGTATCGTATTACCCAGTAACTAGGTTCTCGAGTGGCAACCACGTACCGGAAGCCGCAGCGTGGGTAGCTTTTCGACAAGGTGAACCTACGACTTGGTGAAGGTCGCGGGAAACCGCTGGATGCGGGAGGCGCAGGACAGGTCGTCGTGGAGATTCTTGAGGAAGGCCTATGTCCAGCAGTGGACGTCTTTCGGTTGAAATGATGATGATGGTGATGACATGATAGACCGGGTGTATTCCCCTTTTTAAGGTGTATGATTTTGAAACACAATTCCCGGCTAACGGTGAAATTTCATCTCACATTGGTTTACTGGTTTGCCGGACGATGTAAATGGGAGTTATGAAGCATAGTTTTCTGATTTTTCAAACATACTTTGAGGAAGACTAATTCATATATCAACGTAACAAGCCAAATCATCCTAACCTTGTAATAAAATTACAAAATTCATCAACGCCGCTATCTTTGTTTGCAATGACTAACTGTATCCTGTTTTAAGAACCGCACGTAGTTAAGTAGGTATGTGACAGCAGGACAAGCTATCCCAAACTGTCAAATATTCTCAAACAACCTGGAGCCTTAATGCTTTAGAGATAAAGTTGAAAATCTAATAAAGAAATCTATCAGATTATATAAATCTATAAGATACCTTGATGTGCATTCGTCTGTAAGTTAGTCGGAGGAAGGAAATAGTTTTTATACATATGTTCCTTTATCTGATTCCTCATGTATTTGTTCGCGGAGGTTAATTCTTTCTTATGTTTGTTTAATGATAGCTTTATTTTAAACTCATTAAGTAACCTTGCAAGAGGACAGACTGGTAACTTTAAATGCACTGCCTTTTTACGATATTTTCATGGTCGACTAACATTTACATTTTAGATACCTACACTATATATATTGACAAGGCGCCTACTATGTATTATTTACACAGAAGTTATATACATATATATATGAAATGTAGAAAATGAACAATGGAAGACGCTTTGATAGATCACGAAATTGTGCAAAACGCAATGATTGAAATAATAATCATTCAATCACAAATTAAACACCTAAATTGCATACACAAACTCGCGTTGTTGACAACGAGCTGCAATCGAGCGCTAAATGGATTGTATAATGCACTGTAAACTATAATGTTTGTCTGTGCTAGTTGCGTCACGGACCTGACTTTCTACAGTCTTGAGAAGACACATCGGATCGAGACTGACTGGTAATGATGGAAAGTATTGAACACTCAACAACCTGTACACTTGTGTGAGCTTTACACACTCCTTTTCATTTTGCGGAGGTTTACTTTTACGCTGTCCGTAAACGGATTGACGAGCATGTTATAGTAAGTAAATAAAAAAAAAAAAATACAAAATATTATTAAAATCTGCTTTTTCTGCAGTTCACATTTACATAATAACAACCATATTTATATGCTCAAAATATGTGTGTTTTTGTCCAGATGTGAATAAACTTATCAGTTGTTTTTGACTAAATCAATAACAACATTTTTTAAGGTATAATAAAAAGTACCATAAAACAAATTGTAAAAACTAAAATAAGCGTAATGAATGATCGATAAAATTTCATCTAGATCGATATAATATTAATTGAATTTTAAATTGCTACACGAGATCTTAAATTGCATGATACAGATGAAATAAGATGGGTGTATTGAAGACCGCCATATTTGCGTGTAAGTCGTAAAAACTTCATAAATACGAAAGTTAAAGCTTGTTACCCAACCGTTCACGGCTGAGCTAAAGACATACAAGTAAAGAATTTCAGTGAAAAACCGGAAATATTAACGAACATATTTATTTTCCAAAGAGTGAGTCGTACGGACCTTCTACTAGGAAGTAGAAATATTGTATGAAGTAAGAATCAGTTTGTTTATTGTGGTCACTGAAACAGTATGATCAGTATTATAGCCTCAATATTGCCTTTGCTCTTTGCTGAAGTTTTATTTTACTACTAGCGGGGACATCGGGATAAAAACTCCTTTACCTATGTTAACCTTGCTTATAAACTACTAGCGGCCGCCAGCGACTTTGTTCGCGTGATGTTATATAGCCTAAAGCCTTCCTGGATTGATGGGCTATCTAACGCAAAAAGATTTTTTCAAATCGGATTCGTAGTTCCTGAGATTAGCGCGTTCAAACCAACATACTCTTCAGCTTTATATATTATATATAGATTTGTGTTCCAAATTTCATCCAAATCCATTCAGTATTTTTTGTTTGAAAGAGTAACACATTAATCCATCCACCCTCACAAACTTTCGCATATACATATATTATTAGTAGTATATACAGGCTGTATCTGACATCGTAACGCAAACTTCGCGAAAAGGCTACACCGCATGCCACTAACAAAATTATGATAGTCATTTATGTCGTTAATGAGCGGATACAGAAATAACAGTGTTTAAAAAAGTGTCGGCTCGGCCTTTGAACGTTGCAAGCGTGCCGTCGTGCGTGTTTGTAGGTATGACGTTGACCCCTGATACAAACTCTATTAAATCAGCTGATAGGATAGTTTTATAGTATTGTTCACATTGCGCTTTTTTGTGTAATTAACGAATTAATTAATTTTTACTTTAAAAATTTTATTGAGTTATAAAAGTATAGTAATTATGAACGGTTTAAAGTGAAAAAAAAAACTGCATATATATTTTTTTAATCGAGAAAATGCCGATGCAAAATTCCACCACTGGGGGGTTCAGAATCATGTACCGGATCCATGGTACTCGTTTGTGCGTCGATGTCAAATACACCCTTTATACTTGCATCCATTAGCAGTTAACGAAATCTAACAGTAGAACAGGCTGTACGAACAAAACAATGCTTTATAGATAGAAAGCCCCGGTATCAGTGAATGGATCTGTTTCTAGTTTTTACTAGGAACTTGTTACGGTAATAGCACCCGGTGGAATACCTTCACATACTCGTACAACACCAATTATGTTGTTGTTGTATTGGAAAGATCTTTTTCTTTCATGAGTTTGCGATTTAAGTCATTTAACTGTTCCTATGAAAGCTCCTGTGAGAGTTTTTCCATATAATGTGTTGTGATTTTAGTAAATAGATAGAAGATAAAGCTGTTTATCACACTGAAGTATGAGAGGCGGCCTGTGCCCAGCAGTGCGACGATGAAAAAGGTTGTCGATGATGATGACACTGAAGTAGGAATTTAGTCAACTATTCTTTTATTTAAGTAAATAAATCTGGATTCTTACAAAAATACGTTCATGAATTTTAATGAATTTTATTTATTTCGAAAACATGTACAAACTTTTATAGTAAATCTTACGTAGGGACCTCCTTTTAAGTAAAAACTATACCTGTGCTAGGAGGCCCCAAAAGGCCCCATTCATAAATCATCAACGTCATCTACTTAGCTTTCTTCCAACTATGTTGGGATCGGCTTTACTTACAATACATTTGAAGATTAAAAAAAAAAAACAAGTATTGTGATGTAAATTGATTTAATTTATGTTAATATGTATAACTATTTTTTATTTGCATTACCGAAAAACACTAAAACAAGAATTATAGAATATATTAAGTGGTAATAGAATATTCAAAATCAATGTAATATTAAATATTATTGTGGAGAGTAGTCAAACCAGTATTTAGAGCAGATTAATAAAGTTGGTAGTGCGGATCTCTCTGAACATACTACCTACCAGTGGCGAAGGGTGAAATTTTGACAAAGGGAAGCCGGTCCAAAAAAATAAACACTTAAACACTTACCTACTGCAGGATATCTTGGAGGAGGTCTTCAGATAAGAATAATATGAAAAGCCCCACCTTCACCTTACAAAAAAGGACTGATGATTTGATAACAATGTCTTTCAAGTATGATAAAAGCGGCTTTGTGAAAAGCCTTTTTCGACGTGCATCTCTATACCACACATGCATGCTTGTTAGTAAGTACTAAGTTAAGTACCTATTGTTAGGGAATAAGAGTCAAGAAAAAATAAAATAAAAAATTATAAAAATAATAAAGTGTTAAAAACCGAACCACACAGACACCGATCCAAAACCAACAAAAATATTAAGCAAAAATAAAGCAAATTATACACAATCACAACGTTATTTATATTCTAATGCAATGCGTCTGTTTTTTTTTTAACAAAATGAGCTAAAATGTTGTTATAAAAATTCGGATTACTTTTAATTTTATTAAGCAAATTTTTTTCAATTGACATGATAGCCAAATCGGACAATCTCTGCTCTTTTTGGCAGTTTCGCACATACGTGTGAATGCGTTTTAAAGCAGAAAATGACCGCTCAGCTGAAGCTACTGAAATGGGGAGGGTCAGAATTAAACTGCAAAGAGTCGAAACTTGAGAAAATGCGTCTTTCAAAGACAAATTAACAGTAACAGCACTCTATATGAATTAAAGCCATAATAACAAACAAAATTAACAGTATTTAACCAAATCTGCGATTAAATTACCTTACAGAATCCGTCACAGTTTAAATAACACAAATATTAAAAACAAACGAAAAACTCACGCACCATAGGTAGGTATAGAACGCTATCTCGTAGTAGCGTGGTTTCTGTCTCTTTCTAATAGAGGAGAGGAGAGAAATACAAGCCGCTCGCGGGCGGCTTATATTTATCAAGTTTTACCGCGACGGTTAGCGAGAATTAGAAAGAGATGGACTGACACGCTCTCTCTTTTCGCGGCATAGTAAACCGTTGACATAGGTAAGCTGAAATTCGACGGCTTCCTTCAAGAGAACTACGAAAAGAATTACGAAAAATTGAAGCGCTGATTAATTTACGACTATAAAATGAAATGTGATACTTAGGGTATTGCTAAAAATTGCGATTGCTATTGTAAATCGCGCCGGCATTTGATTAATAATACTTTGTTAATGAAATAGAATGTAAATACTTTTGTATGAATATGGAACTGATTTTTGAAAGGTAACCCGGTGGGAATCGGCTTGTATGGACTCTTCGCCACTGCTACCTACACATATACGAGTAATTATGGGAATGAAAATTTAATGATTATTCTATACTAATTCTGTTATATCGCGCTTTGTAGATTTCCCTCGGGAATATAATTTTTTTTTTCAATAAAAGGGAGCCTATGTTCTTCCTCAGGGTCTAAAGATTGTCTGGGCCAAATTTCATCAAAATCGGTCAACAGGTTTAAGCGGGAAAGTGTAACAGACAGACAGGGTTATTTTCACAGTATGGTTTTTTATCAGTATGGATTAGAAAAGCTGAGACGGTTTCTCGATGAGAACGGAGTAGGCCGTAATTTACCAAATGCCACAAAATACCAAATGGACTCACTGATCTAATAAGATTTAAAGAACAATGCCATGGTCTCCCGCCACGACATCGTTGTGATGGTAACATTTGATTTATCTATACGGTCGCATACTTCTGCGATGTACTAGGCCATTTACTAATAAATTAATGGTCAATAGTATAAATAATTTTGATTAACGACTTAAGATCGGATCTCGGATTAGTACACACATCAAAAGTGTCTAGGGATCAAGCATTTTTATGCGGATTTCTTGAGATTGAGATGTGGCTTTGTAATGAATTTATGATTTTATAAATTTATATGGATCCTTTTTGGTGCATTTCATAATTTGAATCAGGAACTGTGAATCAAATTCGAGTAAAAGATGAAAATCAGCTGTCAATATTTTCCCTATAAAAACATACAACGCATTGAAGACATTATTAGTGCTACTGTTTCCCTACTACTGATTAAAACCAACGTTATTATGGAGCGGCGACTTCATTTAAGCAGGGAAGAAATGCTCAGAGCCGTGGGAATGATAGAAGCTGGTTCCCGGCAACGTACTGTGGCTTTAGCTCTGAATACAAGTCAGAGTGTTATCAGTCGACTTTGGACACGTTACCGAAGCACTGGTACCGTGGCTGAGCGCCATGGAGGACGGTATCGCTGCACCACACGGAGACAAGACCGATACATTCAAATCTTAACTCGAAGAGCTCCAACAATAACCGCCATGATGTTAGCCGTGAGGCTTCATCACTCTTCAGGGAACTTAATTAGCGACCAAACAGTCAGAAACCGCTTGCATGAAGTGAACCTTCATTCCCGAATACCGCTACGGGTACCACCTATAGCAATGCACAATCGTAGGATTCGATATCAATGGGCTCTTGAACACAGAAATTGGGCAGAAGAACAATGGCGTTTCGTGTGCTTTTCTGATGAGTCTCGTTTTGGTATGAGAGCGGATACAAGACGTATACGACACTGGAGAACCCCTGGACGCCAACAGCGATTAAAATCCTGCCAGGAAGTCCATCCTTATAGTGGTGGAACCATCATGGTATGGGCGGGTATTTGGATCGGCGGAAGAACTGAGTTGATTTGGATCAGAGGCAACCTCAACGCTCAAATTTATGCTGAGACGATTGTATCAGACGTCATCGTTCCTCTACAAGTGCAAATCGGTCCCTTATTTCAGTTAATGCATGATAATGCACGACCGCACACCGCAAGAGTTGTAAGACAGACTCTCGCCGCAGCTAACATCAATGTCCTGCCCTGGCCTGCTCAGTCGCCAGACTTGAACCCGATTGAGCATGCATGGGATATGCTACAGAGAAGAGCTCTGCCGAATATGGAGGGTATCCAGTCGCAAGAAGACCTTTTTTTGTTGTTGCAACGAACATGGGCGGCCATTCCACAGCGTGATTTGGATGAACTCATTTTGAGTATGCCAAACCGATGTTCTTGTGTTGTTAGTGTTCGCGGTAGAAACACGGATTATTAATTGTTTAAGTTACCCAATAAAATTTTAGAGAAAACTGTTATTTCAGTCTTTTTTTCGAACTTTTGTGTTAGTGGTTCAAATGTCAAATATCCCTTTATTAGGAAAATGGCAAATTTCTTTATTAATGCAAAGGTGACTTGGTTTATCGTTACTGTGACAAACGAAAACACTTTATTTGATGAATCCTTAAAGAAAATTTTAATTAATATCAATCAGGAGAAAAGTTATTGCAAAAATATATGTTGATCCCTAGACACTTTTGATGTGTGTAGTATTGGCCACTAATCTAAAATCGGTCTAGCTTCTGACACAAGTTTCTAAGTTAAGCACATACATATGAGGCACAAGATTTTGTTAAAAAGTTTCCTTTCAAGCTCGTGCCTGAGTTCAATCAACTCAACTGGTCTGTAATACCTGAGCAATTAGTTGTTTGAGTAAAAGCGAGTCTGCTTGCTAATAAAAGATAACAGTTCACTTTCGCACCACGTATGGAGTTGCCTCATCACTTGTAATACTTGAAATACCACTACATGTCAAGCAGGGATTGGTTTTGAATAGGCAGTGGGTAGGGCTGCCTCGTTCCTAACAGTTAATGGTTCTCTATTGAGATAAATGGTTAATGAAATGTTACCTAAAGCTGTTTTATCCATTCTTAACCATATGGTGTTCTTTAGTTCTATATAAGTAGAGAATAAAGATAGTGTAGCAGTAAATATAATGGCCACATGGAACAACGCGTCATACTGACGTCACACGAATTCTACATCTCGCAATCAGAGTTTACCGTGCAACTAGCATATATACAACTTCCCAAAATTAACCGTTGGGCAAGTACCCGCTAAAAAAACACCCCTCTGCTCGGAGCTATGGAGGATGAGGGAACTTTATTCCCTGTTCCTCATGCCTCCACAATAGCATATTATACAACAGTATTTTGTCAATGCTCGTGGTACAAATACCGTCGATCTAAGGCTGGAATTGGAATCTGGAATTGTTAGAAAATCATGAGATGCATGGATGCGAACTTGGATAGTTCACCTACAATAAGTACACTAATGAACACATTACATTCCTACGTAACTGCCACTTATTGACACGTCAACTGCAGTTTCAACACAAGATGGACGAATCACGAGGCGTTTGCGCCGGCATGATCTATGTTTGCGATTTCACTATCTTCTAAATATTTGTAACCTTCTTTGGTGTTTATTTGAGATGCTAAAGATGTATTCACGATGTTTTTCGGATGACGAAAATAATATGAGATTTATATAATAGTCTTATACCTATTGTGACATAGAAGCTTAAAACTCCACTTTTAAAAAGTTGTTTTTTTTTTTGTTTGTTTGAAACATTGCCGAAATAGCAGTTTTTTTGGCAGATAACTGACAGGACTAGTCCCAGAGACGTGATGTGATCAAAATAGTGAGAAAGAAAACATTTGACGGCCAATACCCGTAATCAAATAAAATTCTAAAGAGCTATGTGTTTGTAAATACTTAATGAATAAATGTTCATAATCTGCTGTCGTAGTCTTATTTCAACGTCGCGCCACTGGCAAATTGCTCCAGTCTCTCGATGTACGCGGTATAAAAGACGAGGCGAAACGCTTCGTCCGGATCGTTGTGGCGTCAACAACGTAAGAGTGGATATTCGCCTTACGACGACGGGTCGTCCGATGATGGACATCCGTATTTTTAATAGACTAAGGCTCAGATTCTGGACGTGCTTTAAACTACGAAAATCGGCTTTCTGAGCAAACCAGCACGTCCTAGATTCAAAAATAAGAAAACATGTGACAATGACAACTACTAACTCGTACATTGCCCGCGTGGTAAATTAAAGTATTTAGCTATTGGCCAAGATTTGCATAATTTATAATAATGGCTCCTTAACTGCTTGCATATGCAAGATATTTGTCGAAATATTTTAATTTAAAATTATAACTTGTTTCTAAAAACGGTAACGGTCATTTGTAATTCTAATTAAAATTAACTTGTTATGAATGAGACTAAAATTGTTTCACTAACAAAATTGTAGGTTGTAGGTATATTTATCAAACAAGGACTTATTACTATGACATATAAACCAACTTGCTTACTATTAATAAATTAAATGTTGTACAAAATAATTTAGTGAATTTAATAATTACTTTTGAAAATCATTTTGTAATATTATTGTATAAACACATTGTAATATTGTATAAATACTAGTGCCATCAGGTGGCGACACCAAAGAATTAACTTTGTAATTAAGACAATATTTATATGATTCTATTTTTGATAATTTGCTTGATCTCTCAATAAAAATAAAAACTGTTTTTTTTTTCTGAGAAATATAACTGGCTACAAAACTATGTATTTTAATAATATTTCATATACGAAACTTCAAACTATCGAAAAAAGCAATTACGGAAATAGATAAGTGCATAGGACATCTAGAAATAAGCCACATTGTATTTACGTAATGTTCCTATTCCTATATAATTTATTGTGATGATGATGATGATGGGAATAAGAAGTCGCATGTTGTAATCAAAGATTTATTTCATCATAATGTCAGCGTTAATCGTCGTATCCGAAGCTTTTCAGCTTTGGAGTCCTGGGTCCGCTTTACCAGTCTAACTGCAGATTTTGGTTTAACTTCGATATTTCCCGTGAAGCGACTGCCGTCTGACCTCCACAACCCGAAGGCGATAGCGAAGCATTGCAGTTAAACCGATTGTTGGACTTTTGAGGGCGCCAACAACCCGTAATGACTGTCATTAGATGTTCGTATGGCAACTGGGACCAACGGCTTAACGTGCTTTCCGAGGCACGACCAGACCAGTGCAAATATTCATATTCATGCATACAAGTATTTGCACTGCGCGGGGATCGAGCTCGCGCCTCCTTCCGCAGTGGTCGCGTTCGCTACCACTACGCCACGGAGGTTGTCTTTTATGTAATCCAAAATTTAATTAAGTCAGTCATTATTCACATTCACGGATGATCGTTAAAGACATATAGTACTTACTTAAGAATAAGACTAGAAAGTGCAGACCACATTATCTTAAAGGCGTTAAATACTCAACTTAGTCTTGCCATAAACATTTAATAGTCTCCGAACCGGTGTTGCAAATTTTGGAAGCAGTACCTCCTTATTGGGAAAATGGCTGACTGCAAGAACTTTCTGTTGTCCAGCGGCGGGTGGGGCAATCAAACTTTTTTACATTTCGCTTTGATTGATATTTATGGACCGTTCCAAATTGATATCTACGAATATAATTATTTTTAAGACTTTTCTGTAAAGTTGTTTGCTCAGTCATTTAGTTACGCTTTTTTTTCTGATATTTCAATTAGAACAGATTTAATACCCTGAAATCTTTTGCCAAGACGGTGACTGTTAAACCACGAAATGACAGTAGACGAAGGCTTTTTCAGTATTCAATATTTACAGGTTTACGAACAAAACATATTCTGAGAGTTTACAAAACTACAAGTAAGAATTGCTGGCATTATTTTCTTCTTTTAAAGTTTTGCTACGAGTAAAATGTACAAGTAAAAGAGCGAGAGCTCTAAACTTAAGGCATTAAATACTTTTTATGGGAACGAGGACTAGTCTCCACTGTAATAAAATAACTATTCATTCACTTTCGCTTACAGCTTGTCTTATTTCAATTCCATTACAGAATACTGTTAGTAGTTATTGGAGATTTCTTAGTTCAGTTACCTCTGTTGTTAACAAAAAAAGGCAAATGACGAAACTTACCGTCTGTTGCTGATAAATATTTATTTCGTTTGTTGTGTTAGTCGCCCAAAATTGTCGCTATTGCAGCTTTGCGAACGCGTAGTTTTTATATAAAAGTAGCTCGAGGTCGACTTCTTAGTTTTTTTTTCGAGTTAGGTTTCTTGTAGTATTGATTAGAATACTTGACTGTGAACGTATTTCAAACGGTTCGGCGCTAATGGAAATCGATACAGTTCGGTTCTAGAATTGTAAAAATTGCATTACACTTGCGAACTGTGATAAGAAAATAGTTATAATAAGGTTTAGTACCTTATTATAACGAGAAATTGAATCTATTAACAGGTTCTTAATGCCACACGGGCTTCATTTTAGTTTTAACAAATATAAAATATACCTACGATTGTGTTATGAAAATCTTCAAGATTATAATTATATGTAATTAGGTTAGACTTTTTTAATGCTGTCAATGCTATATTCAGAAGCAAATATTATTCATGTAATAGCAAAATGATTTCATCGTATGTTTATTTTAAAAATCAGCTTTCGATCGCCTTTCGAATTACGTAAGATTATTTAACCCGCGAATGTTCAGGTGTCCCTGTTGGTAGTGCTTGAGGATCGGTTCGAGAACCATCTTTAACAGTAATTCGGAAATATTTGTATGTGATAAAGCCAATAGCGAGAGTTGGAATTATGTAAAAGCGTTGGAACGGGTTCGGTTCTGGTTATAAGTGGGTCGGCGAGCTTTCTGCGCACGGTCCTTGCCCTCTCTTGGAACTGCCGGCTGAATAGTTTACGATACTGTGCATACCTGGCTGTTGCAGGCCTAGGCGTTAGTTTAATGATCTTATTTAAAGCGTTTCAATAGCTGTTTAATGTTGCCTGCTTGGTCAACTCTGAGTTGTTTGGATAATTATTGGAAAAGCCAGTAATTTGGGTAAAGTTTAGATTATGAGTAGTAGATAATTATTGATTTTTGATGTTGTTTTAGTGTATAATCGATAATTAGTTACCAACTCGTTTTGATTATACCCTATCTAGTCTTGGATGTAGTAGCTACTATCTCATACATATAACCATGGTCATACTTAGTAGTTTCCCTGCGATCCCACGGTCCGTGGCATTGATATAAGTGGTCAGTGATCACTCGAGTTTTGCCTGCGGGAGTGTATGTGGGACCACACGCACGGTTGACGTCATCAGAGTTCAAATTTCGGGTTGGATCGGCGTTAAAGCGATACAATTTTCCTGTTTTTGCTACTTGTTACATGTTTCTTTTTTTATATTTGTGGCTCTCTTTCGTGACAACACACAGATTTTTTTATGTATGTAAGACATGCGTTATCTATGGTAATGTGGGAATATGTCACATATTTTTTTTGATAACCATTTGAAACTTTTATGACTGCTTTCATCCGCTATGCATGTCTTAATGTAAATTTAGGGATAACGCGCAAGCAACTTTTTTGCTTAGGCTAACTAAACCTATGTATAATATAGTTAGTTACCTTAGTACCTATTACCTAATGTCAAGTTGCAAGTGCAATATATCATTCGAAATGATAATGATTACTTATATGCAAGTACCAACGCTACATACTGTTTCTAATCATCAAACACAGCGGCCGGCCCAAATCACGCGAACAATTTCTCATGGTAAATATAAAGTGTCACGCGTCCGCGACCTTGGCCATTGTTATCAAGGACGGTAATCACATCACTCAGCGGAAACATTGCCGGAACAGCCCCATCACGCTGACAGTCGCGCAGCCGCCATATTGCCCGCCATAATTGCAAAAACGCGGGAAATAGTGCTGTCAACGATTCAAGTTTCATAATCGATTCATACTATAATCTGTTAATTGCTGTTTTGTAATGAATCATAGTTACAATAAAATGTGTTGTTGTACTGGTGTGAATATTTGCCGTGAAGTTATGAAAGGTAAGGACTTTTTGCAATACGTTTCGTCATTTTTGTTAATTTATTTGGCTTTGCACGTTTGTTAACGAAATTATTTTAGAGTGTTTATATATTTATGATGAAGTTGCTATTAAGATTTTTTATCATCCTTCTTCTTCAGCCTATGCATGTCCACTGCTGGACAAAGGCCTCCCCCAAGGCTTTCCACGCTGACCGGTCTTGTGCTGCCTTCACCAGGTCATCGGTCCACCTTGTTGGGGGCCTCCCTACGCTGCCTCTTCCAGTACGTGGCCGCCACTCCAGAACCTTACTGCCCCATCGGCCATCGGTTCTACGAGCAATCATCCTATGTTTACTAAAATGCATTTCAAAAAATGTCTTGATGATACCGATCAAAGTCTCATGAAAAACGCTGCCGCATAAAAAGTTGTCCAAAATCAAGCGACGCTGGATGTGTTAACCAGTATGTAAGAGGCCTTCAGCCACCAACTGTTATCCATATAAGATTACATAATATAAACAAAGTTGTCGGAGAAGAATTCAACAGATTTCAGAGTAAACTTTCCAACTAAGTATTTTTTTAAGAAACGTATCAAAATTCTGAATAAATGAAAATAAATAATGAATATTAGAAATTGAAATCCCAAGAAGTCTTCTCAGAATCTAGGATTTATGATCCTGAAATATATTTGTAATTTAATAACTATCCTTTTAACCACTACTGGCTTAAGTCACTATATTTTACTAGGCGATATTTGGAACTTATCAATCTAGCAGTCATTGTATACGACATGATTCGATATATTCTAGGCTAACAAATTCCGAAGTAATGTCACATAGTTAACATACATGATTGAAAAAAAAAAAAACTACTTATTATTTTTATATTCAAATCACATTCTGCGAACACTCTTTCGCATCTCTACCATCATTATTCATAATATACCTATGCATAACATTTAAAAAATGGAATACATTATTTTATAATATCACGTGCGGTATTATCACGTTTATCCTTATTCATCCAAATTGTTAAAAAGATTTTGACGATTGATTTTGAATTTAAAAGGAATAAATCGTAGGTAACTTACCAAGGCAATACAGCCTAGTAGTGAAGCGTTGTCCAATGTATCCGGGACACAAAGCACTGCACTTTAGTCGTTTATCACGATTGTTCAAACTCGATGTTATTAACAGACACACTCTTATAACATTTCACTGTCTACGACAATTCCTTTATGATCTGTAACAAACAAAGAAAAGATTTTAAAGATTGATGCAAACTAAACTTTGAAATATGCAGATATAAAATCTCTCGATTAAAATTTTTGTAATAACTTTAAATTACATAAGCCAAATTTTTTGAAATTGCATTTCTTCAAATCATAAAATGCATCAAATCGAATTTGAAAACAGAATCCATTTAGGACTGACTTTTAGTAATATGGTATAACAGCATTCTAAGTATTATAAGGATATTCAAAGGATAGCATTGGCAACTACATAAAAAAGAAACAAGCAATGAAGTTTACAATGACGCAATAATTCTTTAGCTAGCTAATCATAATAAACAAAGAAGATTTTTTTGTTCTTTATGGTTTTACTATAGATAAAATAAAAATGAGCCTAAATTTATATCTAGGTTTCGTTGCAGCAGTGATCGCAACGTCTATTATACAAACAGTTTTTATCAGCCGGTGCTGCTGACTTTTCGTCACACTTTTCCTCGAATTAATTGTGTTCTCCAAAAGTAATTCTAATAGGCGGACAGTTAAATTGAATTGCAACGGAGTAATGGAGCATGGCCTCATAAGAAGGCTCAGAGTCACACAAAGGGCAATGGAAAAAGCTATGCTTGGAGTTTCTCTGCGTGATCGAATCAGAAATGAGGAGATCCGCAGAAGAACCAAAGTCACCGACATAGCTCTGCGAGTCGCTAAACTTAAGTGGCAGTGGGCAGGGCACATTGCTCGTAGAACCGATGGCCGATGGGGCAGTAAGGTTCTGGAGTGGCGGCCACGTACTGGAAGACGCAGCGTAGGGAGGCCCCCAACAAGGTGGACCGATGACCTAGTGAAGGTCGCGGGAAGCTGATGGATGCGGGCAGCACAAGACCGATCAGCGTGGAAAGCGTTGGGGGAGGCCTTTGTCCAGCAGTCCAGCAGTGGACATCCATAGGCTGAAGAAGAAGAAGAAGAATGGAGCATGGTTGGATGATTATTAGTGATAACTAATTCATTTCTTGAGACCTGCGATGGCCATATGGCCGGGACTTATAAGTTGTAGGTCGTAGGTACAAACCCCATGAGGTGTTTGCTTTGTATAAATTATTGCATCAGCAGTGCTCTCAAAACGATGAAGGAAAACGTCGTGAGGAAATCTGTACGTATTAGAGTCAAAATTTCGAAGACACATTTACCAACTCGGAACATTATATGCTGATTTTGTAAATACATATGTTATATAATTCTTTTTTAGCGAATATTATGTAAGAAATCCATTATTTTCTCAAGTTGAAGTGAATAATCGTAACTTTAGACATGTCTTCTGACAAAACCAGTTACCACTAAAAATGATCCAAGGGAACGCAGTAGATTTACGTCGCTAAGTACGCATAACTTATTATTCAAATCATGTTCTTGGTAGTTATTTTAATCAGAAAGATCTCGATGAAAAGGTGAAAAGTTACGGCAGACAAATAGGTGCTGTCAATTGAGTTTCAACAATAAATAAGCTAGTCAATTAAGCCGTTGGTCCTGCCTGTCATTTGTAGATATTTGGGAGTCGTTACGGGTCGTCAGACGTCTGAAACTCTTAGCAAAGGGTATTTACCCAGTAACTGGGTTGTGAAGGTCAGATAGGCAGTCGGTGCATGTAAAGTACTGACCATCATCATCATTTCAGCGTTAATCCCAGTCGCATCTGAAGCTTTTATTTCAGCTTTGGAGTCTGGGGTCCGCTTTACCAGTCTACCGGCTGATTTTGGCTAAACTTCCATATTTTTTGTGAAGCGACTGCCGTCTGACCTCCACAACCCGAAGGCGATATCGAAGCATTGCAGTTAGACCAATTGTCGGACTTTTGAGGGCTCCAACAACTGCCATTAAAAGTTCGTATGGCAACCGGGACCAACGGCTTAACGTGCTTTCCGAGGCACGACCAGACCTGTGCAAATATTCACATTCATGCATACCAATATTTGCACTCCGCGGGGATCGAACCCGCGCCTCCTTGCGCAGCGGTCGCGTTCACTACCGCTACGTCACGGAGGCTGTAAAATACTGATATTCCGTTGAATCTGGTTAAACTGTAAAGCGAACCTAACATATTTTGGCGGATGATGATGAAGTAAATAAGTATGTAAGTAAAGAAATAAGTTAATAAACATTTTTATCGACCTGACGAATCCATCGAGCGAAGCCAAGATCTAAAGATCAAGAGATTTTTGATCTTTCCCATCGTTTCCCGGATGTGGTAAGATAACAAATACAAAGTGAATCATTCGAAGGTTAACGCATGTCAAGAAATTATTAGCACTAGGTTTTACGTCCTCAGTATATCGAGTTACAAGTATGCAAAATAATCTGTGACTGCGCAAAATATTTACTAGCGCTTGTTCCTGACGAAGGGCATTTAATTCTGTTTTATTATGGCATTGTTGTTTTAAAAATGGATGAAGTATATTTTAATTCAGTGTAAGGCTTGTTTGATTTCAAATTAATGTCCGTGGGATAGAGCGACTTATCTTGGAGGCCACCTACATATGCTATGGGTTGTATGTTCTTGTATTTTTCTGCTTAATTTTCTGGTTTTGATAATGGGCTTCGTATCACGTCACTCATCATCTCAGTTGACAGACAACATGAACCTTTAACAAAAAGTTCAATTACAGGTTCAAAAAAAAATGATAATCAGTATGTGGAACGGTTCTAATGGCCAAGGTTAAGATGATAGGACTAGTTCTGGCTTTTTTGTTCACGTGCACTCAAAAACAAAAAAGAAAAAGATTACTACAAATTAGTTTACACGGGCGTCCCTCGAGGCCTTATATTTAGCCCTTAATTATTTCGGTCTTGTAAATGAAATGATTATTTGGTCTTCTGATTTCTACACATGTACGGTCACTATATGAAACCATGCTTTTCTTTAAATATAGATTCTGTATTTAAGTTTTATATTTGCACTCAACACTTGGAAAAACCTCCAGTTCGATAATTGTTTGCAACAACAGCGTCCGACATTTTGTTATTGGCATAAATCACAAATCTTTGGATTATAGTGTCACCTTGCTAACATGTTTTATTTGTGCTGGCTTGCTCGGCCCCTGACATCGGCTAAAAATACTACACTTAATGGTAAACTTCACGTCGTGAATATATTCATGCTTTATGGACAGGTTTGCCTTTAGCGCGTTATTAGAATGTGGGCGATGGGCAAGCAATTTGTTGCCATGATGTTGTGTTAAATTTTGATCTATAAAGTCAACTACGTTATAACTATCTTAATAGGCTCAAATTTCAACGCCTTGAAAGTTTTATGCTCATCTCTCATTTTTTTTTACTTCTGTATCATCAATATAAGTAATTGTTCACTGTAAAATTAAATGTATTAAAACGTGCTGTACTATTTTCCATATTCTAGAGTTTCCTTTGTCAATAGCTAGCGATTCAAAAGGAGTGTGACCAGTTTTAACTATGGTATATCGAGTTTCTGTATATATTTTCCGGGTAAGGCGCGACTACCGTTTGACCTCGGGATGCCTTAGAGAAACCAGATTTTGCCAGAAATTGTAACTTTACTTTATAGCCACACTGGTGTCTGATGTCTGTGCTAGTGTCCTAAAACTATTTAGACTTCTTTTGGGAGACTTAAAAGAATAAAGACGGAGTACTTTTAGTTTTGTAAAGTACTGGCTTTGTCTTCTTATTTGCCTTTTATGGTAACTAGAGTGTAATATTGTTTTTATAGCTTCAGATTTAACATTTCGATATGCGGTCAATGTACTGAACACTTAACGTTTTTGTTTAGTACCGCAGCATATATTCATATGACTATTATTGGTGGACAAAATATTGTTTTAGACCACTTGTTTCATTTGAGTTCTTTACCAGTCATGTATGAGTGTTTATTTATCAGATATTATGTACTTTTCTTTAGGTCTTTTTCTAGTGCTAAACTTAAGATCAAATATTTTCAAGGACATTTGTGTGATATGTATAGAATGTACAGACGACAGCACATCAAGTTACTACATTCTGTCAAATTTATTTATTAGATTTCCAACTTTATCTCTAAAGTATTTTTTTTTTAGTAATTATAAACTAGCGCTTGAGCGCAATCCCGCCTGGTGGTAAGCAGTGATGCGATCGTTGATGGTAAAGCGCGCTAGTTTATTAAGAGCCTATTCACTCAGAAAAACTGAGCGAATAGGATGGAAGACGGCAGTTGAGTGAGGTGATGCAATGTTAAACCCAACAACACGATCTACGATGCTGCGCCAAAGGGAGATTGATCTGAAGACCCTCCACGACCTAACTCCCAACACAACAACATTAGGCGCATCGTACCCGGCACACATCGCAACACAACTGCTCAGACCCGTCCTCCGTACGGCTTCACCAGACATTATGCCGGAACACGACAAATCGCTTGGCGGCAAGGCTTTGTCTGGTGGGTGGTAACTGTTTAGGGTAGCTTGACCTGTTGTGGTCCGTACAGAATACATTTATTTAAAATACACTGATTATTTTCAACGAATGATTTAGGTAAAGACTATTTTTTATTTGTACAAACATAACAGTTGACTTTTCTTTTTTTTTGTACCTGTGCGCAGACAAGTAGACTCATCAAATAATTACTTTAGGTCTTTAGGTAATGTTTAGTCATTGAGTGAGTAAACGCCT
Organism: Sesamia inferens; assembly: GCA_037179545.1. NCBI lineage: Eukaryota > Metazoa > Arthropoda > Insecta > Lepidoptera > Noctuidae > Sesamia > Sesamia inferens. The sequence continues at coordinate 12,467,531 of CM073922.1, forward strand.
GTAGTAGCTCTAATTTTAGCTATATAAAACTAATTTTTGCTAGGTCCTTAAACCAGAAAGATGAGTGAGATATACAAAGATATCAAAGCGGTATATACCGCTTTGATATCTACTTAAGTCAAAGTTGTTTACTAAGTCGCGTGAAGATGTCTCAGAATAAATTAATACACGATAATTGAGTACATTATTGTAAAACCACAATAATAATGTATTGTAACTAGTATGTTAACTCGGGAATTTTCCAAATAGCTCGTGTTATTATCATAGTTACTATATGAAATACTTACAGGCCGTGTTAATGCGCATTCCAATACATAAGAAGTAATTAGGCTCAGCGCACTGGTTGTCAGATAATTATGGATAATTACCGAGCACAAATAATTCGGGTCAACTAGGTGCACGGTTTTGGAATGGCGATTCGAGTCGATCAATTGTTTGATAACAATGTCGAAGTAATCGAGTCGTGATTCGAACGACATCGATACTGTCGATTGTTTTGGGGCAAGGGTTTTGTTGTTTAATCTGTTATGAAATATATTTATAAGCTTTAAGGTTGCCCCAAAATGACAAAAGAAACAAAAGGGTTTTGCATTTAGAAAGTTCACTAATATGTAGTTACCCCAACGTCTCTGAAAGTACGTGAAATTGTTGATTCTGGCTGTAATTTATACAACATAGCACGCAACACAGCTGACGGTAGATCATAGTACTAGGCGCGTGAGACGACCCCACCGCGCCGCGCCGTGGCGGACGCGTGCGGGCGACCGGTGCGTTGACCATATTTTTGTTTGTTTTTCATAAAATCTTTCTCAAATTTTGAACATAGATTCTTTACTTAAAAATGTTGGACACGTGTTTCGAGTTTCACATAAACAGAAAATAACGTTATAGATAATCGTTAGTTGTTACGGCTAGTCAGAAACCCGAAAGTTTACAACCAGTCTTACCTGATTTATCATTTTTCATTTGCCTACATTTCATTACACTGAAAGTCAACTCCAACATATGTAGGTGTCGTGTTGTTGGGTTTAACATTGCATCACCTCGCTCAACTGCCGTCTTCCTTCCTATTTGCTCAGTTTTTCTGAGTGAATAGGCTCTTAATAAACTAGCGCGCTTTACCATCAACGATCGCATCACTGCTTACCATCAGGCGGGATTGCGGTCAAGCGCTAGTTTACTATTAGGTATTTAAAAAAAAAAGTTGGGGAAAAGCTAACTAGATGACGATTGCGTTAGAAAAATAAACAAAGTTACAACTACAACACAGACATAGCCTATCGATACTCAACACACACGAAATCAAAAAAAAAAAAAAAAAAATCTTTTTTCTTACTCCTCCGCTATTCTTTTCTGATTAATTTGTTGCGGGACCCAAGACAGTTGAATCGTTTCTCCGGGACTCGTCGAGCTTCATTGCTCGGCGTTTTTCTGGCGGTCGCCACTGTTGATTCTGGCTTTCAGGAGTTGCAGTGGTTGGGAAAAGTGTGGCGGGTTTTGTCCCAATAAAAAAAAAAAAAAAAAAAAAACACACGAAATCACCGCATCGATAATTCATTAATCGATTAAGGCACCAACACAGGACGGTCAGAAACGCACGACTAGCCACGAACTCCGTGACGCAAACATGATGCGAAGCAATCGGTTGCGTTTGAACTGGATGCATGAGCTTATAAATTCGCTGATGCGTCGAAATTGCAGCTGTTGCGAAGGTATCAAGTAATTGATTAGCAAATTGCTGGAATTAATGATTTTTATATGTTAATTTAACTAATGGGGACGAGAAATTGGTAGGTTACGATGAAGGAGCTATGTGGAAAACTTGTTTAAACTATTTGGGACCATGTTTGGTCAATGAGCTTGGTTTATCATTGGGTTGTAGCTTCTATACAAAGATAATCCAACCTTGAACATTGAAAATGGCTCATTATTTACATCACTAGTTTAGTTTTCAGGTCAACTCGGAGATGGCGGGAGGAGCTGGGTAAGTTTTGCAAAAACTGAAAGGAGAACGCGCGGGCTCCCGAAACATATGTAGTGACTTTTGTTCAAGAGTGAAAATAAAAAAATGATATAGTGTTTTTTGTGATGTTACTACCTATCTGTCAATCTGCGAAGAAATATTTTTTATTTTTTAACTTAACAAGAAATATATTATTATTATTTTAATTCGCGCTAAATACTCTCCAGCGTTTGATGGTTTATTAATCGTTCGTACGTGATATTGGCAAAATTGTGGCGTCTCTCTCACAAAGGCCATTAATCAAGAATTGAATTGAAAATAAAAAAGGCAGGAGAGTACAAGTTTAAGATAACTACACCATTGACAAACATCGGTGTCTGTAGTTCTGTACCAATGATCTAATATAAGATTATGTAATTACAAATATCCATTTACAAAAAAGCTCAATAAAACTTTATATCAATTATCTATGACATAAAATCGCGCGTCGCAAGGTCGTCTATCTACCAACCTTACGTCACTAACTGCCATACACGACTAGACTTCAATCTGGTGAATTCCAAAATTAAAATGTCAAATGGCTTCTCGACGTCCTCGTCACGATATCTTTGACCCACTGCTGCCACTTGTCGCTATTTACCAACTTTACGCCATGTATTATATGCGTAACATTGTGGACATTGCTTAAGGAGTGAGAAAACTGATAAGTTTTATGTATGACTAGCTTTCCGCCCGCGGCTTCGCCTGCGTGGAGTTCGGTTATATATCGCGTTTCCAAGAGAACTCTTCAAAAGTCCGGAATCAAAACTATCCTATGTTATTTCCAAATTTCAATAAAATCAGTCAGACAGAGTTACTTTCGCATTTATAATATTAGTGGGGATTCGCGTACCTTATCTTTGAGTTTTGTAATTGGATTTTGTTAATATGATATCTGTTGTATCACTGATCTGTGATAAAAAATGATCCGGCATTGGTTTCCATTAAATATTGTCATCATGATATTTCTTAGCACAGTCCGTTAACACATATATGTAATTTTACCTTCGATGTCGAAGCAACTGGAAAAGCAACCTTATATGATTGAAAATAAAGATTTTTTTTTACAGACTTGGCAATGGCAACAACCCAATAGCACCACTGTGATTTTTTTGTTATAGAGCGAAGTAATTATGAATGTACTGGACAATAATTAAGATAGGTCTGAAATTAGGAATTCAAAGTATAATAAAATACAAAGTATATAGAATGATCTTTAGTTCTATAGTCTTATCTAACTTTTCCTTGTTAACTGCAATATAAAAATAAGGAGTAAATATTCAGCGAGTTTTACATACAATAAACACATTTTTGAATTAAAATGTCTGTCAATGACAAGTCAATAATATTCATATAAATAATTAAGATTCTTTTTCGTTTGACTGTACCAATTTTGACTTGTATAGTAGATTTTTTAAGTTACCTGTGAGTGGTCCCAGTCACCGGAAGAAAATTATTTACTTTTTACTGAGACCGCGGTCCTAGTTAATTGCGGTCCCAGTCGCCGGAAGCTTCGAAGGTATCTTTCTTTTCTTCCAAGCCCAGGTCTTGAGTAACAGGCCGTGTTGGCCTTGCGAACCTCGTTAGATCGTCACACTACCTCCTTGTTGGTAAATGGTAATGTCTCCCTTCAGGTGTCCAGCAGGGTAACCGCGTAACACACCTTCACTAGCAATTGGCTTCATTTTGACAACTCAACAACATTCATTGCCTTATTTACGTTGTTGAGCAGAGACATTTGAGAACACATGGAGCAATGGATTAGGAATATGCTTGGAAATGATTCCAACTGATAGTAATATTGTACCTATTACGCAATTAGGGTGCAGTTTGTGACGATTTTTGCCCGATGGCAAATATATAGCAAATATATATAAATATAGTTTAATATATAAATAATTCTTCTATAACTCATTTTAGGTGTATATTCAATATTTCTGTACAATATTAATTAATATTGAGTTCTATCGTCTTTTTTGTGATACCTAACAGGTTCCAGAAACCAGTCGATTGAATGTTGTTTTTATAGAATGAAACTTGTATAATTTGTCGAAAAACTTAGCTAATAGGTAATAGAAGACCATGTTGTATTGAAATTAAACATTCTAATGTCATACGTCATACAAGAAAGCTGCACCAAATTTCATCAATAATTGTCCAGCCGATTAAGCGAGAACAAGTGACAAACACCCACACACACACACAATCTCATTTAGTCGTTGAGGCATAGTGGTTAAAACACCAGCCTCACAAGTATGAAGGTGCGGGGTTTCAAAGTTATATGTACTTTCTATGTATATCCTGGACACCAATGACTCATTATACGATGAAAGAAAACATCTTAAGGCAGCCTGGAGCTTGAAGTCCGAAATCGACATCCCGCATTGAGATTACGCTCAATCCTTCTCTGTATGAGAGGGAGGCCTATGCCCAGCAGTGGGACGATAAAAAGGTTAATGATTATGATGATGATCTCTTTTCGGGATATGGAAACAAATATTTTTTTCCATCCCATACATAAAATAAATAAGCAAACAATATTTCCATGTCTAATAATAAATATTGATTGGTAATATCTGTCATGTCTATGCAATTGCCATAGATTATAAATTTTATTACAAGGAAATATCTATAGAAATATAAGAGAGACGTAGAATTTTCCGTCATAAGATGTTTTATAAAGCTGCACCGTAAATTGTATGTTTTTATAACTTATGCAAAGCCGCAATCAGTGGTTTAATTAAAAGAAAAGTTACGAGAGTTATTTCTATAAGTCAATACATATATGGTCTGTAGAAAATTTTCATGTTAGGTGCGATGGAAAGTATTTTTTCACGTTCGTTTCAAATGTTCCTACTTGTGACGTCACTCTGTCACCTGCCAGTGCGGCTTACGTCACCAAAATTAAAATGTAACAATAATTTTGCAAAAAGATAAGAAATTTGTCATTTTCAGCAGCTTATAAACCTTGAAAAGTTCATCATAAAACATGTTGATTGGAATTGCAATCTTAGTGGAGTTAAATAAACATTGGTATCATGACTTGATTTGTACTTTTATTTTCTTTAAATAAACGAATTCCTGCTTACTGCACACACTTTAGATCACTTTATCATTAGGAAATTTGAGATAAAGTTAACAATACATAACCTGCCTTAGAGTTTGGTCAGGATCAAAGTTGATATATGTATATAAATATTTTGCAACTGACCGATATATCTAATAATACAAGCAAAAGTTTGAAGGTCCAGGTAAATAAGCCGCTAAGTGCTAAAAACTAGAACGGTTGCGCAAGAGACAGTAAACTAAATATGAACCAATGAGCAAACTTGTTAGACCGACTGCAAGGCAAAGGTAAGCCACATTCAGCCTGCATTTCGGTTTGGTAAGGTTGTAACAAATTTGGAATGAGTAGTCTGTATTGTATGCTTGCCTTTGCTACATACAAGACAACTCGGTTTAAAAGAAGAAAAGCTTTGTATTTGTCCAATGTAAGTTGGACGCCTACAAATTATTCTGACTCTTAAAAATAGCTTAATATCTAAAAGCATATCAATAGTTTGGGTCCTAAATTGAATTTTGATTGTTTTTGAAAAACCACTGTAGGTAATATTTTTCTCATGAGAAGTTTCTGTAGCTACAATGTACCTAACTCTCATGTTTATAGACGTTGCAAAAATCCCCGGTGATACCTAGAACGGAGTCATCAGTTATTGTATATACCTGTAATTACTTCTATTCCACATTCTCACGGAGCTATTCATCATGTATTCTAGATAGGATGGCAGGATGAGTCCCACCAATTCTATTTTCCCTTGAAAGATGATTAATCAGCATTAAGCTCATCATATTGTGGTCTCGGTTAGGTTTTTTTTATGTAATTAAATTTGTTAAGGTTGTCACGAGGATTCTAAACTATTGTATTTCTTCGTTTTTTTTTTGGCAACTGAGCCGTTATCGAATATTTTACCAGTGTCAATAAACTTAAATTGTTCGTTTGTTTAAATTGGTAATTGACAGATAAATAAAGGCATTTAAGAGGATTTTTTGTGCTTGGTAATTTTTATACGAATGCGTCTGAAATGTGACTGATGTGGATTAAATATATAAATATGTCTAATTTTATAGACAGTTTTTTTAATAACACATATTCTCAAATATTTATCTAAAGTTCATTGTAACACCACAAAGTTGACTGCTTTTAACATGACTAACTTTTAGAAGATCTAAAAATTTATACATATTTATAATTATTACTTCTTGAGTCATCACATGAGAAACTGTTAAAAATAATTGTTAATGCACAAAAAAAAAAACTTGGGATTCGCTATGACTCATTGAAATGTTGTCAGAAATCTTTAAAGGTCCAAGTCATCCGTATGAATTTGAGAGTGACGTCAGCTCCTAAATCTTGCGGTTAGCTCTTAGAGGCATCCGTTTGTAGGATTACCCCTGTATACCTGTAAGTGTATAATGGAAAGGAAAAAATACTATAGATACCTTGGTTACTGTTAAGCAAGTTAATCAAACTAAACCTTTATTTTTGGTTAGGTTATGTTCTGTAATTTATATGGTGTATATAATATAATAAAGAGTATTCTAGTCTATTTGTACCACTGCTGGTACGTAGACTAGTCTTATACCTAGAATAATCATTGTATACTGTTATGACTGCAGGGACACATGCCTCCTCTCAATGAGAGGGGGTGGGCTATCATAACCCACAATCAGTGGATTGATATCAGTGCGAGCTGGCGGATGTTTAAAGTATGAGGAGTTATTTTTAAATATTATAGAGCAGTAGTTCTTGAAGTGTCTGTAATATTAATGCTGATATACATACCGGAGCTAACATACGTACTCCTACCTCAATCTATTTATACAAATAGATAATTAAATCGAACAAAATTTGATAGGCTGTTATTATTATGTCTACTACACGTAATTCTGTGTCACTTTACTTCCGACCTGTAATACTACGTTATCTATAACTTAACATCAGATAAATGACGCCAAAGTTATCTGAATGCGATTTGGAGCAATAATTGAATGGTGCGGCTTGGCGGCTGCAATACGAAAGTAAGCGGCCGGCAACCGGTCGCCCGAAGGCCGACCGCCCGCTTTTGTCTAATGCTCGGCCGAAAGTCATAGGAGGCAGCGGGGGTAGGCTATTGCTTCCTGATGCCGAATCATTGCATTTTTTAAAAAACTACTGCATCCCGTCCAATTGGAGTACTAATCTATATATGTAGTAATGTATGTATAAAGCTTAAGAGTTTTTTGAACGCGCTAATCTCAGGAACCATTGGTCCGATTTGAAAAATTCTTTTTATGTTTGATAGCCCATTAACCCAGGAAGGCTTTAGGTTATATAAAATCACGCTGCGACCAATAGGTGCGGACCATATAAAAAAACGCGAACGCGAAAAAAAAGTGACCGTGTAGAGATGGACCGACGACGTTAAAAAGGTGATAGACACGGATTGGATGTTGAAGGCGGTGTGGAAGTGGCGGCGCCTGGAAGAGGTTACACCCAGCAGTGGATTGACATAGGGTAAGTTATTAAAGATTTGTAATTATAAGATGGGACACCAGGTTTACTTATAGACCATAGACTTGTTTATGTTTTTAAAAATCGGGTGACAAAAAATATATTGTAAAAATTTATTGGCTTATATGCAAGTAAGCAGTTATCATCCTCGTTTTGCCCCGAATGATTTCGGTCGGTTTGTTGTAATAGCAAAAAGGCTTTATCAATCTAGGCTACGATTTATTTCGATTAAAGTTTCAAATGAACAATCCTGTTTTATCTTACACCATGCGCAAAATTGCAGAAATGCAGCCACAAAAACGCATAGTGCACGCTTGCAAGTCGCACTATAGTCGAATCATGTTGCCTCTCACTCGCATACTGATCCCGTTCTTGTCGCACCCCGTGACGAGAGCTCGGTGTTTGTAAATACGGCTTTGGGAATAAGGAGTAAGGCAGGCTTGAGACCGAGACTTACAAAAAGGGAAGGACAGGAAAGGTATTCAGGGACCAATGACTGTGTGAGTGTAAGATTGCATACGATAACGAAAAAGGTAGAAATTTAGGCACTTAGGTATACATAGGTAGATTATTTTGAGATCAAATCAAGAAATAAACCATATTTTTTAGATTTCATAGTACCTATCATTTAGTACATTATATCTCGATAGTACTTACCTATTGATAGTTTTGATACTGAGGAAACTTTCGTTGAAGAATTAGATAAGGCGGTAGATGGTAAGGAAAAAGTAAATAGTAACACTAATGGAACTATACCTGTATAGAAAAATAGCACTTATTATCATATCACTAGTGAACTAATTACAATAGAACCTGGTGAGACTGCACGATGTAATAATATGCAAACGTGTTGGGAGAGAGAAGGTGTTGCATTTTACCAGTTGTTACATCAATACAGGAAATGAGAAATTAAGGGGTGGGTGAGCACAATGTAACTATGGGGTTGCTATAAGATGCCATTCTCCCAGTTATTCAAGCTTTTAAAGGAATTAAAGAGGAAAAGGTTGTTAATAAAAGTATTTTTTAAATCGCTATGACAAGGCAGATTGAATCTTTATCATTGAGGATAATAAAATGATTAAACAAATGATATTATTTTAAATCGCTTACGAAGTTTCTTTAAAAAAATATTATGAATCTTTTGACTAAATTTTACACTAGTTATTAAATTAAAAGTCTACTTAATTCACTATGAAAATAAATACAAATACAAAAGGAATTTTAAGAAACAAAGAAGTGAAGCTAATGAGCGCTTCACTGTATTCCAGAAGCGTGCCCAGAAGACTAACAGCAATATGATTCAATTCCATTTTTTTAAACAATAAGGATTATGGAATCCTTCTCGAATATAAAGCATGGACTTGGACATGAGCCAAAACAATGAAACTGTTTGATTGTTTTTTTTTTCTTATTTGTCTATGCTAAACAGTTTTCGAAATATTTTGGTGTCCTGTATTAGCAAATCAATTGGGCAAAATAACATCCTCAGTTATACGAAGTTTTTATAATTATCTGAACATTCGATCGACAGGATGATTTATATGTTTTTCTGCAATAGCCTTGGTTTGCAATAGATGATTAAAATAAATACTAATGAGTTGAGGTCATTGATTCCATATTTTTTGGTCCGGTCCTAATTTGATCCGAATATATACTTTAGAAATACTGAGGTTACTAAAGCGATATATGCCAGCAATATATAGTGAAGCAGGAAAAACATAGAAAACATGAAATAATTTCTTCCACTTGGAAATAAGTAAGTGTAAATCCTCTTAGATTTTTAATAAATACTTTAACATAGGTATATTGTTATGTTTCACAAAATCAATATATCATCATCATTGCATATGCTAGTAATGTCAGTCTTTATAGCGTCTAATTAAATAATTTAGTTTTCTTTACTGCCTGCAGTTCACATAAACACTAAAAATCTATTTTTTTTTCAAAACATATTTTATTTATCTATGAGAAGCATTCCAGGCATAATTTTGCAAAGAATGGAAACTTTTGAATCAAAACATGGAACTGGTTTTTGAAGTTCAAACACTGTTGCAGAGTGACCTTCGTTGAATGGTGGTTTGTGTTTAGAAGATTTAATATTATTATCTTAATTCACATCCTTATTTAGTCTTTTATTTGTCAATGCTTTAAAATTATGGCTGGCTTAAGGAGAGGTGTGTTTACCATATTTGTCTTATTTATCCTTAATATTAATTTGAATTAGAAACGTGCTATATTTTGTACCTAATGTAAACATAATAAACTTAGAGTCTTGTTTTTGTGTGTCTGTGAAGATTGATTAAAGAGGTCAAAACCTTATTCACATTTTAAATGTAAGTTCAGTGTATCTATTTTTTTCTACTTCGTTATGAATAAGTCAGAAGATATATTATTAGTCTAGTCCAGTCAAACTAAGATTTTCTATTATCTTATACCATTAAACGAGCAATTCTTGTATATATATATATATAATTGGAATCTCGGAAACGGCTCCTACGATTTTCATGAAATGTTGTGTGCAGGGGGCTTCGGGGACGATAAGTCGATCTAGCTAGGTTTAATTTTCAGAAAATGTCTTTTTTTCCATATTTTGAGGCACTGAACAATTGCTAAACTTCTCATAAGAAGCTAAATTTCGCCACTGTCCTTAATGATACGAATAGCTGAGGGGCTTCGGCCTCTGATTCGGAGCTCGTAGACTTCGGGTTCAAATCCCGGCTGATATAGTGTTTTTTTCCTTTTTTTTTTTTTTTGGAGTTTTAAAAAAAATAATGATGGCGTTGTCTAATGCTTTTTATTACATTTTATTGTTTTTTCCTCTTTTTTTTGGAGTTTTAAAAAAAATAATGATGGCGTTGTCTAATGCTTTTTATTACATTTTATATAATTGGAAACGGCGTCAACGAATTTTCTTTTTCGTTTATTAAATCAATGGAAGAAATTTTGTTTTGCCTAATTTGTGGAGATGCAATGTACCAGGGTCGCACAAAAGTGTAGAAGTCGAAACAATTGTGAAAGAAATGATGTTGTATATAAACAACAATATTTTTTGTTGTAAATATATAATACCTCGAAGAACTTTTATTTTGCCTACTTTATGGAGGTGCAAAGTACCAGGGTATCACAAAAGTGTAGGAGAAGTCGAAACAATGAAGCTCATTCATTTTAAAGATCAGCCTGAAGTAGCAGTCGAATTTACAACAGAATTTCTCAACAGTGTCAACATTTCAGACTTGCCACAACACGAACTGAAATATTAGTATTATTTCCTTTATTTCATTATAATACACTTATAAATTATATTTTTAAATATTTCTACATAAAAATATATATAAAAAACTTTTAAAAATATAAAAAATAGTAACCCACCGGCATCGGGTCCAGAGAGAGGAACTTCCTGACAATGCGAGCCGTGTCCAGAAGTACAGCTTTCTGAATCAAGCCCTTGATCCAGCTGCCTAACGAGAGCCTCTTGAGGTGTTGGTCGAGGCTCTTGGCTATTAAGCCATTGGCTGTCACGACTATCGGCACAATGATTGCTGAATCCACCTCCCACATGTCGACAACCTCGTGAGCCAAGTCAAGATACTTGATTTGTTTATCTTTCTCGGCTTTCACGAGGTTCTCATCATGCGGGATGGTTATGTCAACAATCATTGCACGCCGCTCTGATCGATCCACCATCACTATATCAGGCTTATTGGCAACAATAGTCCTGTCAGTGATGATGGATTAGTATTATTATTATTGCTAACCTTATGATACCTTGCACCTCCTCAAAGTAGGCAAAATAAAATTCATCCATATAATATGATTTAATAATAATGATGAAGTACCTGGGCGACCGAGCTTTGCTCGGCATCTTTTTTTGTGTTATAATTATTGATTTATTTACATCAGACAATTGTTCATAGTCTTTATAAAAACACATAAGTACACAACATACATTTAAATTATTTATGAACTCTTATAAATAAAATTAAATTAAACTGATAATTAATATAATACTTTGATTTGATATAGATGACGTTTACATTCATGGTACACAAAGCCAATGTTTGGTTTGAGGTTAGACCCAGAAAATTGCTCTTAAAATATCACGTGTCTTTTTTACACGAAAATGCCAAAAAGAACATTTAAAAAAAACGCTTACGATCAATTTACCTCCACGAAGCCGTGACTCATCTCAAGAAGCAGAAGAAAACCTCCATGAAAACAATCTGATTTTCGCTCGTCCCACACGTGTTTGTCAGACTTCGTACAGTGAGAACCCATTTGAAGAAGAACTTGATGAAAATCATCAGGTTTCCGCTCATCTCACACGTGCTGCTAAAGTAAGATGCTTGCAAAACTTGACTAACATTTTAAGAACAGAAAGGTCTTATTTAGATGTTTCACGAGAGCGTGCAGCACAACGTGTGGCCGCCGAAAATGATGAGCAAAGGGAGCGACGTTTGCAAAATATGCGGCAGCGTGCGTCAGAACGTGAAATGATTATTATTAATGAAAACCCTCAGCATACCCGCAATATAGTATGGAAGGACGTATTAGGTTAAGACCTTAAACTATGTATTGATGATAATATATAACTGATGTAACTGATTGTTAAACTATAAGTACTTATTTATAATAAAATGTTAAACTAAATTGCACTCGTAATTTTATATTTAAATAACAGTTGATAATATTTTTTTATTATTATGTCGGTATGATCGAAAAACATTAGTCAAAAAATATTGTTTAAAAAATTCGCTCGTTATGTATTTTTTGTTTTGAAAAAATATAGAGACACGCGATGTACCTAACAAAAAAAAAAAGATGCCGAGCAAAGCTCGGTCGCCCGGTACTATACATTAATAAAGATAAATATTTACAAACATGGCGATCAAAAATACGTCAATTTACGTCAGGCGCTGTCTATTTAAACAGAGCTAAAATAATATATAATATCATCTGTTCGTTTTTTAATAAAATGGAAAGTAGAAGATGCACTGAGCTTAAAATTAGTTTACTGTGTGAACAGATCATGAGAGATCCATTGGCTATTGTCAACATTTTCATCTTCATCTAATTCCAAGTTGACACCCGACTCTGCAAGTAACTACTAGAGTTCTACTGCTTTTTCAATAATCATAGTCTTATTAACATTAACAACTCTTCCACTTATTTCGAATATATTTGCCAAATCATCACATCACCTGTGTCAGACAATCTCTAGAGCTTTTCGTACATACTTATTATCTGTGATGCAACCACTCTCACCCAAACTTGTCAAATGTGAGTCGAACAACAAATTGATTTGCCTTTCCCTCGGTATTATATGTATGAGTGAGCTTGTTAATGATTTAAATCATAAATCATTTGGAATATTAATCTGTTGCGATGATTTTTTTTTGTTAGTGATTCATTAGTATTATGTGAGTATTTGTGTCTATAAAGTTGAAAATATCTGAGTGCGTGTGCTTCGTCGTCGTTTAGGTTATGCTGTATGTTATGCTCAACACTTGAACAAATTTTTCTTGCGATTGTAATTATAATATCGTTTTCTATTTAGTGTGCATTATGTGGTTCATTATTGAGTTTTTCATCCTTGATTACAAATGGCAGTGGCGGATTTATAAATTTTGAAGGTACAGTTTGTAAGGATTTTGCCGCCCTTTTGTCTCTACGATTGTCGTGTCCTAGATAATTTTAGCGAAAAAAAAAAAAAATGTTAATAAAAACACCAGAAAAGAATCCTATAGAAATATATTTAATTTCTATGAGGTGCGTAGCAAAAATAGTCCCCATTGAAGTCACAAAAATCTATAGCTCTAAGTTCAAACCTAATCAGTTTGCTGGTAAAACCGCCACAGAAAACTGGATAGTGCGAGATGATTACTTCTTAAGGACTGACATTTCGTTGTCGAGTAGCAGTTGCGGCATCGATATAACGAAATAATTTGAGCTAAATATGTCGACTGGTTCCTAAACCAAATATTATAAATTGGAAAGTGAGTTTGTTTGTAACTACTAAACATATTGCTTTGAATTTTTTGCAGACGTAAAGTTAAAAGTCCGGATTAAATAATAGAAAGAAAAGAAAGAAAGAAACCATTTATTTGGCGCACACCCTTATAAATACATACAGTTTGAAACAAAGGAAACAGAAAAAAAAAGGAGAAAGAAACATATAAAAAAATAATATAATAAAATAATATAATATAATAGGGTACTTTTTATCCCGGAAAAAAGTGATGAACCGAATTCCACGCTGGCGAAGCCGCGGGAAGAAAGCTCTTGTTGTTATAGTTGAGTTCTTATTTAATAGAATAGCTATTGTAACAGTTTTCTTGTTAGTATTGAGAAATAAAATGTTATCATATTAATTTAATTTCTCAATACGCTATCAACTTCGTGCTACCATTTATTACATAAGTACATAATATATGTACGTAAATATTGAAACTGTTACTTATATAAATGGTAAATAACGAATAGTTTGTGTGCTAACGTGATTCTCGGTCACGGATTAACGTTTAGCGTCTTAAAAAAGTTAATCTTGTTAGTTTGTAATTTATGGATACATACATAGATAGATGTTGTATTTATGTAAAAAACCTTTTTGATAATTTTTTTGTTGTCATTTACAAAAGGTTGTTATGTTTTCGCATATCTTTTTGAATGTTTCAAAGAACTTCCTGGAACACTATTATTATCCCAGATAACTAACAAAGCCTTTGAAATCCGTAAGAACACGTTTTTGTCGGAAATCTCAGAAGTTAATCAAAGTTGCCATAAATATAGTTAAAAAACCTCTACAATGAAAAACAATAACCAGACATAATACACACGCATACATTACAGGCAACAGTCCTGCGCTGAAGGCATTGACCAGCGATCAAATGGTCACGGGTTCATGTCCTGTCCCGTTCAACCATTGCTGTGAACCCTTTCCGTGTGCACGCATACTTAGCTGAGTAAGTTAGCTAGGAGGGATTAATAGCTGTTTTGATCAGGTGTATGAACAGAATCCAGTATAAAGTGTATGAGGACCATCATCATTTTCACCATTTTTTGGGCTTCTGCTGCTGGGGTACTTTTGTTAATGTTTTTAAAAACTAAAAAATCCAGACTTTTTAAGTAAAAGGTCGAAGAAATATCGTCAAATGCAAATTTATCACTGACTACTATTATCAGACATTACATAATCACGTCATAGTAATAATTTGACTGTAAATCTGTCGTTATCGCTCGTATAATCCATCCATTAGAGTCATAAGTATTGTTATTAGAACTTTTCTGTTTCCGTTGGCAAACGTCTGCGGCAAAGCTTATACAGCTTAAGATGCTTGCTCGTTGAAATCTTTTCTTAAGAAATTCCGATACTTCTATAAGAATCACTCTCAACCAATAATAAATAATAAAAAATTAATAACATGCTTCTCTTATTTTTAACGGACTTAGAATTAAAAAAAAAAATATGCTAATTAGTCCATAACTGGAAGACGTTTAATTATTTAACAAAAATATAAATAAAAATCAACAAACCTGTACAAAAAAGTACCACACAAAAAACCAACACTGGCACAAAATCCTCAGTGAAATGTTCGTTGCACAGCACTTCGAATTTAAATATTTGAAAAATAACGGTCGGACGTTCCGCGTTCGATTTTCGAAGCGGCGGCTATGGCGGCGCGCGCGCGAATGGCGTCGTGTCACGTGCAAGCGCGCAGCGGCACCTGTTACCCAACCAAGTTGTATAGCCTGCACCCCAACGCTTGGTTTTTTCCCTTTTCCGCTTCCTTTGATGACGAGTTTGATATCTTGAATCCTTGAGGGACGAGGGACAGGTTGGATTGTTTTGTTGACGTTTTGTTGGCAGTTTTTGTTTTGTAGAGGCGGTAGTATTTTCAAAATTATTTTACAGTATTTTCCCAGTAATTTGGTAAACCCTAGAAAATCTATTTTACAATTTTCGTGCTCCGGTCCATTCTAAGTATTGTCACTTGCCAAATAAATCTTGGAGATGGATGGAATTATCAAATTACATTCTGATTATATACGGGTTTTGATTTTTGAGTTAAAGGTGTCGTTCAATGTCAAAACACAATGTTTTACAAGCTAAGCTATGTTTAGATAATTGTTAGCTTATTTCCACAATTAGAGACTATCTTACGGTTCAACGAACATAGACAGAGGTTATTATTCTAAATCCGTTCAACTTATTTAAGACACAACTGAACAAATCCATTCCAATTAGTTAAAAATTAAGGCGTTACAAAAAACGGCAAGGTTGCTGCAAATCGAACTTTCAATAACTTTTTATACGGAAAACTAATATCTGTTACGTAATATACGTTTATTTAATGAATTCCGACCATTGTAATTTTTAGGGTACTCCATTCTAAAATTTGACTCTAGCATTTCTTGAAACTGCCCACCGTGCTGAATCGGTCATCTAGACATTCCCGAGGGTGAATATTTTTTTATTGTGAAGGAAATAGATCAAGTTTTACGAGAAATATATAATCTGACGATTTCCACAAGCCGAAGTAATAAAAATTAATCAATAAAGACCTGACCCTTTATCCTTGACGGGCGTTCTTATAAATGAGGCTCATATCTGGTGGAAGTACATAGCCGGATACAAGGTATCTACCTAACTGTATATTAATCTGCCGCATAACCCTACTTTTACAAATGCTTCATAATTATGACATCGATTCATAAGACCACTATCTTTAGAGGTTAATAGGTGACAGAGAGCCTGTTTTCTTAAAACACCATATTTTGTGCTTGCTTTCTTCGCGCAGCTTTCTGACTCAAAAGTCCAATAAGTTTGCGTTCTGTTGACTTAGGATACGGAAGTGATAGTGCATTGCTGTAGATTAGCTAATCGATATGGCTTAGCAATAAAGAATAAAAAACATTATTGTAGCAATGGTGTGATTAGAATCTATATTTCTTGTCTTGTCTGTTATTTACTTAAGTTTTTGTTAACTTTTCTATTTTATTCTAATTTATTACAACATTTAATCTCTTTCATATACTTATGTAAAAATCTTTCATACATTACATTCGAAAACTTAAACAATCATGAGAGACGGAACTAGCAAATCAAAGTTCAGAGAGCTTTTCAATTCGTTCGGTTAACCGTTGCAAAAGCTCGCTCAGCCAGTCAGGTATGAGTTTATAGCTTTGCAAAGTCTCGGAAATACTCGGAACTGAGGCATTATGGTGTGCAGCCTTTGTCGACGATGACACGTTTGCAAATGGCTTTGTTGAGCTTATTGTGATAACATTGGATTTTTTTGACGTGACAACGTCTTAAATTAGGTTGCGGCTGGGAGTCACTTATGAAAAAGTGTAACGCTCGGTAACGTTACGATGAGTCACCGATGTTTTAGTAAACAAAATATATTTCTATAGTTAAAATTTGTGCAATTCTTATTTTCATTCAATTCCTTGTTCCTATTGTGCAATTTAATTATATTCATATCAATAAATATTCTACCGAGAAAAAGACGTTGTCACGTAAAATCTTCGCCCGTAAAACCGACTTTACAGGCAACCATTTTTTTTAGAGTAAGTAGGATTTCAGGTTTTTGTTATACTTTGTTGTTGTTGTGCCGTTTACCTGTGTTTTTTTATAAACGTTGCTTAAATTAACAAGCGATTAGCGATTCTTTAACCATACATTTTTGACCTTTTAACGTCACTCAACTTTAATCATCTTCCAAAATCATACACGAAATAATTTTAATCATCGGTTATGAATAAACCCCTTAAACAATGTGGTGTTTATTCATAAACGATGATTAAAGTTATTATGTGGATGATTTTGATATCAATGTGTAAATCAATGTGGATAATTATCTTGTACAGATATGCACATCAAGTTACTACAAACAGTCAGATTTCTTTATTATATTTTCAACTTTATCTCTAAATCATTAACTTTCAAGATTGCTAGCTTGACCTGCTGTCGTACGTACTATTATTATTTGTAAACACGTTACACTAGATTTAGTAGGAGGTAGATCATAGGAAACCAAATAAAGAGTTTATTTTCTGTGATGTTCTAAGAATAGTTAACTAACTTAGTCGGAATGGAGGTTGTCGTTTGTTTGTATGTAGTTATTGGTTAGTGACGTGTGATTTTACAGATAGTATTGTAGTTGTTTCTCAATATGAAAGCCAATTAATATTAAGGCAAAGGTGAGTATTATCGAGCTGCATAAAAGTAATCTTAATAAAACACAAACATTTGATGAACCGGATTCAATGTGAGTAACTATTATGTGTATGAATGATAACTTAAACTTTTATTTGAAATTTTATTCTATATTTTTTGATGAAAGATGGCTTAATGGTTTTTATTGTTTTTTTTTTTTTTAATTCATTCTGATGTCTAAAACAATTTAGTGTTTATATTGAATTTATAAATGCAGAGTTTTATTATCTTAATATTGTATTAAAATATATTATTATATTATAAAAAGTTACTTAATTAAAAAGTAAAATAAACACTTTTTAAGTTACTTTAGTATTTTGTTAAAGCTGCCTATAATATTTTTATTTCTGTTTTACAAAAATACTGTAAATCTGTGGATAAAGAGATATTACGGAGAGAGTAACCTTGCTACTCGAAAGCGAAGTGGAAGGCGAGACAGCGAAACATATGGCGGACGAGTATGAAACAAATGGTTTCACACCGACTAGACAGTTTGCGGTAATTTCCGAAACTTTATTGCAAGCTGTTAGCGGTGTCCCACACGTTTAAGTCTTGTATCATAGAGGACCAGCTAAAAAGACCTTCTTGACAGAAAGGCATTAACAAGAATGTAATATAGTCTTTAGCATGTCACTGTCACTGGAGTTTTGAGCGTTTACTGTACTAGGTCAACTTTCAGGATTGTTCCTCAGGCAATCTAGTATACAACCTAATTTTTTGCAGAATACAGTTTGTTCAAAATAAGCAATTGATTCGATTCCAATCATTTTTACACCATGTTATATTTTTTTCCAAATACATTTAGAAATTTTTGCAGTGTGGTTACCGAGTGCACCACGCAGCTTACGGTAGGTCATGGTACTTGCCCGCGCCCGCGCAACAGCTGACGCCACATGTCAACACACCGAGCGGAGCGTTGACCATATTTTTGTTGGGACAACCAAGTAGGATAAAAAGCTCATAACTTTATGGTTTTTCATGATATCTTTTTGAAATACTGGACACGTGTTTGAAAAATAATGTTGTATACGTTAAACAGTTAAATTAGTTATTCCGTGCTTACGCAAAAAAAGGTAATGTTGTACTTAATTTTAATGGCCTTTTTATGATACCAAACTTGCTAATTACCCTGTATGTTGGTTGATAGGTCACACAAAAGGGCTTGTTCAAATTCTTTCTTCGACACGTTCCATCGTCGCCTATTCATACACTTAAACTGTTTTTCAATCCGTATCCACCATTATACAGATTTACTTATTTATATATCTGTTTTAAGTAAAGCCATTGTGATATTTCTTTTGTTTTCGATACATTGGTACAATAGCAACGATAATGAGAAATTTAACAATTGACTAAGAATTTGTTGAACCAAAGAATATTTTTGTGTTTTTGTTTGGTGGTTTAACAATCAGGATAGTTCATAGATAATAATACATATATGTCAAATTCTTTATAATCGATGTCTATGGAGTATTCCTATACACGAATTGCGTAACACAGACAATTCCAACCACATTCTGAATAATGCCGACTGTTGGTAATCCATTGCTTCATTTTCGAAAAAAAAATACGTACTTTACAACGAAAATAACGCAATGAATGTTGTAATACTGTCAAAATTAAAGTCATTGTTGTCGGTATTTTATATGTCGGTTATATGTATTTTCCAAGTATATCTTTATCATCAATGACTGATTACAAGGTGAAGGAAAACATCTTGAGGACACCTGAACTTAAAGTCTGAAATCGCTAACCCGCATTGAGCAAGCGTGGTGATTACGCTCGATCCTTCTCTGTATGAGAGGAGGTCTGTGCCCAGCAGTGGGACGATAAAAAGGTTGATGACGATGATGATAGTGATGATATCGGTACTGTACCATACCTAAAATCAAAGAATGACAAATATAATAATGCTGATAAATTAATTAATCTGCCTAGTTTTTTCTCAAATTTGTTTGGGTCGGCTTCTGACCTAACCGGGTTTATATGAAGCAACTGCTTATGTGACCACACAATAATCAAATCACTGAGTAACAAGTAAGTTTAGGTAAGGAGAGAAGAAGGAGTCCGAATACCTTTCAATTGAATTTCAAAATCTGATGATGACTACCTGGACAGGCTTTGAGATACTTCCCTCCTATCCTTTCCCTCCATAATTTGGCAACACTAATCGTCGCCAAAATCTACTTACTGCTGGCAATACTTCGCAATAAAAAAAAACATGTTCAAAACGAATGCGCGAGCATTCAATATCTCGGCGCGCAGTGCAAAAACTCAAATATATTCTGAAATACGACTGTTTATGACATGGTGTGGTGATTCCCTGGTTCCCGGCATCCCGTGAATACCTGACACTTTATTTTATATCGTAGCTTGTTTTTAGTTAGATAGCTTAGAGACGCGTCCCCGCTGGACGCGAAACTCAATACCTACACCTAATCTTCACTTAAAGTAAGATTGGACAATTAAAAAATCTTTTTTTGCAATCCATTCAACCGATTTTGGTTTATGTGCTCTGATTCTTTTCCTGTTTTCTGTCCTCCGTCTCATAAAATACAGCTCTACGTTGCCATCGACAACGCCGTGGAAGTGAAACCACAAAAACATATCTATTTAAAAGGGGGCCAAGTACCTATCGGCTAATTGTTCGCCTATAAAGGGTTCAAATGCGATCCAATGCCAAGTTTAGATGAACTAAAATTATAATACTTCTAAATTTGAACTTGGCTGGTTAATTTAATTGGACAAATAATAAATTTAATTATGCAATTAATCAAGTGTTACGTACAGCATGACGACCGCTAAAATGAGAAAAAAGCGCGAGGCGCTTTATATACAAAAATTATGGCACAAAGCAGCTCACGCTTTTTTCTCTCATCTTATAAGTATTGTTTATATACTATTGTCATAAATTAAATTTTAAAATTATTTTTAACTTTATAGTTTGATATTCTTTAAAAGCATGTTTTTTTAGTTTTTTAAACTATATTTATTAACTTTTTAGTTTGATATTCTTTTTTAAAATAATATACTATAAGAAACCAGAGGGGATTGGAGCAAGAAAACGAGCGACGTAACGTTCTTGATTTTATTTTTCACTGAACTAACTTTTTAGGTTCACCACCATGTCTTTTATATCATTTTTAAACTTAAAAAAAAACGGTCACCAGTTGGCGCGCTAATCAACTTCCGGAAATAAACATTAAATATTATTGTACTGCAGTTTGTAACGACTTCCGTCGACTACTCAGAGTCAGTATTTTTAATACCGGAAGTCAGTTACAAAAGGTCTCAAATAAATTACAACATTTAGTTAAATTAAAACTAAAAGCTAACATTCGGCCATACTGACATCAAGTTTGTCCTCAAACTATAAGACATTAACAACATAGTAATTGCTTATATAATTATTGTTGTAGGGAACCTAAACGTTAATATTACAGTAAGTTAATATTGCAGTATCTAATTACAATGAATCAGTAACAATTTATTAAAATAAAAACAAGTGTAATCGCACTCGTTATACATTTTCCTTCCCTCATTGAAATTTTTTAATAATAATTTACATCGGTCACTCATTGCATCGCACGCTTTAATGATCAGGCACTCACCTGTCAGCCACTATGTGACTTCAAATTAATGACGTTACACTCTACGTATGCCACACATTGCACCGCAAGCTTCACTGGTCAAGCCCTCTCACTTGCCACCAGCCACTATACGACTTCCAATGAGTAACAACACACTCTACATATGCTACACATTGCACCGCAAGCTTCACTGGTCAAGCTCTCTCACTTGCCACCAGCCACTATACGACTTCCAATGAGTAACAACACACTCTACATATGCTACACATTGCACCGCAAGCTTCACTGGTCAAGCTCTCTCACTTGCCACCAGCCACTATACGACTTCCAATGAGTAACAACACACTCTACATATGCTACACATTGCACCGCAAGCTTCACTGGTCAAGCTCTCTCACTTGCCACCAGCCACTATACGACTTCCAATGAGTAACAACACACTCTACATATGCTACACATTGCACCGCAAGCTTCACTGGTCAAGCTCTCTCACTTGCCACCAGCCACTATACGACTTCCAATGAGTAACAACACACTCTACATATGCTACCCATTGCACCGCAAGCTTCACTGGTCAAGCTCTCTCACTTGCCACCAGCCACTATACGACTTCCAATGAGTAACAACACACTCTACATATGCTACACATTGCACCGCAAGCTTCACTGGTCAAGCTCTCTCACTTGCCACCAGCCACTATACGACTTCCAATGAGTAACAACACACTCTACATATGCTACACATTGCACCGCAAGCTTCACTGGTCAAGCTCTCTCACTTGCCACCAGCCACTATACGACTTCCAATGAGTAACAACACACTCTACATATGCTACACATTGCACCGCAAGCTTCACTGGTCAAGCTCTCTCACTTGCCACCAGCCACTATACGACTTCCAATGAGTAACAACACACTCTACATATGCTACACATTGCACCGCAAGCTTCACTGGTCAAGCTCTCTCACTTGCCACCAGCCACTATACGACTTCCAATGAGTAACAACACACTCTACATATGCTACACATTGCACCGCAAGCTTCACTGGTCAAGCTCTCTCACTTGCCACCAGCCACTATACGACTTCCAATGAGTAACCATACATTAAATAATTCATCTTCATTATTTCTCAAATCTCTCTCTTCTCACAGCAATATAAAATATTTTCTAACAAAATAACATATTCCATATTCCTTCGTTACCCATAATCACAAAAATCATTATTATGCCATATTGTTGTTATTCGTTGCACTAAATCTAAACTATAAACTATTTGTTTTCCTAGTGTCATAACAATCTTTAACCAAACACACAATCAATCAACAATTTCATACTCAATCGTTTTGATTTATCTCCTACCTACTAACTTGACAATTCTTTTTCAGACTCTGATTCTGAACTTATTTCATCAATACTTGTGCTAATCCACGGTTGTATCTGATCAACAGCCCAAATATTACAGTACTTCTTTTTACCAATGTTAGACCCTGGTATGCTAGAGACTTCATACCTATCGTTATCCAAAACTTTTGAGATTCTGTAGGGCCCCGAGTACACAGGTAACAGCTTTTTACTCTGGCCTTCATTATGACCAATCTGTTTTTGAATCTTTACCAAATCCCCTATTGCATATATCTTAGCTTCCTTACGTGTCTTATCAAACCTCTCTTTCTGTTTATGTTGGTCTTTCGATATGTGTTCGTTAATTTCGGTTCTTATTTTATTGATATCCCTATCAGACTGCCTGGTGTCTAAGAATAATTCGTTCATTATATTCTCACTATTATGGATCAAATTACGACCAAACAGAGCTTCTGACGGTGTTTTACCTATACCTTTATTTAACGTATTATTTAACCCCCATTGAACATTACCCAACTCAGAATCCCATTTGGTCTCCCCTAATTTGTCGGTATATGAAGTTAATGCTCCTAATACGGTCCTATTGTAGCGCTCTACCTGGCCGTTAGCTCGAGGTGAAGCGACAGCGTTCAAAACGTGCTTAATGTGGTTTTTCTCGCAAAACTTTCGGAACTCTTCAGAGGTAAATGAGGTGCCTTGATCAGAGATCAACCGTTTCGGGTAGCCAAATGTAGAAAAAACATCGTGTAATGCTCCAATAGTTAGACTTGACCTTAAATTGCGCAAGGGTTTCAAAATAGAGAACTTCGTATACCCGTCAACAATAACGAGTAAGTAAGCATTGCCTCTCGAACTTTTTACAAAAGGACCCAAGTGATCAATATGAACTGTTTCAAAGGGAATATCGTTTTTCATTATAGGATGTAAAAATCCCTCCTTTTTTCCCGCAGGCATTTTACCGTATGCACAATGTAAGCAAGACTTGACATATTTTGTAATAAATTTTTTCATCTTTGAGAACCAAAAATCTTTTTGAATTTTAGCTAAAGTTTTATCAACTGAAAAATGTCCGATATCGTCGTGATTTTGTTTACATATTTGCCACCTGGCTCCCTTTGGAACTACCCATTTTAATTCACCATTAACTTTCCTAAACAGCCGGTTACGTTGGAAAACAAAATTTTGTTTTATATCAATAATATCTTGGTATTTTGGATCATTTAATACATCTTTAATAAAACATATTTTAGGATCCGTTAGTTGAACACTGAGCAACCAATCGTCTTGTGTAATATTTAAAACTCTTAATGAATCTACTTCATCATTTGTCTTACAAGTTTCATGAGGATTTCTACTCAACGCGTCTACGTGATTCATACTGTTATTAGGGCGATACACGATGTTACAGTCATACTCTTGCAAGGACAACCACCATCTAGCAATTCGTGGTAAAAGGTCTCGTTTAGAAAACGTTGATCTTAAAGCATTACAGTCCGTAATTATGGTGAATTTTAATCCTAGTAAATATACACGAAAACGCTGAAGTGAAGTTACCACTGCTAACGTTTCTAAATCATATGCATGAAACTTTTGTTCGTCAATAGTAGTTTTTCTACTGAAATAAGCAACTGGCTTGAAAGGAGCGTGACTGTCTTCTTTCTGCAAGAGTATACCTGCTAGTCCAATCTTACTCGCATCAGTGTGCAATTCAGTGATATAATTTGGATTAAACAAAGTTAACAAAGGGCGCTTAATTAATTTATCTTTAAGATTCTGAAAAGCAATCTCTTGCTCGTTTTCCCATATCCACGGACAGTTCTTTCTCGTAAGATCAGTTAAAGGTCTTGCTAGTATCGAAAATTTTTCTATAAATTTACGAAAATAACTAGCCAAACCAATGAACTGTCTAACTTCGTGTACGTTTCGCGGAGTTGGAAAGTTTTTTACTGCATCAATTTTAATTTTACCAGGTTTAATGCCTTCGTTAGTAATTTCGTACCCTAGATAATCAATAGAGGTTTGAAAAAAATAACATTTTTGTAAATTTAAAGTTAATTTAGCTTCACTAAGTAATTTAAAAGTTTTCTCCAATTTTTCAATACCTTCATTAAAGTTTTTCGAGGGTATTATCAGGTCATCCATATAAGCGATAGCTGGCTTATCCGATCCAAATTTAGTAAATCCTTGAGCAGAATTTACCCCAAGTGCTTGGTTAATGGTTCTTTGGAATACAGAGGGCGCATTGGCCAGACCAAACGGCATCCTTTTAAATTGAAACAGACCATCAGGCGTAACAAAAGCCGTGACGTGTCTGCTCTCCCTTTTTATAGGTACCTGATAATAGCCACTCATTAAATCTAAAGTTGTAAAGAACTTACAGCCACTTAATTGGTCCAACTGATCTTCTATCAATGGCAGTGGGAAGTGATCCTTAACAGTTCGACTATTCAAAGTTCTGTAATCAACACATAAGCGATGTCCCCCAGTTTTCTTTGATACGAGTATAATCGGACTAGCGTAACATGATGAGGACTCTTCGATAATGTCATGTTCTAACAGTTCCCTAATCATTTCTTGTACTATTTCTCTCTCTTTGAAACTCAGTCTATATGGTCTATAAACTACAGGAGTGCTATCAGTTAATTTGATTTCCATTTCACAGAGATTAGTGCACCCCAATTCCGAGAGATTTTGAGCAAAATTTGTCCTATATTTTGATATTAACCCTTGTATTTTAAGAATTTCTTCTTTGGTTAACTCTGAATTAATGTTAATCTCGCTAGCTTCAAAGGGTCTGTAATCGGGTTTTAATGTAAAACAATTTAATTCCTTGATATTATTATCATAATGTATTTTATACGCTCTAACTAATAGCATATCCCTTTTTAAATGTAACTTTGTATCACTTAACACTATAATGGGAATATCACAATAGTTTTCAACTATCTTGTAGACCCCTTCCTTAATCCAATATTGACAATTATTATGATTGCGATAGCTACCTAAAACGAATACCGTGGAGTTCTCAACAGCAGAAGTATAACACTTTATTAAATCTGTGTTGGTACCATTACAATCCTTGGAAACGTATAGTTTGACAATACTATTATCTTCATGCTCTATAGCAGGCAAGATTTCACTACAAAAATTGTTACGCCTTAAAAGCTCAAGACTATTATTTGTCTTAATAACTAAAACTTCTGGCAATTCGGTGAAATTTTGACCAACTAGTAAGGGTACATGTAGCTGGCTAGATGCGACAACATAACTAGTGATCATAGCCTTAACTCCATCTATGGCCAATAATATTTCAGTTTTACCTTTAGGTACAATGTGGGTCTCTCCTACCTCCTTTATCACAGGTAAGGAACTTTCACTAACAATTAAATTGTACTGATATGCTAATGTATCTGTAATAAGTGTGCATTGGCTACCGAAGTCGATAAAGCATTTAACTTGCATAGAATTATTATTTATAGAAGCATTTTTGTAATATTTATCTTGTGAACTATCTAAATCAGTGGTCGCGGTCCTTAAAACCCTCTTATCTTGGTTAGTATTTTGTCTCTTATGATTTTTATTTAAAAAACAGTCTTCAGTTTTATGTCCATATTTTTTACAATTATCGCATTTAATAATGGGTTCTGAACATTGCGAAACTCTATGGCCAGTTTGTTTACAATTAAAACATATTGAAGAAATATTGGTTGATTGCCTACATTGGTTCGCACGGTGGCCACTCCTACCACAAAGATGACAAATTATAGTGAAATTATTGAGCAAAACGCTTTTAGTTTTATTTTTTGCTACTAACTCTTTCTGATCTCGGCACATGTCTTTTAAATATTTCAATAAATCTTCAGGTTGATTAAAACGAGCTGAAGATGCTCCAGCTCTTATAGTGCGGTCCTCAAGACCATAAATGATACAATCTACTGCTTTCTTGTCTGATATTTCACATGCATTCAATAAAATCATTTTGTCGTAATAGTAATCATCGAGCGAATCACCTATTTTATACTTCTTTTCCAACATTTCACATAATAAAGCACCATAATTAGTGTCAGAAGGAAATGCACGCTTTAAATTACATTGCCATTCTAACCAAGTATGGTTTATGGTTTTTAGCCCTTCATACCATTTTTTTGCATGCCCTACTAATCGTGGCAAAGCAAAATGTGTCGTTTGTTGATCAGACCAACCGTAGATATGAGCACATTCATTCACTTTAGATAACCATGTATCTATTCTTTGATTCCTAACCGACGGATCAAATTCGGGAATCATGTTTTTGTCATATTTTAATGAAGAATAAGAAGAACTGTCAGGTTTCACACGAGAGGAAATAAAGTTCACTAAATCATGCAAATTAATTGGCAAATTAAAATTAACTGGATTACTTTCCAAAACTCCATCTGGAACCCCAGAAGCTCCTGGCACTGCCTCCCGTTCAATCGCCGCCGCAGTAAAGCTCCTGTTCCCTTCAGACGTTCCTGGTTCAGGAACATGGACATCTTCAACTGCTACGGAAGCAACCTCGCCTCCTGGCTGCTGTACTGGAGATTCACATACCCTCCCATGATTCAAAGTTCTTCTTGCGCTGTTTTCCCTCGTTCGGCGTGATCTTCTAGATTTCTTTTTTCTATTGTGGGTACGTGAACGATTATTAGAGTTCGAATGTTTTCTATTACTTCGCCTTTTTGAGTGTCTCTCGCTATACGGATATTCACTTGTCGAAGAGTCACTACTCACAGCACGAGTTCGTTTTGGCATATTTAAAGTTTACTGCAGTAACACACCGCAATGTTTTAATGTTCACCACACAACAGTCTGTACCGTTTAAAATCCCAAAAAAAAAAAAAAAAAAATATGCTTTTAGGTTAAAAACTTGTTAATTTTCAGCTAACTCGCACTTTTAGGTACTGATCCCACTTCTGATATAAGAAACCAGAGGGGATTGGAGCAAGAAAACGAGCGACGTAACGTTCTTGATTTTATTTTTCACTGAACTAACTTTTTAGGTTCACCACCATGTCTTTTATATCATTTTTAAACTTAAAAAAAAACGGTCACCAGTTGGCGCGCTAATCAACTTCCGGAAATAAACATTAAATATTATTGTACTGCAGTTTGTAACGACTTCCGTCGACTACTCAGAGTCAGTATTTTTAATACCGGAAGTCAGTTACAAAAGGTCTCAAATAAATTACAACATTTAGTTAAATTAAAACTAAAAGCTAACAATACGGAAAACACGAACGCTAAGTGGTGTTCATTTGTTTTTACCAAACTGTTCTTGATCTCCAACAACCAGAATAGCAGGTGCTAAAATTCTTAATGATGCGTTACCCAAGTATCTAAATCTAAACTAAAAATACTTTGCCTGTAAAAAATAATGTAAGGTAAGGTTGAAAAAAAGTTTGAGTTAGAGACAGACAAGCAAACATACAAGTGAAACTAATAAAAAGCATATAAAAAAGTAAGTTCTTTAAAAATACACAAAGGTGACTAGACGAGACGTCATAACAACATAAGGTCGATGTCTTCAATTATAGTAATTGGTTGCGGAGCGAGTCATGCCAACCGGTGAAAACCTTTCAAAATACCCTCTAAGCCGTAATACAGCATAATAATGATTTAACTTTAATTGAAAATTTTTAATGGAATTATAAAAGAAATTGTGATTTGATTTTTGGACTGAAACTGCCATCACATCAATAATCGAAATGTTTCTTGTGAATCGAAATGTTTAGTGATATAAATAAACTAATTAATCTTGTTCGACTCATCCCCCCTTATTCATAAATGCTGCTTAAAGTGAACTAGTGAATAGCGATTCTTTAACCATTCAATTTTGAGCTTTTAACGTCACTTAACTTAAATCGGCCTTTATGAACAAACCCCACAGTGTTTAAGGGGTTTATCCACAAACGAAGATTAAAGTTAAGTGACGTGCAAACATCTAAAATGTATGGTTAAAGAATCGCTAATGACTAGTTAACTTTAAACATCTTTTATGAATAAGGGGGATCATCTCAGCGTTTATCCCGGTTGCATATCGGCTTTCGCGTTGAAGCTCGGAATCCGTCCGTTGTTCGACTGTCTATGTGAAATCCATTGCTACTGTTAGTTGATGTATTAGTGTACATCATTATCCCCGTATTTATGTTTGTTGCTGAAATGTCAAATCAGTTCAAATGCTTTAAGATGAGTTCTCTTATGTTTCGGGTAAATTATCCATGTTTACAGTATTTAGTACTATACCTCTTCGTACTCCATACATCTAAAATATCAAATTAAGTAGGCCACACACTTGATAATCAGTCCCTTCGGCCCACGCCTCAGGTCGCAGGAAGTGGAGGGCGACGCTCAAGTGTGTCGAGACGATGCGCCGGCGCACTGAGGCGAAACGACCACTCAACCTGCTACCCCACTTCTTGTAACCTTGATGAAGTTGTAAGTACTGGCCAGTGGAAATATCTATAGTACTTTGGGTAAATATTTTGAGGGACAACTTTCATTCTTTAGTTAGAGGTTTACATGTTGGAAGGTTAACATCGGTACGGTACTACGGCGTCGTCCTTATTGATGTAGATCGCACGAGAGATCTCCGCCAATTAGGACGACGCCTAAGTATTGTAAAGTTAACTTTGTGCTTCGGGAATAATTTCACCGTCTCTAGGGATATTATTATTTATTAATTATTACTATTTTTTATGGGAAATCATGATACAACCTCTCCCAATCCGGGCGGAGCGGAAAGGTGCCTCGGGCTTTTACTGACTAAAACCCACCCGTGTTCTTCCACTTGCTTATGCGCCACAGTATCTCTGTGGAACAACCGGCGGAGCCAGGGTAAACCTCTGGTCAGCGACTGCTTGGTAATGTTAATGCCATAACACCGGCTGCCGGAAGAAGGTACCCACCAGACAAAGTCTTGCCGCCAAGCGATTCGTCGTGTTTCGTCATGATGTCTTGTGAAGCCGTACGGAGGACGGGTCTGAGCAGTTGTGTTGCGATGTGTGCCGTGTACAATACGCCAAATGTTGCTGTGTCGGGAGTTTGGTTGTGGTGGGTCTCCAGATCTATCTCCTTCTGCCGCAGCATCGTTGAACATTTTGTTGGGTTTAACATTGCATCACCTTGCTCGACTGCCGTCTTCCTTCCTATTCACTCAGTTTTTTTGAGTGACTAGCGCGTATATATATTTCATGCCATGTGAATGTACCGTACATTTGATATTTGTGATTTCAAATGATCACTGGCTTTGTTTATAATAGAGACACACAATTCTGTACACTGTAACAGGTTTCTTTTAGTGAAAATTGTTAATATGATGAGGATATTACGGTAATCAAATTACGAGTGTTTGATTTCTAACACTAAAGGAACTTATGTAATGTTCAATAAAGGTCTCCCTTAATTAAGTTGTTAATTACATGGAATTAACAAATCAATGTCCAATCAATTGCTAATTAATTAATAGCTTTGATTGGCTATCGGATTTCATGCACTAAACGCTTGTTATTAACGTAGGATGCTATATTTTTTGGTACTCAAAATAGAATAACAGTACAAAAACGTTACTTTTCTGACAGTTTTCTCCCTCTAAATACAAGGGGAAAGAGACATCAATACTTGATTTAAAATCCCATAGAGTAGAAATAACTATGTGATGAAAAAATATTTGATATTTTAAAGAATACGTTCAAAAAGTGTTGATTCTCAGCCTAATTTGAATAAATGACTGTTGATTTTGAAAAAAAAATAAATAAAATACACTGACGCGCTTAAAATAACACTTTTAAGCTATTGCATAGCTTCTATCGCGGGCCTTGAGCGCGGGGACCGAATCCAGAAATTCCGTAACGAAAAAACCTCACGCTCCCCACTCCGACGGGCACGGAGGTGTGTCTTGAAGGCCGTACATCGTCTAACGTCGTTTCAGTTCGGCAGTCTTCGGCACGGTATGTTTGTGTGCGTGCGACTACATCTTTTGAAAACAATTTATAGATTTTCAAAAAGAGCATGCATATTGCAGGGCGCGAACTCAGTTCTACACACTTGCCATGTTACTGATAGTCGCGATGTGCTAAACTTGCGATTAATTTTCTCTCTGAAATAGGTCTTCTATAGAGATATGTCATAGACGTCATCGACGTTGTCATGGCTACCTTAAAAACTTTTCATATAATTAATTATTAAGTACTTTTATTCAAATAAATTTAGTAGTGTTTTTATAAAATAGCTTTTTTTTTAACGGAAAAGCTAAGATGAATGTCACGCTAATTTTTCATTGGACTTTTAAATTATTTATAGTGTTGTTTACTAAATAAAAGCGCGTGATTTTATAGAGTACAAAGTGCTCACGCGGCCGTTTTTTCAACTGTGATTGGCGATATCCGCCATTATTGTGAAATATTTTTTTAAAGAATTTCTATAATTTGTTACACGTGTTATTGGCAAAATTGTGGTATCTATCCACAGGGACCAGGTCAAGAGTTGAAGTTGAAGTTTTTATTAAATAAAATATTACAGAAAGATGTCGGTGAACAATGTTAATACGAGTACATTTAAGTGTACGAGTTGTAATATTGTTATCTCCGAAACGAAACAACGAAAGTTTAATAAAAATATGCTCGTCGGCTATTTCTGAGGAAGACATTGATGAGGCAAAAAAGTTATTGTTTGTTTCTACGAAGACAAGACAAAAACATGTATCGAGGCGTAAGAACAAAAAGCAGAAAGAACTAAAATATACGATTACGGTGTTTAAAATCACGGATCCCGAACAATCCCAGTTTTTGTGGCATATGACCTTCACAAATTGCCACCAGTTTGCTTTGACTACGTAGAACGTACGTAAAGAAGTTGATGAAGGGTTTATTAATTCTACGGTCTAATGTTAACGCAATCAGAAGTGATTATGTTACTAAAGATCAGCTCGAAAATATTAAATTGATAACAAATAATTCGACACCGACGCCGTTCATCATCAACAACCTTTTTATCGTCCCACTGCTGGGCACAGATCTCCTCTCATACAGAGAAGGATTGAGCGTAATCACCACGCTTGCTCAATGCGGGTTGGCGATTTCAGACTTATAAAGCCCAGGGGGCCGAGTCTGCTATTTTATATCATTTTGTCATTCCAGCACGTTACCATTGTCATTTTGGTTTTATCCCGTAATCTGCTAAGAACATAAAGATCGGTCATTGATCTCGTAACGGAATGATCATTGCTGTATTGCCATTATTATGAAACTCGTTAGTAGAAATGAGTTTCCAAAAACTACTACTCAATTTGAACATTTCGTAATGCAAGATTTTATTAATATATATTTTTATATATTAATTAATTTTTTATAAGCAGTCTGGAATAGTAAATAGTTCTTAAATAGCAAAAAACATTATTTTAAAACTATAAAACTAGATATTTTGTTATCTGTTAAAGTCAATGTGACATTAATACAGACTGACTGACGTTTATGTTTCTTTTAACAGCTGGTGTTTTGTTATGTATTTATATTTGTTTATATTATTAAAATTATAATTACTACGTAAAGAAAAACAATCAGCAAATTTCGGTCAAGATATGGCGACGATCAACAAGTTGACTGCGGTCATTAATCGACAGAGCTCCATCACAGCAAAAATGGTTCAAGATCATCGAGATATCCGTGTCAAAAAAGGTAATTACGCACTGTTTATATACATAATTATACGTAATTCATCTTTATGAAAGTTTAGTAGAATAAACCTAATTATCCTAAATCAGAACTTCCACTCATTGGGTGTTCTACAAACATACCCACAATAAGAATTAAGTAGCTTTGAAAACAATAACATAAAATTAAATATAACCCCCCAGCTAAGCTTGTGTTAGATGTAAGTTTACATCAGTAGTAGTACATTGGCCAGAATTTAAATTATTTATTGCAACTACATACTAAGCACTAGGTACCAAACCATATTAGATAGGTATAAGAACTATTTATTAAAGTCAATTTTGTTTTACAGGAACTCTGCAGAATTACCTATAATGTCATCAGATTCTGAGTCAGATTTCTGGAGAATGCAAGAGGTTAATTTGACAATTTATTAAAAGCTAGTTTAATGAAATATATTTTAGGAGAGATCTCCTAAAATATTAAACAAACTATAACCTACTAAGTATGTCCATATACTTAGTATGTTATAGTTTGTTAATATAATAATAGTCCATAGAAGATAAACCCCCTTATTCATAAAAACTGCTTAAAGTTAACTAGTGATTAGCGATTCTTTAACCATACATTTTTGACCTTTTAACGTCACTTAACTTAAATCGTCCTTTATGAATAAACACCACAGTGTTTAAGGGGTTTATTCATAATGGATTATTAAAGTTAAGTGACGTGCAAGCTTCTAAAATGTATATTTAAAAAATCGCTAATCACTACTTACCTTTACTACTACTTAACTTTAAGCAGCGTTTATGAATAAGGGGGAATATGTCTAGCGGTATGGGTTACAAATGGATGTAATAAGTAAATGAAACAGTGTTTATAAAAAGATTAATAATTTATTTTAAATCTTTGTTTTGTGCATGACTGCGGTGGATCTGTAACAAAGAGTTAAATCATTTTAATAAAAATTAGAGCGTTTTCATAATTTCCTAGAATATTGAGAAGGGTTTACACTACATACCTGCTAATTTATTGTATGCATTTTTCCACAGATAGTCAACAAAAGCCTGGTGCAGTGCTCAACCTTCAAGAAGATCCCGGTTCATACTGCACTGGAAATTAAAAGACTGATTATTGATGTGTTAATATTATTACATTAGGTGTTGTACCTAGGATTTGTTTTATTATTTAAATGACAAAATGTCTTTTTGTTTTGTATAATAATTTTTTTTGACTTAATGTAAAGTAGATATTTAGTTTATGAGGAAATAGATATATAGTTATAAATAATAAAATAATAAAAATGTTTTATTGAAAAAAAATTTACAAATTTTAACCTACGAATATATTAGAGTTATAAATAAACGTTGATTTTTAATAGGTATAGTAGTTTCATTTATGTTGCTAACAGCAAAAACAGAAATCAGATCTCCGGTCTGTCATACTATAAAGGTGCTGAATAAGCTTATGGGTGTATGTTTGGTCTTCTGTGAAAGAAAGTATGCGAGAGAGTCCGCTGTTTCATGTTAGTTTTAGTAGTTGTTTTTAAGTTAATTAATGTAATTAGTGTACTGTTTTAGTTAACAATAAATAACTGATAGAAGTCCAACTATTATGTACCTTTACCAACATAGTTAAAAGAAATTCATACCTGTCGCAGTACTTCTGCATAATCCTCATCAGGTGGCAATAATGCTATTGGCATGTTTGCAATATTTGTGGTTTATTTTTTAGTTTCAAAGTCTTTGTTCCTTCATTGATTGCACTAGACACTGTAATTTGCGAAACTTTAAGGAGGGCAATGTCCTTGTCCAATAAAATTCTCTTAGGACTCTAATGCATAAAATGCAAGTGCTATTAGAATCTGCAATAAAAATATAACATTTCAACAACAACCAACCTATTTCGTGTTTGTAGCTATAGATTACAATAGATTAATACATCAATTGTCAAATTACGTTTCCTCACCTTAACCTGCCCATACGCTATCAATTCGACGCAGTCTGGTCATAAGGAGAATGAGTTCTTCAATTAACCCTCTTACTGAGACATATTCAAGGCAAAACGTTTTCAGAAATTCCGCTTTGGGAACATTAATAAAGGGATCTATATTCAAACTCGTCAAGCGATGTGTTCGACGTCTCCTGCATATTATCTTCCTTCTCTAGCATCCACTGAGTTGGCTAGTAATGAAAACATTCTCAAATATTCCACAAACACAATAGATATCACACTTTTTGTACAAAACCACCACCACCATCGAGCTGCCTTGCTTCGAAAAGCAATGTTTGTACAAAGACGGCATCATAACAGTTCAATGATCAAATGAACTGTCAAAATTTTAGCAGATTACCGCATATGTCAGTCATTGATTTGTCATTTTGGACAAGATTACCGTTTTATGCCATTTTGTTCAGTGATTGACCACTTGGCACGCCATTGTGTTAATAGATTACGGATTTTGTCAAAATCGGTCATTATGACATTAAAAGTCGACAATTTTGACACTATTGCAATAGCAGACTCGGGGCCCAGGTTTCCTCAAGATGTTTTCCTTCGCCTTCAGTCATTGGTGTAAAAATATTTTAAATAATATTAACTTTTTATTTATTTAATAAAAGAAAAATTTGTTTTCTTATCGGTCACCGCGCTTAAAAAGTGTAACTTGAATTAATATCAAAGAAAAAGAAATACTGCATAAATAAAATAAATAAATAATTATAATTGCATAAATTGATACAAAATGCTATGCAATAGCTTTACCGCGGCAGTCCCCGAGTGCCACACGTCTTTTTTTTTTTTAATAATAATAATATAGATTATTATACTACATAATTATTATTATACTACATAACATCAACATGATTTTTTTTTAAAAAGGTGTGTATCGATACCTAAAAAATAGTTTTTAGGTATCGATACACACATTTTTAAAAAAAAATCATGTTGATGTTATGTAGTAGACACTGAAAGGATGGTCCAACCAAAGCGATATTTATCATTTTCCCATAAGTACTAACAAAAAGCTTAGACTCAAACATGTCAAGAACAGATATATTAGTGCTACTAATTTATACAGTTTGACCTCGTATAAAGGCGAGGGCAGACTGGACAAGTCTGTCTCACCACCTCACGCAAAGCAAGGCGGAGCGGGAATTCTTGCCTCGGGCAAAACACATGCAAGATCTGTCATCACATTTTAATACACTGATGCGAATTTTTAATAATATCTACTATGGCAAAAAGTAGAATGTTTGCCCATATAACTAATAATTTTAAGGCAATTTTGCTGTTAAATTGCAAAGTGGCGTTGAAACCATGAAATGCGTACATTTAGGTTCTATTATACACTTTTGAACTGTGTTCTTTTCGGGTAAGGAACTAGGCAAGTCTTATTTACTTTGGAAAAATAAGCAATATTTCAAGAAGTTATTCGGGATAATAAGTTCCTAAAATGGTTATTTTTGATTTAATTACCTTATTAACCTTCTGGTAAGTCAAAATTGCCAGACGTTAAAGTCGAGTAGGTCAAAATTCCTCGAAAGGATAGCTAATAGTTTCTTACAATGCTTGCAATTTGCATTCTCACGGAATCTTAAGCCTT
This sequence comes from Sesamia inferens, assembly GCA_037179545.1. NCBI lineage: Eukaryota > Metazoa > Arthropoda > Insecta > Lepidoptera > Noctuidae > Sesamia > Sesamia inferens. Next base: position 12,503,525 of record CM073922.1, read on the forward strand.
ACGCACACCGCCATATTTTTTCAGTCAAGTTCTGGACCGATTTGAAGTCACAAGGTCTGACCGACCCACAAAAGAACGTGTACATGGGGCCTAAGGCTACCTGCAGAAGAACAATAAATCCACACGCATATCCGACACATCTACCTGGCATGAATGAGAGGATGTGTGCAAGGGAGCGAATCTTCAGCCTCAATGATAACACCAGTCAACCGTTCCGACGCTCCCTTGTTTAATGAAACAAATACTTAAGAACTTTGATAGTCTAATTTTTTGGGGATTTCAATCGTCCAGTGCAGTGGTATTCCAATGGTATCGGTACCCTTTGTTGTGGGTCGTGAGTTGGAACCCAGACGGGCTAATTACATTTTATTTTTTAATTAATTAAATTGTATTTAATTACATCATCCCTATTCTCAAAACGATGACGTCTTTCAACATCCTTCTCACATGGATATATTCAACATATGTAATATATGTATAATTTGTAACGATTTTATGTTTTTAAAGGAGTGTCTCGTTAGTCGTGGTGGCCTAGTAGTTAAAACTAAGCCTCTCAAGCACCAATGTAACTTTTCTAAAGTTATATTTACTCTCTAAGTATACACTATGTAACAAAAACCCTATTGTTCCTTTCAGGGACATATAATTTTACCTACAAGCACGTCATTAATGAAGTCATAATTAGAAAACAGTAATCATTGTCTAGTCGAGGGGTCACAATCAAATAGCTATTAAAACCGACAAATTCGTTTTTTTTTAGAATATCTGATTTTATAAGTTAAATAAATTGGCGGGAACGTTCTACTTATGTCTAGTTTCTTCATGCAGAATTGCAGAGCTAAGAAATCAGTTACAGATTATAAATATTAATAATTAAACATTTATTTTAATTATTTTTGTTGAACAATTTTTATAATTTACTTGCTTTATTACGTCCGTAAGCCGATTCTTAAAACCTAGGTTGAAGGAACAACAGGGTTTTTGTTACATATTGTATATTGGACACTAATTACTGATTACAAGGTGAAGGAAAAAATCTTGAGGAAACCTGGACTTTCAAGTCTGAAATCGCCAATCCGCATTGAGCAAGCGTCATATCAGTCGCTCAATCCTTCTCTGTATGAGAGCAGAACTGTGCCGAGCAGTAGGTCGATAAAAACGTTGATGATGAAAGGCGTGTCTCTAGGACTTTCTTGCCCGTTCTTGTCCAAAGAGATCTAAGCTTTGGATTGGACGACTAACTTCATCTTACTGACTGATGGACCCTTTATAATTCAAAAGTACCTGTAATTGTTTTATTTGAAATTGCCTTCATTTTGACGGGAAGCATTGCGATGGAAATGATATTTGCACTGGTCTGGTCGTGCCTCGGAAATCACATTAAGCCGTTGGTCCTGGTTGCCACACGAACATCAGATGGCAGGTCGTTACTGGTTGTTGAAGCCCTCAAAATTCCAACAATTGGTCTGACTGCAATGCTTCGATATTGCCTTCGGGTTGTGGAGGTCAGACGGCAGTCGCTTCGTGGAAAATATAGAAGTTTAGCCAAAACAGTAGTTAGACTGGTAGAGCGGACCCCAAACTCCTAAGCTGAAAAAATTAACGCTGAGATGATGATGATTATGATGGAAACGATATGTCCGAGAACCGAAATTTCTAAAACGACATGTTACATCGACCGACGTGTACTGAGCTTTCATGGTGGATTATAGCCTATTTCTTCTCAGAGAGAGCAGACCAGCACTGGGGACATTTTGTGCTGATTTTGCTATTATAGAAAATAATATAGTTTATACAATTCTCACACATAGGTACTTGAGACTGGTTTCATCCGTCAACATCCTCATCGTTAACTTCACGTAGGTTATTTGAAACGTCTCTTAATAGGAAAACGTTGATAATATTCTTTTAATATTTGTGTGTGTTGGGTTTTATAAATAAATAAATATATACGGACAAATCACACAGATTGAGCTAGCCCCAAAGTAAGTTCGAGACTTGTGTTATGGGATACTAACTCAACGATACTATATTTTATAATAGATACATATATAGATAAACATCCAAGACCCAGGCCAATCAGGAAAAGATCGTTTCCCATCATGACCTGGCCGGGGATCGAGCCCGGGGCCTCCACGTCGCAGTCAGGCGTGGTGACCGCTGCGCCACGGAGACCGACAAAACGAAATTGAAATTGTTTTATGAACGAGGGAAATAAACCTGTAGATAAAGAATTGCATGTTAAGATTGGGTTTTTGCTGATAAAAACTGCGAGATCAAAGACTTAGTTTTCCTTAATTGTTTTTTCTTTCTTTCCTTCCCCATTGTCTGCTTTCCAATCGCTACTAAAGATCGTTATTGTTTGAAAACAGTATCGGGAACCATTTTCTATAGGCTTGTACTAAATACCGACAAAATCCCGTGTGAACTGTGATTCGCTCGGGATTAAAAAATAAGGAGAAAAAAAAGAATCGTGGGAGTTTGTTGTTGGAATTTGAAGGAAAGCTGATTTGTAAGCAGTTGATTTTTAAACCCATCTATCTCCATTTTCCTCTGCATTTATAATCTATTTATACCATTTGTGCGGTTAGATTAGGTTAAGTAGTAAGTGGAATATTTAATTTTAGTTCGTTTTTGGGATTTGTTATATTTTATGAATACAATTAATTTAATTAAATGCGATTGTCGTGTAAAAGTGTCTGTAAAAAATTACTTATGGCTGATTTTCCAACCGACAAACGATACGAATATTACGTATAAAAAATTTAAAATTATCCCTGTAATAAAATTATTTGGCTTTGGAAAAATCAGCCCTTGTTCATTTGTTACAAAATCCACACTGGTGAATTTTGTAACAAATAACAAATTAAGGATACATTCTAAAAACTTTTTTATAGTTTCCTTACGAAGAAAATGACATCTATGATTTAATATCGACCGAGACTGGACGCCTTAGATATTAGATGATTCATATGTAGACATATTTTTTATTTATTTATAAATATAATTGGTTAGTTAGTCTTTAAATATAATATTTAGTGTTAGTATTTAGTTTTGAGATAAGGAAAATAAAGACTCCCATATTTCAAGTAACTACACGTCATGTAGACACGTATCTAGTAAATACGTCGTATTTTGATGAGAGATCACTATGTATGACGTCTGGACATCATGTTTGTGATAATGTTCACGATACGCACCCAAGAAAGCTCGATAAAGGTCTTCTTTCTTTAACTTCACAAAAGATAAAATAAGAATGCAGTGTCTAAACTTCCGTAGCGATACACCAGATATGCAAAGTCGGCTGTTTACCAGACAAAAAACATCTCGGTTGTCGGGTGTTCCCGACCGTTGAGCTGCTGAGTTTCGTGGTGAGCGATGACTCATTGCGATGAAGGTTCTATAATACTGTTGGAACTACCGAGCGAACCTATATTAACGCCAAGCCGATAAAGAATAGAGGTAAACAAACCAATCTAGGGTTATCACAACTCACGTTTTACAAATCTCCTATTGTTTATATGATTATTGTCTTTTACATGCTAACTATTTATTAACAATTTCTATTGCAGCATATTTCAATAGAATCATTAAAATAACATGCACAATTATTTACTTGGTATTTCGAAAAACCATTAAAAAGTCGGCATTAAATTTACGTGATAGCCCTACAAAAAAGAAACAATTCGGAGTTCGTATTTTAATTACTTTGAAATCAACTGCATAACACATGCATTGTAATACTTTTAAGTATGGACTAATAATAATATATATGTATCAAAAATTTTAACTGTTAGGAAATTAGCTAATCGGTTAAGCGTTCTATGCAAATCAATCGGTAAACAACTCGTTGCCTACATAGCAACGGTTTCTTTACCTGTATTATTTATTGATTTTGGCTTTTATACAATATGTAAAGAAAACCCCGTTCGACCCAAAAGGATAGGTAATAAAGGTTAGGTATACACATGACCAAATAAAATATGAAATTTTACATAACCATCATAGTAACAATATTAATGAATTTTCAATCTTTTTATCCGTGAATTTATTTCAACTTCCCCAAAGTTTGGCAATTTTTAAAAAAGTGACAACACCTTTTGTGACTGAGCGAATAGCGATGCGACCACGTGCCGCCTGCCCTGCCCCCCGTCACCCGCGCAAGTATGTCTAACGTGTTGTCTACCGCACTTGTATTAAGTTACCTCACTTTTTCGAAATAAAATTTATTTTTTAGGGGGATTTTGTGTTAAGTTTAGCCCGGCGTTGTAGGCATTATTAGGATCAGTTATCGATACCCAACAATACCTTCACGGATCGGACAGGGTTTTCTTTACATATTGTATAGTTTGAATTGAAGAGCATTAAATTTACTTAAGTAATTTAATTCTATTTGGTAGTGACACTTACTAATGATTTACTTATATACTACTAGAGGTCGATCCCGTGAAAATATCAGGATACAAAACCTAGTTATAAACTCTCTGTGTGCCAAAATTCATCCAAATTCGTTCAGTAGTTTTTACATGAAAGAGGAACAAACAAACTCGCTTTTACACACGTCTTATTATTTGTACTCGTACTTACATTTCCTTCATTCCTATAAGTCATAATATACATTCTAGTACTATGAGGCGCTGTTCCGATCAATTTCCACTACACCAGGACTCGTTATTCAGCTCACACACACATTCCTCAACTTTAACCCTAAGTTTCGACGAATCTTAGCGTACTGTAGCTGAACTTACGCTGGATGGTATTACGTTTTCCTAATAAACACAACACCTTTTAATTTAATATCACTTACGATTACACTGTTATATTATTAATAAGGATTTAATAATGATTTCACTTACAAATTCGATGAGGAATAACAATAAGGAGTAACTTATGTGGTGATGCAAATGTGAGTAACTAGGTACTAACACCTGCGGGGGAGGTCGATAGTGTACATCCCTAGAATTAGTTAGAACGACAGTTCAGTTGACGCTTACTTCAGCCAACTTTCCACGGTCAGATTTTTTCTGAATACCAGCTGATATCAACCAATGTTGCCATAAAGCAAGTATTATCGTCATAGTCTAGTGATTGAGGAAACTGTTAATCAGTATATGAACCATAGATGTAGGATTTCATTGCTATAACCCTCGCAGATAAAGAAAAGATCTGAAAATGGCGGCGGATACTTATGGTACGGTTGACAAAACATGCTATTGTTCAATCACAAACGAAATGCAAAGATAGTAAAATGTCAACGTTACGTTGTAAATAACAATCAAACTCAACAGAAACAACAAAATAACAGAGACTTAACGAAATTAACGATAACTCGGAGAATGCCAAAGTAACTTGGAAAGCGAATCCTGAATTCCTGACTGATTGATTGATTTGATTTTTTTTTTTTGCAGCGCTTACTTCACTGTGTGAGTATAGACAGCGATAGAGAGTGAGCGAGAACGCATGCAAGCGGACGCCATTTACAGATCGTTTCTTTATCTGCGCGGGTTATACGCAAATATCAACGATGTTGCGCAGTATCGGAGCTACGACCAAAGACAATAGATTATTATGCACGAATACATTATCATGTCAATAAAAAATATAAAGTTACCTATGGTAACTGGGGAAAATCCAAATACGCTTGATCGTAGATACATCTAGGTACACAGTCATATCATAAATTAAATTCGTTTTTCGTTTCTGTTTATTTGACCACATTGTTCTTTTAAACGTTGAAGCGCATTTTGATGCGGCTTTCAATGTCATTTTGGGAATTTAATGTGAAAGGTTTAAGTGTATCATCATCATCAACCTTTTATAGTCCTACTGCTGAGAAGGATTGAGCGTAATCACCACGCTTGCTCAATGCGGGTTGGCGATTTCAGACTTAAACTCCAGGTTTCCTCAAGATGTTTTCCTTCACCTTGTAATCAGTCATTAGTGTCCAAGATATAGTAAGTTAAGTGAATACTACATTATTATTAAAGTTATTTATAATAAAGAAATCTCGTTTTTTTGTCAAGTGACAAAGACAGTACGAAGCGGGTTATTTTTCGAAATTAACTTGTGACCCGCCGGACATGAATACGCTAATGCTATCCCAGTATTGATAACTTCACTAAATCGACACCTATGTCAATGAATATTGAGCCTGAGCGTTGATAATTTAAAAGCTCGCTTTGATTACGGCGTTCATTTAAAATGACCCAATGAAAGCCTTCATCAAAGCGGGTTTGTACAAGTCTTATAAAATAGGCAAATTCTGCCTATTGCGGATACGTACGGAGGACAGGTATGAGCAGTTGTGTTGAGATGTGTGCCGATTATGATGCCCCAAATATTGTTGTGTCGGAAGTTTGAATCGTAGAGGGTCTCTAGATGAATCTCTGGGGTAGCATCGTTGGTCTTGTTATTGGGTTTAACAATGCATCATTTCGCTCAGGTGCCGTTTTTCTACCTATTTACTTACTCAGTTTTTTTAGTGAATAGGCTCTTAATAAACATGCGCGCTTTACCATCAAATATTGTGTCACTGCTTACCATAAGATGGGATTGTGGCCAAGCACTAGTTTATAATAAAAAAAAAAATACCAAAATAATAGATAATAAAAATAATAGTGTCTTCAAGGCTAGAGTGAATAGGCTCTTAATAAGCTAGTGCGCTTTACCATCAACGATTGCGTCACTGCTTACCATCAGGCGGGATTGCGGTCAAGCGCTGGTTTATATTTTAATAGAAAGAAAGAAAGACCTATTGTGACGGACGCGAATCTACGGAACCCTTCACTGAGCATGGCCCGACACGGTCTAGACCGGTTTTTTTTATATTGGTAGATGTTTCATTATACGTCAAAACAAAATCATTTATCAAATAACAGACTTGCTTTTTACTATTTGCTTTTTGCATTACATGCAGTAATGGTCTTTATGTTTACTTTTATGTAGGTATTTTAATAGTTATCAGGATTGTGAATACTGCATTCCCTGTGATAAGTGTTGGGTAAATATGATACTTGTGTGACTCAGTTTTCTACTTATAGAACATGGATTTACTTCTTAATGAGTAGTAATTACGCTGTGACACAGGAATAAGTGTCACAAAAGTACAGACGGTCTCTATACAATTTTTTTAAATACTGACCAAAAGGCTGATCCTCCTAATGTAAAAAATTCAAAATCTAATTGCAGTCTCATCATTCATCTCGGCGATACACAAATGTCAAAACTTGTCAAAATATAGGGAAATTCATAGATATGCAATGAAATCCTAAATCTATGCGGAAATTAGACGTATCTATTGACAGATTGAGACTGAATTTGACAGTGACAGTTCTTAAAATTATGAGAATTTCCTCTGATAACGGCGCCGAAATCCTTGTTCATAAAATAAACTAAAGTTAAGTGCAGAAGAGTAATTATTAATTTAGTCCTATCAAATTAAGATATGCCGTAGACAGTTTCCACGTGATTAAAAACATGGCGACCAAAAATACGTCCATTTGCGTCAGGATAATTTGACAGGTACTCAATAAAATGGAAAATGGTCTACAGATCTACAATATACAAGGCTTGTAATGATCACGCTTCACAAGTGTACACACTTAATTTTATTACACCGTAGTTTTTGTGGGCCGAAGATTCTCACGGATTCATGACTTCTATTATGTCCTAATGATTCACTTAGGAGGCTCAAGGTAAAGGCTGTTTATTTGATTAGACATGAGCGTTGTGTTTGTTGTGTAGTGGTAGCCTAGTGGGTAAAACATCAGCCTCTCAAGTATGTGTGTACCGGGTTCGATTCCAGGTCAGTCGCTAATGGAACTTTTCTAAGTCATGTGTATTTTTCTAAGTATATCTTGGACACCAATGACTGATTACAAGGTGAAGGAAAACATCTTGAGGAGGAGAGGGTTTATGCCGTAATCCCAGTGCGGGTAGCTAGATGTCACATGTCCTGGAATTTTTCAACCAAAATCAATGGTAAATTGGTTGTTTGATTTTGGAGTCTGTTTGCCTGTTTGTTTGTTCGAAGGTTGTCTGATTTTCCCAAGTTGAGGGTTATTGACGATTAACTTCCTTCGTGTGACACATTAGTACTCAATCCTGTTATTGATTGTTTTGTCCTTACTTCTTGATCAAGGTTAATAAGTAAAAAAATAAGTGTACAGAGTCAGATTAAATTACTTAGCAAAACTTCGTAGACGACGATGTCTATAGGAATAAATGTCATTTGATGTTTTTTTACGAAGTTAACGGTCGCTTTTGGTGTTCTTCCAATATGAATTGAGCAAATAATAGTATTGTATCGTCTTTAGATCTCGATAACAATCACAACTGTGAAGTTTAAAAATAATGAAACAGATATTTTTAACTGCTATTTTAAGTCAATACATTTAGCTACGAACGATGAACCACAAAAAGAAAAATATATAAAAAAAAAAATCTTTTTATTTTATCATGTTTAGGTATCGATAGTATGAGAGTGCGGGTTCGATTCCAGGTCAGGCAAGTATCAATGTAACTTTTCTAAGTTATATGTACTTTCTATACAGTATGTTAAGAAAACCCTGTCCGACCCATAAGGATAATAAAGGTTAGGTATACACATGACCAAATATAATATAAAATTTTACGTAATCATCATAGTACCAATACAAATGAATTTTGAAATAATCTTTTTTTCCCGCGAATTAATTCCAACTTCCCCGAAATTTGGTAATTTTTAAAAAAGTAACAACACCGGTATTATTATGAGCGAATAGCGATGCGACCACGTGCCGCGTGCCCTGCCGCCCGCTCCCCGCGGAAGGGTGCATATCGCACATTGATTAAGTTACCTCTTTATGCGAAAGAATATTTACTTTTTTAGGGGGATTTTTTTATGTTTAGCCCGGTTTTGTATGCATTAGTAGAATCAGTTATCGATACCTAACAACACCTTCACGGGTCGGACAGGGTTTTCTTAACATACTGTATAGTAGATATAGTATATCTTGAACACCAATGACTGATTACAAGGTGAAGGAGAACATCTTGAGGAAATCTGGATTTTAAGTCTGAAATCGCTAACCTGCATTGAGCAAGCGTGGTGATTAAGCTCAACCCTTTTCTTTATGAGAGTAGGCCTGTGCCCAGCAGTGGGACGATAAAAAAGGTTGATGATGATGATCGATAGCTTCTGCAGAGTTCCGCTAGCTAATTTAATTTGACCTTGTAGGTTTAAAATAACTTAATATGAAGTTAAGTGGTTTTGTTGCCTTGCCTATCTTCCGGTCAGAAACTTTTCCTTTATTGAATGCAAGTAACAAATTGAGCAAGAATACAATTTTTCCTTGAACTCGGATTTTACGAGTTTTTTTCAGCGCGACGGACAATCATGTTTCTATTTAAACTTTATTTATTTATTAACTATGGACAACTTACAGCTAAAACAAACAGAATAAAAAGAAATGTATGTCAGACTGCCAGCCTTTTTTATAAGTCATCACTTATAAAAACAGATTGTACAGAGATAGTGTGGACAACACAACACAGCTACCTAGCTTATAAAAATTAAAAAAAGAAAACAAACACTACAAAAATAAAACAAAAATAAAAAAAAAAACAAGTAATATAACATTCCAGCCTAAGTTACACACAAAGATAACAATGATATTAAAAAAAAATATCCTAACATACATAAAAGTCTCAACCAAAAAAGCCCCGGCTCATGCATTTTCTGGCTGAGGAGACACTCGTAAAAAAGGAATCGAAATCGTGCCGCTTACACATGTCATTAAAGGTTCTACTTGTTCGCACTGTAAATGAATTTTGTCTGTAATTTGTAGAAGTTAATGGAACACGCAAATTGTCAAGGACGATCAGTCCAAAAGATGATGCTAGTAGTTCATTCCAAAAAGAAAGCTGTACATTATGTGTAATGTACTTATCTCTAGAGATATAATTGTGTATTTTATCTCTTTTACTAAGATAATAGATTTGTCACATAATGTTTTCTTAGATATATTGACAAAATGCTTGCTCTTTAGATAATGCTTATATAATAAAGAGAATTCTCAAGAACCAAGCTAAGTTTCTCACAAATGGAGATAAGAAGTCTCTTATTAAATGCGTATTTAACTATACAGGATGTATCTGACAAACTTCGCGAGAAGAGTACACCGCATGCCACTAATAAAATTATAATAGTCATTTATATCGTTAATGAGCGGTTACAGAAATAACAGTGTTAAAAAAATGTGTCGGCTCAGCTTTGGAACGTTGCAAGCGTGCCGCCGCGCGTGTTTGTGGGTATGACGTTGACCCCTGATGTGAACTCTATTAAATCAGCTGATAGGATAGTTTTTAGAGTTTTGTTCACATTGCGCTTTTTTGTGTGATTAGCGAATTAATTATTATTATTTTTTTTTTTTTTTATAAACTACAAACCAGCGCTTGACCGCAATCCCGCCTGATGGTAAGCAGTGATGCGATCGTTGATGGTAAAGCGCGCTAGTTTATTAAGAGCCTATTCACTCTAGCCTTGAAGACACTCAAATTTAAAATCTTATTGGGTTAAAAAAGTATAGCAATTATGAACGGTTTAAAGTGAAAAAACAGCACATTATTTTTAATTCCACCTGTGGGGGGTTTAGAATCATGTACTGGATTCATGGTACTGGTTTGTGCGTGGATGTCAGATACATCCTTTATGTAGGAAACTTCTGGTTACACAGATCATGATGGTCAACTTTCAACTTTTTTGGTGTATTTTATGAAACTTTCAAATGTTACAACTTAACGCTATAAATGCCCACGATCCCTGCAGGTACCGTTGTATGCACTCATAAGCACATGTTTAAAATTAAATGGTGTCTCAAAGTCCTCGTGTGGTCCCGGGCTGAGACTAGTACCACCCCATATCCTCCCGTGGTTGTCGTAAGATGCGACTAAGGCACCTCTCACCAGGGAGGCAGCAGCGCTTCTCCTGTGGTATATCAAATTACTGTGTTCCCCAACCGGCCTGCCAAGCGTGGGGATTATGGCAAACTCCCCCAATGCAATGAAAGCCTTGGGGGAGGCCTTTGTCAGCAGAGGACCTCTATAAGGTGAAGAAAATGAAGTGTTGAAAAATACTTTTTTCCATAAATAATTGGACACAGGTTTGATCTACAGAATATAATATAAAGATGACGACTTCTTAATAGGTCTTTTTACACCCTAGTTACAGATCAATAAAAACGACCGGTTGATAAATTAATGAAGGAAATCAGAATCTCGGTGGTAGGTCATAACATCGGCAGCCGGCAGAAGTTACCTCCCACCAGACAAAGCCTTGCCGCCAAGCGATTTGTCGTGTTCCGGCATAATGTCTGGTGAAGCCGTACGGAGGACAGGTCTGAGCAGTTGTGTTGCGATGTGTGCCGGGTACGATGCGCCTAATGTTGTTGTGTTGGGAGTTTGGTCTTGAAGGGTCCTCAGATCAATCTCCCTTTGGCACAGCATCGTTGGTCGTGTTGTTGGGTTTAACATTGCAGCACCTCGCTCAACTGCCGTCTTGCTTCCTATTCGCTCAGTTTTCCTGAGTGAATAAGCTCTTAATAAACTAGCGCACTTTACCATCGACGATCGCATCACTGCTTACCATCAGGCGGGATTGCGGTCAAGCGCTAGTTTATAATTATTAAAAAAAAAAGATATCGTAGAATAGAATAGAACAGAACAGAATAGTGTACTCTTTATTATGTACACCCTATAAATTACAGAACATACCTAAATATAAAGATTTTACAAAGGGTGATACAATGGGAGGTCTTATCGCTAACAGTAATCTTTTACAACAACCATCCAATATTGTAAACTCCTACATTACCTATTTACTGAACACTTATTTGTGTATGGCATTCAACATAATATATTCTTATTATGTACTTGGATCCTGTCAACTGACAGGCGGTAACCTATGGCCGATCTCCGTCACTAAACATGTGTGGAATTTGTAATTTATGTGAGGATTTCCTTAGAATTCTCCTTCATCAATTGTACGAGCTAACCGGAGCTTAATCGATGTGATAAAATGTGTTGAAAAGAACAACATGATAATAAGGCACAGCTTGGTACAGCGGCAGCACATCAATAGCAGTGAAGAAAGTTAGCTCTAATCTAGCTACTTCTTCTTAATGATCACACTAAACTTTTTTTTAACACGAGTACCTTTGGTGGTTTTCAGTGGCTAGCCCCGTCTTGTACTCAATAAAATGATTTACTCACCAGATGAAACCACTAAGCAACTCAACTACAATCACTAAAGATACCACATAAAAATATAAACCATAAAACACAAACAAATAGGGTTGATACTTAATTGTAATGATTATTTTAAAGCAACAATGTCGCCGGTAGAGTCTATAAATATAAGGAATTATTTAATAGCAACTAATTCGTATTCTCATGTTAATGTTAATTTGTTAACAATATTGAAACGACCATGTTAAGTGTTGTTTGTTAACCACATAAATAGTTTTTGGATAATGGACCTAACCATTATAGAAATGCAGTTCTGTATATAAAAATGACAGCAGTTCGGTACTAAGTTGTCACTTTTGTAGTAAGACTTTCCATAAATCGAAATAAAGTTCGAAATACAAATACTAATTCAAAGGTTGAGTTAGTATTATTTTGTTGTGAGTGTGGTTGCTGGCCCTCGGAGCAGACGCTGGTCCGGTGCACTCTGGGCGCGGGCAACAATCCGAGCCGAGGGGATCTTTATGCGTGGCGAATTTCTACCGGAGTGGAGTAGTCGCTCCCGAGGGCTCTCTATCTGCGCTCTGCAGCTGCGGAGTGCATGAATAGGGAGCGAGATGGGGTAGACCGCGAGCTGTTTTTACAGTCCGCGGTCTAGGGTCCAGGGGCGAGGGATTTGGGGAGTCTCCGCCCCCTACTTGATAGACCCGAGGCGGAGACGCGCGCCGACACTCACGCGCGCCTCTGAGGTGATGCACGGGGTAGTTAAACACCTCACTACCCCGCGCAGGAGGCGAGGCTCGGACAGACCGGGCCAGCACGAGAGTGTGGGGTTGCGACTAAATCATGGACTCTCAAGGACCCACGCGCACGTGAGAGAAGACTCACTGGGGTGGTTTTTAGTCAGTAGGAGTCTGACAGATCCCGTCGCCCACCCCAGGGCGACGGACATCTATTAAAGATTATCCACCCTGGAACAAAAAAAAAAAAAGGTATTTCGAACTTTATGGCTAGAACAGAAGTTACATTTCGTTTAGTATTAAGACGGTATGTGTTTAGTAGGCAAAAATTGCTATTACGCAGGAAGTAAGTGATTCTAAAGCTGGTAATAATCAATGTATGTAGAGTGAGCTCTTAGTCCAACTAATGATAAGGATTGATAGTGGTGAGAACTCACTCTGAACTCACTTCACCTAACTTTTTACGGTGACATCTTGACAGAATCTATCGGCTACTTGGGACTGATCACAGGTGATGCGTACTAGTCTGCCTTTAATTTCACCAATGAAAAATACGTTCCTATTTACGTCCATTGCGTTGTTTCCTGATGATAAAGTAAACACAATAACTGCCTTTAATAGATTAAAGAGGTTTTTGAATTGTTTTTAGGAACAAAACTATGTTAGAAAAAGCGTAATTGGTCAGTTTTTGCCTTTATAAATTTAGCATCTCATTAATGTGGCAACACTACATTATAAAAAATATTGTCTTGCTTTAAAAGAACTCATGACTCAACACTGACGCTTAAAATATAGGCCCAACACCCTATGTGCATAACATATTATTAATATCAATTCGAGTCATTTTGAAATATATTGCTAATCCATCGCTCCATATGTTCGAATAATGTGTTTGCTCAGCAACATAAATAACGCAATGTATTTTGTTGAACTGTCAAAATGACATCCACCGTTACTGATAGCATGTTACGCAATTACCATGCAGGCCTAGTTTGTGAGTTAGAACGAATTCTTTGTATTAACACAGTAGAGTATTTATCATCATCATCAACAACCTTATTTTATCGTCCCACTGCTGGGCAAAGGTCTACTCTCATACAGAGAAGGATTGAGCGTAATCTCCACGCTTGCTCAATGCGGGCTGGCGATTTCAGACTTAAAGTTCAGGTTTCCACAAGATGTTTTCTTTCACCTTGTTATCAGTCATTGGTGTCCAATATACAGTATGTTAAAAAAAACCCTGTCCGACCCATGAGGGTGTTGTTAGGTATCGATAACTGATTCTACTAATGGATACAAAACCAGGCTAAACTTAAAAAAAACCCCTAAAAAATAAATATTATTTCGCAAAAAGAGGTAACTCAATAAATGTCCGATAAGCACCCTTCCGCGAGCGTCGGGCGGCAGGGCACGCGGCACGTGGTCGCATCGCTATTCGCTCATAATAATACCGGTGTTGTCACTTTTTAAAAAATTACCAAATTTCGGGGAAGTTGGAATTAATTCGCGGGGAAAAAAGATTATTTCAAAATTCATTTGTAATGGTACTATGATGATTACGTAAAATTTTATATTATATTTGGTCATGTATTTACCTAACCTTTATTATCCTTATGGGTCGGACAGGGTTTTCTTAACATACTGTGTACTTAGAAAGTACATACTAGGAAATGTTACATTGGTACTTGCCTGACCTGGAATCAACCCCCACACTCATACTTGAGAGGCTGATGTTTTAAACACTTTTTTATCCACATATATGTACTTACTTTATACACATACTTCTTCTTGGTTTTAATGGCTCTAGGCGATTAGCGATTGAGCCAATATACACATACTTATACATGTATCATTAATTGCTGCAGCTCACATAATACGCATTCCAGTATTACGAGGCGCTGTTCTGAACTTTAAAATGAATGAGGTTTCCCAGTCAAAAAATACTTAACTTATAATCTTGATCTTCATTGGTCTTGTGCTGCTCGCATCCTTCGGCTTTCCGTGACCTTCACCAGGTCATCGGTGCACCTTGTTGGGGGCCTCCCTACGCTGCGCCTCCAAAATCTTACTGCCCCATCGGCCGTCGATTCTACGAGCAATGTTCCCCGCCCACTGCCACTTATGTAATTTTAGCGACTCGAAGAGCTATGCCAGTGACATTGGTTCTTCTGTAGATATCCTCATTTCTGATTCGATCGCGTAGAGAAACTCCAAGCATAGCTCTTTCCATCGCCCTTTGTATGTTCTTCGTTCATGTGATTCCTATTACCTACCTGCAGGCTATTTACTATTTATAGGTACTTATTCGTTTAGGTGTTTTTGTCCAAATCCAAATTTGTACTTCTGAACCTTTTCTGCACTCTTGGGGTCCTTGAATCGATGATTACGTCATTCCCTTTCCAAGACTCCGTAAAAAATGTAAAAAACGTTGCAAAGTAGTCAGGGCTCTTCAACCTTTTCTTTATTTTTTTGACATATTTCAAAACGACATTCTTTTGCTTTTGGCGGGAAAATGCTGAAAAGAGCAAGACATAAAAAAAATAAACTCATTTGATAGAAGTAGAAACTTACAACTGGGGACATATATTCTCGATTCAGCGATACAGACCGAATTGAATAAATTTTGTTGATTACTATTTTAGGTAGAAACGACGTGGTATATTATCTCCCTTATTTATCAGCAATCTGGATCTGATTTCTCAAAATTTAGCCTGATGACCACTCTAAGTCACGTGCCGGCCGTTTTGTATGAACCAGTATCTACTTACAGCACGTGATCATAACGCATTATAAATAGGTATCGGAGATCTGTTCAAAGATCAAAAATAGATTCTCATTATACCTTTTATTCAACAGAAAAAAGAATCGCTTGTAAAAACAAGTAAACAGCAAACGATCACTGATACTTTTTTGTCGATTGAAGGTCTTTTTAACGGTTTTCGGCGTTCGTTATTCAAATTTGAGAGCAGTAGTAGACTGATGTTAACGGAACAGACTTACTAGTTGTAGGACGTGGATTTGAATCCAGGAAGGCGTTTTACTTTGTTTAAATTATTTAATTAAGAAGAAGCACATTTTTTTATTATCATTATAAACTAGTGCTCGACTGCAATCCCGTCTGACGGTAAGCAGTAATGCAATCGTTGATGGTAAAGCGCGCTAGTTTATTATGCCTATTCACTTAAAAAAAATTTAGTGAATAGGAAGGAAGATGGCAGTTGAGCGAGGTGGTGCAATGTTAAACCCAATAGCACGACCAACGACGCTGCGTCAGAGGGAGATTGATCTGGAGACCCTCCACGACCAAACTCCCGACACAACAACATTTGGGGCATCGTACCCGGTACACATCGTAACACAATCGCTGACACTCGTCCTCCGTACGGCTTCACCAGACATCATGCCGGAATACGACGAATCGCTTGGCGGCAAGACTTTGTCTGATGGGTGGTAACTTCTATATTATAATGGCCTACCACCGAGAAATTAATATGAAATGAAGAATGAACAAAGTCAGACGTATGTGAAGGTAAGTAAGAGAAATAGTAGAGTAGTATAAAAATCACACAAACTACGATTAGAGGCCGAATTCAACAAAATTGGGCGCTAGGTAGATAATGAGTCTTACAGCCTAAATATTTCTGTTACATAAATATAAAAGAGTTTCGTTACAATAGCTTCGCTGACATTTGTGAGAGGTGTCAAGGTGAGGCGAGCTTCTTTAGGTCCGTTAAACCGGTCTGAACTCCAGCTATATGACGTAGGTTATAAGTACCTGGTTTTTATAAAGGGGTTAGTTAACATGTGTCTGATCTTAATCTTTTAGAATAGAATAGAATAGTTCTTTATTTGCGTAGAAAATGGGTACAAAATACAAATATTAAGTTTTTAGAAGATCCTTTTACTGACTACCTTAACTAAGGCATGCAAAAAAAGCAAAAATTTATGAATATCCAATAACAATAGACCATCTCATTCTACATATTATAAATACACACTGTCAAGTCACAAATAAATATGAATTACATGTTAAATGAAATTAAAACAACACAATTCATTACATCAAGTCAAAAAAAAAATGACCGGTTTATGGTCAATAGGTACAGTTCAGATCTACAAGTCAGTAATACAGAAATGTAACATTATAGATTGTCATCTGACAGAAATTCGCTAATTGAGTAATAACATTTGTCTATTAGTAAAAATAACAATTTCTTTTTGAATAATGACTTTGATAGTGTTTTATACAGTTTGTGTCTATAATCATGTTTGCGATAATTTTGGAATTTGCTTTCAAATCAAGATTATGTGCGTGAGCATAGTCTGCTTATAATATTCCCACTGCTGAGAAATATATATCCACTTTGTGAGAGGAAGACGTATCGAATAATAATAATCCTCATTTGGTAAGAAACTCTAACATCATCTAAGCAATGACTAGACTTAATTATGATCTTAACATTAGAACCATTTGCCCAGTTGATGACATAACGGACTTAAAAAATAACAATAGTTACATTCGGCAACAAAAGTCGATTGACATTTTCATTTTCGAAATCTTTATTAATGATTACTGGGCAAAATATTTTCTTAATATGGAAACTGAAGTGACGTTAAATTTATGAAAAGCGCTCTGATTCATATTTTCTCTTCTTTAAACTGTTAGTTTCTATTATAAAATGGCAAAGTAAATTATCGAATTTTATCATGTTAATCCACTATTGTTGCTGACTGTTCAAATGCCAGCACATAAAGCTATTACAGCCTGTCTTTTTCTAATAGATTTTCAACTTCATCCCTAAGTCACTAAGGTTCAAGGTTGATCGGGTAAATCACGGTTTCGGGTAGCTTGATCTGCAGCTGGCGTCTGATCTGCTTAACCTTTTGAAAAAACATAGTGTGATGTAACACTGCGCATATAGCGACTTGTTTTTATGAACCATTTATGACAGATTCCTAGGAATTCCTTACGGATATTGCGACTGAGTCGGCAAAGGCACATACTGATCCATAAACATCGGCCGCTGGCAGAAGTTACCACCCACCAGACAAAGCCTTGCCGCCAAGCGATTTGTCGTGTTCCGGCATGATGTCTGGTGAAGCCGTACGGAGGACGGGTCTGAGCAGTTGTGTTGCGATGTGTGCCGGGTACGATGCGCCTAATATTGTTGTGTTGGGAGTTTGGTTGTGGAGGGTCTTCAGATTAATCTCCCTTTGGCGCAGCATCGTTGGTCGTGTTGTTGGGTTTAACATTGCATCACCTTGCTCAACTGCCGTCTTCCTTCCTATTCGCTCAGTTTTGAGTGAATAGGCTCTTAATAAACTAGCGCGCTTTACCATCAACGATCGCATCACTGCTTACCATCAGGCAGGATTGCGGTCAAGAGCTAGTTTATATATATTAAAAAAAAAGCTTTCTTATTCTTTGTTTACATTCACAGATGATCAAACAAATGCTTTGTTTGTATGTAGGACTACTTAGCACGTGAACGAAATTGCAATCTAAATGACATTTAAACAACTAGAGATAAATTATTTATTTATTTGCTATAACAATGTTCAATATATAAACCTCTGGATACAGCGACGACATTAAAATTGTATTATATCTAAAATGAACGCGGTGGCTTTTGATTTAAAGTTATTCACACGTTTCGATCATAAATTCTCATTTGCAATCGCAATGACAATTATACACTTATATACTGACGTGTAAAATTGATGTGCTAAAACAATCATGTTATACAAAAAGCGGTTCTTATAATAACTACTTACTCATGGAATCTAAATAAACACGTATGAAATGCAAAACTCGTTTTAATTTACATCTTCTTAGTACTTGTATATTCATAGTACTTAGATAATAAATCAATGATTTAACATACATTGTTTATGTAATTTGTTTGCGATCATTCTGTTGAGTAGGAGGTAAATAGCTACTGAATGGTTAACGTTTCAATGAGGACTTAGATGCGTATTTGCAAAGTAATTGGTCATAATTAACCCGAAGTAGTCCCTCTATAATCCGATTAGGCCCAAATATTTGAATAATATTTGTAATGCACTAAAGGTTTCATACCCCTGCAAGAGGAAAGTTACCAACGGGTCACAACATGTCAGGTGTATCCGACTTATTACTCACACTTGACTCTACATCACAGGCTAACTTGCAATCAATAAAATACTCCACTCAACTGACCTCCTTACAATGTTTTTAGTATACCCAGTTTATCTTGATACGCGGCAAAATAAAGAACTAAATAAAATGAACTGAATTTGATATTAGTTTTCTTTTCCCAATGCAAGAAGTGCCATCTACAACTTTCAAGGTAAACTGGCCGCTTTCAAACTGTCCCTCATGTTTGTTTTTTTCTGGCATTTGTTCAAGAATTCACTTTTGTCTAAGGCCGGTGATAGAATAATAATGATCGGGCTTTGTTTGTTGTTGTTAATTAGAGAAAGTACAGCGCACCAGCACTTTTCTTGGCATTTGTTTGTTAAGCTGTACAACCGTATCATCATCTCAAGTCAATTGAAGTGTCTGCTGCACCTGTCGGCCTTTCTATAGGTGACATGCTTGCCAGATGTAAAAGGGATTGTAATACAGAATTTCATATTTCTTCTAATTTAACTTGTATACAAAATTTCACGTCATTTTTATCACACATTAACAAAAACCAAACAGCCTTTAACCTATTTACTGCTAATGCAACTACTTAAGCAATTAAACAATATAATCATAATCCAGAGCTTTTATTACCAGTTTAACTAATATAAGGTCCAAGTTTTACTATTGTATTTAATCATAAGGTGCTTATGAACAACCTCAACTGTTTTAACTCTGCACGTTTCGCGGTTTATTTAGTCTTTGGGTCCAAACGGTTCGAAATTTGAACCCAAACTCGTGACTCAGGTCCCGTCAGACGGGTTCCAGTATGGCGGACACAGTTGTAAGGTGAACTGTAATAATGTCGGTACTGTAATTGATTGGTCGAGGATTTTAATGGCACGGTCAATCGAACCTTGCGTTTTCATCGAGATCCCCGAAATTGTATGTTTTTATGCAGTTTGGCGATTTTATGATGCTGTTGTTGCTTTTGATTTAATGTTCGCTTTGTAAGCAGTTCTAAGTTTTTTAATATTTTGCGAATCGAAGATTTGTATAGTTTTAGTTTTTTTTTTTTTTTATGAAATTGCTTTCGTTTGCCATTGTTCTTTTAAGATTAATTCCATAACACCGTTATAGAAGCAATTTAGAAAATTAGGCATATAGCAAAACTTTTTGTACATCTAGTTTATATTTAGTTTGATACCAAAATATATCGCCGCTGAAGTGGTGCTTCCACCCTACATAACGGGTCTTCACTGATGATATCTTACCTCTTTCAATTGCCCTGGTACTCGCGACTATTGCGTAGCCCTGTTTTAGTCACTCTGCCCACAAACTTGCTTGTGATGCTCCGTGTCTGATGAACAGGCGTGTAGCATCAACAAGGGACCACAATAAATTAAACTTTATTGGTATGTCTAACTAGCTAACAATGGGCCTCATACGAAGGCTCAGAGTCACACAAAGGGCGATGGAAAGAGCTATGCTCAGAGTTTCTCTTCGCGATCGAATCAGAAATGAGGAGATCCGCAGAAGAACCAAAGTCACCGACATAGCTCTTCGAGTCGCTAAAATTAAGGGGCAGTGGGCAGGATACATTGCTCGTAGAAGCGATGGCCGATGGGGCAGTAAGGTTCTGGAGTGGCGGCCACGTACTGGAAGACGCATTGTAGGGAGGCCTCAAAAAGGTGGACCGATGACCATGTGAAGGTCGCGGGAAGCCGATGGATGCGGGCAGCACAAGATCGATCATCGTGGAAAGCCTTGGGGAGGCCTTTGTCCAGCAGTGGAAATGAAATTAAATCTTTTATTATGCAAGTAGGATCACTTTTACACGTTATATTTTTTAAACTAGCTGGAGCCGGCCTTTGTTTCGACTTTTCTCATCATCGTCTTTTTTCAAGTCCAGACATTCAAAATAAAAATGTTTATAGTAACAATATGTGTTTTTACATAACAATCAATTTTCGTGATTTAATAAAAAAAAAACAGTGATTATAATGTCATAAGTAATTGTAGCATAATAGGGTATTTGACTAAAAAAATCTAATTAGTCCGTCAGTCTGATTTCGAAAAAATACTAGACTATTTTGTTTTAACAAAAGAATAAAAATTGACAAATATAAAAGGCATCAAAGATCAAGAGCGGTGGCTGGTAACGTCACTGGTCGTTTGTTTATATGAAAAAAGAAAAAAATACGTGTCTAGTATTTTTTGGAAATCTGACTGACGGACTAATTAGTTTTTTTTAGTCAAATACCCTATTACACATATTGCTTAATGACATTGTTTAATGGAGCGAGCAGCTCAATCCCAAGCTTTATTGTCTACTAAATAATCTGAGATTTTATAATACCCCTTTTTGCAAAGTTTGGTCTTAATATCGCTTTTAAATGATTTAATCGGCAAGTTTCGAGTGTCCATGGGAAGCTTATTGTAAAAGTGTATACATTGACCCATGAACGAGTTGCCTACTCTGTGGAGACGAGTGTGATGTACAGCAAGATTGTATTTGTTCCTGGTATTTATTTATATTATGAATATCGCATATTTTCTTAAAATTCGAAATATTTTTATGTACAGACAAAGCCTTGCCACTAAGCGATTTGTCGTGTTCCGGGATGATGTCTGGTGAAGCCGTTCGGAGGACGGGTCTGAGCAGTTGTGTTGCGATTTGTGCCGGGTACGATGCGCCTAATGTTGTTGTGTTGGGAGTTTGGTCGTGGAGGGTCTTCAGATCAATCTCCCTTTGGCGCAGCATCGTCGGTCGTGTTGTTGGGTTTAACATTGCATCACCTCGCTCAACTGCCGTCTTCCTTCCTATTCGCTCAGTTTTTCTGAGTGAATAGGCTCTTAATAAACTAGCGCGCTTTACCATCAACGATCGCATCGCTGCTTACCATCAGGCGGGAATGCGGTCAAGTGCTAGTTTATAACTATTACAAAAAATGGCTGTCTGTAGAACTCCGTCTACTGCCGATATTTGAACGTGATAACGTCTATTACATGGTAATTTTTTCTGGGTGCAATGAAATTATTTAAAATAAAGTAATGTATAACATTTATATTTTTATTTAATAGTTTGCTTAAATTTTCTAAAAAATGAAAAAAAAAGCAAAAAGAAAAAGAAAAATTAAAAAGGAAAAATTTAAAAATTAAAAAGGATAAAAAACGTCCGATGCCGTCAGGAATCGATCCGCGGCACCTCTTGAGTGAGTCGATATTAATCCGAGCGTTTCACCACTCCGCTATCAATGCTTTAATCATATATGCGAAAAACTGCTACTAATTGTTTACAACCGTGCTTTTAGGTAAATAATATTGCACTCTAAAGCTACAAGGCTGAGGTTAGTTTTAGTAGGCGTGGACTCCGTGTAGCGTTCGATTCGGCCGTTACGCAGTTTTCGCGAATGACTCCCAGCATACCGATTTAATAGACGTTATCACGTCAAAAAAAAAAAAACATACATAAGATTTTCAAATACATATTGTGAAGCTATAGTTAGAATGTTCACCTCTTCGTTTTTTGGACCAAGGTTGTAAGTTGTGTGGACCTTTATAGGCTGAAGAAGAAGAAGGTATGTCTAATGACGTTTCCAGTCTGCATACAAAAAAGATACGTATGTATCTATATTCAATGGTTTAGCCACTACAGTTAGTCAAACAAGCAAACTCATAGTCAGTCCATCACTGTAATTATTTGTTTGACGAACACTTTTTCATTTCAATGTTAACTTTTATGACAGTGCTAACATAATATTTTGCTAACATAAAAGATATAACAAGACACAGAATAGCATTCAACGATAATAATAATGTTGACTACAAACAAATTGCATAAACAATGTATGTTAAATTGTTGATTTTTCATCTAAGTACCGTATACAAGTACTAAGATTGACAGCCTCCGTGTCGTAGCGGTAGCGAACGCAGCCGCTGCGCAAGGAGGCGTGGGTTCGATCCCCGCACAACAAATATTTGTATGCATGAATATGAATTTTTGCACTGGTCTGGTCGTCCTTCGGAAATCACGTTAAGCCGTTGGTCCCGGTTGCTATACGAACATCTAGTATCAGTCGTTACGGGTTGTTGGAGCCCTCAAAAAGTCTAACAATTGGTTTTAACTGCAATGCTTAGATATCGCCTTCGGGTTGTAGAGGTCAGACGGCAGTTGCTTCACGGAAAATATCAAAGTTTAGCCAAAATCAGCAGTTAGCCTGGTAAAGCGGATCCCAGACTAAAAAGCTGAAAATTAAGGATTAACGCTGAGATGATGATGATACAAATACTTAGATGTAAATTAAAACGAGTTTTGCATTTCATGTGTGTTTGTTTAGGTTTTTTTTTTTTAATTAATATAAACTAGTGCTTGACTGCAATCCCACCTAAGCAGTGATGCAATCGTTGATGGTAAAGCGCGCTAGTTTATTAAGAGCCTATTCAGTCAGAAAAATTGAGCGAATAGGAAGGAAGACGGCAGTTGAGTGAGGTGATGCAATGTTAAACCCAACAACACGACCAACGATGCTGCGTCAAAGGGAGATTGATCTGAAGACCCTCCACGACCAAACTCCCAACACAACAATACACAACAACTACTCAGACCCGTCCTCCGTACGGCTTCACCAGACATCATGCCGGAACACGACAAATCGCTTGGCGGCAAGGCTTTGTCTGGTGGGTGGTAACTTCTGCCGGCGGCCGATGTTATGGGCTACCACCGAGCGACAAGCATGTTTAGTGAGATGATGCACGGGGTAGTTTAACACCCCACTACCCCGTGCAGGAGAGGAGGCCCGGACAGACCGGGCCAGCACGAGGGTGGGGCCGTGGAAGAATATAGACTCCCGCGGCCCCACGTGCGCTCGTGATAGAAGACACACCGGGGTGGTTTTAGTCAGTAAAAGTCTGACATACCCCGTCGCCCACCCCAGAGCGGCGGGCATCCTATGAGGATTTCCACCCCGGAAAAAAAAAAAAAAAAAAAAAAAAAAAGGTGATGCAATGTTAAACCCAACAACAAGACCAACGATGCTGCGCCAGAGGGAGATAGATCTGAAGACCCTCAACGACCAAACTCCCAACACAACAACATTTGGTGTCTTGTACCCGGCACACATCGCAACACAACTGCTCAGAACGTCCTCCGTATCACACGACAAATCGCTTGGGGGCAAGACTTTGTCTGGTGGGTGATAACTTCTGCCGGCGGCCGATGTTATGGCCTACCACCGAGAAAAGGAAAAGGTTCCAAAGTTATTATAAGAACGGGTTTTGTATCATATGATTGTTTTTCCACATCAATTTACACGTCAGCATATAAGTGTTTAATTTTCATTGCGAATGCAAAAGAGAATTTATGATCGAAACGTGTGAATAACTTTAAATCAAAAGCCACCGCATTCATGGTTGCGATTTAGGTATAATACAGTGAAATTCGTCGAATAAAAAAAAAAAAGTCGTGGTGGCCTAGTGATTAAAACACCAGCCTCTCAAGTACGAGTGCACAGGTTCGATTCCAGGTCAGGCAAGTACCAATGTAACTTTTCTAAAGTTATATGTACTTTCTAAGTACCTATATATTGGACACCAATGACTGAAGGTGAAGAAAAACATCTTGAGGAAACCTGGACTTTAAGTCTGAAATCGCCAACCCGCATTGAGCAAGCGTGGTGATTACGCTCAATCCTTCTCTGTATGAGAGGAGACCTGTGCCCAGCAGTGGGACGATAAAAAGGTTGATGATGATGATGATGACAGTGAAATTCGGTTATAACGACGTAATATGTTTGTGTTTGTGATTTAAAAGTATGTTAAAAAATCTTTTGTTGAAATGAACATAAATAATTTCTGCACCCTAATTGTACAATATGTAAAGAACAGCCTGTCCGATCCGTGAAGGTATTGTTAGGTATCGGTAACTGATTCTACTAATGGATACAAAGCCGGGCTACACTTAAAAAAATCCCCCTTAAAAAAATAATTACTATTTCACAAAAGAGATAACTTAATACATGTGCGGTAGGCAACCCCTCCGCGGGCGACGGGGGACAGGGCACGCGTCACGTGGTCGCATCGTTCTTATAATAATACCATCAAAATGGTGTTGTCACTTTATAAAAATTACCAAATTTCGGGGAAATTGGAATTAATTCGCGGGAAAAAAAGATTATTTAAAAATTCATTAATATTGTTACTATGATGATTATGTAAAATTTCATATTTTATTTGGTCATGTGTTTACCTAACCTTTATTATCCTTATGGGTCGGACAGGGTTTTCTTTACATTGTATAACACACTATTACTATTAATTGGAATCATTTTGAAGCATATTGGTAATACATTGCACCATATATTTGAAAAATGTGTCTGTTCAACAACGTAAATAACGCAATAAATGTTGTTGAGCTGTCAAAATGAAACGCCATTGCTATTGATAGGGTGTTCCGCAGTTGCCTGGCTGAGTTCATGTCTATTTTATTAAGATGTTTTCGTTTTCACTGCATCTAGTTTTTAGGTAGGGACGACTGCAGGTCAACCTACCCGAAACTGTCAAAAAATTCCAATTAACCTGAGTCTTAATGCTTTACCGATAAAGTCGAAAATTTAATAAAGAAATCTGACAGATTCTAGTAGCTTGATGTTCTGTCGTCTGTATTTTACGAATTTATTTATATGTTTTCTTTATATTGTATAGATACTCTTTGGTTTTTATCTAAAAGCTTCAGTCAACCATGAGTTTTTGTTGAATATCTAAAACTTTTTTGCTTTAATAAGTTCTATTTACCTTCGGTTTAAAGTGCTGATAATGAATGTTAATAGCTAATTAGTTTTTATTATTGGTGTGCAGCAAACGAGTTTACGAGTTTTTTTACACGGATACAACATTATGTAAGTAATTTAGCAATAACATGATCTTCTCAATTTAATGTAGACGGTTAAAACTGTTGAGTTTAGTGATCTTACTCAGTTTTGTAGATAAGTTATTCGTAAAAAGTATTAATTTTGTAGCATACATAAGTAACATACTTTATAGTAAAAAAAAAGAGTTCCATATTTGGAAAACCAGATACACAAAAAGTCTAACTTCAAACTATATAACGTTATACCCTTATTTTTCGAGGGGCATATTTCGCTAGTAATGGTTCATTTCCATGTAATATGGGGCAGTAGCTCTTTTTCCCCTAGTGTAAAATCCTCATGGATGTTCATCGCCCTAGAGCGAGCGGTGGGGTTTGTCAGACTGACTGACTAAAAACCGCCCCGGTGTTTCATCTCACACCTACGCCGGGGGTTCCGAGAACGAAGATTTTTTCCGCAACCCGGTGATCGGTGCCAGCCTGCCACTGTGGGTCTCTTTGGGGGAGTGAGGTGTTTGACTTCCCCCGCGACGTATAATAGTGGCTGCCACCTCGGGTCCCGATGTTTGGGCGGAGACAGACATCCCCGAGGCAACATTCCAACTTAGAACTACCTACTATTAATTATTTATTTTACTACAAATTATTGTCACACTGTTGGGCTCTCCAGAGTTTCACTATTTATGTATACCTCATAAATATTACTGTAAAAGTGAGATACTGTTATTTACCTTTGTGCACTTAATATTTACACAGCCCACACAAGTGCAGCAGCACAAGTAGGATCCAGTTCAACACAGAACTGTGATTCAACGTCTGATTTCAAAGAATTCACAAAAGAGATAGCGAAACAAAGATGAGACAGATAAACATCTGAATGAGTCAGTTATAAGCTTAGCTGGTGACGTGTGAGATAGAAACAAGTTCATAGACAATACAATTGCTGATGCAATCAGTAAAAATAAATACATTGCTAAGAGTTGTATAAGCTGAACCAGGTGTTACTAAGGGGTATCGAATTAACCATTAACTGGGTTGTGGAGGTCAGATAAGCAGTCACTCTATGAAAAATACTGGTCCTCAGTGGCGTCCAGTTACAGTAGGAAGAGAAGGAGGCTGCGGAATGGGAGAGGGAGATCTCGTTTTCTCAACCGGCCTATAGCAAGCGCACTGGGCGTCGGTGGAGGGCGGATAACGCCCTCTTACAGTCACCCTAAATGGGTCCAGGGGCGATAGACTCGGAAACATCTGTCGCCCCCATCAAAACAAACATCTGGATCAGAGGTAGTGGCGCGAAGTGTTCCATGCGCGCCACTCTTAGACGTCACGGGGGAAGTCAAACACCTCATTCCCCCCCTTTACCCGAGGACGCCCACACTGGCGGGCCGGCACCAATTGGGGGCTGCGGAAGCAATGTTGCAACCCTCGGTGTAAGTGTGAGTTGGAACACCGGGGTGGTTTTTAGTCAGTAATAGTCTGACAGACCGCGCCGCTCACCCCAGGGCAGCGGACATCCATTAAAATTTTCCAACCTGGAAAAAAAAAGAAAAAAGGAAGCTGTCCCTAGCATAGTTAGGGAAAACGCTAGTTAGAGAACGAATCAGTAAATATAAAAATAGTCATTATGGCAGCAAATCAGCGAGTAAGCTTTGTACACTCACTTTTGTCATGCTGAACTACGGTTTCTCAACAGTAACACAGGGGTGTTCAAAATAATGTAAGGAATCTGTTTGTATGGTAAGGTTGGGAGTCGGGGTCCCTGACGCCCCGAGTAATATAAAAAATATTGTAAAAAAAATTGCTCTAGATTTTTGACATACCTATGTCGTGAGCTGGTCTACCTTGGCTAATCTTCCGGGTTTAGTTAGAATGTTGTTAAATGTCGCCTATGACTGTTGATTGATCATTAGTGTACGAGTATAAATAAGATATTTCTGATCTAATGAATCGGTTGCTTCCGGTTAGACTGGAAGCTGACCCCAACCTAGTTGGGTAGAAGCTAGGCAGGTGATTATTTCTAATCTAGTGAACAGATTATTTTTATTTGACACTAGCTGTTGCCCACGACTTTTTCCGCGCTAATTGCGGTTATTAGGCCTCTGCCTCGAATCCTGCGGGCAGCGGGGCGGCAGCGGCAGCGACTCGGGAGCCGGGCGGACATCGAAGACCCGTTCTCGAAGTTAGCGGGCAGATCACACGTCACTATAGCCGCGAGTATTGTGTTCAGGATTGTGCCGACGAGATATTTGTTTTTATTCGCGAAAGAAATGTCTGAACAATGGCGGCAAAATCTTTTTGATTCAAATTTATTCCTAACGCTCGACCACCGCTTAACTCAAAGTACACCGCTTGCTGCCCACAAGATACGAGCGCGAGAAGTACACCGCTCGCTGCCCGCCACCGCCCGGCTGTCGCGCCGCTGTTTTCTAGAACCGGTCCGTCTGATTTAACGCATAAGATCTTGCCGCTCACGCGCCGCCACCGCCGCCGCCCCGCTGCCCGCAAGATTCGAGGCAGAGGCCTAACGACCGCGATTAAGAATTTGTATACATGGACGTAAAGGGGGGGGGGGGGGGAGGGTATGATCGGCAGGTTCCCCCCGCTGGGAATCTCGCAGAACACGCATGAACTCGCCTAATTACTAAACAAGGTATAAAAGCGGTCTTATGCTCTAACTTTGAAATAAATCGAGCTATAGACACTGGCTAAACGTGCGATGCAATGGCCAAAAAACCGCGTGCGACGATAGCGCACGATTGTATTCAGTAATCTTTGGTAGAGAGTTTTTTTTCGATGGTAGGCCATAACATCGGCTGCCGGCATAAGTTACCATCCACCAGAAAAAAGTCTTGCCGCCAAGCGATTCGTCGTGTTCCGGCATGATGTCTGGTGGAGCCGTACGGAGCAGTTGTGTAGCAATGTGTGCCGGGTTCGATGCACCAAATGTTCTGTCGGTAGTTTGGTCGTGGAGGTTCTCCAGATCAATCTCCCTCTGGCGCAGCATTGTTGATCATGTTGTTGGGTTTAACATTGCATCACCTCGCTCAACTGCCGTCTCCCTTCCTATTCACTAAGTTAAGTGAATAGGCTTAATAAACTAGCGTGCTTTACCATCAACTATTACATCACTGGTAAGCACCATCAGGCGGGTTTGAAGTCAAGCACTAGTTTATAAATAAAAAAAATAAAAAAAATGGGAGTGAAAGACAAAATAGTGAAAAAAGTGAAAGAAAAAATAATTTTAATTAAAGACTACTTTAAGTGGAAATGATTTAATTTAAGATATAAAAACATATGCATAGTCACATTGATTTTATTTATATAACTACCTATAAAGCAGGATTATTTGCGGCTGTTTGCCCTACACATCACACTACAAATACCTAATATTTTATGTAGATGTGTTTCTGTTGTGTGTAGGACAAAACAGCCGCGGACGATCCAACTTTATAAATATGACTTGCCCAAAGGACAGAAAACTGGGTACGCCCATGGTTGTATGTTATACCAGGTGCGGCGATTGAACTGTCCGTCTCAATCGAACTGTTTTAAAATTCAAACTACTGAGTCAAAAACATTCAAAATTTTACAGGGTGGTCTTTTTTGGTGTCATCATTTGAAGTGATTCTGTTGTGAGAGAAACACATTCAAATTTAGAACAATGGATTAAAAACGTAATACAGTAATTTGCTCTTCATTTGGAGGGAAAATCGAACATCGAAATACGTTGAGCGCTGTGAAATCTGCAATTGAACGAGAAATTTGTTCATCGCACTATTCAACGTTGTAATGAGACTGGTAGCGTTAAGAAACGCTATGGTGGCGGACGACATTGTACTGCAACGGCGCCAGCAATTGTCGAAAAGGTGCGTCATCGATTACACAGGAATCCAGCACGCTCAGCAAATCAGCTCGCACAGGATCTCAGGGAGAGCGACTGCAGCGTTCGTCGCATATTGAAAGAAAAGCTTATAGTCAAACCATTGAAAAAAAACCTTTCTCAGGAACTTACTGCTTTGCAACGTAGCGAACGATTACATCGATCGAAGAAGCAGCTTCGCTTGCTCGACTTTGGCGAGCTTCCCAATTTGGTTTTTCAGATGAGAAAACTTTCTGCTTAGAAAAGTTTCTTAATAGACAAAATTACCGTGTTTGGTTTAAGGGACGTGTCAGCAACCATTCAGATGAATTGTGAGTCACTCACAGCCGATCAAATCATGGTCTGGGCGGCGGTGTCCGAAAAAGCCGTTCTCCACTCTTTTTTCCGCCAATGGGTGGGGTATTTTGGGTATTTTACAGGTCAAGACTTGTGCTAAAAAACACACGTCGGTGGAAGCGCTCAAAGCTACCCGTACGCGAGAATGGAACTATTTAAGTGATGACGTCGTTCGAGCAGCGTGCGCTTCTTACAGAAAGGGACTCAAGTTTATATTGCAGGCTAAATGCGGCTGTATTCTAACTGAATAAGTCATAATAAAACTTTGAAACTTCTATTTTCACATTCTAAAATTGTATAAATAAATATTGAAAATTAACAAAAAACATTTCATTTTCGCATACGGACAGTTCAATTGCCGCACCCGGTATTTTTGAGTAACTTGAACCATACACGCAGCGCAAAGATGCGCCCTCAAAGATGATTAATTAGCCTATTGGTCGCAACGTGATGTTATACAATATTATTTTTTGTTTAATGCGAATCCCGAAACACGTGTCCAGTATTTTTAAGTAAATAACCTATGTACAAAATTTCAAAAAGATATGAAAACCACAAAGTTATGAGCTTGTTATCTTACTTGGTTGTCCCAGCAAAAATATGGCCCTGTCTCACTGTGCTCACTATGATCACTATGATCTACCGTCAGCTATGTGAGCTCGGTAACCACACTGCAACAATTTCTAAATGTATTTAGGAAAAATTTACCATGGGGTAAAAATTACTGGAATCGATTCAATTGCCTATTCTGAACAAACTACATAAATTCAGGTTTCGTATAAAGATAAATTTATTTGCTAACTGACTTTCATTGTAACCCAATACGGGTGCAAAGTTATTATCAATAATATAACTAAATTTTCAAAATCTGTTCATAAACGACGAAGTTGTCCCCGAACAAACATAAAAAAGCATTTACGGTCGAATTGAGTAACCTCCTCCTTTTTGAAGTCAGTTTAAAAGAAAATTTATCAGACTATATAAAACGCTCGACATTATATTGTTAGTCTCTAACTTAACTTTAACTTAATCTTTGGCACAACTTTCTAGGCACAACCATCTTAGTATTATGTATTAGTCGGCTCAGCAGCCTATCGAGCTTCACGTCAAGTAGGCCGCGACCTTTGTGTCATCGCGCTGGGTATCTGACCTCTACGCCTGGGAATTTTGTGGCATCTCTTGAGCGCAAAATAGAGAATAATTTTCATTTATGGTTTTGTTTTAATATTTGTTAAGAAGCACGTCTGTATACAGCAACGGATGTGTACTGAAAATTAGCTGCTGAGTAAGCCTTTTATGTTGTGTTAAATTGTCCTGTTTTTAGAGTGATAGTAATGTAGGCAGTTTTGTGTAGTTAAAATAGTCTGAAGTCAAAATATTAATACCATTATGTCCTAACAATAGAAAAAACACTAACACAGATATCATAGTAAGTAAAACTGCTTGCTTTAAACAGAATATTAATTAACTATATGATAAAGTGCTTATTGAAAAGATAAATAATTCTGTCGCAACTCTACTCAGTATTACATTATTAACCTAACCTTTTTTTTTTTTTTTGACGCTGTGGAAATGACATTTACGCACCATACCCCGAAGGGCGTGTGTGGGACTCGCCCAGCCGAAGCCGGGAATACCCACTAAAACCGAACAGCGGCACACCGACATCGCCTTAGTGGCGGGGTCATGGGAAATAGCATGCCTGCCTACCAATCCCCCGCCAGCGATTCCCGCCCGAAGGCAGGCCCACAGTGGGTCCTCCATAGGGAGGAGCCCGGCTGGGTACGTCTTCGTGTGCAAGAAGACGCAGCAGCCAAGGGTTTTTTAGCGAGGTGTCCTTCCTCTTAGCCCCACTCGTTTGCCCGAAGGCAAACGGGGCCCCCAGCTCCTCTCAATGAGGAGACCGGGTTGCCCGACGGTGACTCGGAGTTCGGGTCACGTCAGCCACCTGGAGAGGTGGCCAACCCGCCGCGCGTGACCGCCGAAGCGGTCCCCACTTCTGGTTTTGGTCCGCGCCGGTAAACCGGTAACCCCCATATCTGGGGGCCGTTCCCCTATCCGCCACCTGGGGACGCGTCCGATGGCAGGCCAGAAACTGCGCACGGAATTATTAACCTAACCTTTTTTTTTTTTTTTTTTTTTTTTGTTGTTTTTTTTGTTGTCGCTGGGGAAAATGACAATTACGCATCCCCACCCGTCGGGGGACGGGCAGGGTATGTGGGACTCCCCGGGAGAGAGCCTCCCGGTATACCCACTAAAAACCCCAGCGGCGCTCCGGCATCGCCATAGTGGCGGAGGAGTGGGAAACTAGCACAGCCTGGGCTTCCTCTCCCCCGCCGGCGAAACCCGCCTAGTTAGGCGGGCCCTCAATTGCCCTCATTGGCCCTCATTTGGTGAGCCCTGCAAGGCGGGCGCGGGCACCCCCGTGCCTCACGCCCGCCGCTCACCTCAGGGCGGGAGAAAGCGGGCGAAATCCCGCCTTCTCCTGCCCCTACGCCGCCTGCGGAGCGCCGGAGCGAGGGGATCCTCCTCCCGCTCGCGCTCCGCGGCCTCCTTCTGCGACATCACGACCTCGCACAAGGAGGCCATCGCCGCCCAGGCCCCCTCGCTCCCCACCATCGCTCTGACGACGGCGGGCAGCGAGAGGTCGCCTCCTACCGTCGCGACAAGATCGCGGCGCGGCACGGCCCACGACGGGCACACCGCGAGGGTGTGGTCCGCCGTGTCCTCCGCCGCGCCGCAACCGTGGCACGACGGCGTTTCCTCTCGTCCTATCCGGTGCAGGTACCTGCCGAAGCAGCCGTGACCGGAGAGTACCTGCACCAGACGGAAGGAGAGGAATCCATGACGCCTGTCGAGCCAGTCCTTCAGGACCGGCCCGATGGCGTCGAGGGTGCGACGGCCGAACACCGCGGAGGCGAGGTCGCGCGTCCAATGCTGGACGATGGCGTCCCTCGCCTCCCGGCGGACGGCCTCCCTCAGCTCCGGGGCCGGACGCTCGCCCAGCGCCCTGCGCCCCGCCGTCCACTCGTACACTCTGGCGAGCACCCAGGCCTCGAGCTCCCAAGGCGGGGTGCTCGCCAGAGCGCATGCCGAAGCGAAGCCTACCGTGCGGTAGGCCCGCGCTACCCGCTGGGCGATGGCCCTTTGGGGCGCCCGAAGAGCGGTGACGTTCTCCCTCCTATGGAGGGAGTCCGCCCAAATGGGGGCCCCATATAGGGCCATGCTCCGCAGTATGCCGGCGTATAACCGCCGGCAACGACTGCTCGGCCCTCCCATGTTCGGCATGAGCCATGAGAGGGCGTCTGCGGCTTTCAGCAGGCGCGTCGACAGCCCGCTAAAATGCGGGCCGAAGCGCAGCCTGCTGTCCAGCATGAGGCCCAGATACTTGATCTGGGCCTCAACCCCGACATTATTAACCTTTTTTTTTTTTTTTTTTTTGACGCTGTGGAAATGACATTTACGCACCATACCCCGAAGGGCGTGTGTGGGACTCGCCCAGCCGAAGCCGGGAATACCCACTAAAACCGAACAGCGGCACACCGACATCGCCTTAGTGGCGGGGTCATGGGAAATAGCATGCCTGCCTACCAATCCCCCGCCAGCGATTCCCGCCCGAAGGCAGGCCCACAGTGGGTCCTCCATAGGGAGGAGCCCGGCTGGGTACGTCTTCGTGTGCAAGAAGACGCAGCAGCCAAGGGTTTTTTAGCGAGGTGTCCTTCCTCTTAGCCCCACTCGTTTGCCCGAAGGCAAACGGGGCCCCCAGCTCCTCTCAATGAGGAGACCGGGTTGCCCGACGGTGACCCGGACTTCGGGTCACGTCAGCCACCTGGAGTGGTGGCCGACCCGCCGCGCGTGACCGCCGAAGCGGTCCCCACTTCTGGTTTTGGTCCGCGCCGGTAAACCGGTAACCCCCATATCTGGGGGCCATTCCCCTATCCGCCACCTGGGGACGCGTCCGATGGCAGGCCAGAAACTGCGCACGGACGACATTATTAACCTAAACTTTTTTTTTTTTTTTTTTTTTTTTTTTTTTAGTTCTCGCTGGGGAAAATGTCAATTACGCATCCCCACCCGTCGGGGGACGGGCAGGGTATGTGGGACTCCCCGGGAGAGAGCCTCCCGGTATACCCACTAAAAACCCCAGCGCAACTCCGGCATCGCCATAGTGGCGGGGGGGTGGGAAACTAGCTCAGCCTCAGCTACCTCTCCCCCGCCGGCGAAACCCGCCTAAGAAGGCGGGCCCTCATTTGCCCCTCTTAAAGAGGGGCCGTGGCTCCCGCGTGGTGAGCGGTGCAGGGCGGGCGCGGGCACCCCCGTGCCTCACGCCCGCCGCTCACCTCAGGGCGGGAGAAAGCGGGCGAAATCCCGCCTTCTCCTGCCCCTACGCCGCCTACGGAGCGCCGGAGCGAGGGGATCCTCCTCTCGCTCCCGCTCCGCGGCCTCCTTCTGCGACATCACGACCTCGCAGAAGGAGGCCATCGCCGCCCAGGCCCCCTCGCTCCCCACCATCGCTCTGACGACGGCGGGCAGCGAGAGGTCCCCTCCTACCGCCGCGACAAGATCGCGGCGCGGCACGGCCCACGACGGGCACACCGCGAGGGTGTGGTCCGCCGTGTCCTCCGCCGCGCCGCAACCGTGGCACGACGGCGTCTCCTCTCGTCCTATCCGGTGCAGGTACCTGCCGAAGCAGCCGTGACCGGAGAGTACCTGCACCAGACGGAAGGAGAGGAACCCGTGACGCCTGTCGAGCCAGTCCCTTAGGACTGGCCCGATGGCGTCGAGGGTGCGACGGCCGAACACCGCGGAGGCGAGGTCGCGCGTCCAATGTTGGACGATGGCGTCCCTCGCCTCCCGGCGGACGGCCTCCCTCAACTCCGGGGCCGGACGCTCGCCAAGCGCCCTACGCCCCGCCGTCCACTCGTACACTCTGGCGAGCACCCAGGCCTCGAGCTCCCAAGGCGGGGTGCTCGCCAGAGCGCATGCCGAAGCGAAGCCTACCGTGCGGTAGGCCCGCGCTGCCCGCTGGGCGATGGCCCTTTGGGGCGCCCGTAGGGCGGTGAGGTTCTCCCTCCTATTGAGGGAGTCCGCCCAAATGGGGGCCCCGTAAAGGGCCATGCTCCGCAGAATGCCGGCGTACAGACGCCGGCACCGCGTGCTCGGCCCTCCCATGTTCGGCATGAGCCATGAGAGGGCGTCCGCAGCCTTCAGCAGGCGCGTCGACAGCCCGCTGAAATGCGGGCCGAAGCGCAGCCTGCTGTCCACAATGAGGCCCAGATACTTGATCTGGGCCTCAACCCCGACCCTCACCCCCTCCACGAAGATGTGGGCGTCTGGTGGGGGGCGCTGCCGGGGGCCGTGAAAAAACACGGCCTCCGTTTTGTGCAGCGCCACCCTCAAGCCCAGGCGGCGGATCCTCCCCGCCACCAAGGATCCGCCCGCCGAGGCCAAACTGGCCGCCTCCCTATAACTGCTCCCGCGGGAAGTGAGGAGAGTGTCATCTGCGTAGCAGATGACACTCGTGCCTCGCAGAAGAGTTCCCCGCAGGAGCCAGTCATAACCGACGTTCCATAGAAGAGGCCCTAGAACGGACCCCTGTGGAACGCCGGTTCCCACAGTGTATCTCCGGAGCTGGCCAGCCCCGTCTACGAGGAGGACAGCACGGTCCTCCAGGTAGCTGGCCAGGAGGCCCCGCAAGTACAGGGGCACTCCGTGGAACCGCAGCGCCTCCAGGATGGTGGAGTGGGGGATGGAGTTGAAGGCGTTGGCAATGTCGAATGACACAGCCAACACTCCATCCCCCACTCCTACCGCCTCTGTCACCTGGCCCTTGAGACGGGCCAGGGCGTCCACTGTCGAACGGCCAGCTCGAAAACCGAACTGGGCGTCCGACAGGTCCGGTCCCACGCTCCGAAGATGACACTTCAGGCGGCCGGCGATGATCCCCTCGAACGTTTTACCGACCTCATCGAGCAGAACGATGGGCCGGTATGCCGAGGGGGAGTCCGCCGGCCGTCCCTCCTTGTGGAGGAGGCACAATTGGCCTTCCCGCCAAGGTTTCGGGAACCTCCCCGAAGCGAAGCACGCGTCGAAGAGGTCCCGAAACCTTCCCTCCATCTCGGTGGCCGCGATGGCCACCACCCTGGCGGGAACGCCGTCGGGGCCAGGAGCCGTCTTTTTGGCGCGGAGACGGAGCGTCGCCGCGCCAAATTCCTCCTCTGAAACCGGAGGAGGAGGAGCTTCCTCCTCCGGTCCTTCCCTTGGCGGGCCCATCGCTGGTGGGGTGAAGTGCGGATCCCTGCGCGGAAACAGGGACCGCACCACCCCATCCAGGAGCGCTGGTTCCAGGGTCTCGGCAACCGGGGGACCAATGCGACGCAGTTTGTTCCGCGCCGCCTTATATGGCCTCCCGAATGGGTCGTTGTCGAGACCCTCCAGCAGCTCAGCCCTCGCCGCGTCCTTGGCGGCGCCGATGGCCGACTTGAAGGCCGCCCTCGCCTCCACGTATGTGGAGTAGAGGCGGTCCTCTTCGGCCTCGTCCCGTCGGCGCCGCCGACGCGAGCGGGTGTAGGCCCGCCGTGCCGCCACGCAGGTGGCCCGCAGCTCCGCCAACTCCTCCGACCACCAGTACACGGCGCGTCGGGGAGGTGGACGTCTCGACCGAGGCATGCTGGCGTTGCACACCTCGGTCAATGACCCCCTCAGTCGGGCCGCCGCCGCGTCCACGTCAAGGACGTCCCCACCGGGACCTGGCCAAAGCCAGTCCTGGACGAACGCGGCCTCCCGTGCCGCCTCCCGATCCAGGTGGGTCAGAGCCCACCTTGGAAACGGGGAACGGCCCGACGATGAGGGGGTGCTGCGGCGCCCCCGTGGATTCTGGGGGGAGATCTCGAATCGCACGTAGCGGTGATCCGAGATCGTCTCCCCCAGTTCCACCCTCCAATTTCGAATGCGGGCGGCCAGTGCGGGCGTGGCAAAGGTGAGGTCCACAATGGACCCGCCCTGCCGCCGCACGCACGTCTGGACGCTCCCCCTATTCAAGAGGGAGAGACCAGACGAGGCCGCCCACAATTCGACCGCCTGACCGCGGGCATCGGTGGCCGGGTTTCCCCAGACCACCGACTTGGCATTCAGGTCTCCGAGCACGGAGACCTGTCGTGGCGCCGTCCTCCCGATGACCGCCGTCAGGACCCCGAGGAAATCCTCGAAGTCCTGGAGAGGGCGGTTTGGGGAGAAGTAGACCCCCACAAGGGCCAACCCTCCCCACGCGGCGGCCACGTATCCCGGTCCCCTCTCTAAGAGCGAGAGGGGAGGGGAGTCCGAGGAAGACCGCGCCACGATTGCCACCGAGCCGTCACTATCTCCCAGCCAATTGCTGGGAGTATAGTACGGCTCGGCCACCACTGCCACATCCACCAACCACTCGGCCATTGACTGCACCAGCAGGTCCTGGGCAGCCCGGCAGTGGTTGGTGTTTGCCTGCAAGATGCGATGGTCGATACCCATTATTCGACCATCGCATCACCCTCGGCCACCGCCGCTGATGGGACATCAGCGGGAGTGGTGGCAGCAGCGGCAGGACGGCTTGTAGCCGCCTGCGGCTTGCCCTTCTTGGTGGGGGGTCGGCATGAGCTCCCCCCCATCACATGGTCCGCAGGGCGGCCACTGTCGGCGCATGCCGCGCAATGTGGCTTGGCGGCATCGCACGAGGCCGCCATATGCCCCTGCTTCCCGCAGCGGAAGCATGTGTCCGCCCTGTCCACGGTGGACGGACACATGGCTCGGGTGTGGCCGATGCCGAAGCACTTGAAGCAGCGCATCGGCGCTGCCTCAAGTACCCGGATCACGGCCCGGCTAAACCCTACCAAGAGCCGTCCTTGGCATTTTGCCCGGACGGCCAACACTGCGGCGACTGGGCACACCAGCCGGATAGTGCCCAGTCCACCGCGGCCGGGCCTAATAGCCCGAGCCTGCACCGCTGCGGGTTCGCAGCCGCCTGCCGAGGCGATGGCCGCCACCACCTCCTCCTTGGTGACCGAGTCGTCGAGACCGGTCACCTCGATGGCTGTGGCCTTCGTCGGTCTGGCGACCTTCGCCACATCGGCGAGGACCTCCCGCAGCTTGACTGCGAAGAGGTCCGCATTTTTGCCGCCGTCCTTCCCCGGAAACTCGAATAGTCGAGCTCCGGTTTGGGTCCGGCGGCAAGCGCCAATCCCCAACTCGGCGGGGTTGGCGACAGTACGAGCCCGTCTTAACACGGACTCGTACGTTACCCCCTTCTCCGCGGCCTCGGGCACGATGGTCACCGTGACCGCCGCGGATTTGGGGGCAACCAGCTTCGGCGCCTTTGGGGCCGCCGCTGCAGCTGCCGGGGCAGCGGCCGGGGCAGCCGCCGAGGCAGCCGGGGCCTGGGACGCCTTCTTGCCCTTTCCCTTTCCCTTCCTAACCACCTCTGACCACGACTGGTTGGCTGGGGTGGTGGAAGGGAGGAGGGCGTCTCCCTCCTGCACCTGGGGGGGTGCCACGTTGGCAACCGGCCCCGGTTTGGCGCCCGCACTCGTACTGGGGGTAGGCAAAGCCCCCGGCGACTTTTTCCCCTTGCCTTTGCCCTTTGAGGGCTTTGGGGCCTGGGGAGCCGCTGTCGGCGCCTTGTCGGCCGCTAGCGGCGGACGGAGCCGCCTCTCCGGCAGCAGGCGGTCCTCTATGCCTGCGAAGCAGGCACGAGTGAACGCCCTCTCCTCCATGACCACTTTGCGGAACAATTCCTCAAGGTGGGAGGAGGAGGGGGCGGGAACCGCCGCTGCCGACGGGGCCGCTGCCGACGCGGCCGCTGCCGACGGGGATTATTAACCTAACCTAACCTAACCTTTTTTTTTTTTTTTTTTTTTTTTTTTTGCCGGGGTGGAAATCCTCATAGGATGCCCGCCGCCCTGGGGAGGGCGACGGGGTATGTCAGACTTTTACTGACTAAAACCACCCCGGTGTGTCTTCTATCACGAGCGCGCGTGGGGCCGCGGGAGTCTAAATTCTTCCACGACCCCACCCTCGTGCTGGCCCGGTCTGTCCGGGCTTCCTCTCTTGCACGGGGTAGTGGGGTGTTAAGCTACCCCGTGCATCACCTCAAAGGCGCGCGCCGACACTCGCGCGCGCCTCCGCCTCGGGGTCCATCAATAGGGGGCGGGGACTTCCCCATGTCCCTCGCCCCTGGACCCATTCATGGGGGGCGGAAGAGGGCGTTATCCGCCCTTCCTCGGCGCCCGGTGCGTCTTCTGCGGCCCGGGAAGGGAGTTGATATCTCCCTGTCCCGTTCCGCAGCTTCCTTCTGCGACATCACGTCCTCGCAGAAGGACACCACCGCGTCCCACGACTCTGAGCTGCCGACCATCCTCCGCACTACTGCCGGCAGCGTCAGGTCGCCTCCTACTTCATTAGTGAGGACACGGCGCTGCTCCTCCCAAGCAACACACTCGGAGAGCGTGTGCTGCGCCGTGTCCTCCCCGCATTGGACGCAGTGGTGGCACCGAGCGTCCGGCTCTCTGCCTAAGCGACGCAGGTACTTGCCGAAGCAGCCGTGCCCCGACAGTACCTGCGTCACCCTGAACGACAGGGAGCCGTGCCTCCTCCC
This sequence comes from Sesamia inferens, assembly GCA_037179545.1. Classification (NCBI taxonomy): domain Eukaryota; kingdom Metazoa; phylum Arthropoda; class Insecta; order Lepidoptera; family Noctuidae; genus Sesamia; species Sesamia inferens. The sequence goes on from CM073922.1 coordinate 12,543,299, forward strand.
GAGCCAGTCGTCGAGTAAACCTTTTTTTTTTTTTTTTTTTTTTTTTTTTTGTTGTCGCTGGGGAAAATGACAATTACGCATCCCCTCCCGTCGGGGGACGGGAAGGGTATGTGGGACTCCCCGGGAGAGAGCCTCCCGGTATACCCACTAAAAACCCCAGCGGCGCTCCGGCATCGCCGTAGTGGCGGGGGAGTGGGAAACTAGCACAGCCTGGGCTTCCTCTCCCCCGCCGGCGAAACCCGCCTAGTAAGGCGGGCCCTCATTTGCCCCTCCTAGGAGGGGGACCGAAGCTCCCACACGTGGTGAGCCCTGCAAAGCGGGCGCGGGCACCCCCGTGCCTCACGCCCGCCGCTCACCTCAGGGCGGGAGAAAGCGGGCGAAATCCCGCCTTCTCCTGCCCCTACGCCGCCTACGGAGCGCCGGAGCGAGGGGATCCTCCTCCCGCTCGCGCTCCGCGGCCTCCTTCTGCGACATCACGAGCTCGCAGAAGGAGGCCATCGCCGCCCAGGCCCCCTCGCTCCCCACCATCGCTCTGACGACGGCGGGCAGCGAGAGGTCCCCTCCTACCGCCGCGACAAGATCGCGGCGCGGCACGGCCCACGACGGGCACACCGCGAGGGTGTGGTCCGCCGTGTCCTCCGCCGCGCCGCAACCGTGGCACGACGGCGTTTCCTCTCGTCCTATCCGGTGCAGGTACCTGCCGAAGCAGCCGTGACCGGAGAGTACCTGCACCAGACGGAAGGAGAGGAACCCGTGACGCCTGTCGAGCCAGTCCTTCAGGACTGGCCCGATGGCGTCGAGGGTGCGACGGCCGAACACCGCGGAGGCGAGGTCGCGCGTCCAATGTTGGACGATGGCGTCCCTCGCCTCCCGGCGGACGGCCTCCCTCAACTCCGGGGCCGGACGCTCGCCCAGCGCCCTGCGCCCCGCCGTCCACTCGTACACTCTGGCGAGCACCCAGGCCTCGAGCTCCCAAGGCGGGGTGCTCGCCAGAGCGCATGCCGAAGCGAAACCTACCGTGCGGTAGGCCCGCGCTACCCGCTGGGCGATGGCCCTTTGGGGCGCCCGAAGGGTGGTGAGGTTCTCCCTCCTGTGGAGGGAGTCCGCCCAAATTGGGGCCCCGTAAAGGGCCATGCTCCTCAGTATGCCGGCGTATAACCGCCGGCACCGAGTGCTCGGCCCTCCCATGTTCGGCATGAGCCATGAGAGGGCGTCCGCGGCTTTCAGCAGGCGCGTCGACAGCCCGCTAAAGTGCGGGCCGAAGCGCAGCCTGCTGTCCAGCATGAGGCCCAGATACTTCATCTGGGCCTCAACCCCGACCCTCACCCCCTCCACATAAATGTGGGCGTCGGGTGGGGGGCGCTGCCGGGGGCCGTGAAAGAACACGGCCTCCGTTTTGTGCAGCGCCACCCTCAAGCCCAGGCGGCGGATCCTTCCCGCCACTAAGGTTCCGCCCGCCGACGCCAAACTGGCCGCCTCCCGGAAGGTGCTCCCGCGGGAAGTGAGGAGAGTGTCATCTGCGTAGCAGATGACACTCGTACCTCGTAGGAGGATTCCCCGCAGGAGCCAGTCATAACCGACGTTCCACAGAAGAGGCCCTAGAACGGACCCCTGTGGAACGCCGGTTTCTACGCCATACCGCCGGACCTGGCCAGCCCCGTCCACGAGGAGGACGGCACGGTCCTCCAAGTAGCTGGCCAGGAGGCCCCGCAAATAAAGGGGCACACCGTGGAACCGGAGCGCCTCCAGGATGGTGGAGTGGGGGATGGAGTTGAAGGCGTTGGCAATGTCGAATGACACAGCCAACACTCCATCCCCCACTCCTACCGCCTCTGTCACCTGGCCCTTGAGACGGGCCAGGGCGTCCACTGTCGAACGCCCAGCTCGAAAACCGAACTGGGCGTCCGACAGGTCCGGTCCCACGTCCCGCAGATGGCGCTTCAGGCGGGCGGCGATAATCCCCTCGAACATCTTACCGGCCTCGTCAAGCAAGACGATGGGCCGGTAAGCCGAGGGGGAGTCCGCCGGCCGCCCCTCCTTCCGGAGGAGGCACAGTTGGCCATCCCGCCAAGGTTTCGGGAACCTCCCCGACGCGAAGCACGCGTCGAAGAGGTCCCGAAACCTTCCCTCCATCTCGGTGACCGCGATGGCCACCACCCTGGCGGGAACGCCGTCGGGGCCAGGAGCCGTCTTTTTGGCGCGGAGACGGAGTGTCGCCGCGCCAAATTCCTCCTCTGAAACCGGAGGAGGAGGAGCTTCCTCCTCCGGTTCTTCCCTTGGCGGGCCCATCACTGGTGGGGCGAAGTGCGGATCCCTGCGCGGAAACAGGGACCGTACCACCCCATCCAGGAGTGCTGGTTCGAGGGTCTCGGCAACCGGGGGACCAATGCGACGCAGTTTGTTCCGCGCCGCCTTATATGGCCTCCCGAATGGGTCGTTGTCGAGACCCTCCAGCAGCTCAGCCCTCGCCGCGTCCTTGGCGGCGCCGATGGCCGACTTAAAGGCCGCCCTCGCCCCCACGTATGTGGAGTAGAGGCGGTCCTCTTCGGCCTCGTCCCGTCGGCGCCGCCGACGCGATCGGGTGTAGGCCCGCCGTGCCGCCACGCAGGTGGCCCGCAGCTCCGCCAACTCCTCCGACCACCAGTACACGGCGCGTCGGGGAGGTGGACGTCTCGACCGAGGCATGCTGGCGTTGCATACCTCGGTCAATGACCCCCGCAGTCGGGCCGCCGCCGCGTCCACGTCCAGGACGTCCACGCCGGGACCTGGCCAAAGCCAGTCCTGGACGAACGCGGCCTCCCGTGCCGCCTCCCGGTCAAGGTGGGTCAGAGCCCACCTTGGAAACGGGGAACGGCCCGACGAATCGTCGAGTAAACCTAACCTAACCTAACCTAACATTTGGTATTTTTTTTTTTTAGATATTTGCACCACTACACAACTATTAAGACAGGATACGGTTTAAAGAATTTGTAATTATGTATTATCATTCCTACCTCATGTATCCTTATCCATCCATTTTTTTTTTTTTAATAATTATAAACTATCGGTTGACCGCAATCCCGCCTGATGGGAAGCAGTGATGCGATCGTTGATGGTAAAGCGCGCTAGTTTATTAAGAGCCTAATTACTCAGAAAACTGAGCGAATAGGAAGGAAGACGGCAGTTGAGCGAGGTGATGCAATGTTAAACCCAACAACAAGACCAACGATGCTTCGCCAAAGGGAGATTGATCTGAAGACCCTCCACGACCAAACTCCCAACACAACAACATTAGGCGCATCGTACCCGGCACACATCGTAACACAACTGCTCAGACCCGTCCTCCGTACGGCTTCACCAGAGATCATGCCGGAACATGACAAATCGCTTGGCGGCAAGGCTTTGTCTGGTGGGTGGTAACTTCTGCCGGCGGCCGGTGTTATGGCCTACCACCGAGAAAACAAATAAATAAATTGATTTGATAAATAAATATCCAGCCTTTAAAAATTTCTACATTCCCCAGTATAGACTTAGGTATCTAGTGAATTTATATGGTATCAGTTTGCGATTCGAAGTCCTTTATACCCTGTATAAGCGGTAGGCATCCGGGCACTGCCACCAGCCTTTAAGTTTAACCAATTATAAGCGGATGTTTGAGAAATAACAAACAATGCCAGAGTTTATCAACCTATGCGAGAGGAACCTCAACTTGTACATCACTCAGTTGCCAACAGCGTCAGCGTCCTTGCTTTCAAAAAATTCTGCACGACTTGCATCTATGCACATCCGTTTCTTCTCAGATACACAATTCATTTTAAAACATCGATGGCTTGAACGGTCTGTTCAAACGTAGGGCTGTTATGGAGCAGTAATAAACAGCAATCAAGCATTTCAGTCGAAAATCGTCGTGGCAGGTTAGAGTCTATTACATGGTCTCACTAGATTATGTCCGCTGTTTTGTTTGCTATTGAACGGTTATGCTTTGATAGTTTCTGTTTATGTTATACAGCGAGACCGCTGTGAATTAAAAAAAAAACGAGTGTGCTTATGACCACACGACTGAAGTGAAACTTCTTTCGCTCCATCTGTATGTATATATATATATATATACTAGCTGACCCGGCGAACTTCGTACCGCCTTAGGGTAGCTTTGATGCACTACTTTATTTTGTATAGCTAACCTATCTTATGTATGAGTACCTATTCAATTTTAACTGTAATCTATAATATCCTCCATATAAAAATGAATCCTTATTACCCTGGTCTCGCCATACCTGAGGACTTTACTAATTTTTATTAAATAAAAAACAACATATATATTTTCATAATAGTGTTTAACTTCAAAATGCAAAGCTGTTCAATAGGAGTGAAATTGAACCCTATGGAATAAACACCAGCCTCTCTTGTATGAGTGCGCGGGTTCGATTCCAGGTCAGGCAAGTATCGATGTAACTTTTCTAAAGTGATATGTACTCTCTAGGTATATCTAGGACACCAATGACTGAAGGTGAAGGAAAACATCTTGAGGAAACCTGGACTTTATAAGTCTGAATTCGCCACCCGCATTGAGCAAGCGTGGTGATTACGCTCAACCCTTCTCTGCATGAGAGGAGACCTGTGCCCAGCAGTGGGACGATAAAAAGATTGATGATGATGATGATGATCTCTGAGGTTTGTTCGCCGATTTCGCATTGTCAACGGAGCAGTTTCACGGACTGCCGCCTCCCTTTGCTCTTGTGAGTGAGAAGAACGAAGTCGGGTCATACTAAGGCGGCGCTCTTCACGTGCAATTTCTTGCTCTTCTTCAGTGCTTACATTCAAAATGTTTCGATTTACTCTTGCACTACGGCATTGTTGAGAAAGATTTGATGGTCTTGGTCGCGGCATGGTATTTTTATTGATGATAAATGGCACAGCAATACAATATTAGAAATTTTGAAGTTGAAGTTAGCTTTGTGGTTTTTTATTAGAAACTTTAAACCTGCAGAGAGTATTTATATTCTTTGCTTTAAACAATTGCTTCAACCGGTTAGACTTTTTTTTTAAATATGCTCAGCTGTCATTTGCTTTTCGTTATGCCATTTTTGGTATATGAATCGCTGACTTACATTTTGAATGAGTTGGTTTGTTATTCCATGTCAGTTGCGTTTTGTTATACCACGCCACATGGGAACGACGGGAACGGGTTCTTAGCTACCTCCCACCAATATTCAGCCAAATCGGTTCAGCCGTTCTTGAGTTTATATATAAATAGTGAATAAGCAACTGAATCGATTCCAATAATTTTGACACCATGTTATATTTTGTCCCAAATACATTTAGAAATTGTTACAGTGTAGTTACCGAGTACATCACGCAGCTTACGATACATCATAGTATTGCGCGCGCGCAACAGCTGACGCTAGAGGTCAACGCACCGCGCTCGCTCGCCCGCGGATCTTTGACCATATTTTTGTTGGGACAACCAAGTAGAATAGCAAGCTTATAACTTTGTGGTTTTTTATTATATCTTTTTGAAATTTTTTACTTAAAAATACTGGACACGTGTTTCCTACTTTGTGGAGGTGCAAGGTACCAGGGTAGCACAAAAGTGTAGGAGAAGTCGAAACAATAAACCTCATTCATTCATCATTATCAAATCATCATATAACATGAAAGAAGGTTTATTATGCATAGTTTGTTGACGTGCAAGGTACCAGGGTAGCACAAAAGTGTAGGAGAAATCGAAACAATAAAAAAGCTCATTCATCATTATCAAATCATCATAATACATGAAAGAAGGTTTATTTTATTGTGCATAGTTTGTGGACGTGCAAGGTACCAGGGTAGCAAAAAAGTGTAGGAGAAGTCGAAACAAAGAAGCTCATTTATTCCCAAAGGAACGACGGGGAGCGACATAGAAAGTATTCTATGTCCTTCTTCCGGCTCTAAACTACCTCCCTGACAATTTTCCGCTAAATCGGTTCAGCCGTTCTTGAGTTATATAAGTGGAGTAACTAACACGACTTTCTTTTATATATATAGATGGATGAATTTTATTTTGCCTACTTTGAGGAGGTGCAAGGTATCATTAGGTTAGCACAAAAGTGTAAGAGAATTCGAAACAATGAAGCTCATTCATCATTAAATCAATGGAAGAAATTTTGTTTTGCCTAATTTGTGGAGGTGCAAGGTACCAGGGTCGCACAAATGTGTAGAACTCGAAACAATTGTGAAAGAAATGATGTTGAATATAAACAACAATATTTTTGTTGTAAATAGATACACATGGAAGAACTTTTATTTTGCCTCAAGGTACCAGGGTAGCACAAAAGTGTAGGAGAAGTTGAAACATTAAAGTCATTCATCATTACTATAATCATATTATATGGATAATTTTATTTTGCCTACTTTGAGGAGGTGCAAGGTATCATCAGGTTAGCACAAAAGCGTAGGAGAATTCGAAACAATGAAGCTCATTCATCATTAAATCAATGGAAGAAGTTTTGTTTTGCCTGCTTTGTGGAGGTGCAATGTACCAGGATAGCATAAAAGTGTGGGAGAAGTCGAAACAAAGAAGCTCATTTATTCCCACAGGAACGACGGGGAGCTGCATAGAAAGTATCCTATGTCCTTCTCCCAGTTCTTAGCTACCTCCTTACCAATTTTCAGCCAAATTGGTTCAGCCATTCTTGAGTTATAAATGATGTAACTAACACGACTTTCTTTTATATATATAGACTAGCAGACCCGGCGAACTTTGTTCCGCCTTAAAGGCAATGAATATCACATGATCACATTTTTACTTTTTCAATTAGGAACATTGTAAATAAAAAAAAGACGTGTGGCACTCGGGGACTGCCGCGGTAAAGCTATTGCATAGCATTTTATATCAATTTATGCAATTATAATTATTTATTTATTTTATTTATGCAGTATTTCTTTTTCTTTGATATTAATTCAAGTTACACTTTTTGAGCGTGGTGACCGATAAGAATACAAATTTTTCTTTTATTAAATAAATAAAAAGTTAATATTATTTAAAATATTTTTATTATTTTACAATACATGTGGGTTTTATTACCTTACAGTAGCTGTTGGTTATTCAGGAATATTTATCATTGAAACTATAGGTTTATGATAACTGAAATAAGAAACATAAGTTTGCGACTTAATATCCTCTAAATACCTAGAAAATACCGCGTCAATGGTGGTCCCATATTTTGTTGTGGACTCTTGTGGATCATTATTCATTTTCAAATTCAATGTTTTTGATAGAAAAGTTGTCAACCGCTCTGATTTTTTATCAGCGAAGTTAATGTTGAAATCGCCAGCCAAGATAAGTGGAAATTTATTACCATTTGTACCAAGTATTTTCGAGCCTTCTTCAGCGTACTCCAGTAAAGTGCGATGAATAAAATGCTCTACCTCGTCCAATTTTGGATTCGGAGAAATGTAAATTGCTACCATAACTATTTGTAGGCCATTTCTAAGTTTGCATAAGCACGCACAAATATCTCCAACAACTGAGCGCCTAACATTAACATCGCTAACGTGTGCAATATTTATTTCAATATTCGGAGTCATAATATTAGTAATATCATTTTTATTTTGGTAAATAGCTACCCCACCTTTTGAAACAGTATCTCGTTTGAACTGAACAATACAATTAAAATTAGGTATTTCAATTGGATTATCATGCGTCATGCAAGTTTCGGTAAGAAGTAACACATTTGTTTGTCTCGTAACTGAATCTTGTAAATCGTATTTATGACTATTTAGACTTTGGCAGTTGAAAGTCATTATTGAAATGCCATTTCTATTACTAATGAAATCTAATACACTTTGAGCAATCGTCTGAACACTATTTAAAGACAGTCTTTTGAATTTTTGCAACAATTGAAAAAACGGCCGCGTGAGCACTTTTTACTCTATAAAATCACGCGCTTTTATTTAGTAAACAACACTATAAATAATTTAAAAGTCCAATGAAAAATTAGCGTGACATTCATCTTAGCTTTTCCGTTAAAAAAAGCTATTTTATAAAAACACTACTAAATTAATTTGAATAAAAGTACTTAATAATTAATTATATGAAAAGTTTTTAAGGTAGCCATGACAACGTCGATGACGTCTATGACATATCTCTATAGAAGACCTATTTCAGAGAGAAAATTAATCGCAAGTTTAGCACATCGCGACTATCAGTAACATGGCAAGTGTGTAGAACTGAGTTCGCGCCCTGCAATATGCATGCTCTTTTTGAAAATCTATAAATTGTTTTCAAAAGATGTAGTCGCACGCACACAAACATACCGTGCCGAAGACTGCCGAACTGAAACGACGTTAGACGATGGGGAGCGTGAGGTTTTTTCGTTACGGAATTTCTGGATTCGGTCCCCGCGCTCAAGGCCCGCGATAGAAGCTATGCAATAGCTTAAAAAAAAAATATTATTTCTAATTTTATTGAAATCAGTTCCTAATTGAAAAAGTAAAAAATCCATGATTTTTTTATTTGTCATTTATTTATTGTAGCACCTTGTGAAAGAAATTATGAATTTCTACCTTTGCTTCGTAAATTATCTAGCTGTTGATCTCTGAGATGTCGTGGTGGCCTAGTGGTTAAAACACCAGCCTCTCTTGTATGAGTGCGCGGGTTCGATTCCAGGTCAGGCAAGTATCGATATAACTTTTTTAAAGTGATATGTACTCTCTAGGTATATCTAGGACACCAATGACTGAAGGTGAAGGCAAATCTTGAGGAAACCTGGACTTTATAAGTCTGAAATCGCCACCCCGCATTGAGCAAGCGTGGTGATTACGCTTAATCCTTCTCTGCATGAGAGGAGACCTGTCTCCAGCAGTGGGACGATAAAAAGATTGATGATGATGATGATGATCTCTGAGGTTTGTTCGCCGATTTCGCATTGTCAACGGAACAGTTTCACGGACTGCCGCCTCCCTTTGCTGTTGTGAGTGAGAAGCACGAAGTCGAGTCATAGTAAGGCGGCGCTCTGCACGTGCAATTTCTTGCTCTTCTTCAGTGCTGTCATTCAGAATGTTTCTATTTACTCTTGCATTACCGCTTTGTCGAGAAAGATTTGTTGGTCTTGGTCACGGCATGATATTTTTATTGATGATAAATGGCACAGCAATACAATAATAGAAATTTTGAAGTTGAAGTTGGCTTTGTGGTTTTTTATTAGAAACTTTAAACCAGCAGAGAGCATTTATATTCTTTGCTTTAAACGATTGCTTCAACCGGTTAGTTTTTTTTTTAAATATGCTCAGCTGTCATTTGCTTTTTGTTATACCATTTTTGATATATGAATTTCTGACTTACATTTTGAATGAGTTGGATTGTTATTCCATGTCAGTTGCGTTTTGTTACACCATGTCTTATGTCACGTCACACGGGAACGACGGGGACGGGTTCTTAGCTACCTCCCACCAATATTCAGCTAAATCGGTTCAGCCGTTCTTGAGTTATATATAAATAGTGAATAAGCAACTGAATCGATTCCAATAATTTTGACACCATGTTATATTTTGTCCCAAATACATTTAGAAATTGTTACAGTGTAGTTACCGAGTGCGTCACGCAGCTTACGATACATCATCATAGGTATTGTGCGCGCGCAACAGCTGACGCTAGAGGTCAACGCACCGCGCTCGCTCGCGCGCGGATCTTTGACCATATTTATGTTGGGACAACCAAGTAGAATACTCGTAGCAAGCTTATTATAACTTTGTGGTTTTTCATTATATCTTTTTGAAATTTTGTACATAATATTATCAACTTAAAAATACTGGACACGTGTTTCCTACTTTGTGAAGGTGCAGGGTACCAGGGTAGCACAAAAGTTTAGGAGAAGTCGAAACAATAAACCTCATTCATTCATCATTATCAAATAATCGTAATACATGAAAGAAGGTTTATTGTGCATATTTTTTGACGTGCAAGGTACCAGGGTAGCATAAAAGTGTTGGAGAAATCGAAACAATAAAAAAGCTCATTCATCATTATCAAATCACCATAATACATGAAAGAGGTTTTATTGTGCATAGTTTGTGGAAATGCAAAGTACCAGGGTATCACAAAACTGTAGGAGAAGTCGAAACAATAAACGTCATTCATTCATCATTATCAAATAATCATAATTACATGAAAGAAGGTTTATTGTGCATATTTTTTTGGCGTGGAAGGTACCAGGGTATCACAAAACTGTAGGAGAAGTCGAAACAATAAACGTCATTCATTCATCATTATCAAATAATCATAATACATGAAAGAAGGTTTATTGTGCATATTTTTTTGACGTTCAAAGTACCAGGGTAGCATAAAAGCGTGGGAGAAGTCGAAACAAAGAAGCTCATTTATTCCCACAGGAACGACGGGGAGCGGCATAGAAAGTATCCTATGTCCTTCTCCCAGTTCTTAGCTACCTCCTTACCAATTTTTAGCCAAATTGGTATAGCCGTTCTTCAGTTATAAATGATGTAACTAACACGACTTTCTTTTATATATATAGATGTACAATATATACATGTATACACATATACATATATTAATTTTCTATAAATATTTAAATTTATTTCATGGTTTCATTGGTAAATTAATATTTTTGCATAGATCTTCTATTTTTATTGAAAAAAAAAAAAAAAAAAAAACTTGTTGTAGACCTTGTAGTACCAAGCTCGCGCCACGGGCGCCTCTGTGCTTATATCCCCCACTTAACTTCCGTTCGCCTTGCCCGATCATTTTTCATAACACTTTCGCCAGCTTACTCCCCAAGTCAAGCGTGCGTAAAGAAGTTTCACTTCAAAAATCTTCATTATAATTTTTTAGCGTTTTCCCTGGAGCCTCCGTGGCGTAGCGGTAGTGAACGCGGCCGCTGGGTAAGGAGGCGCGGGTTCGATCCCCGCGTAGTGCAAATATTTGTATGCATGAATATGAATATTTGCACTGGTCTAGTCGTGCCTCGGAAAGCTCGCTAAGCTGTTGGTCGCGGTTGCCCTACGAACATCTAGTGGCAGTCGTTACGGGTTGTTGGAGCACTCAAAAGTCCAACAATTGGTCTAACTGCTATGCTTCGGTATCACCTTCGGGTTGTGGATGTCAGACGGCAGTCGCTTCACAGAAAATATCGAAGTTTAGTCAAAATCAGCAGTTAGACTGGTAAAGCGGACCCCAGACTCGAAAGCTGAAAAGCTTTGGATGCGACTGGGAACTGCGAGAGCTTTTTAGAGTTTACGTACGAAGTTAGGGTCATATTAGTTTTAAAAAATAACATGTTTTTTGTAGTATTTTTACCAGATAATGAACCGTGCTACATTATAACCTCAAAACTACGGTATGGTTTTGCGCTTTTTTCACGTGGATGGTATGGCCATCTCTCCCGGATGATTAGGAGAGATGGCCTTATTTTGTCAGTGTTAGATGGCCATATGATTGTAGGGGAAAAAAAATTTTTTTTTTGTTTTGTAATTTTTAGATGCCGAATGAATACCAGAGGAAAGCTATCGCTGGGCGGGGCAATTGGACTGAAGAATCTCTAAAAGCAGCTATACAGGCATTGAAAAATGGTGTAATGTCCGTCTATGCAGCAGCGAAAGCCTTCACAATACCCAGGAAAACTTTGGAGAAGAAGAGATAGTTTTAAATGATACAGATGAAGAGAGCGATATGAAAGAAGAAGACAATTATGTAGGCTGTGGAGAAAATTATACCAAACACAGCTAATCGAAGATTGGATTCAATGTGACATTTGTTTTCTTTGGGTGCATGAGAATTGCACAGAATTTGATACCATGTGCTCTAAATGCGGTCGATGCAAAAAAGTGAGATGGCACAAATAAAGCTGTGTTAAAAATAAAAAAGTGAGATGTAGTACTGGCCATCTTACCCGTCCTACTATGGCATCTCACCCTTAGTATCCGAGAGAGATGGCCAAAGCTGTTTTTTTTTTCAAAGTTAGTTTTAAGGTTGATCTCTTTAAAAAATATCAATATTATATGTCACTTCCATAAGCTGAATGATCAGAGTTTAATTAAAAGTACTGATTATCATAATGCATATTGTAGTTTAATTTTTAGTGGGCTTCAAAAAAACTATGGCCATCTATCCCGGCTTTACCCTAAACAAATATAAACAAACAATTGGTGGGGGTACCGACTCTCGAACAGGCAACATAAAATTGGGTTTTGTTGATGGACATAGCAAATGATAAACACACAGGATATTGTAATTGTTTGAACTCAAATGGCATATTAATTGGTATCATAGGGATACACCGTAACAAACAAACTTCTCCTTTTGATTTACCAGTTAAGATCGTAGTTTCTATTAAAGGCAATAACTTTGTCACTGCCAATCTGATGTCATTACACAGTTATGGTGGATTATAAAATTACGAAGAAAGTGGCATTGATTTTTAAATATATAGACACCGTTCATTGAATTCATTTGTTACGAAAAATGCGATAAATGAAGAACCGCTCGACCGACTGTTCAAACTTCACATTAACCATCTACTAATTAGTCAAAACAAAGCCTAAACATTTGGATAGGTGAGTCCGTTCTTGAGTTATAAAATTACAAAGAAAGTGGCATTATTTTTTATATATACTCGTATTATATGGGTAAGAAACTATAAATGTTGCATGGTTTTTAAAAGGATGGTCACGTGAGATCAGTCTGCTGTGAATTTTATTAGGATAGCAGATTTACTGGTCTCCTTGAACTGAATCAAACGGGTATCGATCGGAAAATTTTATTAATATTGCAAATACATTGCATCAAATGATGTGCATTGGAAGAAAATAATAGACAATACGTCAGTATTCCCAGATATAACTTGAAAAATCTTATTACCACGCAACATCATACGGTAAAAACCTTTTTAACGGACACATCAATACGAGTAGGTATATCCCATAAATGGTGGCAGCAACTGAAACTATGAATTCAACATATGATTCTAGATCGCGTCCCCTACTTAACGTTGAATAATTTTGTCGTTTATAAAAAAAAAACAGCCTTTTATATTCCCTCTCTTTTTATTTATGTAATATAGGTATCATCATCATCATCTCTGTGTTAATCCCAGGCGCATCCAAGGCTTTTTCAGCGTTGAAGTCTGGGGTCCGCTTTGGTAAAGCGGACCCCAGACTTCAACGCTGAAAAAGCTAACTGCAGACTTTTGGCTAAACTTCGATATTTTCTGTGAAGTAACTGCCGTCTAACCTTTACAACTCGAAGGCGATATCGAAGCATTGCAGTTAGACCAATTGTTGGACTTTTGAGGGCTCCAATAACCCGTAACGACTACCATTAGAAGTTAGTATGGTAAACAGGACCAACGGCTTAACGTGCTTTCCGAGGCACGATCAGACCAGTGCAAATGAATATTTGCACTGGTCTGATTCATGCATACAAATATTTGCACTGCGCGGGGATCGAATCCGCGCGGCCGCTTCCGCTACCGCTACGCCACGGAGGCTGGCGTAGGTGTTATGTATTATTCGAGGAATAAGGTGCTATGATTAATATGAAAACATAGAATTGAAAGGTATATTTTTATTTATAAAATATTTTTTACAAAATTATAAACGTACTTTATTTACAAAATAAAATATAATTATAGTTATAAAATAGGTAGTTGTGATTAATTATGTATCTACTTATATTTACTTAACAGCTATTATTTATATATCTACATATTATGTAAACTAAATATTATAAAAAGCTTTATAAAATTAAATAGTATGCGAAATATTTTCTATTAAATGTCTCGTGAAATTGTGGCTAAATAAATATTACTTAAATTAAAGATAAGAAATGCAATGAATTATGAAATTAAATTCAAGTCGAAATTACATTGAAGCAAAATAATTACAATTAGTAGTAAAGCTACGATTGAGCAATATTTTCCCTAATTTCAATTTTACTTATAATGATTATACATAATTTTTCTTATAATTAAATTTTACTTATAATAATTATTATAAGTAGAATTAAAATTGAGCAAAATAATTTTTATGAGTTAAATTACAATTGAGCAAAAGAAATTTATTTGAGCAAAAATTTCAAGCCCACCACTTTTTATCGAGAGGAAGGCTGTTTCCTAGCAGTTACAACATTATACTAAAAAGTTTTGTGCTTTAATAAAATATATTAGCAGTAAATTAGTGAATAGAATAGGAATCATGTTACAAAATCACATTTCTTAAAGTCTATTTATTTTATTCTTAAGCAAAACTTACAGACTAGCATTACAATTGCAAATAAATCATTTGGAGGCAGTAAATTTTTCTTAATACAAGGTTTCGCATATATACAATATGTAACAAAAACCCTGTTGTTCCTTCAACCTACGTTTTAAGAATTTGCATAGGGACGTAATAAAGCAAGTAATTTATAAAAATTGTTCAACAAAAATAATTAAAATTAATGTTTAATTATTAATATTTATAATCTGTAATTGATTTCTTAGCTCTGCAATTCTGCATAAAGAAACTAGACATAAGTAGAACGTTCGTTATTTAACTTATAAAATCAGATATTCTAAAAAAAAATCGAATTTGTCGGTTATAATAGGTTTGATTGTGACCTCTCGACAAGTCAAAGATTACTGTTTTCTAATTATGACGTTATTAATGATGTGCTTGTAGGTAAAATTATATGTCCCTGAAAGGAACAACAGGGTTTTTGTTACATAGTGTAGAAATAAAATGCTGCATAAGATTAAAATTTCATAGAAAACACCTTTCAATCAAATCAAGAAGGTAACAGCGACAAACCTCCCTAGAATAATGACAATAAAACATTATTCACTATCTAGCCAAATTCACCCCACTTCATTTGACACAGATTAAATATCTTCTTACCTATCTTCTTATCCTACTGCTATCTACAAGTCTACGTGTTATAGGCTCCCCTGTACCTGTGGTCAAGGCTGCCGTACGTGGGGCGGTAGCGGGGCGTACGCTGGCTCCAAGGACTGCGCCGGTTCTTGTAGCTGGAGCAGGCTATGAGACTGTTCATTGCTGGAGGACGGGACTGTTCCACGCTGATGCCACAGCGACGGCTGGAAGGGATGCGGTGGTCAGAGTTGTGTCTAACTAATGCATATGCTCAAAATATTTAGGGGTTTTTTTTTGGGTTTTGGGCGTAGTGGAAGTATCGAAGTCGATCTTGATTGAGTTCAAGACAGAGCATGATGAGTTTAATCTCAGAAATAACTGTATATACTTTGTCAGTCTGCTTTTCTTGCTAACCTTTCAGGATTTTGCAGGATAACTTTAACAAAATGTTCCCGTAAAAGATTTGAGAAAAATAATTGACAATGCATGAAAAAATATTCCTTTCAACCTTCTAGAGGAAAATTCACTATTTGACTTACCTTCTCGTCCTGTCTTGCTGTAGTGTTTCACTGATGACCATGTTTTCAATGAGTGGATCATCCACCTGGCAGCGGCTCGAATATCTTTGACATACAATAAATATATACATAAATAATCACCACCCGACGCTTCGTACCCTAAAAGCCTGCCAATGTTAATGGCCATATTCTTATGGCATGTGTTCATATCCTTACAGACAATGGAAATTTTTAGACATAGCAATTGATGGGGACTTACCTTGAGCTGATAGTTAATTTTTAAATAGCACGAACTGTCATATTTGAATATGACAATTTGTTTACAAACAGGAGACAGAATGCAATGACTGTGCTTTTGCTAAATACTCTCCAGCGTTTGATGGTTTATTAATCGTTCGCACGTGATATTGGCAAAGTTGGCGTCTCTCCCACAAAGGCCATTAATCAAGAATTGAATTGACTGTGCTTTTGAAGATGACGAGATTTGGAATTTTGAAGACTGAAGGACGTGACGCTTATACTTATATTTTTATGTTTACCTACCTGACAACCAGGGAAGTAGATGATTTGATAATCATACATGCGAGCTTGATCCAGCGTGTCTGCATCTTTCAAATGAAGTGCAAGAAGATCATGTAAATTACCTCTTAGTCCTAGGAGGAGGTAGGAACTTGTCTCCAATGAGAACGCTTTCATCGAGGGTTCCATCGATCTGGAGCAAGTCTCCGGCCGACACTGAAACATCCATCTTAGAGGAGCTGTCGCAAGTCCAAGTGAACATAAGCATCATCACCATCTGTTTAGGTAAAAAGAGGATGTGATAAAAAAAAATGTTTGTCTTTGAATACTTTTGTTTGCCTTGTAACAGAACTGCAATCATTTATTTGAGAAGTATATGCGCATTTATACTTAACCGGCTAACTGGCTAGACTGATGGCTAAAAAGGAAGATGAGCTAGCCCTCAACATAGAAATAGGTTATTTGTACTTTGACAAATGAAGCATAGTATATTTTTTTAATTTCTTATTTCATAGGCAGTGTTCAATGATACTTTCTCTCTTTATGCTCGCCACAAACAGTCAAAACTTACCACAAGAACATGAAGTACGAAGACGAAGAGAGTGGAGTTCCGGAAGCCGATGGAGTCGAACAGTAGACCAGACACGGTGGGCCCGATGAACGCGCCCAGAGCGAAAGTAGACGTCCACATTCCTGAGACCAGGCCGTAGGTCTCTATGGAGTTCGGGAGACCGCTTGCACTGGGGAAGGAAGGGTTGAAATCATAAATTGGACTCCTATAGCTCCGTCTCTCTCTCACAGTGAAAAAAATGGTTGCACTATTTATTACATCATAATAGAATAGGGTAAAATACTTTTTATTATGAATTACAGACCATGAATACGTAGATTTTAAGGGTGACAAAATGGGCGCTCTTAACGCTAAGAGCGCTCTTTTGACAAACCCGGTCCTGGCCCTACAATATGACCCTATGTCGGCAACTATTTAACTGAACCTTATATTAACTTATATTTCTAATAAACAGTAGGTATAGTAAGTAATCAGCAATCAACCCTTCTTTCTGTCTTTTTGCTTTTTATTCAAGGATGTCATAAAACATAATTATAGTCACCATAACTTTGGATGAATATTCAGTAAAAAATGTAAATAATTTGCTCCTTGTAGTCATTATATTTCGATTAGAGAGGAATTTCTTTAGACGCTGATTAGTTTTTTGTTACCACCGATCTGATTTTGAGTCGTTAGAGCGTCAGATGATACTTTTTTTTTTACAAATTACCAAAGAGACAATGTCATTTTTTTACTTCAGCTCGGTATTTTAATTTTGTGGCTGGAGAACGCCATGTCAAAAGTATCCATAACTTATCTAAAACCGATCCATCGATTCTGTCCTTTGTCCTTGTCATTAAGCGAGGAAACAGTTACCTGTCTGGTACAGTAAAGTTTCAACATTTTCTGGTAACTTGGAAATAAGAAGGAGATTGTGTCTGCAGCCCAGAAATTTATATTAGATTTTAATTAATATTTTCATAACCTAAACAATGATAATAAATCTTTTTTGACACAAGAAAGATGATACAATTTCAATTGAAGCCATTTTCTTTTTCTTTCTTTCTTTTATGGCTTCGCACGGTTTGTGCATTTAGCCAATGTCACGTAATGAATTGTTCATGTCGAAAAAGACGGCCGCGTGACCCGTCTTACGATGGAGGTTTGAGACATAGTCATAATGTGGCCACTATGCTGCGATATTTCACTGTTCTTTATGAATTATTTACTGAATGCACTCTTTACTACATAAATCACGCACTTTTATTTAGTAAAAAACACTATAAATAATCTACAAGGTCCAATGAAAAATGAGCGTGACACTCAGCTTGACTTTCCTGCCAAAACTCAAGCCATGTTCTAGGTGTTTTTTTTAATTTGTCTTGTTCATGTTTTATGCATAACAAAAGTTGGTACTTACATGGATGTTCCGAGTGCGTCAGAAAAAGATGCAACCAGCTGACTGCCCATACCTAATCCGTGGAGTATCAGACCAACTATAACTGCCCACAGTTGTCTGCAACAGATTACAAAATATTAAATTTATTGTTAGAGGGCAGCGGTGACGTGGTGGTATCGGCTGCGACTTACAAATTGTACATCAGGCGCTTTACTTTGTGTAAATTAATTAATCACCACTTCTCTCAAAACGGTGAAGGAAAACATCGTGAGGAAACCGGCAAGCTCTAGAGCTAAAAAAATAGGGTAGTTGACTAAAAAAACTAATTAGTCCGTCAGTCAGATTTCCAAAATATACTAGACACGTATTTTTTCATTTTTTCCTATAAGCAAAAAATGAAGACCACACAGTGCGTTGAAAACTCGTGTGACGTCAAACTTTTTAGTGACCAGTGACGTCACCAGCCACCATTCTTCTCAATCTTTGATGCCTTTTATATTTGTAAATTTTTATTTATTTGATAAAACAAAATATACGTATCCAATATTTTTCTATAATCTGAATGACGGACTAAATAGAATATTTTTTTTTACTCAAGAAACATCCCTATTATCAAAGACATGTGACATCTACCAACCCGCACTGAGAGGTCAAAAACACTCCCTCTTATTGAGAGGAGGCCTGTGTCCCAACAGTGGGAATATTATAGCCTGTTTATGAAGATTATGAAATTTATTCTCACATGGTATAGATGCCACTGAGGGGCTTGTGGCTAAATAATAACAGCTGAAAAGGTCGATCGATCAAGTTAAGCAACGTTTGCCGCGATTAGTCTGTGGATGGGTTGACCATCTTTACATTCCGAGACCTCTCCGTGCCTTGGAAAACACAGTCCTTACGGGTCGTCAGAAGTTCAAAAGTCTTAACATCAATCTTAGCAAGGAGTGTCGTATTACCAAGCAATTGGGTTGTGGAGGTCAGATCCCCAGGGGCTCCACGTAGAATACTGGTATTAAGCTGACCAGCTGGGATGGGCAGCATTTGGTAAACTTCGTCGGGTATTTTCGTCGCCCATACTCCAATATTTGCAGACTAAAATCATCAACCAGTGCGTTCTACACGTCATGACTTACGGAGCCGAGACGAGGACACTAACGGTCAGACTAGTCCATAAGTTTAAAGCCACTCAGCGAGCTATGGAGCGGGCTATGTTGGGCGTCTCTCTAAAGGACTGCATCAGAAATGAGGTGATCCGACAGAGGACCATAGTCACCGACATAGCTGAGAGGATTAGCAAGCTGAAAAGGCAATGGGCTGGTCACATCTGCCGCAGGACGGAAAACCGTTGGGGTAAACGAGTCCTCGAGTGGACACCGCGTCTCGATAAACGTAGCGTAGGACGGCCCTTGGGCGAAATGGAGCGACGACATCAAAAAGGTGGTTGGTAGTGGCTGGCGGAGAACTGCTCAGGATCGAGCTTGTTGGCGTGCCATGGAAGAGGCCTAAGCCCAGCAGTGGACGAGTAGAGGCTGATGATGAAGCTGATGCCGGTTTTTTTGGAAGCTGATAGTTAGGAAAAGGCTGGGTAAATGATGATGATGATAATATAATAGTACAGGTACAGGGTGAGAACCATCATGGTTCCAGTGTCAAAAAGAGATGGAGCGATACAGGTTAAATAGCGCTATCCCTATTTCACAACGGTTTAGTGATGGTTTTAACTTCTCATAATAGGGCCCCAGATGCCGATCGAAGTTTTTGCTTCACTCATAATCTGTGGTCATCCAGTGCACCCAATTTTCTTTTAAAAATAATTAGACAGGTTTTAGTGAAAGTGCATCGTACATCTACTCGTATGATTGCCGAAGTAGTCCAGCAGGCGTTCCATATAAATCTTGGAATGAATACTTCATTACTTAGATCTTTTGTCGTGGACTTCAATATTGAACTCATCCGCATATACGGTGGATTAGATACTAATTTCGGGTATAGCAATACAGCTAACAATGAAATGGATGCTCCAACTTTACTAAGTTATATGTACTTTCTAAGTATATCTTGGACACCAATGACTGATTGGAAGGTGAAGGAAAACATTTTGAGGAAACCTGAACTTTAAGTCTAAAATCGCCAACCCGCATTGAGCAAGCGTGGTGATTACGCTCAATCCTTCTCTACATGAGTGGAGACCTGTGCCCAGCAGTGGGATGTTAAAAGGTTGATGATGATGTGCACGAGTGCAATTTTCTTTTAAAAAAGGTTAGACATAAGTTTTAGAGATAATACATCGCACAGCGACTAGTATGATTGCCAAAGTAGTCTAGCAGGCGTTCCATATAAATCTTATAATTCTACATTACTTAAAGTTATTTGGCGGACTTCAACATTGAACTTATCCGCATATGCGACGGATACAAAAGTGAGCTCTATGGCAAGATTTTAAGGTTAATTCTAACTTCGGGTATAGCAGTGCAGCTAACAATGAAATGCATATTAATAATGAGCTAGTAATGCTCCCACTGCTGGGATACAAGCTTGCTCTCTGTGAGATCTCTATAATCGTGACGTAGCACAGTGCGGTTTGGTAGATGTTCGAAATTTTGATTGTAGTAATTACCAGTTTCCTTACGAGGTTTTCTTTGACCGTGTGGAGGTATGAGGAATAGGGAGTAAAGTTCACATCCTCCATAGAAAAGGGAGGATCCTCTGACCTGACGGGTGTTATGTCTGGCGGGCATTTGTCCAGCGGCTGATGTTGGGGAGTTGTATATATGCTAATTGCACGGGGTAAACCCTGCTTGCAAGAATTAGAATTCGTGTAATATCAGTATTTTGCGTTGTTTATTTGTCGCGTTTGTTGGTACCACTGTAACCGTTTTGACAGTGACGGCAGTGATGATGAATAATTTACAAAACGTTAAACATTTGCCTGGGTTTGAAGGTTTTACGGTTAACTCATAGAAATGGAATTAATAATAACAAAATTATACAAGCCATACTCACGTTTGCATATCAAAGAAAGGTGCAGGTCCAATCAGCAGGAATCCTCCGGCGACAAAAGTGCACCCCACAGCGATCACATACTTGGGGCGCACGGCAGGTCGGTCACACAGCCAGCCCCAGCCTGGGGCCGAGATAGCGTACACACCACCGTTGATAACGAACATCAGCCCTAAGATCATTGAGGAGAACTGGAACTGGGAGACGAGAATAAAGGGTTGATAAAAGGAAAACGAATATTTATATATTTGCTTTTTCTGAGTAACTGTAAGAAAGGTGAGTGGAAGGAACTTTACTGTACAGGTCTCAATAGTTAGGTTGTTATAGGATTTTTTTTTTGTAGAAGAATCATTTAGTTCTATAGGTAAATATGGTAATATAATTATAAATTTGTGAAATAACAACGTTACTTTTAGCCTTGTCTTCGACTTTTTATAAAACCCGAATATACAAGTGGCACTAGTTTACAGATTCATTACAACATTAGCACTATTTTACAACATTGGCATTAGTTTACAACATTGGCACTAGTTTACAGATTCATGACAGCAACTAATGCATCACATTCACAACATTATTTACCTGAATCAATAAAATTAAGACGAAAGGGGCGTGAAACAGAATTGTAACTTGCAGTTTTATGTACAAACCGAGTGACCAAAAGTATGAACATGTAGTGAACTTTGAGTAGTCTCTCAATAGCGGCAAACTCTACACTAGGTACATTGACAGCTCAGTAAATGCTTACTTCAGATAAGTTTTGACGGTGAGATGGTTACAGAAACACGTTTCTTCACTAGTTTAAAATCTATTTATGGCTACAGTAAGGACTATTCTTGTTTACAATTTTTATTATTATATCAGTCGACCTAAAAAGGACAATGAACCTATGAAATATAGACATGAATAGCCGATAAAGTTTGAAACATTGCCATATTTAGTCTTTCATGTTTTGTGTTAGAAACAAATGACGATCAATATTCTACCTGGGATAATGAGCAAAATAATTTTAAAGTTTGAAATTTTATGTATTTATTATGTACAAGTTTCTCTGTGAATGCTGTAGATATTCGTGTATTTTGTAATGTAGGTGATCGAAGGCACAGATACTAAAATTTGTTTCCAAAAGTGAACAACTTACTTGACGGAGATGGGGCTCAAGAGTCGCCTGTAGAAATCCTATGCTCATACTTGTGACCATGATACTGAGTGCGGCCAGCATCACGCCAGGCACTTTCAGTAGAGATATGATTGACGCTGCAAAGAAAACAATCAGTTGAAGGCCCGCCTGGTACAGTGGTTAAGCTATTGTATTGAATGCTGCGCTGCGTGACGCGGGTTCGGTTCCCGCACGAAACAAATATTTGTATGACCTATAAGTAGTTGTTTCGGGTCTGGCTGTTTGTATTATATGAGTTTATATGTTTGTAAACGCACCCACGATACAGGAGAAATTCCTAGTGTGGTTGCCCCACACTAGGAATTTCGTTTTTTTTTTTTTTAATAAATAAGTTTCACCCACGATTTTGCATCACAATCAAATACAGTGCTATCTTTATAAGGTCTCTTTTTGGATGCTATAATATGATTTCTGTTAGGTTGCAACGAACTGTTTCTAATTTCGGTAATATATGACTAATTTATTACTGCATTTAAAACCATTCTATATATTAACGACTCGAAACTTCATATTCAAGCAGTAAAACCAAATATAAAACGAAAGAAAAGCGCCTGTTTAACAAATAATCAGATGTGGTAGGTGAGAAATATATTGCTAGCTTTATTATATTAACTTTAGCAGCTGTTTGCATTAAAAGCGTTTAGTCCTAAATATGTTTAAAACATCATTCGGTCTGTGTAATTTTGAAATGGTTGTCAAAAATAGTACTATGTTTAAGGTTCAATTTGCTTTAAACGCATCATCTGGTGTCATATTATCAATGGGAGCTTATGCAAAAACACATAAACGCACGCATAAACGTTATATGGGATCGTGCAGACTCTATGTACATAATTTACTTACGTCCGCTAGGCTTAAGATCCTCATCATCATGGCTCTTCGGCAGCACCAGGCAGCTCATGACAGCGGCACAGAAAAGAGCAAACCCGAGCACAGCGAAAGGCAAGGAGTATCCTCCGAAGTCATACAGAGCGCCACCCAGTGTCGGGCCCACGATCAGACCCAGGCCGAAGAAAGTTTCTAGGGATGCCTGGAAAAATCAGAGGTATTTTTGAAAAAAAAGTACGAATAGGGCTGTGAATCGAATGTTAATTTGCTGTTTTAGAGCGCGTCCAATTCGTAGTGCCTGAGAGAAATATGCTGGCAATACGTCAGACTTAAAATTGCCACGTTGATAGATTTGTAGAAACTTTAAGATTAACGAAATGATTCTGGCAAAAGGAGGGAACAAACAGAGCAATCACTGAACGATTTCCTTACAAACCCGTTAATAATAATTACCAAATATGCTGACAATATGTTAAAACGATGAGAGCCAAGAAAATCATGAAAATAACTGAATCTGGACCAATTGAATTTATATATCATAAAAACAATCTTTCAACTACTTAATGTTACATTCAAGTGACATTCATCTGTTGTGATAAATCCATCCATCCATCCATCTAAAATATCTAGCTCAAGTCTTGTGCCTAAACGTTCGTTTCGAAAGAGTGGCATTAGCATAGCAGCATAGACTATTCTACTGTATAATATTGTTACTGTTGGAAAGAACATTATATTAGATTATAGGATGAAATACGCTGAATTTGTGTCACACACATATACAGGATTCATACAATAGTTTTGTGGATTGTCTAAAGACAAGTCAACATAATATTGCACTCAATAAGCTGTATGTTTTCCATAAGTACCTATTACACCATTTTAAATATTTTTGAAAATGATTGAAATAGTTCAGATGCAACTTTTTGATTCAAAGCCACAAAAATCAATTGACAACAACCTGAATCAATACCAATTTGGCTACGTTCGGATAAAAATATAAAACAAATCTACATCACACACTTTTGGACCTTTTAAAGGCAGAACTTACAAACATAGTAGCCACGTTGTTAGGGAACTCCTTGGCGATGATCGCAAAGGAGGCAGTTAGGAAGGCAGCATTGCCCATGGCCTCCACGATGCGTATGATGAAACTTAGTGTGATGAACGGCACGTGGCCCTCCACTTTATCCAGCATCCTATAAAAATCAACATTTTATTTATTTCGGACTTGTTTTAAAAATAAAATTAAAAATGATAAAAATCAAACTTGTTTAAGTAACTATTCTTAATAAAAAAATATAAAATAGATTGGCAAGGGTGCCAAACTTTTTATTAGCGGTGGTAACATAGCTGACCATTTCCTCTCAAAATATTATTATTGTTGATGCCATTAAAGTTGTTTCTTTTGTTGTTTTAGAAAAAGGTGCCCTGTTTATTATAAGCGAATCAGACTTTTAAAATTATTTAGATTATTTTAGCGTAATGATAAATGTCATTTATGATGCAATTCGTAGTAAACAAAAGCAATAAGTACTACTACACTAGTAAAGATAACATGTTGTAAAATCGCTCAAGTAGATGTTTTTACAAACAAAGTAAAGTATTTATGGCTGTGGAACCTTTTTAGTTTTAGTGTTTGCAAAATAAAAACAAAGACTGGAAAATATAGTATATTTAGTTTTCTTTTTTGGCTACCACATTTTTTATAAATCAATTAGCAAGAATATCAATTTAATTAAATGAAACAATATTATGGAAACCCTTTATAGTTTCAAAATTAATAAAGGCGCATTTTAAATATAATTTTAAAATATTTGTACAATGATGTAAGCAGCACTCACCCGAAGAAGATGGCGCATGTGCCTGTGGTGAGTATGCCACCATTGAACATAAGCTTTGGACCTAGCCTATTGAGGTGAGCGCCATAGATCGGACTGACCAGAAACACCACCAGCTCAAACACACCGAACACCAGCCCATACTCTGTAGCTGTACAGTTCTTTTTCTCTGCCTGAAATAAAAAAAAATCGAAATTAATACAATTGCATAAAACTTGGTTTGAATTCATGGAATTAGTAAGTACTATACAGATTTTTTAAAATTTAAACCAGGCCATTTAAAAATCATATTCGCGCATTCTTTATTCTTAATTCGAATAATGAAAGCGCGAATATGATTTTTGTTGTTTTAGAAATAGCTGCCCTGTTTTTTTATATGCGAATCAGGCTTTTCAAATTAATTAGATTATTTTAACGTAATGTTTACTTTGATAAATGTCATTTATGATGCAATTCGTAGTAAACAAAAGTAATAAGTAAGTACTACTACATCAGTACCTAAAGATAAAATGTTGTAAAATCGCTCAAGTAGATGTTTTTATAAATAAAGTATTTATGGCTTTTTAAAATTTAAACCAGGCAATTTATAAATCATATTCGCGCATTCTTTATTCGAATTTCACAGTACCTACTTTTGTATCTACGTAGATAGGTACATCATAATGACGCATTGATAATTCAAATAGAAAGATCAAGACTTATAATTATGCAATACGATACATTGATATAAATTACATGACATAATTATTTTAATTAATTATCTACAGATGTTAGGTACAATATATTATCACGGGTCAGAGAAATGGATCTGTTGCAATATTTATCATTTAGTTAAAATTCTATTAGGTACTTGAAGTTTTTTCATTCGGTTGAGGACCTAAACAAATAATTCCTAGGTTTTATGTATTTAGAATAACCATAACATATTCAGCTTCTATAATGTTTCCATTGTTGTGAACGTCGTTTACCGAAAGTTTTGCGAACTAATCATAGAAATTTTCCAAGTTTTATGCAACTGACCTTCCTCAACATCCAATCTAGTCATCACAAAAAGATACATTTGAATTGATTATGCAATTAAGTATCAAGAGAGTGGTGACCTACAGTTAGATATTATAAACTAGTAAGTGTCCGCGACTTCGCCCGCGTGAAATTTCTTGTTCTACACTACCTACTCGTAGCATCGCATCGCCTGTCCACGGTATTACCTTGTTTTTTTAACCACGCTATTTCCTCGTTGAGCTCCATATATCAGTAGATAATGGTTTTACATTGAGAGTGCAAATGTAGATTGTATTTTTGTTTCAATAAGTGTTCTTGGGGGGTTTTGGTCGAACTCTCCCGCGGTGACCGGCCGTACTGGGAGATTAGGGGTTGGAAGAGGGTCCTATTTAATTGCTATGCCGTGTTGTGATCTGATGTAATCGATTGGCTGTCAGTTGGTTTCTGGTCGAGACATAATTTTGGCTTTTGTAATAAATAATTCTTCATATCACCTTTATTTTTCTTAGGTGGTTTTTGACTAGTATGTTGAGCATATCGATTTTCAGGGTTGGCCGTCTCCGGGGATTCTGACAGATTTCTTTTACTTGATTGTTTCTGTTGGGGTATTTTCTTGTTTAGTATCACAATTTTATCATAATTTATAAAAGCGGTGTTACCTGCATCTTTTTCTTTTTGCAGTTGTACTTGAAGCTCTTTGCGTTTCATTAAAACTTCGATTGGGTAATCTTCTTTTAGCTTTTAGCTGCACTAGAAGATATTAAACACGATATAATAGGATTGAGCGAAGTTCGCCGCCTAGGAGAAAAGATAATTCAATAGAAGACGACGAATACATTTTCTACTACATAGGCAAAACAAAAGGACTATATGGCGTAGGTTTTCTAGTTGAGAAGAAATACAAAGATAAAATCACAAAAGTTACTGGAATATCCGAGAGAGTGTGCGTACTGGAAATCCGAATGGAAAACCTGTGTGTTGCGGTAATTCAAGCATACGTCCCCACTGAGAAGTCATCACAGGAAGACATAGATAATTTTTACGAGGACGATGGAGTTTATGGTCGGTAAAGTGGCCCGCGCCAAAAGGCACTAGATCAAGAGGCCGTCCGAGAACCAGATGGGCAGACGAAATCGTAGCATGCGCAGGTGAAGAGTGGCTGGAAAGAGCTAAGAATAGAGAAGAATGGCATTCCTTGGGGGAGGCTTTTACCCGAACGGGGTCCACGCATTAATCTTTTTTACTAGTTTTTAATTAAGTAATATGTATTTGCATGGAATAAACAAGCTTTATTATTATTATTATTATTATTATTTCCTCGTTAAGCATTCTTTCTTGCATTAT
The DNA here is from genome assembly GCA_037179545.1 of Sesamia inferens. Taxonomy (NCBI): domain Eukaryota; kingdom Metazoa; phylum Arthropoda; class Insecta; order Lepidoptera; family Noctuidae; genus Sesamia; species Sesamia inferens. The sequence continues at coordinate 12,570,300 of CM073922.1, forward strand.
AATATATTATATTTATGTAGAGATATTTAACACAGCGCTATACTTCTTCCATTCGGAATAAGATTAGATACTTAAACAATCCTTTTTGCAGCTTTTTCGTTTTGAGTTCTACTGCTAGGCATAAGGATGGCTATATAACAAAAAAAAAAAAAAGGGTTACGATGCCAACTATTTTCTGCAGCTACCATTTGTTATACCAGTGAGGCAATAGAAGTCAAAATCGGTTTAACGGACTGTAACAAAGGTTTGTTTAAATGTTTAATCTTATTCCGAATGGAGTATAGGACTATAGTCTTAGCGCGGTGTTATATATCCTTCCTTAAGAATTGGGCTAGCAAATAAAAGAAAATTAATTCATCTGGTTTCCACATATTAGAGTGTTAAAGAAAAAAACAAAAAAACTCTTCAGCCTTATTATTAGTTAACATAGATATATAATATTTTGCACAAAGATACTTTGCTTAAAAATACTGGACACGTTTTTCGGGTTTCACATAAACAAAAAATAATGTTTTATACGCATTTCTTTTGAAATTAGATTTTAGTATATTTTGTAATATAGGTGACAGAGGGCACAGTTACTAAAAACCTAGTGATTTCTTGATACAGCGTTAGTCTTTATACATACATATACAGTATGTTAAGAAAACCCTGTCCGACCCGTGAAGGTGTTGTTAGGTATCGATAACTGATTCTACTAATGCATACAACACCGGGCTAAAATAAAAAAAAAAATCCCCCTAAAAAAATAAATATTATTTCGCAAAGAGGTAACTTAATAAATGTGCGTTATGCACCCATCCGCGGGCGGCGGGCGGCAGGGCACGCGGCACGTGGTCGCATCTCTATTCGCTCATAATAATACCGGTGTTGTCACTTTTTAAAAATTACCAAATTTCGGGGAAGTTGGAATTAATTCGCGGGAAAAAAAGATTATATCAAAATTCATTTGTATTGGTACTATGATGATTACGGAAAATTTTATATTATATTTGGTCATGTGTTTACCTAACCTTTATTATCCTTATGGGTCGGACAGGGTTTTCTTAACATACTGTATATGTAGAATGTAGATACTATTTTAACATTGAAATTATTATACAATATGCACTGATCTCTAAACGTATAGTAAAAATGATCTTGATAAAAACAATGAATACCGCTTATAAACTGTAAAGACAGTTAGAAATCTATCGTCCTAAGGGGTAGAAACCCACGTCACGACAAAGAGGCATCGTGATCACTGTCACGATAAAACAGGAATCAGACTGGAGGTTTACTTTATGTAAATTATTCCACCACAACAGGTCTTTAAACGGCGAAGGGAAGCATCGAGAAGAAACTGGCATGTGCTCAAACCTAAAATTCAAAGACATGTAACATTTATCATAGTGGGTCTGCTTACTGAATTACGGTCCATTCTCTCATAGCGAGGAGGCCTAAATTCCAGCAGTGGGGACGTTATAAACTGATAATATTGTGGGGGTAAGCGGGCAAATATAGATTTATTGGTGCAAAACTAAAGCATTTATTTCTTTCAAGTAAGTAGACTATGTGTGGAAGAAGAACTAGGCTTGCGAATCGCGAGGTCCACGAGGCCATATCCACCATAATTGTGCAGTACACTAACAGTAGGTTTTAATTTTGACAGTTCAACAACATTCATTGCGTTATTTACGTATATGGACTGATAAATTTCCGAGCATCTGCAGCAATGTATAAGCAATATCCTTTAAAAGTATTTAGAATGGGTTTGATAGTGTGCTGGCGATAGGCTCTATTAGCCGTTATGTTGTTACTACTAACACTTTCTCATAAAAAGAGCTTAGCGTATTTACTGTTTGTTACTCAATCACGCAAACACGGTTGGATGGATTTGCATGAAATGTTACACACCAATACCTACTATATAACCTAGATTGACACATCTTACTTTTTATACTGGAGGACCGTTCGTTCCGTTCGTGAGATAATTTCGGACATGCTGCGAGCAAAGGCTACTAAATAAATAAGTTAAAATCAAAAAGGACAATAAGGGTTTCCCTTATAATGTTCTCTCTGCTGGGATACAGCCCTTCTCTGTAAGTGGGCCGAAATACACCACGCGGGCCCACTCCGGCTTGATGTTGTACTATGCCCTGGATTAATTTGACCCTTCATCATACTCCAGTCAAAAATAATATCTTCTTCTTCTTCTCCAGCCTATAGAGGCCCGCATTCATAGGCTTCACGCGACCCACACCAGGTCATCGGTCCTGCTTGTTAGGCCCGCTCCTGCTCTGCGTCTTCCAGTACGTTGCCGCCACTCCAGAACCTTACTGCCCCATCGGCTATCCGTTCTAAGAGCAATGTGCCTCACCCACTGTCACTTAATTTTAGCGAAGAGCCATGTTGGTGACTTTGATTCTTCTGCGGATGTCCTCAGTTCTATTTCTAACAACGTCTTAATTTTGATAAATGCAGAACTTAATTTATATATTCGATTTCTCTTTATAAACACAAGATATTGGTGGTAGGCCACATCTGCTGCCGGCAGAAGTTACCACCCACCAGACAAAGTCTTGCCGCCAAGTGATTCGTCGTGTTCCGGCATGATGTCTAGTGAAGCCGTACGGAGGACGGGTCTGAGCAGTTGTGTTGCGATGTGTACCGGGTACGATGCGCCAAGTGTTGTTGTGTCGGGAGTTTGGTCATGGAGGGTCTCCACATCAATCTCCCTCTGGTGCAGCATCGTTGGTGGTGTTGTTGGGTTTAATATTGTACCACCTCGCTCAACTGCCGTTTCCTTCCTATTCACTAAGTTTTTTAAGTGAATGGGTTTAATAAACTAGTGCGCTTTACCATCAACGATTGCATCACTGCTTAACATCAGGCGGGTTTGCAGTCAAGCGGTAGTTTATAATTATTAAATGTATATATATATATATATATATATATATATATATATATATATATATGATCTTCATATTTATTATATCATGCGAGCGCCTAGCGGTTGTATTGTGTAGATAAGAGCCGACACTTTGCTCGAAGGTTATCGCACAGACTGAGACAGACGATAGGAACTAATGGAACTACGTAACTATATACATATATGAGCTGCTGTGATTTGAACAATCTTCCTTATAATAGAAATGCGTTATTATCCTACTTACTAGTGTAGATTTAGGATCGAAATATTAATGGACAGCCTCCACAAGTAAGTCCTCGTAACACTGGTCAGTGTGCAGAATCACTGCAATAACACAATATGTTTCAGGGATATCGGTGATAGGTCTTGATCAGCTCATTGTAGCTTGTAAGATATTACGGGTTCATAGAAATTACCCAGAGCTCCATGGTCTTTTCTACCGGCTGTTTGCGCCCGACAAATTCATCGGAATCTCAAAAATCGGAAATTCGGGATAAAAAGTGTAATCCTGTGTTATTTCTGGATATAAACTAACTCTATGACAAATTTCATTCATATTATTAGTTTTTGCATGAAACAGTAATAAATATCCACCCATCCATCCATACATATCTACATACATCCTCACAAATTTTCTCATTTATATTAGGAGTAGGATAGGATAGGATCACAGAAATTTTAATAATAAGGCCTTATTACTAATGTTTCTGTGGATAGAATAGTAGTAGCAAGTGTGATTATATAGGATAGTAGGATTTTTGTGTCTATGGTAATTGATGTAATTGGTATTGCACCGTTTTAATTAACTATAAGTAAATCTATATTACTTCACTACATGTTATAAAACAAAGTCACTTTTAATTTCCTTATGTCGCTTTGTATGATTCAATTCTTAAAACTACGCAACGAATTTTGATAGAGTTTTTTTAATAGCTAGAGTAATTCAAGAGGAAGGTTTTTATGTGTTATATACATAAAAACCTTCAGCATAATATATGAGAGGAACACTGATAATTTTTAAGGTTTCTAACACACGTCGCAAAATAAACCCATTTTTTAAGCTTACATTGGAAACGCTGGCTGGCTGTACTACAGTATTGTAGACCTTAAAAATGCCTACAAATAAGTTTGCAACACCATATGTCTACCTACTATAGTTTCTTCATTATGACTACTTTTTATGTTTGAAAAGATAATTAAAATGCCAGTCGAAATCAGAGCCCACTATTTGTTCCTTATTATGAATCCTTATCCAAATAAATCCCGTCATATCAAAGGTAATTTTAGTAGCAGCAGATCTCTTTTTGAATTATTGGAATTAGTTGTTTCATTCAGGAGATATGACGATTTATTCAAAACTAAACACCAGAAAAAATCCGTGTGCTGCTCGCGCCCTGCCGGCCGCCTGCTACTTGAGTGTTTCTCTGCCTAAACCGTGGAGTGAGTGGGCCGGAGCGGGGGACCATTATTTCAAACAAACTTGCTACTCCGGTAGGCTTTCATTCTGTTTGAAAGTGATGGAACTGGCTATCCATGGACAATAAGCTCGATGTATCTTGCAGAGTCAGATATTGACTGATGGGCGGCACAGTACAATAGACATTATTATTATTGAAGGGCCATCGCTTGAGGAAGGCTTAGGTTTGTCCACGATTTGTCCACGTGTGAAGCGGGGGCGGCATATATAAAGCTGAAGAGTTTCTTTGTTTAAACGCGCTAATCTCAGGAACTCCAGGCCCGATTTGAAATTTTATCTTTGCTTTGGATAGCCCATTAATTCAGAGAGAATCAGTATAACAACACACTGCGACCAATAGGAGCGGAACATAACAAAAAATTAAAACGTATGCTGTATAATTTGGGGTTAAAATGAAATGTTCAAATAACTAACTCCACGCAAACGAAGTCGCAGCCGGCTGTTAGTATCAATATAATAATCAAGGCACTTGCAATAAATTCTTCAAAACAGAGTCGTATGCCTCGTATCTACTTCAATGAATATGAATGAAGACTAGACAGGTCACTGGCTTTTAATTATAGATATGAATACACCTATTAGTCTTAAATTATTACCTATATGCAATGAGGTATTTAGATTCATAAGGCACTATTATTATTTTGAAACGGGCTAATAAAACAAGTGTTCAGGTCGGCACCGCTTGTCCCGGTTCGCCTGTGGATGGGTACCATATTTGCCTACCGAGACTCTCCCTGCCTCGGAAAGTATGTATGTTAAGCCGTTGGTCCCGAGTGTCGTTCTTGCACCTTTCATAGTCGTGACGGGTTGTCCGAAGCCCGAAAGTCTGACAGTCAAGCTTGCCAAATGGGATCGTGTTTCACTGAGTTGTGGAGGCTACTGCGTCGGGTTAGAAAGGAAAAGGTTAGGTAGCCGGACTAATTTCGGTAGTCGGTGTCTGAAAACTAAAGACTAAAACTAGTTAGTTTTCACTTTGCAGTAGTCGTAGTTTTTTGGAAGTTGATTGTTTTTTTTTTTATAATAACTGAATCTGTACTACATGCTCCACATTTTGAAGTTAATTTTAATCTATACCATTGATTTAGTAGTTTAAAAATGTAGCAATACAATGTACGAAAGACAATAAATCAAGCTACTACGATCTGTTAAATTTCTTAAATACATTTATAACTTTATGAAAGAAGGATTACGGTTTAAGGTTAGTTGGGAAAATTTGACAGTTTCGAGTAGCTTGAACTGCTGTCAACAACAAACAATAATTTTACACGTTATAAGATTTTTTTTTTTTTTGTAATATTAGAGAGTGAACTAAGCGTCCTTGGCTGTATCAACATACAGCTAAAGATGAATGGTGGAAGGGTCTTTATATAATCTTGAAAAGTTATATAAACAAGTATTGTATGTAAATATATAGTTAAATTACACCACGTTCAGGAATGCACGATTACCCACCGGTTTAAGATCCGTGCAAATTTCGACCAATTGTATTTAACATCAAGGCAGTTTTTATCCGTTTTTAGTACAAATAGTTAACACTGTTTTCTCCTGTTTTCGATTATGAATTTTAACAGAATCCATTTGGCCCTTGGACCCTATCTTTTAAGAAACATGAGAGTCTTAGTTTAAAAAATAGAGTCTATTGTTGTATAGTGTTTTATTTATACAGTACGAAGTGCTATGTTATGGTGAAATAAATACTTTTTATTTTTAATATTATGTATAATTGTCATGACCAGTCTAATATTTAACTAAAGAGAGTGGACTGGAATGAGAATATGGACCAATTTGGTAATTGTCATCAACGTTGTATAAGCCTTTTATTGATGGCACCTTATAGAGTTAATCAGGTCATTATAATATATGTATAACATAATGATATCATTCCAGACACTTCTCGAATTATATCAATCTTCGTCCTTATATATTCTTTTCCTTGGATACGGACGCACTTATTAACTTAAGTAACTTATGATTACTTTCAATTAAAAAAATTCTAGATTTGCTACAAAACGAAACATATAAAAGGTAATGTTACCCACCTCTTGAGGATAAAATGGTGCTTGTAGAGCAACGCAAATAGCGTTGCAGAAGTCAGCTATCGATATGACAACTATCGTCAGCCACTGTCTCCGAGTAAAGTCAAAACCCATTGTAACTAAATTTATTTCAGTCTTTTTCAATAAATGGAAAAATCTAGAAAAAGTTTCTAAAACGTACACAAAAATACACTATCATAAAAACAGAAAACCTTTAAACTGCAACAACATAATTCTTCTTTTTCATAAATAAAGTTTTTAATTTATTTGTTTACAGTTTAATTAATTAAAATAAAATCACAGCCACTATACTTAAGTCGCACATTTATTGAGCTTTTATTTCGAACGCGGGACGGACACTAAGTCAAGACGTACAGTTTTCTGGATAACAAATAAGTTATTACTACTACTATTAGTTATCATTACAACCCAGTGAACTTTAATCACTAACGTACACACTGCTTGCCGCTTTTGCCCACTTTTTAGCCCCTTGAAGTAAGTCGTCGATGTAATACGAATTCTAGATGATTCTACCCTGTACCAAGGCCAGTTGGCGTATAGAAGTAATAAGTGAAGAAGTAATGACCGCATATACGACAAATGATACTAAATTATCAGCGTCAGATAACACTATAGTCAATATTTTTTTATTGTTAATTAGACTTCTTGTAAACAATCGGTTTGATTTTTATTACTATGTGAGGAAAATTACGACGTACATATGTATACAACGACGTTTGGACGTTGTCGTCTTTGTCGTGGACATGTAATGTCCCCATGTCGTGTCGTGAAAAAAGGTGTTATGAAAGAATTAATAATGATGGAAATGTTGTTAGACAAGTGAAAGAACACAGAAAAGATTATTATTTTGAACACCCTATTGTATTTTTAACCCATAAGTTTGTGAGCATTTGGATTTTAAGGATTTTTTTCCTAGTCTGCAGAGAATCGCCGTCTTCTATGTCGTCGACACATTTTCTAATAATGAATAGTATTCTATCTATCTTGAAGCATCTAGTCGACTAAAATTAAAATAAAGAAAATATGACAGGTTTCTGGAAGACCATAATATCTAAAAAACGATGTGAACACTAAGATGACCGGTTGTACACAGTTTTTGTCGTTTTAACCGTTAAAAGGGCATATTGTACGAGGCATTTTTATGGGACCAACCTTGAAACGTATTAAATGAAAAAAAATTTTAGGGAGTCGATGTAAGGAACTACATTGGGAAGTAATGGTCTTACTGCATCGACCTTATTATAAGATTAAATTATTAAATGGTCATGATGTAATTAGTTTGTAGCCATCAGTATTATTTACTTATAAAGGTGATTCTAGCCTGTAAAAGTGTTACATATAATATTAGTGTACTTTGACATAGTTTTGTAAGTACCTACCAAATGTTGTATGATAATAAAGAATTTTAGTAAACTAACTAACTGCATCGACCTGAAGTAGAAGTACAAGTCCATCTAATATTAACTTCATGTCAAGGGGCTTAAAGTTAATAATAATAATAAAATTTATTTAGACACATTTTGATGACAAAATAAGCACAACAGACAAAAGAAAGTAAAACATAAATTAAAATAAATATTAAATATGTCGTGCCATGAAGTAGCGCTAGACCCCAAACAAGGATATCCTGTGTCATGGACTAGTGACAATGGCTTTTAACAATATGAACAACTAAAAAGATGAGACTGTAATTATATTTAGAGTAAGTGATCACCAAAAGAAATATGCCTGCTGATAGACCCCCACGCAGATACGGAAGGATACACCTCGCTGCGAATGCTGCGATACAGCATCCCGGTTGCTTAAGGGTTTACCTCGATGCTTGAAATGTGAGTGCGTATTAACATGCATTTGTTTTACATAGAGATAACGTCGAGGAAGCGAGCTAAGCCGCTATCGCGAGGTTTTCCAGTCAGACGTTAAATCTGAGGCTGCGATGGCATGTAGTTATCCTTACAGATTCTGTACGATGATTTAGCGTCGACCGTGTGTTGTGCCACATTGAATCTTTAGAGAGAACCTGTCTGAAATCATCCGTTGCCCCACAGAGATTTTAAACCAAGAGGAAGTAACTTTAATAATTTCTATGAAGGAAAATAATGCCTAAGTATTTAAAGCGATTTGTTTAGAATAATGATAAAAGTTAACATGTGACCGCATGTGATTGTATAAATTTTAGTGCGATTATATAAGAATCACATGTATTTTAAAATATAATAAGTCTATGAATGTTTGTTTTCTTTTTTTATACGTTTTATCAATCGAAAAATTCATAAGGCTGAGTTCAACATACGATGATACCATTTAGTAGCTAACGAGTCAGTTTAGCAGGCTCCAGAGGTAACATAAGCAAATGGTCAAAGCAGGGTCAACAGACAGAATGTATATTAGGTTGAAACGACGGCGTATCGGCTAAAATTTTGCCCCGAAATCAAAAGACGGTGTAATACGATCATAAGATGGTGTATTAGGATCCAAAAAAATACAAAGCTGGACCAAAAGAGGGCGTTGCAGGCCCAAAAGATGCCGTGACGGGCCTGAAAGACGGCTTAGCAGGCCCAAAAGACGCTGTGGCGGGCCTAAAACAGTGTAGTGTTAAAACTGTAGCCGCTCAAAAATCACCACAGCAGGCCCAAAACGAGGTGGCGTGTAAACGACAAGAGTTGAATTGAATTGAATTGTTATTTGACAAAGGACGAAAATAGTCTTATCTAGAATATTATTTTTGATGTGAAACATCTATAGGCGCACGTGAGACCGATTTCTGGCGTGGCGACGCGTCGCCACGCGCAATCGACTGTGCGTTTCTCTCTCACTCGATCCGGCGTTAAGCCATCTCTTTTGCTCCACTGAGTCGACTGTGCGTTTCTCTCTCACTCGATCCGGCGTTAAACCATCTCTTTCGCTCCACTGAGCTCGGATACCTATAGTGTATACTCTGTTTATTACAGTACTCATAACCTGTGTTTTTCTGGTAAATAAATCATTTTTCTGTTCTGATAATAAAATGTCTGACCGTGATAATTTAGAGAGTGGAAGTGATCAGCCTCCTGCAAAGAAAGCAAAATCACACTATGACACATTATCAAGTCATCAGTAAGTTAATTATATTTTTATAATTAAAGTATGCATTTATCTGTGCATTTAGCACGCGTATATTTGGTGTGTATTGAGCGCCAGTAAATGTAAAATCTACTCTCTAGGTAGATTAAAATTCACATAAATTTCATTGCATATCATGTTTTTAAATTAATTATTAATTTTAATTTCATTCTTATTGAAATTAATGCATTAAAACAATTGCTTAGAGAATAAATTTATTAACGGTTATAGTAGCCTCAATGACCTTGTGCATGTGGGCGGAGCTAAACCCCGTACTCCCGAATTCGTAAAATGCGCGCGGTGGCGCGCTAAACTAAAACGACAATCAAAGAATATCCAGAGATGCAGACAAGCCGCGTGTAGGTCGCGATTTGTGCCTACGATTTCAGACGGGGGTATGGATGCAAGACGATAAATGTATATTTTGCATTGATAAATGGTAATATCGTACTATAATATATTTTTAGTATTCTTGATCAATGTTTAAATAAAATCAAGGAGTGCTCGTTACACAGTTTAATGGCCGATCGCAGACTGACAGACATTTGTAAAACAAGTACCCACACATTATAATATATCATAACATTAACATAAAAATTAATGGTAGATGGTAATATCTATCGATTCAACATAGGTATTTGAATTTTTTTTTTCTCTACTTTTCAGTATATAAGTATCATGTCTTTGCAGTGTCCTTGAATTAATTACTAATGCGAATAACATAAACGAGTTCATCGCGTTAACGTAAAACAAACGCGCACTAGGCACTTTGTGATATTTTTATTAAAAAAAAAAAGTTGAACCACACTAGAAATTACTTTTATCGTGGGTGCATTTTTAAACATATAAATTCACAGCCACAAACAGCCAGACTCGGAACAACTACTTGTAGGACATGTTCTGAATATTTGTTCCGCGCGGGAATCGAACCCGCGACACGCAGCGCAGCAGTCAATAGCTTAACCGCTGCGCTAACCGTGCTTTATATAGAAGTCTTGAGATTACAAAGCGCGTAGTTTCGGCCGTTTTCCATAAAGAGATAGTACCCTATTTATACTGTGTCAGTGACGTCGGATTGAATGTACTTCGTCGTAATGAGGTTTCAAATAAAACACGAGTTATTTTAAAATCTGTAAATTTTAATTCTTCGATCCAATAAATAACATGCGAGATTATAGGCATATCTAAAGCTGCAGAAATTTCTTGCAGTTGAGAATGGCCACAGTCTATTTCTATTGTTCCTACAACTGCACAGCTGATATTGATTTCTGTAGGGAGTGCAAAATGTTTCCATACACATACGGCATTTAAAAATAAATAGGGAATGTAGTCCCACTTGTCGTTCTCCAACAATATCCACAGATCCTAAACCACAGTCTATAATTCTCCGTGCTTGGCAATTTTCTTTAGTTCTGAATAAAAGTAAGCAATATTAATTATGCGTCGCCCTTCGATGAAACAAGCTTGAGATTTGTTGAGGTTTTGGTGATATTTTGAGCTAAAAAAAGATATAAAATACATTTTAATTAACCCTGGCAACACTGTTAGAGATTTTTGTCAAGGAATGAAGAATTTATCAAGAAAAATTAATTAAGAATTAACAAAAAATTAATTTTACAGGTATATGATATATTTGTAAACTAAAAATATAGGTTGTAGGACATGCAGGCATAATTTTACCTGAATGATGATGATGGAACTTGCGTCGTTTTTTTTGTGCACATAGAGATATACAATATTATCATTTTCTTGACGACATTCTGTATGGATGTCTGACCTAGAATCAACTGCGTTAGTGTTCGACCTAAAAAGCAAATTAAACTTTTAAGTTCTGTCGATTGGTTTCTTTCTCTTCTTTTCTGTAAGTCGAAAAATGTTATTACAATATTATTTGTGAAAAACAGAAAATATATATATATATATATCCTACAGTATGTTAAGAAAACCCTGTCCGACCCGTGAAGGTGTTGTTAGGTATCGATAACTGATTCTACTAATGCATACAAAACCAGGCTAACTTAAAAAAAAATCCCCCTAAAAAAATAAATATTATTTCGCAAAAAGAGGTAACTTAATAAATGTACGTTAAGCACACTTCCGCGGGCGGCGGGCGGCAGGGCACGCGGCACGTGGTAACATACTGTATATTATACGGACAAATCACACAGATTGAGCTAGCCCCAAAGTAAGTTCGAGACTTGTGTTATGGGATACTAACTCAACGATACTATATTTATAATAGATACATATATAGATAAACATCCAAGACGCAGGCCAATCAGGAAAAGATCGTTTTCCATCATGACCTGGCCGGGAATCGAACCCGCGGCCTCCACGTCGCAGGCAGGCGTGTTGACCGCTGCGCCACGGAGGACGTCAAAAAAATTTACTGATAACTGTGACATTCCAAGCCCGCCAGCCCGCGTCCATCGGCTTCGGCTACTTTAAACAATTACATATAGAAATAAAATATTTACAGGAAGAATCATTTAAAATAATCCAAGTAAGAGTTTTTATTACACATTTTTGCTAATATCGCAAAAACTAAAAGTCCTATCAACTCAAAACTTTTTGTAAAACTGTTTTTACACCAAAACCTTTAATTGAGTCCTAATTTTTGGTTTATATCACCATAAACAAAAAATCACATTTTCAAGTTACGTAAATTTCTAATAAGATTTTTATTTTTAAAAAAATATTGCAATTTCATAATAAAATCTGATGGAAAGTTATTTAAAGCCAATATAATACTCATTACTAATATTTTTAAATTATTTATATTAATACATTCTTAGTTATAGAATGGTGTTCAAGCAATGTTCGTAGAGATTTTTATAGATGATAAAAATAAATTGAGTATTTAATGCTTCGCTTAAATAATACAGCTTATTATGTAGTTTTAGTAAAAGCGGATATATTTAATGTTACAACTCTTTTTTTAAGTTTAACAACAGATGTATAATGTTGGCCTTGTTTGGAGCCGTGTTCCATGCAAAGCCATTTGGAAGAGCTTTACAAAACTTAAATTTAATAAATGTTGTTTAAAGTTAGGTAAAAAAAAAAGATTTTATACGGTGGACAATAAAACAAAGTATTACTTAATAATTTGTTTCCTACATTTATCCAATAAATAAACGAATTAAAAGTATTTACTCGTTAGAGTGGCCATCCATGGTCCACCCACCTTATATGACATTATAGTATATTGATCTTATAAGTCAGCTTAATACGATAGTAACAGGGCCGCGAGCAGTATTTTAAGTGTCTCTTTTCAATAAAGCTATTGAATTTCTCTTTTATTGTAGAAGATTGTAAGGTTTTTGAATGTTACTGGACCTGATTCTCTTATTCACAAACTAAACTAAATTAAGGTTTTTTGTTTTTTTAATGGGACAAAACCAGCGACACTTTTTCCCACCCACTGCAACTCCTGAAAGTCAGTTAGAAAGTAATAATGGCAAAATAAAAGAGTGTTTCGTGAATAAGGACGTTATGATGTCGTGTAGTAGCATATATCATATTTCATTAAACTCTAGACATCTTTCTTACTCATGGCTAATTGACACGGGTGCTTCCTTATCGGCTAAGTTGTGAGTTGAAGGAATCCATACAAAAAGGAAAACTTGTTGTCAGCGGTATTGGTGGAAAAAATGAAGCAATCGGTTTTGTTTATCTTGAATTAAGAGCTGGTGATCAAGTTCTTAGTCATAAATTCTACGTATTTGAATCCTTACCTTGTAAGGCTAGTGGAATTTTAGGCCAAGATTTTTTGAACAAATATCATTCGATTATTAACTTTAGAAATAATTCCTTACATATATATAAAAAATGGAGCCGTCACGGGACGCCTGGTAGATGTGAAACATCGACGTTATTTCGTAAAAGTAGTATGCAGAAAAGAACAGATTGTGGTAGGAACTAAAAATGTCAATAAAATAAAATAAAAAAAAATATAACGATTTTTTTTCTAGATAACGATGATTTTTTATTAAATAAACATTCATTTTCATTAAATACAAAAATTTACATATTTATTTTATATCGAAACTACTCAATTAGTTTAATCAGTGACTTCGGTAATAGTTACATTCGATGTTGCCTCTGAGAACGGTATTACTGTGACAATTGGTCGATGGTAACTGAAGTACGATACGAAAGTATTGGACATAACATTATTAAGATATCTAATAAATACAGCATCTATTGTTGTTCCGTATCTGGTGGTAAGTTCTCTTGGATTGTTATTAATTTCCAATTGAAATTCTTCTTGAAGAAACGTAATTAATGGCGTTGATGAAATGGCTTCAATATATTAGTGAACTCAAGAATCTTAGCTAGTTATTTCAATATACTACTAAAGATCGTAAATTATAAATATAAATAATGAATGTTTCACTATAAACTCCATTATGATTAGAAAAATAAATATGCAGAAAAAAAAATTAAATGGCTTCAATATATTAGTGAACTCAAGAATCTTAGCTAGTTATTTCAATATACTACTAAAGATCGTAAATTATAAATATAAATAATGAATGTTTCACTATAAACTCCATTATGATTAGAAAAATAAATATGCAGAAAAAAAATTTAAATGGCTTCAATATATTAGTGAACTCAAGAATCTTAGCTAGTTATTTCAATATACTACTAAAGATCGTAAATTATAAATATAAATAATGAATGTTTCACTATAAACTCCATTATGATTAGAAAAATTAATTAATTTTTTAAAGTTTAAATTAATAACAAATAAGAAAAAGATTCGTGCGCTGCACGCCATCAGCTGATTTTAAAATAAAGTTCTGTCAGTCTTAATAAATTTATTCTCTAAGCAATTGTTTTAATGCATTAATTTCAATAAGAATGAAATTAAAATTAATAATTAATTTAAAAACATGATATGCAATGAAATTTATGTGAATTTTAATCTACCTAGAGAGTAGATTTTACATTTACTGGCGCTCAATACACACCAAATATACGCGTGCTAAATGCACAGATAAATGCATACTTTAATTATAAAAATAAAATTAACTTACTGATGACTTGATAACTCTCTAAATTATCACGGTCAGACATTTTATTATCAGAACAGAAAAATGATTTATTTACCAGAAAAACACAGGTTATGAGTACTGTAATAAACAGAGTATACACTATAGGTATCCGAGCTCAGTGGAGCGAAAGAGATGGCTTAACGCCGGATCGAGTGAGAGAGAAACGCACAGTCGATTCCGAGCTCAGTGGAGCGAAAGAGATGGCTTAACGCCGGATCGAGTGAGAGAGAAACGCACAGTCGATTGCGCGTGGCGACGCGTCGCCACGCCAGAAATCGGTCTCACGTGCGCCTATAGATGTTTGTCTTGATGTGAAAAAAAAAAAAAAAAAAAGTATGCATTTATCTGTGCATTTAGCACGCGTATATTTGGTGTGTATTGAGCGCCAGTAAATGTAAAATCTACTCTCTAGGTAGATTAAAATTCACATAAATTTCATTGCATATCATGTTTTTAAATTAATTATTAATTTTAATTTCATTCTTATTGAAATTAATGCATTAAAACAATTGCTTAGAGAATAAATTTATTAAGACTGACAGAACTTTATTTTAAAATCAGCTGATGGCGTGCAGCGCACGAATCTTTTTCTTATTTGTTATTAATTTAAACTTTAAAAAATTAATTAATTTTTCTAATCATAATGGAGTTTATAGTGAAACATTCATTATTTATATTTATAATTTACGATCTTTAGTAGTATATTGAAATAACTAGCTAAGATTCTTGAGTTCACTAATATATTGAAGCCATTTAAATTTTTTTTCTGCATATTTATTTTTCTAATCATAATGGAGTTTATAGTGAAACATTCATTATTTATATTTATAATTTACGATCTTTAGTAGTATATTGAAATAACTAGCTAAGATTCTTGAGTTCACTAATATATTGAAGCCATTTAATTTTTTTTTCTGCATATTTATTTTTCTAATCATAATGGAGTTTATAGTGAAACATTCATTATTTATATTTATAATTTACGATCTTTAGTAGTATATTGAAATAACTAGCTAAGATTCTTGAGTTCACTAATATATTGAAGCCATTTCATCAACGCCATTAATTACGTTTCTTCAAGAAGAATTTCAATTGGAAATTAATAACAATCCAAGAGAACTTACCACCAGATACGGAACAACAATAGATGCTGTATTTATTAGATATCTTAATAATGTTATGTCCAATACTTTCGTATCGTACTTCAGTTACCATCGACCAATTGTCACAGTAATACCGTTCTCAGAGGCAACATCGAATGTAACTATTACCGAAGTCACTGATTAAACTAATTGAGTAGTTTCGATATAAAATAAATATGTAAATTTTTGTATTTAATGAAAATGAATGTTTATTTAATAAAAAATCATCGTTATCTAGAAAAAAAATCGTTATATTTTTTTTTATTTTATTTTATTGACATTTTTAGTTCCTACCACAATCTGTTCTTTTCTGCATACTACTTTTACGAAATAACGTCGATGTTTCACATCTACCAGGCGTCCCGTGACGGCTCCATTTTTTATATATATGTAAGGAATTATTTCTAAAGTTAATAATCGAATGATATTTGTTCAAAAAATCTTGGCCTAAAATTCCACTAGCCTTACAAGGTAAGGATTCAAATACGTAGAATTTATGACTAAGAACTTGATCACCAGCTCTTAATTCAAGATAAACAAAACCGATTGCTTCATTTTTTCCACCAATACCGCTGACAACAAGTTTTCCTTTTTGTATGGATTCCTTCAACTCACAACTTAGCCGATAAGGAAGCACCCGTGTCAATTAGCCATGAGTAAGAAAGATGTCTAGAGTTTAATGAAATATGATATATGCTACTACACGACATCATAACGTCCTTATTCACGAAACACTCTTTTATTTTGCCATTATTACTTTCTAACTGACTTTCAGGAGTTGCAGTGGGTGGGAAAAAGTGTCGCTGGTTTTGTCCCATTAAAAAAACAAAAAACCTTAATTTAGTTTAGTTTGTGAATAAGAGAATCAGGTCCAGTAACATTCAAAAACCTTACAATCTTCTACAATAAAAGAGAAATTCAATAGCTTTATTGAAAAGAGACACTTAAAATACTGCTCGCGGCCCTGTTACTATCGTATTAAGCTGACTTATAAGATCAATATACTATAATGTCATATAAGGTGGGTGGACCATGGATGGCCACTCTAACGAGTAAATACTTTTAATTCGTTTATTTATTGGATAAATGTAGGAAACAAATTATTAAGTAATACTTTGTTTTATTGTCCACCGTATAAAATCTTTTTTTTTTACCTAACTTTAAACAACATTTATTAAATTTAAGTTTTGTAAAGCTCTTCCAAATGGCTTTGCATGGAACACGGCTCCAAACAAGGCCAACATTATACATCTGTTGTTAAACTTAAAAAAAGAGTTGTAACATTAAATATATCCGCTTTTACTAAAACTACATAATAAGCTGTATTATTTAAGCGAAGCATTAAATACTCAATTTATTTTTATCATCTATAAAAATCTCTACGAACATTGCTTGAACACCATTCTATAACTAAGAATGTATTAATATAAATAATTTAAAAATATTAGTAATGAGTATTATATTGGCTTTAAATAACTTTCCATCAGATTTTATTATGAAATTGCAATATTTTTTTAAAAATAAAAATCTTATTAGAAATTTACGTAACTTGAAAATGTGATTTTTTGTTTATGGTGATATAAACCAAAAATTAGGACTCAATTAAAGGTTTTGGTGTAAAAACAGTTTTACAAAAAGTTTTGAGTTGATAGGACTTTTAGTTTTTGCGATATTAGCAAAAATGTGTAATAAAAACTCTTACTTGGATTATTTTAAATGATTCTTCCTGTAAATATTTTATTTCTATATGTAATTGTTTAAAGTAGCCGAAGCCGATGGACGCGGGCTGGCGGGCTTGGAATGTCACAGTTATCAGTAAATTTTTTTGACGTCCTCCGTGGCGCAGCGGTCAACACGCCTGCCTGCGACGTGGAGGCCGCGGGTTCGATTCCCGGCCAGGTCATGATGGAAAACGATCTTTTCCTGATTGGCCTGCGTCTTGGATGTTTATCTATATATGTATCTATTATAAATATAGTATCGTTGAGTTAGTATCCCATAACACAAGTCTCGAACTTACTTTGGGGCTAGCTCAATCTGTGTGATTTGTCCGTATAATATACAGTATGTTACCACGTGCCGCGTGCCCTGCCGCCCGCCGCCCGCGGAAGTGTGCTTAACGTACATTTATTAAGTTACCTCTTTTTGCGAAATAATATTTATTTTTTTAGGGGGATTTTTTTTTAAGTTAGCCTGGTTTTGTATGCATTAGTAGAATCAGTTATCGATACCTAACAACACCTTCACGGGTCGGACAGGGTTTTCTTAACATACTGTAGGATATATATATATATATATTTTCTGTTTTGCACAAATAATATTGTAATAACATTTTTCGACTTACAGAAAAGAAGAGAAAGAAACCAATCGACAGAACTTAAAAGTTTAATTTGCTTTTTAGGTCGAACACTAACGCAGTTGATTCTAGGTCAGACATCCATACAGAATGTCGTCAAGAAAATGATAATATTGTATATCTCTATGTGCACAAAAAAAACGACGCAAGTTCCATCATCATCATTCAGGTAAAATTATGCCTGCATGTCCTACAACCTATATTTTTACTCATAACCTGTGTTTTTCTGGTAAATAAATCATTTTTCTGTTCTGATAATAAAATGTCTGACCGTGATAATTTAGAGAGTGGAAGTGATCAGCCTCCTGCAAAGAAAGCAAAATCACACTATGACACATTATCAAGTCATCAGTAAGTTAATTATATTTTTATAATTAAAGTATGCATTTATCTGTGCATTTAGCACGCGTATATTTGGTGTGTATTGAGCGCCAGTAAATGTAAAATCTACTCTCTAGGTAGATTAAAATTCACATAAATTTCATTGCATATCATGTTTTTAAATTAATTATTAATTTTAATTTCATTCTTATTGAAATTAATGCATTAAAACAATTGCTTAGAGAATAAATTTATTAACGGTTATAGTAGCCTCAATGACCTTGTGCATGTGGGCGGAGCTAAACCCCGTACTCTCGAATTCGTAAAATGCGCGCGGTGGCGCGCTAAACTAAAACGACAATCAAAGAATATCCAGAGATGCAGACAAGCCGCGTGTAGGTCGCGATTTGTGCCTACGATTTCAGACGGGGGTATGGATGCAAGACGATAAATGTATATTTTGCATTGATAAATGGTAATATCGTACTATAATATATTTTTAGTATTCTTGATCAATGTTTAAATAAAATCAAGGAGTGCTCGTTACACAGTTTAATGGCCGATCGCAGACTGACAGACATTTGTAAAACAAGTACCCACAGATTATAATATATCATAACATTAACATAAAAATTAATGGTAGATGGTAATATCTATCGATTCAACATAGGTATTTGAATTTTTTTTTTCTCTACTTTTCAGTATATGAGTATCATGTCTTTGCAGTGTCCTTGAATTAATTACTAATGCGAATAACATAAACGAGTTCATCGCGTTAACGTAAAACAAACGCGCACTAGGCACTTTGTGATATTTTTATTAAAAAAAAAAAGTTGAACCACACTAGAAATTACTTTTATCGTGGGTGCATTTTTAAACATATAAATTCACAGCCACAAACAGCCAGACTCGGAACAACTACTTGTAGGACATGTTCTGAATATTTGTTCCGCGCGGGAATCGAACCCGCGACACGCAGCGCAGCAGTCAATAGCTTAACCGCTGCGCTAACCGTGCTTTATATAGAAGTCTTGAGATTACAAAGCGCGTAGTTTCGGCCGTTTTCCATAAAGAGATAGTACCCTATTTATACTGTGTCAGTGACGTCGGATTGAATGTACTTCGTCGTAATGAGGTTTCAAATAAAACACGAGTTATTTTAAAATCTGTAAATTTTAATTCTTCGATCCAATAAATAACATGCGAGATTATAGGCATATCTAAAGCTGCAGAAATTTCTTGCAGTTGAGAATGGCCACAGTCTATTTCTATTGTTCCTACAACTGCACAGCTGATATTGATTTCTGTAGGGAGTGCAAAATGTTTCCATACACATACGGCATTTAAAAATAAATAGGGAATGTAGTCCCACTTGTCGTTCTCCAACAATATCCACAGATCCTAAACCACAGTCTATAATTCTCCGTGCTTGGCAATTTTCTTTAGTTCTGAATAAAAGTAAGCAATATTAATTATGCGTCGCCCTTCGATGAAACAAGCTTGAGATTTGTTGAGGTTTTGGTGATATTTTGAGCTAAAAAAAGATATAAAATACATTTTAATTAACCCTGGCAACACTGTTAGAGATTTTTGTCAAGGAATGAAGAATTTATCAAGAAAAATTAATTAAGAATTAACAAAAAATTAATTTTACAGGTATATGATATATTTGTAAACTAAAAATATAGGTTGTAGGACATGCAGGCATAATTTTACCTGAATGATGATGATGGAACTTGCGTCGTTTTTTTTGTGCACATAGAGATATACAATATTATCATTTTCTTGACGACATTCTGTATGGATGTCTGACCTAGAATCAACTGCGTTAGTGTTCGACCTAAAAAGCAAATTAAACTTTTAAGTTCTGTCGATTGGTTTCTTTCTCTTCTTTTCTGTAAGTCGAAAAATGTTATTACAATATTATTTGTGCAAAACAGAAAATATATATATATATATATCCTACAGTATGTTAAGAAAACCCTGTCCGACCCGTGAAGGTGTTGTTAGGTATCGATAACTGATTCTACTAATGCATACAAAACCAGGCTAACTTAAAAAAAAATCCCCCTAAAAAAATAAATATTATTTCGCAAAAAGAGGTAACTTAATAAATGTACGTTAAGCACACTTCCGCGGGCGGCGGGCGGCAGGGCACGCGGCACGTGGTAACATACTGTATATTATACGGACAAATCACACAGATTGAGCTAGCCCCAAAGTAAGTTCGAGACTTGTGTTATGGGATACTAACTCAACGATACTATATTTATAATAGATACATATATAGATAAACATCCAAGACGCAGGCCAATCAGGAAAAGATCGTTTTCCATCATGACCTGGCCGGGAATCGAACCCGCGGCCTCCACGTCGCAGGCAGGCGTGTTGACCGCTGCGCCACGGAGGACGTCAAAAAAATTTACTGATAACTGTGACATTCCAAGCCCGCCAGCCCGCGTCCATCGGCTTCGGCTACTTTAAACAATTACATATAGAAATAAAATATTTACAGGAAGAATCATTTAAAATAATCCAAGTAAGAGTTTTTATTACACATTTTTGCTAATATCGCAAAAACTAAAAGTCCTATCAACTCAAAACTTTTTGTAAAACTGTTTTTACACCAAAACCTTTAATTGAGTCCTAATTTTTGGTTTATATCACCATAAACAAAAAATCACATTTTCAAGTTACGTAAATTTCTAATAAGATTTTTATTTTTAAATCTCCTTACAAACCTATAAATTATAATCTAAGTGCGAGTGTTTACTTACCTGAATAGAGTCTTCTATATTATCAGCGGATGTAGTTAGTCGGATTATTGCCTTTCAAGTCTAAAGATTTCTTTCTAGATTTCCTGGAACAATTCGTAATTGTTTAACTTCAATTGTAAAAGAAAAATGGTTCAAAAGCTAATAGTAATTATAAAGAAAAATACAGTAATATGTAGGTATAAATACAAGAGTATAGGTAGATAAATACTTACGCCACCAGACGCATCTTCAATTCTCATTTGCGAGCTAATCTATGAACGTACACTGACACGATTCGCTCGTAAATATTTGCACTCACACAGACAACCACGCGTAGTCGGCGATAGCCGGAGCAGAGCAGCAAGCGACACAACCCTCCCGTCTGAATGCTAACGCACGACTGCCGCCCGCGCCCGCGCAGAGCACCTCTAAACCTATGTTTCAAAATAAGGATATTTTCTTGGCAAATGTTGATGGATTTAAATACGCTCTGACATATGTGTAGTACTTCTAACCACGAATTTTTCAGTGTAAAAATATTTCCACACATCAATGTCGTTTAGAAGTAATAACGAATATTAGCCAAAAATAGCGTTTTGGTAAATATTTTTTTAAGGCAAAAGGCAAAATCCTACGAAAAAATTATCTTTAGTAAATGTTGTACATGAATCAATAGACAAGATATATTTTTTTCAAATCTCAAAACTAAGCCGTTAATTAGAAATTAGCTTCCTAAAGTGACCATTTTACGCTACTAAATGGGAGTAAGGCCCTTAAGACTGACAGAACTTTATTTTAAAATCAGCTGATGGCGTGCAGCGCACGAATCTTTTTCTTATTTGTTATTAAATAAAAAAAAAGAGAACGAGAGAATATCTCCTAATAAAAAAATAAATGATATCATTTTATTTTTACACGAGAGATTATTTCCGTACAGTCACCGAGGTTCAATAATTTTCAAAACCAATAAAAACCAACTACCATTGATTTTAGCTGGGGATTTCAATGTAAATTTTGCAAAAGACGAATCAACGCCATTAATTACGTTTCTTCAAGAAGAATTTCAATTGGAAATTAATAACAATCCAAGAGAACCTACCACCAGATACGGAACAACAATAGATGCTGTATTTATTAGATATCTTAATAATGTTATGTCCAATACTTTCGTATCGTACTTCAGTTACCATCGACCAATTGTCACAGTAATACCGTTCTCAGAGGCAACATCGAATGTAACTATTACCGAAGTCACTGATTAAACTAATTGAGTAGTTTCGATTTAAAATAAATATGTAAATTTTTGTATTTAATGAAAATGAATGTTTATTTAATAAAAAATCATCGTTATCTAGAAAAAAAAAATCGTTATATTTTTTATTTTATTTTTTATTGACATTTTTAGTTCCTACCACAATCTGTTCTTTTCTTTTATTGACATTTTTAGTTCCTACCACAATCTGTTCTTTTCTGCATACTACTTTTACGAAATAACGTCGATGTTTCACATCTACCAGGCGTCCCGTGACGGCTCCATTTTTTTTGCTTATACGAAACATGTGTCCAGTATTTTTAAGTAAATAATCTATGTATGTATAAAATTTCAAAAAGATATAATGAAAAACCACAATGTTATGAGCTTACTATTCTACTTGGTTCTTCTTCTCCTTCTTCAGCCTATTGAGGTTCACTGCTGAACTAAAGCCTCCCCCAAGGCTTTCCACGATAACCGGTCTTGTGCTGCCCGCATCCATCGGCTTCCCGCAACCTTCACAAGGTCATCGGTCCACCTTCTTGGGGGCCTCCCTACGCTGCGTCTTCCGGTACGTGGCCACCACTCCAGAACCTTACTGCTCCATCGGCCATCGGTTCTACGAGCAATGTGCCCTGCCCACTGCCACTTAATTTTAGCGACTCGAAGAGCTATGTCGGTAACTTTGGTTCTTCAGCGGAACTCCTCATTTCTGATTCGATCACGCAGAGAAGTTCCGATCGTAGCTCTTTCCGTCGCCTTTTATATGACTCTGAGCCTGCGTATGAGGCCCATTGTGAGCGACCTACTATCTGCTATCTACTTGGTTGTCTCAACATAAATATGGTCAAAGCTCCGCTCGGGCGGATGCGTGTTAAGGTTTAATAAAACTTAAACGATAACTACGATATAGTTTTCACAGTACCTGACTTCACGAATCTAAATAGGTAACATTGTAACACGCCTTTTTCGATCAATAATTTTTCATGGAAGCGCGTCTTAGTTGATTCTTAGATAATATACAATACATAGTGCGTCGCGTGTTACACGCAAAACTGGTAAGGTCGTGATTGTGACCCTCGTGACGTTAAGTTTTTAACGATTTTCATAATCGTCTAAAATTGTATCGGTTATTGGTATTATTTTACCAATAAAGTCTCTTTTAAAATGCTTTTGTGTGTGTTTTTAATTTTTAAGCAAAACTAAAAGTTATTTATTCAAATTAGGCTGAGAATCAACACTTTATAAATTTGGAAATCAAAAAAGTGTTCCTCACAAATAATTTACAAATAATAAACACTTGCAGACTGCAATCGGAAATCACTAGGTTCTAGAAATGAAGGGAAACACATATAAATGTTATTATAATACTCGTATATAACAAATAAATATTATCGAGTCCACTGAACCCTTTCCTGATTCCTATTAATATTATAAATGCGAAAATTTGTGAAAATATATAGATTGATGTTCGTTTTTTTTAGCTTGACTATTGCAGTGATCAATCGTTGATGATAAAGCACGCTAGTTTATTAAACCTATCCATTTAAAAACTTAATGAATAGGAAGGAAGACAGCAGTTGAGCAAGGTGATGCATTGTTAAAACCAACAATACGACCAACGATGCTGCGCCAGAGGGAGGAGGGAGATTGATCTGGAGATCCTCCACGACAAAACTCCCAACACGGCAACATTTGGCACATCGTACTTGGCACACAACGCAATATAACTGCTCAGACCCATCCTCCGTATGGCTTCACCAGACATCATGCCGAAACACGACGAATCGCTTGGCGGCAAGACTTTGTCTGGTAGGTGGTAACTTCTGCCGGTAGTCGATAGTATGGCTTACCACCGTGTGAAGTTAAGAGTAACAAACATCGATCAATACATTCTCATAAACTTTCGCAAAAACCATAAAACAGTTTTGAATGGCATGGTCACAGATTGTTTATTACCAGAAATAATGTATAACACTTTTTATTCCTATAATCCCACGGGATCAGAAATAGTGCCGATGATAACGCAGGGCAACACACTTTGCCCGTAGGACCGATGCCCGATGGGGCCGACGGGTTCTCGAGTGGCGACCACGCACCGGAAGACCTAGCGTGGGTAGGCCCCCGACAAGATGGACCGACGAGCTGGTGAATGTCGCGGGAAACCGATGGATGCGGGAGGCGCATTACCGGTCGTCGTGGAGAGCCTTGGGGGAGGCCTATGTCCAGCAGTGGACGTCTTTCGGCTGAAATGATGATGATGATGAATGATAACGCAGGGCGAAATGAATGCACATCATAGTGTATAGGATGTAATAAAATCTGGTAGCCTGAAATACAGGCTTCGTCTTAGCTTAGGCACCAGTCTCCCACAATATTTTTCTACAGGCCCATAACTGGACAACATTGTTTTTATTTTGTTATTATTTTATATGGATATTGTAGTGAGAAAATAAATAAATATTATTATTATTACTTTTCATCATCATGTTAGCCGAAAGACGTCCACTGCTGAACATAGGTCTTCCCTAAGGATCTCCACGACGACCGGTCCTGCGCCTCTCGCATCCAGCAGTTTCCCGCGATCTTCACCAGGTCGTCGGTCCATCTTGTCGGGGGCCCACGCTGCGTCTTCCGGTACGCGGTCGCACCTAAGAACCCGTCGGCCCCATCGGCCGGCCACACTGCCACTTAAGTGTTGCAATTCTTCGGGATATGTCGATTACTCTCGTTCTCCTGCGGATCTCTTCATTTCTGATTTGATGACGCAGTGAAACTCCAAAAATAGCCCTCTCCATTGCCATTTGAGGGCATAAGAGGGAAAATACTTTTATTAAGATAAAACTAGAAAGAGTTCTATAAATAGCAACTCAGTATCAACGCAAGAAATGAAGATAAATTAAATAGAACCAATATTACCATCAACCTGTAATAATTACCGAAAAAGGAAAGACGAGCCAGTGCTGTAAAAATAAGTGAGGGCTTCTCCATATTGAGATTGACCTCTATCACGTCATTTCAACCATGAGATTGACACTTTTGTCAGGAGTCTTTTAAAATTTTAAATTTCAAGGTCCATATAAATAGAGATAAGTAGAATCTATAAGTTTCTAACAAACATAGATGATATTTATACGTACACTCCAAAACCTCTAAAGTATCACCCACAGACATTCATCACACAAATATCTACTAAGTTCGGCTCATATCTAAAATTAGGGATATACTTATTGCGAATATAATGCTCATAATATATGCCTCGAATAACATCTGAACAATCGGTCATTAAAATAGCGAGTTATTTGTCAATGTTCGTCTGTTTGTGCACTTTTAGGGCATGACCAACGTAGGAAGCGTACACGATTAGCCAAGACGTGTCCTCTTTGTTCAAGCACTTGATCATGTGACATAACAGTAATTACCTACTCATCAACATGATCGCACACCATACACAACCATACGAATCCTATATTTTTTTTCGTCCTGTCGGACAGAGCTAGTATATAGTACGCAGGCGGTGGGGAGCCTACTCAGGGATGTCGAAAATTTTGAGCGAATAAAACACATAGCTCCTTGCTTTCACCTCAAACAAAATGAGTCGTGCGCCCGTCCGGCTACCATCCAAGCGCGAGCCTATTGCTAACTAAAACCGCCGAACAACGGACGCGGGCTATTTTAAAATTTCGAACGTCAAGAAACATTACAAATATTAAAAAAAATACGAAGCCATATAAAAAAAGTGCTATTCGAATATTGATTTCAGTGAAAAATGGATTGTTAGAAACATTAAAAAGTTTTAGATTATTTTTTTAATAAATTCATTTTGTTAGTTATTAATATTTTAATTAGTTTTTAACAACAATGAAAATGGCCGAACGTTGTGTTTTGTCGCTGTTGGTATTATGTTTGACTGTTATATGCGACAACGGGGAAGCTGCGGAAAACGCGAGTGCAGCCAAAATACGTAAGTTTACGTATATTTTTATTTTCAATAATAATATATAAACAATCACTTTTAATCTTCCGATCACAGGTACCTAAATTTTAAACCATACCTACTAAATTACAACAAAATACCAAACCTAATAAAATATAATTATTACGTGAAGCGGTAAATCGTTCCACGTAACTTATTAATTATATTTTGAAGACTAGTTTACTGGATTGAAAACATCGGTAATTTTTATTACCTATGTATTTTAGTTTCTCAAGGCAAATAAATTAATGTTATCATTTCTGTAAAAAATCCTGGTTAAAGAAAGACTTTTTTGAAAAATAATACATATTTACTTCATGTGCCTTTGCGAGTAATAATTTTGTTACAACAGTAAAAAATAAATCATAATACCTTTTAACACCCATTACCATCTGTTGACAAGCCTCTGTGTGACATAACACAAATGTATAAATTAGCCTAGTTTGTGCCGCAGCGCTGTACGAGATTTTATTAATATATAAGTACTCAACTACAGTAGGTATGCGTAATAATTGTTGGTGTAGTAATCACAGATTTAATGCTTTCTTGTATTTGATCGTGGCTTAACATCTATAAATTTTGTAGGCGTACTGTCGATTATAAAGATAGATATATAGGGAATGGCGATTTTGGTGGCGAAATTTTTATTTGACTATCTATAAGTTACGATATAACAAAGACAAGAAGCGATAATTTAACATATTTTGCTTGCAATTAAGAAACGTTTCTTAGATAGCTAGTTTTTATAAGATGCTACTAAAGTTCATGGAGATTACCATATACATACCCCCTTATATATAAACGGTGCTTATAGTTAACTAGTGATTAGTGACTGTTTAAACATTCATTTTTGACGTTTGCACGTCATTAAACTTTAATCTTTGTTTATAAAGAAACATCATACTGTATAAGAGGTTTATTCATGAATGATGCTTAAAGTAGTGACGTTAAAACGTCAAAAATGTATGGTTAAAAAGTCACTAATCACTAGATAACTTTAAGCAACGTTTATGAATAAAGGGGAGCATATTTAAGAACTCAAATTTCAATTTTAAGGGTTGTGACTAACTAAAATAAAAATCGAATAAACATAATATTACATAATCAGCTTATAATGCTACTCCTGGGATTAAGACAAAAATCAAATACATAATATTCACCAACTCGCAGATAGGAGGCCTGAGTTCATGCAAAAATCTTGGCTCGATATAGGTAATACACCTCCTAGCAGTGCATTGATTTTCAAAATAACGATGTTCCATTTTTAAACAAGCATTCATAGTTAATCAAATTGTCAAAGAATTGGTAGTGATGCAAAAAAAAATATCTATAAAATACTTTATGGAATTTGTATGATAGTAACATTCAATAAATAAAACACATGGTCAATAAGCCAACCTTAACGTTTTTTACTTCTTTCTTAAGGCTGCGAACACACATCGGTACCATAGGCTATATTCAAATATTGTATTATGAAATTGTGTGAATCAGATGTGGTGTGTGTGCCCAAGTGTGTTGAAAGAAATATGTATGTTGCAAGTAACTTTTCAAAAAATATTGGCCTTTAGACTCTCCACTGACATTCAATATAGTGCCTAGAATTTGATCATTATCGTAACGAGCGCAATTTCGACATTTTTTTATTGTATTATAGTATGTAAAGCCTTGTATTTTATTGGTTTTATAGTTAAATGTTTCTGTGATTTGTGAAAGATTTGATAATAAAACTTAGTGTCCATCAAAGTTATGATACTTATTATTTTTAACCGATTTCAAAAAGGACGAGGTTATTCAATTGGACCGGTATATATGCTTTTTTTATGTTTGTTCGCGGATAACTTCGTCGTTTATGAACCGATTTTGATAATTCTTTTTCTATTGGAAAGAAGACATTCCCAAGGTGGTCCCATGATAAGGTCATCAGGGTTTCAGGGATGGTGGAAGACCAGAGAAATCAAGGGAACTTTCAAAAATGGTAGGGGCAACCAGTGCGTTTGTAAGTTTTTTCATTTAATAAGTCTGAATGAATGGAATAAACAACATTTTTAAAATAGAATAGCCGTAGTCATTACCTACATAATGTAAAAACATGAGTAAATTAAACATCCCCCTTACTCATAAACGCTGCTTAAAATTAACTTAGTGATTAGCGATTGTTTAAACATACATTTTAGACGTTTGCACATCACTTAACTTTAATCATTGTTTATGAATGAATCCCTTAAACTCTGTGATATTTATTCATAAAGGATGATTAAAGTTAAGTGACGTTAAAAGGTCAAAAATATATCTTTAAAGAATCGCTTAACACTTCTTAACCTTAAGCAGCGTTTATGAATGAGGGGATCGCTTTTTATTTTTGCTTAATTTTTTAGATTATGTTTCATATGGATTCAATGGTCTTCCAGAATACAGTTTGAATTAAGAACAAGTAGCTTATGGCTAATTTACATGCTACAATATAATTGCCTGTAATATTCCACAGTTGAAGCAAAAATAAAAGACAATCAAATTATTTGTTTTTCTACGACCATTTGGTAATTTGCTTAATACATAACCGTAAGTCATTTCTCAATAGTACTCATTCCTGCCAGGTCGTGTTACAATGACCATTTCGAAAATATGAAGTTTCCAGAAAAATTGGAAAACTTGACGTCGTTTGTGGGCCCGTCTCCTAAAAAGCATAGGTTTAACAAAACTAGGGACGACTTATCGTCAATCTTTAAGACTTTAGTAAAAATACAGGTAATATGTATTGTATCGAATAATAGACATTTAAGTATAGAACAAAATATTATTTTTTATCTTTCCAAGCATTCATGTCAAGATTACATATGCAAGTAAAGACTCTTTTCAATTAATTTAAAATCAATTCATTCTTAAGTACAAAAAGGACAACATTATTTTACTGTTTTCTTTTTTTTTAGTGCGTATTCAAACCTAACAATATTATTAGAATAGTTTTAATTTTTTGTAACGCTTTCACATTAAAACAGACGAACGAATTTGGATGAAATTTGGCACGTGGAGAGGCCTGGATTATGTAGGACATAAGTTTGGGAATGGTATGTTCATCTTGATATTCCCACGGGATGTAGACTTGTGCGGGCGAGACCGCGGGCGCTGATAGTAAGGTCAACCAGGGCAATTGCGTCCTTGGGACAATAATAAAGTAAAGAAAACAAGACGGCAGGAGAGGTTGGTTTTCAAATAGATTTTAAATTATTTCGATTAGACGCAATTGTCCCAAGGACGCAATTGCCCCGGTTAACCTTATAAAAAAATGATCGTACCATCATTGATCAGTCTTATTGACATGCAATTGCACATAATACAATATTGTACTGTCGATTTATAAAATAATTATCGTGCCATCAGTGATCAGTCTTATTGACATGCAATTGGATATAATGCAATATTGTACTGACGATTTATAAAATAATTATCGTGCCATCAGTGATCAGTCTTATTGACATTCAATTGCATATAATGCAATATTGGACAGTCGATTTTGGTAGTCAGAATGCTAAAAATGCTGTTACCATTGCCACAGGCATGACAGAGCCGTGACGACGCCTGATGCATTTATCAATTTCAATGACCCGCGTAAATTAGTGGCAAGGACCGACAATTACAAGCAATTCGATTCAAATTTTCAATTTCATAAAATTGTTCAAAATCACCCAAATTGTGGTAAATATCGAATTATCTCGTCAAAATCATTCAACTAATGATGCTCGACCACGAGTCGAAAATGTGATTTTGGACATTTGTGTCAAGGTCCCCATAATCGGTGTCCGCTGTCGAAACCGACAAAGATGGACAATTAGCAAACACGGTATGTCCGTTGGTTTTGATAATTTGATGTTTGCAGATAAACCGGTGTTTGACTTGAGGCATGGTAAAGGAAACCCCCTTAACGAATTTTGAAGTGAAGGTGAATTCAGCGGAAAGGAAAATTCTCCGGTCAAAGATGAGCATTTATGCCACACTTTGTCCCCTTTATTTATTTATAGAAGTTACTTAAAGTTAAGTAACCTTTAGCGACAGTCATACATAATGTATTGCCTTTATGCCTGGGGGCTTTTATTTAGGTAGTAAGTTTTTAGTTACGTTTTTAATTTTAATTTTTTTTTTTCTTTGTTGGTACATTGGTATGGTTAGCTGACATATGGTGAATAATTTAATGTAATGTTCTGTGTTTTGTAATATTAGTTACTTTACATGTCTAGGTAGGTATTGCATACAAACATCTGATTGTATACAATACAACAGAACAGACAGCTGTGCTGTTGACAAGTTTGTTGTGCCAGGAAGTGGTGATGGGCGGGCGATTTAGCAGAATGTTTTCTGTAATTTTGACGTCCAAAAAGGGCTGATCCTCAGTTTAATTTGTATAAATGACTTCATATTTGACCAGCGCCCGCGTGCGACTTCTTCCGCGTTTCTTATATCATCATCATCATCATTTCAGCCGAAAGACGTCCACTGCTGGACATAGGCCTCCCCCAAGGTTCTCCACGACGACCGGTTCTGTGCCTCCCGCATCCAGCGGTTTCCTGCTGCGCAGCGGTTTCTTATATGCTCCGCTCCTATTGATCGCAGCGTGATGTTATACAACCTTTCTGCCTTCTGGTTTAATGGGCTATCCAACGCAAAAAGAATTTTTCCAATCGGGCCAGTAGTTCCTGAGATTAGCCCGTTCAAACAAATAAACTCTTCAGCTTTATAATAATAAGACAGTTATTATATATTTAAAAGGTTTAAACGTCTCTTAACTTTAAGCAATGATTATAAATAGACCCCTGTATGTTCATCTAATTAATGTAGGCAACGTCTACGAAAATTACAGTCTCACATTCTTTAGTGCAAAAAACGGTAGCAAAATCATCCAATAAAGCCGATATAATAATCAATAAAGCAGATTGTCCGAAAGATAATCGTTTCCGTAAAACTATATCAAATGGCCAAGTCTCTTAAATGAACCAGCCTGAATATTTCACAGTGATATAACGTTATCTCGCGTGACATTTCTTTGTAAGTCATCGTCTTCCTAGTTATCTAATGGTAGTCAGCGTCACGGCCTGGCCACAGTTCTTGTTACACTACCTTGGTTGCCCAAGGCCTCTTGGGTAACTGTATTTTTATCTTACACTTCGTTGATCTGAGTAAGTTTGTTAGTTAGAGTTTTAATTTTAATATTATGTTCGGTTTTAAGTGTAATGGGCACTTAGCTCATTAGGTTTAGTTATGGTTTGCTACACTGGCCTCAATATTTCGGACATTTCATTCAAACATTGAATTCCCCATAAAATTAAACATTTTATAAGGCTTTAAAAGCAAATAACATAGATTTATTCAAACATCTTCGTTACATGGTAAATATATGCTGTTCTTTAGATTAAAGTGAACACACCTGGACATAAGTTACCTTAGCTATTCAGGAAATCTTAAACAGACTCCCGTCCAGGTTGATCGAAGCAACTGGAGATTCATAGACTTCTCTGACTTGAAGTGTAAATGTGATGCTGTTACATAAATGATGGAAAACTTAATATCGTGTCCAGCGTATCCTGGTAGGTGCGCGTTACAGGAGCTAATTAGTGCTGGTGATGGGGCCAAACAAGTAGCTGAAGGCCGAGGCCTCTTAAATTGCTATCGACATATTAAGAGAGATTATAGTTAAATTGATTAATACTATATGTATGTATGAATGTAGATAATTCTTCAATTTCAGAACTCGGTTTTCCAAATGAAGCAATTTTTTTTTTAAGTTTTACCATTCCGTCTACTTACTAAAACAGCTATGGTTCACAACACAGTATAATTTGTGTAACTACCTTCAGTGCTATTATTACAAGGACCGTACATATTCTTTCTAATTATTCATAATATATCTTAATTATCTATTCAGAATCTTGTTAATAACTGAAAATTACCCCGTGTATTGTATTTAATTTGCTATGCCTTAAAGTACAGACGCCAACCCATCAAGCTTCTACAATAGATTTTAAAAATTATTGCCAAATCATTAAGATTGTTGGACCTTAACGCTTTTGTGATAAAGATATAAATCAAAACATGTTGATTGGGAAAAATATACCGTTTCGGGTGAAACATAAAATCACGTCTATACTAATATTTAAGTACCATGTACAAAAAGGCGACCCTATTGTCACCAATTGGGCACAAATCAGGCTTCGCATATTATGCAAACACGGTCCAAGTCCAGTCCCCTCTTCCCCACTGGGCACTATGGGCACGTGCCCAGGGCCCCGCGATCGAATGGGGCCCCCTAGTTCCTGCCAGATTACCAAATGATAACCGATTTTTAGGTATTACCGAAAAACATTAATTTTGAAAAATCTGATGATAATGACTTACTACAATACCTATGCTTATTATATTAGCTTTAGTTTGCCGCATGCGGATAGCTATTCCTTATACAACATAGCTTGAACTTTTTGACAGATGGGTCAGTGATGGGAAACAGAAAATATCTATTGGTGTAAAAAATGTGTTGGCTGTATGTATGTTTTAAACTATTCAAAATAAATAAATTCATTCGTCAATCAATTTTATTGCACTAGACATAAAAACATTTTTTTCAGTTTTTGTTTTCAGTTTTTCTATTTAAATTTTACTTCGAAGCAATAAAAACCACTTAAGACTTTCGGAAAATGCTTGAGTCCTTAACAGGTACTTTTATGTTGTGTGTCTATTCTTATGATTATTATCAATTTTTAATATTAATAAAATAAGAAAATATTGTTCGTCGTTGCAAAGTTATATCGATTTCAGATTTGACATCCGTCAAAAAGAAAGATCAAACGAATAAATAAACAGGGTGTAAGTAGGTACTCCACTCTCTCTCAACAATGAGTTTTTCCGATATTAGTATATTTAGGTTAAGTTAAATACCTGTCTTATAATGTAAGTATAAGAATACAATTAAAAGAAAAATTATTAAATTAAAAAAAGAAGAATTTTTTGATGCGGTGTGGTTTATATCTTAAAGAAACCTATTCGAACGTCATTCGTAATACCAAAGACAAAAAAGGGGAATTCCCGACTCCCGATCGTCGTTTGACTTGACGAACGGGAATTACCTTTAAGTATTTGTCTGCGATGTTGTGGCGTTTGTTTTGTTTGCAGTTGTTAGTTTGTTACTGACTGTGCTTGAGCTCTGACAAAAAAATAGTATTGTTTGATTAAATCGTCGTTTGTCTGTTTTGTGTTAGCGAATATTTTCGTTATAAAATTAATTAAATACTGAATTATAATATAAAATGTCGAAACGGTCATATCCTAGTGGATCTGAAAAAAGGAAAAAAGCTCTACATCAGAAAGAAGGAATTGAAAAGTTACCAAAACTAACATCATATTTTACTACTACTACTGGAGAAACTTCTGTAAGTAGCAATCAACTCATAAATGTTCCACATGATGACTCAGCTCAATTACAAATTGCGGGAATTCCTAAACCTTCATGTTCCAATTTTGAAAAAGAGATTGAATCAGAAAGCGACTATTCCTACGACGAAAGTGCAACGACTTCAGTAACTTCACTAAAACCGACAACTCCAACTGTGTCAATTGAACAGCAGTTTTCCAACACAGAAGAATTAATATCGCGCGATCCCGCCGATTATTTTCACGAAAAGTTTGTTGAAATAAATCGCGAAATTTTAATTCGTAAGGGACCAGTATATTTTCAAAATAAAGATTCTGACTTTTCCGAGGCATCCAGAACCTACAAAGATGGTAATAAATTAGTGACGAGATATTTCAACAAAGCATTATTTATTCGCAAATTAAAGAACAATGAAAGCGTCGAAAGAAAATGGTTGCTGTATTCGCCTTCCAAATGCTCTGTATTTTGTTTTTCATGCTGCTTATTTAGCCCAACTGATGTTAATCTTTGCTCTCGAAATGGATGTAATGATTGGAAGCATATTAATCACATAATTTTAACACATGAAAATAGCCCAGTGCATAAGCAATCTATGATGACTTATCTGGCACGAAGTAAAGCGGTTGGTAGAGTAGATATAGAGTTATTATCTCAACATCAAAAGGAAGTGGATTACTGGAGAAACGTACTTAAACGGATTGTAGCTGTTGTAAAATTTTTGGCATCGAGAGGGCTTCCATTTCGCGGCGACAATGAAATCGTAGGATCTCCAAACAATGGAAATTATTTGGGTTGTGTGGAATTATTGAGTGAATTTGATCCATTTCTTGCAGATCACTTAAAAAAATTTGGGAATCCTGGAAAGGGTAACATTTCTTATTTATCAGCAAATATATGTAATGAGTTTATTGAAGTAATGGGAAAACAGGTTCTAAAAAAATTATAAATGAAGTTAAATTAGCAAAATATTTTTCCATAAGCGTTGACAGTACGCCCGATCTGTCTCATATTGACCAGCTAACTTTCATCATTCGATACGTAAAAGACTGTGTTCCTGTTGAAAGGTTTTTGAAATTTATACCTATTAATGAGCATAAATCTAAGTATTTAGCGGAGACCATCTTAAATTTTTTAGAGATACATGATATTCCCATAAAAGATTGCAGAGGACAAAGCTACGACAATGCTTCAAATATGTCGGGAAAGTATAGTGGTCTACAAACAAGAATCAAGGAAAAATGTGAATTTGCCACCTTTATACCATGTGCAGGACATTCACTAAACTTGGTAGGTGTCCATGCTGCTAAGTGTGTACCGGAGGCATCACAGTTTTTTGAAATTGTTCAGAAAGTGTACAACTTTTTTTCGGGCTCTACCCACAGATGGAATATATTAACAGAACATTTAGGTTCAAAAAAAGTTGTGAAGAGTCTTTCACAAACCAGATGGTCAGCCCGAGCTGATGCAGTAAGTGCTTTGCATGGGGGTTATAAAAGAATATTAGAAGCTTTAATCACCATCGCAAACGATACTGAACAGGCACGAGAAACAAGAGACGAAGCCCTTAGTCTGTCTAGAAAAATGGGAAATCTAGAATTTATAATACTGACGGAAATCTGGAGCACCATATTGGAAAGAATAGACAAAACAAGTAATTATCTTCAGAAAGAAACAATAACACTGGACGTTGCAACCAATTTGTTGACTTCACTTTATGATTTTATTAATAACCTCAGGGATAAATTTGATAACTTCGAATCATCTGCCAAAGAAAATAACCCAGATTCTGACTACAAGGATCTATCTCAAAGAACGAGACGTAGAAGCTCACGGCTGGAATTTTTTGATGACTCTGCGCCATCAGTCCAATTGAATGGAAAAGAGCGATTCAACGTAGAAACCTTTCTCCCAATAATCGATACCTCGTGTGTTCATCTAAAACAGCGACAAAGTTCATATGAGACCGTCAGTCAACGTTTTAGTTTATTTTTACACTTAAAAACTCTGAATTCCGAAGAGATACGACAAGGATGCAAAGAATTTTCTCAAATCTATCACGAAGATGTAAATGAAAAAGAGTTAGAAATAGAATGTCAACATTTAAAAGAATACTTAAAAAATGTTCAGAGTGAAAATGAAGCATGTAACAGTGTACAGGAAGTATATAATCTATTAAAGCAAAACAAAATTGAAGACACATTTCCTAACGTAGAAATTGCATTGAGAATATTTTTAAGTATGATGGTAACTAACTGCAGCGGAGAACGCTCCTTCTCCAAATTGAAACGAATAAAAAATGAATTAAGAAGTACAATGCTTCAAGAGAGATTAACTAGTTTGTCGCTGATGTCCATAGAATGTGATATTCTCAATACCATAGATTTTGAAGATGTGATTAACGATTTTGCTCATCTTAAATCTAGAAGGGTACCTTTGCAATCAACATAGAATTAATCTAAGGATTTTTTTTGTAGATTATTTTTTATATTTCCTATTTTTGTAAAGTTAGTAACTAAATAAAAATAAATTTAGAACCTTGTTTGTCTTTCTTTATTTATTGTAACTAAATAGTGTTTTCTCAAGGTCATAGGGGCCCCATGATCCTAAAGTGCCCAGGGCCTCAAATAGTTTAAAGACGGCATTGTCCAAGTCTACCAAATTTTTGTACAAAATCAACCAAAAGAAATATTTTTCTACAAAAAAAGCATCATTAAGTATATGGTAGAATACTCTGTATTAACACCACATGGATTAATATAAAAACGCTGAAATTTTATATAAAGTGACACCAAACCTAGGTGCATTCTGCAAAGGTAGGTACTTCTACATTCACCTTCCGTCTTGATCTTAATCTTCTTGATATCCATCCTTAATATAAACAACATTATCTCCATACAACCCTTTGTTAACATTACCAACGTAGCTTTCCGTAAGACCCTTTCAGAATACATAGTAGTTGCAAATTATGCCACCTGATTATACATAAGACGGATGTATTTGTTTTACATTATTTCCTTTAATGGTTTTTCCATTCCAAACCTAAAATCCGATTTGTGAATCATGCATTGCATGTCCTGTACTGTGAGTATGTTAAGGTTTAAAAATGAATGGCATAATAATATGAATGTAATTGCACAGTGTGTGTGTAATTTGTTAAAACAATTAAATGAACTTTTATTATCTGACCATGGATTTTAACGCCGATTTGAGAATACTGGTTTAAGCACGATGTAATAGGTATATCGTGCCTAAACTATAGTAGGAATAAACATGTATATAATATTATGTAAGGCAGGTGCCTTATTATTAATATAAATAAGATACCTGCCTTATTAAAGTTAATGAAACTTAAATCGTCGAACACAAGATACCTAACCAATGTATTGGTAGTTTACATGGCTTGGCTTGGTAACATTAGTTCACATTTGGATTCGAATTTGCACAACCAGCTATCATCATTATCATCTCAGCGTTAATCCCAGTTGCATCCGAAGCTTTTTCAGCTTTGGAGTCTGGGGTCCGCGTTACCAGTCTAACTGCTGATTTTGGCTAAACTTCGATATTTACCGTGAAGCGACTGCTGTCTGTCCTCCAAAACCCGAAGGCGATATCGAAGCATTGCAGTTGGACTTTGAGGGCTCCAACAACCTGTAACCGTTACACCAACTACTTATACTTATACCAAAAAAAGTACAAATCGAATTTTCCGTCATAGACACCCTCTAGACACTCCACTGTTGCCCTTTTAGATCTCCAGTGGGAACCATAAAAAATTAGTTTGATTTATAATGAACTAGCGACCTAGCCCGGCTTCGCACGGGCGCAATGCTGATACTAAATACACTACAGAAAAAATGTGAATGTAGTATAAAAAACATAGCAGCCCATCGCTCTTGCCCGGCTGGCCGGTACCGCCGCAAACGCGACGACCCGCAATTTTTAATTCTGTAATATCTTCGAAAATATTCATTTAAATCATATGCTGTAAAGAGCGATCTATTTTAAATCAACAATGTATTCAAGGTATTAAATTGGATAAGGATTAATGCTGTTTTGGTTAAAATCATTTCGAAAATTAGCCAATATTTGTCGTAAAAAGTAAATGACAAAAAATGTTATTGTGGGAGATCTTGTAGAGTGATTTTGTAGACCTTTTCAATGGGTCAGTTTCAACAATATTTAGGACATTATTTTGATAAATCTCGTAGGGGTCAGCCTGCGTTTCACTGCAAACGCGGATAAAATGTAATTATTTACGACATCACATTAGAAACCTCAAAATTAATAGTATTTCTCCAATATTTAATGGATGTTATTATACATATAAACCATCCTCTTTAGTGACTCTATCTAATAAAAATATGCATGAAAGTCCGTTGCGTAGTTTTAAAGACTTAATCATACATAGGGACATAGGGAAAGAGAAAGCGACTTAGAATTATACTATGTTGTGAAGTAAATATAAATCATCAGTCACACAGCGACTATCGATATTATAAAGGTTTTTCACAAGACATTTTGTTAAAATTGATAAATACTTGTAGAATAATTGAATAATAATCAAAATTAATAATTAAAATTATCTAATGCTGAAAACATAAAGATAACAAGTAATTAAATCATTATTGAATAGAGTAAAAATATTAAGTGGTCATGTATGATTATTTGTTTATACGTAGTACGCAATCAATGAGACAAAAATGTGAAAATACGATTAAATTAAAAAGGTAGGTAGTATGTAGATATGACTAGTAACTTTGACCTTATACGCACGCACATATTTAAATATTATTTTGCGCAGTGCTTGATAAAAAAAATATTTCATCATTACTGCTCTCAAAACGGTGTTGGGCAACATTTAGACGGTTTTTGGTCTAGAACCAAAAATTTGAAGACACCTTACATCTATCCAACCAGCACCCTAATTTCGTAAAACACTATTACTATCAGTTGGAATCATTTTGAAGCTTATTGCTGTTCCATTGGTCCCTATGTTCGAGAATGTGTCTGCTCAAAAATGTAAATAACGCAATGGATGTTGTTGAACTGTCAAATTTTTTTTTTTAATAATTATAAACTAGCGCTTGACCGCAATCCCGCCTAATGGTAAGCAGTGATGCGATCGTTGATGGTAAAGAGAAACGCTAGTTTATTAAGAGCCTATTCACTCAGAAAAACTGATCGAATAGGACGGAAGACGACAGTTGAGGGAGGTTATGCAATGTTAAACCCAACAACACGACCAACGATGCTGCGCCAAAGGGAGATTAATCTGAAGGCCCTCCACGACCAAACTCCCAACACGACAACATTTGGCGCATCGTACCCGGCACACATCGCAACACAACTGGTCAGACCCGTCCTCCGTACGGCTTCGCCAGACGTCATACCGGAACACGAGAAATCGCTTGGCGGCAAGGCTTTGTCTGGTGGGTGGTAACTTCTGCCGGCGGCCGATGTTATGGCCTACCACCGAGAAAAAAAACCCAAAAATTAAACCTATTGCAATGATAATGTCTTACGCAATTACCCTGCTGCACTGGGACCCGTGGTGAATTACTGCCTAGGTAGAGGACGAGGCCTGTGTCTCACTTCCAAGTAGAAATAATATCACAGGCTGTTTGTGAGATAAATGGGCTTCTTGGGATGAGGTCTTCATATAAAGCTGAGCGCTCGAAATTCTTACAGAAGAAGGACAGACAAAAAAAAAAAAACAAAACACTCTATTAAATTAAATTAATCTAACCTATTAGAAAATACGTAAATACTAGTAATAAGAAAAATCGTGTATAAGGTAAGTCGTTATCTGACGAGCCTTTTCCCTACTATTTTGAGGTCTGCTCCTAGGTTTGCTAACCGTATTCAGCTTAATACCAATATTTTACACGGAACGATTCGCGTCTCAGAGGGTCATGGCCGCTCGGTTGATCCGGAGATACCGCACGGCCACCGCTGAGGCGGCGAGCCTCCTTGCCGGATTGCCGCCATGGGATCTGGAGACTAAAGCCCACGCCTATATGTGGGATTGGCGAG
Organism: Sesamia inferens; assembly: GCA_037179545.1. Classification (NCBI taxonomy): domain Eukaryota; kingdom Metazoa; phylum Arthropoda; class Insecta; order Lepidoptera; family Noctuidae; genus Sesamia; species Sesamia inferens. The sequence goes on from CM073922.1 coordinate 12,610,157, forward strand.
AGGAGGCAAAACGCCAGGGCATAACTCCGCTGCCGCGAGAAATCGCGGTAAGGCGGCCAGAGCTCCAGCGGGATCTCATGGCCACGTAGAGAGTGCGATTGTCGCTATTGAGTGCTGAGCACCTCACAATAGCGGCGGTAAGTCACCTGTTTGAGAAGTGGCTCGAGAGGCGCCACGACGCCCTGACCTTCCGCCTGACGCAGGTCCTCACCGGACCCGTTTGTTTCGGGAGGTTCCTGTTCCAAATAAGGCGGGACGAAACACCAGGGTGTCACCATTGTGTGGATCGCTCTAAGGACACGGTGGAGCATACGGTGGAGGTCTGCCCGGCTTGGGTAGAGCACCGCCATATCCTCGTGGCGGCGATCGGCGGGCATCCCTCGCGTCCGATCCTGGTCCACACCATGGTCTGGAGCGAGAAGGCATGGCAGGTCGTCACCTCCTTCTGTGAAGCAGTGATGCTGGTAAAGGAGAAGGTGGAGCGCGCGAGGGAGTGGTAATCCCAGCGCCCTCATGCCACTAGCCGCCACAGGAGATGCCCTGGTCGGGAGGCAACATCGAACTCCCGGTCACCATACGCGCGGGCCTGTGGGCGTCGAGCAGTGTGCAGTTTGCCGCCCGGTAAGGACCAGGCCCAAGTCGACGGAGCGTTGTGTTTCACGAGCGCCTCAAACAGATGTCAGCACATCGTGACGGGGTCCACGAAGACCGATGCCTCCTGGGTCAGGGTTGCAAGAAACCGTGGCCCTGGCGCACAGGCAAGTGAAGAAACACGGGTGGGTTTTAAGCCAGTAAAAGTCTGACACGCCCTCGCGCGCCGCCCAGAGCGGGAGAAGTTATTTGATGATTTCCCATCCCAAACAAAAAAAAAAGTTTTGGAGCGCCGGTCACGTACCGGAAGACGCAGCGTAGGGAGGCCCCCAACTAGGTGGACCGATGACCTGGTGAAGGTCGGGGGAAGCCGATGGATGCGGGCAGCACAAGACCGGTCATCGTGGAAAGCCTTAGGAAAGGTTTTGTCTATCAGTCGACCTCTATAGACTGAAGAAGAATAAGAAGTATGGTAATAGATATTTAACATGTATTGTTGTCGTGCCTAAAGGTTATCTTCATCTGCCAGGGCCGTGGCTTGTTTGAAAGAGATACCGTGGTCCCTAGCGCATAGGCAAGTGAAGGAACGCGGATGGATTTTAGTCAATAAAACCCTGACACGCCCTTCCGCTCTGCCTAGAACGGGATAGGTCATTTGATGATTTGGGTTATCTTTATATGTAAGACCGTCAAGCACGTTTTATCCTTCTATTCCTTATTTATATTGTCCTCATGAAAGTTGACAAAATAAAGGCACAGTTATATATACAACGTGTAACATAAAGCGTATATACATACCAAGGGCATGGCATCTTTACATGCCATGCACTTGGTATGTACGATGGTTAAACTGAAAGTTCTTAGAAAATCAAAAACTAATAACATTAGCCAGTTATTAGTTTTATTATATCTTTTCAAAATATTGTCCATTCACGTCAATACACCGTTGCATGCGATGGAACCACTGGGAAAAGCACTTTGCCCACTCGTCCTTAGGGGTCTCTTCAATGGCATCGCGATACGCAGCCACCGCTTCTTCAGCATTCATAAACCGCTTTCCTTTAAGTTTTTCTTTAATTTTTGGAAATAAATAAAAATCACAAGGCGCGAGGTCGGGACTATACGGCGGGTGACCCAGTAATTCAACGTTTGATGTCGCCAAATAGTCGATCGTTCGCTTGGCGGTGTGCGACGAGGCGTTGTCGTGGTGAAGGAGGATCCTACTGCGAGGTCGTTTCTCTCGAACTTTTTCCAAGACAAGTGGCAAACAATTGGTTAATGAAATATATACTCAGTAATATTGCCAAAGAGTTCTATTTTCAAATTTTAGAATTATTTTTTTATTATATTGTTTATAAGTGGCCAGTTCTAAGAACTTTCAGTTTGACCCTCGTATATACCCTTTATGTTACACGTTGTATATGTATACACATATATGAATACGTCGTGGTGGTCTAGTAGTTAAGATACCAGCCGCTCAAGTATGAGTGTGCGGGTTCGATTTCAGGTCAGAGGAGTACTAATGTAACTTATCTAAGTTATATGTACTTTCTAAGTATATCTTAGATACCAATGACTGATAACAAGATGAAGGAAAACATCTTGAGGAAACCTGGACTTTAAGTCTGAAATCGCCAACCCGCATTGAGCAAGCGTGGCGATTACGCTCAATCCTTCTCTGTATGAGAGGAGACCTGTGCCCAGCAGTGGGACAATAAAAAGCTTGATGATGATGATATATGAATAAAATATTAATTATATTAATAAAATAATTAAACCAGTTGTGCCAGAGTTGAGCACAATAATTATGCGTGATTAGTAAGAGGTCAATAGCCTACGAGACACAATTATTGATAATAATTGATATAGAATAGCAAATTAAAATGACTATTAATTACTCTTTTATTACATTATGTAGGTACTTGATAATTAATTGAAACTAGTTATAAGGTATGTTGTTCCTTTCTGATATTACAGAAGAATATAAATTTGTTGGAAATTACATCGCTGTCAAGTTATGGGTACTGACATAAATTACGTGCCTACATTATTATAAAGTTAGTTTATTTTGTATGACAAATGATTATATCATACGTTTAAGCAATACTAATAAATTAAGCCTTTTTTTATTATTTTTTACTTTTTCTTCGCCATCAAAGAAGCCGTTAGTGGATTTGTAATCATTAAAGTCAAAATGATTCCAGTAAAAACCTCTAGAACCTTAAAACCATTAGGTAATTAGTAGGGTAATTGCGTAACATATCATCAGTAGTAATGGGTTACATTTTGACAGTTCAGCAACATTCATTCCGTTATTTACGTTGTTCAGCAGACACATTTTCGAACATAGGGAGCAATGAAATAACAATAAGCTACATAATGATTCCGACTGATAGTAATAGTGTGTCATGACAGCCTTCGTGGCGTAGCGGTAGCGAACGCCGCCGGCACAAATATTTCTATGCATGAATATGAATATTTGCAGGTCTGGTCGTGCCTCGCAAAGCACGTTAAGCCCTTGGTCCCGGTTGCCATACAAACATCTAATGGCAGCCGTTACGGGTTGTTGGAGCCCTCAAAAGTCCAACAATTAGTCTAACTGCAATGCTTCGATATCGCCTTCGGGAGATCAGACGGCAGTCGCTTCACGGCCAAAATCAGCAGTTAGACTGGTAAAGCGGACCCCAGACTCCAAAGCTGAAAAAGCTTCGGATGCGACTGGAATAACACTGAGATGATGATGATGAATAATAGTGTGTGACGCAATTAGGGTACAGGTGTGATGATTAGGATTAGGAACAATTTTCCATTAAATTTTAATAGAAATGTTTCTACTTGATGACTCAAGTAGAAACATTTCTATTAAAATTTGCAACTAATTGTAGTGTTGTTCTACTCAAACGGGTGCGATATACACCTCATCATCACTACAATTGGCTTGTATCCTAAAAAAATAATTTAATGTCCATCAGATAGATTTATAAAAAGTATTGAACACGTATTTTTTATTTTTTCTTTCATTAAAATACTTAGGAAGATATATTGATTTGAAATATCGCATGACGTCAAGCCGTGGTACAAAATTTAGCACGGCGTAACGTAATTAGCCCCCACTCCGTAACTTTAATACGCTATAGCTCAGTAGGTTTTGGTAATTACGACAAAATAAAAAATACGGATCTTAATGTCTTTAATTATCTATAAGACGGACTAATTATTTTTTTGATTTTCATACCTTGGATACATCCCTATTAGTTGCTATAAAAACAAAGCCCTCAGGGTGGATACAATCGATAAAACAAACACCAGGAAAATAGTAAACACTAGAAACAAATCAGTCAAAGAAGGTCTAAAAATAATACAATAGCAAATAATTCGTGCGTCGAACGTACAATACTATCCTTGAGAAGTAGACTGACAATGAAAGATTGCTGCGACAGTCCTACAAACGCCTGACTCGCATAATATATCGATATACTCCCGGCGAAGATAGTCAGGTACAGCCTTGGCTTACCTTTTATGATACATATAACAATTTAATGGGTGCCAAACGTGGGGAGAATGGACGATAGCACATCAAGCTACAACAAACTGTCAAATTTCTTTATTAGAGAGTTTCGGGTAGCTTGACCTGCTGTCGCCCGTATATTGGGCTCACATTGACTCAGGGGTCTGAGGATGGAAGGTTCAGAGAATTATAGTTGATTCATTGTTGACGTTAGTTACTGCATATTCAAAGATCGACAGTCAAATAGTAATTATATTGCGAACAATGTTTTATTAAAATGCGTTGTTGGTAAGCAAGTAGCATTTTGAGAATCTGGTATTCTGAGATGAAAGGAAATGGAATTGTATCTTTACACAAATACTTAACTTACTAACTCAGCTATTGATAATGCGTCAATCAAATCAATTGTCTTAGAAGGTACTACTAGATACAAACTAGGAATATTATATGCGGGTAAAATGACAAATAAATTATTCAAAAATGGAATGAAAATAAAAATGGCATGATTAGTTTAAAATAAAAAAATAATTAATTTAAAACCATTGATTTCATAACAGACATTTCATATGTTCTTGAAAAAATATTGTTCCATTTGATTTCAATTACTTCATTGACATCACCGACTGCTGCATGCATAATTGTTAAATTACTAATACGAACGAAAACACAAGTTTAAAAAATCTTAAACAATCAGATAAAAGCTTAATTGACCAGAATCAATCCACTGTTAAACATATTTACACAAGAAAAAAAAATAAGAATAAATTACCTCATTGGGCATCAAAAAATTCGCCCACATCGCTGACAGTGGGACAAGTACCCAAAGGGCTGGCAGCATTACCACGGTGAATGGCAATGCTGATTCTTTGGGCTAAAAATAGACCAGCCCATACGTAAAGAGTCAGCTAACCGCTTGGCGATATCCCGAAAAATTCGATGAGCACTCGGACCCCAAGGTCCTAATGTTTCAACTCCAAACGGCTCAAACATATTATAGTTCCCAATAAGATTGTTATATTTGCGCCGTTTGAGTTTTCCTGTAGGGCTGTGCTTGGAAGCTGGGATGGTGCGACACAGGTAGCATCCCACACCAAGGGCCTACCGAACTTTCAAGGCATTATGGTCATTACATCTGGCCTCTTTCCATTGTCACGTGCCAAGCCGTTGGGTTCTAAAACAGCTGGCACCCCAGTGGAGACAAGAGCTCGACGGACGATGTCGTTAATGCTGGTGTGCCGTGGCATCCGATTAGCGCTCATGCTGCAGAATAGGCTAGGGTGTCCGAGACAGTCGACTGCTTCACCGCATAGACAGTGATATAGAGCTCCGTAAGGAGCGGCCATACGCAAACATGTAGTGAGAAGTAGACGGCAGTTGAGCGAGGTGATGCAATGTTAAACTCAACAACACGACTAACGATGCTGCGCCAAAGGGAGATTGATCTGAAGACCCTCCACGACCAAAATCCCAACACAACAACATTAGGCGCATCGTACTCGGCACACATCGCAACACAACTGCTCAGACCCGTCCTCCGTACGGCTACACCAGACATCATGCCGGAACACGAAAAATCGCTTGGCGGCAAGGCTTTGTCTGGTGGGTGGTAACTTCTGCCGGCGGCCGATGTTATGGCCTACCACCGAGCACCAAGCATGTTTAGTGAGATGTAGTTGATAGATATTTTAGTTTAAGCCATAAAATATGATTGTATTAAATATTAAAATAGATGCCTATCCACTGTTTGAACTCAAGAGCAAGTCATCACCGCAGCTTTGCAATGGTGACGTATTTTCGAAACCCAATATTCACGTAGGTAACCGGTCAGCGCTCGTGCAGCCTTGACACCGGCGTTGCATCATACGTTACGCCACCCTGTCACAAGTCACCTCACGATCTCCCTGCTTTATGATCAACCTTGGATTTCTGACATGATATAATAGAGTGGGTGGTGTAAATGTCAAGCCTAATACAAATTCCAATTTTAGGAGAAGAATTTAGGTTAATGTTTTTCTAAAACAATGAATTTTGAGAAAATATTGTTATCACAAACGTTTCATTATATTTCTGTAGATATTGTTTGGTCAAAGGTCATAAATGTGTTGAGTCCGTATACATGTTGCATTTGTTTGCAACTGTCCTTTGCTTACAAATGAGAGTTACACCACTGACGTCCAAGCGTTAGTCATATGGAACATTCATCATATAGAAATCGTACCTTGCTTGTTGTGTCTGAATATAATAGTTGCAATATAATGTGATTGCGTTATTAGAATGTAAATACGTTTTGTTGAACAATTTCTAAGTCAACCGTTTATATACAGTATGTTAAGAAAACCCTGTCCGACCTATAAGGATAATAAAGGTTAGGTAAACACATGACCAAATATAATATAAAATTTTACGTAATCATCATAGTTCCAATACAAATGAATTTTGAAATAATCTTTTTTTCCCGCGAATTAATTCCAACTTCCCCGAAATTTGGTAATTTTTAAAAAAGTGACAACACGGGTATTATTATGAGCGAATAGCGATGCGACCGCGTGCCGTGTGTCCTGCCGCCCGCCGCCCGTGGAAGGGTGGTTAACGCACATTTATTAAGTTACCTCTTTTTGCGAAATCTTATTTATTTTTTTAGGGGGATTTTTTTTTAAAAGTTTAGCCCGGTTTTGTATGCATTAGTAGAATCAGTTATCGATACCTAACAACACCTTCACGGGTCGGATAGGGTTTTCTTAACATACTGTATACTCTTAATTTCGTCTTCCTATATGATCAAAAATTAAGTCGAGTAAAAAAAATATTGTCAGTTTTCGTGTAACTAGCTCTTAATTCAATCTATTGAACATTTCCGTATATAAACTACCTCTTTATTCATTTGACATTTTGATTCATTTGACAGCTCTCTCAGAAGCATGTATGCAACCACTAATTCAATAATCAAACTTTCTGAATCCATTGCAGCAGAACATACAAGCTTAATCACTTGGATGAGTAACTAGCCCTCATTACACATAATGACATTACTGCTGCTGTCATACTTTTGCGAAACAGCTGGAAATTTTGTTCTCTTCTCTCGAAACAGTTTCGTCAGCGGGTAGAAAGTGGCACGCGGTTTCAATGTGTTGAAGAGAGGAATGCAATTATTTTATTACACCAGCATTCATAGGTTTGGTTACATAGGTTTAGGTTTTGGTAGAATGATCAAATTATGAGATGTTAAAAAGAAAATGCACGATAATATTAGCCATTGAACTGTCAAAGCTACTTTGTATCGGATTGCTTAGAAACACACATACGGTTGGCGCAGTGGTTCAGCGGGTGACTGTTCCGGGTTTGGCTGTATGTGTATTTGAGTTTTGTAAATGCACCCACGGTAGGTACAGGAGAAATTCCTAGAGTGGGGCAAAGCTTTTTTAAACAAAAAACTTTCTGAGACTGATCTATAGGACAGTCTTCAGTCCAGAAAAATCAGGCCGGGTGACAATTTCTCACACGATAACTTATTACAATGACTAATTTTTTTTTAAATAATATCTATTTTTACAATATTTGCAAATATATGAGCATCTTATATATAATCATAGAATCATTGTATACAAATAATGGAAACAATTCAAAAGAAAACCATCTTTTGAGTGGCGAAAAAGTTAAAGTAATTTAAGTTCCTATTTGAAATTAATGCTTTGACTATGGTCATGCCTAGCACAAAATTGCCAGTTGCTAAGTTCAATCATTACTCTATATCGTTCAAATTAACTTAATGTGAAATTATACCGTGAGAACACATCATGACTTCTTATAGACTTGTTGGAGCTGATAGTAAATGCAGAAGGCAGTTATCAAAGTACATTCAATCTCAAATCTTTGTGCATACACATATTACTTATATCTCTACATACAGATCGAAGAACACGCCTCTGCACATGCTCTTTTTAGACATGCAGAAGGCCTTCGACTGTGTCCCTCGGGGGGTGATCTGGTGGGCACTGAGGTCTAAAGGAGTACCAGAAGCCTATGTTGACATAATTCGAGACATGTACCTCAATTCCGATTCCGTTGTTAGGACCGCTGTTGGCGACACTAAACCCTTCCCCATCACCGTCGGTGTACACCAGGGATCCGTCCTTAGTCCGTTCCTGTTCAGCGTGATATTAGATGTCTTGTCAGACAGCATCAAGAATTCACATGAGCAACCTCCCTGGTTGCTCATGTATGCTGATGATATCGCGCTGGCAGACGCGGACAGGGAACGGTTGGTGCGGCGGGTAAATGCGTGGAAGAACTCGCTTGAGAGCGGAGGTCTTAAACTCAATGTGGCGAAGACGGTGTACATGGCCAGCAACACCACAGACCCTATGCCTGTGTGCATAGGCGGAGACAGGGTCGAGTGCACAGATCAATTTAAATACTTGGGGTCTGTGTTCCACGCGTCCGGCGACATTGATTGCGACGTCAAGGCACGCATTTCCGCTGCTTGGGCAAAATGGCGTGAGATGACAGGTGTCATTTGTGACCCCAAAATGCCGGTTAAGCTTAAGGGACAGGTCTATAAGACCATCATTAGACCTGTCCTTCTGTATGGCAGTGAGGCGTGGCCTGTGCTTGCGCGACACAAGGAGGAGCTGCGTGTCACGGAGATGAGTATGCTGCGGTGGATGTGTGGAGTTACGCGGAAAGACCGCATCAGGAACTCCCGCATCCGTGGCAGTCTCCATGTCCGTGACATAGCAGACAAACTGCAAGAGAGTCGCCTGCGCTGGTACGGCCACGTCTTACGTAAACCGGCATGTTACGTGGGTAACAAATGTCTTGCCATGGCGCCTCCGCCGGGCCGGAACAAGCGAGGCAGGCCAAAGAAGTGCTGGCTTGACGTTGTAAGTGATGACATGCGTGCCAACAATCTCACACCACAGGATGCCAGAGATCGTGCGAAATGGAGGCGTAATAGCAGGAAAGCGGACCCCGGGCTCCAACGCGAAAGCCGCGGATGCGACCGGGATAATACGCTGAGATGATGATGATATTACTTATATCTCTAAAACGTGTTAATTGGCATTAGGTGTGGGTCGTTACGCCTTTTTCAAGAAACGTAACATAACCAGTTACTTGGTCGGCGTCACCTGTTATAAAATGAGTTATTTTTGTAGCACGTTATTTTCATTCAGCTACTGTGATTGTTTACATAATTATACGTCCACCAACTATACAGTTACTCACGAAACGAAACTAAATTAAATCACTTATTTGAGTGTGTAGCTATACAGTTAAATCAATAAATTATGCCGGTGTGATGCATGATACGGCTACAACACAACGTGTGTATGAAATAACGCATTTACAGAAATAATACTTTTTAATTTGAGTCGTAAGTAGCTAAACAAGCATGAGCTGAAAACGCACTCTCGTATTTAAAAAAATATTCAAATTTAAGTTTAGTCTCAGCGGCAATCAATGACAAGAACTTGTCAAAAAATTTATGTTGGTTGTGTGTATTAGAATATTATGTTATAACCATAATACATACACTGAATTTTTAATTTAGCCTGTTAAATTTCACACTTTTCAAATTGAATTAACTTGTTAAGTACACAACTTAAGCTTTCGAAATATAAAAGGATTCGGAAAAGAGTAATTTTGTAAGTGAAGTCTTCATAGTCGAGAACGTACTTCTTCTGAAAAAAGTTTTAAAACCTAAATGAATCCATTTAAAATTACATTTATACAATTTATTTATTTTTTTGTACCAAAAAGAAAAAATATTAATTTTGTGTTCTTGTTAAGTTAGTCACTTGCATGAGTGTGTGTTGCTATATTGTGGTAGGAACATGGCTTTACTTGGAAGAAATACACCCCTGGCTACGGAGACTAGAAAGAAGCCGTAGACTGCCGATGGTTTAATTAGAGCATTAAAAGAGGTCCTGCTTAAACAATGGGAGAATATTCCCCGACATTGGCTCCGAAACATAAATAACATGTAATATATATCTACTTATAAAAAGTTAGTTGAGTTTTTTGACACTAAAAATGGTTATTTTTATTGTTTAACCTTTTTTTAAGTAAACATGTTCCTAATGTACCCATAGTTCACTAGTTTCAAAGAAAGCTAATGAAATTTTCTTATAGAGATTTTTTTTTAATTATAAATCTCATAATATCTATAGCTTAGAAAAAAACAAATTTAAAATTGTAACAGTAAGTTTTGCAGGTCAGTGTAAATAAAAATCGAAAAGTTTCAAGTTCAATTAAAACTAGGTTGAGAATCAGCACTTTTGAACACCAAAATTACATAAGTCAGTCCCCTAAAACGCCCTTCACCATTAGATAGTGCTTCAGTTGAGAAGAAGATTGATGTAACAAAAGCAGAGACAATAATAAATTAAAAAGATTTGTAAACTTCGTTGATAAAAATCGGCTAAAAGCTATTTCGTCTAAAACACTTTTAGCGTTTCACAAGAACAGCGAGGAACCGTCTACTGTTACACTATATACTATTACATTTGATACCACGTTACCTATGTTGTTACGCGAACGACACATTTCCGTTACAACATAAAATAGATCAGCTGTCTGAGGATAACTTTGAAAGTGAAACTAAAGAGCTTAATTTGATTATCATGTACATGTGTGCCTGCAAAACTTAGTGCTACACTTTTAAAAAATATTTTTTTGTTTCTTAACTATAGAAGTTATGAGGTTTATAATAAAAAAACCTTTAATAGTATATTTTATTAGCTATATTTGAAAGAAGTAAACTATAGATATATCTATAGCTGTATCTTGTAGGGTATTCCAGTTCTGAGTAAGTACTACTTTGCAGGCTGGGTCCAAATGATTGTGAATTATACATGAACGTATAATGAAAGTACCCAAGCATCAGCGTTATAGATGTGTTTATTAGCAAAAGGCTTAATTTAAATGTCTTTGACTAATTTAAATATAGTTACTATTGCAGTGGTATAAGTAGATATCAATCTGTTATCTTTTCCCCTGAATCGGTGATATTTTTAGGTGATAAACGCAGCCGCTGAGCAAGGAGGCGCAAGTACGATCCCCGCGCAGTGCAAATGTTTGTATGAATATTTGCACTCGTCTGGTCGTGCTTCGGAAAGCACTTTAAGCCGTTGGTCCCGGTTGCCATACGTACATCTAATGGCAGTCGTTAAGGGTTGTTGAAGCCCTCAAAAGTCCAACAATTGGTCTAACTGCAATGCTTTGATATCGCCTTCGGGTTGTGGAGGTCAGATGGCAGTCGCTTCACGGAAAAATATCGAAGTTTAGCCAAAATCAGCAGATAGACTGGTAAAGCGGATCCCAAACTCCAAAGCTGAAAAAGCTTCGGATGCGACTGGGATTAACGCTGAGAGGGATTAGTATTAAGTTATCGTCATCAATGGTGACTTAAATACTAATCTCGCACAATTCATTTAAAGATTGTGCCTTATGACAGGTGGCGCGGAAACAGAGTTCTAGGACGGATTGGGGAAAACCTTAAGTTTTCAAGTTCATCGCATTTCATATCGAATTAAAAAAATTCGGACTTATAAAGCAGAATCTTTTGATTATTTCAGTATATTTTATTCAAGAATAAGAAGCGAAGAACAGGAGCGTTTCCTGCTCCGTATCACATACGGACTAAATACTACAATATTTTCAAGAAATTTATATGTTTGTTGACGCTCTTAGAGAGTAAATCCTGATGCAGTCGTGTCTTTACAATTATATTTAAAAAGATGTTAATAAAAACAGAACTCAAACAAATGTTAACATGTTTTATAGTATTAATATTGGAAGCAAGATACGTGAAGATGCACAAGATAATACAAGAAGTAAAAGAAATGGATACGCAACTCGTGCAATCATTTTCCCAAGTTTAATCTAGCAAATGGTCAAAATAAATCATATTCAGCATTTCACAAAGAGACGCAACCGAAAATTCACAAATCGAACGTTTCATTTTAGACCAATATAATCACAGATCCATAGTTGTTAGTACGAACTTGTACACACACATGTCTGCCAAACCATAGTGTAGTAAAAAGTCCATCAACCTTGTTCGCCGCTGTAGCTAAAATACTTTTAGAGCTACCCCGAAGTCGCCACAATATCGATGCACACTGCGTATGATTGCAAGAATGCCATCTATTAGCGGTTCCGTGAGCATGCCCGGTGCAAAACCGCATTGCAAAAGAATCCTCCAATTAGATTATGTACACAGATATTCAGAGTTCCATCATAATTTCCATGGGTGTTTCTCAAAATATACGCTGTTGTACCAAGTGGGTTACCAGGTCGGCAACACGTTGTATAAGACTTATGTAACACATGACCTTGTGAAACAGCACTGCCGAAGCGTTCAAGTTCATCGTGGATTTTATTATATTTGTACATATTACCGTTTGTGTATTTTGCTGTAAATGTTTGCCGTTGTTGTATTTGGGTTTCTCTGGTTAGTCAACGGTTTAGTGGGTTGAGTAAACAATTTTACTAAGGGTTTGTAAATCGCGTTGTCTTTTGTTAAATAATATTTCTTGTTGTGGTGGTCCTTTTTTAAGTATAAGAGCTTTTGTAATTGTTGCTTCTTGTAGTTCCTTCGTTCCACTGACTTCCCTTCTCTTAGCAATTTTCATTTATATATTTCACCATCGACGGAACGAGCCCGATTTATAATTAGAACTGTTTTGTTAGTTATCAACGCATTATTTTTGCATATAATTTGAATGCAGTTGTATATCTAAGCAAATAAATTGGCTAGGCACCCGTTTCAATACTAAGAAAACATAATTTCCGCATTGAAACACTCTTCTGTCATATTGATATGCTACTGCAGTGCTACTGCTAGGGTTTTCTATAATGACTTGGTCAGGAATTGTTTGCTTAGCTATGCATTATGATCGTGATGAGAATTACTTCTACAATTGCCATAACAACATATATTACTCTAGTGTCTTTATACATTATGCATCATAGTATAATTGCTATGATTAATGAGAATTTTGTTATTCTATAATATGTGTTATTCTATATTATATGTTATTTTATGTTCTATAAAGATATCCAAATAATTGATATTATAGAATCTATAAAATGAATTGTTTGACTATCTTTCAGTGAAATTTCCGTAAAAAATGCTCCTGGCGTTTCGGGAATTTGCTGGAACAAACAATTTAAAAAAAATATTTTGAGACCTATGCCAATACTTTAAATAATTAATGAATATATAATTATTAAGTGGGTATTTTGTTATCACAAACAGACATTAATTTTTTAAGATAGCTATTATTTATTAGGTTTTTACTCTTGAGTGATATCGATACTGGTTCTAACATTTCCAAGTTCGCACGCATATTTCTCAGTGACCTGAATATTGGAAAGTTCGGTGATCGGTCAGCCTCACCTTGTACATTTTACGTAACCGTTACGTTGCTTATGTACGCATTGTTTATGTTTGTATGCAAATACTCTATTTTGAAACATACCTATCATTTGCATGGCATGCCGTCGAGAGTTGTGAATTGTTATTAGACATGCCGTGTTATGAATGTTTCATTGATGTCTTGAAATCCATCAAGATTTAATTTAGTATCAGTTCATTCATTTCGAAAGCTTCAAAAATCATGCTAGAATTATAACGATTCTAAAACTAAAGTTAGAGTTGGTAAAAAATGATTTTCATAAAAAAAAAACCATCACTATATATTTATATACAGTATGTTAAGAAAACCCTGTCCGACCCATAAGGATAATAAAGGTTAGGTATACACATGACCAAATATAATATAAAATTTTACGTAATCACCATAGTAACAATACTAATGAATTTTGAAATAATGTTTTTTTCCCGCGAATTAATTCCAACTTCCCCGAAATTTGGTAATTTTTAAAAAGTGACAACACCGGTATTATTATGAGCGAATAGCGATGCGATCACGTGCCGCGTCCCTGCCGCCCACCGCCTCCGCCGCCTCCGCCGCCGCGCGCGTTTGTGTGGATAACGCAGATTTATTAAGTTACCTCTTTTTGCGAAATAATATTTATTTTTTTAGGTGGATTTTTTTTAAAATTTAGCCCGGTTTTGTATGCATTAGTAGAATCAGTTATCGATACCTAACAACACCTTCACGTGTCGGACAGGGTTTTCGTAACATACTGTATATTCTTTTTCTTTCCAGCGGAGTACATCCGACCATGCAGTCAAAAAGATGCCGAAATAGATACTTGTATAAAGAACTCCTTCAACCACCTGCGACCCTACCTATCCAGAGGTATCCCTGAATTGGGGGTCCCTCCTGTGGAGCCCCTCTTCATTGACCGACTGGTCATGGCCAACGATGCTGGTCCTGTCAGAGTTACAGCAGCTTTCAGTAACATCACCGTTATTGGACCTAGTAATTATACCATTACTAAAATCAGGTAAGAATGTCGTTTGACATCTAAAGGTTGATCACTCTTCTGCTTTTATTTCTCCTCTTCAGTGGCACTTTACTTAGAAAGAATAGAATAGAATACTCTTTATTATATATACCGTACAGATTACAGAACATAAATATAAAGACTTTACAAAGGGTGACACAATGGGCGGTCTTATCGCTAAGAGAGATCTTTTACAGACAACTTTTGGATGGAATACTAAGGGGAAGGAGAGAGAAATAATATAGGCAGTCTACAGTGTACTATTTACATGGATTATACAACAAATATCTACTTCAAGTGTATCATACTAGTTTAAATAAATATATACATCTAATTAATAAATATCATACAAGAGAAAATAAAATATAATGATATGTTTAAAGAGAGAGAGGAAATGTTTTTTTTTATCATAGTTTTAAAAGTGAACCGAGTTTGAGAACGCCTTACGGACACGGGCAAGTCATTCCATAGCCGAACTGCTTGTAGTGTAAAGGATTTATCATAAAAAGAAGTGGAATAAAGAAAGGCAAAAAGGCTTTATTCTATTTAAATTTCTACGTGTTGGTTTTACTGTTTTACGTTAAGTAAGTATACTAAGCACTCGTTCATAAAACAACAAGCCATGCAGTTTTAAAATCTGCCTGTTTTGCTAACTATCACGATGAAGCTAAACATGTCACATGATGTTAATTAAATGAAGCCTAATGTCTTAAAATAGAAACTAAATATTCACTTATCTAGATCTATAGGTCAACTACAAGGCGATATTTCGAAACTCCTAATTAGAAACATTAATTCTGTATTAAACTGAAAATCTTAGAACAGAGTAATGGGGTCAAGTCTGTGTTATCGCTATTGCAAACTGTTACTATAAAAATTGTCTGAGTGTTGTAAGAGACACCTTCGTAGCCCAGTCTATCTTGATATCGCGTAAAGTTTCGTAACACACACAGATAAGGTAAATTATATCCATGAAATAACTAAAGAATTTGTGTATTACTCACATTTTAGGTGCTTATTATATATACAATATATATGTAAGTCAAGAAACATGGATAGGTAAGTAAGAAACGCTAGGCTGTTTCATTGTTCAAGACAAACTAAAAAAGATACTGTTTTAATCAGTGAAAGTCTGACACGCCCTTCCGCTCCGCCCAGAGCGGGACACGTCATTTGATGATTTCCCATTATGAAAAATCCATGTTTACCTTGAAGGTACTAATAAAGAATGAAATGAAATCGTTTATTATGCAAGTAGAGTCACTGATCACTTTTACACGTCATATTTTTTTAAACTAGATGGAGCCGGCATTTCCTAACTGACAACCTCTGAGAAGAAAAGCCGAAACAAACTCAGAGATCATCGTATTTTTTCAAGTCTAGACTTTAACTATAATATACCTCTGTATAACTGAATCAAGTGTACTGGCAAGTGCGCATAAAATATATACCTAAATTGCATAGGTATAATTTATAGCTATAGTAATAATACGTGCCAAATATATAGTAGAAAAGGCAGACGGCAATAAAATAGTAGTAACGATCACAAATATACAGATCGGTCTTCAACCTATTGCAAATCTCCGGCAGACGTCTTATATGAATTGCATAATTTAAGCAATAGACTGTAATAGACGGTAAATACCGAAGCAATTTTTATTTGTTTTATGTGTTTTACAGACAAAAATAAAGTAAGTATAAAAACATTAGACAGAGTTTCCTCCTCGCCGTTTTGCAATACTCACCATTTCATTCAATGTCTTAAATCGGTGGGAAGCTCGGCATAATGACAGAATTAGGAGCACAAAACATTTCACAAGCCTTAGGTACGACTGTGTGACAATTCGAGCGTAAAGGCCGAATTTTGTAACATAAAACTTGAAGGTGTACAAAGGGACAGATGAAGTAATTCATTTTGTTCTACTTTCGTTACATTGCTTTAAAACACAAGTCATCTTAGCCGCAAATGATCTAAGTGTGCCTAAACATTTTAATAGCATTTATGCCTGCAAAAAGGAGTACCTTCAACAAGAACGTCAATAAAAAAAAAATGATTGGTGTTAATCTTACAAGCAAAGAGTATGCAAAATAAATTATTATCCCCCTTATTACAAAACGTTATTTAACTTTAGTTTCAGATTGAAACTTTGAGTCTGTATTTATATTTCAAACTTTATTAAGGTTATCTCAAAGTTCTTAATATACAAAAGTGACAACTTAGTACCGAGCTTAGCTGTCATTTTTATATAAAGAACTACATCTTTATAATGGCTAGGTGCATAATTCAATAACCATTTAGATGGTTTAAACTTGAACTAAATAAAATCCTTGTTAATGGGTAATGGTGCCCTTTGATTAAGGGTATGATGTTTTTGTTTATCGAAAGTGAAAAAAATAATCATTCTTATGTGGAAGGTTAAAGAACAAATCCAAGTCTCCCCAAACAGGATTTGTATACTAATCAGATTCCATATGTACGTAGGTCTGATTTGAAGAAGCTGCGTATTGACATGGGTCTGGTGCTACCTCGCATTGAGATCACCGGACGGTACGAGGTCTCAGGACAAGTGCTGCTGTTCCCCGTCAGGTCACAAGGAGACTTCTGGGCGTCATTCGGTATGTTATACATATTAGTAGAAAAATCTCATAAAGAAGACCTAGGTGTTGTTGGAAGGGATTACACATATGTTCGTATTAGCCGGCTGGTAAAATTGAATATCTGTGGATATCTAGATTTATGTTCAGGGAAAAGCCGTTGGGCTTAAATTGTGAAGAGGTGCAGTATGAGGTGAGGTGTATGAGATAGGTGCCGAACGAATTTTGCCAGATTTCAATCGAAAACATGTTTTGTAATTGATTCAGGTTGACTTGTTCAATAAATACTGCCAAATCGAAGGTGCCTGACCAAACATATGTCTAACACTTAAATTTGTCGTACTTAAGTTAGATGATAGAGAAAGAAACCTAGATTGGCAGTTAATACTTCATTTCACGCCAGATAACGTTCTTTTCAGCATCATGAGTAAAATCAGTAACTTGCAAAGAGAAGGTACACACGAAACAGTCAACGGATTAAAAGTTCTTTGCACGTGATAAACAATCCCTTTAAATATGTATACATTGGTAAAAAAAAAACAGGGTCAGATTTTAAATATCCGGGTAGAACAAATATTTGTACGGTTTATCATATATTTGTTCTGAACATATATATGTCGGGGACAGCGACGGCAAAGCGGTAGGGTCGACATCATCTTGGTGTGGAGGTACAGGTTCCGTTTCGTGGGTGAGTTTTTGAATTGAAGCACGACGTGTAGATATACCCTCCAATCTTCATAATAACAATTTGAATAGGCAAACCGACAGTTTCGGTTCGGAGAAGTGCCTTGGTCCACGTCTCGATGCAAAGTCCGTTTGACGAACCCCACTTTCCAAAGCGACTCTGTCCATGTGACGCCATCACAAAATAACGTCACAAGCGTTCGCCCCTCTACTACGTAAATCAAATCAGCAACTTCTATTAAAATTAATCGACGATCTCCGACACGGCCAGCCTGACGATTTGCACGTCCTCGTGCATCATCATCTTCATCATCATCACCATCATCTCAGCGCCAATCCCAGTCGCATCCGAAGCTCCTTCAGCCCCGGAGTCCAGGATCCGGTTCACCAGGTCAACCGCCGATTCCGGTCAAACCTCAACATTTCCCGTTGCACGTTCTAGTGCATGTCTGTAACAAATTTAAAAAAAACACAGAACACCGACTTTGAAGCATTTTTGAGAACTCGGCCAACCTGACCATCACACGTCACGTTTAGTTACATTGACTATTAGAAAACCAAACTTAATTATTTTAACAACTTAAACAATAGCTTCCTTCAAGCCTCATAATTATCAAATTTCAAAAAGAAAACACAAATGGTTCCTTCAAGCCTCATAATTATCAAATTTCAAAAAGAAAACACAAAAGGTTCCTTCAAGCCTCATAATTATCAAATTTCAAAAAGAAAACAAAAGGTTCCTCCAAGCCTCATAATTATCAAATCAAAATCATAATCATCAAAAAGAAAACACATCATCGCCCGCTACCACAGTAGCCAGTGACAACTCATAGTTGACACCCATATCGTCATCACCTCTTGTGATACGACCAACTCTAGAGTCCACGACTCCCAGGTCAACACATGACCGTACAACTAATAGTCTCCTCTGAGACCCAGGTCCCCGCCACATCACTAGCTGCCCATCGCCCCCTGAACAACTCCTCACTGAGTTGCAGTTACGACTACAGACTAGTGCATGCAGTGCGACCATATCTACCAGTGTCCCCGCCACATCACTAGCTGCCCATCGCCCCCTGAACAACTCCTCACTGAGTTGCAGTTACGACTACAGACTAGTGCATGTAGTGCGACCATACCTACTAGTGTCCCCGCCACACCACTAGCTGCCCATCGCGCCCTGAACAACCCCTCACTGGGTTGCAGTTACGACTACAGACTAGTGCGAGCAGCGCGACCACATAGCCATGATACGTGTTCTATTTGCTGGCGGAGGCACACTCCTCGCCATCTTCTACATTATGAAAATCTAACTCAGCAGACATTACTTGGAAAAATCTTTCGTACCTATGCGATCGTGGGGTACTTATAAGTTCTGTTTCCAATCAACGATTTCAATAGGTAACGATCGCCATTATCGCCATCAAACAACTCACCAATATTAAATTTCATTACTTTAGCTCATTTCTATCAAATTTGTATTTTTCGTAAATAGCACTCATTTCTATGTTCGTTACCGCTTGTTCTCTTGAGAAGATTTAATAGTCTAGCCACACATACTATCATAAGCTCAAGTGAGCTCGTCACTATAGGCCACAGTGAACTTTAGTTTCGAAATACAGACAAACCAGACATAATTTTAAAACCCCGATTTAAAATTTCTCAGCCCATTATAACAAACAATAATCGGGTAGTACAAGAAATAAAATTTGCAAAAATAACTTTTATTATCATGTCTCAAAGAAATGGTTCAGTACACAACGCTGGTACAACCTTGTACACTGTATATATACTAGCGCGTGTGTACATACACCAATGAAATTACAGATTGCTTGACAAGAGAACATTCGGCCACGGAATCGAAATAAAAATAGTACGACTCACCGGATTATGGCAATTTCCCACAAACACCTGCCACTTGGCAGTTGTCAACCGTTGCACACCAGACATCTCTAAGCTCTCATAAAACCCCATTACGTTACCACAAACGTTTTGGGTATTTTGAAACCTTCTCATCGCCTGCAGAGTAGATGCTGTCCTGAATTCTTCTCATCGCCTGCAGAGTAGAGACTCAATTCTTGAAACCTTGGGCGTTCAGCAAAACGCACGCAGCTCCGGCTGCGCCGCACGCAGCTCCAGCAGCGCCACACGCCATTGATGCGATTCACCAAGCAGCTAGAAGCGCGATCCTCAAGCGCACTTTGCACGCTCCGCAAGCGCACCCTGCGCGCTCCGCAAGCGCACTTGCATCAGCCAGCACTGTCGCGCGCCAAGTAACAGCCAGCACTGTCGCGCGCCAAGTAACAGCCAGCACTGTCGCGCGCCAAGCAACAGCCAGCACTGTCGCGCGCCAAGCAACAGCCAGCACTGTCACGCGCCAAGCAACAGCCAGCACTGTCACGCGCCAAGCAACAGCCAGCACTGTCGCGCGCCAAGCAACAGCCAGCACTGTCGTGCGCCAAGCAACAGCCAGCACTGTCGCGCGCCAAGCAACAGCCAGCACTGTCGCCGCGCCAAGCAACAGCCAGCACTGTCGCGCGCCAAGCAACAGCCAGCACTGTCGCGCGCCAAGCAACAGCCAGCACAGTCACGCGCCAAGCAACAGCCAGCACTGTCGCGCACCAAGTATCAGCCAGCACTGTCGCACGCCAAGCATCAGTCAGCACTGTCGCGCACCAAGCATCAGCCAGCACTGTCGCGACAGCGCCGCGTCCAGCCGCACGTGCACGCCTGCAGCGGACTCCTGCAGCGCACTCCTGCAGCGCACTATCACGCGGAGCGATCACGTTCACTTCCAGCCTCACGTTATTCTGTTCCTTGATTTATAACGAGATTGTGAGCAGTGTAGTTCTTTATCCAACTTCTGATGTCGGGGACAGCGACGGCAAAGCGGTAGGGTCGACATCATCTTGGTGTGGAGGTACAGGTTCCGTTTCGTGGGTGAGTTTTTGAATTGAAGCACGACGTGTAGATATACCCTCCAATCTTCATAATAACAATTTGAATAGGCAAACCGACAGTTTCGGTTCGGAGAAGTGCCTTGGTCCACGTCTCGATGCAAAGTCCGTTTGACGAACCCCACTTTCCAAAGCGACTCTGTCCATGTGACGCCATCACAAAATAACGTCACAAGCGTTCGCCCCTCTACTACGTAAATCAAATCAGCAACTTCTATTAAAATTAATCGACGATCTCCGACATATATTTGTATGAGTAATGGACTCGATGACAATGGCGATAATTGTATATTTGAGGTTAAGGAGGTTCATTGCTGACGCCATTTTTTGTACACGGCCTACGGGGACAGATTCTTTTGTGCACACAAAAATTATTTATTAAGCAAATGCTTTGAATAAGAATCGTCTGGATTTTTTTGTGATAAAACATCATTCGTTGTCACCATTTTTGTTTAGTTGGTATAATATGTATAAAATATTGATCGAATTCTGAAACAAAAAAGTACATTTTATTTAGACTCGATTATTCATTTCTTAATTTCAATTTGAACAGAGTAATTATTTCATCTGAGAAATTATTTCATCACCACTGATCAAATATCATCATGATATTTACCATTCCTCACTAGGTCGTGGCGTGGTGAATTACAGCCCAGTCCCTCTCCACCAGAGGAGGCCTGTGTCCCAACGGTGGGAACGGTTGCATTTTGACATATTTTGTACACAAAAACTGCTATATCGCAGTATCTAAAAAGTTATACAGTTCTTAAATCCTATTAGACTTGATTTCTCCTTCACATTCAAGGTGACGTGGTGGCTATTGCGAAGATCTTCGGAAAAGAGACTACTCGGGATAATGTCAAGTATATGTTGGCTGATAGAATGCTGGTGGACTTCAAACTGAGGACAGCACGTTTCAAGGTGAAGGACACCGTCAACCATGGAAGCGTTATTGGTGAGTTTGTACTTCCTCTTCCTCCCAAATGTTTTGATAATTATAAGTTTGGGGTCTTAGAAATTATGACGTCATCTCTCTCAATTTTTGAGTTAACTTGATGATAAGCGATGATGCAGTCAAAGATACACAGACAGATTTGCCTAGAAGTAATCCATTTATTTATTAAAGTCGTGACTTACATTCGAGGGCTGCCGAACAAATTTGAAATACATATTTGAATTCGCTTTGAAGGTCACGCTGAACAATGAATCTAAACTCCAATAATTAATATAACCTTATATTTATATATTCTAATAATTATTGAACCCATGACCAATGTCTGTTTTATTTACCTACAACCGAAGATACATTTTCAAATAATAAAGATACTTTCTCCTCTCCAAATTCCAGGTGAAGCAATGAACCAGTTTTTAAACAACAATGCAGCAGAAATCATCGAGGAGATGAGGCCAGCTGCCTCTGCGTCCATCGCGAAGCATTTCCAGGCGTTTGTCAATGCGGCCTTCTCCAAGATTCCCGTCGACGTTTGGCTGTCTCCTTAGACCTGTGATTTGTGAGTGAACTTTAGAACAGTCAATTTACACGTGGTTCAATTTTATCAATTGTTGTGAGTGTTTTTATAAGTATATTCACCGATTTGTAGACTTTAAATTGATGGAAGTTTGTTCAAATGAATTCTAGTACAAATATGAAATGTTGAACCGGAATTGTAGAAATTCGAAGGCATATTATATTTATGATATGCTCCGTGTATTTATGTAATTTAATTCTTATATATACGATACTTTAGGCAATACGTTTTGAGAATCCATGACTTTCTTTTAATATCTATATGTAATAAAAAACCTTATAAAGTATTGGAAAAGACTTCTGTTATACATAAATATTTTATTATTATTTAATTCAACGACAGCGCTTTTTCTAAGGTAAAGATCTCAAAATTCATTTGAAATACAAGCTTAAAATATAAGTGCCAATAAAACGTGTGTGCAAACACCATCAAACAAGTTATTAGTTAATTTACTGTGTAAAATAGAGCTGATTTTTGGGAGCTTTGTCAAAATTTTGATATTTTTTTTTGAGTTCTTAGTGAAGGAATTGCGTGTTCAAATTCGGACAGTATAAGCCGATTTGTACTATATGCATATGTATATAATGGGCCTAAAGTTGTCTTGTACTGATCGCTTACTACTTTTCTATATTTGCTTTATACAAAACAAGCAATGGATACAACATTAGGCCATTGTATACAGTGGTAATTAGACATTCATAGGGCATAAGCTTTATTTATTTAAGTTACTAAGTGATCACCCAAGACGTACTTAAACTTTGTACTTAAGACACTAGTTTTAATTATTTGTAACAACGATTGTGATGACTAAAATGTATATAGTTGTAAAAATATATTATTATTTACAACTTTATTTTGTTTTTATTACGTACTACATATTTTTGTGGAATCGTTCAGCTTCTTAAGAGGGGACTCTAGTGCTGAGGATTTTGAAAAATAGGTTTTTGCCGATACTATTGCCGTCGCGCCGCGTCCAAACTCTTCCCGTACTGTGAGAAAGGGACAGTTGCAGCTCAGGCTGTTTTTTTTTTTTTTATCGCTACAGATCTCAATTATTTTATATCAAAATTTAGAGGAAAATTATACCTTTAATTCATTTATTGTCAAAAACTTATCACATTTGTCTAATTCATTGTCATGTCATTTATCGTCTGAACATCGCGGTAAAAATGCGTTATTTTTTTTGGCATTTTGAAATATCATTCTTTTTTTATTAAATATCTTTTGGAAAAAATCGTATGATATGGGCAGGTATAATCACCATGTACAATATAAAAAAATATTGCTCCAAAAGTGGTGTTCACGAAGAAAACAGTGGAATATGTTTGTATAGAGAAAATGCCACCAGAGTTCCTTTATGACAAATGCGTATGTTAGGATGGCTTAGAGGTGGGTAAATAAATAAGATTCAATAAAAAATTATAGGACAAAAATTATGTATATATTTACGTATAACATTACACACTGGACATATTTAGAATCATCAGCAGTATAACGTATATAAGACAAGGTAGGTATATAAGATTTATGTATAAGGAATACTATGGATACTTAACTATAGTGTGCTCCGTTCGACGGCTCGCTGAAGAATCTCCACCTATGGACGGGCCTCCATATTTATAGACAGTAACAATATTAGAGTATCCTTCATTGAGCCCTTATTTCAGTCTATACAATCGAATCTACCCTCGGAACCAACTAAACAATCCACATTACATTACTTTTCTTAGGACTATGGCTCATCATAGATATAACCTAATATCAGGAAAACATCTTGAGGAAACCTGTACTTTAAGTCTGAAATCGCCAACCCGCATTGAGCAAGCGTGGTGATTACGCTCAATCCTTCTCTGTATGAGAGGAGATCTGTGCCCAGCAGTGGGACGATAAAAAGGTTGAAAGGTTGATGATAGATATAACACGTGCAGTGATTAGACGGGTCCACTCAACCTGTGTGGTTCTTTCTTCCAAAACACCATCTCAGACATCGATTCTACATGATCTTCATATAATCTGACCAAGATTATATTTGGGCTTTAAAAGTGAATTGTGACCTCTGAATTTTTACAAACCTGCTTACAGAAAAAAACCGTCTATTTTCTTGTTTACACTCTTGAGGAAAGAAAATCTCTAAAAAGAACAGAAGCCTTTTTTTATTCTGGATGGGAAATCATCAAATGACCTCTCCCGCTCCGCCCGTCCTTTTACTGACTAAAACCCGCCCGTGTTTCTTGACTTGCTTGAGGCATCGGTCTTCGAGGACCTCGTCGATGTGCTGACACGATGCGCTGTCGACTCGGGCCTGGTCCTTACCGGGCGGCGAGCTGCCCACTGCTCACCGCCAGCAGCCTACGAAGCCTACGGTGGCCGGGAGCTTGATTTTGTCTCCCGACCAGTGCGTCTCCTGCGGCGGCTAGTGGCGTGAGGGTGCTGGGATTCCCGCTACCCCACGTGCTCCGCCTCCTCCTTTGCCAGCATCACTGCTTCGCAGAAGGAGATGACGGCCTGCCATGCTCTCTCGCTCTGGTTCACCGCCGCCACGAGGACGCGTCGGTGCTCTACCCAAGCCGGGCAGACCTCCACCGTATGCTATACTGTGTTCTCAGGGCGATACACACAGTAGTGACTCCCTAGCGTTTCCTCCCGCCGTATACGGAACAGGAACCCCCCAAAACAATCGTGTCCGGTGAGGACCTGCGTTAGACGGAAGGTGAGGGCGCCGTGGTGCCTCTCTAGCCACTCCTCAAAAAGGGGACTTACCGCCGCTATTGTGGCGTGCCCAGCAATGGGTTGCGACAATCGCACTCTCCATGTCGCCATGAGATACCGCCGAAGCTCTGTCCGCTATACTGCGATTTCTCGCGGCAGCGGAGCTTTGGCCTCCAGATCCCACGGCGGTAATCCGGCAAGGAGGCTCACCGCCTCCGGAGACCGTGCGGTATCCCCGGATTAAAGAACAGAAGCCTGTGTTATGCAGAAGTAGTAATTATTTAATAAAAAAATAATTATAAAATTAGTAACAGTAGTCATGGCTGAGACCGCGGAGGACCTGAGTACAATGCTCGAAGACCTCAGCAGAGCCTCCGAGCGAGCCGGTCTTAAAATGAACATGGGCAAGACGAAAGTCATGTCTAATGCCCATGTTGTACCGACTCCTATAAAGATTGGAGACTCTGTTCTCGAAGTTGTTGACAGTTACGTGTACCTGGGACAAACTATCCAGTTAGGAAGGTCCAACTTCGAGAAAGAGGTCAATCGTCGAATCCAACTCGGCTGGGCTGCTTTCGGGAAGCTACGAAGAATCTTCTCGTCCGAAATACCGCAGTGTCTCAAGACAAAAGTCTTCGACCAGTGTGTGTTGCCAGTGATGACTTATGGAATTGAGACGTGGTCGCTAACAATGGGCCTTATGAGAAGGCTCAAAGTCACTCAAAGGGCAATGGAGAGGGCTATGCTTGGGGTTTCACTGCGCGATCGAATCAGGAATGAGGAGATCCGCAGAAGAACGAGAGTAACCGACATAGCCCGAAGAATTGCAACACTAAAGTGGCAGTGGGCTGGACACATTGCCCGTAGGACCGATGCCCGATGGGGCCGACGGGTTCTCGAGTGGCGACCACGCACCGGAAGACGTAGCGTGGGTAGGCCCCCGACAAGGTGGACCGACGACCTGGTGAAGGTCGTGGGAAACCGCTGGATGCGGGAGGCGCAGAACCGGTCGTCGTGGAGAACCTTGGGGGAGGCCTATGTCCAGCAGTGGACGTCTTTCGGCTGAAATGATGATGATGATGATGATGAATGAAAATTAAATCAATTGAGTAAATAAATTTACTTACGTAATTATCTCAAAACGTATGGCAGTCCATAAGCTTTGTGAAAAACAACACATAAATTTGTCAATAATTTATTCCTAAGTTAATAAATAACAATTCTAACATCTAAATAAACACCCTGGAAGTATCACTATTAATAATCAAGTGTACACTCGTGGGTCGTGGTATTTGTGTACATAGCTTCACTATGATAGAATATCGTCAGCCTTAAGGGTAGAGAACGCATGGTCTGCGAGGGGCTTCAGGACGTCCCTTAAAGCTTCCTCCATCGGCGCCTGGAGTTCTTCAATGAGCTGCTGCCAGTTCTCGTTCAGGAACTGATTTATTGAGTTACCTAGAAGTGAAATATAAGTATTAGGACGGGTGAAGTTTAAAGAAGTCATGGTCATTACAGTGGAAGGTGAAGTGACCTATAGCAAGTCACGCCTTCGTAAAAGCATACCATGTTGCGAGACACATCATAGTTTGTAATTTATACATAATCAGCCTATAACTGTTCTCCTGGGACACGGGCGTTCTCTCAGTGGAGGGCCTGTGCGGTTTGGTAGATGTCACATGTCTTTGAAGTTTTTGTACCAGGACATGCCAGTTTTCTCACCATGATTTCCTTCACCGTTTATAGAGAAGTGGTGATGAAATGATTCACACAAAATAAAGCGCATGATGGGGTTTTAACCTGCGACCTACAACTTGTAAGCCGCGGCCGTTACCATTAGGCAACAGAAATTCAGAACAATACTTTAATATGTCTTTCAGGTAGTCGTTCCGGGTCTGACTGTTTGTGTATGTGAGTTTAAATGTTTGGAAACGCACCCAGGGTACAGGAGAAATTTGTTGGAAAAAATGCGTAACACACTATCCCTCACGCGCTCTACCCTCCTCCTTTGCCAGCATCACTGCTTCGCAGAAGGAGATGACGGCCTGCCATGCTCTCTCGCTCCGGATCACCGCCGCCACGAGGAAGCGGCGGTGCTCTGCCCAAGCCGGGCAGACCTTCACCGTATGCTCTACCATGTTCTCAGGGCGATACACACAGTGGTGACACCCTGGCGTTTCCTTCCGCCATATACGGAACAGGAACCCCCCGAAACAATCGTGTTCGGTGAGTACCTGCGTTAGGCGGAAGGTGAGGGCGCCGTGGTGCCTCTCTAGCCACTCCTCAAAGAGGGGACTTACCGCCGCTATTGTGGCGTGCCCAGCAATGGGTTGCGACAATCGCATTCTCCATGTCGCCATGAGATCCCGCCGGAGCTCTGTCCGCTACTGCGATTTCTCGCGGCAGGGGAGTTATGCCCGGCGTTTTGCCTCCTCCACTCCCACATGTGACCGAGGGCTTTGGCCTCCAGATCCCAAATGGCCTCCAAATTTGTTGGAAAAAATACGTAACACACTATCAGTAGCAATGGGTTTCATTTTAACCGTTCAACAACATCCATCCGTAGTTTACATTGCTGAGCAGACACATTTTTTGAACATATGGAGCAATGTTTTAGAAATATGCTTCAAAATGAATCAAGAGTGTGTTACTCAATAAAGATGCTGACAAGCCTTTGTTTGACATTTCCTCTTTATGAAAGAGTTAACATATTAAGAAATTATTTCTGATTTCATGGCCACATTGTTAATTTCTTTAAGAGTATTATTTATTAGCTACTTATATGATGCTCGTAATTATTATTCTTTACAAATGCGACGCAATCTCTGTCTCGCTTGTTGTTGGTATGTGAGGAAGTATGTACATATAAACGTTATTAACATTGACTACAAAAAGAATAACGTCACTTGTTTGGCAATACAAGACAAAATGGGGCTTGAAAGAGTGTTATAAAGTGAAAATAAATGAAGAAGGAAAGAGGTTCTGAGAAAAAAATGTCTAATCCCATTACAGTCTTATTAAATTCTATTGAGTACTTGATAAAACTAATGTAGGACTATACTAGACTAATCTACTATACTAGACTATATTAGTTTAACACTAATTAAGCTATTACGCAATACGTAGGTATTGCGAAATAGTTTGCCTGAATATACTGAACTGGGGCTTAACTTGAAGATAACAACATACGATCATCTTTCACTCTACAATGCATGATGGATTTTTTGCTTAGTCTATATTGATAATAGGGTCCTCCAAATCCTTCCAGAAACTCCTTCCTTCCTTCCTTTACGGTATCTACTCGCCCAGGTTCTTCCGTCACCTGTTTCTGGATTGACCTCACCATGACGAGGTTGTGGAGGCATGAGGAACAGAGAGTAAAGTTCACTCATCCTCCGTAGAAAACGGAGGATCCTCCGACCAGACAAGTGTTATGTCTGGCGGGCACTTGACCCACGGTTGAAATTGGGAAGTTGTATATATGCTAGTTGCAAGGTAAACTCTGATTGCGAGATGTAGAATTCGTGTGACGTCAGTATGACGCGTTGTTCCATGTGGCGTTTGTAGGTGCCGCTACAAGGTATTATGATGTTCACCTACCCCCCCGATATTTTACTATGGCAATCTATAAAGATCCTTATGAACACTAGTGGCATTTAAAGTGCTGATGATGCTATCAAGATGGTACCTAACATTATATTTGTTTTCTCTGAAAGTGGTACGCAGAAGCCCCATGAAATATGGAGAACGAAGTTAGTATACGTACTCAAATCCCCATCATCACCGAACAGACTTTCCAGCTTCATGAAGGCGTACCCCACGTGGAAGGACACGTGCAGTTCCTTACACTTGAGGGCATCCGCCTCGTTGGGGCGTGGCTGACGACCTAGGACAATGGTCACTGTTGCATCGATATCACCTGGGGAAAAATTAGATAGTCAATAAAATAAATATAAGGTTATATTATATCGTTATAATTATCTAAAGCCAGAACCGGTTGTCCCACTAATGATGACCGAAGGGCAGCTCGCCGCCCGGTAAGGACTGGGCGTGGATCAACAGCGCGTTGTGCTCCACGCTCTCCTCAAAGAGATGTCAACATATCTTGAAGACAAATGCCTGCCAGGGTTGTTCGGAAGAGATACCTTGGTCCCCGCATAGGCAAGTGAAGGTCATTTGATGACTTCAAATCCTCAAAAAATAAAAATGTGTCCCACTGAAGAAATACATTCCAATTTTTTTACGATGGATATGTTTTCAAATCCTAAAGAGTTTACAAATATTTAGTTTGAGTTACCATATTTGGCAGAGAACTGTCCCTCTCCGTCTATGGGCAGCACCAGCAACTGTCCCTGTAGTCTGTAGTTTCCTTTCATCTTCAGTTCAGGAATGTATATCCTGGCCACCACTCGGTGCTGTTGAGAATCCACACTGAAAAACATAGCACATAACATCAGTAAAGTTGTCCCAGAACGTACATAAGTCTTCACCGACATCGGATATCGCCTTCGCCATTTATGTATAGCTGACTAAGATTATAATATACCCACTGCATTGCTGTGATACCCCCAATACCTCACTGTAAGAGGGAGTAAGCCATAAACTACCACGCGGGATGAGAGCAGTTTGGTAGCTTTCACTTGTCTTCAGCTTCTTGGTCTTAAGACAACTCAGTGTCCTCACAATGTTTTCCTGCACCGTTTTAAGAGCGGTGATGAATTAAATTACTAAAAAGTTATTTGTTGATTGGGTTCGAGCTTCCGACTTATACGTAAATCGGAACCGTTACCACTGCGACACTATTTATATATATAACTCGGCTGTCATGGTACCGATTGTCGTATCGGCCAATGGTTTGATAGCCAAGAGCCTCGACCAAATATCTATTGAGGTTCTCGTCATGCAGTTGGATTAAGGGCGTGATTCAAAAAGCAGTACTCCTCGATACGGCCCGCATCGTGAGGAGGTTCCTGTCTCTGGAGCCCTAACCACAGGTAGCATGGACCCTGCTTCCGACATCGGTGAATCCACCATTTTTTTCGAAAACGGCAAAGGGCACTGGTTTTAGGAGACTGTATTTTTGTAATTCGGAAGTTTAAAAGTACTGATTTTCAAGCCTAATTTTAACAAATGGCAATGAAACAGAAGTTCGCTATATTGCGCTTACAGGTCATTTCAGAAAAAAAAAAGGTCATTTAAGACAACGCATAAATAAATTCTACCAAGCAATATTTGCAAATGATCTTAGGAATTTTCAAGAATTTCCGTAAATGCCTATTTCGGCAAACTTTTGAGATGAACTCAGGAAAAGGTCTTCAAAATCTCCTAATACTGGTTAATAGACGAATACATTATATATAATAAGAATACTTACTCAACATCTTTGACACGCATAGTTGAGGGCCCCCTGACGGTGACGTCAGTATAGCTAGACCTGATAGAGATGGGCCCCGTAGACTGTTGGATAGACAACGCTGGCACCAGCATGGGCTCACATGGTGGCACGCCGAATTCTGGCACTCCTGTCATTTAAATTAAGAAGGATTACATTTTTCCAGTAACAAATAGTGGTTCGGAGATTAAAAATTATATCACAGCCTACAAAAAATGTGATAGGAAATAAAATATGAAGCTGAATTGGCCGAATTCACTAAACAAAAAGCGGTAATAAATACTATTGTTGCATCTTGCAGTGCCATCATTTTTAGACTAGCAAAATAACAACGTTTCGAATAATATTGTGCTTGA
Source organism: Sesamia inferens (assembly GCA_037179545.1). Lineage (NCBI taxonomy): Eukaryota > Metazoa > Arthropoda > Insecta > Lepidoptera > Noctuidae > Sesamia > Sesamia inferens. The sequence goes on from CM073922.1 coordinate 12,640,894, forward strand.
TGACCTTATTTTTTGCATGTAATTACAGATATGATTTAAAAACTAATTATTATTAACACATTTTCTTAAATTACACTTAATTTGACAGCTATTGCATATTGCTGCGTGATAATACACGTGCATATTTTGCATGAAACATTCACGCTCGTCCTACCTGTTGCTAGTTGTGGTATATAGGCGTTTAGGGCATCTCGCAGACATCTGCCCAACGCTCTCTCTTCTCTGGGACATATGAAGCCACCGACTGAAAAAAATAACAATGATTTCTCAAAACACTTCTAGGCATAGTTTAGAACTAGACTTAGCATTCAAACGATTGTAAAATATAAAATACTCATTTTACACATACCAATGTGTAATAATTTTGGTTTTATGACTTAATCATTAAAATTGACGTCATAATTACGAATTTTATTGTTGCCAGCGCTTTCGAGAATGACAGTTTTGACCAACTCGGATGAAAACACGATAGATGATAAAGATTTCTATACTGTAACAGATTTGTACTGTTTGTTATACATAGCAAAATGTTAAACTTTTTTTTATCTAAACCGATTACTTAGCATTTTTGAAAGGCCGTCCAGAAAAATGAAGGTAATTGTAAGTAAATATTTAAGTAGATATAATGAGATTTGGTACTTACAATTGATAAAATTCTTATCCAAACCTGCTGCTAAGTGAACGACAGACAAACACCACAACACACACCACATCGTCATCTAATTAACTGACTAGTACCAAATAATAGAGAGCTTCTAATTTAAATATAAATATAAACGTGATGATAACGCATCAGCAACTTTATCGCCATCTAGTTGGTAGATAATGCGTGATTATTTACGAAATCATTCATCAATTTTAAAGAATATCATTAGACTACTAAGAAATTGGGTTGAGAAATACTTTTTGTTATCGGCTGCATCCTTAAACGTTAACTGAGCATTTGCCTAGATAGTGATTGAAGAAGATTGGGGGATCTATCTTCTTAAAGTATTCAACTTTTGAAACATCATTTAAAACGCAACCCAGGTCACGCAACCACCATTCCAGGGCCACAAGTTGTTCGAAAGGGATAGCTTGGACCCAGGATCACAGGTAGGTGAAGGAACACGGGTGAGTTTTAGTCTGTTCAAGTCTGATACGCCCTTCCGCTCCGACCAGAGCGGGTGGTGGATGGGAAATGATCAAATGAGAGGTCATTTGATAATAGGGTATTTGGCTAAGAAAAACTAATTTGTCCGTCAGTCAAATTTCCAAAAAATACAAGACAAGTATTTTTTGTTTTATCAAAACAATAAAAATTGACAAATATAAAAGGCATCAAAGATCAGGAGTGGAGGCTGGTGACGGCACTGGTCGCTAAAAAGTGTAGCGTGCAGTGACGTCACACTAGTTTTCAACGCACTGTGTCGTTTTCATTTTTTGTTTATATGAAAAAAGAAAAAATACGTGTCTAGTATTTTTTGGAAATTTGACTGACGGACTAATTCGTTTTTTTTAGTCAAATACCCTACTGCCCATCCGCAAAAAAAAGAGAAGGTCACGCAACCACTCGAGTTTTCATTTCATTCTAGTGACTTGACGTGTCTCTTGCTAGTGTGTTTTCAACCTAAAGATAACGGAACTAAAGGTGAAAACGAGAGGCGCAGTTAGTTTTATCATCAACCTATACCTATTTAGGCTACCGTGGCTTGACGGAGATTAAGGTCTTGGCGGAGTCCTTTCTTCTCAAGGAGTAATAACAAAAGCAACAAATTATGAAAACTCCTGAAGAAGTAGAAAGAGAGAGGTATAGAAATAGATTGTTAAGTAGCTATTTTAAGTATTTCTCGTGGTTAACTCTTAAAGCTATGGTAATGTGGGGCAACGTGCTCCTGTTGCGCCTTACTCAAAAAAAAATTGTGTCATAAACCTAATATTCTAAGCCCATATCTTACATATGTAGTACATGAAACCCAGTTCTCATCATTAAACAAACGAACATATCCAAACTTTTCTAGCTATTAAACATTAAATAATACGCGATCAGCATTAACAAAACAAAACCTAAATTATGTGACACTGCAACTTGCATTTTAGCATCGTCATGATAGGTATTTGACCTACAAACAGTTCTGTAATTGCCACTGAAATTACAACCTTCTGTCAGTAATTATAAAGCTGATATTTAATTCAATAGGCCGCTATTTAAATGTTGTAAGAGGGTCTGATGTAATTGGTCGTAGGCCTGACCGCGTGGCCCAGTGCCGGATTGGCACACTTAATAAGGTTCATTACACAATAACCTTTTTGCTGAACAAACTTAGTTGAAAAGGTATCGCATCGTTGTGATTAAAAATAGCTTAATCGTGATTAAGCAATTTTATTACTACTATTCGTTCATTATGAGATTCGGGACTTCCTGAACAATGCTGAAGAATTTATCTTGGTTTCTTTTGCTTTGCAGTGTTAGGAACTTGTTGAACAAATGTTATAAAAAATACTTGATTTCTTTTTTGTTAATTTTGTTTTACTTTTGTCATGTCCTTACCTATGTATTTTATTGTGTGTACATTTTTTTTTAAATTATAAACTAGCGCTTGACCGCAATCCCGCCTGATGGTAAGCAGTGATGCGATCGTTGATGGTAAAGCGCGCTAGTTTATTAAGAGCCTATTTACTCAGAAAAACTGAGCGAATAGGAAGGAAGACGGCAGTTGAGCGAGGTGATGCAATGTTAAACCCAACAACACGACCAACGATGCTGCCCCAAAGGGAGATTGATCTGAAGACCCTCCACGACCAACACAACAATATTAGGCGCATCGTACCCGGCACACATCGCAACACAACTGCTCAGACCAGTCCTCCGTACATAAATAATAAAATAAATAAAAAATCTTGAATCAGGAAATATACTCTTTCTAACATGAACGTTTTAAAGAGCATATTTTACTAAAACAACACTGGAATATTGCGTGTTTCTGTTTACCAATGCAAATATGTATACATTTTCTTTATAAACTAGAGCTTGATCGCGATCCCGCCTGATGATAAGCAGAAATGCCATCGTAAATGGTAAAGCAAACTCTTGCCTTGAAGACACTTAAATTGTAGTCAGATGGAAAGACCGCTGCAGGCAAATTGTTCCAGTCCTTCGATATACGTGGTATAAAACCGAGGCGAAACGCTTCGTCCTGACCGGGTGTCAACAACGTAAGGGTGCATACTCGCCGTACGACGGGTTGTTCGATGATGGAACGGAGATGACGGATTTAAGTCATGCAATTCCCGTGCACACTCTTCTCCAAAATGCATCCTATAGAACACCGACAGGCTGTTTACTCTACGCCTGTGCTCCAGGCTTTGGAGACCGTTCTGAACGAAATCTGGGTAAATAGAGACCCAGATTTGGTTCAAAACAGTCTCAAAAACCTCTTCGCACGCCTGCAATAAAGTTTTCTTGCAGCTATCTCCAATTTGAACTCAATGAACCGCCCAAAGTTTAAGTTTGAGGAAATCTTAAATCCTAAAAAAGGTGGTCGGTGCACTCCAAGGATATATACATTCCAAAAAGACAAGCTCTCGTAACACCGTGACAAATAGATACGCTTGTACAAGATTGACTTCGCTCCATTCAGACTACCTGAAGTGCAACATTCGCATGCCTAGCATAGCATAGCATAGCCTGTATCATATCATCATCATCAACCTTTTTTATCGTCTCACTGCTGGGAACTGGCCGCCTCTCATACAGAGAAGGATTGAGCGTAATCACCTCTACCATATAAACATAGTTATTTCTGATAAGAGACTCATATTAAGCACTATTGTAAAATTCTCATCTAATGAATGAAACCACTGCCACTGAAACCATTCACGAAACTGCATCCGGTCTTGCCCAAGAAAGTAAAAAAGGCAAAACCCGAAGAAAGATAGTTTACTAAATATTTATTAGAACGTGAAGACACGTGTATACTATAGTAACCATTACATAAGTAATATACGTTCCTGTATGTGAAATAAAAAGGTACCGATGTGTAATGAAAACTTTTATTTACTATTACAATATTCTCGAAATAAATTATATAAGTTAGTTACGTACCTACTGACTTTGTAGTTACAACAGAAGATCTGACCATATAAAACTTAAACAAACAAGTGTTTTAGTTTTTGTGATTAGAACCCTAATTGAAATAACACAACTTATTATATATAATCTTAATGTACATACATCTTGTGCCCCAGCCTCTTTATAGAAACAAGAAATAATGTAAGAGAATAAATATGTAATACCTCTTTCCATTCCATATCTATGTATATAAAAATCCTTGCCGTCGGACATCTACGGCAAGACTTTTCTAATTATTCTATGAAAAAAATATTCGTAGGTAAATAAATACTTAGTTTTTATATACTTTTTGCTATCTTTTTAAAGTTAAACTGTACAATAGATAATGTATATGGGTAGCAGGTATTCTAGATTAATCGTCCTACAGAAAATAATTCAAAATATTTACAAACAGCACTAGACTACCATTTAGCTTCGGAGATCCTAAAATGCGTTTGACGTCTTTGTGGCAATCACAATCATTCTTGACCATTACACTATTACTTTGTCGAGGTCATCAGCATTTACAAAAATTCTGATCACAATTCATCGTAAAAGACTATCAGTAAGAATAGACTTCATTTTGACAGTTCATTAATGTTAATGGCGTTTTTTAAGTTATTGAAATAACACATTTTCGGACATATAGAACAATGAATTAGGAATATGCTTAAAAATGAGTTAAATTGGGAGTAATAGTGAGTTACACAGTTAGGGTGCAGGATCAGATCAGGATCTATGCGACTTTAGTTCGGGAAGACCATGTTTTGTGGAATGTGTTTGAGAAACTTGTTGGCTATGTCCTCGAGTACCATGCCAAGGGCTGTTTCCACAGCCGGTTGTACTTCCTTTGCGATTTCCGTTGAGTGCATTTGTGAGATATGTTGAGTTATCATTTCTGGAAAAATAAAAGAAACATTTATCATTACTTTTAACAATATGGCTATAAATTCAAATAATATCCGTAGGTGTACACAACGCTTGTGGGTCAAAGACTTCGCTTCTGAAGTAAAATGGAGCTTTAAAACAGCCCTCAATCATCATCATCATCATCTCAGCGTTAATCCCAGTCGCATCCAAAGTATTTTTCAGCTTTGGAATCTGGGGTCCGCTTTTACCAGTCTAACTGCTGATTTTGGCTAAACTTCTATATTTTCCGGGAAGCGACTGCCGCCTGACCTCCACAACTCGAAGGCGATATTGAAGCATTGCAGTTAGTCCGATTGTTGGACTTTTGAGGGCTCCAACAACCCTTAACTATTGCCATTATATGTTCGTATGACAACTGGGACCACCGGCTTAACGTGCTTTCCGGGGCACGACCAGACCAGTGCAAATATTCTTATTCATGCATACAAATAATTGCACTGGGCGAGGATCAAACCCGCCGCGTCTCCTTGCACAGCGGCCGCGTTCACTGCCGCTACGCCACGGAGGTTGTCAAAACAGCCACCAATCATCATCAGTGAAGAAGAGGTGCCCCACTGGGAACGGTCCTAAATTACGAGTTGCTGGCCATAGGTTCCAGCCCGGGCAGCCGATTTACTTTATGTAATTTATTTCATCACTATGGCTCTGAAAACGGTGAAATTGCGAGGAACAAAAAATTCAAAGACATGTGACATCTATAAATTGGCAACAAGCCCCTGTGCAGGGTGTCAGTAAAGAGATGTCAGCACACCGTGACGTGAACGATACCTACCCAGGGTTGCGGGGTGATTGAAAGAGATACCGTGGCCCTGGCACACATACAAGTTAAGGAACACGAGTAGGTTTTAGTCAATAAAAGTCTGCCTCGCCTTCCGCTTCACCCAGAGCGAAGACGTCTTTTGATGATTTCCCACTCAAAAAAATAAAGCCTTTGTGCAGGATTGCGTAGCACTTCCTATCAAAGAGAGGAGCCTCTTCTCTTAGAAGTGGAAACTTTATATACTATCTCGGTGGTAGGCCATAACATCGAACGCCGGCAGAAGTTACCACCCACCAGACAAAGCCTTGCCGCCAAGCGATTTGTCGTGTTCCGGCATGATGTCTGGTGAAGCCGTACGGAGGACGGGTCTGAGCAGTTGTGTTGCGATGTGTGCCGGGTAGGATGCGCCTAATGTTGTTGTGTTGGGAGTTTGGTCGTGGAGGGTCTTCAGATCAATCTCCCTTTGGCGCAGCATCGTTGGTCGTGTTGTTGGGTTTAACATTGCATCACATCGCTCAAGTGCCGCCTTCCTTCCTATTCGCTTAGTTTTTCTGAGTGAATAGGCTCTTAATAAACTAGCGCGCTTTACCATCAACGATCGCATCACTACTTATCATCAGGCGGGACTGCGGCCAAGCGCTAGTTTATAATTAAAAAAAAAGAAAAAAAAAAAATCTGTTGAAGATTATTTTATTCTTGTCTGGTCGTTTCTCTTTTGCTTTTAGTCCATTGTCAATTATCGTGTTATTGGTTCAGCAAGATAAATAGTTGATAAATATTTCTTTGCTAAATTAACGTAACTTACCCATTTCGCCAGTAGTAGAGTGTGCTTCCATTAGGCTCGCTTTCAGTGGACCAGTGCATCGCAGGTGCACAGTAGCATCACGGATCAGCATCCTCTTATGCACTTTAGCTCCTAACGCTTCCAATGCTGCCGTACATTGAGCTGTGGAAGGAAAAAATATCCAAAGAATGCTGATATCGGTTTTGACTTAAATCTTTAAGGTACTTCGACCACTGATCTGTTTAAGGCTGGGAAAAGCGAAAGACTAATAATTTGATATATATTGGTCAAAATTAGATAGAGAAATTCGCAAATATTGCAATGAGAAAGTCTTTGACTACGATGATATTACATACGACCCGCCACGGCTTCGCTAGGGTGCGATGCTGATACTAAATACACTTCATAAACTTTTTATTTTTTATTTTAATTTCATGATACCTATCTTTTGAATGGAATGTCCGATTTTAATATTTAAAAAAGTAATAATCAGGTATTGAGACAGTCTTGAATATTAAATTATTTATTTGGATAAAAAAAAAATATAAATGTTACGGATAAGACGATCTGATTTTGATCGGCATTTCTATCAATTTGTTAAATGAAAAAAAAATAGTAGTTATAGTGACTAACTACAATAGTTAGACATATGGTCTTGCAAAGTTTTTGGTAGATATTGATATATTCTATATAATATCGAACATTTTTTTGTCCTATCATTAATACTCTTCGCAGCGTATGCGATGAAAGACATTTTATGCCTAATTTTTTTACATCTTTGGTTCTTTTTAATAAGAATTTCTAAAGATTTCTATAGTAATCTAGTACTAAATATAGCCTATGTTACTCAGTGATAATGTAGCTTCCGAATGAAAAAAGAATTATTAAAGTCGGTCCCGTACTTTTTGAGTTTATTCGATACATACAAAAATACAAATCTTTCCTCTTTATAATTTTAGTGTAGATATTTGGAAATGGTAGAAAAAGGATACAAAAGTATAACGAATGACCTAATAGAAGATGACACTTGAACACTTGGTGCACCGACCACAAGTACTATGGAATAAGGCCAGACAGGAAAAGAGAAAGAAGAAACTTTTCAAATATCTATCTATTACTTAATAATATGATAAAAAGTCAAGAGAGTATATTAGCAGAGTAGAAAGTAGTTTCAGGAGAGAGAGAGAGAGAGAGAGAGAGAGAGAGAGAGAGAGAGAGAGAGAGAGAGAGAGAGAGAGAGAGAGAGAGAGAGAGAGAGAGAGAGAGAGAGAGAGTGTTGCAATTATTATCATAAAACTGGAAACTGGTTTAGTTAGCCGTTTAGTCAACCATTTAGCCTTTAGAAATTGTGTTCGCCTAGCTTTGCTCTCAGGTACGGCTCGCACGCGGTAGAATAAAGTTCTAACGTAACCCATTTTTTCGGGATGCCCTGGCTTAGTTACTGCGACCAATTTGACTCAAACTTAATTGGTTACAATTCCAACCCAAACCATAACTTATTGACTGTGATTCAGGCCGTTAGTTGAACGACCGCCGTTTAGTTCAAAGGCTTAGTTTACTAAATAGTTTATTAAGTCGTTTGACTGTGACAAACATACTTAGAGCGAAAAATTTAAGATACTTACTAAAGTTAGCGGACATCTTGCCAGTAGACTCGACGGGCAACATCTGGAAGTCTCCGAGCACCACATAGTCTCCGGCCATCATTAGATGTGGCAGACTGATGTTAGCGGTAACCTTCAACTCCTCAGGGTATACGCTGCAATGAATAGGGATTGGTATAGATACTGAGAATTTTTTTTATGTTATATTTTAGAACTTGACCGCGATCCCGCCTAATGGTAAGCAGTAATACAATCGTTGATAGTCAAGCGCAAGAATTTATTATGACTCTATTCACTCTAGCCTTGAAGAAACTTAAATTGTTACCAGACGGGAAAACCGCTGCAGGCAAATTGTTCCAGTCGGTATAAAGACGAGGCGAAATACTACGTCTGGATCGTATTAGAGACTATAACAAAAGGGTAGAATCTCGGCGTACAACAGGTCGTCCGATAATTGAACCGAGATGGCGAAGTTAAGTCATGCAATTGCCGCGCAAACTCTCCAAAATGCATTCTACAGAATACCAATAGGCTGGCTACTCTACGCCTGTGCTCGAAAATTAGCCTCTCCATATGCCTCTCCACCGAATCCAAAGTTGCCAGGTAGCAACTTTGGATTTTCCAATTTTTTTCTCGGTGGTAGACCATAACATCGGCCGCCGGCAGAAGTTACCACCCACCAGACAAAGTCTTGCCGCCAAGCGATTTGTCGTGTTCCGGCATGATGTCTGGTGAAGCCGTTCGGAGGACGGGTCTGAGCAGTTGTGTTGCGATGTGAGCCGGGTACGATGCGCCAAATGTTGTTGTGTTGGGAGTTTGGTCGTGGAGGGTCTTCAGATCAATCTCCCTTTGGCGCAGCATCGTTGGTCGTGTTGTTGGGTTTAACATTGCATCACCTCGCTCAACTGCCGTCTTCCTTCCTATTCGCTCAGTTTTTCTGAGCAAATAGGCTCTTAATAAACTAGCGCGCTTTACCATCAACGATCGCATCACTGCTTACCATCAGGCGGGATTGAGGTCAAGTGCTAGTTTATAATTATTAAAAAAAAAAAAAAAGCAGCTTGCAACACCAACCCAAATGTGGCTGCATGCAGTACTCCACACACGAACAGACCTGCGCTTTGTATATCATTAGGAGCTATCCCACTGTAAAGTACCGGACTTTAGCATTAACGCCAAATTTCCTGGCAGTCATCTTGGCTTTGAGTCCAATAAATCGCCCAATGGTTTGAGGAAATCTCAACCCCCAACGGTGAAGGCGGTCGTTTAAAGCGTTGTAACAATTTACCCGACACGACTACCTTAATTTTTAGAGATGCTCTTAAAGTATAGCTCCCACTTAGATAAGTAAGTAAGCACTTACTCCAATTTATTAAAGGTATAATTTGTGAGTCCTTCCAAAGCGACATCAGAGAGCCAGGCGTCATATTTGAAGCTATTTTTCGGCATGTTGTGCTGCCGCAGCCGGATACTGGGGATCTTCAGCGGCTCCAGCGGCTGTATATTTAGGGACGGTACTCCTTGCGCCAGGAGATGCCTTGCTTGTTCAGCGACGCGCTGGATGCAGTCAGCTACGTTTGGATCGGAGTAGTGGCATATTGATTTGGCTAGAAAATATGGTTAAACGAAACAATTTAATGTAACCCTCATAGTTTATTTTAGAGAATTCAGTAATTTGAATTTCGACGTTTTGCAATGGTTGTATAACAAAGACGTATTAATAAATTAGGAAATGCATGAATTTTCATATTGATATAATCAACAGATTCCTGATGGAATATTAATTTAGGCTTCAGAAAGTCGCAAAGTAACTTAGAAATGAATCAGAATATCTGGAAACTGATAAAAAGTACCTAATTATCACTTACTAATATCCGACATATCCGTGCTGTTAATATCACGATAATCTTCATAAACAGTTCCATTTCTGCTAATCCTTCTTCCAACAGCACAATTCACGTAAATTATTACCAATATTAACTTGAAACAACTCATGTTGGCACCTTTCTTGTCCAGTATTCTACTTCATTTACGAGCTTGAATGGAGAAGTGTGCCTTATAATAACTCCGATGTTCGGACTAGATACCATATGTGGAATAGAACCTCGAATGAGGTCACAAGGGCTACATTGCAAATATCTTCTAGTTATAAAAGCATTTTAAATATGTACATGTGTATTAGACAATCACCATGTTTGTGTGGATGAACATACATAGCTATCGTATACAATAAGAGGTCTACCTGTTCTGGTCTCAGTTTGGATTTTTAAAAGCTGACTTCTGATTGTACGTAAAACCTATACAGTGCGAGGTCAGCTTCAATTAGAAATTTAAATCTTGATGTGTATCTTATCTACCTATATATTCTTCTCTCTTTGCTCTGAAGTAAATCTAGAGAAGCAAGTAGGGGTAGCTGCAATGAAAATCTCACAGAACATGTATGTTACGGATTTGGTTACATGTACGGCTGGCAAAATGTACGGTATAATTGCCAAAAAACCGCATGCGACTATAGCGCAGAAAGATTACCGAATCTAGCGGAGTGTTTTAACGCATGCGCTCGGCTGTAATCGGTAATTCGGTAGGTAGTTGCGAGCTGAGATTGAGAGCGATTAGCATTTATTTTATTTGACGATTCGAGCCTTAAAATCTAACTTGGGAACTCGCAGTACGACGGGTTGTCCTATGATGGAACGGAGATAGGGGAATTAAATCATGCAATTCCCTCGCACACTCACCAAAATGCATCCTATAGAACACCGAAAGGCTGGCTACTCTACGCCTGTGCTCCAAGGTTTGGAGACCGTTTTGAATTAAATCTGGGTCGCCAAACAGCCTTTTCGCATGCCTCTCCACTGAATCCAAAGTAACCAGGTGACATTTTGCAGCACCGGCCCAAATGTGGCCTCTGACACACGAACGGACTTGTGCTTTGTACAACATTAGAAGCTGCCTTGGTGTGAAGTACCGCCGGACCTTTGCGATAACGCCAAGTTTATTTGCAGCCTCCTTGTCTTTGGACCCAATGAACCACCCAAAGTTTAGGTCCCAAAAACTGAAGGTGGTCGGTGCACTATAAGGATACATTCCGAAAAGTAAATGCCAAGGTGATGGAACGGATGTTATAAATGTAGAAATAAATTTTGATTATTTAACTTACTATATGCGTGACATACATTTTTTCATTGTATGCAGATTCTTAAATTGAATCCATCGAAGTCTCTGGCAGATTTTATGAAATATGTCTAAAAGGCCTCCTAGTCGGTTCTTTGTTAAACAGACTTCTTATAAAATGATAACCTCTAAAACTGTAAACAAGTCTGTTAAAACAACTATTACCTGGTCATTAAATTCTGCTCCACATATATGTATCAGGAAGTAGCGTAATATCAATGTGAATAAAATAAGGAAAGAGTGCAGTGTGACCTCAGCTTTACACGAGATTGTCGTGCTCTTGATATCTGTTTACATCCTTATTTCTATGCACTATATTATGATTTTTCCAGTGGCACTACTACTAGTTCTATTTGAATACTATATTAATCTTTAACTCCGGATAATATGTAACTAGATGTATGTATATATAGTTTGAGGCATTTGTATTCTGCAATAAGTCAGTAGTCCATACATCATGAGGCAGATGATGATTTATGATTACGACTATCCCGTATGCACTATGCAAGTGCACCTAAGGACAACACCCGTTGCAGGATATAACAAAGATATTCGATATTGCACTGGAATTTTGTGGCTATACTAGAAATCTAGGAATATGGAAAATCTAAGGCCACTGCCTGGCCAATGGTTTATGTGAAACTAGCTGTTTCTCACAACTGGTTAACATTTATGCCGGATTTCATCCAAATCCATTCATCGTCCAGGAGGACACATGCACACTAGATATTGGGCCTTCGAAAACGTTGCTAGCACATAGTGTCGGCTATAGTGATAAGAGGCGACACGTCCTGAGGGATTTGTTTGTTAGCCGAGAGCCTCGATCAACATCTATTGAGGCGCAACATCTATGGTCCCACAAGACGCTCTCTGCTCTTGTTACTATGACCATAAAATCTTCAGATGCATTGAGAGATTTCAGCATTGTTCCCTGTTTAGGATAAAGCGGGAGGAATCGCCTGGGTGTCACCACGGTGTGGATCGCGTGGAAGATACCGTGGAGGTTTTCCTGAATTGAGCATCGCCATATCTTCGTGATAGCGTTCAGCGGCGGTAGTCTGTCGTGGTATGTAGCGAGAGTGCATGGGAGGCCGTTAACTCTTCCTGCGAAGCAGTAATGCTCGCAATGGAGGAGACCGGATGCGTACACATTACCCATCAGTATAGAAAACACATTTGGCTCTTCCTCAGTTCGCCTCATGCCGACTTTATAAATGAAATAAAAGGCATCTTAAATGTAATGGTAACTTTTAATTTATTTACAAACTTAACCTAATCGACAGCCTTGATCGATTTAAGCAGGTACGAGACAAATAATTGTTGCTTCGATGAGAAAACTCATTTTCTAAATTTCACATACATACATGTAGTTAAAGAATCGAGACCACACGATACAGCTTTCATCTTTTAATACATTGTAGGTACTTTAATATTGAGACTCATTTGTTAAAAAAATCATCGGCGGGCTTATGCCACACATTAAACTATCAAAATTTCACTGGACTCGATTCCTTTACAAAAACCCACAACTTTTAAGACTGTTTAGTCTGGACGTCTATAACCCACAAAAACAAAATACTTTAAGTTGATCAGTACTTGATAAGTTAAAAAAGACACATTTTTGTAATCAATAAATATTCTAGCCTAGTGTTACTTAACTAATTTATTATCACGTGAGAAGACGTGTAGGTATAGCTGGCCAATATTGATTAATTTTACCGCCATTATGCCTTGCCGCCATTACGCCAGCTTTTGTTTCAATGTTAATTCTTTTGGTCAGGAAAGTCAAATTATTGTGCCAGAGAAGTGCCAAATTAAAATCTAGAATCTACATTTTTTAAGTCTTCTCACTGATTATAACAACCTAATTCTTAACCTATTTGTATTTTAGGCTGCGGGTGCGTCGTCTATCAACACCTCAGAAATAGGTATGCTGCCTAATACTTTATTAACGAATGCCTTGATGACTGCTGCTGTGGTCTCCTCAATGAGGGGGTTCAAGATGTCCAGGACTACATTCGGGCTGGCGTTGAAGAATGATACTGCTGAGGCCGCTGTAAATGATATCAATAAATTTTAATAAATTGTTTTAAAAAAATTGTCATCGGTGCCCTATTTTCTCGTTTTGGCTTACAACTTCAGCTATGGTTTACAGAATAACATCCGATTGATTCTGTATTTAAAAATCTCTCATCAAAAGTTTAGCTGAGAGCTAGAGTGAGGTGTCAGTAGTTCCAATCACTAGTTGCAATGACACCCCATTCCACGATCTCGTCACCTAAGGTGATTTTCACGATAAGATGGTTACCGAATCGTACTCCAGGATTGCTTTTTAAGAATTAAACAATACTCCCCGACACAAGTGATGTAATATCGAATAAAAATTCTAATCAGAATAAGTTCAGCTCCTTTTGTTCAACTGTAGGATAATATTGACTTTGACCATCATCAACATTGAAAAGGTCTATTGAATTAATATTCTACACAAATGATTGTGGATGGACTTTCAGAAATTACTTAGTTAAAGGTCTCTAGATCATAAGGAAAGTATTAGTTTTTTACCTGCTACAGGCCTCTCAGATTCATCAATGGCGATTTGTGCGTGGTTGATCCTGACTTTAGACACGAGCTTGTCAACTTGCAGGTACTCCACGCCTTCCTTGACGATTGGTTTCGCGAAGCCCTTTGCAACCACGGTGATACCGGCTATAACCGAAAAAAAAATGTTAATTGAATAGAAGAAAGATGCCCAATTTTGCGTTTTTTTTGCAGCACATATATATTAATATTCGAATTTTAAAACGAAAGATTTTAGCACAATAGTTGATTGGCCGAATCAGTGTCGGTGTACAATTAAAAAAAAAAAAAAAAAAGAAATTGACAGCTGAAAATACAATGAACCAATTTTGAAATGGCCTCCTCGGTGTGTGCCAAATGACAATTTATGTATACGCTAGATATTAAAATAGTGACTGGTAATCTGCTCGATCCATGTGTCTTAAGGGCAAGGAAAATAATTTGTTAGTGCCTATTGAATAAAAAACCAAACGTCTTCGTAAATATAGGTTGCGGTTTTTGTTACATAGTTGTATTACATCTTGATATTACAATAAATTAAAAAATCATTAGTTCTGTTTTCAAATGGCACATTGCTTATGTTTTATCAATCTTGCCCGTCATACCATGGCTCGATGTCGCAAAATACTACATCTTTATTACTTACAATCGTCGATACTAAGACAAGTTCCGTTTTGAAATGCAAATAAAACGAATTCGTATAAAAACAATATCGCAATACATTTCTCAATACTAATGCATTATGCAACCTTAGCGCCGTAGCATCTAAATATAAACTTGAGATAGTGGAATCTACAGTGTAGATGTAAATGATGGTATCGACATCGTATGAAAAGGATTAAAACATGCTTTAGCGACGTTGAACGCGTTGAGTATGTTGAATACGTAGAGCACTTTAGGGAAAAAGCATTGAGCCCGCCTGAGCCTAACCGATCCAACAGTTTTCACTTCTGTCGTTCAGTCCCACTAGTGCTATTTTTTTTTATGCGACAAATAGGAATTATCTTAATAGTAAGAAAATTAAATTACAATTTTCTTTTCTTGATAATCGTTGTAGGCTCTTAAACACATATAATCAGAGCAAAAACACTGTATTTGCTCCGCGTGCCATAATGACAGCGTTCGGTAGTTATCTGCAACCCTCGGGATGCTTCGGCGAAGATTCGCGACTATTGTGAAAAGATCGCTTTATCATGTCGCAGAGTTGCAATATTGCTGTCAGAGCACACCTGCAACTACTGCGAAATGATGTCGGAGTATCCTCCTGCCGTACCGTGCCATCATTGTTCGAAAGCCCTTATTTCGGCTCTGACTGCAAGGCTTGATGTCTAAGTGTCAATGTACTTATTTTTGTTGGACCTATTTGGTGTCCCACTACTGAGCCTATAGGCCTTCCCTTTTTCCTTCTAAGCCTCCCTGTCTTGTGCTATCTCTAGTCATGTTGGCCCTGCGGACGTTCCCAGATCGGGGCGTAAGATACTTATTTAGAAAAAAAAATGTCTAGTTTGCGTTTCAAAGTGCCAGCCTTCTGGTTAAATACTTTGATTTTTGAAGTCTATGATCTCAGAGCTCAACGAAACTGTATATACAACGTTATTCTTACTTTGTAGAAAACCTGAATATATTTTGTTCAAAATAAGCAACTGAATCGACTGCAATCATTTTTACACCATGTTATATTTTTTCCCAAATACATTTAGAAATTTTTGCAGTGCACTGTTTCAGGCGCGGGCGGGCGAGCAGTGCGTTGACCATATTTTTGTTGGGACCAAGTAACATAACAAGCTCATAACTTTATGGTTTTTCGTGATATATTTTTAAATTTTGTACATAGATGCTTTATTTAACTGACACGTGTTTATAATGTTGTATAGATCAATTCGACCAACCATGGTTTCGCAAATGATTAGGGCCCAACAAAATGTTGTAACTATCCAATGAATATATCCAGTAGAACTACTATTGCATGTGTTGATGCAACTCGTTAAATAATGCATTAAGGCGGTCGATGATATTACCTAAGCCTAGGGAACGTACTTCATTTATATTTTATCAGAGACTTTTTACAACACAAGCCCCTCTTTGATCAGTATTATAGAGGGCTTATTAGGGCTAAGTAATAACAGCCCCACGGATAGAGCGATCAGGGTAGGCTACACTTGCTGTGGTTGGTTTGTGGATGGGTGATCATTTCCATATATAAACGGTCAAACGTGGTAGAAGAGGCACAGACCCCTCCGTACCTCTACCTTCGTGCGTTGTTGTAATACTCATTAGAGGTCAAATCATTGATTTAGACCTTTTTTAATAAAATAGAAAGGAAACTATACACTTAACTAAAATTTAGTTTAGTTAGTAAACAAGAGAATCGGCAGAATTTAAACTTAAACATAATTCTAGAATATGTGCCTAAATACTTGTTAGTTACTGAATCTAAGCGGCTTATAATTGATGTAATTTTGTGAATCATAGATTAACATTAGAACGAAAATTATTCAAATCCGTTCCACGGATAAATTGTTATACTAATTCGATCTAGAAGTTTCTAACAACGGTTCACGTAATCACATTTAATAGATTTCAATACTTGAAGTTTTTGTTTCATACGACTTAGCCTTAAAAAGGTGTGAAGGCATGAGGGACAGCGTGTAAAGTTCACTCATCCTCCGTAGAAAAGAGAGGATCCTCCGACCAGGCGGGTGTTGTGTCTGGCTGGGGGGCACTTGCCCAACAGTTGATGTTGGGAAATTGTATGTATGCTAGTTACACGGTAAATTCTGCTTGCGAGATGTATGTGTTGTTTGCGTGTGGCATTTGTAGATTGTTGTTGTTCAAGGGTGAGAAAAATAGTTGTAGCGGTGTCTACAATGCAACATGCGAATCTTGCATCTAGCAATCAGAGTTTTCTGTGCCACTTACACGCATACAAATTCACAACATCAACCGGCCGGCACGTGTCCTGCCAGACAGCCAGTCTAGTTGGAGGATCCTCCCTTTTGTATGGAGGATGACTAAGCTTTACGCACTGCCTTCTCATACTTCCACAAAGGTAAGATAAGCAGTCAATTGCAATTTTCAGTCTTTCACGAATAAAGAAAGTTTTCAAATAATGAACAAGTGAAGCTCTAATTGAAGGTATATATATATATTCAGAAGCCTAACCAGCCTAACACACTTTAACTATCAATCAAAATCATTTTAAATCATATTGCTAATCCATTGCTCCTTATGTTAGAAAATGTTTCTCTTCTACAACGTAAATGACGCAATGAATTTTGTTGAACTGTCAAAACGAAACCCATCCCTACTGATAGTGTGTTACGTAATTACCCTGCTGAACTGTAATGAGAAGTCGCTCCACTCATAAGCAATATGATTACAAACGCAAATAAAATAAGGTTTATGTTACAATAACTCGTGCGGTTTCCGCTCAGAAAAAATATAAACAGAGACGTTTTGCCATGAAGACTGATAGAAACTATTAAGACAGAACATTTTACGTCCAACCTATGTTATAGGTACTAAAGCGGTTGCTTTTAAATTGACCATTGTTATTCAACATCAGTATAGGATGCGTAAATTGCCATCAATAAAAAAGTTTTTCATTTGCGGTCAATTTCGTAATCAGTGAATCGCTTATATTGCATTTTGTAGATGATCATTTTGCATCAATATATAGTAAATCCCGTAAACATTGGCATCTTGCACTGGGCCGTTTCGAAGATCTTTAAGATTTTTCTATTGTTATGTTCAAATTGTTCCCCAAATTACTCATATTGTTTTAAAAACGGCAACTGCTGATTTGGCTCTAGGGTCTGGATTTAGAGTAGGGCAAAATTGGGCTTCGAGTTTTGAAATATTTAACATAATATCAGTATTTCTCGGTACAGGCGTATATATACGAGTGTAACTGATTTGTATTATTAGTTAATGCACCTTTGGGCTACGCTACATAAGACTTTATTTTTGTAGTAGATACTTATGTTCTAAAGAATAAAAAACACTTACTAAAGTTTCCATGAAGACGTCCCTTGCCGTTGATGTCTAGGGCCAGGAGTCTGGATCCTTTCACGTCATAGTTGGCGACCACCATCAGCTTGGGCAGCGTCAATTTCAGCTCCCCAGCGTATTTGTTGTTCAGGTTCAGTCTGAAAGTTAGAGGACAAACGATTAGTTTTCATAAATCTTCCTTTGTCATATTCCAATTTAATTTTTATACATATCCCTATTCCCGCTTAAAAGCAGAGTTATGGGGATATAGCGAAAAAGCTGACATCTATCAGGCAGTATCCACAAGCCCATCAGACAAAATACACTTTTAGCCGAAGGATCCTGTCCCAACATTCTGGGATTTTCAGCTCCCTTCGCGATTGTCGTGTTGTTTTTTTAAGAACAATTTCGATCGATCGTAATCTACTCAAGAAACTAGATACTAATCGTGATTGTACAGACGAAAACACATTAAGCTACTACAATACACAAACTTCTCTATTTGATTTTCAACCTTAACCACTAATGTATTTACACTCAAGGTTGATATATTTGACATATTTAACAGAAACGGGCAGCTTGACCTGCCACATCGTCCCTACATAAGCTATGCCAGGCCGGTTATTCAATGCGAAAATAGCATGTCACGGTGTTACCGCAAAACCGCATACCGGTCACGTACCTATGTATATTCTACTACTACCTCTTACTCAATCACTAGAGATATAAGTTTCTTATTTCTAAAGAAAATCTGAATTTCTGCATATAGATACCGGGTGACATTTTTATATCCTCAGAAATTAAATTAATAGTATTGTGTAACTGGACGGCGGCGCTACGAATTCATTGACATAGGTATTCCGTTTGATTTGAATTTCAATATTTTTTAACAAATTTTTGTTTTCTTTTCGACATTACTAGTTTTTTTGTTCTAGTCAATTTAGTTAATAGAAAACACATTCTACTAACAGTGCTTCAAATGTGAAGTATTGATTAATTCATAAAACCCATTTAAAGTAGACTTCTAGTAAAAGTTTACATCTAGTATTCATTGGCAGATCAATTTCTGTGTAAGCTATAGAAAAAAAAAAAATAAACTATTATAATATTTTCTACGTTATAAACGTCCACTTCGTTCTCCTATGATGCCCAATTTTTTTCAAGACGGTAAATAAATCTCATCCAGTGGCGCAGCGGTCAACACGCTTGCCTGCGACGTGAAGGCCCCGGGTCCGATCCCCGGCCAAGTCATGATGGAAAACGATCTTTTCCTGATTGGCCTGGGTCTTGGATCTTTATATGTATTTATTATAAATATAGTATCGTTGAGTTAGTATCCCATAACACAAGTCTCGAACATACTTTGGGGCCAGCTCAATCTGTGTGATTTGTATATATTTATTTATTTATAACCTTATGATCAAGGTAAGTCAACTCGGTTGTTGTACTGAATCAAGATTGTTCTTTAGACGATTGTCTATTTAAGTCTAGAAACTATCAGTCGTGGTTATACACAAATAACACCAGAAGGCCAATTTTTATAATTTAAAACATTTAAAATCTAATTACAGTGTTTTTTTTCTTATGACATCTCGTAGTTGACCTTGAAAGGTCGTGACTACTTAACTATCCTGCGGCTGCCTTAAATGAATTTAAAGCCACCAGCCAGGGCATCTAAAAACTAAGCAACAACACGCTAAGGGCACCCCCTGTGGGGTACGAACCTCGGGTCAGGGCGTCGTCGCTAGAGAGAACAGCAAGGGACGGCTGGATCGAAGGTTTTATTAGTTCAGTTTGATGACCGCGGCGTTTCCTATAAGTACTAGCTCTGAAAAGAAACGCCGAAACAAACTCAGAGGTCATAATACTGGCCTTCATCGGACAATGTAATTGCAGTCTCATCTCGGCGAAAACTATGTATATGTCATAAACTGTAGGAAAATAAGAGGTACTTTTGACGCATTTCAACTGAGACCAGACTGTGTGAACGTTATTAAAGTTACGAAAATAGCCCCCTGATCAATGACTTAATTATTAAATGTCATGTCATTATATAATACATAACAGTAACTATATGAACACCGACACTGGGTAACTAGGTTTCCTAGTTTCAATTTTATTACACTTTCGTTTAGCGTTTATATAAACGAGCAGCTCGCGTCTCGACACTGATGTCACGTCGTTGGGTACAGACAGACGACAGCGCATCAAGCTACTAAAATCTGTCAGTTTTCTTTATTCGATTTTCAACTTTATCTCGAAAACATTAAGGCTCAAGATTGATTGGGAATATTTGACAGTTTCGGGTAGCTTGATATGTTGTCGTTCATCGACAATGTCGCCGATTCACTTGTTCACAAACTAAACTAATTTTAAGTTCATCTTTTTCTGTCAATTTCATTAAGAAAAGGATAGAAGAAAACAGTTTAATCCTGTCAAATTAAGATATTCCATAGACAGTTTCGACGCGATTATAAACATGGCGACCAAAAATACATCAATTTACGTCAGGCGCGGACTAATTTGACAGGTGTAAACTGACATATTATGTTCTGTCTTTTTTTTTTTAACAAAATATAAAGAAAAAGATGCACTGATATAAATTTAGCTTAGTTTGTGAACAATGGAGTCGGGACCATTGTATCTCACGTGTATCTGAGCCTCGATGGCGGCTATCAACAAGTGTCGACGGCTGTCTTTGATGCCTGCAGCCCGTGTGTATATATCGTTCACTCTCCTAAAACTTAATAATAATATCGGCCTCCTGCAGAAGTTACCACCCACCAAAGTCTTGCCGCCAAACGATTAGTCGTGTTCCGGCATGATGTCTGCTGAAGCCGTACGGAGGACGGGTCTTAGCAGTTGTCTTGCGATGTGTGCCAGGTACGATGCGCCGAATGTTATTGTGTCGGGAGTTTGACCGTGGAGGTTCTCCAGATTAATCTCCCTCTGGCGCAGTATCGTTGGTCGTGTTGTTGGGTTTAACATTCCATCACCTCGTTCAACTGCCGTCTTCCTTCCTACTCACTAAGATTTTTAAATGAATAGGCTTAATAAGCTTGCGCGCTTTACCATCAACGATTGCTTCACTGCTTATCATCAGGCGGGATTGCAGTCAAGCACTAGTTTATAATTATTAAAAAAAAAAGGTTCCTTACTTCAACTTCTCAATCTTGAAGTCGCTGCCGCCAAAGGCCTTCGCATGCTTCACGGTAGCCTTGATCCGCAGGTTAGCAGCGGTTCTGTCCAGCTTCAGGGTCGGCACGGTGAAGGGGTCCAGGGCAGGGATGTTCACCTCGGGTATACCATCCTTGAGGTGTGGCCTCATCGCTTCCAGTCCGTTGAGGACGCATTTTTCTATTTGAGGGTCACTCCTTTTGCATGATGGGAAGTAGTCAGCTGTGGATAAAAGATATTGATTCAATGTTTATCATTTTGATCGTTTATTTCTTAAACCAAAGGAAACAACAGCAGGGTAATTGCGTATTACACTATCATTAGCAATTTCATTTTGACAGTTCAATAACATTCATTGCATTATTGACGTTGTTGAGTTTTGACGGGAAAGCTAAAATGAGTGTCACGTGCATTTTTCATTGGACTTTTTGAAAATTATTTATAGTGTCGTTCATTAAATAAAAGCGTGTGATGTATGTAGTAAAAAGTGCATTCAGTAAATAATTCATAAAAAAACATTGAAATATCGCAGCATAGTGGCCAAATCATGACTTTGCCTCAAACCTCCCTTATAGACGGTTCACGCGGCCGTCATTTTCAAGTGTCATTGGCGATATCCGCCATTATTGTGAAATAAAATTTTCAAAGCATTTCTATAATTTGTTACATGTGTTATTGGCATAATTGTGGTATCTATTCCACAGAGGCCATTGATCAAGGGTTGAGGTTGAATCTAATCTTGAAAAAAAAAAAAAAAAAAGAAAAAGACGTTGTTGAGCAGACACATTTTTCAGAAATGAACTAGCAATATGCTTCAAAATAAGTCCAATTAATAGTAATGGTGGGTTTGGCAATTAGGGTACCCGACAGCACTAGAACTGTACTATCGGATTCCCAAATCGACCCATCTTGCGTAAATAGCGAAAACATCAATGAACTTTGATTTTAAGATTTTTTTTAATCTATATTGATGTCGATATTGCTGACCGTGTCCGTAGCTGCCGATCGTTCCGTTATCTGAATTAAGTACCATTAAAAACGTACAAATAATTTTGTAAGACTACATTTTAGAGTCCGGGAGTATGCTCCATTGGACCTAATTCAATGAATTTGAGTATTCATTTATATAAAAGATACTCTATTATGAAGATCATTGTTTTCATTAGCAACAAAATCATGATCTAATCACGTACGGCGGAAAACCAGCATCAAAATTAATAATACCGAATTAGCAACGGAAAAATAATATTAAACTTATTAAGACAATAGCCTCGTAATAATAACCTAGCAACTCCTCTAACACGTTATTTTGAAGTGCTTCCAACCATATACATAGATTTCCTGTCAACCCACTATTTAGCGACGAATAATCACCGTGTTTGACCAAAATTTTGAATAAGGGCTCTGGTGAACGGATACAAACAGCCTTGGGCTAGAAGCATTTCCTTTGCCTAAGTCTAAGCCTAATACACACCTACGATTACATATATGAACTATGGTACGACTTTCTTAAATTATTCAATTTATTTATTAAGATATTTATAAAAATATGGTAGAAAAATAATATCTGGATTTCGTTAATCGGTAACACTATTGATGCAAGATATTATGACAAGCAACAAAACTTTTTCCACAAAGTTCCGGGTCAGAATTTAACGTACTTCGGTTAGTTTGATTTTAGGTCATACTCGTACAGATAGGTAACGCTGATGATCCGGACAGGAGAGGCGAAGAGAATATGGAAAGCCTCTGTCACGGCTATTTGGTCAACAAAGATGGATCAGGTATGAAGAATATAGAGTGCAAGATTAAATATATATAGTAATTCTTAAATAATTAACTGTGGATCTTCTTATTTAGTTGCTAGAACAACCTTGAGTTTTACTTGGCCGGTTGTCCAACAACGCCATTTAAATTTAGGTATTCTAGTCCAACCATCGATAAAAATAATACTATATAAACATGAACATTACACATACATTATGTATTAAGCCTCAAGTACATACTTAACAATCCGAAGCACGTAACGATTCGGTTGATACATGTAACTAACAGGCTCAGATTGGCGGTTATCCTTGAAGTTATGAAGCCATTATAGCTGTACTGTACCTACCTACATATAGTTCTTATAGTGAACTATGAAAAGTACGTATACAATCGAAAGTACTTTCGGCTTTACGGCATTTTGTCGCACGATCACATGTGGTTACACCAAGTAAGAACCAGAAAATCGATATATTTAAAAAAAGTACCGGCCGGCGATTTTTTTATACCGGCGATATATACCTACATTTCTCTTTTTTGTCCTTCCATTATTTCTGATGCCTATTGTTTCCTAATTATTTTTCGTAGGAAAGGGAGGGTATAAAATCGCCATTAAGGCATAATTGAGTTACATAGAAGTCAGAAAACTGGATTACCTACCTCCGTTTACATACCCGTGGAAATATCAAGAGTTTTAAACTTATTAAAGTTTTTAGTTAACTTAGTACTTGCTGATTTTACAATCGACAGATATTGTTATTCATAGAATAAAACTGACAGATTTTGAATGAATGATCTGTCAGAAATTTAAAATAGGAATGTTTCCTGGGTAAAAAAAAAAATTGATTCTATTTAGTCCGTCATTCAGATTATAGAAAAATATTGGATACGTATATTTTGTTTTATCAAATCAATAAAAATTGACAAATATAAAAGGCATCAAAGATCAGGAGTGGGGGCTGGCGATTTTTTGTTTATATGAAAAAAGAAAAAATACGTGTCTAGTATTTTTTCTAATAACGACTAATTCGATTTTTTAGTCAACTACCCTATTACTTCCTTTTATAAAATATTGTATAATATATAATATATCAGCCTATATTGTTCCCACTGTTGGGGCACAAGCCTCCTCTCAATGAGAGAGGATGGCCGCAATCCACCACGCTAGCCGAATGCAGGTTATTAGATGTCACATGTGTTTGAAGTTTTTGGCCCTAGGACCTGCCGATTCACTCAGGATGTTTTCCTTCACCGTTTTGAGAAATATTATTGGGCGTTAGAAAATTCCGAATTTAATCTTTTTAAACTTTTATTTTATCGATTACATTGTATTGCCTTTACATATATAAAACAAACACTTTTACAAATCATTTTTTAACGAAATAAGTTCGGAGTTTCCTATTTAACTACTATGAAAAGAAAGACTGAAACAAACTCTGAGGTCACAGTCAGTTTTTTAAAGACCACAAAAAAATCTTGTTCATATGATATGAAGACCATATGATCGTATCGTCGTCTGAGATGGTCTTTTGAGGAAGCTATAACTAACACCTCCATACAAAATATAACCTCTCCGTTTCTTGTCTATATTTGGCAACTTAGCAAGCTACATTTACCATTCGTAAAAACTTTCCAAACAAACATTAAGAAATAAAACTGATACTGAAACTAACTACTATCGAATACTACCTATTACAGAATACAATCTAGTCTTTCACAAATAACAACCGCCAACAAGATGTTGTAACATCGACAATGCAATCT
The DNA here is from genome assembly GCA_037179545.1 of Sesamia inferens. Taxonomy (NCBI): domain Eukaryota; kingdom Metazoa; phylum Arthropoda; class Insecta; order Lepidoptera; family Noctuidae; genus Sesamia; species Sesamia inferens. Next base: position 12,665,508 of record CM073922.1, read on the forward strand.
TTGATTTTGAGGCGAATAAATAGAGCAAAACATTCTTCTAGGTAACTAAATAAACTGAATTGATAGAAATCTAGTCTGTAGCTAATATTTTAGACAAAGTATTTGGAAAAAACCGTCTTTCAAGTTTATTTAATTATTGTTATACAGTTTGTTCTAAATTATAATACCTATTTAAATTGCATATTATAAACTCGTCTGCTGAAGCGAATCACGCCTTTAGGCGGCCTCTAATTAAAATTAAAATAGGCAATAATTAAGCATATAAATGTTGTCACGTCACGCATTCAGCGCAAAAACTAGGGTAACAATTAATAACACAGTTTTAATTAAGTCCTTTTGCGTAACAACTATTAATTAAACAAGTGTGAAGGACACACTGCTTAATTCGATTAGACAAAAATTTGTAATCCAATTCCATAATTAACACCAATCCGATTCCATAATTTAACTGGCCAAATAATTACCTTTTCCTAATACAATTTTAGATTACTCAAAAGACTCTTTATCCCAGAAACCTTCGTGACAGGAATCGTCCAAAAAAATCACTGAACACTTCATCCTATTCCCGCTAAAATTATAAAAAAAATAAAAAACTTACGCGTCACTTTAGCCTGAGCACAGACAACACAGAACAAAACAACTATCAACACTTTCATTTTGTCTTCGTCCGATTTTAACCTAGAGGGTGCAGTTATTGGTGAGGTTGCAACGGCAAGTTGATCGCGAATGTGCGCCCGCGCCGAAATAACTGATATTTGTAGTGGCGTGAACGCCGCCCCGAGAAGCCAAGCTTGGGCAACCTAAGGAAAATATTTTGGGGAAAAACCGTCAGTTTTTTTTTTTATTTGGGCTCTGTAAATATTTACAGATAATAAAATAAAACATAAAAGCACTTATGTAAATTAAAACAAGGCAATTCTTAACAAGAAAATATTACCTACCTACTGTATTTAATTCAAGAATGATTTAACTTATCTTAAAGGTCAGAACCGGGTTAAGAACACGACCATCCGTTCCATTACAAAGTTAACTCGGAATGCTTGCTGAAATGGAATTGGGCTGGACACAGCAGCTCCATGTCAGACAATCAATGGGCCAAACATACGACCCAATAGGACAAACGACATCGCTGCAGGTGCGTGGTAAGCTGGACTCAGCAGCTCTCTCATACAGCAAGAAATAATTCTCAGGAGCTTCAAAGAGAGAGGAGTGTAAGGAGAGTAATTAGGTATTTGGAATGCAGTGACACATTAAAGGCTTTTAATAATAATAATAAAGGTTAATATAATCTGCCTCGTTACATTCAGAAAGAACCTATGTTTAAGCTGAAGAATATCATCATCGTCGTTTCAGCCGAAAGACGTCCACTGCAGGACATAGGCCTCCCCCAAGGCTCTCCACGACGACCGATCCAGCGGTTTCCCGCGACCTTCACCAAGTCGTCGGTCCACCTTGTCGGGGGCCTACCCACGCTACGTCTTCCGGTGCGTGGTCGCCACTCGAGAACCCGTCGGCCCCATCGGGCATCGGTCCTACGAGCAATGTGTCCAGCCCACTGCCACTTTAGTGTTGCAATTCTTCGGGCTATGTCGGCTAGTCTCGTTCTTCTGCGGATCTCCTCATTCCTGATTCGATCGCGCAGTGAAACCCCAAGCATTGCCCTTTAAGAAGGCTGAAGAATATAACTGTACTTAATTATTGAAAAAAAAAAAAAAAAAACAGGTAATCGTTACTCTTGAAGTAGGTAAATAGGTAGGGGGATACTCTTTATTACTGTATTTGTTTATTTATATATACTTTATTGTACAAACGATAGCACATCAAAGTACTACAATCTGTCAGATTTCCTTATTAGATTTTCAACTCTATCTCTAAAGCATTAAGGCTCAAGGTTAATTGGGAATATCTGACAGTTTGGGGTAGCTTGACCTGCTGTCGTCCGTACACCAAAAACATACATCACATAAATAATATCTACATTCTACACTAAAAAAGTCTAAGTCGTGGTGGCCTAGTAAGTCGTGGTGGCTTAGTGGTTAAAACACCAGCCTCTCAAGTATGAGTGCGCGGGTTCGATTCCAGGTCAGGCAAGTACCAATGCAATTTTTCTAAAGTTATATGTACTTTCTAAGTATATCTTGGACACCAATGACTGAAGGTGAAGGAAAACATCTTGAGGAAACCTGGACTTTAAGTCTGAAATCGCCAACCTGCATTGAACAAGCGTGGTGATTACGCTCAATCCTTCTCTGTATGAGAGGAGACCTGTGCCCAGCAGTGGGACGATAAAAAAGGTTGATGATGATGATGATGATGACACTAAAAATATACAATGGACGGCCTTATCGCTAATGCCATCTCTCCTTCCTCCTTCCTTAAAATGGACAGAGAACAATTTCTTGGACATTGGTGCTAATACTCTTTATTTTCTCTTCACGTTTTTTTTTTAAAAGCATTTCAAATAATTTTACAAACGGTGGCACAAAAAACAGTCTTATCTCAAAAGCGATATTTTAAAGACATCCGTTGTACGGATTAAAGGAGAAGGAGAAACTATCCTGTGGGTAGTCTAGTTAGTTTTAAGTATTTTTAAACCCGAATACTTAATGGACGTTTTCTTGGTACTTATTTTCAAATAACCCTGACAAACGTGAATGATGGTCCTCTAAAAAATTAACTACTCATCACATTAAATTTAACTAGATTTCGCCCGTGATTTCCTGTTTGCGTTGTATTAAGGATAACATTGGTATTAAAAGCCTGTGGCCTTCGTTAAGGACTGGGCTATAATTTTTTTTTTTTTAAATCTTACAACTAGTTCCAGAGATAGCGCGTTCAAATAAAGAACCTCCTTAGCTTTATTATTAGTATAGACAGATTAATTTATTCACTCAAGTATAAAAATAATTATTTTCGAAACTTATTTCACATTTCTTTACATTTAAACTATTGCAATTTTGAATATATTATATTAAGATTACATTATTATTTAAATTAGTCATAGAAACATTCATAGTTTAAGGTCAAAGTAAACACCATAAAGTATCATGCCGTCTGTATCTGTTTGGTAAATTCTCTTAGAAATACTTTTGACGATTTTTTTCTAAACTGTAGCTAACTTTTTTTAAAACATAAACGGTATCTCGCAGGTCAACCAAGAAGGTTGTCATCTGCTTAACCCGGCTTGGCCGTAATAAATTAAGGCTTTCAGCCAGGACCTAAAAACTAAATGAATGCACGTACACCCCCTGTAGAGTAGGAAGGTTGACTTGATCTGCATTGGTGGCATCATTGGGGGAGAACAGCAACACACAGATTGGTACCAATTATACCTCAGCAAAGATATGCCACAGTAGCGTATGTAATTAATAAATTTTCTCGTGTATGAAGCTATGTTGGTTCTGAGCAAATAAACTACATTTTAATACAAAGAGCCATTGAAAACGTTAACAATCATTCTCATAAATGTTATTACATTTATAAGAATTAATAAGTAACAGAAACTTTTGTTTATTTATAGGTATTCATAAAATATTCATACGCTCTTCTACAGTCCTTCGATCCGGTTTATTAACCTTACAAACTTCAATTGAAAGTAAAACATTTAATCAAAAATTCAATCTATAATTCCTATGTAATACGAGTATATACCTCGTACTTAAAATAATTTATTTCTACAATGAATGGCCCTTCCCTTGTTCATATACTAAACTACATTTAAGTTCACTGCATCTTTCTCTTTTACTTTATTAAGAAAAGGACAGAAGATTTAGTTTAGTCCTGTCAAATTCGTCAGCTCTTAACGTAATATGCAGCAAACTGGTTTAATTCCGTTCACCTAGCGGCCTGAATGATATTCAATACATTATAGTTAACCAATCACGTGTGAGCCATATTGGTATCATCAATTAAGCCAGGATACCCCGTTCTAATTAAGTTAGAACTGTGGCATATATATAAATCGAGAGAGCGAAGCAAGGCGAACAATACTTCCAAAGGCTAGATAGTTTTTTTGGGTGGGAAAACATAATATGAACTTTCCCCCTCTGGGCGGGAGGAAGGTGCGTCATACTTTCAATGACTGAAACCCATCCTTGTTCGATGTTCATTTACTTGTGTGCCAGGAGCATCGGAATCTTTTTTGCAGAAACCCGCGGTCCTGGCAGGCATCGAACCTAGTGAGCTCCATCACGATGTGCTGACATCTCTTTAGGGCGCATATGGAACACTACGCACCGTAGACCTATGCCTGGTCCCTATCCGGCGGCAAGCTACCCATTGCTTGCCGCTTGAAAGCCGGCGCCCACGGTGACCGGGAGTTTGCTGTTGTCTCCCGATGTCCAAAGCATCTCCTGCTGCGGCTAAGGGCGCCTCCTTCTTTGCGAGTATTACTGCTTGGTTAAGGAGAATGACGAAAAAAAGAAGGTGACGGCCTGAAATGCACTCCGACCAGAGCTGGAGGTGCGGATCATCATCATCATCATAATTTCGCTTCTTCTTTTATTGCGCATACATCGAGGGACTGGAACAATTTGCCGGCGGCGGTGTTTCCGTCACACTACAATTTCAGTGTCTTCAACGCTAGAGTGAATAGGCTCTTAATAAACTAGCGCGCTTTACCACCAACGATCGCATCACTGCTTACCATCTGGCGGGATTGCGGTCAAGCGCTAGTTTATAATTTGTAAAAAAAAAATCCGCGTTTAGTTCCGGTTGCGTCCGCGGCTTTCGCGTTGGAGCCCAGGATCGGCTTTCTTGCTCATTCTCCTCCATTTCGCGCGATCTTTAGCATTCTGTGGTCTGAGATTTTTGGCATGCATGTCATCTCTTTCAACGTCAAGCAACCACTTCTTTGTTGTTACTCACGTAACATGCAGGACGCACGGGTTCCCTCCGCTAATCGCCACCACGAGGATACGGCGGTGCTTCGTCCAAACCGAGCAGACCAGCATTGTATGCTCCACTGTGTCCTTACGCCGATCCACACGGTTGTGACACCCTGGTATTTGCTCCCGCTTTATCCGGAACAATAACCTCCGCAAACAGCCATGTGAGTGCTACTTCTCAAAGAGGGTAATTGTCGCCGCTATTGTGACTAAACGGCTCATTACACAAGGCAGCTCTAAAGAGTACTTGTCCCGTCAAAATGAAGAAGAAATGACGTACAAACTCACCAACTTTATTATAGATCCTTACCTTTCAATCAGACTGAACTGACAGCTAAATATTACTTTACCTTTTAATAGTAGACTTAATCGTTCCTCATTACCATACTGTCATGGCAACCATGTTTAGCCTAGTCTCTATTAGGCCAGTTGTTTAACACTTTAATATATTATGTCATGTCGCTTCAGGAAAACCAGCCTTTTAATGTTGCTAGTTGACCTGGTTAAGGACCAGTTAATGCTAGCCTTAGTTAGGTAAATACCATATTGCGAAGACTAAAGTGTTCTAACCAAAAAGGGATATAATATTTTCCCGCTACCTACTACAGAGACCTGGGGCCCTAGTGTGCTAATTTTATAAATTTGTAATTCCTAAAAAAAAATACGATTCCATTGTCATTGTGATCAATTATCGCAGTCATCTCGTAATGAAATGGTGATAGAATGACATTGCCGTATTGCCATTATTATAAAACCCGTTAATAAAAATGATTTTCGAAAAACCAAGTAGGTACTCAATTTGAACATTAAATTTATTAATATGGAGTGCAGTGACAGTGATTGACCACTGGAAAGTCATAAAGACGCCATTTTGTTAGTAGATTACGAAACTTGTCAAAATCGATCATTATGAGAGCACTGATTGAGTATTCTGACAATATTGTAATAGCAGACTAGGGCCCCTGAACTTAATCTATACAAGAATAACGATTTTATAAAGCTGAAGAGTTTGTTTGCATTAACGTGCTAATCTCAGAAACTACTGGTTCGAATTGCAAAAGGGGGAAATATTATTCATATTTGATTGCTTTCGCGCTGCATGTGCGCGTCAATAAAGTTAAGTTAAGGTTAAAGTAACCCAAAAGATATGTATGTATGAAATAATTATTCCCGTTTAAATATTTAAAAAAGTCACAGAAATTGACGTGGACGGTGTTGCGGGCAATGGGTAGTGTTTTATATACAATGAAAGGTTATTTTTCCTTATGTGAGTAAATCTATGTAAGATCGGTCGCAGGTCATAAAAGTTCAATGTTAAAATTATGAATATTCGAGTACTGTCCTCAGGGGGTCAATCGCGCTAAAATAATTCAACCAAAACAGAATTGGATCGCAACCATACCATAACTTTTGTTATGTTTCCTATCGCGCTAACCTTTTGACACGTGGTTTTTAATTATTATATCTGACGAAATATACACTAATACATTGATTTTACTTCAAGTGAAGTTAAAACTTTAGCGCGATACGAAATGTGATCGAAACTAAACCATAACTTTAACTGGATTAGATACGAAGAAGAGTTGAACTTCTGCTGTTTTATTTAGAGCGATTACCCCTGAGAGAAAGTTACGCGTTTTTTGGCCTATAGTTTTTAAGATTACATATCCAAAGGGTAAAACCAACCTTATTACAAAGACTCTGTGTCTGGCACCAGTCTATATCTCATCAACCTGATAGGTAAACAATTAATCACAGATCATGTATTTCTGTTACTGCTACACATACAATATTTATTTTATTTCATTTTTTATTTTTATAAATTAGTGCTTGACCGAAATCCCACCCATCAGATGCAAGCAGTGATGTAAACCTGAGGAAAAACAACATTGCACAAGACATGCGAGGAAAGAATAGGAATTTTTTCTTAAACTATTGTGTAAAAATAACCGAAACCGTAATTAATAAAAATAAATTCTTCTTCTTCAGCCTATGGATGTCCACTGCTGGACAAAGGCCTCCCCCAAGGATTTCCACGCTGACCGGTCTTGTGCTGCCCGCATCCATCGGCTTCCCGCGACCTTCACCAGTTCATCGGTCCACCTTGTTGGGGGCCTCAGTACGCTGCGTCTTCCAGTACGTGGCCGCCACTCCAGAACCTTAATGCCCCATCGGCCATCGGTTCTACGAGCAATGTGCCCTGCCCACTGCCACTTCAGTTTAGCGACTAGCAGAGCTATGTCGGTGACTTTGGTTCTTCTGCGGATCTCCTCATTTCTGATTCGATCGCGCAGAGAAACTCCGAGCATAGCTCTTTCCATTGCCCTTTGTGTGACTCTGAGCTTTCGTATGAGGCCCATTGTGAGCGACCAGGTTTCGGAGAAGATGTATCGTAGCCTCGTAGACCTACCTAGTTGGACTGTTTGTCCCAGGTATATGTACTTGTCAACAACTTCGAGTGCAGAGCAACCAACTAGAATTGGAGTGGGTGCGAGTTCGACATGATCTTCGTCTTATCCATGTTCATCTTTAGACCCACTTGTTGAGAAGCTCTGCTGAGGTCATTGAGCATTTTGCTCAAATCTTGCAGGGTCTCAGCCATGACCACGATATCCTCTGCAAAACGGAGATTAGTGATGTACTCGCCGTTAATGTTGATGCTAAGTCCTCTCCAGTCCAGGAGCTTGAATACATCTTCCAACGCAGCAGTGAACAATTTAGGAGATACCTATGACATCTCCTTGTCTCACTCCACGCTGGAGTTGGATCGGTTTCGAGTCCTGATCCTGGAGACGGACTGACATGGTGGCATTTTTGTACAAACACTTTATCACCTCAATGTATCGATGGTCAATTTGGCACCGCTGGAGAGACTGTAGCACCGCCCAAGTCTCGATTGAATCGAAGGCCTTCTCATAGTCCACAAACGCAATGCATAGTGGTTTGTTATACTCCTCGGACTTCTGTATAACTTGTCGCAGCGTATGTATGTGGTCTATGGTGCTAAACTAGTATAATGATACTATGCTTAATAGAAATTATGTATATTTATTTTAACCATAGGGAAATAGTATAGGGAAATAATTAATTATAAGTAATAATAGTTATGAAATTAAAATTATGTTATGTAGTAATAATAGTGTGTTGTAGTGCGTAGAGGCGTGCGTTAGAGGTAATTAAGTAATAAATAAATATTGTAGTTCATAATTATTTTCCCAAACGATAAATAAGTAGAAAGTTCGACAGTAAAATGGGAGTCCCACCCATTAGACTAAAAGACGATGAATGACAGAAAGATAAGTAGGTATGCGGAATAAAAGTGCGAGAGGAATAATAGCGAGAACTGGTATGAAAGTGTATAGTTATAAAAAAGGCTCCAATAACGTTGGAGGTAGCTAGAATAAAAAAAAAAGAGTCATGTAATCCTGCCTCAGCGGCTTCCGCAGCAGGGCCACTGAGAGCCGGGAGAGGCACTCCGCTCACACCGGGGCTCCTTAGAGTACCATCGACCGCACCACTTCCTGGTACAGTCGACGGCACGCCAAATTGGGCTCCCCCAAATTGGGGAGGATCCGTCAGTCAGGGCGGCTTCGGCGGAGCACAGCCGCGGAGCGAGGAGCCTAAAATGCCTCCTCGAAATTCCATCTGGGATCCAGGATCAGGCCAAGGTACTTGATATACACCTCGATAGGAACCTGGACCCTCTCCACTCGGAAACGGAGCAATAATGCATAATCAATCACTTCAGTTTTGAAGAAAAAACTATAATTTCACACACATTTACTATATTTTTATAAAATTCAAGCTTTCAACGGGTTTCGGCTTGTCACTTTCAACGGCTCACGAAATTTGAACCTACTAAAACTACCAGTTACGCTATCTATGATTTGTTTTTTGTATTAAAATATTCCGTGTGGTGTGTTACAATGCAGTGCCATTGATTTGAATGAACTTAAATATTTAGTATACATTTTAGCGGGATTATTTAGGTTATGTCATATAAATGTCACACGAGTCTACACACGGTTAAGAATAAAGTTGAAAATCTAACAAAGAAATCTGACAGATTATAGTAGCTTGTTATACTGTCTTCTATACAATTACACTCGCCAGTCGCTCGAAAGATGAAGCTTACCAAGAAGTATCGTATTAGACAGTAACTGGGCTATGGCGGGCAGCCGCAACCGTTCCTTGTATTTAAAAATGTAGCAAAATATGTATATTCAACTGCATCCGGTAAGATTGATAGTTGATAATTGAACCCGCAACTAGTTGGGATTGAGAAAGGCATTCGGGCTGGCAGACGAGGAAAGGTTGGCTTGACAATTGTATTCTGCATACATAAAACTGAGATAGTATGTACGGTGCAACCGCAAATCAGCTTAGCATCGTCAGCATTGACGCCTCGCATTCATTTTAATTTATATTAATCGTTAGTTCGCGTCGAGTCATCAAGCGGTCGGGCGTTCTCATTACGGCCAGCAAAGGCCACTTGTCACTCATTTCACAGACACATCAGTTCATTACCTCATTTTACCTATAACTTTGAAACAATATAGTAGTTTATATAAACTTAACATCTTTTATTGTATTCTGCCCACATCATCTAAAAGTATTGTGTGATCTAGCAACAAATCATACATAGGTTTTATATTGTAATAACAAAAAAAATGCAATAAGCAAAATTTATTATCCTTAGGAGGGGTTTGTCCAAACAAAATAATCTGTATTTCTCCTGCCTCCTTTGTCCTGTTTAAGTTTTATCCCTAAAGAGGATAGTTGGTTTGTTCTTTCCTGCATAGGTAAGTATAATCGGGTTTTTTTCCTGAGCAGCATCAAAGATTTTAAACAGCCTATCGCATTAATCTTGAAAATAGACAGATATCTATAAATATATATGTATACAGCTAATTTCTCGTCGCCGCACAACTGGCCAAAGACGTTTGAACTTAAGCCTTCTGCCTGAGTTTAAAAGGAAAAACCTTTTACATGCTAGACGCTGCTGCACCTTTAATTGGTTATTAGACTATTAATTTTAACCAATCTATATATTTTTATGGAAAAAAATAAATAAGAAATAAAAAAATATACAATAAAATCTTTCTTAAAGAATTAAATTGTCCTGCCATCACCTTCTGGGCCTTTCGCGTTATCGTTTCTACCACTGGATGTTTCCACCCACAGTTAAGTCACGGTCGAAAAAGTAATAACTCATTCACCTCCCGTTTGTACTTCTACCGCTTTATGATCAATCGTAACAGAATCGGTCGGTGGTTCCGCGATCTGTTACATAAAAGTGTGACCGCTGGCCGGCCAGCGTGGCCAATTACTGTTACACAACTGTTATCTCATCGTAAACAGATTGGGAAGTACTGGTCAAGTGGGCATGCTGCAATATCCGACACTAGTTCCCCGAGCGCCACTCTTAGACGTCGCGGGGTCAGTCAAACACCTCACTCCCCCGAGGAGGCCTACAGTGGCGGGCCGGCAGCAATCAGGGGTTGCGGAAGCATTGTTCGTTTACGCAAACCTGTAGATGTAGTAAATGTGATATGGAACACCGGAGTGGATTTTAGTCCGTAAGAGTCTATTTGTGGTTCGGGAGAATCTGTCCATTCTTTGGTTGCCTGAAAGAGAACGCATTAGCTATAAGGCCGCCCTTTGTATGTTTTTTTTTTGTGTTGAATGTTTTTTGTTCTATGTTTGATTGGCCTACAATGAAGAATATATAAATAAATAATTAGCAGACCCTGCCGCTATCCCCAGGGTGATAGACATACATGAGGATTTTCCACCTCGAGGAAAAAAAAGACTCGATTAATCGATTGAACCCCAACATTCGCAGCTGTAGCCTCATTTTTCATGGAGCTGGAGGCCTTTACATTTGCCTTGCATATCCAGGAGTATACCGGGGGGCGTGGTATTTTTTGTATTTGTGTATAACCATATCGGATATACATCCTTGAGTAAGCATTGGACTTGTGGAGAGATTGGTAATCTGACGTCGAGACCAAGATAAGAGAGTAAGATCCTGATGATATTTTCACTTCCTGGAATTCAGGAAGATATAGTTATTCAGGATTTGAGTGGAATGGAGGCCAAGTATCAGAACTGCAGATGAGGTGTGAATACTAAAACGGCCAACGACTATAAGGGGGTGGATAAATCTGGATGCGGAAGTTGGAACTTGGAAGACAAGTTGTTGTAACGCAGTCAAGAAAGACCTGTGACTACCAGTGGCCTAAGTTAAGCTGACATCAAGTCAGCTTATATCTTACTGTTAGACATAGGGCTAGACCGCTGTGCCTAAACGGCTGAGCTAATCTCGATGCCACTGAAATAGATCATGATCCAGGGTGGGATAAAGAATAATTTTCATCTCGGTAGTACCTATAATCCCCTGGGATAGTTCCCGAACACAATGCGAGCGATGCCGCGAAAAAAATTAGATCACTAATATAGCAGTAGGTTAATAGTTACCATGATGTGCAGTGGTATGAAGCAATTTAATTAACCATTCATAACCGTAAATCAACCAAAGAATCCGGTTGTCGCAAGTGACACGCTTCCTTTCTGTTCACCAATTGCCAAAGCCGTTTCGTCAGGAATGGGAACCGACGACCTCTTGATGTTCCTCAAATTGTGTGATGAACACAAAAAACACAGTAACGTCTTATATTATATCGTACATATTATTTTATATTATGACAATAAAACGATGATAAAATAATGTACAAAAAAAAGATAATTTAGTTAAAGTCTATTCAAATGTATATTTCCAATTAATGTTAGTTCAAGTAAAATCTTAAGCTTATCTCCAACATTAATTTTTTTTTATGCATGTTGTGTTTCATCATCATCATGTCAGTGTTAACCCCAGTCGCATCCGAAGCTTTTCAGCTTTGGAGTAAAGAGTCCGTTTCCGTGAAACGACTGCCGTCTGACCTCCACAACCCGAAGGCGATATCGAAGCATTGCAGTCAGACCAATTGTTGGACTTTTGAGGGCTCTGCCGACCCGTAACGAATGCCATTAGATGTTTGTATAGCAACCGGGACCAACGGCTTAACGTGCTTTCCGAGGCACGACCAGACCAGTGCAAATATTCATATTTATGCATAAAAATATTTGCACTGCGCGGGGATCGAACCCGCGCCTCCGTGTGCAGCGGCCGCGTTCGCTACCGCTACGCCACAGAGGCAGCCACATGCATGTTGTGTTGACCTTTAAGTAATTGAATGCACTATTATTTTACCTTTGGAAATTTATTATTTGGTTGTTTTTGTGTAATCAATTGTAGATGAATTGCGTCACTGCTTACAATCAGGCGGGATTGCGGTCAAGCACTAGTTTATAATTAATAACAAAAGAAAAACCCTATAAAAAAATATCGTAATTGCATTTTTTTTTAATCACTATAAACTAGTCCTTGACTATAATCCCGCACTGGTTTATTAAGCCTATTCATTTAAAAAACTTTGGAATAGGAAGGATGACGGCAGTTGAGCGAGGTGATGCAATGTTAAACCCAAGAACAACACGATCAACGATGCTGCGCCAGAGGGAGATTGATCTGGAGACTCTCCACGACCAAACTCCCAACACAACAACATTTGGCGCATAGTACCCGGCACACATCGCAACACAACTCAGACCCGTCCTCCGTACGGCTTCACCAGACATCAAGTTGTTTTCACATATTTGTTTATAGTTTTGGCCAATAAATCGTGAAGGGTATAAAATTCGATAATAAAGTTGGCACTTTCAGTGACACCTAATTAATATTTTAATTAACTGAATCGATACATAGTTTATCATAGTTATTCATGATAAACAAAAGCCATGTATCATGAGTTTTGAGTAAGAATGCAACATGGAAAGGCAAAGTCGAATCTCAAACAAAAATGCATAGCTATTACTATTGTTTTAGTAAATATACATAAGTTTTTAAGCATTTACGTTACTAGAAACACTATTTCTCAGCCTTTATAATAATAATAATAAAGCCCTTTATTCCCAAAAAAATAACATATTACAATTTTATTACATTCTATATATTAGAAAATAGCATGCAACAAATCGGCACTATACCAAATTTTACAAAAGAAAGTTGCTTATTAGATACAGTTACTCATTTATAAATTCATAATTTTGGATTGATTGTGTGAAATTGTTATTTATTTACCTATACATTATCTTGAATTAGCATAATGACAATTAATTTAAATTTGACAACAATTTATAATATTGAGTATTATAATAAAATATTAAATATAATTATGTTAGTTTAAAAGAAATGGAATAAAATAAAATTTGTAGTTATGTACCTATTAACAATTGATTCAATAAATTAGTATAGGCACAGAAATGAAATTGATATTATAAAAAAGTATAAATAAAACATATAATCTATTTTTATTTTAATTGGGTTGCCCAATTTTGAGCAAAGGCCTCCTCCATGCATTTCCATAGTTTCCTATCTTTAGCGATCCTAGTCCAAAAGGGTCCCGCGACTCGCACGATGTCGTCGCTCCAGCGGCGGCGCGGACGACCGCAGCGACGCAGCTCGCCGCGCGGCCACCAGTGCAGCACACGTTCGCTCCAGCGTCCGTCCTCTAAGCGTGCCGCGTGACCTGCCCAACGCCATTTTAACCTACAGGCCAAGTCTGCCACGTCTATCAGTTTGGTTTTCATTCTGATTTGAGAGTTTCGGATTCTGTCTCTCAGTTTCAGTCCTAACATACTTCGTTCGACGGCCCGCTGGAAGACCTGGAGTTTGGAAAGAATTTCTTTTGTTAGTGCCCAGCTCTGGCATCCGTAGAGTAGTGTGGGAGCCACAACAGTTTTAAACGCTTTTTTCTTAAGGTTGCTTGGAAGTTTGGATTTGAAAATGTGCTTCAATGACCAATATCTTTTCCACGCCAGTTTTATTCTACGCTCTACTTCGCCTGCAGTTTCTCAGCCTTTACTCACTATAAAACATCGATAAAACAGTATTCATAGTCGAGAACTGAAAAATAAAAATATTGAGTTATTATTATGTCATTGCACGGCTTCTTCCTAGAAAACGTGAAATGTCATACTTTTACGCCATTAGCCGTGTAGTGATCGCTCAACACTCGAATGAACTTTTGACATCTTTACAATCATATTTTTTTCCTCTTGCAAAACGCACATTATGTTCATTCAAAACAAATCCTACGCAATATTTGGTCGGCAATTTATTATGAAACCTACTTCGTTCTTAAATTCTATGTATTAAGGAGTTTTTATTATGTTATTTCTTTATGTTTGCTTACAGCACCCTAATTGCACACATAAAATTACTATCGATTGGAATTATTTTAAAGCATATTGCTAATCCATTGCTCCATATGTTCGAAAAATGTATCAGCTCAACAACGTAAATACCGCAATGAATGTTGTTGAACTGTCAAAATGGAACCCATACCGTTATTGATAGGGTGTGACGCAATAGGGATGTATCCAAGGTATAAAAATAAAAAAAATAATTAGCCCGTCTTATAGATAATTAAAAACATTAAGACCCGTATTTTTTATTTTGTCGTAATTACCAAAAACTACTGAGATATAGCGTATTAAAGTTACGGAGTGGGGGCTAATTACGTTACGCCGTGCTACAGTTTGTACCACGGCGTGACGTCATGCGACATTTCACAAATCAATATATCTTCCTAAGTATTTGAATGAAGGAAAAAATAAAAAAATACGTGTTCAATATTTATTATAAATCTATCTGATGGACATTAAATTATTTTTTAGGATACAAGCCAATTAACCTACAGATCAATAAAGATATTGGCGCCAATTTAGTTTGTTCACAAACTTAACTAATTTTAAGTTAAGTAAATCTTTTTCTTTCTAATTCATTAAGAAAAGGATAGAAGATAACATTTTAGTTGAATCCTGTCAGATTAAGATAAGACAGTTTAGACGCGATTATAAACATGGCAAGCAAAAATACGTCAATTTACGTCAGGTGCGGACTAATTTGACAGGTCTAAACTAATGTATTATGTTCTGTCCTTTTCTTAATTAATACTAATATTATAAATGCGATAGTATCTCTGACTGTCTGTCTGTCCGGCTTTCACGCCAAAACTACTAAACCGATTGTAATGAAATTTGGCACACAGATAGTCTAGAGCCTGATAAAGGACATAGGCTACATAATATCCCGCTATGACCAATAGGAACAGAGCAGTAACAAAAAATGTTGCCAAAACGGGGGCAAACGCGGATCTACATATTGCTCCCATTATTTTAACAGGCGCTTATTTTATATCAACACGCGGACGGAGTCGCGGGTAACAGCTAGTAAAATATAAATAAAAAGATGAACTAAACTAATTTACACCGGAATTGGGGCCATTGACAGACTTTGTTTGAATAAGTTGGGCAATTCAAGCCTTCAATTTTGTTTCGCTGCCCATTTATTTAGGTTAAGTAATTAAATGTCTAGACGTTAGGTTTGTCATTCGTGTCGCCGTCTTGTTCACAAACCAAACCAGCTTTAAGTACAATGCATCTTTTTCTTTCAATTTTGTTCAATTTTGTTCAATGCTACCTTTGAACATTGATTCAGGTGTAGCGGCTTTGTATTTGCAGCTCGTACATAAATGTCTAGACTGTGGGTTTGTCATTCGTGTCGCCGTCTCGTTCACAAACCAAACCAGCTTTAAGTACAGTGCATCTTTTTCTTTCAATTTTGTTCAATTTTGTTCAATGCTACCTTTGAACATTGATTCAGGTGTAGCGGCTATGTATTTGCAGCTCGTACATATGTAATCCTTCTGGATATATTTTGTATTAGGGAAAAGTTAAAGTAAACCATAGTTTCATTTCAAGTTGAGTTTTATTTAAATCGGGAGTCACACACAGGATTTCGGCAGCTGACGCGCGGCCTACTTCAAAAATTGTTAAAATTGCAGATTTCACGCATAGAATACTAAGACGTTGATAC